>CM066032.1:362192260-363470383 GCA_033557465.1 Ichthyophis bannanicus | reverse complement strand
GACTTAGACATTGTAGCCATTACAGAAACATAGTTTAACGAGTCACATGAATGGGATATATAGCCATAGCTGGCTATAATTTATTTAGGAGAGATAGAGAAGGCACAAAAGGAGGAGCAGTAGCCCTATATGTCAAAAGCAATATTAAAGCTGCTGAAATGTAGGGGACGTGGGGAAAGGCAGAAGTGCTGTGGATTGTGTTGGAAAGAGGAGATAGCACTATCATCCATGCTGGTGTAGTCTACAGGCCTCCAACTCAAACTGAAGAAATTGATAGAGACTTGATTATTGATATTGCAGAGGTACCCATGAAGGGGGAAATGATCATATTGGGTGACCTTAATCTACCTGATGTGGATTGGAGTATTCCTTCTGCAAATCTGGAAAGAAGTAAAAAAATTGTGGATGCCTTCCAAGATGCATTGCTTAGACAAATGGTGATGGAACCGACCAGGGAAAGTTTGATACTGGATCGTCAACACAGAAAGTGTGTCGAATGTCCAGGTGAGTGCCCATGTGAGCAGCAGCGATCATCACATGGTGCTGTTTGAGATAAAAGCCAAAGCAGAGTCCAATCACAGCAAGTCAAAGTCCTAAACTTCAAAAACGCTGACTTCAGCAAGATGGCCAAGTCCCTGACGGAGGAGTTGGCAGGGTGGGAGGAGGTAAGGGAAGTGGAATTGCAGTGGGCTAAACTAAAGGAGGCAATAAAAGGCAAAAGATACATATGTAAGGAAAGTAAATAAAAGCAAGAGGAAAAGGAAATCTATTTGGTTTTCTAAAGAAGTGACTGCACAAATAAAAGCAAAAAACACAGCTTTCACAAAATTCAGAAATTTGCAAACAGAGGAACACAGAAAAGAATACATGATAAAGCTTAAAGAGACAAAAAGAGAAATAATGATAACAAACAAATGCAGAAGAAAAGATGGCTAAAGAACAAAAGCGTTGTAATAAAACTTTTTTTCAGGTGCATTTGGGAGAAGAGGAAGTCAGAGATGAAATTACGAAAGTGCTGAAAACGAAGTTGTGACGTTGAAAAAGTGAAAATGTTAAACAAATACTTCTGTTTTACTAAAGAAAATCCTGGAGAAGGACCACCTGTGACTGACAAATATACAAATGAAAATGCAGTAACATAGTAACATAGTAAATGACGGCAGATAAAGACCAGCATGGTCCATCTAGTCTGCCCAGCAAGATGGCAAGAGTAGGTGCTCCTGTCGCTCTGTGCAGGCCACCCCTCCCCATGTCTTTGTTTAGGGGTAAACCCACCACTCCATGTAGGACACCCCTATTTGTTGAGACGTTATATGGTTCAGAAGTTAGATGGTACCATTTATCTTGTTTTTATCCTATTGCTGTAAAGGGATCCACTGTGTTTGTCCCATGTCTTTTTGAATTCCGTCACCGTGTTTGCCCCCACCACTTCCATCAGAAGGGCATTCCAAGCATCCACCACCCTTTCAGTGAAAAAATATTTCCTGACATTGCCTTTCAATTTACCACCTTGCAACTTCATGTTATGCCCTCTAGTTTTACAGCTTCCCCATCTTTGGAAGAGGTTTGTTTGTTCATCATTTCTCTTTAAGTATTTAAAGGTCTGAATCATATCTCCCCTGTCCCTCCTCTCCTCCAAAGTGTACATATTTAGGTCTTCAAGTCTCTTCTCATAAGGCTTCTGACGCAGGCTCCAAATCATTTTGGTCGCTTTCCTCTGAACAGTTTCTAGTCTTTTTACATCTTTTGCAAGATACGGTCTCCAAAACTGAACACAGTATTCCAAGTGAGGACTCACCAATGACTTATACAGTGGCATAAGTACCTCTTCCTTTCTGCTGGTAATCCCTCTTTGTATGCAGCCCAACATCCTCCTGGCTTTTGCCACCGCCTTGTTGCACTGTTTTGCCACCTTGAGATCATCAGAGGTTATCACACCAAGGTCTTTCTCCTGAACCGTGCATACCAACCTCTCGCCCCAAATCGCGTACATTTCCCTTGGATTTCTGCTACCCAAGTGCATGACACTGCACTTTTTCACATTAAATCATAGTTGCCAAGCATTAGACCAGTCTTCCAGCTTTTGTAGATCTTTCCTCATGTTAACCACTCCCTCGGGGGAGTCCACTCTGTTGCAAATTTTTGTGTCGTCTGCAAAAAGACAGACTTTTCCATTCAGTCCTTCAGCGATATCATTCACAAATACATTGAACAGTGCCGGGCCCAGGACCGAACCCTGGGGCACCCCGCTAATCACCTTCCTCTCATCCGAGTGAGCTCCATGTACAATCACCTTCTGTCGTCTGTCAGTCAACAAATTTCTAATTCAGTTTACCATCTTGGGACCCATCCCCAAGCTACTGAGTTTGTTGACAAGCCTCCTATGAGGAACAGTATCAAAGGCTTTGCTGAAATCCAGGTAGATGACATCCATCACCTGCCCCTGATCTAGTTCCTTGGTCACCCAGTCAAAGAACTCAATCAGATTTGTTTGGCAAGACCGTCCTTCGGTAAAACCATGTCGCCTCGGATCTTGCATCCTGTTGGATACTACATCATTCACAGACGATATTGTGTTAGAACAGCTTGTAAAACTGAAAGTGGACAAGGCCATGGAACCAGATGGGATACATCCCAGGATACTGAAAGAGCTCAGAGAGGTTCTTGCAGGGCCTTTAAAGGATGTTTTTAATAGATCCCTGGAGACAGGAGAAGTTCCTCAGGACTGGAAAAGGGCCAATGTGGTACCTCTTCAGAATAGTGGTATTACAAAAGAAATGGCAAACTACAGGTCAGTAAGCCTACCTTGGTGGTGGGAAAATTAATGGAGATGCTACTGAAAGAGAGAATAGTGAACTTTCTCGAAACATAGGTTGCAGGATCCGAAGCAACATGGTTTTACCAAAGGACGATCATGTCAAACAAATCTGATTGAGTTCTTTGACTGGGTGACCAGAGAACTAGATCAAGGGCATGTCATGGATGAGATCTATCTAGATTTCAGCAAAGCCTTTTATACTGATCCTCATAGAAGGCTTATCAATAAACTGAGCAGCCTGGGGAGGGGTCCCAAGGTGGTGAACTGGATCCAAAATTGGTTCACTGAAAGACAACAGAAGCTTATGGTAAACGGAACTCACTTAGATGAAAGGAAGGTGATTAGTGGAGCACCCCACGGATTGATCCCGGGGCCAGTACTGTTCAATGTATTTGTGAGTGACATTGCTGAAGGACTGAATGGAAAAGTCTGTCTTTTTGCAGATGATACAAAAATTTGCAACAGAGTGGACTCCCCTGAGGGAGTGGATAACATGAGGAAAGATCTGCAAAAGCTGGAAGAATGGTCTAATGCTTGGCAGTTAAGATTTAATGTGAAGAAGCACAGTGTCATGCACTTGGGTAGCAGAAATTCAGGGGAATTGTATGAGATAGGGGGAAATAGGTTGATGTGCACAAACCAGAAGAAGGACCTCAGAGTGATTATTTCTGAGGATTTCAAAGTGGTGAAACAGTGTGAGAAGGCAGTGGCCAAAGCCAAAAGGATGCTGGGTTGCATACAGAGAGAAATTACCAGCAGAAAGGAGGAGGTACTGATGCCACTGTACAAGTCTCTGGTAAGGCCCCACTTGGAATATTCAGTTCAGTTTTGGAAACGGTTCAGAGGAAGGCAACCAAAATGATTTGGAGCCTGCACCAGAAGACATATGAAAAGACATATGTAAATATGTATACTCTAGAGGAGAGGAAGGACAGGGGAGATATGACATAGACCTTTAAATACTTGAGGAGTATTAATGAACAAACAAACCTTTTTCAAAGACGGGGAAGCTGTAATACTAGAGTGCATAATATGAAACTACAAGGGGATAAACTGAGAGGCACCGTTAGGAAATACTTTTCACTGAAAGGGTGGTGGATGCTTGGAATGCCCTCTCGATGGAAGTGATGGGGGCAAATACAGTCACAGAATTCAAAATGTCATGGGGCAGACACAGCGGATCCTTTATAGAAACAGGATCAAATCAAAATAAACGTAACTCTTTCTGATATCTCAACAAATCAAGGTGACCTGCACGGAGCGGTGGGTACACCCCTAAACAAGGGCATGGGGAGGGTGAGCTGCACAGAGCGGCAGGTGCACTACTCTTGCCACCTTGCTGGGCAGACTACATGGGCCATGCTGTCCTTTATCTGCTGTCATATACTATATTACTATTTTGCTACATCCTCCGGGTATCAATTTCCAGAGTTTGATTATGCTTTGAGTAAAAAAAATATTTTCTCTTATTAGTCTTCAATGAGTTGCATTGTAGCTTCATTTAGTGCCCTCTAGTCTTTCTTCTTTTTGATGGCGTAAACAACCGATCTACATTTACCTGTTCCACTCCATTCATTAATTTATAGACCTCTATCATATCCCTCTTCAGCCTTCTCTTTTCCAAGTTGAAGAGCCCCAACCTTTTAAGCCTCTCATCATAGTGGCATCCTTCCATTCCCTTTATCATTTTGGTGGCTCTTCTTTGTACCTTTTCTACTTCAGCTATATCCTTTTTAAGATACGGCGACCAGAATTGCACACAATATTCAAGGTGCGGTCGCACCATGGAATGATACAGAGGCACTATAATCTTGGTTTTATTCTCCATTCCTTTCCTTATGATTCCTAGCACTCTATTTGCTTTCTTGGCTGCCGCTGCATACCTGGTGGAAGGTTTCAATATATTATCCACGATGACGCCTAAATCTTTTTCCTGGGTGGTGGATTCTAAAGTGGTACTGAAGGGATAATTTGGCTCAGGACTGTTTTATATGTTTGCTTTATATGACTGCACCCTCGCTTGCTGAAACTGCACACAGTATATGGATGGCACAGAAGACAAAGCATGTGGGCTACAGGAGAGAGTATATGCGGCCTACTATGAAAGAGTCTGGGTAACCATATTTTGGACAGGAGTGTGCAGAGTTTGGGCCTAGCAAGACAAAAAATACAGGCCAAGCTGGATACAAAGAATACACATACTCTCAGCCTTGAAGATTACAATTAGTGCCAGGGAACACAGGAAGAAGCAGAAAGGGCTGCGGTCAGCAGCATAGATAAGCAGACCTTGAAACTTCAGCTGCGAGACCTGATGAACAGGGGAGGGGTCCCGGGGGGGGGGGGGGGGAACTTTGGAGAAAGCTGCAAGTAACATAAGACTTTATGCAGAACTTTCTGGAACTTTGGGACAGAGAGGTATATAAGAAAGCAATTATAGAGCTTCAGGGGCGGCCTTCTCTCTCTCACGTTGTGGAGAC
The DNA here is from genome assembly GCA_033557465.1 of Ichthyophis bannanicus. NCBI lineage: Eukaryota > Metazoa > Chordata > Amphibia > Gymnophiona > Ichthyophiidae > Ichthyophis > Ichthyophis bannanicus. The sequence continues at coordinate 363,465,088 of CM066032.1, read as the reverse complement.
AGAGAACGTTGCCTGCACTCAGATCCCTGAGACAGACACTTGTATATCTGTGCTTGCAGCTTTTTTGCTTGTACCAAATAAAAGAGTTTTGCTGACAAGTGACTGTGATCTGAGTTTTATTTTCCTGGTGTACAGCTCCCATGTGCCCAGGCAATCTTGGTGACAATTAGGGATGCTTTGTAGGTGAACCCTGCCTACAGTACCTTGCATCGTGTAACCATAATTTGGATTGTTCTTTCCTAGGGGCATAACTTTGTACTTGTTCACATTAAATTTAATTTGCCATTTGGACGTCCAGTCTTCCAATTTTTCACAGTCCTCTTGCAATTTTTCACAATCCTCTTGCATTTTAACAACTTTGAATAATTTTGTGTCACCTGCAAATTTGATCACCTCACTCATTATTCCCATTTACAGGTCATTTATGAATATGTTAGATAGCAGTGGATTCAGCACAGATCCCTGGGGTACTCTACTATTCACCTTTCTTCACTGAGAAAATTGGCCATTTAGCCCTACTCTCTGCTTTCTATCTTTTAACCAGTTCCTGGTCCACAATCACATGACCTTTTAATTTTGCCAAGAGTTTCTGATGAGGGACCTTGTCAAAAGCTTTCTGAAAATCCAGATATACTATATCAACCTGCTCATCTTTGTCTACCTGTTTATTCACACCTTAAGAAAAATTAACAGATTAGTGAGGCAAGACTTTCCTTGGCTAAATCCATGTTGGCATTCTCCCATTAAACCATTCCTATCTAAATGTTCAGTAATTTTATACTTTATAATTGTTTCCAACATTTTGCCCAGTACTGATGTCAGGGTCATTGGTCTGTAGTTTCCCGGATCACCCCTGGAAACCTTTTTAAAATTGGTGTTACAATGGCCATTCTCCAATTTTCAGGTAATATAGATGATTTTAATGATAGTTCACAGATTACTAATAATAGGTCTTCAATCTTATATTTTAGTTTTTTCAACATCCTTGAATGTATACCATCTGGTCCAGGTGATTTGCTACTCTTCAGTTTATCAAACAGCTGTAAGGGCCAAAACGTGGTTTTTTGGGTTTTTTTTTTTTTTGCCAAAGCACACAAATTGCTACCATAATGCACATTGAATGCTAATGAAATACAAACCATGTAAATGCATGCAAAACATCTCATTAGTATACAAATGAATAATGCAGCTTATGATGATCACCCCAAGCTATGTTATTCCAAGAGAAAACTATAAGCATCTCAAAGATGGCATTATTTTTTCGCTGGGAGCTTAGAGTTGCTAACATATAGCCTGATGATCTTGGCTGCTATCTTAAAGAAGCTGTGCTGTAAGCATACTGGTGGTCTATAAGACTCTTCCCCCAGCACCACCATGGAGGCAGGGAACCCCCCAACTAAACTCCTTAAACACATACCCCCATCTCTGAAAAGCCCAGTTAAGGTTCCATCCCCATTACGGCGTCCCACTCTTTTGCGACCCTCTTAGCACCTTAAGCAGGCCAGGTGATCTAGTGGGCCAAGATGGGTGCAACTCCTACTTGCTCCCATTCAGGCCAGCACTGGGTTCAAAATAGTGCCCACATTCCCCTAGCAGTAGTCTTGCAGGCTCAGCTAAGTCCCACTGAGCCCCATATTCCTGCTGAATATTCACTCTGACTACGTGGAAACTATCCAGATAGTGCTAGAATGAACTATGGGAGGAGCTGGGGAGGAACCAATACTTGTCTGGATAGTGGAGATTTTCCATGCTGCCTTCTGCATAACGTAGATAAAAAGCTGTTCTAAGTCTATGTGAATTGGCTGATAGCAGCTGAATATTGTTATATGGATAGGCGCAGGCACTGATTGCATCAGCTGCTATCCAGATACCGCTGCTGAATACCCAGTATATTTTGCCTACAGCGTCTAATTTTTAGGGTTAACCCAGACTATCTGCAACTACATCCCATGTTATTCAGTGGAACCTAATTGCAGATAGCCCGAGTTAACCATTAGCATGGTTTAGTAAACACTCCTCTTAAAGTAACCACTGGCCTCTATAGGCTGAATTTTGGCCTGAGGATTTTTACCTGCTACTTTAATATGTCATCTTTTATTGGGATTTTAACGTGGCAAAACTCTAAAATGTACTTGCCTAATCACTATATTGTCTTGAAAGTATGAGTACATATGAAAAACATTGTGTATTCAAATCTGTATGTTTGCCATGCTATAGGACAGCAAGCATAAAATATAGGGATGTTTTGATGGTAAATGCTAGCCCTTTTCACCTAAATGTGAATTAGACCATTTAAAGCAGAACACAGAGGCTGCATTCTGTGGCTTAGGCCTACATTGCTCCTGGTTGCGTCCATTGCCCACAGAAAGAATCATTCACGCACCTACAAACTCAGGTTTCAGACTGATCCCACAGCAGTGCACATTTACAACCAAAATGGTTTCTTTGTGGAATCTAAAGAGCTAACACAGTAGTTTCAGTCATTTTCTCAATTAATAAGTAAAAAGTTCAAGCTGCGTTCATGATTAAAGAATGAGACAGCTTCCTCTTTTAAAATTCTGAAATTTGTTCAATGAAAAATGTGCATCCTTTGCTTTAAGAAAGGAGTAAATCAGGGAGGTTTTCTCTATATTGCCCCTTGGAAATAAAATAAGTATCTCATAAATGTTGAAAAAGGTATATTGCATAACTGGAATGAAATAAAGAACCAAAGTCCTTCTGATGGGATATGTTAATGTACTCATGGAGAGGTCTATGCTGCTAAGAGGTAATTTTCATACTGCCTGCAGATATTTTTTACCAGGGCTGGATTTAAATTGCTGGCATCTTTAGGCAGGAACTGGGATTGGTGGTGAGGGGAGGTTTCCCCCTCACATTTCATAGGGTACCGTCCTAAAATGAGCCTGACTAAGCTCATCTTTAGCTCAAGTATTTGTTGTTTTCAAAACTTGTGTTGCCCATGCCTATGTTGGGTTGCTTCTGACCTATCTGGAAAATTGCTGAAGCACCTCCTTTTTCTGAGGGGTCATTTATCTGATCAAAACAATGTACCTGCTTTTGAAAAAAACAAAAGGATGCACATTGTTTCAGCCCTTGGCCAGGAGAACAGCCCTGTTAAATGTGGAGAAAAGTAAATTTACTTGCTGTTGTATCTGGGACAAATGCTTTGAAAATTGATCTTTGGGACCAATTTTTAAAGTGTTCAAGGGGTAGCAGGCTTTTGAGTCTATTACATCTGCATACCTATAAGCAAATTTTCAACCTCGCAGGATACGTCATAGCAGGTAGGGATGTGCTTTCATTTGAAATGACATAAAAAATGTCAACATTTCTCACGTCATTTCATACCACTTTTAACCTGAAATGACTGGAAGCCCCCAAAATGTCAGGGGTTTTTGTGTCACTAATAATGCACACTATTGCTCAATAGGTGCCTATTAAAATGCTCAGTAGGCGTCTACTTCAATAGAGCCTACTGAACAACAGTACTAAGATTGCAAAATAGGACCTATTGAAATGCTGAATTTGCACTTATTGAACAATAATGCACATGTTGATAAATAAGGCACACTACTGAGCAATAGTGTGCATTCTTAATGAACTTGCCCTGAAAAAAATTTTAATACCTGAAAAAAAAAAAGCGAATGACACAGGAAGCTACATAAAATGTGTTTTCGCCTGCTACATTTGTATAGCGCTATAAGGTATACACAGTGCTGTACATATAGATGTAAGACACTCCTACCCTAATAGCAGGTTCATCAAAACTCAAGAACATTTGCTTCTGCTTTGAAGCAAGTTCAAATGGAAATATACCTATAGAAAGCATGTGTGAAAGCCCCACATGCACTCACCGTCCTTGACCTAACCTCATCCTATATTGCATGTGTAAACAGTTTTTTAAAGATCCTATTTTCACTGTGTCGCCTGAGGAAATAGTATCCCTCTCCAAGCTTAGCATGCATGTTAAGGGCATTAAGCTTGCACAAAACATTGCAGACAATGTGCAAAGGGAGTAATTTTCAAAGGCGCTTCTGCAGGTAAAACAATGAAAATTTGCTTCCTATTTCACACAACCTGTACAGGAGTAATTTTGTAAGATATTTGGTCAGGTAAAATTTGGGGGCAATGTAAAGCATTTACCATGTGTAAAGCATATTTTACTCATGGAAACTGGCTTTTACAAAAAGTAGGCGCTTGGAAATATTACATCTGCTTTTATGCTATCTGCACATAGGCATTTCTGGAGATTTGTTTATTTTGTTTTATTTATTTTAAAATATTTTTATCCCACTTGCATGAAGTTGTGGAGGAGTAGCCTTGTGGTTAGCACACTGGCTTAGTTAACCAAACAACTAAGGTTTGATTGACACTAGTACTCCTCGGGTAAGTCACTTAACCTTCTGTTGTCTTAGAAGAAAGGTCTGACAATTTATAGTACGTCTGGTTGTACTGCTAAGAAAACCCAGGAGCTGCTGGATTAGCATTGACTCAAAGGTACACATTGCATTTTATTATATTGTGTGAGTATTTCACTTTTTGAACACAGTGTTAGGCTTGGTTTTAGTGTGTGTTTCATCTTGATAACATAAGCATAGTATAGGTGTTTTTAAAAAATATATATATATTTTAGTGTAGAGACTACTTGGATTGTGAAGCAGTAGATTCATCCAGTATCCCTACTAATTACCAGAAGCAGAAAGAAAGGTTTGGTAGTTTCCAGATCAGGGGAGGTTTTTTTCTGCCACTCATCAGACTGGGATGGGTCTCCTCTGAGAGAGAAATTCCACCAAGTATAAAAACTTCATCCAAAGGCAAAATCTTTTTGACTCCTAGCCATTGTGCCATGATGTGCTAAGGAGTGGTCTGCCCTTAAAGGGTAGGTGCCACTGGCACTAAGCCAGAACACTTAACCTTCTGTAAGGAGAATCTGCACCGACCACCTTGACCAGAGAAGAAAAGAGAGAGAGAGAGAGGCTTGGAGCCACTGCCAAGAGGTAAGAGGGATCTCGGCCTGAAGAAAGGTTTCCAGAAGAGTAATTGCAGCAGTCCCTCCAAAGCGCATCTGCCAGAGGACAAATGAAACAGCCCTGGAAAGACTGAAGTTCACAGGAGCTTTCCATCTAGGAGGAAAAGGAACTAACACAAGCTATATCCAAGAGATACCCAAGTAAGGGTCTGATTCCACACAGGGCTGTGGAACTGTGGGTGAAGAGCCCTGATACCCAGGTACCTTTGTCTGGAATAGAATAAGGAGAAAGATAATTAGTAGAGAAACAATTGTTCAAATATGTAAGTGGTGTCTGAGAAACCTAAGGATTCAGGTGCAGTGGACTGAAAGGAATGGGGTAAACAACAACTCAATAACTGTAAGAGGAGAATGTAGCCTGTTTTGCAAAATAGTTCTTTATTATTATTCATGCCAATTGTTATTGCTTATCAGTGACTCAAAAGTTTTCATAAACCCTTTGTTCAGAACATAATTTCTGGCCTGTACTCCTTTATTTGAGAAGAGAGTAGAAGTGTGTCAAGTGCCCAGTGACACCTGGCTATTGCCAGTCACCATCAAGAAAGAACCCTTTTAAAATCCAGAAGTTCAGAGAAATTCTGAGGGAATATTCCTACGACTGGTGTGCTGCCTTGACTTCCAAGTAGTTTTTTACATAACTGTCTGGAAAACAGAGAAAGGGAGTAACATCAGGCATCCTGTTATAAACTTACCCCCTCTCTCCCATGATGTACCTTTAATATGGTTGATTGTTCATAATATTTAATAACAGTGGTATCTACCAATACAAAGCGGAGAATGTTCTGCCCCCATATCTGTGTGTACATACAGTATTTAGATTCAGCTGCATTGTATACAGCATTCAGGTTCCTGCAGGAAAATTATGCCATGTTCAGGGACATGAAGCCTCTGGCAGCTAAGAAAATCACATCCTAGGATATGCAGTCATTGATCAGCAACTTTAACTTTGGTGATCACAATGGGGTGAATGGATTCCTCTGTAGGCTAGCCTTAGCAATGTTTGGTGTGTGCCAGCCATCCCACTTTCATTAGGATCACTAACACTTTAAGAAAGACTTAAAAACAGGAGACACCTTCTAATGGCAAATCAGTCTGACAGGATGAACCAGTATCCAACAGAGAACTCACATTTTATTCAAACACCTCTGGAGACATCGGTTTTAGGATATACTTGCAAGGGTCTTGATGTATGACTCAGTTGCTGGCCAGATGGAGAAAGTCAGGGACCACAAAGAATATCATCTTTCTGGAACTGTTCCCTATTGTCGTTACATTCTCCGTTTGGGGTGAGCATCTGAAGGACCAAAGGGTAATCTTCTGGTTAGACAACAGGGGTATGGTAGATGTTATGAACCTCTAGTCTGCATGCTGCACAGTGGTGCTTCTTTGCCTTCAGTGGAATGTTATACTGTGGGCTAAACATGTTCCTGGAGCACATAATGTGATTAGTGGCTCTTTGCAGGGAATAGGCCCCTAAAGCAGAACCTCAGGGAGTACCTAATCCAGATCATCCTTAGAACACTGGGGCCCAGCCACATAGGAACTGCTGAACTAGTGTGGCAGTCCAGCTACATGGAAATCATATATAAGAGGATTTCTTAGGGTAAGAGCTTTTTTAATTGACAAGAGTTAGTCCATGGGTCCCATCCCAGAGCACCTGGTTGTAGAGTACATTGTCTGCACCAAGGGTACCAGAGCATCTCATATAGTAGTTTTCTCTCACCTCTCTGCCTTGTCTTCTCCAAAGTGGCAGGATGGAGTGATACATTTAGAGGGTTTATGGTCAGGAGTGTCATAGCAGGGTGGAGTCAAGGGAGGGGATATCAGTTGATTGCAGATGACCAATCATACACAAAATCATTGCTGATTTGTGTCAGGCATTGGCCTTAATAGGGGATTCTTCTGTTTTGCTTGGTAGTCTCTCTGACCTTCTTTGGTGCATTAAGCATAAGCAAGCTAGTGGCTGCCTCTAAGAAGGATAATCCAGAGCTGGATCTGCTGGCTTGCAATGTAATACAGTAAGTGAAGCCAGCAGGCTACATCTGACAAGCCGCGGGTCTCAGTAGGGTAAGGGACGACAGATAACCTTCTGTATTTATTTGTGTTTATTTATTTACAACATTTTATTTCATGCCTATGCAAAATGTTCAAGGCGTGGGACAACAAAAGCAAATCTTCATATAACAATGCAATCCTACGTTCCCATCACACCAATAAAGCCACACGTCATGAATCCTCTTATCCCCATCACTACAAACCATCAAATATTCTCCTGCCCCAACCATTCTCTCTGCAATCCGAAGTTGTGCTGCTGCTATTCAAGGAAGGATCCAAAGAGAAAGGGAATTGGATTCCATTCACAAATTGACCATATTTCTTTTTTTTACTTGGAATTTCATTGGCTGCATGTGCAAGATCAGTTTGCTATTAAGTGTCTCTGTTTAATACACATGCAGATTATGAAATTGAACTGACTTGTTTGTTGACAGCTTATATACCAGCAAGATTGCTTCGTTCAAGTCAGCAGCTGTTGTTGCAAGTTCCTTCTGTGACGCAGGTTCATAGGACTCACCTTTGAGTGCGGACCTTTTAAATTGTTGGCCCTAGTTTATGGAACTCTAACCAGTGACCCTCCATCAAATACAAGATTACTTAGTCTTTAGTAAGCACTTGAAAACACATTTCTTTAATTTACATTGATTTTTCAGTCATGGATATTGTGTGTTTTCAGTGTAAATTGTTAATTTATTATGTATTTCATTTGTTATAACTTGCTCAGTAATTGCATGATGGGTGTGTAATAAGTATTAATAAAAACAAAACATAAACATAAAGCAAGTTACATTCAGATATGTTAGGTATCTTCCTTGTACCCAGAGAGTTTGCACCTAAGATATTGGAGAGTTAAGTGACTTGCCTAAGGTGTGGCAGTGGGATTCAAACCAGGTTTCATAGTTTACTGCTCTAACGATTAGTCTGCCCCATCCTATGCCACACACTGACATTGCACCACTTTACATTGGCATCCCCCACTGCATCAGTACAGATGCCTCCCACATGCTCGTCCAAATTACTGGCTGCCACGTAGGGTACCCATGTATCTGGCAAGTCCATCAGCTCCCACCTTCCTTCCATCCATCACCTTTACATTGACTTTCCTTGGTGCTCCCTTATTCAGCATTAAGGTGACAGCCATTTTCAGATGTTAAGGTGAATGCTTGACATCTTAATGCCCGATGTCCTATTAGCACACGTTAACTGGCCAATTGCGCCCTTACCACTGGAACGCCTCCTTCCCTCCCAGAGCCTTTTTTGGATGTTAAACACCTCATCGCTGCCGTTAGAACCTGCTAGCTTAACGCCTTTTAGTAAACATACCCCTTAATTGGTCAGATATAACACACTGGCAAATAAAATGTAACATTATATCAACAAAATAAAGGAGTGATGTTAAGTGCGCCTGTATGCCAGCTTGCATGGTGCTGCTTTTAGGGCCTTCTAACTATCATCCCATCTCCCTTCTTCTTTCATTTCCAAACTTCTTGAATGTGCAGTTCTCTGCCATTGCCTAGAATTTCTCTCCTCTCAAGCCCTGTTAGATCCACTTCAATCTAGTTTTTGTCCCTTACATTCTACTGAGACAGCTCTTGCCAAAGTCTCCAATGACTTGTTCCTGGCTAAATCCAAGGGCTTTTACTCAGTACTCATCCTTCTTGACCTTTCTGCTTCTTTTGACACTGTCGACCACCACCTTCTCCTGAACACTATCCTCACTTGGTCTTAGGGACTCTGTGCTATCCTGGTTCTCTTCTTATCTCTCCCATCACTCTTTCAGTGTTTGTTCTGGTGGTTCTTGCTCTACTGCTATTCCACTCTCAGTTGGTTTACCCCAAGGGTCTGTTCTAGGTCCTCTCCTTTTTCCCTCTCTATACCCAATCCCTTCATGCTTTCAATTCCTCCCATAGTTTTCAGTATCATTTTTATGCCGATGATGCTCAGATCTATCTATCTACACCTGATATTTCTCTGACACTCCAGGCCCATATGTCTGTCTGTCTATTTGACATTGCTACCTGGATATCTCACCACCGATTGAAACTGAACATGGCCAAAACCAAACTTCTCATTTTTCCTCCTAAATCCTCCTTCCCCTTCCTCATTTCTCTATCCTTGTAGATAACACTCTTCTACTTCCTGTCTCCTCGGACTGTAACCTTGTGGGGAATCCAATCACAGCAAGCTCAAAGTCCTAGACTTCAAATACACTGACTTTAGTAAAATGGACAAGTACCTGAAGGAGGAGTTGGCAGGGTGGGAGGGGATAAGGGAAGTGGAATTGCAATGAGTTAAACTAAAGGTGGCAATAAAAGGGGCAACAGATAAATATGTAAGGAAAGTAAATAAAAACAAGAGGAAAAGGAAACCTATTTGGTTCTCCAAAGAAGTGGCTGCACAAATAAAGTAAAAAAACACAGCTTTCACAAAATTCAGAAGTCTGTAAACAGAGGAACACAAAAAGAATACAGGATAAAACTAAAAGAGACAAAAACAGAAATAAGGATAGCAAAATCAAAGGCAGAAGAAAAGATGGCTAAAGATGTGAAGTGTGGCGACAAAACGTTTTTCTGGTATATTCAGGAGAGAAGGAAAATCAGAGGTGGAATTGCAGGACTCAAAAGTGCCGGGAATGGATTTGTGGAAAGTGACATTGAAAAAACAAAAATGCTAAACAAATACTTCTATTCTGTTTTAACTAAAGAAAATCCTGGAGAAGGACCACCTGTGATTGACAAATATACAAATGGGAATGGAGTAGATTCCACACCATTCACAGAAGATGATGTGTTAGAACAGCTTGCAAAACTGAAGGTGGACAAGGCCATGGAACCAGTTGGGATACATCCCAGGATACTGAAAAAACTTAGAGAGGTTCTTGCAGGGCCGGCAAAGGATTTCTTAAAATAGATCCTTTGAGACAGAAGAAGTTCCACAGGACTGGAGAAGGGCTGGTGTGGTATCTCTTCACAAAAGTGGTAATAGGGGAGAAGTGACAAACTGCAGGCCAATAAGTCTTACCTCGGTGGTGGGAAAAGTAATGGAGGTGCTCCTGAAAGAGCGAATAGTAGACTTTCTTGAAACCAACAGATTACATGTTACAGGTTGCATGATCCGAGGCAACATGGTTTTACCTAAGGATGATCTTGCTAAACAAATCTGATTGAGTTCTTTGACTGGATGACCTAGATCAAGGGCATGTGATGGATGTGATCTACATGGATTTCAGCAAAGCCTTTGATACTGTTCCTCATAGGAGGCTTACCAATAAACTCAACAGCTTAGGGATGGGTCCCAAGGTGGTGAAATGGATCAGAAATCGGTTGTCTGACAAACAGCAGAAGGTGATGGTAACTGGAACTCACTTGGATGAAAGGAAAGTGATTAGCGATGTGCCTCAGGGTTTGGTTCTGGGACCGGTACTGTTCAATGTATTTGTGAGTGATATTGCTGAAGAACTGAATGGAAAATTCTGTCTTTTAGCAGATGATATGAAAATTTGCAACAGAGTGGACTCCCCTGAGTGAGTGAATAAAATGAAGAAAGAACTACAAAAGCTGAAAGAATGGTCTAATACTTGGCAGTTAAGATTTAATGTGAAGAAATGCAGTGTCATGAACTTGGGAAGCAGAAATCCAAGGGAATTGTATGTGATAGTGGGCAAGAGGCTGGTGTGCATGGATAGGAGAAGGACCCCGGCGTGATTATTTCTGAGGATCTCAAGGTGGCGGAACAGTATAACAAGACAGTGGAAAAAGCCAGAAGGATGCTGGGTTGCATACAAAGAGGAATTACCAGCAGAAAGGAAGAGGTACTAATGCCACTGTACAAGTCTGTACAAGGCCTCACTTGTGTTCAGTTTTGGAGACCATATCTCACAAAGAATATAAAAAGACTTGAAATGGTTCAGAGGAAGGCGACCAATATGATTTGGAGCCTGCATCAGAAGACTTATGAGAATAGACTTGAAGACCTAAATATGTGCATTCTGGAGGAGAAGAGGGATCTTTAAATACTTAAAGAGTATTAATGAACAAACAAACCTCTTCCAAAGACGAGGAAGCTTTAAAACTAGAGGGCATAATACGAAGCTGCAAGGGGGTAAACTGAAAGGCAATGTCAGGAAATACTTTTTCACTGAAAAGATGGTGGATGCTTGGAATGCCCTCCCATTGGAAGTGGTGAGGGCAAATACAGTGACAGAATTCAAAATGGCATGGTTCAGACATAGTGGATCCCTTTATAGCAACAGGATAAAATCAAAATAAACATAACTATCTCTTATATCTCAACAAATAGAGGTGATGTACACGGAGCAGTGGATGCATCCCTAAACAAAGGCATGGGAAGGGGTGACCTGCACGGAGCAGCAGGGGAACCTACTCTTGCCGCCTTGCTGGGCAGACTAGATGTACCAAACTGGTCTTTATTTGCCATCATATACTATGTTACTATGTGTAGGCCGGGTCCACCTACAAAGCTTCCCCAATTACCAATAAACAGTTCAGACGACATTTGCTCAGCTACAAAGAAACTTTTTATTATTTGGCGCAGCAAACAAATGGTTATAGATGCAGATAGCAAGTGCCTGTCTGAGGGACAGTGGGGCAGACTTCTCTCTGCAAGGGGAGAAAAGAACTGCCCCCAAGACCCTCTAAAATTGCTGTCTTATATATACCTCTCTGCTTCAAATTCTAAATAGTTTCAGCAAATGCAAAACTCTTTCCCAGGGCCTTCTATGGTTATGTAGCTGGATCTGCTGATCAAGGTCTGCCTAACTATGCAATCAATCATAGCCCTCTGCCTCCTCCTGTGTTTTTCCATCTGCTGGCACCAATTGAAACCTTCAGGGCAAAAGCATTAGTTGAATTCCTGGCTTGACCTTTTTGAACCTAGGCTTATATCCCTGGACACTTCTGTCCAAAGTATAGCTTTTTTAGGCTTTATAACAGTCATAAGCTGCATGTACTCTTTTCCTGTTGCCCACCTGTTTTGTACCAACCATATGTTGCTGTGTCTGTTTCATACAGGCCAGAGTGCAGTTATAAGGCAGATATATATGCAATCATAAGGCAAACATATAAAGCAGATCTGAGCTGATTATCCCTTTATTCCAATTATCCCTTCATTCCCCACTTTTTTCTTTTCCTTTTTCTTTTTTATGTGGAGGGGCAAAAGTAATCCCACTAAGGGCATTGATAACAACCATTTGAGACAGAGAGGGATCATTGAGAGGGAACCGCTGGTACTGTTCCATAGATACAATGTACATGGTATTGGTGCTTTGCATTATCATTTTCTTACAGCATCCTAATAAAACAGAAAAATACAGCAGGCAAGAATACCAAAAACAGCAATACTTAAACGAGTTATAAAGAAAGCTGTTAGGCCTCCTCCGAGTCTGGAATACCAGCAGGCAACATTCTAAGAGAATGGAAGACATACAGCTTGCAATAATACTGAACACATCAAATATTCAACAAAGTGATGAAGAAAGCTTTGAAAATGTTACAGCAAAACTTGAGCTGGTGTGGATATTGCAATTGCTGTAGCCCAAATTGCTTGTAGATTTTCCCAAAAGTCCCAATCAGTCTTAATAGTCTTTATTTTCAGATAATTTGGGCCTGCTTCCCAGCAGTTTTTCAGGACTGCGTCGTGCGCTTCACCTGTCTTCGAAGTTTAGGTGTAGTTTAGTTCAGAGGTCTTGGGGTGGACTGTTCCATCTGGATTATGGCCAATTCCCTCTGCTGGAATCTCTGGATTTCAATTGATGACATGGTTCCAGGTCCCATTCAGAAGAGCATCATCCAATATTAAATGAAAAGACTAAAATATTTTAGATTAGATTTTACAATGAGACAATGCAATGTGACAAATATAATTTCATCCACATTTACTTAAGATCATAACTATCTCATATGGTATCAACTGTGTCTCTCAGTTTGATAAACTTCTTGTCTCTCTCCATCACTGGAGATTCATTCGCTGGTAGGAAATACTCCACCATACTCTTAACTGATCTTTACATATTAATAGATTAGACAAGTTGCAAGCACATATTCTGCAAGTTTGGCAAGTTTCAGAATTACTCCAATTTTTATTTGTGAAAATTTGTCATCAAATCATCCCTCTTTTTTCCCATGCATGTCTGGCCAGTACATACAAAGGCAAAACGAGGCAAAAAGCATCTGGAAGTACCACATGGCCAGTGTGGATGTTCCAAAGCATATCAGGGTGCAAAATGCACCTAGCCTGTCTCCAGGTGTCTATTTCCAATTGTTGAGTAAGTGTTGGGGCTTAAATGACTTCCTGAATTAAAGATTCTGGAGACAGCATAGTTTAATAAAATTTGTTTACATATTCATTAGGCAGATATGTCACTTTAAATAACCTTCATCAGTTTAATGTCCATCAGAGTACCACCTCTTAATTGGCATGCTAAGAACATCAAACAATTGTTAGAAACTTAGTATTGTGGTAAATAAATAGTATATACAAAATATAAACTTGGATTCTTCTTAATAAATATAACAACATGAGTAAACAGTGTCTTTTTTTTTTCACCAACTTAATTGGTATGGTTCAAAAATGGACATATGTGCTCATTCAAAATAGCAAATGTCTTAAACAATCTGAACAAATTCCCTATAGTATAAAAATATTTTTGTAACATTTTATAACGGCAGTCGTAATAGGACAAATCATGACTTTTAACATGACAGTCACATGTCTCTCTCACGTATGACTAGAATCTATTGTATATACTGTTCTCAGTGAGAGTGCTGAACAAGGCAAAATAATTATCCTGAGTCTTTCATTACACTAATACTTTTGCATGTCAAGGGAGACTTCAAAGCAGTGCTTGGGCTAGCTTCACCTTACCGGCATACTATCTCAAGAAATGCAAATGGACAACAGAACTAGACAGACATGTTAAAAAAAACAAACCTCTGTGTTGTAGGAGACTTTGTCTAATCAATTCAACTTAATGTTATTGTTTTATGTGTAAATAACTTTACAAATATTCTCATATTTTTCTGGGAATTAAGCTCCATTTTTCACCAAATTTGTTCTGCAAGTGTGTAAACTTAAAGTAAATTTGTATGTCATAGTGCTACAATATAGTGTATTCCTAAAATTGAAACTTAAAAAAAATCTTTCAATACAAAGTACACTGTGTTTTCTCTGGACCCCCAACATATAAAATTCAAATATAGAAAAACAGATGAATTTATCCTAAAATTTAGCAACTCCCATGTTACTGTCCTTAGTCATTAGTCATTAGCACTGAGCCTAAGAATACAAACACTCCCTTTCACATTTAAATTGTATGAGACTGGTGTCAAACTGAACTGACAGCAAACAGTAGATCTCTCTTTCTGTCCTTTAAACAAAAGTTAAAATAAAACTTAGTTACAGCTCTTTTGGGTTTCTGTCCTCTATGAAATACTTGCAACAATATATAAAATTCTGTTTTGCTTTTAATTTTGCTTGTTCAAAACCAAACATATAACTTCTCATTCACTCGGGGTTTCAAATCATTTCTAAGTAGCATTGTCCTGTCAGGGCCATCAATCTCCACTCTTAAGGTCAAAGGACAACAGAAGCAAATTCTCCTATTTCATGCCTTGTTTGTTTGATCTAACATCTAGGAGCACTTGAACAGCTGACAGCTAAATACAAAGCTATCAGTCATTACGTACAGCAGCCCATCTGATTAGAATAGAGAGGCTTCCCTGAGAGATCTCGCCAAACCACCCCCCCTGGGCAATCCCGAAAAGCAGCATACCTTTCAGCTTGAGAAACTCATGAACCTTCTTAGCATCACTACGATCTTTTAATAATCTCTGGTTAATTAGGATCTTCCACATTTGTTAGAAAAATCAAAATAAGCTTCTCAAATACATAGGAATTCGTTCCGCATTGTGTACAGCTGCCCTATGACCTATCACAGACCCAGGCAGAGCTATTTAATCTTCTGACACACAGAAAACAGCAGACAAATGTTTCTTAACCAGAATATACTCAGATCCCAAATCTAAAAAATAAAACTTACACATATGGATTAGACTTATTTACTGCACACAAATATGCACAGGGGGAAAAACAATTTGAAATTTTCAGGCTGTACTTGTAACTATAAACTATTTTTCTTTGTTCTTCTACCAGTCAGATCACTGCACACAATAGCTGGCAGTTCAGAATAAAACACTGTCAATTATCTGTGCGGTCTGCTTCTAAGATTCTCACTTCAGTGTACAATACATTCAGATCCCAATCCAGTAACCCAGAAAATCCATTCCATGTTACAATACATTCAGACAGACAGGAGGGGAAAAACTAGCTGTCTCAGCACATTGATTGCTACAGCAGATCCTGGAAGATTTTTCGTTGTTTTCAATGTTCTAAAGAAGACAGGAAAGACTTGGAAGAATAGAGACAGATAAACAAACACCACTTGTCACTTGCGTTCAAGGGACTCCGGGCCAACGGTTTTACCCTTCTCCAGAGACTGGGGCGTCACATTCTGGTTCACAAAGAATTCTAATCAGTTCAGCTCCAGGGACCAAATGAGTGGGACAAATTTTTTTTTTTTTTTTTCAGGCTTACAGTATCCTGCAGTCCTGGAAATATAAAGACCTAATGTCTGGACAAACTTTCTCTTTCCCTAATCTTTCCCTAATGTTACAACTAAATACAGAGACACACTAACATTTACAGAGACACTCTAACAGTTTTTTTTTTTTCTACACATCAAAGCAACATTAATAACATAAAAATACATGTGCACATGTGTAAATTTGGTACTCACCCACCAATCAAACCTGGGTAAATCTCCTGTTCTTGTTTGTAGTCTTTGCGCGATATCCAAATCTCTCTCATTCCTACCAGAACGGCATCCAACTTCGTTCATTTTAGAACGGTATCCTCATCCCCTATATGTATTTTTTTTTTAAATATATATAGATATAGGAGGTATACTCATCCCTGATATAAAGCCAAAATCAGGGGTATCCCAAGACAATTTAGAAAGTTTTTTAGGAGTCTCATCCAAACTTTTTCTCTCGTTCGTCTTAGAACGGTATTCAAATCTCTCTCTCTTCTCTCACAACAAAATTCTCATCCCCTGAACCGGCAGGAGGTATCCCCTCCCCTATTCAATTAGTGAAGCAATAGAGGGTATCCTCATCCCTGATGTACAGCCAATATCAGAGGAATACGGGACAATTTAGAATAAAAGTTTTAGGAGTATTAAATACTTGGAGTATTAAACACTCAAGTCCCTGTTCGGGCGCCAATTTGTAGGCCGGGTCTACCTACAAAGCTTCCCCAATTACCAATAAACAGTTCAGACGACATTTGCTCAGCTACAAAGAAACTTTTTATTATTTGGCGCAGCAAACAAATGGTTATAGATGCAGATAGCAAGTGCCTGTCTGAGGGACAGTGGGGCAGACTTCTCTCTGCAAGGGGAGAAAAGAACTGCCCCCAAGACCCTCTAAAATTGCTGTCTTATATATACCTCTCTGCTTCAAATTCTAAATAGTTTCAGCAAATGCAAAACTCTTTCCCAGGGCCTTCTATGGTTATGTAGCTGGATCTGCTGATCAAGGTCTGCCTAACTATGCAATCAATCATAGCCCTCTGCCTCCTCCTGTGTTTTTCCATCTGCTGGCACCAATTGAAACCTTCAGGGCAAAAGCATTAGTTGAATTCCTGGCTTGACCTGTTTGAACCTAGGCTTATATCCTTGGACACTTCTGTCCAAAGTATAGCTTTTTTAGGCTTTATAACAGTCATAAGCTGCATGTACTCTTTTCCTGTTGCCCACCTGTTTTGTACCAACCATATGTTGCTGTGTCTGTTTCATACAGGCCAGAGTGCAGTTATAAGGCAGATATATATGCAATCATAAGGCAAACATATAAAGCAGATCTGAGCTGATTATCCCTTTATTCCAATTATCCCTTCATATGTTACATCTTTGACACCTCCCTCTCCTTCTCTGCACATATCCTACTGATTGCTAAAACCTGTCATTTCTTTCTGAATAACATTAACAAAATTCACTCTTTCTTTTCTGAACACGCTACTAAAACATTTATCCACTCTTTAATCACTTCCCATATTGACTATTTCAACCTCCTCTTTGCTGGTCTCCCTCTGGGTCAGCTCTCTTCCCTTCAATCTGTTCAGAACTCTGCTGTACCTAATCTTCCACCAACCCCGACATACTCATATAACCCCTCTTCTCAAGTCACTTCATTGGCTCCCCTTCTGTTTCTGTATCCAATTCAAACTTCTCCTTTTGACCTACAAATGCATTCATTCCACAAGTCTACAAGTCCTCATCCTCTTCATTCATTCTTCAGCTGTGTGCTACTGCCCCTGCTCACCAGCATGTCTGCTGCCTTGACCATGTCTTTTTCTCCAACTGCTTGCTGTCAAACCTTCCCACCTTTGTTCTTCCCTTGTCCAGCCATCATCTAGTAGTTTTTACTTTTAACTACCCCCTGCCACAGTCTCACCAATCTCCGCTAACACATTTAGGATCCTTCCACTCTCTCCACAGCTACTTCATCTACTCTCACATCCACTACACCATCTAAGCTTGTAAATGAGGCAGTCTCTTCCAATAATACTGTAATGGCAGAGATAAAAAGTTAAAAGTATATTTTGATAGCCACATTAAAAATAAATGAAAAGGTTCAGTAAAATCTCAAATAAGAAAACATGGAGGAGTGGCTCAGTGGTTGGGACAGGTTACCTCAGGCCAGAGGGCCGGGGGTTCAATTCCCACATGGGGACAAGTAACCTCAGGCCGGAGGGACTGGGGTCTCTAGTCCCATGGCTGCTCCATGAGGCCTTGGGCAAGCCACTTAACCCTCCATTGCCTCAGGTACATTTAGGGGGATGTTTACTAAAAACCGGAAATGTGCACGCCGCAAAATAGCGCACTGAAACGCTAATAAACACGTTTAAACGCTCCGCACACGTGCGTGTCACCCCCGCAAAGGTGCGCAGCACACTAACGGGCCCCGTACAAGTGCGGGCCCGCAAATGTCCGATAGAGGCATGGAACGGCTAAAGGAGGGCGAAGGAAGGCTGCGGAGGGACGGGGTCAATGGGTGGAGAGTGGGAGGGGAGAGGCTCGCGGTAGAAAGCATTTAAAGGGAAGAGAAACCATTTCCGTCAGCAATGTACAGGAAAACCGGGGAAACCAGCAAAACGTGAGCAGTGTGATACATGTGCACAGCACAAAAGTGCAAATAAAAATAGAAAATGACCACAACAGAACTATTAAAAATAGTAATTCAGCTGGGGAACAGATATAGTGATGGGCAAATACAGAAAACACACCCAGTAAAGCTCCAGAAAAAAGAAATGAATTTTGGAAGGGTTTACGGAGCGGAGACTCTTCCAAAAAACATTTCCTTTTGTGGAGCTTTCCTGGGAGTGTTTGCTATGGTTGCCCATTAATATCACTGTTGCCCAGCGTGGTGATATTTTGTCCCCCATTTCCTGTGGTCATTTCCGGGGTTTATGTGCACGTTTGTCACCAGACAGGGTGCATATGCCCACAGTAAATTTGCGTAGAGCAGGGTTTGTGACTCCATCCTGCCAGGCTTACTACCTCCAGGGGCTGCACTGTCTATGTGGCCATAGTGTGGTGCAGCGGACAGAGTCAGTACCTTTAGGGTCAGAGGTTCAAAGCCCAGATGGGGCACTTGCCAGCCCAGTCCCTATATTTTACCCACCACTAAACACAGATAGCGCAGACACCCCTGTATTGCAGGGGACATAAGCATGGGGAAAACACCCACATTTTACCCAACAACGCACACACACCACAACAATGGGCATTACCCACAGCCAAGTACCCCAAATGCAGTCCCGTACTGCCACATTCCAATCAGGTCACCTGCCTTTTATGGGAGAAGCTCATGCCAGCTTGTTGGCGGACGAGTACATGTGGTGCAGGGGGCAGTGGCTGCTAGCGACAGAAGACAGAGGCCTAGCCATGTGCAGGCTGGCACAGTCCACAGCAACAGACAGGCCCTGCCGGATCCACAGTCATGGACTATCCAGGGAATTCAGCCAAGCTGCGGCTACACGGTGGTGCAGTGCACACAGACAGTGCATGCAAGAACAGAAGGTCACAGGTTCAAAGACCAGCTGGGGCTACCAGCAATCCTGCACACATATTTTCTCCACAAATAAACAGTGACAGTAAGGACACACCTTTCGTGACGAGGACATATGCAATGGTAATACGTCTATCTTTTACCCCACTGAGCACAGACACCATGAACAGGGGCAGAACCTACAGCAGAATCCCCCAAATGCAGTCCTGGTGGGGCACACACCAGTCAGGTTCCATGCTGCCACTCATACAAATGCCTGTGCTGTATATCTATGCACGGCATGTAGATGTAGCTCATGCATATTCATGAGGGACAGCAGGAAGACCCGAACAGTGTGATGCAAAACTGGGCTGGAGTGGGGAAGCGCTGCCGTAAAGCAGCAGCCAACAGGGGCAGACACACCCACACCCACACCCACAGGCCCCATTGGCCAATGTCTCCTGTAGAGGCAGAACATTGGACCCTGCGTGCATCTCCCAATACCAGCACCTGCATACCTTAGCAATGTCACCCTACACCTGAGGTACACAGCTCTGAAACGTTTGCTAAGAGTACAGGCTGATAGATATCCCTACGTTACGCATATACTGCTAGTTGACCCCATCCAAACAATCTGTTTGGTGTCTGCGGTGCGTGCTCCAGGCCTGGCCTCTGATGGTGTTCACCACCCTGGGGAGTGACCCCCAGCAGTACTGCGTACCATATCCATGCCTGTGCCGTGCCCAGGACCAGTGTGGTGGCCAAGGCTAATCACCCCCTCAATAGTAGCACAATGCTGGCATAGGTGTGGGAGTGTGTGTCTGTCTATACCAGGGGTGGGCAAACCTGGTCCTGGAGGGCCGCAGACCAGTCAGGTTTTCGGGATATCCCTAATGAACATGCATGAGATATATATGCATTAGAGATATCCTGCCAACCTGACTGGTTTGTGGCCCTCCAGGGCTGGATCTGGAGACCCCTGCCTTACACCTCTGTCATTTAAGATTGTGAGTGGACAAGGTGCAGATGTCCAAGACATCAAAAAGGTTAGATAGAATTTGTCACAGTCCTCCTCACTTCTCACCACCACCAAAAAATTGTCTATTAGACAACTTTTTGGTGGTGGTGAGAATCGAGGAGGAATGTGACACATTCTATATACCCTTTCGATGTCTAGGACATCTGTACCTTGCCCACTCACGATCTTAAATGACAGAGGTGTAAGGCAGGGGTCTCCAAATCCAGCCCTGGAGGGCCACAAACCAGTCAGGTTGGCAGGATATCTCTAATGCATATATATCTCATGCATGTTCATTAGGGATATCCCGAAAACCTGACTGGTCTGCGGCCCTCCAGGACCGGAGGTGCCCACCCCTGGTCTATACAGTGTGTGTTGGCTGCAAACACCTTCACCAACCCACACTGCCAGCACTACTGCCAGTATTGGCCTGCCAATGTGCATAATGAGCAGCAAGGTACCATGGGTATAGGTCAGACATGGTGGGCTGGCCAGGATGCATCTGCACAGGGCATAGGGCACTGGCTGTGACATTGTAGTGCCAGGCCACCACCTACACAGACAGGGTGACCTCTGTATGTGCTGCTGGGGGAGCACTCTCACCCTGAGTATGCAGTGATGACAGCATGGCTAGGCACCCCCATAGTGCTGTATTGTGTTTCTCTCTTGTGATATATATGGGTTTCCTGTTGGGGCCTCCTCACAGAACTCTCTGCTTGTGTGTGCTGCCACCCCAGTTTTGGGTGCATGTATTTCCATCAGGGCTAACCAGCAGACTGTTCACAGCTGGTATGTGTCTTGATGGAGTGTCTTGCAGGGTGCAGTGGCTGATGGCTTGCTGCAGGTGAATATCAGATAGTGCTGGGGTGCATCTTTGGATATCCAGGCCTAATGTCTGTCTGATATTGTGTTATGGATGTGTGTGTGTAGCTGCTTGGACTGCCCTGTAGGGTGTCTGTTCCCCAGCAGGACTGGGGTTTGATGGTCCACTTTGCTGGGGGGGGGGGGGTAGGTAAGGTAGGATGAGACAGACAGAGATATCCAACATGTTTCTGCAACACCTTCCTATCTCACAGGTTAGTACTGTTTTGGAGCTCTGTCATGGCCTCATCCAGCCATGGCTGGTGTTGTGGACCTGGTCCTGGCCACCACATCACACCCTCAGGGTGAGCACAGTACCCGCACAATGTGACGGTGTGTAGCTATTCTTTGCTGGTAGTCCACCCGCTCAGGACCCCCTACCAGGCCGAGGTGCTGTGTGGGTGCACATGGACAATTCCCCCTACCAGGCCGGGTAGCTGTTTGGGTGCATTCCCCATCTTGTGTGCATCTGTGGACAGCTGATTTGCATGTGCAGTGCATCATGGGTACGGGTGGCCTAACCCTATCCTGTCTACAACAGCAGACTGTCTGTGGGGTGACGTGCAGGCTCTCTGCAGCCAGCCAGGGGCTTGCTATCAGCTGTAGCCCAATGGTTATGTCACTCCCTGTACAGCCAGAGGTCATGGGTTCAAATCCATAGTGGGACCTTTTGATAGGGCCGTCCACAGCTTTATTTTTATTTACTGTACATATGTCTATGCCGGCAAAACCACACACAGCTTACTATACCCATTAGGTGCCTCTGAGGGTGCTTTATAGGGTGCCCTATAGGCCACCTTATGGTTGCCATCCATATAGGGTGCACTATACATCATCCTGTGTCGCAACATACATGGTGCCCTATAGGGGACATTCTAGGGTGCCTTGGCGGACAGTGCACTGTAACATGTGCCTTACGGGCATCCGTATGTTAGCACACTGTGAGAGCGGGTTTACTAGTGGTGGGAAATAAAATATAAATGGAAGGCCTCCTACAGCACTCCTCACCATGATACATACTGCCCCAGCCAGCCTTGTTCACTGGGCACTGTGAGGGGTTGAACCCCTGGCCCCTGCACCATTGCTCAGTGTCTTAACCATTGTGCTGTGGCTCTGTTCCTGTGTTTGTGCATCCGCGCGCAGCCTTGTAGCCATCAGCGCGCCATCTTGTGGCGCACTAAATTAACAGCGTGCCGCCTTATGCCGTACAACATGGAAATGCCCCTAAAATAATGCCTCAGCCAGCTGTCTTCAATGGGCACTGTGGGGAATTGAACCCATGATCCCTGCACGAGTGATCAGTGTCTTAACCATTGTGCTATGGCTCTGTTCCTGTTATTTGCACATCAGCGCGCCACTTATCCCTCCCACTATTGGACTGCCCCCTCACACATCAGCGCGCCGCCTTCTGCCCACCGGCTCGCCGCCTTCTGTTGCCCACATTTATCAGCGCACCGCCTTCTGCCGCCCAAACTTAACAATGCGCCGCCATCTGCCGCCCACACTAAACAGTGCGCTGCCTCATGCCGTAATAAAAATAACAGTGCGCCGCCTTCTGCTGCCCAAAATTAATATGCCTCCTAACCACTTTTGCCCATAAATGTTGGTGCCTCAGCTGGTCTATTTTGTTGAGCGCAATGGGGGTTTGAACCCCTGGCCCCTGCACCATTGGTCAGTGTCTTCACCTTTGTACTACAGCTCTGTTGTTTGGTTTTGCAGCAGCGCCCCACTTAGCCTTCCCACGCGCTAATGTGGGCCTCGCACATTAGCACGACGCACACACGTACGGTCCAGTTTTTTGCTTTTTTCTGCCTGGCCCGCCCACTCCTTATATGGCACCAGCACACTAACGGGAACCCGCACAGCAACGGTGTTTAGTAAACATGCCCCTTAGATTGTGAGCCCTGCGGGGACAAGGGAATAAAAAGTACCTGTTAGTATACATGTAAACCGCTCTGATGCATAAGTAAAGGGCGGTATATCAAATGCCTAAACCATAACCATAACCATGCCAAATAAATAAATCTTTACTGATTCTGAAGGAATATGTGTGGTCATATGTGGGCATGAATGTATAGGGAATTAGACTACAGTTTCAATACAGTGTTGAAGGAGTTAATGCACAAAGCCGGGCTTATGCAGGAAGCAGCTGAGCCTGGGGTGAGCTGGGGGAGAGCTCAGAGAAGATAACAGAGCTCAAAGGAGATAAGGAAATAAAAAGCATGACCCAGTTAAGTAACTAAAACAGATACTAAGCAAACTTTAAAGAAAATGGTCTGTAAAATTACTTTTATTTGTGCAAAGGTCTGCCAGAGGCATTTAGAGTACAAAGTGTACTGTGTGAGTTGAAATGAAGGTAGTAAGGGGACTGTTTCTGGACAGAGCTGGGTGTAAGAACACTTCTATACAGAAAATAGAATCCACTTGCAGGGACTTCAGTAAGAGTTGGGAAAGAAGACTGAGGGGGGTAAGACATGCCAGAGAGAATATGTCTGTATGGAAAAACTGGGAAAGCTTTTAATTGATATCAGAACTGTAAGTAATTGAGAATTATTTACAGGATAAGTGCATAAGAAGTTGGAATGAAAGCTGGAGATAAATTTTAAAGTTAAATATGGAAACGTTTTCCTTGGTGACAGGAATAAGATGGAAGAAACTCTAAAACTCATTCAAGCAGTTTTAAATCCAAGCTGAATGAAGATTGAAGTGATTTGAAAGTGAGAATTTGAAGTGATTTATTGAAGAGTGAATTTAATTTTGAGTACAGTTTTGATTAAAAGTTCAACAGTATATGACTTGCTTTCTATAGCATTGGAGTCCTTCAAGCAGTGAAGGAAAGTAAAGCTGAAGGTATAAAACTCCCAGTGTAGAAAGAGAAGCTCTGAAAGTGAGCTGTTTTAAAACTGGGTACTGCTCACAGGAATTTTTTAATCTTGATGCAGCTTAATTGTTTCAGTGAGGAAGAAAATATATGTTTGAAAGAATGAAGGATTGAATGTGTTTTTGAAGAAAGAAATAACCATTGCCTTATTTAAAGAGTTAAATTTATTGGCAATTTATTTATTTATATATTTATTTATTATTTTTGTGATTTTTATATCACCATATCGAGTAATCCTAGTGGTTTACATAGAACAACTGAGTTACATCAAACAAAGTGGTAGTTACATGTGCATAGAATACTCTAAGGTAAATACATGATCAGTAAATATCAACAAGTAATCAAAGTATATACATGATTATTCAATATGAACTATGTACAGATTATAAGGGTACTGTATTTTTGTATTTTGGGATGTAGAGTTGTGAATGTGTAGTAAAATTGAATAGAGTGAGGCTTCAGGAATCTTAGTGGGGTTGAGTCGGGTTGGTTGATGTGTTTGCCTTGTTTTTACTGGTGTTCTGTAGAGAGAAAAGTCTTGAGTTGTGTGCGAAAAGTGGAAAGGTTGGTTATGTTTCTCAGATTTTCTGGTAATGAATTCCAGAGCAATGGAGAAAGGCACTCAAATGCTCTGTTACTAGTGTGTTATTTTTGTGTTTCTGAATTCAGGTGGGAATAGCAGAGTATTAGTCATAGGTGCTCTTCTGTGTCAGTTATTAGGTGTTTTTTTGATTACCTGGAGTAAAGTAGAAGGTGCCAGTTCCCTGATGACTTTAAACATTGTCATAATGATTTTATATTTAATTCTGCTATGTACAAGGAGCCAATGGAGAATGTGAAGCATGGGTGTAATGTGATGAGTATGGTGTCCTTTGGAGATGATGCGAGCTGTCATATGTTGTACCATTTGCAGTGGGTGGATTGTTTGCTTTGGGAGGCCATAGAGAAGACTGTCACAATAATCAATATGTGGTGTAATCATTGCTTGCATCAATGATCTGAAATCATTGCTATGAAGTAAGGGCTTCAAGTGTTTCAGGAGGTGGATTTTGTTATATATGGCTTTGGTTGTGGTTTCAATGTGGTTTTTGAATGTGAGTTGCTGGTCTAGTGTGACTCCTAGGTATCTAGGTATTTTACTTCATTTTTAACTTTGATAATGGATCCATTAATGGTAATGTTGCTAGGTGGTGTGTAATTTTGATTTCTGGATATTATTAGAACTTCTGTTTTGTTATAGTTTATGTTTAATCCATGGGTTTTGAGCCAAGAGTCTACTTCTATGAAGCATGAGATTGTCCAATTTGAATGAGTCTTTGTAGCAGTAGTGCATGGATGACTGAGTCAAAGGCAGCCAGATGTCTAGAAATATTAGTGTAAATGTCTGATTGGGGTTGTTAATTCCTTTTATTATTTATTTGTATAGAATTAACATTTGTGTTTCTACACAATGCATAGGTCTGAATTCAAATTTGTTTGAATTTAAAGGAGCATATTGATAAATGTGATCTTGCAATTGAATTTGGACATTTTTTTTTCAATTATTTTAGCCAGAAAAGGTAGGCTCGAGATGGGTCTGCATGATGATAGGCACTTATTGTCTAATGATTTATTTTTTTAGGAATGGGCAGACTACTGCTTTCTTGAGACTTCTAGGCATGTAGTCTTGTTTGAGGGACTTGTTTACTATTAATAGTATAATGGGAGCAAGCTCATCACAGGCAGCTTTGATCCAATTCACTGGACAGGGGTCGGACTTAGATGTGGTAGTGTTCAAATTTGCTATTAACTTTTTAAGGGGATCTAAGTAAACGTTATAGAACTCTTCCCAAATTTGTATCTGTGGAGAGGGGTTAATATTATTAGTAGGTGCATATAAGTTGTTTTGTTTTGTTAGTTTTAGACATGTAATAGTCTGCCAATGTTTGAGGAGAGATGGGAAGTATTTCCATAGAGTCTCTGGGTTTGGCTGTGAGTGATTTTACAATAGCAAATAGGTCTTTTGGTTTATTTATTGATTTCATCAATAGGTTTGAATAATATTCTTTTCTAGAATGGTTAATTTGTTGGCAGTATTTTGTTAGCATAGTGATATATCTTTCTCTGTTTTCCAGGGTTTTACATGAACGCCATTTATGTTCAAGTTTCCTCAGGTTTCTTTTTATAAGACAAATTTCCTGGGTGTACCATTGTTTAGAGGGGTTATTTTTGTTTGGGTGCTGAACCTGAGGTTTTGTTGCAATTCTCAAGATACAATTGTCCCAGTTTTTTTTATTACTTCCTCAAGGTCTTCTGTATTTGTGTCAATAGCTTCCAGCAGTTATTTGGTGAAAGCTTCTTTTTCAAGTGTTTGATCCTTGAGTAATATTTTGGTGCTTGGTTTACAGCTAGTGTGGGCACTAGTGGGATTTCTATTGAGAATTCAATAAGGTAAAGGTCTGATCTTGGGACGGGGTTATCTTAAGGATCTCAATCTGATGGTTGAGAGTCTCTTGTGGAGTAAATATTAGATCCAGAGTATTCCCTTTATTGTGGGTGGGGCTTGAAATGATTTGTTTAAAACTTAGATGTTCCATAGCATTAAGGAAAGCGGAGGCGTGAGTGCTTTGTAGTGAGGGAAGGTTGAAGTCCCCTAGTAGTATAGTCTGGTACATACCTAAAGAAAAGCTGATTTCTGTGGGAGGGAAAGACAGGCATCTGATTGTCTTTTGTTTTTGGGAGAAGCAAGTCTTACAAGTAACAACAATAGAAAAAGAAGAAGAAGAAAGGATAAGAACACTTTCTAGTTACTGCACACACAGCCAGCGGGATAAGATTCTTTTAATACATTTTTTAAAGGCAGTTAGTAGGTATCCTAACTGCAGCTGGATATTGCTGAAGCAGAAGGGATCTTAAGGCGCCCACCGTAAAGAAAGCAGCAAGACGCAGAGAAAAGATTTGAGATGTGACTGACTCACCACAGAAACTATTTTTTTTTTTTGCAAAACACTACTGCACTAGTAATTTAGTTTTTTTGAAACATACCTGAATGATAATACACATTCACCAAGTTCCAGAGAAATACCTTCCAGTCTACCCAGGAAGGAACAACAACTGGAAATAAATGAATCTAAATAAGGATAAGAGCTTAAACTAGTAGATATTATAAATGGTTAAACATTTATTCACTTCTTATGTAGATGGTAAAGATAGGATGACACGTAGGAAGTAGGAAGACACTTTAACAAATATGCACTGGGTACATTAGCAAAATTGATTACCATACAGTAAATACAGACAATTGTGAGGCAATAGGACATTTTAAAAACTTCTTTTGCAGAAGAATAACATTTCTAAAACAATTTCACTAATTTTCTGGGCAATCTAGGAAGGTGAATAGCAGGGCTGTACGTCCCGGCGGGATGTCCAGCCCTGCTATCCGCCTTCACTGTATGCCGCCTCCAGGCCCCCCTGCATGCACAGAGCCGCTGTGCATGCTGCGGGGTATGGGGTGGAATGGGGGTGGCGAGTGGGCTGAGCGAGGTCGGTCCTGTCACCCGGATATACAGGGATGATTCCAGTCATGGCCCTGTATGTCCGGGTTGTGCCGGGGAGGGTGGCCAGCCCCCTGACAGCAACAGAAGCATGCCTGGTGAATCCCCACCACCCAATCTGTGCCCTGGCTATCCCTGCCAGGGTCAGGCGGCAGGAAAACTGGGATCCCAATGGTAACGGGCAGGTTGTGCCACAAGGATGTCCTCCCAGCGGCGATGCAGAATGGTGCAGAATCAGGGGCTGATTAACCTTTCCTGCTTGGAGCCATCTAGACAGTCCGGACGTGCCCCTAAGGGAATCGGGCTCTTTGAGTTAACACTTCAAAATAAAATTTGTGAATCTAATTAAAATCCATCAACAATTCTTTTTTCAGCTATGTGTGTATTTGAGCTCAAATGTTAAGTGTCTCTGTCTAATACTACGTTGGTAGCTATTTCTCTTTCCATGGACTTCTGATGGGGCCCAAGTCTTCAGGTTCGTCTTCTTTGCAGCAGTCTCAGGACTCAGAAACAAGACATTGTCTTTCTTGAAACTTGAATACTTTTATTATTCTAATTATGTTTAAACAATTTTACCCATCCTCAAATCCCTGTACCTAACTTTCTCTATTAGTAACCTGTCCTTCTTTACATCTGGGTACTTTCACATACTAAAGCTTCACTTCTTACATTTAAAATCAACATTTTAAAAGTTTTAAATTTGTACACATTCATTTTTAAGCCTCACAACACTTCTGAAACATTTTTAGAATCCACAAATGGCAATTGGAGGCAGCTACAGACATTGCGACTACCACCCAATGCCATCGGCCACCAATATGGAGGCCCCGAGGTAAACAGCTCCAACTCCCGCTCAAAGGTCCATCACTAATTCCCTCTGACCCACCTGCCACTCTCCGGACCTCCTCCCATGTTTACTGGCGGGAATCGGGGGCAGCCCTGACATCCACGACCCCCCCACAGTCCCAAACAGACATGTCTCCTGACAGCCTGCGGCCCTCAGTCATTGCTTCCAGCACTCGGCAGGCCTCCACCTGCAATGGAGAGCCCCAATTAGGCAGCGTCTTCAATTAAAAAAAAACACGTTATCATCTCAGGCCTCCCATGGCCCCTTTCAAATCCGTGAAGCAAATTCACTTAAAAAAAAAATTGCGGCTTGCTTGTTCTGCAACATCTCAAGCCTCCTGAAGCCCCCCTCGTAATTTTATTAACTCATATTATTTTTTCATCTGTTTACATGTATATGTGTGCCTATCTGTGTGTACATACAGTATGTAAGAATATTTGCCCATGCATGTATGTGTTGTCTCTCCATGTATAGGTATGAAAATAATTCCGTGTAAGCCTGTTGATTTTGCTATTTGTTAAATAGAATATGGCTGACATTAGAGCTAAGACTATCTTAATGGAAGGAATATAGAAATGATGCAGATCCTCTTTTCCCCATTAGTGATACTGAAACCAACCTCTAATCTTTCTGCTGTGGTTGTGTAGGAGGATGTCCATACATTTGTCTTCTCATTGGCCATTAGCTTCCTCCTGGATAAAAAAAAATCAACATTCTTTCCCTACTCATCTCTTACTAGAATTCCTGCCTTGCAGGTTGTTCTATGGTTCTACCTTGTATCTGCAAGATTGAGTGAAGAGTGTTTCCTTCACCCTGTAGGAGTTCCCATAATGACACACCTGTGTGTATTGAAGTATATCCGACCCTGCTAAATCATATTCTTGCTGGAGGACCCTAAACTTCACACATACTCCTTCTTTCCAGAATTGCCCAATATTCCCGAGTCCCCTATTCTCCTGCTTTTTAAACTTTGCATCTATCCTCCCCAACTATAAAAATGCATATTGTGGAAAAATATACATTCTTGCAGCCATATTGAAGGAAGACAATTGGCAGTCGTCACTTTGGGAGTAATGTTTAAAGGCTTTTCCATGGGTAAGCAGATAGACCTCCATAGGGTAAAGTATTCATGCTTTTCCCTGCAAGGAAAAGGGGAGACAGTAGAGACGATTTAGGGTGGGCTGTCAGATGAAATACAGGAGGATTTTGTTCTGTAATCCATGTGCATTTTTTCCATATCTTTGCCCTGCATACCTAAAAGGTATGTAGGGTAGAGACCTGCAGCAGCACTGGCTGCAAGTCAATTTTGAAAGGGAAACACTATGAGGATTTCCCTTTTAAAATGTACTTACAGGCCCACATATATCAAGTGTCCATGGGTGTGTAACCTAAGTGGGGATTCTGAAATCACCCTCCCTCTGGGGGTTATTTTAGAAGCCGTGTTTGCAGTTTGCATGTGTAAATCCAACACCATGTCAAATTTGCAAGGGGCCATGGTGGGGGCATTTATTTATTTACATTCTCTTATATACAGTGCTATTCTGCATCAGTGTGGTTTACATTGAACAAACTGAAATTACATTGAACAGGGCATTATAACTTGGAGATAAACTATTTTACAGGGAACATGGGCTATGGAGGGTTAAGTGGCTTGCCCAAGACCACAAGGAGCACCTGTGAGTCTAGAAACCCCAGTCCTTCCGGCCCAAGGTTGCTGTCCTCTAGTGGGATTTGAACCCCCAACCTTCCAGCCTGAAGTACCTTGCCCCAACCACTAGGCCACTCCTCCACTCCCCAGGGCATGTCAGCAGCAGTATACGTGAGACTGATTTGGTATGGGAGGATTTTGTCCTCCCCAGGGCATGTCAGCAGCATGCCCTGGGGAGGACAAAATCTACACATGTATTCTGCATGTGGAGGCCAATTTCACAACATGCACATCCAGGCTGTGAAAATGTTCAAATAAAAAATAGGCCCAGTTTCACCCAGATTCTACAGCCATGGGTATAGACACGCCTGCCATTCTGGGGACCTAGATGTTTCTGGTGCGGCACAAGCAAACCACTATAGAGAAACAAGGGCCCCACTATTATAATGAGACATTTATATGCAGCAAATGATTTGGACGTGCCCGCTCTCTCTGTATTCTGAAAAGATGGACGTTTCCAATCCTGCCCGTCTCCGCCACATAACCGTAGATGTTTCTGATGGCCATGCCTCCTCTGTAAAACATGCATCTCCTAAGCTGCTCCTCTCACTGCCAGTGTTGTGCTTATGTAAACGACATATAAATACTGAGGATAAATGTTGATGCAAACTAGACTAGATATACTAGTCTGTTGCATGCCCAGAACAATGCAAGATGATCTCAGTGCACTCAAAGATATCATAACAGCAAGTAGAAAGTGATATGTTTGTCATAATATACCTTGCATCAAAACATACATGGTAGTGTGGTAGGCTATGGCCTGTAAACTAGGCCTAGATCCCAACCCCCACCTGAGACTAGTGCTGAACAGAACCAGAGTTTGAGAATCTGCTCTAAACTGCTTTAAACTGCTTTTGAAAAGTCTGTATAATTCCTTTATGCTGATGATAGAACTGGTCTTGCATTCTCTGAGCTAGAAATGTCCTTGAAGTAGAAATGTATCAATATCTAAGACTATGCCTTTGTTAGAATAGCCTGAGAAGGGGGAACAGGCCCAGAGAGGGTCCCCGAATGGACAGGTGCAAGGGGCGTTGGGACCAATAGAAAGTTTGCCTGTATCAAACTGTAAAAAATGTATATAAGGAATTTGCTCGTGTACTCCATTGCTCAGTCACTTTTGGACACTCTCCTGTCTGAGCCTGTGCACAATAAATTGGCTTTGGAACCTGCAATTGACTCCTGGTTTTATTCATTGCATGCACTTCGCTGCTACATATTCTTGGTGCATTGGCCGGGAATGTGCGAGTAGTGGATGGTATTCAAGTGAATATACCACGTTTTACCGCCTCAAGGTTTGGCCCAGTTGGAACCGTGTCTGTCCGACCGCAGGGGAAACCTCAGGTGCCACCGGTCCTCTTGTATCGGAGAGGGTTCCGCCTTGCCTCGGCGGATTACTAGATCCGGCCGGCCAACACCTCCGAACCCGAGGGGAGTCCAGGATTCAACCCAAGAACTGGTTTTGCATTGGGTACTGGATCCAGTGAGTAGCAATCTCCTTGCTCCTCAGTCAGGTAGTTTTGGGTACGTCTTGCATGAGTATACGCGAGACTGATTTGGTATGGGAATAAAGTACCGAGAGCCTGATCACCTCTCAGGGCACATCCGAGTAAGCCTTGCATGAGAATGCGCGAGGACGAAACTACTGCCCTTGGTTAGTAAGGTAGGCCTGGGAATTTGGGAAAACATTGCTAGCATGTTTGGTTGTGTGTATGAATGAGAGGTCTTGAAACACAGACCAAGTGAGTGCGGACTCCTGAGTAGTGCAATTCCTGGCCGGGCGACCGCGCCCAGGTCGTGAAAAGGAGGAAGCGTTCGGTGTTTGTCTACCTATTTGTTTCTAGGGCTGTACGGACCCCTTACCTGCAGCCCGACCACCCGCCCCTGCTGTCTGTTGTTGTGTACGTCATTATGGGAGGGTCAGAGTCCACGCAAACTCCACTGAAGTGTATGATCAAGAATTTCAAGAAGGGATTTGGCGGTGACTATGGAGTAAAAATGTCTCCGTCCCGATTAGGAATACTTTGTGACAGGGAGTGGCCGGTGCTGGTCACCACGTGGCCCCCTGATGGTACTTTTGATGTTAGAATCATATCCCGAGTACATCAGATTGCACGTAGAGAACACCCTGACCAGTTCCCCTATATAGGTTCCTGGTTAAATATTTGTGAAAAAGAGCCCTCCTGGATGAAGCGTTGCCACGATAAACAGTGTAGGATAATGGTAGCGACCACAAGGGGGGCCCGGAAGTCTGGAGAGGAGAAGCTGCCTGTATATTCTGCACTGGAATCTCCAGATATTCTGACCCATTCACCCCAGTTCCTCTATAGGCCAGTCCCCTCAGCTCCGTCACTACCCCGGGCAGAGCCTGGCGCAGGGTACCCCCCTGCCGATTTACCCCTAGTCCACAACCACCTCTGCAGCAGGAGGAGGCACACCCCTCCTGACCGTGAGCCACAGCTCTGTCCAGAGTGCACCGGAAGGACCGCAGTCCACCGATGACACTGCAAGCAGGGATTCATTTGCTAGTTCAGGGTCACTTACTGCCAAAGACCAAAGCAGGGGAGCCGAATTCCAACAAGCCAGACTACATTACGCTCTCAGGAGTACAACGGCAAGTCAGAGGAATGGTCATGTCATGCCATTGCGCCAGGTCCCGGGGCTACCTATCCTTAATGAACAGGACCAGGTTGTGGTGGGGCCAGCCAGTCTCGTTTATGTGCCCTTCTCTATCACAGATTTATTAAACTGGAAGACGCATTATGCGTCCTATACTGAAAAGCCCCAAGAACTGACCGAATTAATGTCCAGTATTATGCAGACCCATCAGCCTACCTGGTCTGATTGTCGCCAGCTCCTGTCTACCCTCTTCACTACTGAAGAAGGAGCACGAATCGTGCAGGCGTCCACTCGATGGTTAGAAGAAAATCCCGTGGAAGAAGCAGGCCTAGATCCCCGACAAGCGGCCGCTGTAGATTTTCCAAATGACGATCACAAGTGGGATCCAAACAGTTCAACCGGGGCGGCGGCCCTCACTCAGTTCCGCCAGGCCCTACTGCAAGGCCCGAAGAGAGGAGACCAGAAGGCCATGAATATCGGAAAGGTAGCGGAAGTCATCCAGCATCCAGACGAGAGCCCAGCAGCCTTTTATGAATGCTTATCTGAAGCTTACAGACTTTATACCCCATATGACCCAGCGGCCCAGGAAAATTTGCGCATGGTGAATGCAGCCTTTGTGAGTCAGTCCCAGGGAGACATAAAATGGAAACTGCAGAAGTTGGAAGGATTTGCGGGCATGAATGCGGCCCAGTTAATGGACGTTGCTCAGAAAGTATTTGTGAATCGTGATCAAGAACGTCAGAAGGAAAGTGAACGTAAAATGAAGAAGAAAGCTGATTTCCTTGCTGCAGCTTTAGTTGAACGACGTGGAGGAAGTTTCTCTAACTGAAGGACACGGGGACGTGGAAGGGGCCGAGGAGATGGTCAGTCTCTTGGGCGCAAATCAGTGTGCCCACTGTAGAGAAGAAGGACATTGGAAGAATGAATGCCCGAACTTTGACTCCGCCTCCCGGAGGGGAGGAGGGAGCATGCGGAGTGCAGGGGGAAGATTCCAGCATCGGGGAGGAATGTATCGCACACAGTTCCAACAAGGAGAAGCAGCTGTAGAGGGAGTGGCAGCCGAAGAGGGCTACAACATGGATGAAGACTAGGCCAGACCGGGCTCCAAGTTTCCTCTAGATCCCCAGGAGCCTATGGTCAGTTTGAAGACTGGGGACCAATATATGGACTTTATGGTGGATATGGGGGCCGAACATTCAGTAGTAGCAAAACCAGTGGCCTCTCTGTCTCCTCGATCCATCACCATTGTCGGAGCTACTGGAGCTAGGGCCACAAAGCCTTTCTTGCAGAACCGCACTTGTGAACTACGGGGACAGAAGATAACGCACCAGTTCCTATACATGCCTGAATGCCCAATTCCCCTTTTGGGCTGAGATATGCTTGCTAAGCTCCAGGCGCAGATATCCTTTGTTGAAGGAGGACAGATGGAAATGACTGTGAACTCGAAATCTGCTGGCCTGATGCTGCTGACTGTCCCCCAGGAAGAAGAATGGATGTTCTATAGTGCATCTCTGACCGAGGCAGCCAGCCCCCATATACCCATCAGAATCTCAGCTCCGCCCGAGGAATGGGCGGAGGATAATCTTCCAGGCCTAGAAAAGAATATAGCTCCTGTGCTTGTCACCCTCAAACCAGGAGTGGAACCAGTGCATGTGAGACAATATCCTCTCCCACGACCGGCGATTGAAGGAATTCACTGTCATTTAATGAAATTACTGAAGTACGGACTTCTCAGAGAGTGCCAATCGCCCTGGAATACCCCCCTCCTCCCAGTCAAGAAGCCTGGGACAGGTGACTACCGCCCGGTGCAGGACTTGAGACGAGTAAATAATGCAGTTGAAACCATACATCCAGTAGTACCAAACCCTTATACTCTCCTGGGACTGATCCCCGCTGAGGCTACTCACTTCACCGTCTTGGATTTAAAGGATGCCTTTTTCTGCATACGTTTAGCACCAACCAGTCAACTCCTGTTCACGTTTGAATGGGAAGACCCTACCACAGGAAGGCGAGGCCAACTCACCTGGACTCGATTACCCCAAGGATTCAAGAACTTGCCTACTCTCTTCAGTGCTGCCCTAAATCAGGATCTTTCAAATTATTCTGTGACTCCAGGGAGAGTCCTTCTTCAGTATGTGGATGACCTGCTAGTAGCCACCAACTCCAAAAATGAATGCGTGCATGCCACTGGTGATCTCTTGCACCTCCTGAACGAAGCCGGATATAAGGTCTCAAGAGCCAAGGCGCAGTTGTGCCAAACTGAGGTAAAATATCTGGGATTCCATCTGTCCCGAGGGATCCGGAGATTGGGAGCAGAGCGAAAGGAATCAGTGTGCCGCATCCCTATCCCCACCACCAGAAAGCAGGTGAGGGCCTTCCTGGGAGCTGCAGGCTATTGTCGAATATGGATACCCAATTTTGCGCTATTGGCAAAGCCATTGTATCAGGCCACCAAAGGAATGGAGCGATCTCCCCTAGAATGGGGCCCAGAACAGGATACAGCATTCCGATCGTTGAAAGCAGCCTTGATGTCATCACCAGCCTTGTGCCTGCCAGATGTACAGAAACCATTTCGCCTCTATGTCCACGAGTCAAGTGGAAATGCTTTGGGAGTATTGACCCAATCCCTCGGATCTTGGCAGCGACCTGTGGCTTACCTATCAAAGCAGTTGGATACCGTCGCAAAAGAATGGCCACCTTGCCTGAGAGCCATTGCAGCTATAGCTCTCTTGGTGAGTCAAGCCGACAAGCTCACCCTGGGTCAGAGTCTCCAAGTTACAGTACCACACTCTGTCCTAACCCTCATGGAGCACAAAGGAAACTATTGGTTTACGAATTCACGAATGCTGACGTACCAAAGCATGTTATGTGAAAACCCCCGATTGCAGTTGATCATCAGTCAAGCTTTGAACCCTGCTACGCTGTTGCCAATTGGTCCAGGCCCACCCGATCATGATTGCTTGGAAGTTATGGACACTGTATTCTCAAGTCGCCCTGATCTAACTGATGTCCCATTAGACGACCCTGAACGAACTCTCTTCGTGGATGGAAGTAGCCTTGTCATCAATGGACGACGATGTGCTGGTTATGCAGTGGTGACCCTGGACATGGTAATAGAATCCTCAGCTTTGACCCCGGGGACTTCAGCACAGAAAGCTGAACTGATAGCCCTCACCAGGGCACTGATAATAGGGACAGGGCTCCGTTTAAATGTGTACACAGATTCTAAGTATGTCTTCACAACATTGCACACGCATGGAGCCCTGTACAAAGAACGAGGGTTGATAACCTCGGGGGGCAAGTCCATCAAGTACGGTCCTGAGATATTGACATTGCTAGATGCTGTATGGGCCCCCAAACAAGTTGCAGTAATGCACTGCCGAGGTCATCAGGTAGGGGAAGGAGACGTTTCACGAGGAAATAGATTTGCTGACGCTTCGGCTCGAGAAGCAGCCACCACTGGGCAAGTCCCTGCCTTTAGTACTACGGTCCAAGCAGCCATATTTCCAGTACCCCTCAGTGCATGGACTCCCCGATACACTTCCAAAGAGTTAGACTATTATTGCCAAGAGGAAGGGGGAGTGTTATCAGAGACCGGATGGATAGTGCTATTACCGCCAGCGGGCGGTCTTCCTCCCGGTGCAACTGTGATACCTGAAACATTAGGTCCAGCCTTTGTTCAAGCCTTCCACCAAGCCACACATTATGGAAAAACTGCAATGGAGAAAGCTCTCAAACCTCATTTTTGCATCTCATTATTAGGACCCCTGACAGCCTCAGTAGCCCACAGATGTTTAACCTGTGCAAAGAACAATGCCCGGCAGGGTCCTAACCTACCCCCAAGAGTTCAGTCAGTAGGAGTCACCCCCATGGGAAATATCCAGGTGGACTTTGCAGAAATGCCACGAGCAAATGGATATCATTACCTGTTAGTCTTGGTTTGTACATTCTCTGGGTGGGTGGAGGCTTTCCCCACCAGAACTGAGAAAGCCAGGGAAGTTACCAAAATTCTGCTCCATGAGATCATTCCCCGGTTTGGAATACCATTAGTTATAGGATCAGATAATTGGCCCTCGTTTGTGTCCCAGGTAACTCAGCAATTGGCCCAGGCCCTACAGGTGCAGTGGAAGTTACATACAGCTTACAGACCCCAAAAGTTCAGGAAAAGTAGAGCGAATGAATCGGACCCTAAAGTCCCAGCTGTCCAAACTCTGTCAGGAAGCTCATCTGAAGTGGCCCCAGGCTCTCTCTATAGCCCTCCTCAGGATACGTTCAGCCCTCAACAAGTCATTAGGAGTTTCCCCTTTTGAGGTCTTGTATGGGTGACCTCTGCCTATTGTCCAAGGGATAAAAGGGGATATGAGTCAGGGGAGGAGGGAACTATTGGCTTTAGGTTCTGTCTTGCAGAGTCTTCATGCGTGGGTACAAGATCAGCTGCCCATCAACTTGACTGAACCACTGCATCCCCATAAGCCTGGAGCTTCGGTGTGGATCAAGGAGTGGAGAAAGATACCGTTAGCACCTCACTGGAAAGGATCTTATGTCATCATATTATCGACCCCTACAGTAGTCAAAGTTGCGGAATTAGAACCTTGGATCCATCACAGTCGGGTAAAGCCAGCAGCGACTATTGAACTTCGTCCCTGGACTTCAACCACCAATCCAGCATCACCATTGTGACTCACGCTGCGACGACAACCACTGCTGTGAGACTCTACAGCCCTACTCCTGCCACCTACCGGACGCTGGCAGGTCTACGTACGGCAGAAGCTTGAGGAATCTGCAACCCTACTCCTGTCACCAACCGGAAGCTGACAGGTCTACGCACGGTGGAAGCTGTGGAAAAAGAGAACTTCAGTGAAGACATTGCAATTTCTGGACAAACTCATTGAAATATTGTAATCATGTTGCCTCTATGTGTTTATGTTGTACTTGCGGTAGCCCTGGGTCCCCTTGAATGACTTTGGCGTACCTCCCTGGGCGGCCTGTATAACCACTACCCGAATCGGGACAAAGATCACCCAAACTTTACTTTATCACTCCTATTACACCTGTACTGGTGTAATTAGCCGATGCGTATATAATGGTACGGAATTAAGCATCTGTACTAAAGGGAAGGTTAGGACTTGTTTTAACCCCTGACAGAACCCCTCATATCATGTTCTAGAGTTGCGATGGAACAATGAGGATGGGGCCCTCCTAAATGCCACATGTCAGCTCGCAGATCCCACTAAATCAGCCCCTCTTTATTTTGAAGCCCCTCTTTATTTTCATGCTTGTGATGCCATTAACAGAAATGGCTACTATAGCTGTGGGTCTGCTGACCAAGAGTGAAGTTATTACTTTGATGATAAATACTTGTGCCCCGAAGGAGCATACAAGTGGGGAAAATGCACCGGGACACATACCTCGACTAGTTATGTCAAAGAATCAGAAGACGCCTACTTTTGCCCCAAGTGGGAGTGTGTATATTATGCCACCTGGTCTGACAGGCCTCAGGGGCAAGATGGCAAGACAGAGCTAATTTAGAGAGACTACCATTGCTGGAGCCCCTTAAGTGTCCAAAAGGTACCTGTAACCCCTTAAAACTCCTTGTGCTTGATCCTAGCCAGTGGAGGCAAGGATATAGATTTAGCTTACGAATAGCTTAACACCAAGACCCGCATTTCTTCACCTTATCAAATACACCATACATTCTATGAAGCCATGCAGACAGAGATAGGGCTTCCCCAGACTACACAGAATCTGTTCATTGAACTAGTTGGAGCTGTAGCTTCTAGTCTCCACATTTCTAATTGTTTCTTCTGTGGGGGAACTAAGATGGGAGAACAATGGCCCTAGGAGGCAAGAGAATTGAACTACTCCATCCCGTATAACCAGACTGCTTTGAATAAAACCGCTAGTGAATGGGTATTGGCCAACACCATTGTCGGCCGTCTCTGTTTTTTCCGCACTGGACCACAGTTCACCATACAGGTGGGACAACTGGTCTGTCTCAGCCAACGGATTTATGATGCCACCACAAAGAAGAACATCCTGGTGGTCAGGTGTTAATGCTACTGAACCCTCCAACCCTTTAATCGCTTTCCCTCATCTTGCTAAGCTATGGACTGACCTCACCTTCTCCAATACTTGGGAAGCCCCTCCTGGGCTTTATTGGATTTGTAGCACTTGGGCATATGCTCGACTCCCTAATAACTGAGGAGGGGCATGTATCTTGGTAACAATACGACCTTCTTTCTTCCTTATTCCCATCTCTCAAGAGGAGCAGCTCGGCTTCCCCATCTACAATGGTCGACAGAAGCGCAGCATTTTGAAGATAGGTCAATGGGATAAGTGGGATGGTGATGAGTGGCCACCTGAGAGAATTATTGCCTATTATGGGCCAGCTACTTGGGCACAAGATGGGACCTGGGGATACCCACTCCTGTTTATATGCTAAATCGTATTATACGCTTACAAGCTGTTGTAGAAATTATAACTAATGAAACAAGTAAAGCACTAACTCTTTTAGCCAAGCAAAGTACCCAAATGCGTACAGCTATTTACCAGAACCGCTTAGCACTTGATTATTTATTAGCATCTGAGGGTGGGGTGTGTGGAAAGTTTAATCTAACTAACTGTTGTTTACAGATTGATGACCAAGGTCAGGTTGTTGAAGAAATAGCTGACAATATACGTAGGCTAGCACATGTACCAGTTCAGACTTGGAATGGGCTGGACCTCAATGGATGGTCTGGAACTCTATTTTCAGGGCTCGGAGGATTGAAAACTATTATGTTTGCAGTACTAGTCATGGCAGCTATGTGTCTACTCCTTCCATGTTTTCTGCCTCTTTGCTTACGTATGTTTACCTCCATCATTGATAATACAGTTGAACGTAAGACAGCAGCTCGGGTACTAGCCATGTGGAAGTATCAGGCTATACCCCAAGAAGAGGCATCAATTTGACAAGCCTTCGATATGTGATTATTTTCTCACCCTCTTTTATTCGGGTTGAGAATAATCAAAGGGGGAAATGTGGTAGGCTATGGCCTGTAAAATAGGCCTAGATCCCAACCCCCACCTGAGACTAGGGCTGAACAGAACCAGAGTTTGAGAATCTGCTCTAAATTGCTTTAAACTGCTTTTAAAAAGTCTGTATAATTCCTTTATGTTGATGATAGAACTGGTCTTGCATTCTCTGAGCTAGAAACAGGGCCGGATTTAGCTAGAGTGAGGCCCTACGCCAAGAAAAATTGTGGGCCCCCCCCCCCATGTCCCCGTGCAGTCCTGTGCCCCCCCTGTGCAGTCCTGGGCCCCCCCGTGTTCCCCCCCCCGTGCCTCCGTGCAGTCCTGGGCCCGCCCCGGTGCAGTCCTGGGCCCCCCCCCCGTGCCCCCGTGCAGTCCTGGCCCGCCCCGTGCAGTCCTGGGCCCCCCCATGCAGTCCTGGCCCCCCGGACAGCATCGCGGCTGTCTGAGGGGCTTCAGAGGGGGCCGGGGAAGCCCGCGCGAGGCCCCGGCTCCCTCTGTACAGCCGCCAGCGTGAAGAGCCTTTTCCTTCACGCTGGCGGCTGTTTCTGTGAAGCCGGGAATGCTGGGAAAGGTTAAAGCAGGATATCTCCAATGCATATATATCTCATGCATATTTATTAGGGATATCCTGAAAACCTGCAGGATTGTGGACCACCAGGACTGGAATTGAGTAGCTCTGCCATACACTAACTTTTAGTAAACATGCCTCTTAATGAGTATATGGATAAAGAAAGACTAAAAGGTTTCTACATTACTATAATCCAGTACCAACCGCCAGGCACATTAGGAACTACTACAAACACTGCCCATTTAGAACCCATAGCAAACCCGCCATATCCTAACAGCACTACCAGGACTCACAAAGCACCATACCCTAACTATCAAAAGGCAACACTGCAAATATTAAACCAATACATTTCAGAGAACAACAATACATGACCTACTGGGGAAAGAACAAGTGGCAATGTCAAATAGGAATTATATAAACAGAATACCTCAGCTCAGTTACACATGCACAACATAGACCATCACCAAACAAGGAATCACAATTTAGAAACAGGAAGACAATAATTAAACTGGGAACCCCAAAAGCCAAACTTGGAATATACAACAACACTGTAGAAATAAAACTATAAATTAATTTCCTCTTGTACTAAACAAAGCGCAAAAATTAATGATGCACATTTCCCAGAGCTGACATATTCCAGTTAATAAATTCAAAATAAAGAGATATTTTTCTACCTTTTGTGCATTTTTTTCAGTTGCAATTGTTCCAGCCACTTTCTTCTGGTTTCTTTTTGTGTCTTCTGCTAACTCTCCATCTGCTGTCCATTTGTCCTTTCTTCTGTCTTCTTGGTTTTTTTTTTTTCCATTCTCTCTCTACATCTGCTTTAACATACTAATCTTTCTCCTTTTGCTCTTTCCTCATTCCTATTTCATCTACTCAAAATTTACCCCTCCATCCTCAATCCCCACTTACTCTCCCAATACCCGGCCAATTGTAGATTTTTTATCCCTCCCACACAAAATATTTTTCCCCTCTCCATTTTACTCTCCCAGCACCATCCCATTCTAATCCTCCCCCAACACCAGCTCCCTTCTAGTTCCAGCCTCACCCAGCATCCATTCCCTTCTAGTCCCTGCATCAGCCCATTTCCAGTCCTAGCCCCCCATTAGCCCATTTCCAGTCCTAGCCCCTCCCATCAACCCAATACCAGTCCTAGCCCCCCCATCAACCCACTTCCAGTCCTAACCCCCCATCACCCCATTTTCAGTTTAAGCCCCCCCTATAACCCATTACCAGTCCTAACCCCCCATCAGCCCACTTCCAGTCCTAACCCCCATCAACCCATTTCCAGTCAGCCCCCCATAGCCCATTGCCAGTCCTAACCCCCCCCCATCAGCCCACAGTCCATTACCAGTCCTAACCCCATCAGCCCACCTGAAGTCCTAACCCCTCCCCATCAGCCCATTTCCTGTCCTAGCCCCCCCCCCCATAGTCCATTATCAGTCCTAACCCCCCATAGCCCATTATCAGACAGCCCCCATCAGCCAACAGCCCATTACCAGTCTTAACCCCCCCATAGCCCATTGCCAGTCCTAACCCCCCCATCAGCCCACAGTCCATTACCAGTCCTAACCCCATCAGCCCACCTCAAGTCCTAACCCCTTCCCATCAGCCCATTTCCTGTCCTAGCCCCCCATAGCCCATTACCAGTCCTAACCCCCCCCCCAACAGCCCACAGCCCATTACCAGTCCTAACTCCATCAGCCCACCTTCAGTCTTAATCCCCCAACCCATTACCAGTCCTAGCCCCCCATAGCCCACTCCCAGTCCTAATCCCACCAGCC
The DNA here is from genome assembly GCA_033557465.1 of Ichthyophis bannanicus. Lineage (NCBI taxonomy): Eukaryota > Metazoa > Chordata > Amphibia > Gymnophiona > Ichthyophiidae > Ichthyophis > Ichthyophis bannanicus. Next base: position 363,423,049 of record CM066032.1, on the reverse strand, counting down.
CATTTCCAGTCCTAATCCCCATCACCCAATTTTTAGTTTAAGCCCCCCCCCATAGCCCATTACCAGTCCTAAGCCCCCATCAACCCACTTCCAGTCCTAATCCCATCAGCCCATATAGACTTAGCTCCCCCATAGCCCATAGCCCCCCCATAGCCCCCCCCATAGCCCATCACCACTCCTAACCCCCCCATAGCCCATTACCAGTCCTAACCCCCCCAACAGCCCACAGCCATTACCACTCCTAACCCCCCCCAGCCCATCACCAGTCCTAACCCCCCCAACAGCCCACAGCCATTACCACTCCTAACCCCCCCCAGCCCATCACCAGTCCTAACCCCCCAGCAGCCCACAGCCATTACCACTCCTACCCCCCCAGCCCATCACCAGTCCTAACCCCCCCAACAGCCCACAGCCATTACCACTCCTACCCCCCCCAGCCCATCACCAGTCCTAACCCCCCCAACAGCCCACAGCCATTACCACTCCTAACCCCCTCAGCCCATCACCAGTCCTAACCCCCCCAGCCCAGCGAATTTTTTTTTACAAAAAAGCTGTCGCTGCCTCTGCCGGGGCCGCCGCGGCAGAATCGATTGTGCCGCGGGGCCCCCCCTGCCCAGCAGAGCCTGGCCTGCCCTCCCCGGTATCACCTCTCGAGTCTCAGCTGCCTCCCTCCAGTCACACGCGTCGGCTTTCAGAGCGCGAGGTGAGTTTCTCCCTCGCTGCTCTGTTAAGCCCGCGGGGCTGATGGGAAGTCCCATCAGCCCCCGCGGGCTTAAACAGAGCAGCGAGGGAAAAACTCTTCCCTCGCGCTCTGAAAGCCGGCAGCTGAGACCCGCGAGGTGATCCCGGGGAGGGCAGGCCAGGCTCTGCTGGGCAGGGGGGCCCCGCGGCACACTCGATTCTGCCGCGGCGGCCCCGGCAGAGGCAGCGACAGCTGTTTTTTGGTGGTTTTAATTTTAATGATGAAATGAATGTTTTTTGCGCGGGGCCCCCTGAAACGCGGGGCCCTGTGCAAAAAACATTCCCGGTGGGCCCTTGCCAGCTGTGGGCCCTACGCCACGGCGTACGTGGCGTATAGGCAAATCCGGCCCTGGCTAGAAATGTCCTTGAAGTAGTAATGTATCAATATCTAGGACTATGCCTTTGTTAGAATAGCCTGAGAAGGGGGAACAGGGAGCCAGGTCCAGAGAGGGTCCCCGATTGGACAGGTGCAAGGGGCGTTGGGACCAATAGAAAGTTCGCCTGTATCAAACTGTAAAAAATGTATAAAAGGAATTTGCTCGTGTACTCCATTGCTCAGTCACTTTTGGACACTCTCCTGTCTGAGCCTGTGCACAATAAATTGGCTTGGAACCTGCAATTGACTCCTGGTTTTATTCATTGCATGCACTTCGCTGCTACAGTAGTAGAAGAAATCCTTAGTTATTCTTTCATTGGTTATCTCTAAAAACAGTCTTTACAATGTTAAGTATGGACCCTTACCAACCTCACAACATACTCGTATATTGCTTTTGGACATGTTTTAGTGCTCTTTGCACTGTTGAATGCCCTTATTCTGAAGGTCTTTTATTATTGAAAGGGATACGTTTTGACATTTAGCTATGGAGAACCTTTTGTGATTTTTTCTGCCCTATCACACTGGCACCTAGTGATGCCGCAGTCATCCATACAGTTTAGGTACAGGCCAGGCATTCATGTACCCACTGAATTGCAGGTGAGCACACCAAATCCTCCCGTGCAACCCTCAAAACATACACACGCACACACTTTCACTTTCAGTCACAAAAAGCATATATCTGTCAAAAAAATGCCCTGAACCTATAAATAACAGCTGCTATAACAGAATAGTCTGGAGTCCCAGGACTAAAAATATGATCTCCGTTTCTCACCCAAACAAGAATTCTTTCCACACTCACTCATATTCAATTCATCAACAGTCCAATTTTTCAGGACACAGGAATTGTTAGGGTCCCTAGTTTAGCTCCTTTAGCGCAAACAGCAAACATCAGCATGGTCAGAATAATCACATAGTAACATAGTATATGATGTCAGATAAAGACCATCATGGTCCATCTAGTCTGCCCAGCAAGGTGGCAAGAGTAAGTGCACCTGCCTCTCCGTGAAGGTCACCCCTCCTGATGACTTTGTTTAGGGGTGCACCCACCGCTCCGTGCAGGTCACCCCTATTTGTTGAGATTTAAGAGATAGTTAAGTTTATTTTGATTTTATCCTATTTCTATAAAGGGATCCATGGTGTCTACCCCATGCCATTTTGAATTCAGTCACTGTATTTACACTCATCACTTCCATCGGGACAACTTTCCAAGCATCCACCACCCTTTCAGTAAAAAAGTATTTCCTGATGTTGCCCTTCAGTTTACCCCATTGCAGCTTCATGTTATGCCCTCTAGTTTTTCAGCTTCCCCATCTTTGGTAGAGGTCTGTTTGATCATTAATAGTCTTTAAGTATTTAAAGGTCTATATCATATCTCCTCTGTCCCTTCCCTCCTCCAAAGTGTACATATTTAGGTCTTCAAGTCTCTCCTCATACGTCTTCTGGCGCAGGCTCCAAATCATTTTGATGCCTTCCTCTGAACTGTTTCCAGTCTTTTTATATCCTTTGCAAGGTATGCTCTCCAAAACTGAACACAATATTCCAAGTGAGGCCTCATCAGTGACTTGTACAGTGTCATTACTACCACCTCCTTTCTGCTGTTAATTCCTTTCTGTATGCAACCTAGCATCCTTCTGGCTTTGGCCACTGTCTTGTCACACTGTTTTGCCACCTTGAAATCCTTAAAAGCAATCACTCCAAGGTCCTTCTCCTGATCCATACACACCATACAATTCCCTTGAATTTCTGCATTCCAAGAGCATGACACTGCACTTCTTCACATTAAATCATAACTGCCAAGCATTAGACCATTCTTCCAGCTTTTGCAGATCTTTCTTCATGTTATCCACTCCCTCGGGGGAGTCCATTGTGTTGAGAATATTTTCATGTCATCTGCAAAAAGATAGACTTTTCCATTCAGTCATTCAGCAATATCACTCACAAATACATTGAACAATACCAATCCCAGGACCGATCCCTGTGGCACACCACTAATCACCTTCCTTTCATCCGAGTGAGTTCCATGTACCATTACCTTCTGTTGTCTGTCAGTCAACCAATTTCTGATCCAGTTCACCACTTTGGCACCCATCCCCAGGTTGCCTAGTTTATTGATAAGCCTCCTATGAGGGACAGTTTCAAAGGTTTTACTTAAATCTAGGTACAACACATCCATTGCATGCCTTTTATCTAATTCTCTGGTCACCCAGTCAAAGAGCTCAATCAGATTTGTTTGGCATGATCGTCCTTTGGTAAAACCATGTTGCCTCGGATTATGAAACCTGTTGGTTTCAAGAAAGTCCACTATTTGCTCTTTCAGGAGTGCCTCCATTGCTTTTCCCGCCACTGAGGTAAGGCTCACCGGCCTGTAGTTTGTCACTTCTTCCCTGTTACCACTTTTGTGAAGAGGTACCACATCAGCCCTTCTCCAGTCCTGCGGAACTTCTCCTGTCTCCAAGGATCTATTAAAAACATCCTTTAAAGGCCCTGCAAGAACATCTCTGAGCTCTTTCAGTATCCTGGGATGTATCCCATCCGGTCCCAGGGTCTTGTCCACTTTCAGTTTTGCAAGCTGTATATTTGTCAATCACAGGTTGTCCTTCTCCAGGATTTTCTTTAGTAAAAACAGAAGTATTTGTTTAGAATTTTTGCTTTTTCAATGTCACTTTCCACGAATCTGTTCTCGGCACTTTTGAGTCTTGCGATTCCATCTCTGATCTTCCTCTTCTCCCGAATCTACCTGAAAAAAGTTTTGTCTCCAAGCTTCAGATCTTTAGCCATCTTTTCTTCTGCCTTTGATTTTGCTTTCATTATTTTTCTTTTTGTCTCTTTCAGATTTATCCTGTATTCTGCTCTGTGTTCCTCTGTTTGTGAACTTCTGAATTTTGTGAAAGCTGTGTTTTTTGTCTTAATTTGTGCAGCTATTTCTTTGGAGAACCAAATAGGTTTCCTTTTCCTCTTGTTATTGTTTACTTTCCTTACATATGTATCTGTTGCCCCTTTTATTGCCTCCTTTAGTTTAGCCCATTGCAATTCCACTTCCCTTACCTCCTCGCACTCTGCCAACTCCTCCTCCAGACATTTGGCCATTTTACTGAAGTCAGCGTTTTTGAAGTCTAGGACTTTGAGCTTGCTATGATTGGACTTTGCCTTGTTTTTTATCTCAAATCACACTGTGTGATGATCACTGCTGCTCACGTGGGCACCCACCCAGACATTCGACATGCTATCTCCATTGGTGAGTACTAAATCCAGCATTGAACTTTTTCTGGTTGGTTCCATCACCTTTTGTCTTAGCAATAAATCTTGGAAGGCATCCACAATTGTTTTACTTCTTTCCAGATTTGTAGAAGGAACACTCCTGTCCACATTGGGTAGATTAATGCCACCCAATATAATCACATCTTCCTTCATGGCCACCTTTTACATATCAATAATCAAAACTCTGTCCATTTCTTCGGTTTGAGTTGGAGGCCTGTAGACTACAAGTATGGATGATAGTGCCATCTCCTCTTCTCACTATTGCTCTTCTTAATATTTTTTTCAGGGTAGTTAATAATGTCCCTTTAACTTACAAAATTCACACACCTCTGATTTCTGTTCTTTATAAATGCATCTTGTGGTGTTATTCCAATGCTGCAGTCCACCATTTCAGAACAGACTAGTCACCACATTTCTACAAACACAGCCGAATATTTTCTAAGTACTGGCCTTATTCCATGTCTCCGGCAGGTATAATGGGCACATCTGCAGGGACCTTCCAAAATGTCTACGAGCCTTTCCTGAATATACTTTATATGTCTCCGTGGCAAACCAGGACCCCATTCCACCCCTCCCGGACACAATCTGAGATCCCTGTGTTAGCAAGATAAGACTCCTTCTATCCAAGCAATTACTGTTAATCACCCAGGAAATTGGTCACAGCTTACCTCAGAAGCGCAGGATAGGGCACCGTGTAGTAGCCCTCTTTTAATAAGTGTTATTCCCTCCCTCCCTCCCCAACACCCACCTTGGGATAATCGTAGCTTTATAGGTACTTAAATATCTTAAAGGAAAGGAGGAGCTCTCAGGTGCAGCTCGTTATCCAAATCAGTCATACACTAAGGACCTGAGATTAATTAAGCTTCAGGTGAACAAGGTTTATTAAATGTATTAAGTACAATTTTATTAGTATAAGTATACATAGCAACCCTTAGTAAGTAAAGAACTTAAAGATCCTAAACTCAAGCTTAAAACTAAGATGCAGACAGCAGTCCAGCAACAAGATGGGGGCTTTCCAGTCTTTTGCATTGCGTGTCACATGTATGATTTTCTCCCAGTTGGTGAGAGGTCTTACTTGTGCACTAGTTGCAAGGAGCTCTTTTCTCTCATGGAATGAGTCCATTCTCTAGATGCTAGAGTAGCAGACTTGGAAGACATAAGAAAGACAGAGAGGTACATAGACGAGACCTACAGGGATATAGTCCTGAAGTCCCACCTCCAGTCTGGCAGCATCCCTGTTGCCATGGAGGAGAGAGGTCACGTGACAGGACAGCATCACCCTGGTGTGGCAGGAAGTGATACCATAACTAGGACCTGTCCTCCAGGTGATGCAAACCCCTCTCACACCGAGGAAGTTTCTCCTGGGCCATGTGCACATGAGAGAAGGGTTAGGACAGCCGTTATACAGTAGTTGGTGATTCAATCATTAGGCATGTAAATAGCTGGGTGGCTGATGGACGTGAGGATCGCCTGGTAACATGCCTTCCTGGTGCAAAGGTAGCAGACCTCACGCGCCACCTAGATAAGGTCTTAGATAGTGCTGGGGAGGAGTCTGCTGTCTTAGTACATGTCGGTACCAATGACATAGGAAAATGTGGTAGGGGGGTTCTGGAGACTAAATTTAGGCTTTTAGGTAGGAAGTTGAAATCCAGAACTTTCAGGGTAGCATTCTCCGAGATGCTTCCCATTTCACGCGCAGGACCCAAATGGCAGGCAGAGCTCCAGAGTCTCAATGCGTGGATGAGATGATGGTGCAAGGATGATGGTTTTGGATTTGTTAGGAACTGGGTAACATTCTGGGGAAAGGAGGGGCTCTTCCGAAGGGATGGGCTTCACCTTAACTGGGATGGAACCAGACTGCTGGCATTAATCTTTAAAAGAGAGATAGAGCAGCTTTTAAACTAGATAATATGGGAAAGCCGACAATCGCACAAGAGCACATGGTTCAGAAGAATGTATCCTTGAAGGATACTACCAAAAGCAGATTGGTTCCAAAAAAGAGTAAAATAGCCCAAATGCCCTCGAGTATGGAGCAGACAGACCTTAAAGATCCCAAATTGCCCATGCATGCCAACAGCCAAATTAATATGAATAAAATACAGTCTCTAAAATGCTTGTATGCAAATGCTAGAAGTCTAAAAAATAAGATGGGAGAGTTAGAATATATAGCACTAAATAAGAGGTTAGTTATGATTGGAATCTCAGAGACATGGTGGAAGGAGGACAACCTGTGGGACACTGTGATACCTGGGTACTAACTATATCGTAATGATAGAGCTGATCAAATTGGTGGAGGGGTTTCACTCTATGTTAGTGAGGGTATTGAGTCAGAAAAGATTAAAGTTTTTCAGGAAACAAAATTTGCTGTAGAATCTCTATGGATTGAAATTCCATGTAAAAATGGGAAGGCGATGGCAGTTGGGATGTACTATTGACCGCCTGGCCAGAATGAACAAATGGATGATGAAATGCTCAAAGAAATCAAGGAAGCTAACAAAAGTTACAGCACAGTAATAATAATGGGTGATTTCAATTACCCCGGTATCGAGTGGGTCAGTGTCATGGCAGGAAATGCTAGGGAGATAAAGTTCCTAGATGAAATAAATGACTGCTTCTTGGAGCAGCTGGTTCATGGACCGACCAGAGGGGAAGCCATATTGGACCAAGTCCTTAGTGGGACACCAGATCTGGTGCAAGAGATAAGGTTGTTGGGGCCACTTGGCAATAGTGATCATAGCACGATCGTGTTTGATCTAATTAATGGAGGAGGGATGGTAAGGAAATCCACAGTACTACCTTCTAACTTTCAAAAGGGAGACTATGATAAAATGAGGAAAATAGTTAAGAAAAAACTAAAAGGAGCAGCTGTAAAGGTCAGATTTTTACATCGAGCATTGGTGTTTAAAAATACTATCTTGGAAGCCCAGACCAGGTGTATTCCATGCTTTAAGAAAAGTGGAAGGAAGTCCAAAAAACTGCCAGCATGGTTTAAAGGTGAGGTCAGAGAGGCTGTTGTTGCCAAAAAAGCATCTTTCAGGAAATGAAAAAAAGAGCCAAACAAAACCTAGAAACAGCACTAGCACTGGCAAATTAAATGCAAGGCATTGATAAAGCAGACAAAGGGAGGATTTGAGAAGAAGCTTGCTGCTGAAGCAAAAACATGTAATAAAGACTTTTTCAAGTACATTCGTAGCAAAAATCCTGTGAGAAAGTCAGTTGGTCCATTAGATGATAGAGGGGTTAAAGGGGCACTAAGAGGCGACAAGGTGATAGCTGAGAGACTGAAAGAATTCTTTGCTTCGGTCTTTACTGAGGAAGATGTAGGGATGTTACCCATGACTGAAGTGGTATTTAAAGGTGCGGAAGAATTGAAGGAAATATTGATACATCGGGAAGATGTATTACAACTATTAGGTAAACTGAAGAGTAGCAAATCACCTGGGCCGGATGATATACATCCAAGGGTGTTGAAAGAACTGAAATATGAGATTGCAGACCTGCTATTAGTAATCTGTGAATTATCATTAAAATCAGCTGTAATACCTGAAGATTTGGAGGATGGCGAACGTAACACCAATTTTTAAAAAGGGTTCCAGGGGTGATCCGGGAAACTACAGACCAGTGAGCCTGACGTCCGTACTGGGAAAAATGGTAGAAACCATCATAAAGAACAAAATTGCTGAACATGTAGATAGGTGGTACCAAAGAGAGCAAGAAGTACCTGCACACTGTATATGAGAACCAATCAAGCAGGTACAAGACTGGCGACAAATGAGTTCAGAGTAAATTGTTTATTAAACCCTGACGTGTTTCGGCTGCAAAGCCTTCTTCAGGGGGTATTTACAGAGAAGAACACACTTCAAAAGATAATAAAATATAAAGAATTAATATTCAAAACATACAGAATATAATAAAACAATAATCAATATGAATGAAATAAAATAAGTTATATGGAAGATGTAGTCCCTAACAGACAATTATGAAATACATAAATAGAAATGTAAATATTACATAAATATGATAAAAACATACAGTGAAAATATTAAAATGTGAAAGATAAAAAAGATAAAAGAAGGAGAGATGATGAGGAGGACAAGGAATACCTTAGTTTTGTTGCGTTGTGTAATACAAGTAAACGCTAAAAATAAATAAATAAATAATAAATAGAACCTATAAATATTGAAACCAGCTATAAATGCATAAGAATAAAAAATTTTAAGAATAAAAATTAAAAATGGGGGACCCCTTTGATGGTAATATAAATTGTGTATCAGCTATTCTGCCCCAACGAAATACAATTAATATGATGCCTAAAACCATCAGAAAATATGCAGATTGTATGGTTCTCCAATCTTATAGAGTACTATTGCACTATATACAATATTGTGTGTAAATAAATTATTCTAAAAAAAGAAAGCTATTCTAAAAAGGGGAAGAAAAATCCCTTCATGGTTGAACAGAATGTAAAAGAGGGGGAGGGGGAGGGGGAGGAAGGAAAGGATAGGCCATTGAACTTCATACAGAGGGAATACTGGGTTAATTCTCAATGTATGTCTCGGAGTTACAAATGCTATTAAAAGGCACATCATCTGTTGTTGTACTATGATTTATGAAGATGAAAAAGACCTCTAAGTACAGGAAAAGGTCTGGCACATCAAACTTCTATTAGATATATTTTGGGGTATAATGATCCGAATTTATGAAGTACTGATATTCTATGTGCAATAACACCCCTTCGGATAAAAATGTGTTCTATATTTGAACAGAACAACTTACACCATTAAATAAACTTCATAGTCAAAACTAAAGGATGAATATTGACTAAAAAATGGTATAGAAAAACTATATCCCTACTGTTTTTAAATTAAACTTATTAGAAACAAAATAACAAAGTAAGAGGGTATCGCTACTTGCTGGCCCCATTCAGTAGAAACAAACAGCCTTCCATTGATTCTTCTGTTTTGTCTAATTGGCGGCCAGTCTCCAACCTTCCTTTCCTGGCTAAACCTTTGGAGCGTTTTGTTTTTGAACAGTTGAATTCACACGTAGAGGCCACAAATACTCTTCACTCCCGTCAAGCAGGTTTTCGTCATGGGCACAGCACTGAAACTGTTCTTCTGGCACTTCTAAATGAAATTCATGTTGCTCACGATCGTGGTGATGTTACTCTTCTTGTTTCTCTGGATCTTTCTGCAGCTTTCGACTTGATTGATCATCGAACTCTCCTTTCCCGTCTATTCGATATTAGATTGTGGGGCTCTGTTCTACAATGGTTTCGTTCTTTCCTTACGGCTCGCTCGTTCACTGTGCACTCTGGCAACCGCTCCTCTTCTCTCCCACTTGTCTGTGGTGTTCCGCAGGGGTCTGTTCTTTCTCCTTTATTATTTAATATCTTTCTTGCTCCTTTGCCTCTTGCGATTCAGCAGTTTTCGGTATCTCCTTACATTTATGCGGACGACATTATTCTCCTCTGTCATGTCTCTCCCCTCACTTTGGATATTGCCCCACTAAATGATTGTCTTTCTCATATCGCTTCCTGGCTTTCTCGAAACTTCCTTCACTTAAATCCCTCGAAATCCACGGCTATGTGGGTATCTCTTAGTGGTTCTTGTCCCTCTGTCGCTCCCATGATTGATTCAGTTCCTATTCCCCTTGTTTCTTCTTTCTGCTATTTGGGGGTTACTCTCGATTCATCACTTTCTTTTCATGATCACATCTCTTCTTTCACTCGTCGGTCCTTTGTGACTCTTCGGCAGATTAGAGCTACTCGTTCTCTCTTTTCCTCTGACTCTTTGGTTACTCTTGTTCTAGCTTTGGTAATTAGTAGACTTGACTACTGTAATGTTTTCCTGGCTAATCTTCCTAAATATCAGCTTCAACGGTTACAATCTATCCAAAACACCGCAGCTCGCCTTATCACTTTTTCCCGGCATTTCGATCATGTCACTCCCCTTTTTCTTTGCCTGCACTGGTTGCCTCTTCGTTTTCGCTATCAATATAAGTTCCTGATTTTGATTCACCGTACTATCCATACTGGCAATCCTTTGTATCTTGCGGGTCTGATTTCCCTTCACACACCCTTTCGTCAACTCCGGTCTATTCATGCCAATCGTTTATCCTTACCTTCCCCGTCACAGGCTCGTCTGGAGCAAACCCAACATTCCGCCTTTTTCTTTCTTGGTCCGTCTCTTTGGAATTCATTACCACCTTCCCTCAGGTTAGAACCTTCTTAACCTCAATTCAAGACACTACTCAAAACCCATCTGTTCGAACAGGCTTTTGACCTTCCCGCCAGTACCCCCCCTTGAATTTGTAGTTGGATTTTTGTTTTGTGCTGTTTGTCTGTTAGTGTCCTGTCTTTCCCTGTTTTGTTTTTAGTTTTTTATTTATTCTTATTTTAGTTACTTGGTTTTACTGCTGTGTGCTGTGTGCTTTGCTTTCCTATTATTTTATGGCGTTCTTTTCTATAATTTGCAGTGTGGACCTTTTATTGTACACCACTCTATGCTTTGGCCGCAGCGGTTTATCAAATCTTTTAATAAAGATAAAGATAAAGATATTGTGTCCACTTTCTATTTTATATGTGAAAAACAAACTCTAAAAACTACCATATTGAATTAAGGAATTCTTCAAACGTTACTAAAGTTAAACGGAACTTCTTAAAAAGAGCCTTTATTAATAAGAGGACTTTGAAAAGCCCTACTGTGCGATGCATGCTGTGCCGCTTACTCTTTCAAAGTGAAACGCATTGTGCTCTTACTTCCAAGAATAAATGCTCGCATTTTCCCGCTTCTAAAAGGTGAAAGGTCCTCAGTACACAAACTTACTGTGCTTGTAAATTAGTTCAAAAAATTGTATAAAATAAAAATTGTAACAGATGGGCAAAAAGAGAAGAATATTGAATCCAATATGTGATTTCCTTACAAAATACAAAAAACAAAAGATAAAAGACAAAGGATATGGGGAAAGGGAAGGAGGGGAGGGGAGGGGGAGGGAAAGGAAAAAGAGGAGGGAAAAGGAAGGGGGAAGGAAAAGGGGAGAGGAAAGGGGGGAAAAGGGAATGGGGGGAGGGAGAAAGGAAAAGAAAAAGAAAGGGGGAGGGGAGAAGAAGGGGGAGGGGAGAGGGGAACCAAGGAAAAAGGGGAGGGGGAGGAAAGGGGAAAGGGGAGGGAGGGGAAAGGAGGGGGAGGGGAAGAGTGGAGGGGAGTGGGAGAGGGGAAGGGGGAAGGGAAGGAGAAGAAGAAAAAGGAGAAAAATAAGAAGAAAAAAGGGGGATAGAGGAAAGAGGGGGAGAAGAGGGGGGAGGGGGACTGGGGAAAAAGGAGGGGGGAAGGGGGAAGAGGAGGAAAGAAAGGAAAGGGGAGGAAAGGAAAGGAGGGGAAAGAGGGGAGGAGGAGGGAAGGGGGAAAGGGGGGAGGAGGAAGGAGGGAAGGGGAAGGAGGGGAAGAAGGGGGAAGGAGGGGGAGGGGGAGGAAGAAAAAGAAAAAGAAGAAGAAGAAGGAGGGGGAGGGAGGGGAAGGGGAAAGGGGGGAGGGGAGGGGAGGAAAGAGGGGGAGAAGGAAAGGGATGAGAAGGGGAGCAGAGGGAGAAGGGAGAGGGAGAGGGAGGGGAAGGAGAGGAAAAAGAGGAAAAAGGGGGGGGGGGGAGAGGAGAAGGAAAGACAAAAGCTAATATTTCTAAAAAAACCCGGATACGTCCACCTCTTGATTAAGGCCCAACGGATGTAGTGTACGAAGTTCATATATAAATCTTTGTTTCAGGCGCAGGAGGATCTTGTCTAAATCTCCCCCCTGCCAATGAGGCCACACCACCTTAAGGACCAAAAATTAAAGATCAAGGAGCGAATGTTCGGCGGCTATCCAATGTTCCACTAAGGGCTTATCTACCACTTTCCTGTGAATATTACTCTTGTGTTCTATAATAAGTGTTTTTATACTCCTCTTAGTTTTGCCAATATAGCATAACTTACAAAGACAGGTAATCAAATAGATTACGTTTGTTGTCTCACAGTTAGAAAAATCTTTCATGGGCACCTTGTATGTGGAATTTGGTTTTATAAATTCCTTTCTTGTGACTAATGTATTTTCACAAACACTACATTTACCACATTTAAAATGTCCAAAAGCTTTAGGAATAAAGCTGGAACACATCGTCAATATAGCATTTCCACATATTGATATGTGCCTCATAGGGATGTGAGGTCAAAAAATATATTCAAATCTTGAAACATAAAGATTAGTGACATCTGGTGCTGCTGAGGAGCCCATGGCAACACCTTTAATCTGTTGGTAATAAAGGTCCTGAAAGCTGAAAAAATTGTTACATAATATTAATGTGGCTAATTGAATGAGGAAACATGTTGGTTAAAGGGGCACTAAGAGGCGATAAGGTGATAGCTGAGAGACTGAATGAATTCTTTGCTTCGGTCCTTACTGAGGAAGATGTAGGGATGTTACCCATGACTGAAGTGGTATTTAAAGGTGCGGAAGAATTGAAGGAAATATCGATACATCGGGAAGATGTATTACAACTATTAGGTAAACTGAAGAGTAGCAAATCACCTGGACCGGATGATATACATCCAAGGGCGTTGAAAGAACTGAAATATGAGATTGCAGACCTGCTATCAGTAATCTGTGAACTATCATTAAAATCATCTGTAATACCTGAAGATTTGGAGGATGGTGAACGTAACACCAATTTTTAAAAAGGGTTCCAGGGGGGCGGAGCCTGATGTCCAGCGGGTTAGACGCTTCGCGCTGAAGCTCCCGAGAGGCCTACTCAGAATCCTGACTTAATACCTACCTAAACTTAATATTTTGCTCCGAACTTACCGGGGTACCTCGGGGGGATGGCGGCCCACAAACCAGCGCGCTTAGACTTCGGGTCTCCCTCTTCTTCACACGGAAAACGCTCCAAAACAGAGTTGTCTTCCCCACAAAAGATAGTTCCACTTCGGGAAAACCCCGAAATGCAACAGGAGATCTTGGAGGAAATACGCGGTGTGAAGGAACTGGTACAGTCCAACGGAGAAGCGCTCCGAGCCATGCGAGAAGACTTTGGTATGCTTCAGGACCGGCTTGAAGGTCTTTCACTACGGCAGGACAACATGGCGGGGGTCCTCGACTCGCACGCGGTGCGCTTGGTGAAACTGGACAAGGCTGAGCGTCAGATACAGAATCTTCAAAAAGAGTTAGAGGATGCAATAATCGAGCCCGTCGCAACAATGTAAGGCTCATTGGAGTACCGGAGGGGGCCGAAGCAGGAGATATAAGAGAATTCCTGGTCAAAACTCTTCCCTCCTTGCTGAAGATCACTTTTCACAGAGATCTGGAAATTGACCGAGCACATCGTGTTCCTACCAACATGGCGCTCAATCGGACGACCCCCCGGCCTATCATCTTTCGATTACTGAGATATCAGCAAGTTGAGCAAATTCTAAATGCTGCCCGGGCGAATCATCATCTGGAGTTTGAAAGTCATAAAGTCTCCTTCTTCCCTGACTTGGCAAAGCCCACAGTTGACCGTCGGAAGAGACTCCTTGCTTTTTGCCCTAGACTTCAACAGCTACAGGCTCGCTTTGGCCTATTGTATCCAGCGAAGCTCAGAGTGACTCTCCATAACCAAACTAGAACATTCGAAGATCCTGATCTACTAGCAACATTTTTAGATTCCAAAGAAGCAGACCAGATGCGCTAATCCAACAACTTGGATCTGTAATCCGCCGGATCTGCCCGCCATTTTGAATGGCCCGACGCGGTGATCACAGCCTGGAACAGAGACTGCCTGGACTTTTCTTTCTGTCTATATATAACTTTCTTGGTCTCCTATCCCTCCATGATGTGCACCTCGGTTGGATTCGGAACATGCACAGCTATACAGGTTATATGTTTCAATTTAGGCCTTCTCTGGGGTTTCTCCCCGCAGACATATGGTCGCCAGTAATTTCTGGGGTTCTGCTTCTTCTCTAATGCACTTCGGTGCTTATTTTTTTATATGGGGCGCTTCATTGTTTTTCATTAGCTTATTTTCTATCATGTCATGTGTACAGCCATATACAGTTAATATGAGGGACATTGTGAAATTATGTGCGTTATCATGTTCTTTTTCAGAATTTTTAACTTTTCTGAATGGCCTTATGTAAGATCTTATCACTGAACGTAAAAGGCATCAATAGTCCAATCAAAAGAAAGAAAATCCTTAGCTATCTTAATCATGAGCATGCTGATTTAGTGTTTCTTCAGGAAACGCATTTAAACTCCGCTGAAACACTGAAACTTAATGCTAAGCCTTACATGGTGGCTGCCTACTCTCCCGCCATTTCCAAACGGTGTGGGGTAGCCATCTTGGTTAAGAAGTCTTTGCAAGCTACTGTAATGGATACTAGCTCTGATAAGGAGGGTAGATGGGCCCGTGCACACCTTAAGGTTGGAGATAGTGAATTCACGTGTATTTGTATTTATGCTCCGAATGTGGATAACCCTGCTTACTATGCAAGTATTGCGCAGTTGGCACAGGCCTCTGCCAATACACCATTAATACTTGGCGGCGATTTCAACCAAGTACTTGATCCTTTGATAGATAGACAGCCGCCTAGAACGAGTGGTCCACCCAAGAGTCTTGATACCCTTACAGCTCTGATGAAAGATCTTGCGCTAGTAGATATATGGAGGCTGCTTCACCCCTCCGACTTAGAGTTCACCTTTTTCTCAGCCCCCCATCACTCACAATCTAGAATAGATTTTTTTCTTATCTCCAAAGCACTGATACCCCAAGTGGACACGGCTAGGATTCATCCTCTCCATATTTCAGATCATGCTGCCATATCTTTCTCATTACATGTCACTACGCAAGGTGAACATCCCCGTGCTTGGTATTTTGATAGATCCCTACTAGACCAAAAAGATTTTCAGGTTGACATAAAGGCCGCTATCCAAGACTACTTTCATTTTAATTCACCCCATGACACTGCGAGCTGGGCTTGGTGGGAGGGTTTCAAGGCGTCTATCCGTGCAACTATAACTAGCTATCAAATCCGACAGGGGAAACAAAGAAAGCAACATTTACTGACTCTAGAACAACAGATACAAGCTGGAGAGCGTCTCCTCACGTCCCGTACTGACCCATGTATTTTACTTCGCTTACAAAGCCTTCGTTTTCAATACAATCAGCTTTTATATACCGCTGCTGCTAAAAATATTGAATCACAACAAGGGATGTACTATCGGGAAAATAACCGTGCTGGCAAATTGTTAGCCAATGCCCTGAAAGGTCAAAAAGAAGCCAAGCGTGTTACCGCTCTCCGCAATCCGTCGGGGGGGAGATTGGTCACTAAAGATACAGAAATATTAGAACTCTTCCGTGATTTTTATACTCGGCTTTATCAATCTGAATGTGACTTCGAGCCAGAAGCATTTGAACGATTACTATCAGGGGTACAACGACCGACCCTATCTGACGAAGATAGAGAGGCCATGGACAAACCATTCACTTTATCAGAAATTCAATCGGCACTCAAGAGATGTGCCACAGGTCGAGCCGCAGGCCCGGACGGTCTCCCAGTCGAATTCTACAAAACTTTTAACGCTGACTTAGCTCCGTTTTTGAAACTTTATTTTTCTGCTCTGGCCGAGGGGGGATCTCCTTCTGGATCCTTCTCAATGGCAAATGTAGTAGTTTTTGAGAAAGAGGGGAGAGATCCGCAACTAACAGCTAATTATCGTCCCATTTCCCTACTAAACGCAGACTATAAAATATTTGCCACCATTCTCTCCACCCGGCTCTCTGACAAGATGTCTACTTTAATACACCCAGATCAATGCGGTTTCATTCCCGGTAGATCAACTGCTGATAATGCTAGGACCCTATGTCATGTACTGACTGCCGCAGTTAATCTTGATCGACCATTGGTTGGCCTCTCACTTGATGCTGAGAAGGCCTTCGACCGCTTAGAATGGCCCTTCTTGTTTGCAACTCTCCGCTGGTACGGATTCGGAGAAGGCTTTCTCCGTTGTCTCCAAACCATGTATGCACAGCCTACAGCTAGTATCTGTGCTAATGCTTTAAAGTCTCAGCCATTTCCCCTGCAACGCGGTACTCTCGCCAGGGATGCCCACTGTCTCCACTTCTCTTCGATCTCGCACTTGAACCCTTAGCTTTACTAATCCGGCAATCCAAGGATATTCATGGAGTCCCTTTCTCTCATAGGGAAATCAAAATTTCAGCATATGCTGATGACCTTATGCTCTTTGTCTCCCTAGACTCAGTGCCGGCTGTCCTAGAGCAAATTGGTAAATATTCACAACTCTCGGGCTATAAGATAAATTGGACCAAATTGGTAGCCTTTCCACTAAATCCTCTGATCCATCAGGCAGATATGCAATCCTTTCCCTTTTTATGGCAGCCTCGCATGGTCAAATACCTTGGGGTGCACTACTGCTCTCCTTTAGAAGACACCATCACCTTTAATGCTAAAGATTTAACCTCTAAGGTCCGGGCGCTTACTCAACGCTGGACTCCTTTAACACTTACTTGGTGGGGCCGCCTAGAAACCATTAAAATGATGATTGTTCCCAAAGTGAACTACATTTTAGAAATGTTGCCATGTCTCCTACCTCGACGTACATATAAAGATTTAGAGGGTCTTCTGACTAGATACTTATGGAAAAACAAGACACCTAGGATAGCGAAACATAAGTTACAAGCAGATAAAGAAAATGGTGGTGTCAGATTCCCTGATTTCCTGAAATACCACCACTCTTTTCTTCTCAAACAAGGCGCTCGTTGGCTGGAAGACCTAACACCGAGTAGACCAGTGTGGCTAGATATAGAGGAGGACCTTTGCAAACCAATTCCTCTTACTTATCTCCCTGGTATGACTCTCCCATCAGACTCCCACTATCCACCAATGCTCTTAGACACTTTAGGTGCCTTTAATACCCTTGAGCAATCTCTAGACTCCCGACTTTGTCCGCTAGATAGACTCCCGCTTTGGCACAATGCTCGATTTCAAATACAAAATAAACCGATGGCGTGGAGCCCCTGGTACACTAGGGGTATTTGGATCCCTAACCAGCTGTTCTCTGATGGTCGCTGGAAAACTTTTAGCGAATTACAAATTGAATTTGGTCTCCCTGCTAAACACTACTTTCAGTTGGTGCAACTTCAGCATTGTCTTCGGAGTGCTAAGGTGCTCCCGCCATCGGAAACCCATACCCAAGGATTGTCGGAGATTATCCGATCTATCGGGAGTTTATCGGGTGTAGCATCTAACTTTTACAAAACTTTATGTAATACTGTTAATAGAGGCACTCCTACAGCACAGAAATCCTGGGAGCGGGAAATGCATGTAACTTTGACCCCGGAGCAATGGAGCCTAGTCTGGAGCAAGGTGACACGGGTCTCTCGATCCGCCTCACTCACTCAGACACTTTTCTTTCTAGCCCACCGATGTTTCTATACTCCTGACAGGTTAGCCAAATGGAACGCCACCCAGAGCAATAGATGCTGGACATGCCATGCGGCCATTGGTTCACTCACTCATGTTATGTATGAATGCCCCGCATTACAGTATTACTGGAGTCGGGTCTGGGGTCGTATTCAATCTATTTTGCACTTTCAAGAGCCCCTCTCTTGGAAGATAGTGGGACTCCGTTCAGCTGCGGGGATCCCCTCTCTTCCCAAATCGGCTTACTTCCTTTTAGACTTTATGCTGGGCATAGCTATTTCCCTCATTACGAAATACTGGAAAAATAGCTCCCATCTGAGCCCCAATGAATGGTGGAATCATGTCTGTCTCTACAGTAAATATGAGCAAATACCTCGTATGTTAGCTTCTTCCGCTCAGACCCCTCACCACTTGTCTAAATGGAAGATGCTCAACGACTATGTTCAAACTGCTAAATGCTCTCATCTGACTGTTTAAATCTGTGTAAATCTCTGTCACATGATCATTCTGTATCGCAGATACTATTTCTGTTTGTGTTGATGTACAATTACTGTTGTTTGTAAGCGCTTATATGATGATACTTATCAGCTTAGAGAAGAAGCATAGGGGTGGGGGGTAACTGGGGTTGCTTTTTCCTTATTGTATGTTTGTATTTGTTTCCTTTGGTGTGTTGTTTCCTTTTGCTTGTTGTAAAATGAAAATAAAAGTTTAAAAAAAAAAAAAAAAAAGGGTTCCAGAGGTGATCCGGGAAACTACAGACCGGTGAGCCTGACTTCCGTACCGGGAAAAATGGTAGAAACCATCATAAAGAACAAAATTGCTGAACGTGTAGATAGTCATGGCTTAATGGGAGACAGTCAACATGGCTTTAGACAAGGAAGATCTTGTCTTACTAATCTGTTATGTTTTTTTGAAGGTGTGAATAAACAGGTAGACAAAGGTGAGTCAGTTGATATAGTGTATTTGGACTTTCAGAAAGCCTTTGACAAGGTCCCTCATCAGAGACTTTTGGCAAAACTAAAGAGTCATGGGATAGGAGGCAGTGTACTATTGTGGATCAGGAACTGGTTAAAAGATAGAAAGCAGAGGGTAGGGCTGAATGGCTAATTTTCCCAATGGAGAAAGGTGGATATTGGTGTACCCGAGGGATCTGTGTTGGGTCCGCTGCTTTTTGACATATTCATAAATGACCTGGAAAATGGAATAATGAGTGAGGTTATCAAATTTGCAGATGACACAAAACTACTTAAAGTTGTTAAAACCCATGAGGATTGTAGAAAATTGCAAGAGGATCTTGATAAATTGGAAGACTGGGCATCAAAATGGCAGATGAAATTTAATGTGGACAAGTGCAAAGTTATTCACCTAGGGAAGAACAACCCAAACTATGGTTACACGATACAAGGTTCCACATTAGGAACCACCACCCAGGAAAAAGATTTAGGCGTCATTGTGGATAACATGTTAAAACCCCCGGCCCAGTGTGCAGCGGCGGCCAGGAGAGCAAATAGAATGCTAGGTATCATACGGAAAGGAATGGAAAATAAAACAAAGTATATTATAATGCCTCTATATCGTTCCATGGTGAGACCGCACCTTGAATATTGTGTGCAATTTTGGTCGCCATATCTTAAAAAGGATATACCGTTATTAGAAAGGTTTCAGAGAAGAGCCACCAAAATGGTAAAGGGGATGGACGGATAGCTCTATGAAGAAAGGCTAAAAAGGTTAGGGCTCTTTAACCTGGAAAAGAGACGGCTGAGGGGAGATATGATAGAAGTCTATAAATTAATGAATGGAGTGGAATGGGTAAACGTTGATCGATTGTTTATGTCATCTGAATATAGAAAGACTAGGGGACATGCAATGAAGCAACAGGGTAAACTTAAGACTAATAAGAGAAAATATTTTTTCACTCAACGTGTAATCAAATTCTGGAATTTGTTACTGGAGGGTGTAGTAAAAGCTGTTAGTGTAGCTGGGTTTAAAAAAGGTTTGGACAAGTTCCTGGAGGAAAGGTCCATAAACCATTATTAAAAGGGATCCAGGATATCACTGACTGACCCAATACAACATTGTGGAACCTGTGTCTTTTGGGGAAACCACTAGGTACTTATGATCTAGATTGGCCACTGTTGGAAACAGGATACTGGGTTTGATGGACCTTGGTCTGACCCCGTATGGCATATCTTATGTTCTTATGTCCGCAGGTGCTATGTACCGTAATATGCTTATAGATGTTTTTGGTAGATAAATGTCCCCGGCGCACATACAAACCCTTTTTCAGTTTCTGGAATGACCTCCATAGCGAATGCTTGTGTAAGCCTAAAATTGTCCACATCTGGATTTATACCTGCACCCTGACATGTATAGGTATTTAAAACTACTACTACTACTACTACTACTTAGCATTTGCATAGCACTATAAGTTGTAAGCAGTGCTGGACATGTGCATGTACAGTAAGACACAGTCTCTGCTCATCAGACAACACAACTGGAGACTAGGATATATCTAGGGGAAGGGTAAAGACACAGATAGGTGGTAAAAAGGAGAAAAATGGGATTATGTTCCAAGTGTAGCTTTCAAGGGGCAGACTTTTAGCCTGGATTTGAATAGGACCAGAGATGAAGTATTCCTTCTAGCTAACCCTTTACAGGAGGGATTAAGGGGTCCACCTAGGATGGAAGAATTTGTGAGGCACCAGCAAAGCTGTGAAACAGCATGGCAGAAGGCCTTGCATTATCTGTGCGTACTCTAGGCCAGCTGCAACCTGGCCCCTCTGACAGGAAGTGATACAGCAGACATGTGCCACTGTCAGGTTTTTCTGCCCCCCCCATATTCTGCCAGTGATGAGTGGATATTGATGGGGGGGGGGGGATAGAGAAGGAGAGGAGATATGTTGGATCGAAGGTGAGGACAGAAGGGAAGGAGATACTACATGCTGGACATGGAAGAGAGGGGTTGAAAAGAGAAGGGAAGGAGATATGCTTGACCTTCAGGGAGTAAAAGAGGGAAGGAGATATTCTGGTGCTGGACACCTGGGGAGGGGGGAAGGATAGATACTGCAGTGAGGGGGTAGCAGTAGAGAATGGGAGATGCTGGGCTATGAGAGGGTGCATGGGTACACACACACACACACACACAGTTGGATACCCTTGAGCTAGTCCTGGATGCCCCGATGTTTATTTCACCCTCCAGAATGAAATTAGGTGAAGACAGAGTCTTCTGTAGTTAGCAGCATCTACATGTGTAGGCTTGCGAAATGACTCAGATGCACATTTAAGTGCTAACATTTACACATGCACGTTATGAAATGCTGCCACTTTAAAGTGTAAGTTGCCAAATTTCCTCTGTCCTTTTTTCCCACAAGTATATTTGTGAAATGGCTCCTCTCACTGCATGTGACTATAAAGTCCTGTGAGTACCTGCACTTCCCTCTGTTTATTTTAGGAACATTTCCACCTTGAGCAGAACTGTTTCTACAGTACCGTCGGAACTGATTATAACCCATCCTCGACATCTCCATTCTGATCTACTGCCCTATCTGAAAGTCATATTGATGACTTTGAAAATTGGCTTCTTATTCACATCTTTCTCAATATTTGCTTGCCCTGTTCCTCTCATCTGGAACCAAATGTCACTGGAACTTGATGATTCTGCCTAATTGTTACTTAGCTTATTGTTTATTTATAGCCCCCCCCCCCATCATATCAAACCAGGGCAAATACAGTTATAGCATAGAAAATAGTTACAAATATCTGAAATAAAAATACAAAAGTACAGTAAGAATACAAACAAAACCAAGAACCAATCTCAATAACATACATAGTCAAACTTCACAAACTTAACAGATGCTTATAAAGGCATAACTGGGACCTACAGTCATAGAAAAGGGGCCCGTTTACTAAAGTGTGCTAAGCAGTTAATACATGTTTTCGTGTGGGGTAACTATGCACAAGGGCCTGCAATCACGCATTGGGGTAGTGAATGGTGGGTTAGGGGTGGAGAGTGGGGAAGCATATCGCATGTTAAATGTCAATGTATCAGTGCCGGTGCAACTAATGCTACCTCAATAGGTGGAGTTAGCTGTACCTGCAGTAATTGCACCATGTGTTAGGGTATGCATCTGCATGTTAACTACCAGGAACATGCTGGCCAAACTCCTGACAGTTACCGCAGAACTTTTGCATTTAACGCGCATTAGCTTTTGCACTAAATACATGTTAAATGAGAAAACCTAGCACATTTTAGTAAAAGGGACCCTACGTAATCCTAAAGGATTTCCATTTCCCTCGGAATTTTAATTCACAAACTTGGTCCTATACATAAAAAGGCCTTTATTCTAGTTTCTACTAATCTTAACATTATGCAGAGCTGCCATGTTATTTATTTATTTACAGTTTCTTTATACTGCGCTATTCGACATCAGTGCGGTTTACAGTGAACATCAAAACCACATGTCTCAATTAATTGATCTGTGTTAACCAGTTTTTGGACAGCACTGCTTTAGTATGTACATCCAAAGGAAGTGGGGTATCTGTACTTGCGCATTCAATTCATTATCTTAAAAATGTCCTAAAATTTGGGGAACTGTGGTTATTAGGAGTACATGCTTCTCCTAATGAAACCTGAGGAACTCGCATCCCTGGTGCAGCCTTATGAACCCACAAAACATCAGTTGTATAGGGTTGAAGTTTGAATTGATTATGCCTAACTGGAAATTTTCTATAAGTTGAAGTGTATCCTCTCCATATGCCCATGTTTTCAATATACCTGTATATCATCTGCATACGTATATTTGGCCTTTCACCATCTGCTCACATGATCAGTCTACCTATTGACTGAATGAAGACAAAGAAGCAACAATGGTGACACGACTGAGCCAGAAGTACCTCAAGCTACAGTGTTCATGTCAGAGATAAGGAATCATTTATCTTTTCAGGATCTACCCAAGAAAATGTTGCCTTCCATCTTTAGTGAGCTCTGTAATAACATAAAGTATACCTTTTTGCAAGCATCTGCATAACATTTTTGACGTTATATGATTTTAAAACTGTATTTAGTTTGTTCCTGAACTCTTCAATATTCATAGATTTTATAACTATGTGATATAACAAATTATATGCTTATCAAAAGAGTAAAGAGGAGCACCATTTAATTAGATGTACATCTATGCCACAAAATAATCAAAATCAAAAAGAGAATGTATGCATCTGTCCTGAAGTGCATATGTAGGCTCTGAACATGGCTATAGAGGGTATTTTTCTGACATGGATTTTAAACCGTTCAGTAAATTGCATCTACACAATAAAAATCACTGAAAGGAAATGTTTGGGTACAAGGTCATTTTTTGGAAAAGATATGTCCTTAGTGCAAGCTAAAAAACTATAAGAAAAGGTACAGATGGATACTATTTATCTTTATCTTTATCTTTATTTGGTTCTTGATATACCGCTTTACAGTAAAAACATCAAAGTGGTTTACAATACATTAAAAACAAACTGCCGGAAGAGGAAATGAACACCATGGTTATGACAGGAGAGATGAAAATAGAGGAAGAAGAGAGAAAGCAAGGTGAAAAGGACAGAGGAGGCAGAGAGAGGAGAGAGAGACAAGATCGTCAGCTGGGTCCAGGTGGAACAGGGAGATCAAAAGCAGAGCAGAAGAGGAAAGTCTTAAGAAGAGAGTTGAACCTGTTGAAGGAGAGCTCTAGCCTTAAGTCTGGAGGGAGGTAGTTCCAGAGCTTGGGACCGAGGAAAAAGAAAGCAGAATTTCTGGTGGATTCCAAGTGTGTAAGAGAAGGATGAGGAGAAACATACGGTTGATGTGGATGTGACGAAGAGAGCGGTGGGGGATATGGAGATGTATCAGAATGGAGAGGTATTGGGGGGAGCCAGTGTGGATAGCTTTATGAATGATAATTAAGACCTTGTACTGGATGCGGTAGATGATGGGGAACCAGTGGAGGTGAATAAGAAGAAGGGTGACATGGTCAGTACCGGGTGCAAGGGTGACAAGATGGGCTGCAGTATTTTGTAACAGTTGGAGTCTTTGTAGTTGGTAATGGAGGAGACCGACCAAGGCAATGTTACAATAATCGATTCTGTTCATAACTAGGGAAAGGAGAAGGGTAACCAGAGAAACAGTGGGGAGGAAAGGATGAATGGCATGGATTTGGCAGAGGGAGCAGAAGGAATAGTGAATTATGGATGATAGATGGTCATGGAATAATAGAGCAGAGTCCAGGGTAACACCTAATTAACGCAGGGAGGGAACCAGAGGGATGGGGGAAGAAGAAAGAGAGGATACAAGAGTAGGGACAGGGCTAAAAACGAGAAACAGATGGCTTGAGTTTTGTCCAGGTTGAGGTAGAGAAAGTTTGAAATTAGCCAGGTGCTCAAAGAGGAAAGGCATTCATTGAGGGGGGGGTGATGTCGGGGGCAACAGAGTCAGTGTGATGGAGGAGGATGATGTCGTCCGCATAATAATACGCGTAAATGCAATGCTGCTGGATGAGAAGTGTGAGGGGGGCCAGAACGACTTTGAAAAGAAGAGGGGCCAGGACAGAACCTTGGGGAGCACCACAGGGAAGGGGGGTGCTGGGTGAGGAAGAGATACCAGAAAAGATGAAAAAAGACCTGACGGACAGAAAAGAGCGGAACCAGTGAAGCACAGAACCACTGAGGCCGGCATCAGAGAGACAGATGAGGAGTGTACGATGATCCACAAGGTCGAAGGCAGAGGACAGATCAAGGGACATTGCGATGGAATACAAACCCTGTTCGTGGGAGGAGTGAAGCTCATTGAGGAGGAAGGTGAGAATAGTTTTAGTGCTGTGTCCCGGGCAAAAACCAGACTGATGGGGGTGAAGGATAAGTGCAGAATCTAGGTGAGAGGAGAGCTGTACAAAGACTAGCTTTTCCAGGAGTTTGGAAAGAAAAGGGAGGTTAGAGATAGGGCACCAACTGGCATGGACAGAGGGATCCAGGGATGGTTTCTAGAGGATGGGACGAATTATGGCATGCTTCCAGGGGGTAGGAAAGATGCCAGAGGAAAGGCTGGAGTTAAAGATGGAGAGGATGAAAGGGAGGAGCACAAGAGAAGGCTCATTGAGTAAGTGGGATGGGATGGGGTCAAGCTGATAGGTGGTCTTGCGGGAGTGAGAGAGTACTCTGGATAACTTGGCAGGGGAGAGAGGATGAAAGGAGGACCACTGATGGGAGAGAGAGGTGTTTGTAGGAGGAGAGGTGGGAAGGGCAGGGCAGGGCAGGACAATGGATGCGGGGGGGGGGGGAGGAGAAAGAGGGGAGGGGCAGGCGGAAAAGGAGAAATGAAGATCCTGGACCTTGGTACTATAGAAGCCTGCGAGGAGGGCAGGGTCAGGGAGGGCAGAGGGGGAGGGCTGATGAAGGGGAGGTTTGAGGGGCCAAAAGGGAGCAGAGAATGGAGTAGAGCTGGCGGGATGAATTGGAAGAAGAGGTAATGAGGTTGGTGTAGTGGGAGCACTTAGCTGCATGTATAAAGGAATGGTATTGAGAGTTGCAATAGGGGAAACGGGGGATAGAATCCTTGGAGTGGTCTTTGCGCCAGAGGTGTTTTGCACTGCAGAAACAGGCACAGTAGAGAAAGAGACCATGGTGAAACCAGGGATGATGGCCTGTTCAGCGGGGGTAAGGGGTCGGGCGAGGAGGGGCAATGACATCAAGAGCTGAGGACAGAGTAGCGTTACAGACCTGAACTTTAAGGTCGCAAGAGAGAGCGTGGAAATTGAATGGGAAGAGGGTATCTGAAGAGGGAAATTGTTGGAGGGTATTGGGTATGATGCGGAAGAGGAGGAAGAGGGAGAGGATGATGGCTGTCTAGGAGGCAAGGCAGTGGGAACATTAATATGAAAGAAGAGACAGAAATTAAGCTGACTAAGGGACTGGGAAGGAGGACAAGGCAGAGGGAGTAAAAGGAGATGTTCAGAACGAGATCACAAGATCCAGGGTATGGCCAGCAGAGTGAGTGGGAAAAGAGACATGTTGACAGAGAGACAGATCAGCAAGAAGGGCAAGAAAGAAGGAGTCACAGGAGGTAGAAGGGAATCTGGGTGGACATTGAAGTCTCCGACAAAGAAAACATGAGGGTAAAGGAGGGAGACCTCAGAAAGGGTGAGGAGCAGGGAATCCCACAGGTGAGGGGGGGGGGGGAAGCAGGGGGCGAGTAGATGAGAAAAAAGTGGAGGGGAGGAGAGGAGAGGAATCAAAGCAGAGAGGGAAGGACTTGGGATAGTGTAAGGTAGGGGAAGAGGAAAGTTCACAGCGAGGAAGGGAGGAGCGGTAGATGATTGCGAGTCTCCCACCAGACAGTCCCCGACGAGAGGTGGCAATGGTGGAGTAGCCTGGGGGGAGGCAGCGGTTAAGGAGGAGTTCATCACTGACATGGAGCCAGGTTTCAGACAGAAAGAAAAGATCAAGGGAGTGTTGCAGGAGAAGGTCATGAATTGGGATGGCCTTGGAGCGCAGAGAACGGCAGTTGAGGGGAGTTAAGTGCAATAGGGGGCAAAGGGAAAAGGGAAGGTGGGAGAGGGGGTGGGCGAGGAGGTGTGGCAAGGCAAAAGGTTAGCAGGGGAGCATGAGAGGAAAGGAGGGGGGTAGTGAATAAGCCGAAGCCGGGCACCAGTCCCAATGAACAGGGATAGAGGCCATTAGGAGGAAGAAAAAAAGACAGAGAGGCAGAGAGAGTGGGCAGAGAGAGGTCTTAGCAGACAGGGATATGAGGGTTGGGAAATATGGGGGGGGGGGGGAGGAGAGAGAGCATGGCAGCAAAATGAGGAGGTAAGGAAAAGCCCCAGGAGTTGCCCATGGCACGAAATGCTGCAGAGGGCTTGTTTTTATGGCAGAGAGGCACTGTTGCAGGAAGCAGGGGGTGCACTGGAGAGCAGAATGATACCTGGAAGCAGAGCAGAGCAGGACAAGATTACTGTCATGGATTAATGGTGGTAGTGTAAGCATTTCTTTATTTTATTTATGTTTATATTTGATATACTGCCCTTAATAATTACATCAGGATGGGGAGCAAGTGACATTAGCTCACTAGATGGTGAGCTGATTGCTGAGGTCTGCCGCATTCCCCAATAAAAAGCAGTAGTCTGCCTCCCCTGAATCTCAATGCGAGCCCAGAGGGTACAGATAAGTGGAGAAAAGGG
Organism: Ichthyophis bannanicus; assembly: GCA_033557465.1. Lineage (NCBI taxonomy): Eukaryota > Metazoa > Chordata > Amphibia > Gymnophiona > Ichthyophiidae > Ichthyophis > Ichthyophis bannanicus. Next base: position 363,396,036 of record CM066032.1, on the reverse strand, counting down.
TGAGTGCCCATCCAGTATGTCCACAAGGAAAAAAAAAACACCAATCTCTGTGAATTCACATATCAGGCCAGCAAATCAGAGCAGCGAGAGGATGGCAAGATGGCACAGAAGGAAGGAAGTCACATGTTGTTGGGGGAGCATTGTAATGTGGAGGAGCCGAGGGAGGACAAACTGGCTGTGACATTAACTAAGGAGCTGTGAGCAGAAATAATCGAATTGGGCCTGCATGTGGAGACAGTGAAACAAGGATTGAGGGGGCGCAGGAGGAGATGGATGGGCTGCGGCGCATGGTACAGGAGATGACCCATGATAAGGAGGAAACGTCATTAAAATTAGAAGATATGGAGAATCGTATGAGGAGATCCAACCTCGGCATAAGAGGCATACCTGAGAAGCTGGAGTTTGTGGATGCCTTCACATGGCCAGGGAAGTTTGTCAAGCCATCTTGCAGCATGGCAGCAAGGGACTCAAAACTGGAGCTATAAAGATAGAGTGTGCCCATCGGACACTTAGATCACCCAGTGAGCAGAGACCCCGAGACATTATTATGTTTGCTTGAAAGTGCAATTAAAGACCACCTAATCCAAAAGATGCGGGAGATGGTTAAGTATACCTGGAAGGTCTGCGAATTAGTGCTTTACAATGACTTGTCAGTGGGCACGATGACCAGGCGTAAGCTGTTCTGCCCCATCACACAGAGACTGCAACAGGGACAGTATTGATAGCCGGTTGTATCCAGCTGGATCAATAGGGTAACTAAAAAGGCCCTGACACCGCATGAGGCAGTCCTGGAAATGAGAGAACTTGGAATTTTGAATGTTTTGCTTCCTGAGAAGGAAGCCGAACAGGTGTCCATTCCTGCTAAGTGGTCAAAGTGGCAGACAGTGCCAACTCTGGGAGAGTGCAAGAACCATGGGATGGCTCCAAGAAGAAGAGCCCCTGAAGAGAGAAATGGGCGGAGGAGTGCGGGACCCCTGGATGGAAGAGAGTGAATGTTAAATCCTTTCCATTGAGACTGTTGGGGTATAGATAAAAGTGTGTTAAGGCGGATTTCTTTGTACTGCATGTAATGTGAGGGATGGGGAGGGAGGATCTGGGCTCAGCGATTGGGGAGTTAGGGTAAATGAGTTTGGATGTAAGTGCAAGTGCTGGGAAGGAGACTGAGTGGGGATGAAGAACGAGAGGAAAAGGCAAGCTGAGAGGGAGTTATGGTGTAAGGTGATATATGGGTGCAGGGGTGGAAGGGGCTATCGGGCCTGTAATATGAGGGTAAAGGGAAGGGGGATGGCAACAGGTTGGTTATTGTGCGTGAAGCTGGTGGGCAGGTCACAACTCTGAAAACTTATACTGGAGGGAGTTGGGAGGAACGAATGGGAGGGGAGAGGGGAGAGGAGGGGAGGGAGGGTGAGGTGGGAGAAGGGGGGAAGGAAAGAGTGGGATGCCAATAATAGATGTTTCAGGTGATGAACAGCAATGAGTAATGTAAACCCTGTCAGCTGGTCTCGATCAACGTCAAAGGCCTAGAGTCCTGGCAGAAACGTAGTTTCTTACATCGAATAGGGCAGCAATGGGGGGTGAATGTGATTTACATCCTAGAAACCTATTTAAAATGTTCACCGGCCCAGCTATTGAAAATACGGAGATATCCACATATGTTTCTGGCTGCCAAATTGGGAGCCCACAGACAGGGGAGGGGAATATTCTAATAGCTGCGGAACATAAAATAGACATCAAGATGGAGGTCTGTGATAAAAATGGGTGCTACTTGTTCTTGGAGGTGGAGTAGGAAGGTATTGTGGTATTGTTGGTTAACATTTACGTTCCAAATGAGGCACAAGGCCAGTTTTTTGAAGAGATCCTAGGCAGGTTGTTGCATTTGTCCACAGTGCCACTGATACTAGGGAGGGCTTTAAGCTGACAAAAGATCGAAGACTGGACAATTCTAAGGAAGAGGTGGGAGGGGTTCCACAGGGATCTGTTTTTGCACCCCTTCTTTTTAATATCTTCTTAGCTTCTCTTGCCACTATCATTCAGCAGCAGGTGTATCCAGATATTATTAAGCGGATGACATCCTGCTGCTGTTTCACACAGATCATGCTGCTCCCAATTTGACTGTCTTCAACAACTGTTTGTCTCTTGTAGTGACCTGGCTCCATAATAACTGCTTGAAGCTGAACCTGAGTAAAGCATCTGCTATCTGGTTAACTGGATCTCTTTCTTCTCCTCCCATTCCTCCTATACTCTGATCATGTCCTATACCCCTTACTTCTTCTATGCGCTATCTCAGAGTCATTTTAGATACTGCTCTCTCTTTCCAGGATCAAATCAGCATGGTGATGAAACGTTGCTTCTACACCATATTTCCAATTCACTCAATCCGTTCTTTTCTTTTGGAATCTTCACTTCATACACTTCTTCTTATGCTAGTCATTTCCAGAATTGACTATTGTAATGTCATCTATGCTGGCTTACTACAACTTAAACTTAAACGGTTGCAATCTATACAAAACGCCGCAATTTGTCTCCTTCACCACACTTCTAAGTTTGATCATGTTTCTCCACTTCTTATCAGGTCACACTGACTTCCCGTTACTCATCGCATCAAGTTTAAGATCCTAACATTGACTCACAAGACTTTACATTCTGGTGTACCATCTTTCTTCTTAGCTCATTTTACATGCTCCTCCCTGGCTTCTCCAATCTGTCCAAGGCCTTCCCTTGCATTTACCCTCCCCCTCGCAGGCCCATTATGAACGTACCAGCCATTCAGCTTTTTACTCTCTAGGTCCTCTTTTATGCAATTTACTTCCCAGTGCAATCCAATTAGAAACTTCTTATTCTCGCTTCAGGGTTATGTTGAAGACTCATCGCTTTCAATTAGCTTATGATCTGCCACCTGACTATGGCCTAACTTGATCAATCAGGCATTTTCTGGAGCTGCAGTCCCCTTACCCTTTCTCTCCTTCTTTTGGTGCCCCTCCCTCCTCAGCCTTTTCTGTCCTGTTTTTAATTGGCGTTCTTTTCAGTTTTAGCTATTTTTAATATGTAGACCACTTTGATGGTTGAAAGGCCGTATATCAAGCATTTAATAAACATAAACATATAGCATCATTACCATATTAATGCCGCTGAATATCTCAATTAGGGTCATTTACACAGTTTGCAGCTCTGTAAACTGTGTAAATGCCTTTGAATATCGGGCCCCATCTGGTTAGCGGGGATTTCCAGCTCTAAATATGGATAACTGTTTTAATTTAGATCTGCTGGATAGGATCCAAAGCTGATAAAAATGTTTGTTGCCTATATTTATTTCTAATATAAGTGTAAATTTTTGTATTATAATCTATGGACATAACTATGTGCCTAAAATCTCCCCGTGTGCATATCCACCAGTAACGTATGTGCCATTGTGTGAACATGTATACTTTTACGCTGGTCAGTATTTTATAAGAAGCCATGCACATGCATGTGTGGCTACATATATGTGTAAATGACTAAAATACCAACAAGGTAGGCATGTACTTTGCCACATAAAGTACACCCCCTCATATAGAATTCATTGCATTCAGCTGTACAGATAGGGGGATGCTTACTAAAGGGTGTTAGCTGTCTTCGCGATGCTTACGTGGGATCGTTACACCGTGAAGATAGCTAACACAGGAGAAATGCAGCTACCATGGGCCTTGGCTGGTGGTGGCTGCTTGAAGGGGTAGGATGGTGGGCAGAGAATGAATGTTCCAGTTCCAGACAGCTATCGCAGGCATTGACATCACACAGTAGCTGCATGTTCTGCAGGCTTCACGGATTCAGTTATTGCTACCTCAGTGGGTGGTATTAGCTGCATCAGCGAAGATGCCACCCCGAGACCCCAACATTTTCTTCATGGTATCTGCAGGGGAAATGTTGTGAATGCCCCCTGTACCTACCATGGGACATTTGTTGCTACTGCAGTTCTTCTGCAACTATTGCCTGGCATTAGCTGCAAAATCCTACTGCGCTTTAGTAAACAGACCCAACAGTTTCACAGAATATTAGGGGCGTGCATGGCCAAAAAACATTTGGTTTGTGCTCATTTTCAATTAATTTTTCCCAATTTTGGGGATTTATTTGTGTTCATTTGGTTATTCTATTTTTTTGCACATATGTAGGCTGCTAGAACATTTTTCTATGAGCAAATGAATTGCACGTGCCTTAATTCTTAGGTATATCTGCATACGCATGTGCAGAAATTGGGCAGAGCAGAAATGTGTATACATAAATTATAACATTTGCGTGCATAAATTTAGGTATTCTTGCAAAATCTAAGCCTAGGTATTTACATCAGCCAAAGGAATGGTATAAGTGCTCATAACTTAAATTTACAAGGGTTTTTGACCACTTTTGCCCCTATTTTATAAAGTATGCACCTACTTAACATTATAAAATAGGTGTGAATTGCATGCATTAAAACATATGCTAGCCTGGGTGCCCCTTGTAAAATTATCCTCTTTATGTCTTCAATCAAATTACTATCACTGCTGCTATTACTTATCATCTGTATAGCGCTGCTAGCCATACATAGCACGATACCTATATGCACATGTCCCTGCTTAACAGAGTTTACAATCTATTCAAGACTGACAGACAGAACAAACAGAGGATTATGGTAATTCTTTAGGGAAATGATTAAAACAGACATGGGTAGTAGTAAACAGGAGACTAAGCGGATCAGGATCCAAAAGCTGCCTCGAAAAGGTAGGTCTTTAGCCTGGGTTTGACAAGGACCAGAGATGGAGCCTGACATTGACTCAGGTAGCCCATTCCAAGTATGCAGCGCAGCAAGGTGGAATGAATGGAGTTTGGCAGTATAAAAGAAGGACACAGATATTTCCATTCTCCCTTTTCCACTGTCCTTGTATTGATCTTCTCCTAAGCTTTTTTCCTAGGTCTTATTTCCATTTCTTCTGTCATCTCCAGTATTATTCCCTTGTTTCTCTATATCTGCCTGGCATGAATATTCCCTTTCAACTTTTTTCATTTATCTCTTTTCTGTCTCTTCAGTTTTAGTTAGGTTTTATGCTTCATGCTCCCCTCTTCTCACCCTCCAGTCCTCAGTTTCCCACTTTCTCTTTCCTATCAAGTTTACATCTCTTATTTTTAACTTCTCTTCAGCTCTACTACTACTACTATTACTACTACTACTATTACTTATCATTTGTATAGCGTTACAAGACGTATGCAGCGCTATACATATACACAGGTGAGACAGTCCCTGCTCAATAGAGCTTACAATTTAAGCAAGACAAATGGGACAAGAGATAGTTTTAACACACATGGGTAATCAACAGGAGAGCAAGAGATCAGGATACAAAACCAGTGCTCCCATCTTGCATTGCCTTTCTCTCTCTCTCTCTTTCTCTCTCCTCCTATTCTGCCTCTGTCACTTACCCCTTCATCCTTGTTTCTATTCTCTATTCTCACCACCTCCCAATCCCTCATTTACCTTCCTCCAAATCTCATTCCCTCACTAGCCATCACTGGTTCCTTGTCACTCAACCCTTTGTGGCATCCAATTTCTTTCTTCTTTCTATACCCCTTCCCAGTTTCCCATTCCCCCTCTTTCAACTGCTTCCCAGTCCCATTGCCATATCCTTTCTCCTTTTCTATAGACCTGTATTTTTCCTAGGTCTTTCAGATCTTTCAAACCACCTCTCCACCTCTTCTGTCAGGCATTTGTCCCCCTTAGTGTCCCTTCCACTCTTCCCCCTTTTCACCCCTCCTTCCTCCCTCCCTTTCTCTCTCTCCCTGTAGAAGATCTTGCCCATTCACCCTGTCCCTCATATGCTATTTTCCCTTCTTTTTTCCTTTGTTGCCACCTTTCTTCTCTCTCCCCCTTCCTTCTTCCTCTTTTCCTTATGGTTGTTTGATGCCAAAGGGCTACCCAAGCCTGATCTGTCTTCTCACTTACAGCCTTTAACCCCATCAGTAGCAGGAGAAACAATTAATGAGACATCATCCCCTGCTGCCACAAGACTGGCCTCATGATTAGGACGGCAGGATTCTGTGGCTCTTCTCACAGACTGGCCCCATGGCAGCAGGGGATAACGAGACATTATCCTGCTCCTGTTGCTGATGGGGAAGTGGGGGAGGGGGCACAGTGAGGAGATGGATTAGGCAGGGGTTTGGATTACCTCGGATCTGGTGGTTACAATTGGAATGGCAAAGGGTTGCAAATCACCTTCTACGGTGGGTGGTACTTACTTGCCACCCAGAGGCAACACCTATAATCCACGGCCATGAATCTTAATTGGGCAGGAATGATCTCTGGGCACTCCTGCCCCACCTGTGAAGTATTTCAAAATGTAACTCAGTCTGAGCTCAAGTTTGGTAAACCAAGTAATTAAGTCTAAAATCTGAAAGCTAACGTATGTGGAATGCCAGCTATTAAAACAAGCACTGTACTAATCTATACATAATTATAGAAATACCTCTCATTCTGCAGTTGGTGCCCTTTCATCTCAGTTCATCTTTAAAAGACTTATTCATCTGCATTTCCAGATGTTCAGTTTCCAATAACTTTAAGAGGATGAATGCCTCAGACAAAGAAGTTGAAGGAAGAAAGACAAAATGACAAAATGAAACAATGCTGAGACAGAAGAAGAATTTGGTCAACTCTCATTAAAGAAAGAAAGAAAATGAATGTACTCCAAAGAAAAATCAAGAATACATTTTCTGCTAAAACCCAGCTCTTCGAGGCTGTATCTGAATCCTCATCCCCTTATTCTCCTGCTTACCACCTATCTGTTTTCCGCCATTCCCCTTGAATTACCTCAGTTGTGTGGTCTGTCTTGATTACTTTGTTAACCTGATAAGCAAGGACTGCCTCTTGTACATGTACAGCGCTGCATATGCCGTGTACTGCTATACAAATGATAAAAAGTAGTAGCAGTAAAAGTTGAAAAACTTAGCAAGTCACTGTTAGGTACTGAACTATGTTTACTTGGTAATGGGATGGTCACTGACTAACCACAATGTTTCCTGTTACACTGGTCAACAAATTTTTACAAAAGTCATGTTACTGAAATAAAAATAGTCATTTCTTATCAATTTTTATATGCTGAACACGAATATGACAGTAAAATTGCAAAGTTGGCTCTAGTTTTTTTGTAATCTACAAGAATTAATGTTTACATTACGAAATGCATGTCAATAGTAAATATAATAGGCCTTCGGTTAATACCTGTAAATAACCAAGTCATAGACTACTTCTTAGATTTTCTCGCCTGTCTCTTGTACAGCTGGTTGAGAGCTTCTCTGGGAAGTGTCCAGCAGTAGTCAGCCAGCATTGTAGTGGACCATTTTCCCTGGTATCTTTGCTCCATCGTTGTGATATCCTGGTGAAAACATTCACCCTGTTCATCACTAACCACACCACAGTTGTCAGGAAAGAAATCGAGATGGGAATCAAGGAAATGGATCTTTAGAGACATATTGCAGCCACGTTTCTAATACTGCATCAGCATGTCTTCTACTAGTTCCTTGTAGTTTTCTGCCCTAACATTCCCAAGAAAGTTTGTTGACACTAGGCGAAAAGCATTCCATGCTTGTTTCGCATCACCCTGCAGCAAGTTGTTGAACCGGTCATCTTTGAAGAGCTGTCGAATCTGAGGACCCACAAAAACTCCGATCTTTGCTTCACTGAGTCAAGGGAATTTTTCATGCAGGTATCGGAAAGCTGGCGAAGTGCGGTCCATGGCTTTCACAAAGTTTTCCATCAAACCTAGTTTGATGTGAAGGGGTGGTAGCAGGATTTTGTGAGCCTCAGCCAGAGCTGGGTGCTGGATATTGTTCTCTCCAACTGTTACATTTTGTCTGCGATTCCATTCCTTCTGCAAGTAGTGCCAATCTCTTGCTCGGCTATCCTACTCACATAAGAAACACACGTATTTTATATATTCCTGTTGGAGTCCCATTAAAAGGGCAACTACCTTCAAGTCACCACAGAAGTGCCAGCTGTACTTGTTATAGTTAATGGAAGTCAGTAGATGCTTTAAGTTATTGTATGTCTCTTTCATGTGGACGGCATGCGCTACTGGAATAGATGGAAGACGGTTTCCATTGTTCAAAAGCACAGCCTTCAGACTCAGTTTCGAAGAGTCTATAAATAGCCTCCAGTCTTGTGGGTCATGAGTGATTTTTAAGGCATTCATGAGGCTTTCAATATTGTAATGGAATACCAGATTACTTTCCTTTCCGACTGCGTATAGTACACTGCTGATGTCAGATGGCTTCAGCAGCCGTCTGGCAGTAGTATTGCATTGCATCAGAAAATAATGCAATCAACTCTGGATGATGTGTGCATGCTGGTATTATGCAATGTGATGTAATATTACATCATTCAAGGCTTATTTGGGATGTTGTTGATATCATACATGTACACGGTGAAACGTTAAAAATGAACTACATGCAATATCTTCAAAATGAGAAGCAATACAAAATTTTTAATGTTATATTCGTGTTCAGCTCACCAAGATACTACAGATTAGGGCCTTTTAAAGTCAGTAACGATTTCAATGTTGACCAGTGTTATCGAAGTCCGTTCAACACACAGGTCTTGTGCCTGTTCCAACTTTAATTGCCAGTGCTTCATTCATCATTCAACACTGCTGAGTCGTCCCTTATTTTTTCCATCCTGCCAGCCAGCCCATTAACTGGCAAATGACTGATAGGCTAGTTGGCAGAGCAGTTGCCCAGATATAGGCCATCATAGACTCTGATTTTAACTTTTTTTCTGTTGCTTTCACATTCTTTGATAGCTAGTCAAAATTATGTCTAATTAATTGTCCATATCTGTTTATTTAACAACTCTATATGGCTTTTTAAATAACAAACTTTAGTTTATAGAATACAGCTTTTACTGTTTGCTTTATGTGGGGGAGCATACTGAGTGTGTGATCCATAGGTATTTTACCTCTTGTTTAACAGGAATAGTAGTGTTGTTGATTATGATGGTTTTTGGGTAGATTGCATCGTGTTTTCTTGATACATACATAGCTTCAGTTTTTTTAAGGTTAATGCTGAGATAGTTGGTTTCTAGCCAGGATTCAGCCTCTCTGATACATTCAGATAGATTGCGATATGAGGGGCTGCTAGTGTTTAGGGGGATAGCGAGCATGATGTCATCGGCATAAATATAATGGTTAATTTTGAATTTTTAAAATATGTTCGTGATGGGCTGTAGGTATAGATTAAAACGGAGGGCTGAACCTTGTGGAATTCCCTGTCTTTGTGAGAACGTTTCTGAGGTGTTTTGGTCGGTGATATATATATGACATAAACCATTTGAGGATAGTGCCTCCTATTCCCAGGTTTGCTAGCCTATCAATTAGAATTCCACACAGAGGTGGGCACACTAAAGACTTATACGGAGGTACTATCACTTCCTTCTTCCTGGTGGTCATTCCCCTCGCTATGAACCAAGCATCCTTCTGGCTTTCGCTGTCGCCTTTTCTACCTCTTTAGTCACCTTAAGATCATCATTAATAATTACCCCTAGGCCCTGGTCTTCTTTTGTGGACAGAAGGACTGGTGCTAAGGTTTCTGGTGACACCCCCCGCAATCTATAGATTGGTTCCCCCTCCCTGATTACTATTAATGCTGGTTACACCTCACCCCCCTTTTTCCCAAAACTCCTTTGTGAACTCTTCACATGATGCTAGTGTTACTCCTTCAAATCCAGTGTTGTAAGAAAATTACAGTGAAGGGGCAAATGCATAGCCATAATAAAAGTAACTACTGAGCTGTAAATATTTAGCATCATATGAACAGGCTGTGATAGTCCAAGAGAGTGCTATATTTTATATATGGAACAAAAGAAAAACACTCAGCTGTATAGACAGCTGAAAAATATTTTACTCATTGAAAAAATATGCAGGAGAAAGATTTTGTACTGACTGTAGGAAATCAAAAACATGATAACCATACAGTCAATGTATATCTAGAAACTATAAGCAAAATTGGTATAATGTTGATGCAAAGAATGGTCATAATATAGGAAGAGAGTGACAATATTAATATGCTGTTGATTTAAACCACATGTGTTAAGCAGGTGTCAATGGAAAACCAATAAATACATGCTTTCCCCTTGCTGGATCACAGGATGTGTTTTCATTTCTTGATCAAATGTGCTGTTCTCACTTTCTCTCACTCTAGCTTCACCCTACTGGCAGTCGTACAGTCAATGTACTGACAGTAGGGAAATGAAGCTGGTTCGAGAAAAAAGTAACATGGCCACTCTGGCTGGTCGAAAAAACAAAAAAACTAGCTCTCTTATAAATGTAAGCAATATGTAGACTAGAAGAGATACTAAAGCTCAATAGCATCTACTGGTATACTTAGAAAGGTAGATAAAAAGACATCAGTGATATTTCAAGGCTGACTCAAGGGTCAGTGACACTTATAGCTGTGGTCAACATTATTAGCACCCTTGCAGTTCAACCCCTTAATGCCCAATATCTCCTAAAAAAAGTGGCCACTAAAATGACTTTGGACTATGTAATTGACATATAAAAGAAGGAAATACAACAAGACCAATTAAAAAAGGAAATAGTAAGAAATACACTGCCTTGTGAAAGTATTCATCCCCTTGTTTTTTGTCCTGTTTTGTCGCATTACATACAATCTGGAAGGAAAATGGAGGTTCATTTAGATGTTAGGTAATGGACCTAACAATATAGTCCAAATTGGTGAAGTAAAATGACAATAAAATACCTTGTATATTTAAAAAACAAGTAAAAACTGAAGTTATGCGTGCATATGTATTCATCCCTTTTGCTATGAAACCCCTAAATAAGATCAGGTCCAACCAATTAACCTCAGAAGTCACATAATTAGTTGATTAGAGTCCATCTGTTTGCAATCAGTGTCAGATGATTTGTCACATGATGCCTATATAAATATACCTGTTCCGAAAGGCCCCTGACTCTGCAACACCACTAAGCAAGCATCATGAAGACCAAGGAGCACTCCAAACAGGTCAGAGACAAAGATGTGGAGGAGTATAGATCAGGGTTGCATTATAAAAAAATATCCCAAATTCTGAATATTCCACAGAGCACCATTAAATCCATTAAAACAAAATAGAAAGAATACGGCACCTCTACTAACCTGACAAGAGTAGGCCACTCACCAAAACTCATAGACTGGGCAAGGAGGGCATTAATCAGAGATGCTGCAAAGACACCAAGGATAACAATGAAGGAGCTGAAAAGATCCACCGCGGAAATAGGAGTATCTGTCCATAGGACCACTTTAAGCCATACACTGCACATAGTGGGGCTTTATGGAAGAGTGGGCAGAAAAAAGCCAATGCTTACAGAAAGAAAAGAGTAGTTACTCACCTGTAACAGGTGTTCTCCAGGAGCAGCAGGAATCAGTCCTCACATATGGGTGTCATCGGCGCCGATGAAGCCCCAGCGGAGCATTTCCACAGCTTTCTATGAAAGCCTTTGGGAATGCAGGCACGCATGCGCGGTTCCCTTCCCGCCTAAAGGTGCCATCTTACCTCAGTCTCTTTTTTTCCGTGAAGCCCACCGGACGTGTGTCCCGTTTTCCCGGTTAAAATTAGATTTTTCAGCGATTTTTTGTTCTTTTTCTACCGGTTCGACGCCGATTCCCCTCCCGCCGGGTTCGGTACACCGGTATCGAGCCCGATTCTTCTTTTTTCGGTTTTTGCCCTTCGTGGCTGGCGTTCACGCCCTTTTTCTCTTTTTCCCTGGAAGGCCGGTCCTTTGACCTCGCAGGGACTCTTTCTTTCCCCGATGGCTTCCAGTGGTTTTAAGAAGTGTGATCGGTGTAAGAAACTAATGTCTCTCACCGACACACACGACTGCTGCCTTCGGTGCCTTGGCCCCAACCACGATCCTAAGTCATGCGGGGCCTGTGGAAAAATGTCTTCCAAGGCACTACGAAGTCGCCAGCAGCAAAAGGAAAGGCTTTTCTCAGACTCAGCCTCCGGCCGGGCCCGGACCTCGTCTGAGGCCTCGACATCGCCGTCGAAGCTCCTCGGACAGGGGGTCCCCCGACCGGGAACGCAAGAGGAAGAAACGGCTCGTGAGGGCGTCGTCGGAAGAGATCCCTGGCTCCTCAAGGGCCAGGTCTAAGACCCTCAACCGTCGCCCCGGGCCTGTGGAATCGGAGAAGCCTGCCAAAGTTCCTCGTATGGAGCCGGAGTCTGCTGGACACATAAGCCCCGTAGTCCTCGTGGACTCTCCTCCCAGGGAGCCGATGTCGGGCCCAGTGCTGCCGGGGCCCGAGTCGGTGGCTGCTGCGTCTCCCAAGCTGAGTCTCAGGATGACAGCCTTGGAGAGCAGAATGTCTGCCTTCATGGAGCAGCAGTGGGCACTGATGGCCAGCCTGTCTGGTGCATCTGCCCCAACCACCGGGACATCGACATCGAAGTCGACCCCGGAGACCGAGCCGATACTCGAGTCCATTGTGGCTCGGAGTCGGCCTCGGTCGCAGTCCCCCTCGACCTCCCATTCGGGACCGAGGGCATCGACGCCGGTGCTTCCGGCGTCGGGGCGGGTGCTCAAGGGCCCCATGGGGTAGGACCCCAACTCTTCCGCAAGAGCCCTAGTTTTCAAAAGGCACAGCTACCACACCATTCCATGGTTGTGGAATCGGCCATGCATCGTCTGAAAAATCAGAAGATGCACTTCGCGGTGCCTCCTGGCAGGGAGGCCCGAAACCTCGATGGCATCGGTAGAAAGTGTTTTCAGGGCTCGATGCTTGCTTGCCGTGTCCAGTCTTACCAGCTGTACATGGGCATGTACTTGCAGGATCTGGCCAAGGAGTTGGCCGGGTTCTCTGTTGGTCTCTCCGGGGAACCCTTGCAGAGATTTAAGTCCTTGTCCTCGGGGATTTGGGACTGCTCGAAGTTCATGTCCCGCGCCGCCTACGATGGCTTCAAGGCTTCGGCCCGAGTTGCGGCAGCCGGCATCGTGGCTCGATGCCAGGAATGGCTGCAGTCATCAGACCTCGAGCCATGGGTACAGGACAAGTTGGTCGATGTCCCTTGCTGAGGTGAAAACCTTTTTGGAAAGCCCATGACTGAGAAGGCCGCTCAGCTCGAGACCGAGCACCTCACCCAGACAAGGCTGTCGAGGAAGACCTCTGCCCCTTCTCATAAAAAGAAGGGCTCGGGTAAAAAGCCCTTTTACCCGAGGAAGGGCACTGCCTTCAAACAGTACCCGCAATATCAGGCTGCCCAAGCTGCCCCCCAGGGTCAGCAAGCTAAGGGCCAGGGTAATGGGCCCCGTAGGCAGAGGACCACCAAGCCTCAGGCCCCTGCTACCACTCAGCAGGGTGGGGGCTTTTGACTCCTTGAGCATAGCCTCTCCTCCACTGCTCTCCCAACCCTGCACAGGAGGTCGCCTCGCCCTCTTTGCCCACCAGTGGCCCCTTATCACCGGGGACAGTTGGGTGCTGGACATCATCCACAAGGGATATGCCCTCCATTTCCACCAACTGCCACCCCCATACTTTCCAGGGGAGCCTCCAAGGCCTCCTCTGCACACAGACCTTCTCCGCCAGGAGCTTCAGGGTCTGTTGGTGGACAGGGCGGTGGAACCTGTGCCTCCCCACTTGCAAGGTCATGGATTCTACTCCAGGTATTTCCCATTCTGGACCTCAGGAACCTCAACAAGTTTCTAGTGAAAGAAAAGTTCAAGATGCTTACTCTTGGAACCCTTCTGCCCTACCTCCAGCAGGGAGATTGGCTATGCTCCTTAGCTCTAAAGGATGCGTACACTCACATCCTCATTCATCCAGACCACAGGAAGTACCTGAGGTTCATCGTGGGAGGAAACCATTATCAGTACAGGGTGCTGCCTTTTGGCCTCACCTCTGCCCCCAGAGTCTTCACAAAGTGCCTATCAGTGGTGGCGGCCTACCTGAGAAATCAGGGCATCTTTGTCTTCCCCTATCTGGACGACTGGCTCATCAGGGGTCAGACAGGTCAAGAGGCCAATCAAGCCACCCTCAGAACCATTGCTCTTCTACAAAGCCTGGGGTTTGTCATAAACTTTGCAAAGTCCACTTTGCTCCCTTCCCAGAACTTGGAGTTCATAGGGGCAAGGTTGGACTCTCTCCTGGCAAAGGCATTCTTGCCAGAAAACAGAGCCCAAAGGTTGATGGCCTTGGCAAGTCAGTTTCTCAGCAGTTCCCTGGTCTCCACCAGACTCTGCCTGAGGCTCCTTGGCCACATGGCTTCGACAGTACATGTGACCCCCAATGTCAGGCTCCATATGAGGCCTGCACAGTGGTGCCTTCGGACTCAGTGGTCACAGGCCACAGGCAGCCTCAGAGACAGGATAAGAGTGTCCAAACCATTTCTGCACTCCCTCAACTGGTGGCTGCACCCACCCAACCTACTGAAAGGGGTGCCTTTTCAGATTCCAGGGTACTCAGTAGTGGTGACAACAGATGCCTCCCTGCAAGGCTGGGGTGCTCATTGTCTGGGCAAGTGCACCCAGGGACTCTGGTCTCCCTGGGAAGCTGCACAACAAATCAATCTCCTCGAACTCAGAGCTATTTGATGAGCACTCAAAGCTTTCACTCCTACCCTGGCTTGACAGGCTGTCCTGATTCAGACGGACAACCAAGTTGCCATGTTTTATGTGAACAAACAGGGCGGAACTGGGTCCAGGATCCTTTGTTGGGAGGCTCAGGACCTTTGTTCTTTTGCCCTCAAGCACAACATGCTCCTCAGGGCTGTGTACCTTCCAGGCCAGGACAACTACCTGGCAGACAGATTAAGCAGGATACTGCAGCCCCACGAGTGACAGCTCCATCCTTCAGTAGTTCAGAAGATCTTCCTGAAATGGGGTCTCCCTTTGATAGATCTCTTTGCCAGCCCCATGAACAAGCAGCTGCCAAAGTTCTGCTCCATTTTTCGTTGTAAACAACACTAGATTATAGTCCGAATCTTCTTAAACGGTAAACATTCAGCAATATGTTAACATACCCGTTTAATGTTTAAACCAAGCAACAAGAAAGCTTTTATATCCTTGACAGCAAAACGGGTCTCAGAAAAAACTAGCGGCACTCAACCATGGGCGCTGAGCCTCTTAACGGTGCCAGTTTTCACATCAGTGACCCTTAAGCTTTTTGATGTGTTAATTCTTATTTTTTCTTTGATTTTCTTTTTTCTTCTTAAACTTGTGTTCTTATGATAATAACAACTGTTAATTAAAGAGGAAATAAACTTAGCTTTTGTAAAGTTAGCCAGATAGTGACAGCAAGGCAATTCCAATGCCTTCAATCAGGCACCCCAAGCGTTTCACGAAAGACGTTTCTTCAGGGAATTGTCAATCCAAGGCTAAAAACAAAGAAGTGTGAAATTGTTACAATGTAGCTAGTTGCAATACTTCAACTTTAAAAACAGAAATGTAGCAAGACCTTTTTTAGATGAATATCGCCAGCGTATTGCATGCACATCTTGTACAACTGTTTAAGCAAACTCTTCCGTGCAGACAACGCCGCGCATGCGAAGTACAGGCCATACCACCTTTTTTAAACCCTATGAACTGATGATACGTCACAATCAGACTGCTATAGCAATCGATAAACTAAATTGGCTCCAGGACCTGATCTTGTATGACAACAAGCATTAGCCTTCAGAGGGAAAGTTAACTCAGTCACTCATAAACAGAGTGTCAAATCCAACCGAACATTTAATCCCGACGGATATGCTGTATTCAAAGTGAAGATCCACTTCTGTTCTTTCCACAAAAGTGTTTCATCGATAGTCCGGCCCCGCATAGCTGTATGCACATGATCAATAACAAAGCAGCGCAATTGTTCAAAAATATGACCCTGATTAAGACAATGTTGAACTAAAGGGGCTTCAAGTGTTTTGCACTTAAGGCGACTACTGTGTTCTCTTATGCGTGTTCTAAAAGTCCGTATCGTCTTGCCCACATAGAGTAATCCACATGGGCAACTTATTACATAAACTACATTCATGGATCCACAAGTGGTGCGGTGTCGAAAAATGTAAGTGGTTCCACGGTGCGTGAATTCAGTGATCTCCATGGTAATATCACACACATTGCAGTGTCCGCATTTATAATGACCCGGCTGGAGAGAAGAAGACGCTACAGATGTATTAATGGGATCCACCGGCAAAATAGCTGGACACAATTGCTCTTTGAGATTAGTATTGCGTCGCCAGACGCAACGAATCTTATAGCCCCGTAATCCTGACATGACTTGTAATACATTGCTATGTTTCTTAATGATTTTCTTAATGTCCTTACTGAAAGGGGAAAACATAGTCACAAAATTAATGGTGGATTCTTCCTTATCATCTACTATAGCCGGATCCAATCGTCGGCGTTGTAAAAAAGTGGAACGATTACTGAATAAAGCTCTCTTGTAAGCGCATGCTACCACTCGAGGAGGATAACCCCGGTCGAGGAAATCCTGCTTTAAAGTCCTAGACTTTAATTTAAAGTCATCCTTGGATGAGCAATTTCTCCAATATCGCAGAAACTGCGACAGTGGAAGGCTTTCTATTAAATTTCTAGGGTGCGCGCTAGTGTAGTATAGGAAAGTATTACGGTCTGTTGTTTTCTTGAATATCGAAGTTTCCCAGGACTGGATGCCTCTAGTGATGAGAATATCAAGGTAAGTAATTTGGGAATGATGACAAGAATAAGTGAACTTAATGCTTGGATCACACGCGTTAAGCCAGTGATAAAAACTATGTAGCTCCGCCTCAGTACCTTGCCATAGTAAAAAGATGTCGTCAATGTATCTATGCCAGGACTTAATCTGTTGTTGAAAAGGAGATCCATGAAGCCACTGATCTTCAAAACTGGCCATATAGAGATTGGCGATTGATGGGGCGCAAGTAGCGCCCATGGCAACCCCTGATATTTGCTGGTATATGACATTATCAAAAATGAAGAAGTTTTGAAAAATGGCTAGTTTCGCCAATTGGACTAGAAACAACAACTTAGAGTTGCTCACATCACCACGTGATTGTAAAAAGCGCTCAACTAAAGAAAGTGCTGCTGTTTGGGGTATACTAGTGTATAGAGATACGACATCAAAAGTAATAATATATCAGGTTGACTAGCCCATCCAGATAGGCCCTGTAAGATGGTCAAAAAATGAGTAGAATCCTGCACAAACGATGGAATTAACTTGACTAAAGGCCTCAAATAGGAGTCAAGAAATGTTGACACTGGTTCTAAGACGGAACCCCGTGTTGACACGATGGGGCGACCAGGTGGGTGCAACAAATCCTTATGAATCTTCGGTACTAAATAAAAAGTCGCCATATTCGGTGCCGAGGGATTCGGGAAACGATATTCCTTTCTATCCAATTGTTGATCAGTCAAAGAAGCACAAGTTATTGTTTTGATTTCCTTCTGCAAAATCTGAGTAGGATCCAAATCCAACCGTTTGTATGTAAGCGAATCTGACAATTGGCGTTGAGCTTCTTGAATATAATCAGTGCGGTTCATAACAACCACCGCACCTCCCTTGTCAGCTCGACGAATGACAATATCAACACGTCTCTTCAGGGACTTCAAAGCTTGGCGCTCGGACACTGATAACCTAGCATGTTGCTGGCACTGGGTCTGTTCAAGGGTCTGAATGTCACGTAGCACTAATTTTTTAAACAAAGACAACACAACATGGGGAGGGCCAGGAGGAACCCATTTGGAACGTAATGGCAATTTAAGCCGACCCACTGATTGCGAATCAGACATATGTGAAGGAAGCAGCAAAACTGAATCGCTTGTTGTTGATGACAAAGAGGAGAGAGCCGAGGTGGTAGATGAATCTGTAGTCGCAAAGAAATCTTTCAAGGCCAGCTTCCTCAATAGACCCTCCAAATCTATATTAAATTGAAAAGAATCATGCCGTAAAAACGGCATGTAGGATAGACCTTTACTCAATAAAGAGATTTCAATAGAAGATAAGTGCGCGCTCGAAATATTTATGACTGACTTTGGGTCAGACTGTAAAGACGTCAAAGCTGTCACTTGTGTCGTTGAGGGCGGTGCTCTTTGGAAATTTCCTTGTCTTCGCCTTTCTTTTTCTTGCGTTTGTCGTCGGCCTCGACCGATAAAAAATCATCGCCAGCAGACTTTAAAGATTCAGTACTTCCTTCAGATGTGTCTTCGAACATAACCCGTCTTTTACTCTGCTGTTTGCGTTTAGGATTCTGCCAGGGATATACATATCCTGTCATATAATCAAGATTATCCCTCTTCAATTTATTGATCTTCTTAGCCATAACATCTCGCCGAACCTCTTCGACCTGCTTATGCTGGTCTTACGATTGTTTAGAAAATTTAACATCGCCATCTAGGGCTTTTAACTTCTGTAACATTCCATCAATCTCCACTGATAATCTCTCTACTTCGGCTTTAGTGTGTTGTACAATCAACACCATTAAATCCAACGAGCACTTGTTCAACACCTTATTCCATTGAGAAATAAATTCAACCTCAAGATTAAGCATGCGGGGCTCCTTATATATACGGAGCTCCCGGGGTATCTGTTGGCGGTTGATGTACTCAATCATCGAAAGACGATGTAACTCTATTCTTACTCGTTGCTGTTGTAATTTTAGTAATGCTCCCCATGTACAGGAAAGATCTTCAGGGCCTGTCTCTGCCTCATATGTAGAAAAAGGATAACCCATTTTGCTGTGAAGGATATAAAAGCTTTCTTGTTGCTTGGTTTAAACATTAAACGGGTATGTTAACATATTGCTGAAAGTTCTGCTCCAGGCAACCACATCCTCTGCGGATAGCAGTGGATGCTTTTCTGATATCTTGGTCTCAGGGCCTCCTCTATGCGTTTCCTCCCACGACCTTGGTGGCCTGAACCCTATTCAAGATTCTCCAGGACAAGGCCTCGGTCCTTCTGGTAGCACCCAGGTGGCCGAGACAACCTTGGTTTCCTTTTCTGCTTCAACTGGCGGTGGATCCTCCACTGCCTCTGGGGTTGCAACCCAACCTTCTCACACAGGACCAGGGTTTCCTTCTGCACCCCAATCTCAGGTCTCTCAATTTGATGGCCTGGAGGCTGCAAGGGTAGTTTTGGCTCCCTGGGGCCTACCTCAGGAAGTTGAGGAGGTTGTTCTAGCCTCTAGAAAACAGTCCACTAGGAAAACCTATGCTCTCAAATGGAAAAGGTTTTCTGTGTGGTGTCAGCTACGTACAGAAGATCCTTTCTCCTGTACTGTGCCAGTAGTCCTTCAGTACTTACTGCACTTGTCCAATCAAGGTCTTAAGTCCAATTCTGTTCGGGTCCACCTCTCAGCTCTAGCAGCTCACCACTCATTGGTAGAGGGGCAGTCTCTCTCTGGTCACCCCTTGGTGTCCCGCTTTCTCAGGGGTTTGCTTTTGCTCAAGCCTCCCATCCGTCTTCCTGCCTCTGAGTGGGAGCTGAATGTGGTCTTGCAGCAGCTGACTCGCCCACCTTTTGAGCCGATGGCTACTTGTCCACTACGCTTCCTCTCCTGGAAGACACTCTTCCTGATAGCCCTTACCTCGGCTAGGCGAGTAAGTGAGCTGCAAGCCCTGGTCTGTGACAGGCCTTACACCAGGATTTACAGGAACAGGGTAGTCCTCAGGACTCATCCCAAGTTCCTCCCTAAGGTTGTTTCCTCTCTCCACCTCAATCAGGAGGTGGTTCTTCCAACATTCTTCCCTAGGCCTCATGCCAGCCAGGCTGAAGCAGTCCTGCATACCCTGGACTGTAGGAGGGCCTTATCCTTCTACCTTGACCGTACGCAGGGGCATAGAAGGGCAACTCAGCTCTTCGTATCTTTTGACCCCAATAAGTTGGGGTTAGCTGTGTCCAAGCGTACCTTGTCCATCTGGGTGGCTGACTTTATCACCTGGGCTTACAAGGTGGCCTGACCTTCCTTTGCAGGGTAGGATCACGGCCCATCGTGTCAGGGCAATGGCTGCCTCAGTGGCTCATCTCCGCTCTGTGCCCTTGGTAGACATCTGCAGGGTTGCAACTTGGTCTTCAAGCCAGACTTTTGCAGCCCATTACTGCCTGGAGAGGGAGTCCTGTAGGGACAGTGCTTTTGGCCAGGCAGTACTCCAGAATCTCTTTGAGGTTTAGGCAACTTCTGCCCTCCTGCCCTCTGTTGGGCTACCGGTGGAGGTTGTGTCCTTGAAAAGCCTTTCTTTGCAGCTGGGATGAGAGGGAGTCCTCTTGTTCAGCCTGGGTTCCTCGGTAGCCCAGAGCTGGGGAGTCACCCATATGTGAGGACTGACTTCCTGCTTGGTCCTGGAGAAAGTGTAGTTACTCACCTGTAACAGGTGTTCTCCAGGAGCAGAAGGAATCAGTCCTCACAACCCTCCCTCCTCCCCTTGAGGTTGCAGTTGTACATAGTTTATTTTTCATTTTTGTGTGCTGTTCTTAGCTATGTCATTTGACTGAGGTAAGATGGCATCTTTAGGCGGGAAGGGAATCGCGCATGCGTGCCTGCATTCCCAAAGGCTTTCATAGAAAGCTGGGGAAATGCTCCGCTGGGGCTTCATCGGCGCCGATGACATCCATATGTGAGGACTGACTTCCTGCTTGGTCCTGGAGAATAAGAAAAGATGTTTGGAGTTTGCACAACAGCATGTGGCAGACCCCCCACACACATGGAAGAAGGTTCTCTGGTCAGATGAGATGAAAATTGAAATTTTTGGCCATCATGGGAAATGCCATGTGTGGCACAAACCCAACACTTCCCATCACCCCGAGAACACCATTCCCACAGGGAAACATGATGGTGGCAGCATCATGCTGTGTGGATGTTTTTCATTGCAATGGACAAGAAAATTGGTCAGGATTGAAGGAACAATGGATGTCACTAAATCTATGGCAATTCTTGAGGAAAATCTGTTTCAGTCTGCCAGAGATCTGGAACTGGGATAAAGGTTCATCTTCCAGCAGGACAATGACCCTAAACATACTGCTAAAGCTGGTTTAAAGGGAAACATTTAAATGCCATGGAATGGACTAGTCAAAGCCCAGACCTCAATCCAATTGGGAATATGTGGCATGACTTGAAGATTGCTGTACACCAACACAACCCATCTAACTTGAAGGAGTTGGAGCAGTTTTGCCTTAAGGAATGGGTAAAAGTCCCAGTGGCTAGATATGCTAAGCTAATAGAGACATATCCAAGAGACTTGCAACTGTAATTGCAGCAAAAGGTGACTCTACAACGTATTGACTTTGGGGGTGAATACATATGCACACTCCTGTTTTATGTTTTTTTTCCTCTTAATTATTGTTTGTGTCAAAATAAAGGATATTTTGCACCTTCAAAGTCATAGACATGTTGTGTAAATCACATGGTGCTAACCCCAAAAACCCATTTTAATTCCAGCTTGAAATGCAACAAAACAGGACAAACACAGAGGGGATGAATACTTTTGTAATGCACTGTGGTATAAAACCTGGGAAATTGCCAGGTTGAACAGAAGAACCACATTCCCACTGTAATAAAATTAGATGCACCTGTGATCAACTGTCAATACTCACGTGACTTGAATCAACCGATGAATGATGGCTCTAATGTTTAAAATGGCCACATTCACGCCCTATTCCATTTTAACAATGGTGAAACAAGAGAGCTATGTGAGACCATCAGAAAAAACATTATCACCAAACATCAAACATCAAAGGGGTACAAGGCCATTGAGATTCCTGTGTCTACAGTTTGCAATGTTATTAAGAATTTTTCTGCTCATGGAACTGTCAAAAACCTCCCAGAATGAGGTGGAAAGAGGAAAATTAATTCAAGAAGACTTCGAAGGTTACTGTGAGCTGTTGGAAAAGCACCATGTACAACATTCAAAGAACTTAAGACTGACCTGCAGTAATCTGGAGGGCTGGTTTCAATCTGTTCCATATGCCATGGACTAAACAAAGAAGGACTTCATGGGAGAAAGCCAAGGAAGACCGCACTATTCAAAGATAGACATAAAAAGTCACGCCTGATCTTTTCCCAAACCCACCTTGAGAAATGACAATCTTTCTGGGAAAATGTTCTGTGGATGGATGAAAAGAAGCTTGTACTCTTCGGCAATGCAGCCCAGCGATACATTTACAGGCGAAGAAATGAAGCTTATAAGGAAAAAACACCCTTCTACAGTTAAATATGGTGGAGGTTCCATAATGTTGTGGGGCTGTTTTGCAACCTCAGGAATTGGAGGCCTGGAACATATTAAAGGAATCATGAAATCAGATGCTACGTCAGAAAGCTAGGTCTGGGTTGAAGGTCATGGGTAATCCAGCAGGACAATGACCCAAAACATACATTCAAAAGTACAAAAGAATAGTTAAAAAAGAACTAATGGACTATTTTAAACTGTCCAGCAATGAGTCCTGATCTCAATCCAATTGAGAACTTTCGGAAAGAGCTGAAATCTGACATTGGTAAAAGGAATCCTGGAAACATTCATGAGGTGGAACAAATCACAGTTGAAGAGTGGAAGAAACTACCAGCAGACAGATGTACAAAACGTATACAAGAAACATTTGGAGGCTGTCATCACTGCCAAGAGTTGTGCAAACAGATATTAATGAAGGGTGCCATTAATACTGTCCAGCTCTTATTTTGTTTTTTTCTTAGAAATCACTACATCTAAGTTGCACAGACATCTTTTTTTTTTGTTGTATACCTTTGACCATAGTATTAAAATATTATGTTGACATACAGTTGGAATATTTCCAATTATTTCTGAAGATATTGCACACAACATAACTAAAATGCAAGAGTGCCAATAATGTTGACCACAACTATATATAAATGTAAGCCAAAACATGCTGTCCAATCATTGCATCATCAGTCTTAGAAAAAAACCTACTAAGATATACGTTCATCTTCATGGCTGGAAGAAGTCTTGGTTCCGCAAATCTCTGCTCTCTTCAAAAGCTCAAGATAATTCTGCTGCGACTGAGGAGAATGCTACTAAGATTTTGGCAGCTCGGGGGGGCGGAGCCTGATGTCCAGCGGGATGGTCGCATAACGCTGAGGCTCCCGAGAGGCCTACTCAGAATCCTGAATTAACACCGGACATTCTTGAATTTCTGCTCTGATCTTACCGGGGCACATTGGTGAGATGGCGGGGACCAAACCTACGCGCCTGGAATTTGGATCTCCAGCGGCTTCTCACGGCAAACGCTCCAAAACTGAACCCCCGTCCCCGCAGAAGGGGCTGGCTCTACGCGAGGGCCCCGAAATGCAGCAGGAGATCCTTGCAGAGATCAGAGGGGTTAAAGACCTCGTGCAGTCAAACGGGGAAGCACTCCGAGCGCTGCGGGAAGACCTTGGTGTGTTGCAAGGCAGGCTAGAGGGGCTCTCCTCGCGTCAGGACAAAATGGAGAGCATATTAGATTCCCATGTGGTCCGGCTGTCCAAACTCGACAAAGTTGAACGTCAGGTGCGGGCCTTGCAGAAAGAAGTGGAAGATGGCAATAATAGAGCGCGCCGCAACAACCTGCGACTAGTGGGCATACCGGAGGGAGCGGAATCGGGAGATATGAAGGAGTTTCTATATAAAATCCTCCCTTCTCTGCTCCAAATCACCTTTACCAAAGAATTGGAGATCGATCGCGCTCATCGTGTACCCACAAACATAACGCTCAACAGGAAGACCCCGCGGCCTATCATCTTTCGACTTTTGAGATATCAACATGTGGAGCAAATTCTCAGCGCCTCTCGGGCAAAGGGCCATATGGAGTTTGAGAGCCACAAGATCTCCTTCTATCCTGACTTGGCTAAAGCCACGGTTGATCGCCGAAAGCGCTTTCTGGAATTCCGGCCGAGGCTTCAACAATTACAGGCACGCTATGGCCTGATGTACCCGGCCAAGCTCCGAGTCACGCTACACAATCAGACAAGAACATTTGAGGACCCTGATCTACTAGCGGAGTTTTTGGATGCTAAAGAAGCCGACTTGATGCGCTGACTTCCAGAGTGTTCCTACCAGTGTTCTCCTACCCGCTGTACCCGCCATCTTGGATTTGCCACGGTCCAGCGAGGAGTCTGTCGAGGGCGGTTTGTTGCCTTCTTTTGATGATGTTTGTGACCCGACTCCATCTACCCGGAGTAGCTTCGCTGAATATCAGAGACAGTGTTAATTATGGACTCTGGTGTTTCTTCTCTTTTTCTTTCATGTCTTCATCTTCCTCTCTAGGGCCTCCTCCCGCAGACATATGGTCGCCATATTCTTTGGGGGTTTTGCTTCTTCTCTAAGTTACTTTGGTACATGCTTTTCAATATGGGGTGTATTAGCCAGCATACTCGGTGATTATGTCATTGCTGTACAGATTCTGCTTATGTTGTATGTTCTCAAGCGCCCTTACCTAAAATGTCTATTACCGATTGATGGCACCATGTAAGATTTTATCATTGAACGTAAAAGGCATCAATAATCCGATAAAACGGAAGAAAATCCTGAGCTACCTAAGTCATGAAGCTGCGGACCTGATTTTCCTCCAAGAAACGCATTTAAATTCGAAGGAAACTCTTAAACTCAATGTTAAACCTTACATGGTGGCCGCCTATTCCCCAGCTGTTTCTAAGAAATGTGGGGTTGCCATACTGGTTAGGAGATCTCTGCATGCTACTATTATTGCGACTAGCTCAGATACAGCAGGCAGATGGTCCTGGGCTCACCTCAAGATAGGTAACCTTGAAGTTACATGTATATGCCTTTATGCTCCTAATGTAGATGACCCTGCCTTCTTTGCTACCATTGCTCAGGTTGCGCAGGCCTCTGCTAATACTTCATTGATAATTGGGGGGGATTTCAATTTAGTTCTTGATCCCCTGATTGACAAACAGCCGCCTAGGACGAGTGGTCCCCCCAAGAGTCACACTACGCTTACCTCTATGATCAAAGATCTTGCTTTAGTCGATCTATGGAGGTTACTACACCCCAATGAGCTTGACTTCACCTTCTTCTCTTCCCCTCATAAATCCCAGTCTCGTATAGATTTCTTTCTAATATCAAAACTGTTAGTTCCTCAGGTAGACACTGCAAAGATTCACTCCCAACATATCTCAGATCACGCTGCTATTTCTTTTCAATTACACACCACTGCGCCCCAAGGGAATTCGGGGGCCTGGTTCTTTGATAGAGCCCTATTAACTCAACCAGAGTTCCAGTTAGAAATTCGTGCAGCCATACAGGACTATTTTCACTTTAATCTACCCCAGGACACTGCAAATTGGGCTTGGTGGGAGGGTTTTAAGGCGGCCATTCGTGCAACGATCACTAGTTATCAAATTCGCCTGCGGAAACAACGCAAACAGCAGCTCCTTATACTAGACCAACAAATCAAAGCAGGCGAACGAGTTCTAACTTCACGTACTGATCCATGCGTCTTAGTTCGCTTACAGCGTCTCCGTTTTCAATATAATGCAATCCTCTCAACTGCAGCTTCTCAGAGTATTGCACTTCAGCAAGGGACATATTACCGTGAAAGCAACCGAGCCGGTCGACTTTTAGCCAACGCCTTGAAAGGTCAAAAAGAAGCCAAACGCGTAGCGGCCCTTCGTGCCCCACAGGGAGGGGGCATACTGACCACAGACTCCGATATCGTAGAACCTTTTCGGGATTTCTATACCCGTCTATATCAATCTGAATGTGAGTTCTCATCCGAGACCTTCGAGCGCTTGTTTTCTGGTATTCAGCGGCCGACCCTTTCTGAAGCTGATAGGGATGCGCTGGATGAACCCTTCTCTACTTCAGAGATCCATTCTGTCCTAAAACGAACAGCCTCGGGTCGAGCCGCTGGGCCTGATGGTCTCCCGACAGAATTCTACAGAACGTTCAGTGCAGATTTAGTTCCCTACTTAAAACTTTATTTTACTGCCCTTGCGGTAGATACATCCTCTTTGGGATCCTTTTCTGCAGCTAATGTGGTAGTTTTTGAGAAAGAAGGCAGAGACCCGCTGCTAACCGCCAACTACCATCCAATCTCCCTACTTAATGCCGATTATAAGATCTTCGCAACGATCTTGGCCACCCGGCTATCTGACAGGATGGCCACCTTAGTCCATCCCGACCAATGTGGTTTTATACCCGGCCGCTCCACCGCTGACAATGCTCGGACCTTGTGCCATGTGCTATCCAGTGCTGCCAACTTAGACCACCCATGGGTGGGTCTTTCCCTAGATGCTGAAAAAGCCTTTGATCGCCTGGAATGGCCCTTCTTATTTGCAGTTCTCCAATGGTATGGCTTTGGGGAGGGCTTCCTCCGATACCTCCAAGTCATGTATTCTCAACCCGTTGCCAGTATTTGTGTAAATGCCATTAAGTCTCGGCCTTTTAATCTTCAAAGAGGCACGCGTCAAGGTTGCCCCCTATCACCAATGCTCTTTGATCTAGCTCTTGAACCCCTCGCCCTCCTTATTAGACAGTCCGCACGTATTCGAGGTGTCCCCTTCAGTCACAGAGAGATTAAACTCTCTGCATATGCAGATGACCTTATGCTCTTTGTATCCCTTGATTCGGTCCCGGCTGTCTTGGACCTGATTGATGGATACTCGCAATTATCGGGCTATAAAATAAACTGGATCAAATCCGTAGCATTCCCACTGAACCGCTGGGTACATGAGGCTGACATGCAGGCCTTTCCTTTCCTTTGGCAATCCCGCATGGTGAAATATCTTGGCGTCCACTACTGTTCTCCTTTAGAAGACACTATTAGTTTTAATGCCAAGGAGGTAGTCTCCAAAGTCCGTGAGCTCACAAATCGGTGGTCTCCCTTATCCCTTACATGGTGGGGCCGCCTAGAAACCGTCAAAATGATGATAGTCCCCAAAGTGAACTATATTTTAGAAATGCTGCCCTGCTTCCTCCCGCTACACACCTACAAAGACATAGAGGGCCTTCTCGTCCGTTATCTCTGGCAGGGAAAACCACCAAGAGTAGCTAAACGAATACTACAGTCTGCGAAGGAACTAGGGGGTACCCGCTTTCCTGATTTTCTTAGATATCATCAAGCCTTCCTACTTAAACAAGGTGCCCGATGGCTAGCTGCCCCAACAGACAACAGACCAGTTTGGCTTGACATTGAAGAGGAGCTAAGTAGCCCAATTCCGTTGATCCATCTCCCCGGCATGTCCCATCAAGTAGACACACGCCATCCCCCAATGATTGTCGATACTCTTGCGGCCTTTAACACTCTCATTCTGTCACTGGGTCCAAACGTATGTCCCCCGGACGGACTCCCGCTGTGGAATAACCCCAGAATTCAAGTCCTAAATAAAACGATTGCATGGAAACCCTGGTACTCTAGGGGGATCTGGACACCCCAACAACTCTTCTCTGCAGCTCGTTGGAAGACCTTTTCTGATTTACAAAAGGAATTTGCGTTACCAGCGAAACATTACTTTCAATTGATGCAGCTTCAACACTGCCTCAAAAGTGCTCAAATCCTGCCGCCCTCTGCCCCTACTGAGGACGGGCTATTAGAACTAATTCACTCTGTTAGTAGTACACATGGGGTAGCTTCTAACTTTTATAAATTATTATGTCAGGGTACCGATACTGCTACTTGTAGAGCTCAACAAGCCTGGGAACGCGAACTGCAAACCACCTTAACCCCTGTGCAATGGAGCGTTTTCTGGAGCAAAGTAGTGCGGGTTTCCCGATCTGCCTCTGTAACCCAAACTCTATTCTTTTTTGCACATAGATGCTTTTATACTCCAGAAAGAATAGCCAAATGGAACACAACTGCTAGGGCCCAGTGTTGGTCTTGCCATACTGCTGTGGGAACCCTTGCTCATGTTCTTTATGAATGTCCTCAACTGCAGGTTTACTGGGGGCGGGTCTGGGGTCGTATTCAATCTATCTTACACCTCCACGAGCCTCTTTCTTGGAAGATTGTGGGACTCCGCTCAGCGGCGGAGGTCCCCTCTCTTCCTAAGAAGGGTCGCTTTCTCCTTGATTTCATGCTGGGTATAGCCATATGTTTAATCACGAGGAATTGGAAGGATAGCTCTCGAATTACTGCCAATGAATGGTGGAACCTCGTCTGCTTATATAGTAAATATGAGCAGATATCTCGGAGAGCTATTCCCCATATCCAAACTCACTTTCGCTTGTCTAAATGGCAGATGCTCAATGATTATGTACACTCTGCTTATTGCTCCGGCATGTCTGTTTAATGTATACTCATCATGCTTCAGATCACCGTTAGGTCTTGTACCACAATAATGTCAGTACACGCCCGTTTTCGGGAATGATTAGTTTCTAGAGAAGAAGCAGGGGGGAGGGGGGTGGTAGGGGTTTACTTTGGTGTATGTATCACATTCTATGTATGTATTTGTCTTTTAGCTGTATGTCTTCCTTTCCTTTGTTGTTATAAAACGAAAATAAAGCATTAAAAAAAAAAAAAAAAAAGATTTTGGCAGCTCAGGCTGCAGTTTCTGAGACTAAGGGGTATGTTTACTAAAACCCCGTTAGGGTGCGTGCCGCGCTAGTGTGCGGATGCCATATAAGGAGTGGGCGTTTCAGTCAGAAAAAAGCAAAACCGGGATTAATCATGCGCTAATGTGCGCTGCGCTCATGTGCGCCCCGCACATTAGCGCATGAGAAAGTTGCGCGTGAAGCATAAGTGGCGCGCTGATGTGCAAACATAGAAACAAAGCCACAGTACAATGGTTAAGACACTGACCAATGGTGCAGGGATCATGGGTTCAATCCCCCACTGTGCCCAATGAAAAAGGCTGGCTGAAGCATTACCTATTATGGGGAAGATTGCTTTAGGAGGCATTTTATTTATATTTTAATTACTTTTACTAGCAAACGCACTCTCAAAGCGTGTTAACATAAGGCGCCCCATAAGGCACATTTTAAAGTGCACTGTCCGCCAAGGCACCCTAGAATGTTGCTTATAGGGTGCTTTATAGGGTGCCGTATGAGGTACCGCAAGGTCACAGCACTGTTTTTGATGGCAGCACTGTGCAGTTTAAGGAATGAAAATCATAAGTAGGTGCGCTGACAGGTAAGGAGGAGCAGCAGCATAGCACAATGGTTAAGACACTGACCAATGATGTAGGAGTCATGGGTTCAATCCCCCTCTGTGCCTAATGAAGAAGGCTGGCTGAGGCATTACCTGTTATAGGTAATATTGCTGTAGGAGGCATTTTATTTTTATTTTAAATAGTGCTGCCAGCAAACACACCCTCAAAGTATTGTAACATAAGGTGCTGCATAAGGTGCTGCATAGGGTACCCCAGAGGGCACATTTTAAAGTGCACTGTCCGCTACGGCACCCTACAATGTTGCTGAAAGGGTGGCCTATAGGGCGCCATATAGGGTGCCCTATGAGGCACAGGAAGGTCATAGCACTGTGTTTGATGGCAGCACTGTGCATTTAAACGCATGGAAATCTGAAGTAGGTGCGCTGACATACAAGGAGGAACAGCAGTGTAGCACAATGGTTAAGGCATTGACTGCTGATACAGGGGTCATGAGTTTGCTCCCCAGTGTGTCTAATAAGTAAGGCTGGCTGAAGCATCAGCTTTGCAATGTATGTATTGTTTCATGCAGCACTTTATTTGTATTTTATTAATTGCTGCCAGCAAACACGCCCTCACGTGCCGTAATTGAAGGTGCCGCATAAGGCACCCTATAAGGCACTCCATAGGGCACATTATAAAGTGCACTGTCCGCCACGGCACCCTAAAATGTCCCCTATAGGGCACCCTATAAGTCGCTCCACAGGATAACGTATAGTGCACCTCATATGGACGGTAACCATAAGGTGCCCTATAGGGCGCCCTATAAAGCGCCCTCAGAGGCACCTTATGGGTACAGTACGCTGAGAGTGTTTTGCTGGCAGCAATAATGTACATGAAAAAGAGATAATGCTTTGGGCAGCCCTATCAAATAACCCCACTGTGGGTTTGAACCAATGACCTCTGGTTCCATAGGCAGTGAAGTAACCATTGGGCTACAGCTCCATAGCTACTAGCAAGCCCCTGGCTGGCTGCAGAGGGAGTGCACGTCACCACACAGACAGTCTGCTGCGGTCACCAGGATAGGGTTAGCACACCCGTACCCATGATGCACTGCACATGCAAATCAGCTGTCCACAGATAAACACAAGATGGGGTATGCACCCCCACAGCACCTCGGCCTGGTAGGGGGTACTGACCGTGTATGTTACTGGCACAGAGTAGCTACACACCGTCACATTGTGCAGGTACTGTGATCACCATGAGTGTGCGGTGGGGCGCCCAGTACCAGGTCCACAGCACCTTCCATGGCAGAAATAAGCCATGCTGTAGGTCGCCAGCAGTGCTAATGTGTGAGATAGTTAGTTTCTGCAGAAACATTTTGGATATATCTGTCTGTCTCAGTCAGGTGTAGCCCCTGTGGACCCCCAGGAGGATTATGTACCACCATCCTCCTCCTCCAGGGCTGAGGGTGGTGAACAGGTTCTCCCATCAACAGATCCACATTCTACCTCCCTGCAATGGTGGCAGTAGAGGGGATCATCAACCCCAGTCCTGCTGGGGAAGAGACACCCTACAGGGCAGTCAATGCAGCTCTGTACACATCCATAACACAATAGCAGACAGACATTAGGCCTGGATATGCTAAGCTGCACCCCACCACTATCTGATATTCTCCTGCAGCAAGCCTTCAGCCACTGCACCCTGCAAGGCACTCCATCAAGACACATACCAGCTGCAAACAGTCTGCTAGCTAGTCCATAGTGCATGTTCCTGGTGGAAATGCATGCACCCAGAACTGGGATGTCAGCATACACAATAAGCAGATAAGTCAGTGGCTGGGCCCCAAAAGGAAACCCATAAATATCACATGAAAAAAATACTATAAAGCACTATGGGGGTGCCAAGCCATGCTGTGGTCACTGCACAGTCAGGGTGAGAGTGATCTCCCAGCAGGACATGCTGAGGCCACCCTGCCTGTGTAGGTGGTGGCCGGGCACTAAAATGTCCCAGCCAGTGCCCTATGCCCTGTGCAGATGCATCCTGGCCAGGTCAATCTGTCCGGGCTATACCCATGGTACCTTGCTCCTCATTATGCACATTGGCAGGCCAATACTGGCAACAGTGCTGGCAGTGTGGGCTGTGGAGGGTGTTTGCAACCACCACACACTGGATAGACAGCCACACACACCCACACCTATGCCAGCATTGTGCTACTATAGAGGAGTTTAGCAGCCCTAGCCACCACATCAGTCCTGGGCACAGTACAGGCATGGATATGGTACGCATTACTGTTGGGGGTCACTCCCCAGGGTGGTAAACACTGTCAGAGACCAGACCTGAAGCACACACTACAGGCATCAGAAAGGTTGTTATGATGGAGCTCAATCAGCAAACTGTGCTTAACGTAGGAATTGCTATCTGCCAGTAATCATAGCAAACGTTTGATAGCTGTGTACCGTATACCCAGGTGTAGGGTGGCATTGCTTAGGTATGCAAGTGCTAGTATTGGGAGATGCACGCAGGGCCCAATGTCCTGCCTCTCCAGGAGGCATTGGCCAATGGGGCCTGTGGGTGTGGGTGTGTCTGCCCCTGTTGGCTGCTGCTTTAAGGCAGAGGTTCCCAACTCCAGTCCTGGTGTGCCAAACACTGTTCGGGTTTTCATGCTGTCCCTCATGAATATGCATGAGATACATCTGCATACCATGGGGGTGGTGCATAGATATGCAGCACAGGCATCTTTATTAGAGGCAGCATGGAACCTGAATAGTGTTTGGCCCTCCAGGACTGCATTTGGGAGACTCTGCTCTAGGTAATGTGGCTGTTTATGGTGTCTGTGCTCGGTGGGGTAAAATATAGGCGTATTAACCATGCGTATGTTCTCTGCAATAAAGGTTTGCCCTTACTATCACGGTTTAGTTGTGGGAAAAATATGTGGACTGGATTGGCAGTAGCCCCAGCTGGGCTTTGAACCTGTGACCTTCTGTTTTTGCACACACTGTCTGTGTGTACTGCACCACTGTGTTGCCACAGATATGCTGCATTCCCTGGGGAATCCATGACTGTACATCTGACAGGGCCTGTTTGTTGCAGTGCACGGCACCCACCTGGACAGGGCTAGGCCATGGTCTGCTGTTGCCACCAGCTGCTGCCACCTCCACCACCAGTACCGCTCCATCCTTAGATTGGAGACAGCATAAACCCTGAAGGATTTGTGGCCCTCCAGGACTGCATTTGGGGGAATCTGCTCTAGGTAATGTGCACGTTTCTGGTGTCTGTGCTCTGTAGGGTAAAATAGAGGTGTTTGAGCCATGCTTATGTTCTCTGCAATAAAGATTCGTCTTTACTATCACAATATAGTTGTGGGTAAAATATGGGGACTGGATTGGCAGAGCCCCAGCTGGGGCTTGAACCTGTGACCTTCTTTCTCCAAACATACTGGTTGTGTATACTGCACCACCGTGTTGCCACAGAGACAGTGCATTCCCTGATGATACCATGACTGTTTGTCCAGCAGGGCCTGTCTGTTGCAGTGCATTGCACCCACCTACACAGGGCTAGGCCATGGTCTGCTCTGGGCAGCTGCCACTGCCCCCCTCCACCTCCAGTACCCCTGTGCCACCATGCTGACATGCCCTTCTGCTGGTGGTGCTGGTGGTACGCAGTCTCAGGCCATCCTGTGTGCGGGTAGGCGGCTGCCTATGGTGCGGGTTCTGGGGTAGGGGTGCCTGCATATCTGTCCGCACGTCCCCCAATCACCGCCTGCCACTGTTCTGTGCCCTTGGAGGTACCTGCTGGGTACTATCCCCTGTGACACTGTGATAGACACGCTCATGCCCATGTTGGGCCCTCATCAGTTGCTGTCTGGCTGCTGTACAGTTTCAGATTTCCTAGGTGCCACCTAGGCATCTGCCTAGTCTGCACTGTGCCCCAGCTGCACCACAGCATGTGCCGCCTGCAGCCCTCTGTATCCCCTTTCCCATCATCTGTCCAGTTGCCCATTCCGACATGCCCACCCTGCTGCTGTGGAACATGGGCATGCCATAGGAAACCTGTCCAATGGAGGACGTAACCCTGATCAGTGCTATTTCACTGTAGGATCATTCACCTTGTATGGGGACGGAGCGTAGACCCTTCTAAAATTCATATTTATTTTTTGGGGCTTTCTTGGGAGTGTTTTTTTATGTTTCCCATTACTATCACTATTGCCCAGCTTGCTTATGATTTTTTTATATTTTGTTGGGGTAATTTTTAGTGTTTATTTGCCCTTTTGTTCCGTGCACATGTATCACACTTATCATTGTTTTGTAGGTTTCCCTGGTTTTGCTGTACATTGCTGACAGAAATGGTTTCTCTTCCCTTTAAATCGGCTGTACCGCGAGGTTTTCACTCGCGGTATTTTTTTGCTTGAATTTCAGCCCCGCTCGTGTGCGTGGAGCCTCTCCCCTCCCACTCTCCACCCATTGACCCCGTCTCTCCGCCCCTGGGGAGCCTTCCTCCGCCCTCCGAGAGCCTTTCCACGCCTCTATCGCACATCGGTGCGCCGCGCACATGAGCGGGCACTTTAGTGCGGCGCGCACGTGTGCGGGGCACAAAAATGCATCATTAGCGTGCGCTAAGGTACCTTAGTGCACGCTATTGTGCGCCGCGCACTTGAGCGCAGTTTAGTAAACATACCCCTAAGACTAAGGTGGTTGCATTGGAGGGGCAATCTGGCTCTTTTCTTAAGAACTTTGCTGCTGTTAATGCTATACTGGAGCAATTAGAAAACACATCTAGAGCTGCAAATCTAAGATTAATTAATTTTCCCAAAGCTTTGACTATGTTGGCATGAGACATGTTCCGTGCGTATTTGACTGAAACTTTGACTGTGGCTATTGAATCACATCCTCCTATAGTAAAGATGTATTATGTACCCTCTGGGAGGAAAATGTCATCTTTGGGATGCAGCATGCTGATACCTTAAATGTGTCAGCTTTCTTTCTCAAGAAGAGCTTCTAAAGAAAGCTTAGGTTTGATCTCCTTTAGTACTGACTGATTTGTTCTTCGGGCAGTCCATGGTTTATGCAATATTGGCGTCAGCACCATAATTCAAAGGCATCAATTTTCTTCCTATCTTTTTCACTGTCCATCTTTTGCATCCTTATAATGTTATTGAAAATACCATGGCTTGAAGGAGTCAAATGTGCAAGAGCAATGTGTCATCGGATTTCTTGACTGCTTGTTGCTTTTTTATTGATAGTTGATCCAAGTAGGTTAAAGTTGTCCATAATTTCAATTTCTTCTCCTTCAATGATGAACTTATTGATTTTGCCAGTTGTCATGATCTTTGTCTTCTTTACATTAAGGTGCAAGGCCCATTTTAAGACTATGTTCCTTGATAGTGAGAAGTAAATTTTTCATATTATCTTCACTTTCAACCAGTAATGTGGTATCATCAGCATAGTGAAGGTTGTTGATGAGTCTTCCACCAATCTTCACACCTCTGTTGTCTTCATACAATCCTGCTTCTCTGATGATTTGTTCTGCATATAAATTAAACAGGTAGAGAGAAAGTATGCAGCCTTGTCGTACACCTTTGCTTATTTTAAACCATTCTGTTTCTCCTTGTTCCGTTCAAACTGTTGCTTCTTGATCAATGTACAGATTGTGCAAGAGAACGATCAAATGTTCTGGTATACCCATGCTTCTTAATGTGGCCCAGAGTTTCTCATGGTTTACACAATCAAAAGCCTTGCTGTAGTTGATAAAGCACAAATAGATTTCCTTTTGGTATTCTTTTGTCTTTTCAAGGATCCATCTCACATCCGCAATGATGTCTCTCATTCCTCGCCCTTTCCTGAACCCTGCTTGCACTTCAGGTAGTTCTTGTTCCAGGTATGGTTGTAGTCTCTGTTGAATAATCTTCAGTAGAATCTTGCTGGCATGTGGAATCAGAGCGATTGCGCAATAATTTCCAGTCAGTTGGATTACCTTTCTTATTTATTTATTTATTTAACAGGTGATTTATAACACTTTATCATTTCACTCAAAGGGGTTTACATTGTAACTTAAACTTGGTAATGTAAACAGGGACATTGATAACTTGGATTTTTGAGACAATGAAGTGACTTGCCCAAGGCCACAAGGAGTGCTAGTGGGAACTGAACACTGGTATCTTGGTTCCCAAGCCTATACTTTAACCATTAGGCTACTCTTTATGGTGAGCCTGTTTCCTTATATAGCAGACGGCACTTTCAAGTCAATTTATGAGGTTTACTCTGTGGTGCCAAAGTGTTCTGTGAATAGATGAACTGCCCCCGCCCCTCCTGCATCCATATTCTCACCTGGGGGAGGGGGCAGCATGATGATGATTTCACTACATTGGACTTTAAAGCTCCTGCACTCACATCTATAGCCATAGAAGATATTGAACTGTTTTGATAGTATTAGGAAAGGCGGAACCATGCCATCATGATGCTCGCATGTAGTTGTCAGTGTAGTTTGTTTAGAAAAGATATGTAGTATGTCATATGCACCTCTATAGGGTTATGTTGACCACCTTGACAATGCTGGCCCTTTCTGTTTCTCTACTCTGTTGCATTGTTCTCCTCATCTCATTGTCTGAGCAGAGAAAGTCTGGATGCACACCCTAGTATGCACAGTCTACTGCAGTTCTCAGGATGACAGACCCAGAGTACAGGCATGCCACCTGCCTGTACAGATGGCATGCCAAACTGAGATCATTGTTTAGGGAGCTCTTACCAAATATAGGGCTTCTTCAGGACCATTTTGATAGGGGGGGGGGATAAATCCTCATTTTTTCAGCTCCCTCACGGGTGTGTACCTAACTGGACTATCTTGGTAGATAGTATTTGTGAAGAATGGGGATCAGAGCCAGTCACAGCACTTTGTGAATGTTTGTTTAGAACAAGATTTTGTGTAGCACTTATTATGCATGAGTCCCTTGATGATGTGCAGGCCACATCCATCTTAACATCATGGCTTGACAACATTAGTCATCATAGCACCCATGTAGCCAGTTGATGTTCTCCACACAATGTGACCCTATGGACAGCCTCAACCTCCCTCCCCCCTTGCAAAGATCACACACACATGGACGAACACATCTTGCCAGTTTCAGGGCAGTTAGGTCTAAACTTATCTCAAATTACAGAATGTGATGCATTTCTGTCCAAACATTGCCATCACTGCAGCCAACCTGTCTATTTAGAGGCTGTAAAGACACATGACCTAGAGACTGGCCATACCGAGACCTGGACTGCTTTCACATGGGTGATAACAATATGTGTGCTTGCAGAGTCTGCAATAAGCCTCCCACTGACATATCCATAATAGTGACTACATTCTTCCTCCTAGTCTGCAAGTATTGGCGACTGGCTCCTACATTGAATACTGTGCTATATAGTGGGCTTGATCATCTACTATGAGGCTAGATTCACTCAGGACTCACCATTGTCACATGGAAGATGCACAGATCTCCCCCCCTCCCCCACCACAAATGATACACATAAGGATCTTCAGAAGCATAAGCTGTTAGAAGATGGACATCCTATATGTGAAAGGAGAGAGTGCTAACAGTGTTATCTCACAGATCATTCTCTTTGGCCAGTGTCACTCAAAGGCCAGCTAAGAAACTGACCATGGATGCCTGCCCCAGTGTATGACGCATTACCCTTTCATGCAGAAGTCAAGCTATTATCATCCTTGACACATGTGGTTGGGGGAAATATTCATATGGGAAACATTCCAACTTGAGGGTAGAGCTGTGTTGACCGTGAGTATTGAATCCATGCATCTGCCATGGCCAGCAGGGTAGTACACAGTCCTGCACATGCTGCATGCACAATCACATAAGGGCCTTTGTTCCCAGTACCTATATCTGATGAGAGAACACAATAGCCTTAGCAGGAGAGCTTCCCTATCCTTCCTTAGATGGATGCCACTATATGGCCACAGTACAACATGCCTGACAGACAGGGGAAGTCCTCATGGACTCAGAATGCAAGTAGTGCTGCTGCTGTGATTTGTGTTTACACATTGGCCAGGGGGAGAATTTCAACTCAATGTGGTGTGCATGCAGCAGCAGAACACATGTCATATGCATTCTGAGATCACACATTATTTTGAAATGCACATGAGCGAGTTAATAAATGGAAAAAGAATGCCAATTTTTGGGACCAGCTGATTGTTATATGCTTATCCTGACGTTTTTTGTGGAAAACAGGTGTTCCTGTGAATTGCACATGGGGTCAGGATCTACAATACAGCATCAGTGTACCTAGTCAGAGGTTTGGGGGATATAAATCATCATGCTGAGCAATCTTTCTTTCTTGGGCAGGTGCAGGGCCATCATCTACAGCTCAGAAGGCTGCAGCTGATGCACCAATGCCAGCAGTAGGGGAGGGACCAGCACCACCACCACCAGCAATGGAGGTCATGGAGGAGGAGGACCTTCCTGAGGACATTGCACTGGATGTCCTGGTTGCAGAACCAGCAACAGCAGCAGAGGCACCTGGCCACCTAGCAGATGTTGACACCCCTGCAACTGCTGATGCGCTCCCTCCTGCCCTTTCTACCCCTCCCTCTCCCCCAATATCCCTGGCTGCCAAGGAGCATGGGGTGGGCAATGAGATGGCCCACAGTCTCCTCCAGGATTCAGAGCCTGGCCTCCCCCAGAAGCTACTGTAGTGTCCTGGGCACATTCACATGCTGCACCCAGACCCCCTGCTGGTGGGACCTCTGGTTGGGCAGCACTGAATGTGCCAGGGTGCTACAGTAGTTGCCCTGGGACAGACAGTCCGTAACTTGAGGAGACCATCGAACAGCTCATTGCCATGTGACAAGGCTGACTGATGTCCTGGAGGAGTGGGAGGGACAGAGGTTTGCTCCTCCAGGGCATGAGCCAGCCCCACATAGGAGGGGTGCACTACTCCTGTGAGGGCACTTGGTCCCTTACTCATGTGGCCTTCTCGGCAGCCAGAGGTCATGTGGCAGATGTTGCCACTCTCTTCTCCCACTCCTTCCATATGTATTTTTTTGAAAAGGCTACTTTTATGAGCAAAGACTGTGTTTTATATGTGCAGCACTGTGTATATGTGCAGCACTATATACACCTTGTAGTGCAATAGAAATTATTAGTAGTAGTAGCAGTATTTTCATAGAAAAACATTTTTATAGTTTTGAAATAAATATAGTATTTTTTCAGCATATTCTGCCTCACATGTGTTTTTATCTGGGTACAGGTCTATATTATGTTTATTAAAACTTTATATACCGCCCATAAACGATTAGCATCTGGGCGGTTTACATACAAAAAAAATTTAAAAAGGAAAAAGCTGAAAAAAAGAAAACGAAAAGGAACGTCATAAAATCTTTTTCAAAGGACAGAAAAGAAAAGAATCAGTGGCGATAAAGAGGCAAATGTACATACCATGGAAGGGAAGGAGTAAACTCGACTGCAACCTAAAAATGGAAACGCACCTGCGTAAAACAAACAAGGCCATCTTCCATAAACTTAGAGTGATACAACCTCTGAGGAATATAATCGAACCCTGTGATTTTCGGTCTGTTGCACAAGCACTCATTATGCCATACCTGGACTACTGTAACGCCATCTTACAAGGTCTGCCTAAAAAATCGCTAAATATCCTTCAAATGGCCCAAAATGTGACGGCCAGGATCATCATGAGAAGAAGCATTGCTGAGCACATTACACCTGTTTTGATCGAGCTACATTGGCTTCCCATCGCAGCCAGGATCCAATACAAAACATTGGTAACCACGTTCAAACTTATAAATAACATAGCCCCTTCATTCCTCTCCACACTTATCAGCACGCAACCAACAAACAGGGACAGGAGAACTAACAACTCAGGCACACTACAAGTTCCTACCAGTATCAGATCTGTGAAAGCAAGTACTAGTCACAGGGCGTTCTCATTCTCTGCACCAACTATCTGGAATCAACTACCATTCGAGCTGCGATCAATCAAGGACATTACTGCTTTCCGGAAGGAACTAAAAACTCATCTATTCGAAAGTCACTACAATCAGCTGTGACTCTCAGTACAATATAGATGAAGCAAAGCAATCAATTAATCATGCTCTGTTGAACCGATAAATGTGTAAATATGTATAAATGTAAAAAATGTAAATATGTGTAGTCCAATCTCCAAGACACTAATCCTGTGTGCTGTGCCTCACCCCCAATTCTATGTATATATTTGCCCCACTTTTCTGT
This sequence comes from Ichthyophis bannanicus, assembly GCA_033557465.1. Classification (NCBI taxonomy): domain Eukaryota; kingdom Metazoa; phylum Chordata; class Amphibia; order Gymnophiona; family Ichthyophiidae; genus Ichthyophis; species Ichthyophis bannanicus. The sequence continues at coordinate 363,356,797 of CM066032.1, read as the reverse complement.
CTTGATTTGACAACTCCCAAAGATGTAATCAAACCGCTGCTGATCGCTGGAAGTGGCGGTATATAAGTGTGTACTAAATAAAATAATAAATAAATAAACACTGAACATTGCAAGTGGGAAGAAGAACAAGGGAGAAGAGGAGGGGGGACAGGATAGGAAAGCTAGAACATTAACGAGGTGGAGGGGGGAAGGGATAGGAAAGCTAGAACATTAACGAGGTGGAAGGGTGAGGGGTGAGGAAGGGAAGGGGAGATTGAAGGCGGAAAAGAAAAGATGAGTTTTTAGTTTGGTTTTAAAAGACTTATAGGTTTCTAGATGGAGTAAATGGGGGAGTGAGTTCCAGAGTCTGGGACCGAGGAAAAAGAAAGCTGAAGACCGAGTGGATTCCAAGTGGGTTTGGGAGAGGGAGGGAAGGAACATGCGGTTAATGTGGATAGAGCGGAGGGAACGGTGTGGGGTGTGGAGATGAACCTGGTCAGCGAGGTAAAGGGGAATACCAGAGTGGATCGCCCTGTGCACAAAGATGAGAAATTTGAACTGAATACGAAAGACAATAGGAAGCCAGTGCAGGTCTATTAGGAGGGGAGTGACGTGATCAAAGCATGAAGCGTGAGTCAGAATACGTACAGCAGTATTTTGTATATGTTGGAGACAATGAATTTGGGATTGGGGGACGCCAGCAAGACAAACATTACAATAGTCAAGACAGGACATAACAAGGTATAGAAGGAGGCTGGTCATAGAGGAGGAAGTGAGAAAAGGACGGACAGCGCAAAGTTGTTTCAGAGTGAAAAATGAGTGTTGGATAACTGAGGAGATGTGGTCTTTGAATGAAAGAGAAGAATCAAGAGTTACACCTAAGTGCCATAGGGAAGAGAAAGTGGGGATAGGGCAGGAAGAAAGCAGAGGGGTTAGGGGAGGGGGGATTACCAAAATTGAACCAAATAGCGGAGGTTTTTGAGAGATTAATATGGAGGAAATTGGAAGAGAGCCAGGAGGCAACAGAGGAGAGACAGGTATTGAAAGTGGTGATATCTGGTGCAGAAGAGTCAGTGAGGTATAGAAGAAAGATGTCATCAGCGTAGTAGTATGCAGAAACACCATGTTGCTGAACAAGAAGAGCAAGAGGAGCTAGAAATACTTTAAAAAGAAGGGGAGCAAGAACAGAACCCTGAGGGACACCACAGGGGAGGGGAGTAGAGGAGGAAAACCATGGCCCAGTTTGAACCGAGAAGGTGAGACAAGAAAGAAAGGAGTGAAACCAGTGAAGAACCAGACCGGAGAGACCGGCATCCTAAAGGCGACATAGAAGAGTCTGATCATCAACCAGGTTGAAGGCAGCAGAAAGATCGAGGGAAACAGCAAGAGAAAGCAAACCCCGAACATGAGCAACATGTAGGTCATTGAGAAGGGTTCTGTAGCATTGCAGCGAGTATTTTGTAGACACATGTCCACACATTTCATATGCATCTATAGTTGTCCAGCTGGCATGCCTCTCAGTAGCTGACTACATTGTGCCCATTGCAGCACACTCTGTTAGCCAACTTCTGGCATGTCGACATGCTGCACTGGGTGTAACTGACCCCTATCACACCAGCCCTGCACATGTTATGCCTGTAGTGATTCATGCGACCAATCTTGAAGGACCATGGGAAGCTCCATTACCTAAACACTAGCCAGGCCACCTTTCCCATGAGGCTGCATCATGGTCCTGAGAACTGTTTACCCCATAGGCATAGGTGAGGGCAATCCTGCATGTGGACACAGGGGCAGCACATGCCCTTTTTACAAAAGAGAGCTGTTAGGTGGCCATGGCCTCCCCAAAATGTGTGTCTTCTGCCGGCCATTCCCTGCACACTGGCCCCAGACGTTAACCCTTGCAAAGACAGCATCACTTTGGACAATGCACAATGACAGAACAGATGAACACAAGACTGCATGTGATATGAGAAGAGAAATGATGATGTATGCTTAACTGCTACCTTATACTCCAGCACATGCCCTCCTATTGGCAATATTGCCAGCATTCATTGTGCATGTCGAGGTCAGCACTGGAAAATGAAATATGTAGCATCCAGATAAATGACAACATTTGGGCCAAAGCCATTGGGAAGCAACTTCCATCACCGCAAACATCATGAGAAAATGAGTGTATGTAGTAAGGTGTAATTTTTAACACATCAGCAATGCTATGGGATCATACACATTAAGGATAGGCTATGCTTGTTGCATCTACCAGGTTTTTGTGCAGCTATATGGTCTGATAACAATGCATGGGAAGATGTGCTTTTTCCACACAGTTCAGTGAGGGGATCATGAGCATCACCGACATCAGTGCACAGTGCATTCTCAATATGGCGGCGCGGATGGTGGTAGGGGTAAGCTATAGGGGTCATTGAAAGGTGGGGATATCTGTTAGCAGATAGGTGCATGGCTGGCACCCAGCTTTCAGATGTTTCAAGAGGGAAATCCCTATCAAGATGGTTAAACACATCATTTACACCATGTCACATCATTGCAAGTACTCTACTTGATGGTCCCTGTAATGAAGAATAGCACTAGCAATCATGAGGCTGACAAATTGTGGTTGGGAAACGGGTCAAACACTTATCTGCCTAATGCCTTCACAGTTCCAAGTTGGACTATCCACATCACAGTTCAAAGCTTGACTCTGCAATGCAGCACTGGATTTGCAACATTAGATCATGAGCAGTTTCTGCTGCAAGGAGACAGCTTTTTCCTGCATTGACATATTCATTATCATACCATCTCAACATGTGAACTTAAATGCACGAACAATGGTCATTACCTTGAGTCAGAACCCAATTATGACCCTAGATTTGAAACCTAGCACGGAGCTTGAGACAGTTTAACTTGGAACTGTGATGTGGGGAGAGTCCAACTTGCCACTGTGATGTTGCTTGCAAGAGATGTGTTTAGCCTTTGTGAGTCAAAAGTATTGAGCAATATGATTGCGAATGCTTTGCCTCTTTAAAAGGACTATCACATGGGTTACTGTGTCATGGAATGAGTTGACATGGTATGAGAAATTATCGTACATGTATGTATATTGTGCAGTGCGAGTATGTCAGACATATAATTGTAGGAGTTTCATGATAGAGACATTTGCACCTTTTCTTGTATCCCCATGGATCCTTCCTGATATTATTGTACAACTTTCATGTGGGAGTGACAGAACACACATCAATGCAGTATTTTGATAGTGCTTGCCTGTATAGCAGAAGCCTTATTTGTTACAAAAGATCAAACCTTCACCCTCCACCCCTTCCCAGCACACCTTACTCTGGGAACAACCCATAATAAGAGTCCAATCGCACATAAAATACCTGGGAATCATTCTTGATCAAACACTATCATTTAAGCAACAGATCGCAAAAACCGCAAGGACAACATTCTTCATACAACATCTCAGACCACTCATAGACCCACAGGATTTCAGATCAATCATGCTCCCCCATCTGTATTATTGTAACGCAATATACCAAGGAGTACTGATTACCACTATTAATCCGCTACGGACAGCCCTCAACACAACAGCCAGAATCATCCAAAGAAGGAAGAAATACGATCACATCACCCCAATCCTGAGAGATCTCCACATCCTCCCGCTAGAAGCACGGATCAAGTATAAAACATCGGTACTGATCCATAAAGCACTTTACCAACAACAAACATTTCATCTTCAAACCCTACTAACTCGACTAAGCTCTGGAAGACATACACAACAGACCACAAAAAATACACTCACTGTACCACATGAAAGGACAAAGTTCAATCAACAAACCTGTAAGCGCGTATTCGACTTATACGCCCCTTTGTTATGTAATTCTCTTCCAGCCAAAATCCAGAACAACAAAGACTTCTCCATATTTAGAAAACAACTAAAAATCCATCTATTCAGTGACCACCTAGGATCAGAACAGAACAGCACCGATTTAAGTCATGTCCACGATGAACATCAGATTTACTAAGACTGAGAGAAAAAACAGAACTGTAAATAGGATAAGAAACCCTGATGCATACCAAATCAGGAATGTAAATATGCTTAAACTCCCCTGGTGATGGTATAACCCCCCCCCCCCCCCCATGTAAATATGAAATGACCTGTTTTGATGTATTATCCCTTGTTTATTGTAAACCGCTTTGACCCGTTGAAAAGTGGTATTGAAGCACAGCTAAATAAATAAATAAAGTGCACACTTGTCAATGCCATCCCACACTACAGAGATGGTACAGTTATTGGCCTGCACTGTGCTGCTATGTGGTAATGTATCTGGCTACGGTGGGGTACTGATCAGACCTATGAAACCCAACAGATTTCTGCTAGCTGATTGTTTAATGGAAGAGGCTAGTACTGAGGATACGGTTGTGATACATCTCCCCAATGGTAAAGATGGACATTGCATGTTGACAGATCTACTCACCATTACTTCATGGATGGCAGCCCTGGGCCATGCAGCTCTGAGCACCACAGCCTTGAAGCAAGTTGACATAACATGCCTTTTGCCTAACCACAATGTGCACAGTTATCAAAGGAGAGGGGTTCAGGTTAATCATTGACTTGCAGCTGGTCCCCATTTGCACGTATTCTTTGGAGGAGAAAGATGCACGTCAATGTTTCACATGCCTGCTGGTTACCCTAGCATGGCAACAAAATATGGCAGTGAGGTGTGTCGTATACACAGTTTAGCATGGCAGAGGTGTCTCAAAACAGTTAACATGTTAAGTGTACACATGGCTCATGTCTACCACATATGCATTCTGTAGATGTGCATTTGACCTGCTACCAGTGCATGAAAGTACATGTCATAGATTACAGCTATGTATGTGCTCATTGCAGGTGAACTGTGGAACAGAGACAGAGAAACAAAGTCTGGACATGTGTGGAAGGGATGAATGCAGGCTAGAGGAGGGGCATCTGGCAACACTGAGGATCCCTGTGTGGCTTGACTAAGCACAAAATTTCAAGGAAATGAGGGCCACCAAATGAACCAGAACACTAATATCAGAAGTAAGGCCTTAGCAGATGTTAACGTGCACGCTCGGCACTTTTATCGCTCGATGTGCAGTTAGCACCCGCTAACAGGCCACTAGCGCCCTTACCGCCAGAACGCGTACACCCCACCTTAAAACACGAAGGGACCCTTAATGCTGTCATTTGTGCATGCAAAATGGTGGGCCCTTAACGGTCCTTGGTAAACATACCCCTTTGTGTTCTATTTGGGGCATAGGAAATCAGAAGAGTGCTAAGATAAATTAGAAGTCCAGTAAAATAAGCTTGATGGGCTACAAGAAGGGTCTTGAATTTAATGTGACTAGCCTCAGGGAGCCAGTGTTGCTCCATAAGAAGGGGTGAAACATGATCACTTTTTTTTAGCACCATAAAGGAGCTTTACAACTGTGTTCTGGAGTAGTTAAAGCCTTTTCAATTGATATTGTGGGAAGCTGCTATGTAATGAGTTACAGGAGTCCAAACAGGTTATAGCAAGAGCATGAAGGAGTGTTTTTAGGGCCTTGAAATTTAGGAAATGTTTCAGAGGCAAAGAGCAGCATAGGAGCTCCTTACCATTTGAGAGATGTGAGAGTGAAAAGATTCATCTTTATCCCAAATTACTCCAATCATTTTCATCTTGTCTTTAATTACAATGGGGATTGAATTTATTTTTGGAACAAAAGATGTAGTCTTCTTTGGGTTCAGAACACATTTGCTTTGCTCTATCCATGAAGTAATTTTCTGTAATTGACTATTCAAGTTAGTCTCAAATTGGGAGTCCCAAGTATCTGTAGCTAGTAGAAGATGAGTATCGCCAGCATAAATGCAAGCTTTGGAGTCATAAAGATGTCAAATAATATGGGAGCTGAAGAGAGGATGATCTAGCACTAGATGAAACATGAAAAACCCTCTTCGTAAAATAAGAATGAAACCAATTTAAGACTGAACTTGTAAGGCTAGATTGCTGTAGTCATTCCAGCAAGAGTGTATGGCCAATGGCGTCAAAGGCTGCAGTCAGGTCAAGTTGTAGGACTAAGATGCCCCTGAATTTGTCTTGATGTATGATTATCTCATTTAGTAAAGCTAACATGCTGTCTCAGTACTAGGTCCTGTTCAAAAGCCTGACTACTGAGGATGGAATGTGTTGTTGTTGTTTTTTTTTTGTTTAAAAAGTGAGTTATTTGTTTGCTATAGCCTTTTCCAGAAGTTTCACTGTAAAAGGGAATTACATATTGGACAATAATTTTCTGGAGAAAACAGGTCAAAATTGTGTTTCTTCAGTAAAGATTGTATCACTGTTTCCAGGCAACCAGTACAGTTCTAGAGGAGATACTTGTGTTTATTAGATCCGGGAAGACTGATGCAAAATCTGTCCAGCATTCTTTCAGTGGTATGTCATCTGCAAGTGAGTTTGCCATATTTAAAGAATTGACAAATCTCTTTAGGTGAAAGTTTGTCAAAGGTGTAAAATTAGAGAATTCACTTGGTGAACTCTTGGACACCGAGAGCCTGAAGAATCTTCCAAGATAGATAAGGGAAGGAGATCAAAGCTATTAATATTAATATGTAAGGTTGGTTGGTTATAGATCAGTAAGGGTTGCATACTTTTAGGCACCAAATATGCCCCTAACTGGGGATTAGTTTAGCCATTTATTCGCATATTTACCACATCTAAGTGACCTCATATGAAATACTTGTAAAAGCACACTTGATGATGTGTTCTTTGGCGGTGGGCGTGCGCCTGAGCAGAGTTTGGGTGGACTGTGGTTGAATGGCACATGTATGAGCATATATTAAAAAATACTATAATTTATACATGTTCTTGCAAAATCTATGTGTAGGTATTTACACCAGCCATATAGCTGGAATGTGCCTTAAGGCTTAGGGTTGTATTTAATAGAACTATAGAAACATGACAGCAGTTAAAGACCATATGCTCTATCCAGTATATCATAAAGATAAGCAGGCACTTATGAAATAGTCTTAAAATATACACCTTAAGGAGTCACGTGACACATGAACAAGTGAGGACGTGTTTTCACTTGCTCCAGGGCCGCTTCGGCGAATTTGGTATAAAATCGGCGATTTAGTCTCCCAGTGACCGGTGCTGGTGGTGGGGACCCTGCCTGAATACAGCTTGCTGTAAATACCGTTGTGTGGCTGCCCCGCTTCCTGATGCCGCCCCCGGTTTGGAGGGAGAAGGAGAGAGAGAAGGCGCCAAAGCTGCGGGCCTCAACACCGGCGACGATGCAGCCTGAGTCCCCGAGTACAGAGAGTGGGGATTCGGCCTCAGAGGACTTAGCAAAGGAGGTAGCCCGCCATTTAAATCCTAAACTGGATCAAATTCTCTCCAAATTGGAGATGATGGGAGAGACGCTGGCGGCGCAAGGACAGCGAATTGACGAGTTGGAGAACCACGTGTCTGCCATTGAAGATGATGAGGGGCGGCAGGAAAGAGCGCATACCGATACACGTGCACGGCTGGAGGTTTTGCAAAACAAATTGGACAATTTAGAAAATAGATCCCGTCGGAATAACATCCGTCTGGTGGGGGTCCCGGAGACAATGACTGACACACAACTCATGCCGCTGATCGAAAAGTGGCTCCCGGAAGAACTGGGGCTACCCACTTTGGTTGGAGACCTCCGGGTGGAGCGGGTGCACCGAATTGGCCCCAAGATGGAGAATCGAGTAAGGCCTCGAGTGGTGATTGCAAGGATCTTAAACTTTGCCCACAAAGAACGTCTTCTGCGAGCCTACCGGCAGCATGAGGGATTAGTGCTACAAAACGCCAAAATATTACTGTTTCAGGATTACTCTGCGGTGGTGTCGGCGAAGCGCAAAGAATTCTCGCCTATTTGCACGGTACTGTTTCAAAAGAAGATTCGCTTTACTCTAGCGTTCCCAGCCACTCTCCGCATTCACCATCTGGGGAAAAATTTAACTTTCGAATCTGCGGGACCGGCCAAGGCCTATTTAGAGAAATTGCCTGTTGAGCCGCCTAAGCGCAGTGGTGAGGAAGAGGCCGGGTCCTCGGTGTCGTGAAGGCTGCGCAGCCCGGGAAGGGCCGCCTTGGATGGATAAGTATCCGGATACAGCTTACAGATGGACAGGCCCGGTGGTGCACTTGGACAATGAGGGCCGCGACCGGTACAGCGGGATACCTGTGTGTGTCTAGCTGTGCCGGGATAGTTAGGTGCCTCCATTTGCATGTGGTAATTTGCTACGATATAATGAGTCACCACATTCATACTAAATATCTAAAGGATGTGCTTTATTGTGAATAATAGAAGTAGAAATGGTAAAAACTTGGGGATGCATGTCTCTCTCTTTCTCCCCTAACTTTAACTTTAACTTCATCGTTTAAGTGCCAATGGGGGCCTGGGCCGACCACTTAATCTTTCTTTGAGGAGCGGGGAAATACTATATATGCTGCTGTGGAAATGATTACCCCTTGGGGGACGGCCACTACCAACGGAGTATTGTGGTGGGGGGAGACCCTTGCCGTGGGTGGTAACACCGGTGCGTGACGAAGAGCCGCGGTGGCCCTGTGGTGCACAAGGTGACTCCGGCTCAACCTTTGGTTGAGGTGGGATGTGTGATTTTAAGGCGGGAGGGCGGGTGAGGCGGGGGTTGGAGAATGGGGGGAATTTGGGGCAAAGAAGGGGGAGGGGAGGGGAGGGAAGGGGGGGTGGAGGTGGGGACGGGGTATTCGGGAGCTCCGGGCGAGGGGTTGGGGGAGGGGGGGAGTTGTACAAATTGGTCAGACTAGAGTGTCCGGGTACTTTTGGGATTTCTGGTTGGTAAGCAGGCGGGGGAGAACCTCTTTCTGGGGCCGAGGCTGGGCGGCTCCAGGGGTTAATGAGTGTGCGTTTCCAGTAAGTGGCCCCAGTGCAAGGATAACTTAATTAGAATATTAAATTAATCTCGTGGAATGTAGGGGGCATCAACTCCCCGGTCAAGCGCACGAAAATCCTACAGGCTTTAAAAAGGAAAGGAGCTCAAATAGCCTTGTTGCAGGAGACCCATTTGACTGATCAGGAACATAAAAAACTGGTGAGGGACTGGGTGGCGGGCATCTATGGGGCCTCCTCTGGAGGGAAAACAGCGGGAGTGGTGGTGCTGGTGAAAAGAGGTATTCCATTTGAAGTGTTAACGACTGATGCAGACCCGCAGGGGCGTTACATTTTTCTCAAAGTTAAATTGTATAATGAGGTGATCTGGATAGGCAATGTATATGCCCCAAATGTTTATGATCACGCTTTCTTTAAATTGCTCTTAGATTTTGTAAAGCGGGTGGGGGATGGAAAATTACTGTTAGCCGGGGATTTCAACTGCCCACATGACCCACGCCTAGATAGGTCGGGGAGGAGCACTGGGGGGGCCTGGTCCAAAAGAGGGGTGGGCTATCTTTGTAGGCTGGGAGGGCTCCTGGATGTGTGGCGTACTTTGCACCCGGGTGAGCGTGCGTACACCCATCAGTCAAGAGCCCACCACACATGGTCCCGAATAGATTATATCCTGGTGAGTGAACAGGTACTTCCCAGGGTGGACCGGACGGATATAGATCCTATTACCATCTCAGATCATGGCATGGTCTGGTTGACCTGGGAATGTCAGGGGGTGCGTGGGGGGAACTGGCGCTTCCCGACATATTTATGGGAGGATAAAGATTTTCGTGGTTACTTGGAGAAGCACTGGGATGAATACACCCTCTTTAACGACACCCCCGACTGTTCACCTCTTCTGTTCTGGGAAGCTAGTAAAGCGGTCATGCGCGGGGTAATCATGGATTACACGGCCCGGAGGCGTAGACATCTGGACCGTAGCATTGTGGTGCAGGAACGTAATCTTCAGACTTTACAGTCTAAATTATGTCATCTGCATGGGCAGGGAGCCCGGGAATGCCAGCAGGCTTATACTAGAGCGCAAGTGGCCCTCAATGAGCTTCTGCAGAGAAGAGCTAAGATGTCCTTACAATATTATCAGCATAAACTATATCGCTATGGCAATCGGACGGGAAAATTCTTAGCGCGGTTGGTTCGGGATCCGGGGGGAACTCGCTTTGTACCGATTTTGAAAGATGGGGAGGGGCTCTTACAACACCAGCCGCAGCGTATTGCCGACATCTTCCGTAGTTTTTACGCCCGCCTGTACGCGGCGGAGCCATGTGCTGACGCCACGGGTCGGACGTTTCTTGATAAGGTGGTCCTGCCACAGCTAGCGGAAGGGGACCTCCAGGAGCTCAACGCCCCCCTGACGGGGAAGGAAATTCAAGATGCCATCAAACGTGGAAAGCCACACAAGGCCCCCGGCCCGGATGGTTTTGGTGGAGAGTACTATAAAATGCTATCGCCCCGGTTGGTCCCTACTATGTTGGCCATGTATACAGAAGCGTTGCACGCAGGTTGCTTTCCTAGAGATATGCGTTGTGCAAACATTACTGTTATCCCGAAGCCGGGTAAGAACCCGCTCGAACCAGCGTCCTACCGGCCTATCTCGCTTATCAACACTGATATCAAGATATTGGCCGCGATTTTAGCTAAGCGGCTGAACCCCCTCTTGCCGTCCCTGATAGGAGATAGACAAGTAGGATTTGTGATGGGGAGGGAGGCCACCAAGAACATTGCCAAACTTCTTCTGGGTATGGAATATTGTATCGGCCAAAATACTCCATTGCTATTAGTCAGTCTAGATGCTGAAAAAGCGTTTGACAGGGTCGCCTGGACGTACTTGTGGGAGGTCCTGGGTAGTTTCGGGATTCGAGGGAAGTTTGCCCAGTGGATCCGGGTTCTCTACAAGCTCCCAGCGGCGAGGGTGGGGGTGAATGGGATCTATTCTGAACCCTTTACGTTGGAAAGAGGCACGCGACAGGGTTGCCCACTGTCTCCACTGCTATTTGTTCTTGCGCTGGAACCACTGCTCCAGATGATTCAGCAGGAGGCTCAGGTGGTGGGAGTCAAGATGGGGGAGGATGAGATGAAAGTTAGTGCCTTTGCGGATGACATGCTTCTGTGCCTGACTCATCCGCAAGAGTCCTTGCAGAGGGTATTATTCCTCATCCAAGAATATGGTAGCTTTTCAGGACTGAAGATTAATATGTCCAAGTCGATGGCTTTGGATATTGGAGACAGGGTGAAGTCCAGCTGGCGTGGGACATTCCCCCTTGCGTGGGCGGCTGGCTCCATCAAATATCTGGGTATACAATTGCACGCAGACCCCGGTCAGCTGTACCGAGCGAATGTGGAATGCATGCTTGAGCAGACACGGCTGACGTTTCAGAGATGGCGGGCCTTTCCGTTATCCTTGCGTGGGAGAATTGCGCTATTTACAATGGTGGAATTCCCTAGATGGCTGTATATGCTGCGTCTTTTGCCCATCTGGATCCTTGCGAGGGATTGGAGGTTGTTTGATAGATACTTGACTGGTTTCCTCTGGGGGGGGTCGACGTCCTCGTATCCCGCTCAGAGCTTTGTGGCGGAGGAGGGAAGAGGGGGGATTGGCACTGCCCTCACTGAGACATTATAATCTTAGATACCTGGTGCGGCACATTTGGGGTATGCTGGGGGTGGAAGGAGGGTGTGCTCCTGTTCAGCAATTGAGAGAAATAGCATCTCCCTACCATATTTTGTACCTACTCCATGTCGCGCGCCTGAACAGCCTGGGGAGAAGGAAGGAAAATATGTATTTGAGAACTATGCGGACGGCTTGGCGGGAGGTCTGTAGGAGAGTGGGTTGGGACCCGACGTATTCACTTCTGCTGCCCTTGGTGGGGAACCCGGACTTTCAGCCGGGGTACGCGACTTCTACACTCTTCCATGTCTGGCAGCGGAAGGGGATTGTGTGTTTGGGGGACTTGGATAGAACGGAGGGGGGTGCTTTGGGGAGCTATCAGGCCCTGAGTCGCACCTACCAGCTGGGAGCCAAAGATTTTTATGGCTATCTGCAGATTCGGCATTATGTTGATCGGTTGAGAACGAGGGCCCCAACCTTATTGATGGCGAAAGACCCACGGCAACTGTTCGGGGGATGGGTGGATAAAGACATGCTTGATAGGACAGAAAGGCAGCAGTTGTTGTGCCCCTTAGTTGACTCTGCATATCTTCGAGTACTTGTTCAGCGTTGGACCGCTGATGGTTTGCCAGAACTGACCGTGGAAACCTTAAGATCGGCCTTTGCGGGGATCCCGGGAGGTGCACTGTGGATGTATTTGCAAGAACTACAATATAAGTTTCTGTGGAGAGCGTATGCTAGTGATCACTGGGCGCATAGAGTGGGCATACGGGATACCCCCGTGTGTGCAGTTGGTGTCAGCGGGAAGTGGGGACGCTTTTTCACAAGTTCTGGCTGTGCCCCCCAGTTCAATATCTGTGGCAACAAGTGGTGGATAAGTTGGGGGAGTGGCTGGGACTGGAGGTTTCTAAACAGTGGTCAGTGTGTTTGTTCCATTGCTGGGAGGGGGTTGGGACTGGTCTAACGTCACACCACAGAGTTTTGATTGATAGGGGTTTCCTCCTTGTAAAGAAAATTATTCTGGGGAATTGGATTGAGAGCACCCCGCCTCCACTTGGGGCGTGGACACAATCGATGATAAATTTAATGTATATGGAAAAGCTCACGGCGAAGCAGGTAGGGGGGAGGCACTGGGAACGATTCCTTGACATTTGGCTGCCGTTCATAAATACGCTAGCCACGCAGGAGCGAAGTGCAGTACTGAATGTATAGAGGCCTCTCTCCCTGCTGCGGACCTGGCGCAGACACAGCAGGAGCTATGCTTACTGTGGGGGAGGAGAACTGTCTCTCCTGGTCCTCTGAGGGCTAGCCGAAAATATTCCCGGATACCTGGACGGCTCGTAGGGGGGTGGGAAGGGATGGGAGGGTGGTTGGGGGGAAAAGGGGGGAAATGTGTAATTCTTTATGCAAAGCTTTAATGTTCAGATTGTTTTACCAACGGATTCAGTGGGTGTAACCAACGAAAGGGAATGTTGCTTTTCCTTTTCTTTTCTTTTCTTTTCTTTCACTGCTGATAGTAGTTATATGTGTTATGTAACGGTTGTTCTGCTGTTTCTAACTGCTCTAACCTTGGGGCTCATTTTCCGACCCTAGAGTGGGGGTTGCACCTGTATGAACGACTCTGGAGTATTTTGTTTTAGACTCTGCTCTGTATTAGTGTTTTGATCAGCACTGTGTGCCAAATAAGTTGTATGTTGCTCAGTTTCTGTGTGGATAATAAAAAAACAATTTTGACATAAAATATACACCTTAAAACACAGTTCAACTTAGAACCGTGTTATAAAATTACCCTCTTAAGGTTGTTAATTGGGACCCTGCGCTTTAGTAAATAGGCTCCTAGGGGAGGGACGTTTATCACAATCATGGGCGCCACTAACCTGCGGTAACTCACTCTTGCGGTAAATGAATAATTACAGCTGGCATTCCATCGTACAAGCTGTGCTATTCTTCTCCCTGGGAGCATCTGGCTGCCAGCGACCAGCCTGATGCTCTCCGGAGCTTTCTTTAAGGGGCTGGAATTAAAGTGCCATGTTGACCCTCACAGCAGAGCTCCAAGCCTCTGAAAGCAACCCCTGGATCTCCCATTCTGTTCTTATCTCCTAAACTAGAAATGTTTCGTATTTGGCTTGTAAACCATGTAGAATGATGGAAATTACTACGATGGTATATAAGAAAACCTTTAAAATAATTAAATAAAATAAGCCCACCCCCTGGGACTAACTGGGGGTTTCCCTAGAGGAACAGGAGCGATTCCCAGTTGATTGTGCTCCGTTAGGTGCCAGATCCAAAAGGGTGCCAGTTGACCCACAGCAGTAGCATCGCAGTATTACTGTTAGGAGTAAAGCTGCCAAATATCAGGCTGCAAAACTTCTGAAAATGAGCTGGATATTTTCTTCCTGTGAATATCGTTAGGTCTTATAATGTGCTGAGATGAAGGTATGGCATGAAACACAGAATGGCGCACGATGACATTATAATATCAAGTTAAAAACATACTAACAATAATTCTGAACAATAACTGAAGTGATTACACAAATGTAATCCAATTATACTGACCATTAGCCCCACCCCCCTCGGTTCCATCTGATATCAGCATTCCACCTCTAAGCACGCTATGATTTGTCTAGAACTGACACGGGATGCTAAGTCCCTATAGCAAGGGGTTAGACCACCAACATCAGCATCTTGTGTCAGCGGCTACTGTGTTGTGGATCAGTGTTTCTGAAGCTGGTGTACCTCTTAGCTGGTCTGGTTTTCAGGGCACCCACAATGAATATGCATGAGATAGATTTGGAAGTACTGCATCCACTACATGCAAATCTGTTTCATGTAGATTCATTGTAGATATCCTAAAAATCAGACTGGCTAGGAGGAGAAACACCAATATATTACTCTTCTTAGCATCTTGACTTCCTCTTTCTTTCATCCATCGCCTGTCCTTCTTTTCCTATAAGATCTGCAAACTGTAACTCCTTTCCCTGCTGCTACTCAGGTCAGTTCACCTTCTCCAGCAGAACTCACTTCCCCACACCTATTTCACCTATTCCTTCTTCTGTGCTGACCCTGTCTCTCCTTGTCTCATCCTCATGATTCTGTTATTTTCCTCCTCTTAATTAATTTATCCGGCCATTCTCAATTTATAACTCACCTTGAGCTACTAATGAAAAGGCGTGAACCAAATTTCAACAAATGAATCAATCCCCTTATGTCTCTCTAATATCATGCATGCTCTGTCCCCCACCACATCTGTTTTCACCATTATTTTTCTTCATATTTACTACATTATTCATGTCAGCTGCAACATCTCAAATTTCATTTCTTGGTTCACCGTTCTTAGTATACTTTTCCCCACTATCTTCTCTGATGAAGTATAGAATCTCTGCTACATGATAAATAAAACCTTCACAGACTTGAACATCTTTCTCAATAACAGATTGTCACTTCTTGTATGTATCAAATCCTAGATTTATTTTCATGACTCAAGACCGAGTCAACCCATCCACTAGATGAGCTAGGTAGTCGCCTAGGGTGGCAGACCTTGGTGTGTAGCATGGCGGCTTTGTGCAGACACTTTGGTGCCCGTGGCAGCCCATGTGCTTCAGCACACATGGTCTGCCACTTCTGACCCCCCTCCGATGCAAATTCCTGTCGGAAGGGGGTCAGAAACAGCAGGCCATATGTGCCAAAGCACATCTGCTGCGGGCACTAAAGTAGTGGCACAAAACCGCCTCTGTTAAACTGCCACTGCTGCTGTCAAACCCCCAGAAGATGAAATCGGTGAAAGCAGCAGCAGCGGGGGGTAGTGGTGTGGCTCAGCATGGGGGGGGGGGGGTTGACTTGGAACGATGTGGAGTGACATGGCTGGGGCTTCTGCCTGGGGCAGTAGAAACCCTTGACTCAGACTCCTCTTGTTCTCCTTCCGTTTTCACTCAAACCATGTGGACCCTCCCTTTTTCAGCAAGAACCCCCAGTTCCCTGATGGCACCCTTTTAACTCCCTAGAAAGACCCCTACCCCTCATAGTATGTGGTAATGGGGTATGTTTTATTTGCATTTTCTCCGAAAGTTCTTTTCTATAAATCCATCCACTTCTACCTAAAATGTAGAGATGGTTCAATCCTGTCAGTTCTCTCTCAATGTAAAAGTTTCAAACTTTGAGCCTATGCAGTCACACAGAAACAGCTTGCATGCAGTAAATGTTGGCTACATCTTTACTGACATTCAATCTAAAAGGGGCCATGGTATCCACTATGCTACCCAACCCAATAACTAACACGTATGCAAACATGTATGCCACCAAGATGAGTGTGGATAACATGTTTATTAGGGATGTGTATTTGTTAGTGTTAATCTTAAATAATTCTGTGAATTCAAAATCAATTTAATGCTGGTCAACCTACAAATGTGTATTGATGATTTGTCCGTAATAAAAAAATTCTAAGCACATTAAAACATTTTATTAAAATGAATGTGTGTTTTCCCTTGATCCCATTCTTTACGTATTCACTCCCCTTCCATTTATTGTGGTCAAAATGTAAAGAGTGGATTGAACTTTTCTCTAATTTTTCTTTACCTTTTGTTTTTCTTTTAATGCACTCTAAGGGGTATGTTTACTAAACCGGGCTAACGGTTAACCCAGGCTATCTGCCACTAGGTCCCATATTATTCAATGGGACCTAGTTGCAGGTAGCCCGAGTTAACCGTTAGCCCGGTTTAGTAAACATACCCCTAAATGTTACTTAAGCAAATGAAAACTTGTGTAAATTTTGACTTAAAAAAAAAAAAGAAAATGTATGAAATGGACCTGATAATGTTTGAAAATCAGGAAAGAAATGCCAATTGAACCAAAAGTGAACAAAGAGGAATTTTCCTGTGCATATTCCTAGTGTTCAGAGACTGTAAGGCTTGCTACTCTAGCCATATGGAATCACAATAGAGGCCTGCCATGATGTGTCAAGCTAGGCCCTATTTCACGCTGGGGGGGGGGGATTTTAGATGACTTATTCATGAATTGGGCATCTGAAAACGGGCATTTCGATGTGCAAAGCACCCAGAGCCATTTTAGAGGCTGGGTATATAGATGACCCCAGTGTGAGAATGTCCATGTAGCACAGAGGTATGTTGAAGGCGTGGCCTGGGAGGAGCAATCACGGTGTGATTTCAGAACAGAACATGCATGTCTGGCTCTGTTTGTTAAGGCACCTATGCCTATATTTCTTTGGAGTCGTGAGTGGTCCCAGAGGACTTCAGAAAGGCCTATGTGGTCCCTTTACACAAAAGTGGAAGTAAGGATGAGGTTGAAATTTACAGGTCAGATAGTCTAACCTCTTTGGTGAGTAAATTATTGGAAACGCTGCTAAAAGAGAGAATAGTGAGGTTTTGGGAGTGCAATGGATTGCAGGATCTGAGGCAGCATGGGTTTAGCAGAGGCAGGTGTTGTTAAACAAATGATTGATTTCTTTGACTGGGTGACCAGGGAGTTGGACTGAGGGAGAGCCCTAGATGTGGTGTACTTAGATTTCAGTAAAGTGTTTGACACCGTTCCACACAAGCAACTTATAAACAAACTGAGCACCCTAGGGATTGACCCTGAAGTGACTGAATGGGTTAGATATTGGTTGAATGGGAGGCAACAAAGGGTACAGGTAAATGGAACTCACTCTGAGGAGAAAGAAGTTACCAGTGATGTGCAGGGATTTGTCCTTGGTCTGATTCTTTTTAACATCTTTGTTAGTGATATTGTGGAAGGGCTGTTGGGTCAGGTTTGCCTCTGTGGATGATTCCAAAATCTGCAATAGAGTAGACACCCAGGACGGAGTAGATAACATGAGGAGGGATCTCGCTAAGCTTGAAGTATGGTCAAGAATTTGGCAGCTGAGATTAATGCTAAAAATGCAGGGTCATTCACTTGGGCTGCAAAAAATCCAAGGAAGCGGTACACTGTAGGGGGGCGGTACTTCTGTCAATGAAAGAAGAGCAGGTCCTGGGCGTAATTGTTTCTGATGATCTTAAAGCAGCTAAACAGGTAGAAAAGGGAACAACAAAAGCCAGAAGGATGCTTGGGTGCAGAGGGAGAGGAATGGCCATCAGAAAAAAGGAAGTGATAGTGCCTCTGTATAAGTCTCTAGTGCGATCTCATTTGGAGTATGGTGTGCTATTCTGGAGACCATACCTTCAAAAGGATATTAACAGGATGAAGTCAATGCAGAGGGTGGCTACTAAAATGGTTAATGATCTTCGCTATAAAACATACAAGGACAGACTTAAAGATCTTAATATGTATACATTAGAGGAAAGACGGGATAGAGGCGATATGATAGAGACATTCAAATACCACTGTGGCATAAATGCACAAGAGAGCCTCTTTCGATTGAAAGCAAACTCTGTTACAAGAGGACATAGGATGAGAGTGAAAGGGAATAGACTCAGGAGTAATATGCAGAAATATTTCTTTATGGAAAGAGTGGTAGATATGTGGAATAGTCTCCCAGTGGAGGTAGTAGAAACGAGGACAATATCTGAATTCAAAAAAACATGGGACAAACACAGAAGATCTCTTAAGGAAAAAAGAGAACTATTGTAGTTGATATGGAAGGGCAGATTAGACAGGCCATGTAGTCTTTTTCTGCCGTCATGTTTTTATGTTTCTATCTGCCCCTGACCACAAATAAAGTTGAATAAAATGTTTGTTTCATGGATATGACTCTTCCAGGCGACAGCACAAAATGTGTTTATATCCCCATTTCCTGCCCAATGAAACCTGAACATAAATATGTATACTATAAACAAATAGCCCACCACCATACATCTAAGTATTTGAAATGACAGGCCCGGATATGCAAGTCTCATAACATAGATGCCCCTTTCTGACCTACTCAGGTTGGGGTGTCCAACTACCCAGTTCTGTGGGCATGCATTTTGCGGTTGTCCACATTTCTAAAATGGCTCATATCTGGCCTTGCTATCTGCAAACGGCCATTTCCAGAATCAGTTACTGGGACATTCATTTTCCGATAGGAGGGGGGGGGGGGCGGAGGGGACAAAGCAACTGCCACTCTGCTGGTTTTTGGACGTTCTGCTCTGGACATCCCAGATTCTTCCTAGACATTCCTTCTAAAATGCTATGTCACATATCTTGTGCTCTTTTTACACTGATAGCCATACTGGCTGCTGCCATTACTATAACTTGCCTGTGATGGCCAGCTAGTGCCCAGTTTCTTTACTTGAGGTAGGTCTCATCAGACAAATCTGATTGATTTCTTTGACTGGGTGATCAGAGAATTGGACTGGGGGAAAACACTAAATGTGATATACTTAGATTTTAGCAAAGCCTTTGACATTGTTCCACTTTGGCAACTTATAATTAAGTTTAATGCACTTTCAATGGACACTAAAGTGACTGATTGATAAGAAATTTGTTAAGTAGGAGGTGACAAAGGGCAGTAAATGAAGTTCACTTTGAAGATAGCAGCATTACCAGTGGCATGCCTCAAATATTGGTCATTGGTTCTGATTTTTTTTAAAATATTTTTGTAAGAGATATTAACTAGGATTTTAGAAGGGATGTCTAGGAAGAATCTGGGATTTCCAGGTCACCACATCCAAAATACAGGGGGAGTGGTGGCAGTGAAGGGAGGCGCTTATTAGTGCCTTCTGAAATCATACCATCTCCATGCTAAAAGCTCCTACAAATCCCACCTGTTCCAATCACATTACGGCATCACCTAGGCAGATTCAACTCTTACCTTTTCCCACGTTGCCTACCTACCTCCTAAGCATACAGGACTTAAAAAGCTATATTCACTGATATCTCGCATCCATGGTGATTTAAAAATGTTTATATGTATATATTCACTGTTAATATGCTTGCATATATGGCGATTTAATGTATAACTGTAATTTATGTTGTTGTTCAAACTATAATTTATGTGGTTGATCAAATGTATAACTGTAATTTATGTGGTTGATGTTCACCCCTCCCTTTAATCAGACTGTATTCTTAAATTGTCTTGTACCTACTCCCTTGTTTTTGCCACCAGTAAACCGCTACTGATCGCTGGAAGTAGCGGCATACAAATTTATACCAAATAAATAAATAAATAAATCCTATATTTAAATCAAGAGAGTATACAAAGAGAGTGCACCAAAATTTGGAAGAGCAGTATCGCTACATGAAAAAATGCTAAAAACAACTGATGCAAATTTAAGATCCCTAATTTTAAAGATCAAAGTAAAGAACTTTAGTGATAATATTTTAAAACACTTTAGGAAAAGAAATATATAGAAACATATAACATCATAGCATTAGAGCAGAAGGTAAAAAGAGGGGAACATCT
Source organism: Ichthyophis bannanicus (assembly GCA_033557465.1). Classification (NCBI taxonomy): domain Eukaryota; kingdom Metazoa; phylum Chordata; class Amphibia; order Gymnophiona; family Ichthyophiidae; genus Ichthyophis; species Ichthyophis bannanicus. The sequence continues at coordinate 363,336,935 of CM066032.1, read as the reverse complement.
GGAATAAAAAAAAAACACTCAATGTTAAACAAAACTGTCATGGCCAGTGCTAAGAAAAGCACAAATATTAGTATAGCATGGATTGACTATACTAATACCTTTGTTAGTATCCCACAAAAATGCAATGTGTGCCTTTGCGTCAGTCCTGACTCCTGGTGACCCAGAAGCTCCTGGGTTTTCTTGGCAGTGTCACTGGAAGTAGATTGCCAGGCCTTTCTTCTGAGGCAATGGAGGGTTAAGTGACTTGCCCAAGGCCACAAGGAGTGCTAGTGGGAATTGAACCTTGGTTACCAAGCCAGTGTTCTAACCACTAGGCTATTCCTCCACACTCTTGGGTAATAAATTGCCTTGAAATGTACAAAACAAGCCCTGGATCAAGTCCACCTTGAAAATGTGGAAAACCACACTCTATCTGAAATATGAAACTGGATAGTTCATCATTCCTAAAATGAAGATCCAGGGAGAAATATTTCAGGGAGATTCCCTGTGCCCAATTTTGTTTTGTATGTCACTTAGTCGACTCACGTGGTATTTTCATTAACTCTTTGGGATAAGGATTTATCCTTAACTCTAAAGATGTTAACAATCTAGAGTAACATCACACCCATTATTTTAGTTGATTTAAAGCTTTACAGTTCCAGTGAACAACAATTAGCAGAATAACTCAGTATAGTATAAACTTTCTCAGATGGCATAAATTTGAATTTTGGTCTTGACAAATGTGCTAAGGCAACTTTCCTTAGATGAAAACTGAGAAATATCTCCCTGATTGAGGACTATGACATACTGGAACTTGAACAGGATGGTGTATATAAATATCTAGAAATAGATGAAGGAATAAAGATCAAGCAAAAAATTATGAGAGAAAATATCAGTAATACATATTACAGGAGATTACAATTATTTCAAAAATGCTTTAACTTCCTGAAATAATCAGCCGGCAATTCTTGTATTCTCATATAGCTTTGGAATTCTAGACTGGCTTCTTAAAGATCTTGAAAAACTGGATGTGCAATCTTTAAGAAGCACTATATGCCAAGACTCCATCTTCCACCAGCCAGTGGAGGGATAATGAGCTCTGTCTTGCCCATCTTAAGTTTTAGATAGTGGCAGGACATCTAGGCAGCTACATCAGACAAGCAGGTGGAGATATGGGCCTGGATTCTTGAAGAGATTTCAGGGACAAAGAAGTATATCTGAGAGTTATCAGCATAAAAAAACACAGGAGGTGATTAGAGTACCAAGTGAATGAGTATAGAACAAGTAAAGAAGATGTCCCAAAACAGATCCCTGAGGTACATCAACTGAAAGAAGGACAGCAGTGGAGGAAGATCCATTTGAGCATACATTAAAAGTGATGACAGAGATGAGAGGAAAGACAAGACAGAACTGAGTCCCTAAAGCCAAGTGTAAACAGGGTATTGAGGAGAAGGCAGTGGTCAACAGTGTCAAAAACAGCAGATAGATGAAGAAGAATTAGGGCTGAATAAAAGCCCTTGGAGACTTTGGCAAGGGCTGTTTCAGTAGAATATAAAGGACAAAAGCCAGATTGCAACAGATTCAAAATGGTACAAGAAGAGAGAAAATCAAGATAGTGGCTATGACTGCATATTCAAGTAGTTTAAATACAAAAGGGAGAAAGGAGATGGGCCAACTATTGCAAGGGCAGGTAGGGTCCAGTGAAGGTCTTTTTGAAGAGAGGTATAACCACAGCATGTTTGAAGGCTGCAGGAACATATGCTGTGGAAAGTGATAGCTTGAGGATGTGGCAAAGGGACTGGATAACAGCAGGAAATAGATATGAGAATAGGATCAGAAGAGTGAGTAATGAGTTTATAGAAGGAGAGAATATCTTCAGTTTCCTCCTTAGTGATTTTAGAAAAGGATAAAAGAGTGACAGAGGTTGAAGGAAGGATTTGTGAGTGAAGGGGGAGAAGAGGGAGATTGAGATGGAGGTGGTGCTGTGGAGAACTCGATTAATCTTGTGACTACTTATCATAGAAGTAGTCAGCCAAAGTTTGGATAGAGAGGGAAGGAGGAGTAGGGGCAGAGGTGCTTTGAGGAGAGAACTGAATGTAACAAAGAGACAGTGAGGGTCAGAGGCAAGAGAATTTCTAAGAGTGACACAGTACTCTTGCTTAGCAAGTGCTATAGAAGGAGATAAGCATGAATTTGAAATGTAGGAAGTCAGCAAGAGTACACTATTTAAGCCGCAGACACTCAGCAGTGAGCATAGGAACATAGGTGGCAGATTTTATTTATTAAATTTATTTATCTTTATCTTTATTCCCAAATTTGATATACCGCTTTGGTCGAAACATATAAGCGGTTTACAATAATAAAAAGAGTATGCTCCCTAACTATTTTAACTTTCTTATATACCACTTTTGAAGTTATCAAAGCAGTTTACAGAGAACATAAACTTGTTACAGAAAACATTAGGGATTGGGGTGTAGTGCATACATTATAGCTTTTTACAGTAAACTTAGTATATGCAGAATGTTGTTTTAGAGGTCAGCCAAGGCTGGGGTACAGTATGTCTCACAGGTCAAGAATTGGGAGGAGCGAGAGAATCTAGAGCAGTGGGAGAGTATAGTATTATAGGAAGAGATTGCCTCATCAATGGACTCAGATGACATAGTGGAAGAAAGAGGAGATGAGATAGCAATGGACAGAGTAAAGAGGTCAATAGCCGTGAGATTCCTAAATATGTTGTGGAGACAGGGCGAGACTGTGGCAGAGAATGGTTAAGAGTGAAAGTTAGCAGATGATGGTCAGACAAGACAAATTTGAGACAGTGGCATGCTTGTGAGTAGGGTCTGTAGAGCACAGCTGGAGCTTAAGGAAAGGAACGTTGGGGTATAAGAGTCAGAGGGTCATCAATATGAATGCTAAAATCCCCAAGAATGAGGGAAGGGGAGGATGGGTGCAGAAAGAAGGTAAAATCAAAGTCAATGAGAAATAAAGAGATGAACTTGATGGGGAGGGAAGAGAGGAGTGATAAATGATAGCTACCCAAAGGTGTAGTGAAGTAAAAAGGAAGATGGAATGAACTTCAATTGAAGAAAAGTTGTGAGACTGAGATGGAAGGAGCGGTTGGAATCAGCAGAAAGGAGATTGTAGCCACCTACATCACCACTGCAGCCAACTGAGTGAGTTATATGGGAGAAAAGGGAGCTTCCATATGAGACAGCAGCAACTGAAGTGGAGTCATCGGTGAGTAGCCAAGTCTCCTTTAGAGTAAGCAGATGTAGAGCATTAGAAACAAAGAGGTCATGAATGAAGGTGAGTTTGTTTTAGGCAGAGTGGACACTCCACAAGAACCATGAGAAAGGGAGTGAGGAAAGAGAGGAATTTGAATAAGATTGGATTGGTTGCAGAGGATGACTGAAATGCCTAGGGGGACCAGGATTGGGATTGATTTTCCCAGATGAAAAGAGAAGGATCAAAAGAGTAAAGGGGAGAGAAGAGGTGACATGATGGTAGTAGGTGAGATGCTTTCAGAAAATGGGGAAAGATGAATGAGAGGAAGAAAATATACAGTAAAAGCTCAAGAACAGATTATAAGGTAGGAGATAAAATGGTAAACTGACATCTAAAGATGCTAGATTTTAAATTATAGTCCAGGCCAGTACATTACAAGTAAAATGGTTCACAGCAAGCATAGAAAAAAACTGGCAAAACAGAAATATATAGGGGCATGTTTACTAAACTGCGGTAACGTTACAGACCGTGCGTTAGGTAACATTAACGATTGTTAGGTAACGTTAATGCGCGGTATGTAACGTTAACGCGCGTTAACGTTACCTAGCAATCGTTAACGTTCCCGGCCACGGTAAACACCGCAGAGGGTGGAGAGAGGGCGGGGGAAGGGGGTCAATGAGCTGGGAGTTGGCGGGGAGAGGCTCCCTGCACACTAATGTGCTGAACTGAAGGGCTGAATCCTACCACGAATGAAAACTGCCGTTAGATGCACATTTGCAGGAGAGAGAAACCATTTCAGTGTCAGCAATGTACAACATAGACAGGAAGCCCAAGAAACGTGATAGTAGTGCTCCATTTCCAGCAACAGCATAGCGCCCAAGTATGAAAGGCCACTATGGCGATGGTGCAAGAGGGGCATGGGGGCTGCAGGTGGGACATGTAGCGAGGGCAGCTGTGGCACAGGGTGTACTAGGAGAGTGCCTAGGTGGCACATAGGAACATAGAAACCGGAAATCAGCATGACAGCTGCTGACAAAGGCCAAACACAATCCACCTACATCTACCTAGTCCACCCGAGCTAACAGTTGCCAGGGCACTGACCTGACATCCCCCCAGCCAACCCTCCCCCAAGCCTAAGGGACAGGCTATTGGTAGGCGGTGATGTGGGGAAATGTGAGGATGCTCATGTATGCCCCATGCCCCAGACCCCTCTCCCTAGGCGACCACCTACCCACACAGTGGATGACCTGGGCCTGCGCACTACCAGCACCGACAGCATATTTCATGTCAACATGGCAGGGGGGGGTGCCCATGCTGGAGGGGGCAGTGGCACCTGCCTGCAGTGGACCTAGGCCATGCCCTGTACCAGTACGTGGTGTCCAGTGCAAAAAAAAGGTCTGGCTGAGGAAAGGTACAGGTAGCCCCAGGGACCACCATTCATCTGTAGCAACAGTGTGGTGCAGTACACCCAGCCAGGGTGTCCAGAAGCAGAGGGTCACAGGTTCAAGCCCCAGCTGTGGTCCCTGCAGAGCATGACTTTATGTTTTACCCTACAATGCAGATACAAGAGCAACATGTGCAAAGCACAAAGCAGCGGCGAACAGGGGTACAAACACCCACTCACACATGCTCCACAATCCAAAGATGCATGGAGAGTCAGGCTGTTGGCCCCAGCATTGAGCTGCAGTTATCACCAGAGCACTACTACTGCCTCCTGCAGTTTAGCAATACACATACATGCACACGCACTCCTATTGCAGCACTGTTGCCAACCACCCCTATCTTTGCACAATGCTGCAGTAGGAGTGTGTGTATATGAATGTCTATCCATTATTTTGTGTTTGCCCACACCTAACTGGGCCCACAATGTCCCACTTTTACCAACGTTAGCCTGAATTTGTGCATAATGAGGAGCAAGGTGTTGTGGGTATGGCACATACAGGACGGATTGTCCTGGATTCATCTTCACAGGGTGTGGGGCAATGGCTGGGACACTGTAGTGCCCGACTACCGCCTGCATGGACAGGGTGGCCACAGCATGGCATACTGGGAGGGCACTCACTCTGACCGAGCAGTGACTATGGCATGTCTAAGTCCCCACATAGCACTCTATGCTATCTGCCTCCAGTGATGCTTTTGTGTTCCCAGTGCTGGGGCCCCAAGCACTGAGATGCCTGCTTGGTGCACATAGTTCCTCTGTATGTATGCACTATGGACTGGCTAGTGGACTGTCTGCAGTTAGACTGTGCATGGTCGGAACACCTATAAGGTGCTGTCTGCTGGTGACTGGCAGACAGTGGTGTGAAGCAGTTGGAGTTTTCTAGAGCCAATCCCATCATTGCTGCTGGTCTTGCCACAGGTATGGCTCTGGCCCATCAACCCTGGAGGGCTGTCATATACCAGCATGATGGAGGTTGCTTAACGGGGGCTGGGGCACTTGCTCCTTACCTACAAAAAGGGTGATATGAGCCCTTTGGGGTATGTAGTGTATGCTACTTTGACCTATAAAGGTACTGCTACACAAACCTCATGCAAGTCTGGAAACCCCTCTGACCTGATAACAGGTGCCCATGTCAGCCAGACCCTAACACAGGGTACACACTAATCTGGGTGGTGTCTGGTCCCAGAGGGCCACATATGACTGCATGATAAAGATGGACACCAAATTGCCTTCAGCTGCACTGCAGGGAACATTTGTCACACAGAGGTAGTGATGGGGATGTACAGCAGGGCCTATCTCTAGCACCACATGTACTGCGGACCTAGTGCTGGGCACCTCAGGGAGAACACAGAACCTGCACAATGGCATGGTCTGTAGCTACTCTGTGCTAGTATCATGCACTGTCAGTTTGTCTTTCCAAGCTGAGGTACCGGAGAGGTGCAGATCCAATTTGCTGATCAGCTGTAGACAGCTATTCAGCATGTGCATTGCATCATGGATACTAGTGGGGTTACCCTATCCTGGCACTCACAGCAGACAGTTTGTGCGATGACCTCCAGACCTTTTGTACCCAGCCATTGCTGTGACATACACCACAGAGGTATAGCCTACTGGTTAATACATTGCCATTCTTGGCAGTGTTCATGGGTTCAATTCCTCATTGTTCCCTCCTCTCATGCCTGTCCTACTCAAATAGTGTGCATGCCTGTAACAGTCATATGTTTGCAGATTTATGCTGCCAGCCCATAATACCCTTGCCACAATTGCCAACATTCCCTCAGTCCGTCTATCTGCGTCTGTCAGCTGTGTAGAGTCCTGTCTGCCTGTGCAGGCCGTCACCCCATGTCCTGCACTGCTACCCTTTCCTGCATTGCGCCTCTTCATGCTTGCCTCACCTGTGCCTGATCTGCATGGCACCACCACTCCTCTGTCCACCCATCATTGTAACTATCCTGCCACCTCTGCCTCCACTGGTGGACACATATTCCCATTGTTTGCCACCAACTGTCTTTCCAGTACTTTACATTGCCAACACCCTGTGCTGTGGTACAGTTGCCCCCACCATGTTTGTCATCAGTACTGGCAGCCACATGGGATGCCCGCAGATATAGCAGGTCCAGAGGCTCCCAACTCTCCCTCCTTCACTCACCTGTTCATTGCCTTTCCTGAGTACTCTATCTAGTGTTAGGGCTACATTTGTCTCTGTTCCTCACAGGTCATGCATGTCATCCTGAAGCACCTTGCAGCCCTTAGGCCACATTAACCTAGGGCACCATAACCTTGTTAGACCACCTTAACCTATGGTTTCGTAACCCAGGGTGCCTCTAAGGTGCCTTGTCCAGGGGTGCCTAATACGGCGTTTAGCCTAAGGAGCCCTACTTTATAGGGCACCTTACAAAGCACCTTATGAGGCACCTTACAAGGCACCTTACAAGGCGCCTTAAAAGGCACCTTACAGGGCACCTTATAGGGCACCTAGCAAGGCACCTTATAGGGCACCTTATAGGGCACCTAACAAGGGACCTTATAGGTCACCTTACTTATGAGGCACCTTACAAGGCACCTTACAGGGCACCTAACAAGGCACCTTACAGGGCACCTTATAGGGCACCTAACAAGGCACCTTATAAGGCACCTTACTTATGAGGCACCTTACAAGCACCTTACAAGGTGACTTACAAGGCACCTTACAGGGCACCTTATAGGGCACCTAACAAGGCACCTTATAAGGCACCTTACTTATGAGGCACCTTACAAGGCACCTTACAGGGCACCTTATAGGGCACCTAACAAGGCACCTTATAAGACACCTTACTTATAAGGCACTTTAGAAGGCGCCTTACAAGGTGCTTTGTAATGTGCCTTGTAAGGTGCCTTATAAGGTGTCTTGTAGGATTCCTTGTAAAGCGCGTTAGTCGAAGGCGCCTTGTAACATGCGTTAACTGATACAGCTTGCTGTAACGATGCACCACCCACGCCTTTATATGGGCATCTGTACCTTTACCGCGGAACCTAATGCGAGTGACATTACCGCAGTTTAGTAAACATACCCCATAGATTCTGTAAGAAAGAACTGGAATAGTTTACTCATCTCACAGTGAGTTCAGCTTTATAAAATGCATAAAAGTATCTGAAAACATTTTTTTGAATGATATTGAATGGTTTAAATAATTTTGGGGGTATGATACCAACAGGATTTTTTTTGTTCTGTTTTTTTGGCTTTGTTTTATGAAAAGCAACCAGAAATAAATAAAATAAATAAGTAAATTTGTTTATCACCACCAAAGGTTCCATTTCAAAGTACAATTGGAAAGTTGTTTTTTTTTATTTTATTTTTATAATTTCAACATTTTACATCCAAAGAATACAATGAATGAAAGAAAAGCATGGATACTCCAGTAATATACAGGTAATTGATAAACATACAAAATATATTCCCATTACTTTCAGACCACAATAAGGAAATTAGGGGGAACAAAAAAGAAAATAAATAGAAAGGAAAAAATCCTTTACCCCCATATTTAACAATTAGGTAGGCGAAGACTTATGTGTCAGCCGTGTGGGATGGATCCACTACTTTAACAATTACAACCTCTCTCACCTCCAGAAATTGCAGAAGTTGCCTAGGTTCAAAAAACAAATATACTTTCTGCTTATAAGAAACACAACATTTAGCGGGAAATTTCAACTGAAAAGTAGCCCCAAGAGCCAAAACTCTGGGGCGTAGGACTAAAAAAATCCTTCCTTCTCATTTGTGTATCTCGAGACACATCAGGAACAATTCTCACTTTAGAACCCAGGAAATCTTCATTCATATTCCTGAAATATAATCTGAGGATATAAAATTTATCCACTTCCAATGCCATAGTCACCTGGAGAGTAGATCTTCCCATTACGACCTCCAGGGAACTTTCCAGAAACCCTGTGAGGTCCTCTATCCCAGAAGGAACAGGAGGAGACCCAGATTCCTGATTTCTAGAGCTCAAAGTTAGGTACTGTGCCCTAACCATAGGAGGAAATTGATCTGGAGAAATTTTTAAAACTTCCTCAAAATATTTCCTCACCATCTCCACTGCTGACAAAACCGGAGATTTAGGAAAATTCAGAAATCGCAGATTACATCTGCGAGCCTGGTTTTCCAGATATTCAACCTTTCTAAGAGTCACAGACCTATCCCTAACTTGAGCTGAAGTCAGTTCTCGCAGGCATTCCACTTCCTCCTCCAATCTGGTAATTTTTTCTCCATGAGACACTTGGACATGAGACATAGAATCAATCACAGCTTTAACCCCAACTGAGTCCATATGCATAAAGCCCACAGCCTTGATGAGGGAATCGTTCAAAGCAGACAGTCCTTCCCATAGCGATTCTAAAGTACATTTTGCCGGTCTCACCAATGTTACAATTCCCGGAGGACCCCTCTCCTGTGCAGGAACAGCCGCAGTACTCTTCTCCGATGTTTCCCCACTTCCTTGCCGCTTCCCAGCCTCAGTAGAGGGAACCACACTGGCCAGCACACCTCCTGAGCTCTCCCACACCGGGGTACTCACTCTACCTCCTTCGGGGAGAGAAGCGCCGGTCAGAGGAACACTTCCGGGTCTCGGTGGGGGAGGGGGGGTACGCTGCTCCGGAGAGAGTCAGATACCGGATACGCTCAGGGGCGATTCAACACCCATCGCTCCTGCCGAAGACACTGCTCCAGTCTCTGCTGCAAAACCGCATTCCTTCAAAGTCCGTTGTCCAGACGAACTCGGCTGTTCAGCCTCAGAAGGTAAGGATGCCTGCTTTCGCTTTCTCCGCCCCATGTTCAGTTACACGGAGCCAGTTCCACAGCAACGAGCAACTCCAGAGTGCGGCTTGCAGCTAGACACTTCCTGCCGCCATCTTGATGTTCCCAGGTACAATTGGAAAGTTTTGCCATTTTCTTATCGAGAACATCAGCCAAAGCTTCACACCTCAATCCACATGATTCTATATACTTCCTAGGGAAGGTTTATATAGTGCTGCTATTTGAACCCAGAAAATATATCATTTTTGGTCTGGCATAAAAGCATTCTTGACTCCACTCAGAACCAAGAAAGGCAGGCATATCTGCTAAAAATGTAGTCTTCCTCCAAGTACTTTCTGCCCTGTATAACTTTTGCCACTACAAAATCACATAAGCAATAAGCCAATAAGTCTCTGGCCTTGTAACGAAACAGAAAGCTACGGGCACACTTCAGTTCCGGTGTTCCGAATAATCTTTCTGCAGTTTCATTTTAGGACAAAAGGGCACTTGTATCTATGAGCCTTATAGACTGATGCAAGTCTGTTCTTAAGAAGAGACATTTCTATCAGCAAGTTACAACTTATCTTCTTCCAAGATTCTCTAGTTTCCTCTGTTTTAAGATTTACATTTCAATACACATGTGGACACTGAATGGAAACATTCATTCTGTGAATGAAATGCTCCAAACAAATTAGATAATGGTCAGTCCACAGCGCAGGGTGACAGAGATGTCATAACAATTTCCTACTTCAGAATGTTCATCTTTCAAAAATACTAAATTTCGAGTATAGCTCCCTATGGGGCATATTTTATAAGGTTCATGCCAGTAACATGTGATCAACCTCAAAAATAAGTGCGGCGATGGCGCTCGACCCATGCTATAAAATGGAGGCATGCCTGCCATGTTCCTATGTTGCTTGGCAGGTTTTGTGCCACTCCCGTGCCCCTGCTTGGTGTGATGAGTGTGGGTGCACATAATGCCTCTCATTGAGGTGGCGGTAAGTGCGCCCGTGCTAAGTGCGATGTCACCTGGGTATGCACACCAAAAACACCCGCGCTATCCACACTTCACCACAGAATGGCCAAGCCTCTTTCCCAACCCGTGCTACTTGGATAGTGCTGCCACATTTTGTAGGGCACTGTAGCTTTTACTGCCACACACTTGGCAAGCACTGAACCTCGCGCTTCCCGGTAGAGCACTTTAGGAAACAGTATGAGTAACAGAAGACATCACCTACACAAACTCAATCATCTGCATTGCTACTGAAAAATCATGTACGAACACCATGGCCAAATCAGCAGCATGATAGTGACTAATACTAGACGATTCTTATGGGCTAAAAGTAATATAGCAAAAAACTCCCCCAGGACTCATCAGGAAAATGTATGAACTCTGGGGGTCTACAAACAAGAGAAAGAAGCAGTTTATTCAGCTGACCACACAGCATCTCACATAAGCCAAGAGGCTTACCAAGCAAGACTGCATAGTTAAGTCAGATTTAGGAAACATCTATGTGTCTCCCTCTTCTTACCAATATATGGTTCGTGATGATAGGAAAATCTTGAAAACAAATCTGATTTTTAAATAGTTTTCCAAATTTGCCCTCAATATGAGCTGGTGATGGTTGAATCTAAAATTTTAATACTAATACATTTCTATTGAACTTCTAATAAAGCTTCAATAATGAAAAAATAAGTTGGACAGTAAAATGTTTAGAAACACATTTTTATAAAACCATAAGATGTGCTAATTAAAGGTCATGGACTCATGAGTTAAATTTAAGGAGGTAGTTTTATAACAGATTGCTTATGTGGGTAGGCTGTGTAGCCAGCTAATTTTAGCTTATTTTATAAAGACAATGTATCTTTATGAAATAATAAGAGATACACCATCAGAAGAGGCAGATAGAGGAATTCTGGCTATATGACCTGTGGAAGTGAACGGGCTGGTGTGTGCTGCAGAATTAGGGAGGTGTTGAATGGATTGTTATCTTCTTGTCATTGCATGTACTTGGGGTCCCTGGGGTAATTTTATAACAACCCTATTGTGCCAGTAGAAGGCCTTTAGATGTGAAAAATCACTTATAACTGAAAATTAGTTTCTGTTTCAGACATCAAAAATATTCTGCAACTTAAATGTTTTGAACCAAAATGATTATGGGAGGGCAATTTTCAAAGGTATTCTAGTGAGTAAAATAGTTCACCTCAGGAAATGGGCTATTTATTTATTTATTTATTTATTTATTTTAAAGGATTTCTATACCGCCTTCTCCTGTAATCAAGGAGGTCTACACAGCAAATAATCGAAGAAATCCTGACTTTTGTGTGTGCATGCAGTAAAAAACAGTGAATGCGTGTGTGTGTAGGGTAGTTTTGATTTGTGGTGGGCTATTTACAGTGTGCGCTATTATACAATTCTATGCCAATGAATGAGAAGGGAGGGGGGTTGGTCTGTAGTTCTGGCTGGTGGGCAGGTTATGTGATATCACTGTAGTGTTCGATGAAGAGGGTCGTTTTGAGCTGTTCCCGAAAGTCCTTGATATCTGTTGTTGATCGTAGGTCATCAGGGAGGGTGTTCCAAATTGCAGTTGCGGCCAGCGATAGAGCTCGTTTTGCAGTATCCTTGCGTACCTTGGTGAAGTATTTTGGGGTATTGATGAGGTTGGAGGTGACTCTCCTCCTCGGTCTTGTGCTGCTATAGGATTGTATGAGTGGTTGTAGGCTGAGAGCTGAAGTCTGTTGTTTGTTTGATTTTAAATATGTTTATGACTGTCTTATATATGATGCGGGAGCTGATTGGTAGCCAGTGGAGGTTTTTTAGAATGGGTGTGATGTGCTCTTGTCTTGATGAGCCAGATATTATATGTGCTGCTGTGTTTTGAGCCATTTGCAGTGGCCTGAGTGTCTGCTTTGTTAGGACAAGATAGATTGGGTTGCAGAAGTCTAGGATTGGTGTTATTAGTGCCTGACAGACTGTGCGGAAGTGTTCCTGAGAGAGGAGGGGCTTGAGGCGTCGGATTAGTCTCATCTTGTGGTATGCATTTTTGGTGGTTCTGCTGATGTGTGATTGTAGGTTCAGTTCTTTGTCGAGGGTCACTCCGAGGTATTTCACTTCCTGTTTTATGGGTATTGTTGTGTTGTTGATCTTGATGTTGGGTGGGGGGATGAAGTTGGTGTTTCGGGAGATGATTAGTGCCTCAGTCTTGCTGTAGTTTCTGGCCAGGTTGTTGTCTTGAAACCAGTTGTTCATATGCCTGAGACAGTCTGTTATTTTGGTGTAGTCTGGGTTGTCGAGGGTGACTGGTGTGTATATCATGATGTCGTCAGCATAGTTTGTGTATTGTATTTTGTGTTCTTTCATGATGTTGCAGATTGGTTGAATGTAGAGATTGAATAATAGCGCCAATACGGCAGAACCTTGTGGGACGCCTTGCTTGACTTTTATGGGTCGGGAAGTATTGGGGCCGACCTTTACCTGTATCTGTCTGTCCGTTAGGTATGAGTGGAACCATCTCAGGGTGGCTCCATGTAGTCCAATGTTCTGTAGTCTTGCTAGTAGATTTCTGTGATCCACTGTGTCGAACGCTGATGAGATGTCTATGTAGATCATAAGTATTCCATTCTTGCAGTTGTCTATGAGGTGGAGTATGTTGTTAAAGAGGTATAACAGGAGTGTTTCGACTCCATGGTTGGGGCGGAAACCGTGTTGGTTGATGTCCAGTGGTGCATGGTTGTCAATGTGGTCTTGGAGCTGATGCTGTACCGCCTTTTCAATAATTTTTGCCAGTAGTGATATGCTTGATATAGGTCTGTAAGCGGCTGGGTTGCTCTTGTCGAGTGTGGATTTCTTCGGGATTGATCTTATTGTAGCTAGCTTTAGCTGGTTTATTTATTTATTTATTTATTTTATTTAACAAACATTTCTATACCGCGCTTTACCATGGATCGAGTGCGGTTTACAATGAACAGTGGTTTACAAGCTATGGTAAAATGCATACCTAGTCATATTACATGGAACATTTGTGAACGTTTTACAGATAACATGGCAACTATATACATTTAGTACAATTTACATTCCAGGAGGTATAGTTGGAGTGTGATCTGAGCTTTTTACATTTTTACATTACCAAGGGAATGTAGAAGCAACTATATACAGGGTGGAATGCTTGTTTGAGACAGTATTAGTTTAGTTTTAACATATAGGTTATTGTTAGCCTATGTCCTTTTGTGTATCTAGGTTAACCTGTGTGACATAGTGTGTTAGCCTATGCCCCTTTGTGTATCTAGGTTAACCTGTGTGACATAGTGTGTGGTAAATAGGTGTGTTTTTAATTTTTTACAGAATTCACTAATGTCAGTCAGCTGTCGGATGTCATCAGGTAGTTCATTCCAGAGGGTTGGGGCTGAGTGTGAGAAAGACCTATTATTGTTAAGTTTTTTAGCTTTTGTAAATTCTTTTGGTATCACTATTTTATTTGTGTTATTACTCCTTTGGCTGTGTTTAGGTATTTACTTGGTGATTAAGGTATTGAGAGCCGATGGCGCAAGATTATTTACTAATTTGAAGGTAGTTACTAGTATTTTGTAGTTTATTCTGCAGTAGATTGGTAGCCAATGGAGCTTAGCTAATATGGGTGTAATATGTTCTATTGAGCAGACCTTCATATGATCCTGGCTGCTACATTTTGTGCTAACTGAAGCCTTTTAAGATTTTGTTTAGGGATGCCTTGAAGGATTGTGTTCGCAAAGTCGAAGTGGGGTGTTATGATTGCTTGGATTATGGCTATGAAGTCTTGCAGGTGAATCAACGGGCGTGTCTTGAGTTTAAAGTGTATTTTTTTTGTTATGTTTTTAATGTGTGAGTCCATACTAAGGGGTATGTTTATTAAGCAGTCTTAACGTGCACCCGGCGATAGTGTGCAGGCTGCCATAAAAGGAGTGGGCGTGTCGGTCTTAACATAGCAAAACGGGATTTTCGTGCGATAACGTGCGCTGAGCACATTATTGGATGAGAAGCCGCTAAGCACGTTAACGCGTGGCAATCTTAAGTAGGCGCACTGACATCTAAACACAGAAACAGAGGTGTAGCATAATGGTTAATACACTGACTGCTGGTACTGGGGATATGAGTTTGATCTCCCAGTGTGCCTAATGAACAAGGCTGGCTGAGGTGTCTCTCTTTATGTTTAAGTAGTGCTTTTTGAGGCATTGTAGTAGTATTTTAATTAGTGTTGCCAGCAAATACACCCTCACAGTGGCGTAACCTAAGGTGCCACATAAGGCACCCTATAAGGCACTCCAGAGGGCACATTATAAAGTGCACTGTCCGCCAAGGCACCCTACAATGTCCCCTATAGGACACCTTATAAGGCACCTTATAAGGCGCCCTATAGGGCGCCCTATAAGGTGCCTTATGGGGCACCTTAAGGTTACAGTACTCTGAGGGTGTTTTTGCTGGCAGCACTAATGTACATTAAAAATAGACAATGCCTCAGACAACCCTATCAAATAGCCCCACTGTGGGCTAGAACCCATGACCTCTGGCTCTACAGGCAGTGAAGTAACCAGTGGGCTACAGCTGCTAATGAACCCCTGGTTGGCTAAAGAAGGACTGCATGTCACCACACAAACAGTCTGCTGTGGCTACCAAAATAGGGGCAACCCACCCGTACTCATAATGCACAGCACATGCATATCAGCAGTCTACAGATGATCATAAGATGGGGCATGTACCCCACAGCACCTCAGCCTGGTAGGGGGTGCCGACGGTGTGTGTTAGTGACACAGAGTAGCTCCAGGCCGTCACATTGTGTGAGTATTGTGCTCACCCTGAGGGTGAGGTGGGGCGGCCACCACCAGGTCCGCAGCACCTTCAATGGCTGAAATAGGCCTTGTTGTAGATACTCATCAGTGCTACTGTGTGTGATAGGTAGTTCCTGCAAACACCCCCAAGATACATTAGTGTCTATCTGAAGTTGTCAATCACGTCTAGCCCTTACGGGCTATGGTACACCCAGAATAGTGCATATTCTGTCTTCATGCCATGATAACATGATGTATGTGACAGGGGGTATTTGGACCCATAAGCAGATTATGTACCACCACCCAACCCACCCTCTGTGGCTCAGGGTGGGAGACAGAATTCCCCCACCAGCAGATCCACATTCTACCTCCCTGCAACAGTAGTAGTAGAGGGGAGGAGGGGAGGAGGGAGGAGAGGAGGGGAGAGAGGGAGGGGAGGGAGAGAAGGGAGGGAGAGAAGGGAGGGAGGGGAGGGAGGGGAGGGAGGAGGGGAGGGGAGGGGAGGGAGGGGAGGGAGGAGGGGAGGGGAGGGGAGGGGAGGGAGGGGAGGGGAGGGGAGGGAGGGGAGGGGGGAGGGAGGGAGGGAGGGCCATCAACCCCAGTCATTCTGGGGAACAGACACCTTATAGGGCAGCCAATGCAGAGCTGTACACATCCCTAAGGCAATGGCAAGAAGACAGTAGGCCTGGAAATTCTCAGCTGCCCCCACCACCATCTGACATTCACAGCAGCAAGCACAGTGAGTCTCCAACCACTGCACCCTGCAAGGTTCCAGACATACACATATAACTGCAGACAGTCTGCTAGCTAGTCCACAGTGCATGATCCTGAAAGAGATGCAAGCACACCCACCAAGTAAATAAGTCAGTGATTAGGTCCAAGAGAAGAGAACCCATATATTTCACTGGAAAAAAAAATAAGATAGCACTATGGGGGAGCCTAGCCATGCCATGGTCACTGCTCAGTCAGGGTGAGAGTGACCTCCCAGCAGGACATGCTGTGGCCACCCTGTTGGTGCAGGTCGTGGCTGGGCACTACAATGGCCGAGCCATTGCCCTACACCCTGTGCTGATGCATCCAGGCCAGGCCGCCCTGTCCAGGCTGTACCCACAGTACCTTGCTCCTCATTATGCACATTGGCAGGCCAATACTAGCAACAGTGCTAGCAGTGTGGGCTGAGGAAGGTGTTGTCAGCCACCACACACTGGATAGACAGACACACACTCCCCACACCTATGCCAGCATGGTGCAACTATAGAGGTATTTGGCAGCCCTGGCCACCGCACCAGTCCTGGGCACAGTGCAGGCATGGCTATGGTACACAATACTGTTGGAGTCACTCCCCAGGGTGGTACACACTGTCAGACACCAGACCTGAAGGACACTCCACAGACATCAGAAAGGTTGCTATGATGCAGCTCAATCAGCAAATTGTGCTTAACTTGGGAATTGCTATCTGCCAGTAATCATAGCAACCTTTTGATAGCTGTGTACCGTATTCCCAGGTTTTGGGTGGCATTGCTAAGGTATGCAAGTGCTAGTATTGGGAGATGCACGCAGGGCCCAACATCCTGCCTCTCCAGGAGGCATTGGATAATGGAGCCTGTGGGTGCAGGTGTGTCTGCCCCTGTTGGCCGCTGCTTTAGGGCAGAGGTGCCCAACTCCAGTCCTGGTGGGCCAAACACTGTTCGGGTTTTCATGCTGTCCCTAATGAATATGCATGAGATACATCTGCATACCATGGGGGTGGCACATAGAAATGCAGCACAGCCATATTTATTAGAGGCAGCATGGAACCTGAATGGTGTTTGGCCCTCCAGGACTGCATTTGGGAGACTCTGCTCCAGGTAATGCACATGTTTATGGTGTCTGTGCTCTGTAGGGTAAAATGTAGGTGTTTTGGGCATGTTTACATCATCTTCAATAAACGTTCTGTCTGTATTAGCAGTGGGTAAAATATGGGGACTGGGTTGGCAGGAACCACAGCTGGGACTTGAACCTGTGACCTTCTGATCCTGAACACACTGGCTGTGTGCACTGCACCACTGTGTTGCCACAGAGGCAGGGCATTCCCTGGGGATACCATGACTGTTTGTCATACAGGGCCTGTCTGTTGCAGTGCATGGCACCCACCTACACAGGGCTAGGCCATGGTCTGCTGTGGGCAGCAGCCACTGGCCCCTCCATCACCAGTACCCCTCTGCCACCATGCTGACATGCCCTTCTGCTGGTGGTGCTGGTGGTGCGCGATCTCAGGCCATCCAGTGTGCGGATAGGCGGCTGACTATAGTGCAGGTTCTGGGGTAGGTGTGCCTGCATAGCGTCCACGCTTCCCCCCACCGCCACCTGCCAATGTTCTGTGCCCTTGGGGGTACCTGCTGGGTACTATCCCCTGTGACACTGTGGGAGACACACTCGTGCCCATGTTGGGCCCTCATCAGTTGCTGTCTGGCTGCTCTACTGTTTCAGCATTCCCATGGGCCACCTAGGCATCACCCTAGTCCACACTGTGGCCCAGCTGCACCACAGCATGCGCCGCCTGCAGCCCTCTGTGTCCCCTTTTCCAGCATCTGTCCAGTTGCCTGTTCCAACATGCCCGCCCTGCTGTTGCGGAACATGTGCACGCCATAGGAAACCTGTCCAATGGAGAGGGAAAACCCTGATCAGCGCACTTTCACTGTGGGCTCATTCACCTTGTATGGGGATGGAGCATAGACCCTTCCAAAAATCATATCTTTTTTTTGGAGCTTTCTCAGGAGTGTTTTTTGATGTTTCCCATTAATATCACTATTGGCCAGCTTGGTTATGTTTTTTTTCCATTTTGTTCAGGTCATTTTCAATGTTTATTTGCCCTTTTGTTCCATGCACATGTATCACACATCACTTTTGTAGGTTTTTCTGGTTTTACTGTACATTGCTGACGTTTCTTTTCCCTTTAAATCTGCTCTAACGCAAGGGTTTCACTGGCGTTAGTTTTCAGCCCCGGATTCCATGGCATTAGTGTGCAGGGAGCCTCTCCCCTCCCACTCTCTGCCCATTGACCCTCTCTCTCCGCACCTGGGGAGCCTTCCTCCACCCTCTGGGAGCCTTTCTCCGCCCTCAGCGCTCATTTGCGCCGCTGCGTGCGTTATCGCACGCTAAGGTACCTTAGCGCCCGGTAACGCGCCTTCATCGGGCAATAAGGTACCTTATCACCTGATAACGTCGCCGGGCGCACGTTAAGACTGCTTAATAAACATACCCCTAAGTCTCTTATCAAGTATCACTCCTAGGTACTTTACTTCATTTTTTGTTTTAATCTCATGGTTATGTAGGACAATGGAAGTTGGGGGGTGTGTAAGTTTGGTTTCTTGTGACATATAGGACATCTGTTTTTGTGAAATTAATGTGTAGGTTGTGTTCATTGAGCCATGTTGTCAGTTCATTGAAGCATTCTATTATTAATTGCATTGGTGGGTTTGCAATCCTGAATGGGAGGTATATCATTATATCATCCGCGTAAATATGGTAGTGGATGCGGAACCGTTTGGCATGATTCCTTAGGTCAGTGAACTGTACACCATGTTGTGTATGTTGTGGATGAAGTTTGTCTTTGTTGCTTTAATCCATGTCACTGGGCATGGGTCGGTTGGTGCTCTGCTTGTATTGAGTGCGGTGATGATGTGTGAGAGTTGCTCTGTGGATGGGGTGCTGAATTTGTCCCAGGTTTCAAAGGGGGTGGTTGGTTTTGTGGTTGTGTTTGTTGTTGGTTGTGATGAGGTATGGAATTTTTCTTGGAGGTGGTCTGCGAATGCTTGTGGGTCTATTTGCACTTCGCTTTCTGTCTTCTGTTCTTTGGTAAGAGTTTTCACAATTTCGAAGAGCTCTCTTGGTTTGTTGTTGGGTTTGTTTATAATGTTTGTGTGGTATTCTTTTTTTGTTTGGTTGATGAGTTCATTGTAGTCTCTTTGCTTCATTAGGTATAGGGCCTGAGTGCTGGGAAACTTGATGCGTCTCCATTGCCGTTCTAGTCTCCTTAGGTCCCTCTTTTCATTTCGTATGGCTTTTTAAGTACCAGGGTGTGTGATGTGATTTGGTGCGGCGAGTTTTCTTGGGTTTGTATTCAGTGGCTTTGGCGGCAGCATTGATGATACTATTCCATTTGCTGATTTGCTCATTTAGATCATCAGTTTCAGAGTTCAGGCGAGGTATAGTGTCCTGTAGAAATTGGTCTCTGTCGAAGCATTTGAATCTTCTTTGTACAGGTGGGTTGTCCCGGGTCTCGTTGATTTTTCCCCCTTGTGGCACAATAATTATTTTAATTATGTGATGGTCTGACCATAGCACAGGTGTGACAGAGGGTGTTGATATGTTACCTCTGTCAAGTAGATAGCTGGGTGTGAATATGAGGTCTAGTGATGATCTGTGTCTGTGTGTCGGGGTATTGATCAGTTGAGTGTATTGTAAGGAGCTCATTACTAGAAGGAAAGCTTCTGCGTCCTTGGTGGTGATAGATTTGAGGTTGAAGTCTCCCAATAGTAGCAGGGGTTTGTTGTTTGTGTTGACTGCACAGACAGCATCCAGCGTGGAGGCTAGCTCATCCGGTGGCACATGGGGGGCTCTGTAGATGAGGTGCAGGGCCATCCGTTTGTTTTTCACAGTGATGGTGTTGCATTGGTTTGTGTTTGAGGCACTTCGGGACTTGAGCTTTAGGCTGTTCTTTGCGATGATCAAAACCCCTCCTCCTCTCCGGTGTGTGCGTGGGCAATTGAATGCTGAGTAGGTGGAGAGCACTAATTGATTAAGGAGTACATTGTCAGTGGGGGTGAGCCATGTTGAGGGGGTGAGCCAAGTTGAGGGAGGAGTGGTCTAGTGGTTAGGACAAGGTACTTCAGGCCAGAGGGCCAGGGGTTCAAGTCCCACCTGGGGACAGCAATCTCAGGCCAGAGGGACTGGGATTTCTAGTCCTGTAGGCACTCCTTGTGGTTTTAGGCAAGCCACTTAACCCTCCATTGCCCATGTTCCCTGTAAGTATTAGTGTATGTGTCTCATATCCCCTCGTGTTAAATGTATCCCCCAATTGACTGCTTTGACCCGGTGAAAAGCAGGATATAAATACAGCTAAATAAATAAATAAATGTTTCTGTGATGCAAAGTATGTCAGGTTGCTGCTCTTCTATGTAGTCTGCTATCGTGTTAATTTTGTTTCATATGGATCTGGCATTGATGAGTTCTATTGAGATTGCAGATGGTGTGTTTAGTGCGATTTTGTGTTTGCGTGGATGCAGGGACTTGAATTTGGTTTGCTTTTTGTGCTTGGGTGTTCTGTGTGTGTTCCAGTTCGTATACTGGAGGTGTGTGTAGATCTGTGCTGTTTTTGGAAGAGTGTTTGTGTGTAGGTAGTGGTTGGGTGTGTGGAGTGCAAGGAGTTGTGTGAGGAGGAGGCTGATGGGCAGCATCAGAGTTGCATACATGTTGTTTTTGTCGGCTCTCTTAGGTTTTGGCTGCACTTACTTTAAACTGTTCTTGATGCCTTTGGTGTTTTGTTCACATGGCTCCTGTGGTTCACACTTGCGGGGTGTTGTTGTGGTTTGTTGTTGGCCTTTCTGTAGGTGCTTCTGTGGGCGTCTCTGTGCCCAGCCTAAGGGCCACACCAAAGGGCCCTCTGGCGAGGCCCTCAGGCGCGGGCCTACCAGGTGCGGGCACGCCCGACCGGGACACTGCTTTAATATCTCTCCCACTGCCCCGATTGGGCAGGAGCCTCTGAGCGGGACGATTTCCCGCTCAGGTGCTTCAACCCCGATCGGGGGAGCTAAGATGGATGGTGGGTGGAGAGCAAGCAGCCCGACCGGGACGCTGCTTTAATATCCCTCCTACTGCCCCGATTGGGCAGGAGCCTCTGAGTGGGACGATTTCCTGCTCAGGCGCTTCAACCCCGATCGGGGGAGCTAAGATGGATGGTGGATGGAGAGTGGATTTGAAAACTGTTCTTCTTATGCTATGGGCAAAAAATGTGTTCTCTGTTTTTGCTTCCCATTTGTGGAAGTGTTCCTGTGGCCAATGTTACGGAGGGGGGGGGGGGGTTGAAACAATGCATGCACATTTATATCTTCCGATGTACCCACATTATTTTGGTTGGAAAATGTACCCCAGAAAAAGGAGGCACAAATACGTACAGGTGATTTTTCCTTAGACAACTTTCTAAATGAAAGTTCATGCATACTTTCACTTTGAAGCTCCAATGCACTATCCATGAGTAAGTGTTTGCAACCGTTAGTGCTCTCTTGGTAGCACGAAATTTGCTCACTTAAAAATTCATTGAATGTTTATGGCTAGCAGGGCATGCAACTGCAGACTTAGGGGCCCTTTTACTGTGCTAAAGTGCTAGGGAGGTCTGCATTTACTACTTACCATGCATTGAGGGCACACCTTAATGCATGGTAAGTGAAACATTCATGTGCTAAATGTCAGAGGTGTGACCAGCATGTCCCTATCAGATAGCACATGGAACTGTACTCCAATGTGCGGCAGTTGCATTTGCAATTAACGTAGGTGCACCTAAAACAACTCATAAAAGTGTCATTCAGTGCACCTGCGCTAATTGCCACATTGACAGTGAGAGTGTGCTATGTACCCACATACTAACTGCAATGTAGTCTCCATGCCCACTCTCCACCCATACCCTGCCATTCTCTGCCCTTTTGCGCAGTAGGCAATTAATGTGCATTTTAGTGGGTATTAGCTCACAGTTACCACATGCTAAAACATGCATTAATTACACAGCAGGCTTTAGTAAAACGGTCCCTTAGCATATACCCGCCATATACCATAAATAGAACCTCATGGCAGAAGGTATTACGTATCCTAGTTTTCTAGACCGGGGTACAAGTACTCTTTAATTAAAAGAAACGAAATATATAATGAGATAAATTACAAGACGGGATTTTATTATGCGGTAAATGTGGTTCATTTTACTTGAAAAATAGTCTGGTTTTCTTTCTATTCATGTCAGTATTCCATTACAAAGTTTAAAAAAATCATCTTAATAACCATATCTATTTCAATTATTTCAGAATTAAAAATCACTTACATTTTACTGTTGAATATGCTTATAAGAAATAGAAAAAAATTCTATGAGCTCATACAATTCAGTGATAGAGGTATCCGGGAGTTCGGAGCTGATGGTTTCAGAGGTCTGGCTTGAGAGCAATGTTAGCTGTGTTGATAGTTGCCTTATTGGAGAACACTGAACTATCATGTTGACGAATGTTCTAATTAAACATGTAGGCTTATTTGTTTTAACTGTTATTGCTTCACTGTCCTTTCACTTACTAAATGACAATTACCTATCCTAAAATTTATATTCATCCTGCCAGCAATGCCAATCTTCTGCAACAATCTGGACAGACTTAACTCCAAAAGGGCCCAGGCACCAAAGGTTAGCATGTACCTAGAATAATAGCATAATTAACATAGTAAATGATGGCAGATAAAGACCGGCACGGCCCATCTAGTCTGCCTAGTAAGGTGGTTAGTGACCTCCGCTATGATTTTTTTTGAAGTGTACAAGTCATTTAATTTCTGCTTTGAGAAAAAATGCCCTACACTTTGATTCTATCCTCATGCTATATAAGGATTCTCTGTGTTTATACCATGCCTTTTTGAATTTCATCACTGTTGTTGTCCCCACATTCCATTCCAACCATCCACCACTCTTTCCTTGGAAAAGTATTTCCTGATGTTGCTTTTAAATTTATCTCATTGCAGCTTTGTTTCATGTCCTCTAGTTCTATAGCTTCCCCATCAATTGGAAAAGGTTTGTTTGTTTATTAACACCTCTCAAGTATTTACAGTAACTATATGTAATATGTAGAGTATGCGTATTCTGGTCTTCTACATATGTGCTCTAGAGCAGACTCTGTACCATTTTGGTAGGTTTCTTCTGAATCACTTCAAGAATGCATGTTCTAAACAGATAAATTCCCAAAGGTGTTAGTATCCTAATTTGGCCCCTTTGAAAACTGACTAGAGCTGAGATCCAAAATTTACTATTGTAGATTCATTAGGAGCTTAAATTTATAAGTCTAAAAAGTGGATAGCAATGGGGAGGAATTTAGGATAGGAGAAAAAGTTAAGAATTTAACAGTGATTTTCAGCACTAAGCACCTCCGTTAGGATCCTGAAGGGGTCATTTTAGAAGTACTTAGATCTGCAAATGTCAGTATTTACACCTCTAGATTGAATATATGTGCAAACAGCAATTTTGGAAAGCCATTATTTGCATATGTAGAAATCCCTTGATGCAAAGATTTCAGTGGGGCATAGTGGGCATGAAGTTTGGGAATGCCTGTCAAAGAGATATGGACTTCCCATTTTACAATGAGAAGCCACATCTAAATTAAAAAATATCCACCTGGGCTTTTATACCTGCCCTGAGGAATATGCAAGTGCCTGCTTGAAGGGGCAGGTGTAAAGGTTGACAGAACCATCCCTCCATCTACACCAGATAACCCCCCTGGCACAATCAGCATTTTCTTCCACCCCATGAACACCAGAAGCATACTGCTACCTCTCAACATACCCTGGCACTCTCCATTTCTTACCAGGAGATTTACTGACTAGAGTAGGAACAACTCCCAGTCACTGCTGCTCCATCAATGGCTCGGCATGAATATAATGCCTCTGCCCCTAGAAGTAGTCTTGCAAGACTATTGCTAGGCATCAAGCTGTCAAATAAGGAGAAGGTGGTATCAGGCGGAGGAATAGATCCTGTCACTGCCCCTTTACCAGATAGTGGGCCCAATCTAGGGCTCACTATCTTGGTTGCTGCAGTCAGAACTCTCGATTCCTGGCTGCAGCTACAATGGGACACTTTTTTTAAAGTTTTATTTTATAGAATTGCTGTATCCACTGGATGTGCCAGAAAATGGGTGTGCATTCCTGCATGTTCTTCTGGGTATTTTACAAGAAGCTCTGTCTTCCGGCAAAGCCTTTTGTTAGACACAGAGACGAATTGTGTATGACCTGGCATGGCTGTCTAAATTCTTCTACTACTAATAATAATCATTTATATAGCACTACTAGGCATACACAGTGCTGTACAAGTACACACAGACAGTCCCTGCTCCACAAAGCTTACAATCTGGTCTCTATGACCTATCTAAAGGTGACATTTTACTTACCAGATAATGTCCTTTCCTTGAGTCCTGATAGATCCGTCCAGAAAGATGAGTGGAGACAGAGCCAATGAAATATTCAGGTTTGAATTATGTCATGCCTCTATTAGCCTGAGCCTGGGGCAAAATCAGTATTCATACCCAAGCATATGGAAAGAAATGACAAATCTCATACAACCTCAACAAGGGTAATAATTCTTTATTCTTTATTTACATTTGATATACTGCCCAGGTGGTAGCATCAGGGCAGTTGACAATGGTAATCAAAAAGATGAGACATGAGAAATAGAAAAGAAAGCCATCCTTGATAGTTCAGAGGATGCAGATATACTAAGGTGAGAGAGGGGGCAGGAGGGATTGAGGCAGACATACTAAGGTGAGAGAGGGGCCCAGAGGAATTGAGGAAGTAGCAGTATTAGGACTGCACAAAGGGAAGGTCAAAAGCCAGGTGGAAGATGAGTTTTCAGCATAGTTTTGAATTTTACAAGAGTCCCAGACAGAGTACAGAGGGCAAATAGTTCCATAAGGCAGGGCCAAGAAAGAAGACAGCAGAGTTATGGGTGAGTTTGAGGTGTGCTTGGAAAACTGGGATAAGGAACAGGCGATTAGCATGAATAGATCTTAACTGGTGGTGGGGGGTGTGGAGATGAATGATGTCAGCCAAGTATTGTGGGGTTAAAGTGTGAAGGACTTTATGTACAAATGTGAGTATTTCATATTGCATTCTGTACTTGAGAGGAAGCCAGAGAAGAGTGATGTGCAGGGGAGTGACATGATCTGATTGGGAGGTGCGGATGAGTATGTAGGCTGCTGTGTTTTGGAGGAGCTCTAGTCATTGTAATTGGTACTGGGGGAGACAGGCTAGGGTAACATTGCAATAGTCAAGCCTTGTGATGATTAGGGATAGAAGGACCATAGTGAGGGAGGGGAGGGATAGAAAAGGGCAGACCGCACAGATCTGACGGAATGAGAAAAAGGAGCAGCGGATGAGGGATGAGAGCTGTTCATTAAAGGACAGAGACAAATCAAAAATCACACCTAGATGGGGGCGGAGTCTTCCGCATACGAAGATGGCCGCTTGAACCGGAGCTCCCTCACAGCATTATAAAATCCGGAGCCGACTGGGAGACAGGGACCCCTAAAACTACCACAGGTACAGACTGAACCATCCGGGATATGTCCTCGTTAAAACCTGCCAGGCTGGACTTCCAACCAGCAGCGGGGCAGTCAAACAAACGGGCTAAACAAGACCTTGCATCCCCTCAGAAAATGGCGGCGGATAACATCTTGTCGGAAGGGGTGCGGGAGATATTACAGGAATTGAGATCCGTGAAAGACATTGTCACCACCAACTCGGGGACACTAAAGAAGGTTCAGGAGGATCTGCATGAGGTGAGAGAACGACTGGGAGACCTTACTACTCGCTTAGAAGAAGTAGAGGCCGAGGTGGACAGGCAATCCTCTGTGCTCGCGCAGATTGGCCCTCTGGCTCAACGGGTCACAGCCCTCGAAGTGCACGTTGAGGATCAATCGAATAGAATGCGGAGAAATAATATACGTATACTAGGTATCCCAGAGGGGCGAGAAGGATCAGACTCTGTAACTTTCTTAGAGAAACTTATCCCTAATATGTTAAACATCACTTTGGAGCGCGCTCTGGAACTAGAACGTGCGCACCGGGTACCTTCCCACCCGACATCTCACTCGCCCAGACCTCGACCGTTCATAGTTAAAGTGCTGCGGTACCAACGTGTAATACAAATCATGCAAGCGGCGAAACAGAGACATAATTTACAATTTGATGGACACAAAATATCTTTTTTCCCGGATCTAAGCAAGCAAACGGCTCAGCGTCGGAAAGATCTCCTGGCCTGCAGACCAGCCCTGCAACAACTACAGGCCCGCTTTGGACTTTTTTATCCTGCCACGATGAAAGTCACTTTGGACAATCATACCCATACCTTCACCGAGGGTCGCGCCCTCCGAGCATTCGTACAGGATCGCGCCCAGATGGAAGTGGGACCGGAAAGGCAATAGAGATTCGGGGACATCACCCTGATACTATACTTGGCGCTTACACTTGGTTGGAGGCCTTTGTTCTGCCCCTGCCGGCTCATTGCGAAAATGGGAGGTGGTGGCTGAACGAAGGAGAACTTCATGAGATTAGTGTGCGTACCCAAGCAAGGACCGCATCATGCATCATGTAATTGTTGTACAGTTGACTGGGTTCCCAGTTCTCTCAGTTTGGTTCAAAATTAGTATTTTGGCACAACCATAATGTTGGAGTGGGTTTAAGTTTTGTCAGGCGGCAAGGCTCTACCGGATAAGTTTAGTTAGGTTGCGACTTATTTCAGTCAGGCTGTTTAATTGTTATAATGAGAGAGTTCGATAATTTATCCTTGGGGTTGTTGACCGTGAATGTCATCCTTCTTTATCACAGTAAGACACAATATGGCTAGCTCTCGGGTGCGGGTGCTATCCCTCAATGTCAAAGGCCTCACTAACCCAGCTAAGAGGAAGAAAATCCTCACTTACTGTAAACACCAAAATGCAGACATAGTCTACTTACAGGAGACCCATTTGACCCTCGCAGAATCATGCAAAGTGAAGGATAAGACATATCAAAATATTCTTTCTGCACCGGCCCTTAAGAAGAAAGGAGGGGTTATCATTCTAGCCAAGCAAAATCTACACATGGCAGTGCAAGAAACTGGGATAGATCCGACTGGACGCTGGGCTAGGGTTCGGGCGCAACTTAATGGCAGTTCGTATACATTTATGACAGTGTATGGTCCCACGGTGGATGACCCACAATGTTTCACCCAGATTACTCAAGAACTCCTAAGTACAGGCTCCTCTCATATTGTGCTAGGGGGTGATTTTAATCTCATACCTGACCCTCTCCTGGATAGAACGCCTTATAAGCCTCAACATAAACCTCAGTCATCTCAGGAGCTACATAATATGATAGACCTGCTTGGGATATTGGATCCTTGGAGACTCTTTCATCCCCAAGACAGAGAGTATTCCTTTTACTCTATGCCCCACAATACACAAACTCGCATTGACTACTTCTTAACCTCCAAAACGCTCTTGCCCGAAGTTGTTGAGGTGGGTCTGTTACCCCGAACAGTATCAGATCACTCGGCGATTTACATGGATCTTAACGTGGGCCACATAACAATGCCCCAAAGTAGATTCTCTTTTGAGAAATCCTGGTTGGCAGATGAGAAGTTTCGTACTGCTATGAAGACAGCCATCACAGAATATTTTACCACAAAGAAATACGGAGATACCTCCACATGGGCTTGGTGGGAGGCCTTCAAAGCTACTGTCCGCGGACATATGACGACTTACAAGATACACAAACGTAAAGCAGAGGTAAAGAGAAGAGCGGAATTGGAGGTGGAGATTAGCACGGGCGAACGACTCCTAGCCCGACAGGCAGACCAGACGGTGTTACTATGTCTACAGAAGTTACGTGCTCAGTACAATGCTCTCCTACACGAAGAGGTAACTGAATCTCTTAAGATGCAGCAGGGGAGGTATTATCATGACAGTAATCGGGCTAGCTCGCTTCTAGCAAATACCTTAAAGACAAAGCGAGCGGTCACACGGATCGCCGGATTAAAAGACTCGGCAGGAGCCCTAAAAGTGACCGACAAAGAGATACTAGCGATCTGCGAGAGATTTTATTCCAAGCTTTACCAATCCGAAACAGCATATGATGAATCACTGTTCTCCGCCTTTATCTCCTCAATTGAAGGTCCCCAACTCTCACAGCAGCAACAACAACTTCTTTCTACGCCGATCACCTGCAAAGAGATTCAAACCGCTCTACAGCAGTTAGCAAAAGGTAAGGCTAGCGGACCAGATGGCTTACCTGTGGAATTCTATGGTGCCTTCTCAGATCTGCTCACCCCAGAACTGCTGCTATATTATGAAGGGCTTGCGGAAGACCTCCCAGTGGTAGGAGCGCTGGCAGCTGCAACGATCGTGATACATCCCAAACCTGGCAGAGACCCGGAGAGAATCGAGAATTACAGACCTATCTCACTGCTAAATGCCGATTACAAAATTTATGCTAAGATCCTGGCCAACCGGCTATCCCAGGTCCTGGGGACGCCTATACATCCCGATCAATGTGGCTTTATGCCGGGCAGATCCGCAGTGGACAACGGGCGCATACTGGCACATGTACTCCGCAAAGCACAACAGACAGATCAGCCAATAGTGGGACTTGCATTAGACGCAGAGAAAGCCTTTGACAGGGTCGAGCTACCTTATTTATATCGGACCATGCGTTGGATGGGGATCCCGGATGCTTTCCTGAAGAGTGTTCAACTCATGTATGCCAGACCGGTGGCTCGTGTGGCAGCAAACGGTACCGCGTCACAAGAATTCCCCCTCACCAGAGGAACACGTCAGGGATGCCCATTGTCACCCTTGTTGTTTAATATAGCCCTGGAACCTCTGCTTCTTAAAATTCGCCAGATGTCCAATATACAGGGGATGCCACTGGAAGGTTATCACTGTAAAGTGTCTGCCTATGCAGATGATCTTCTCATGTTCCTCCATGAGAACTCATTGGAGACCACCTTGAACACTATTATGGAATACTCCGGCATCTCGGGATATAAACTGAATTTAGAGAAGACCATCAGTATACCGCTTACGGCAACAGTTTCGACAGAAGTTCTTCATCGATATCCCTTCCAGGTGGAGAAAACGTCCTTTAAATATTTGGGGGTCCCCTATGGTACTACTTTAGCGGATACTTTATCTCTGGTCACAGACCGATGTAAGGAGCTTCTCCAAAACTGTGCTCAAAAATGGTCGCCTTTAAATTTGACCTGGTGGGGACGTCTAGAAACTATTAAAATGGTTATGGTCCCTAAAATTACTTATATCCTCAGTATGATTCCGGTACTATTCCCAACAAAATTCTACCGAGAATTGGAAAAAAGCTGTTGCTCTTCCTCTGGAGCAAAAAACACCACGGATAGCGGCGTGGAAGCTGAAGCTTCCGAAAGAACGTGGCGGCGTGCACTTTCCGGATTTCTACCGATATCATGTAGCGGCCTTATTAAAGCAAGGTTCATGGTGGGCGGAGGATCTGGATGTCCTGGGGCATCCGACATGGCTACTTGTGGAATCAGCAGCTAGTGGCCTGCTCCCGCTGAGGTATTATATTGGCGCAACGGTGCAACAAACTCAGATGGGCAACGAGATACTACAGGCCACCCAACAAGCCTTTAATCTTCTCCTGCCCATATTGGGTGATAATCAGAACTTCACGGATGCCACCCCACTTTGGTTAAACCCACGTTTTAAAATAGGAGGCGAATGTATAGCTTGGATCTCATGGATACGCCGAGGAATCTTCAGTCTGGGTCAACTCCTTGTCGGGCAAAATTACAAAACCTTTGCAGAACTCCAATCAGAATATCAATTACCCTACAAATGCATGTTCCAATGGGCTCAATTGCGGCATTGTCTGAGTAAAGTGGGAGTGACGCCACTGCATAGGGTGGGTGGTCAACCGGCATATCAGCTGATCCAAGAATTTCGGATGGGCACTGGTCTAATCTCCAAATGCGTAGAACTCCTAAGAGCAGCCGATACTCGTGACCCCAGTGGTGCCCAGTTGGTATGGGAAGAAGAAGCCGGCTGCCTACCAACTTCCGAAACTTGGGCACTCTTTTGGGGACCCCAAATACGGTTGTCG
This sequence comes from Ichthyophis bannanicus, assembly GCA_033557465.1. Classification (NCBI taxonomy): domain Eukaryota; kingdom Metazoa; phylum Chordata; class Amphibia; order Gymnophiona; family Ichthyophiidae; genus Ichthyophis; species Ichthyophis bannanicus. The sequence continues at coordinate 363,306,837 of CM066032.1, read as the reverse complement.
AGATCAGCATCACTTACACAGATGCTGTACTTTCTGGCGCATCGTGCCTATTTGACCCCGGTCAAGATGTCTAAATGGCAAACACACGCTGATGGCCACTGCTGGTCTTGTGGTTCCGAACTCGGCACCATGGCACATATGCTTTATTATTGTCCCTTACTGTCGCCCTATTGGAAAGGAGTTTGGCAGAAAATTCAGAAGCTATGCCGGATTGACACGCCTATCACTTTCCAAATTGTTATTTATAAGTCTCTGGCGGAAGTGCCAAGTCTCCAGCGATGCCACGTGGCGCTGTTCAATCTACTGCTCAGTCTGGCACAGAAGGCCATTATGAACCACTGGAAGACCTTTAACGCACTGAGCGTCCCTTACTGGTGGAACTTAGTGTGCTATCATCGCTCATGTGAAATAGCGTATGTCGCACAAAATCCATCCTTTCGAAGCCTCTTGAGTAAATGGGACACCCCTCACTGGGAAGTTAGTCGACATGATTCTTTACTATGAAGGTATGACATTTGCGGTCTTCACCCCCTCCCCCTTTATTCCCAATTCCTATGATCGTGTTTACTCCAGATAGTAGGAAATAGATAATACACCTGTCTGTATTTGTCCTGGTTAATGTATGCATCGTATGTTTTGTAGTTGTGTTATTATACTGTTTGTTCTGTTATATTGTCTGAAAATTGGTAAATAAAGTCGGTAAAAAAAAAAAAAAAATCACACCTAGATAATGGAGAGATGATACCAGAGGAACAGGGATATGGGCGAGCTAAAGAGACAGAGAGGGACAGAGGGCACTGAAGATGAACCAGATGGCAGTGGATTATGGAGGAGTTGAGATGGAGATAGTTTGCGGCCACCAACAACGTGCTACTGAACCAGCTAGTTCCCCCCACTCACACTGCTTTCAACTGCCCAAAGGAGAGGAGGAGGAGTCCTGATCATTGCAAGGAACAACCTAAGGCTCAAAACTAGTTCCACCACAAATACAAGTCACTGCAACACAATCATCGTAGGGAACAAGAATCTAGCCCTGTGCCTCACCTACAGAGCTCCACATGCTCCCCCAGACAAACTATCATCAATACTAGAATCGGTCTGTGCAGTCAACAACCTCCACAAACCTCTGCTGGTACTCAGAGACTTCAACCTTAGATCTGCCACAAGCAAGGATGCAGAAGCCTTTCTGACAGCCATGGACTCTCTCCAGTTCACCCAGATGATCACCACCCTCACATACAGGCTCGGATCATCCTCCGACCTCATCTTCGCCCCCAACAACCTAATAGAAAGAAACATCATCACAAGACCCTCAATCACACCAGTACCCTGGTCGGACCACCACATATTAAAAGTCCAGCTACAATCTATAAACCTCAATGGCCATCAAGACAAGCCATCCACATCTAGGAGATTCAAAAGCTTTGACAAAGACCAATTCCTACAGGACATTCTACCCCTCCTAAACACAAACACAGGGGACATAAATGAACAAATCGCCAGCTGGAACAACACCATCATATCCACTGCCAAACCCACGGTCCCCAGAATACAAAAATCGCACAGCACTAGATTCAGCTCCACCCCCTGGTACTCCAAGGACATACGCAAAGCAAAGAGAGTCCTGAGACAACTAGAAAGTCGCTGGAGATGCACCAAGTCAGCCTCCATATAGGACTTATACCAATCAAAGCAAAAATAATATAACAACCTCATCAACCAACGGAAGATGGAATACCACACAAACCTGATCCTGAAGTCCGCAAACAAACCAAGAGAGCTCTTTGAATTAGTAAAGACCCTCACCAATGAACCCAAAACTGGGAAAGATGAGCAAATAGATCCACAGACCTTCGCAGACTACCTCAAGACCAAATTCACCGCCTCCCCCAAGAATACCACGAGCAACACCAACAAGCTTCCTCCTCCCAACCAAATCTGGGACAGATTCAGCATCCCGTCCACAGAACAGATCTCAACCATTATCACATCACTCAACACCAGCACCGCCCCTACAGATCCATGCCCAGTAACCTGGATCAAAGCAGCAAAAGAAGATCTCATCCAAATCATCCGCAAAATGGTTCACAATTCACTTACTACAGGAATTATGCCTAGTGCCCTGAAGCTAGCCACAATACACCCAATCCCCAAAAAATCCCCACTAAGTAAAACTGACCCAGCCGCCTACAGACCTATCTCAAGCCTCCCCCTTATATCGAAGATCATCGAAAAGGCGGTCCAGCATCAACTTCAACATCACATCGACAGCCACGCCCGTCTAGACCCTAATCAACATGGCTTCCAACCAAACCATGGCGTCAAATCTCTACCAATACCCCTCTTCGACAAGCTGATCCGAGCATTGACAACATTAAGAAGGGCATCATCATGATCTTCATAGACATCTCCTCAGCATTTGACACTGCCAACCACACAACCCTGCTATCAAGACTACAGGAAGCTGGCCTACATGGCACCACCTTGAACTGATTCACATCCTAACTCACTGACAGACAGCTCCAAGTCAAATGCAGCTCAGATACCTCCCGGCCTCTGAGAGCCTTCCAGGGCATCCCACAAGGCTCATCACTCTCTGCCCTGCTACTTAACCTGTACATAACCTGTAACCATCATGATATTAACCCCCATCAACATGGACAGCCCAGACTACTCTAATCTAGCCAATTGTCTTCAGCAAATGACAAACTGGCCCCTGGAAAAGAACTTGTCCATAAACTACAACAAAATAGAAGCACTACTCAACACCAGAAACTCCACCTTCTCCCCCACACCCACCATCAAGCTGAACGACATCACAATACCAATAAAGCCCGAAGTGAAATACCTCGGAGTGACTCTCGACAAGGACCTGAACCTACAGTCTCACATTGCCAGAACCACAAGGAACACATACCTCAAAATGTGAACCATCAGGCGCCTCAAACCCGTTCTCTCACAGGAGCATTTCCGTACAGTCTTTCAAGCTCTCATCACTCCCACATTAGACTACTGCAACCCCATTTACCTTGGGCTCTTAAAACAAGCACTCCGGCCTTTACATATAGCACAGAACACTGCCGTCCACATAATAACGGGCGCTTCAAGGCACGACCACATTATCCCCATTCTCAACCACCTCCACTGGCTCCCAATCAGCTCCCACATCCGATACAAGGTACTCCTAAACATATTCAAAATAAAACAGAACCTCTCAGTTAATTGTCTGCAACTCCTCATCAAAGCTGACCAAAGCACCAGACCCAGAAGAAGGGGAACCGCAGACACCATCACCACCCCCAAAGAATTTGCCAGAATAAGACAAGACACCTCAAGAAGAGCACTATCCCAGACGGCACCCACCCTATGGAACTCGCTCACCGATGAACTGAGATCATCCATAGACCTCAAGGACTTCAGGAAGCTGCTCAAAAAACACTCTTCATAGAACACTATAAGGAATTCACGCGATCCAGCTACCAGCCTACTCCCATCTCTGCATGACCCCTGCATCCCCCTGCTACTTGTACATATCCCCTGTACATAGCTCACAATGTATATAGCACACCAGTTAATCATTCACACTGTACTCTCACACCACACTGCCTCATGATTTGTTTGATGTGCTAACCGCTTTGATTTAAAGATAAAGCGGTATATTAATTCCTTTTAAATAATAAATAAAATAAATAAGATATGAGAGAGAGTCAATGGGAAGGGATGGGTTGGAAAGATAAGTGATCTTGTGACAAGAGGAGATGGCTTTAGATAAAGAGATTGGGTGAAATGAGGACCAAGTGTGTGATAAGTGAGCAACTGATGTAGAGTATGGATCAGGAACTGTCGGAGACGGCGCGTTCGGCAATAGCAGGAGCAGATATATGGCCAATGTGGAGCGCAACAAGAGGATTTTATCTGAAAAAATAAGGCTAGGTGAGCAGAATCAGGTAAAGCAGTGGAGGTAGTCACAGGGGAAGAAGTGTAGGGGGTAGAGAGTGTATGAAAAACTGAGTTGAGTTGTCAGGAGGAGTTGGAGAATGAGGAGATCAAATTAGAGTAGGGAGTAGTAGAATTGTCTGGCAGAGTTGATCATGGAATGATAGTGCTAGTGGCAATTCTGAAATAGCAGAAGGGAGTCAGGTGAGGGATGTTTATGCCAGCAGCAGAGTGATACCAGGAATGGCGACTGTGTGTGCACGGTGGTGGAGCAAGATGCAGGGGAGCTATCTGGTTGAGTGCAGTGGCAAAAGTGGTGTTCCATGACTGAACTGGAATATTGGAGAGGAGCGAGGCAAAGTCAGGAGGGAAGAGGGCATCTAAAAGATGAAATTGTTGAAGAGTAGCGGATGTAATATAGCATTGAAGGTGAACTGAACCAGGGTCATGGAGGGAAGGAGTAGGGAGAAAAATATACAGTGATGATCTGACTATGGAAGGGAGAGGGTGGAAATGAAATCTCCTAATATCATCTGATTGGGGGTAAAAAAGAGAGATTTCAGAGAGTAAAAGCAGTAGGGAATGCTACCGGTGGGGGTGATGGGAGGGTGAGCTTAGAGAAGAAGGAAATGGAAAGAAGGAGAGGAGTTTAAATGGAGAAGAAGGGATTCAGGATGATGGAGAGCTGGAGTGAATTTCAGCAATGGGAAGGGTGGAGCAGTGAAGAATGGCTATGCATCCATCATTCAGACCCGATCAGGAGGTGGAGAAGGCAGAAACATCCAGGGGGAGGCAATAGCTATATAGAGGGTCTTCATCCTCACACAGCCAGTTTTCTGTTATGAACAAGATATCCAGGGAATGCTGGAGAATAAGGTCCTGAATGAGGACAGATTTGGAGCACACTGATCTACAATTAATAAGTGCTAGGTTAAGAAGAAAGTGGAAAGGGCCAAGCAATCGGTGGTGACTGTGGTTGGAGGAAAGAGGATAGGGCAGTAGATTGGTAGTGACATGGGAAAGATGACCAGGTGGAGGGATGACAGAAGGGGCAGGGTACCATCCTCAATGCACGGGGATGGTTGTCATGGTGGAGAGCAGAACAAGGTAGAAGATGCGTAGGAGAACGGAGATCAAGCGCTGATGAGACTTACCCTCAGGGACTGGCTGGAAGGTGAAGACAGGAGACTTCAGAACAAAGGAAGATGTACAGAAGTTGCCTAGACTACCTCATCACTGGAGTCACCTCAAGGAGCTTGCCCACTGTGGCATGGAACTCCGCAGGAGACCTCTTAATATATCCCAGGTTACCTCACAGGCAACACAGTGGTGTTTCATGAGGCCACATCATTTTCAGGTGGGAAGGGTCTTGCAAAATGAGTGGCAGGGATACCAAAACAGAATTCAGTACCTCACAGGCAATTTGGTGGCATTTCATGTGGCTGTGTCACTTCTGGGTGGGAAGGGGCTTGCAGAATGAATGGCAGGACACCAAAACAGAATGCAGTTCCTGAAACAGTAATGGTCATTCATACAAAGGCAGCACAGCAGAGAATAAAGTAGATTACAGACAGGTAGGCAGTTACTTGTTTAACCGAGCAGCTAAGAAATTATATACAGGATTAGTTTGAATAGGAGGCTTGTCAGTAGGTTATCAGCCCGCAGGGTCAAACACTCAGATTATAGCAGACCAATAGGTACCACTGCATTATAGCAAATCAATTCAGTTCCAGGGGCAAGTTTTGGTCTAGCAGGACTCAAGGCAAGGACATTATCTGAAAAGTAAACTGACATCTTCGACACCCGCTAGACCAATCCAGACAAGTAGGATGTACCAAAACTATGCCTCCACTGGGTGGGAAAAAGACACAGCAGATTGTAAAACCCTTAAGCCAAAAGCCATGCCTGCCAAGCGTGGACATCCAAGTGGTAATGCTTGATGCGCACCTTGCCACCTGACAAATGTCTGAGGGGGCTACGAACTATGCGCCATCTATGAGGATGTTTGTGCTCGAGTAGAATGTGTGTAACGAGCCAGTTCCATAACAGATAAGTCAAGACAATGGCCTCCTTGATCCAGCTCCCCAATGTAGACTTGAAGGCTGCATCACCCTTGCATGGCCCAGCAAAAAGCACAAAAATATGATTCAACTTATGAAAGGAATTCGTAACATTCAAGTACCAGAGAAGCACCCTCAGGACATCCACAAGACTCTTTCCCAATCTTTCCCTTGACACTGCTCCTTAGAGAAGGAAGGCAGACAAACCACTTGATTCACATAGAAGGGAGATAGCACCTTGGGCAAAAAGGAAGGCACAGGCCACATGAAGATAGCCTCTTCTGAGAAGGACAGATATGGATCTCAGGAAGACAGACCCTGAAGCTTGAAAATCCATCTGGCCAAACAAATCATGACCAAGAAAATAGCCTTGAGAATTAAATCCTTAAGAAAAGCACATTGAAAAGGACTCTGAGCACTAGACAGAGATCCTAGGAAGGGACAATTGACTGGAAAGGGATATGCAGACATCAAAACCTCTAGAAATCAATGAGAGACATCAGGGTGAGAGACCAAAGATCATCTAGCCACCGGATCTCTAGAACAGGACCAAGCTGCTACCTGGATTTTCAGGGAGGTAAGAGAAAGGCCCTTTTCCAGACCATCCTGAGGGAAGGCCAGCAGAGACGGCATTGTTGCCACCTCAGGCATAAGCTTTTGTGTGCCACACCAATACTCAAAGAGGCACAAGAGCTGCACATATGCCAGCCTGGTAGAACATCTCCTGGCTTTGAGAAGAATGGAAACTACCACAGGAAAACAGCCTTTATTCATCAGCTGATTCCTTTCAAGAACCCAGCTGTAAGCAAGAAGGGAGCCAAGATGTCTAGAACAATCAGCCCTTGGTGGAACTGGTCACAAAATGGGGGCAGATGAATAGGAGGTTCCCACAGGAGGTGCATCAGGTCCCCGAATCACGCTTTCCTTTGTGATAGGCGATGGCCTAGTTCATCCTGTAGGTAGCCGAGGCCCGTATATTAGGCCTGAGTCCCCCTCCCTTCCACTAGAATATTATAACTGACTTTGGAATATTACAGCTGAACAGACAGAAAAATACCAGTAGCTTTTAGAGACACTGCTCTGCTCTGCTTCTGATAAGAACTGCTATTGATAAGAAAGTGAAACTTTTCCACTGTAGTTTGTTATGAAAATCACAGATGTCTCTCAGTAGTATGCCTTTACACTGTTTTTCTGCTGGCTAACTGACCTTGCAATAGAGTAGCAAAATGTAATATTATGTCTAGGGATTTGAGCCACAGTTAGAAAGGCCTGCACAGAATAAGAACAGGTTTAAGCCAGATCAGAGATGGCTATTGGGAGATGGAGGGGGCCACTAGGACCAAAGAGGAGATGTTCTTCAGCGCCCAGATGAGAGTCCAGCTGCTTTCTACAAACGATTAACTGAAGCCTATAGACTTTACACCCCCTATGACCCAGCAACTCAGGAGAATTTACGCATGGTGAATGCCGCTTTTGTGAGTCAGTCCCAGGGAGACATAAAACGAAAACTGCAAAAATTAGAAGGATTTGCGGGCATGAACGCAACACAGTTAATGGAAGTCGCACAAAAGGTATTTGTGAATCGTGATCAAGAGTGCAAGAGAGAAAGTGAAAGAAGGATGAGGAGGAAAGTGGATCTGCTTGCTGCAGCACTAGTTGAAGGACGCGGAGGAGGATATCCTAACAGAAGAGCCAGAGGATGGGAAAGGGGCCGAGGGAGCGCTCGGCCCCCCTTAGGTGCAAATCAGTGCGCTTATTGTAAAGAGGAAGGACATTGGAAGGATGCGTGCCCAAACATGAGCTCCACCCCCTGGAGGGGACGCGGGAGTGCTAGGAGAGCGGGGGGGGGGGGCAATTCCAGCAGCGAGGGGGGATGCAGCACGCACAGTTTCAGCAGGTCCAGCAAAATGAGACTGCCATGCAGGGAGTGGCAGTCACCAAAGCAGATTTCATGGATGATGAGGACTAGGCCAGACCGGGCTCCAAGTTCTTCTTAGGTCTCCAGGAGCCTATGGTGAATGTAAAAATTGGAGACCAGCATATGGACTTTATGGTAGACACAGGGGCCGAGCATTCAGTAGTAGCCAAGCCGGTGGCCCCTGTGTCCTCTCGATCTGTTACAATCGTGGGAGCTACAGGAACAAGAACCACAAGACCTTTTCTGCAGAACCGCGCCTGTGAACTAGGGGGACAGAAGATAACACACCAGTTCCTGTATATGCCTGAATGCCCAGTTCCCCTGTTGGGCCGAGACATGCTTGCAAAGCTTCAAGCACAGATATCCTTTGTTGAAGGGGGAAAAATGGAAATGACTATAAACTCAAAACCTGCCGGCCTGATGGTGTTAGCTGTCCCCCGAGAAGAAGAATGCCGGTTCTATTCATCTGCATCCAAAGCAGTAAGCCTCTGTACACCTCTCAGCATTGCAGCCCTGCCTGGAGTATGGGCGGAAAATAATCCACCTAGCCTAGCGAAGAATATAGCTCCTGTACTTGTTACCCTTAAGCCAGGAGCAGAACCAGTGCATGTGCGTCAGTATCCCCTCCCACGACCAGCAATTGAAGGTATTCATCGCCACCTGAAGAAATTACTGCAGTATGGACTCCTTAGAGAATGCCAATCACCCTGGAACACCCCCCTTCTCCCAATCAAGAAGCCTGGGACAGGTGACTACCGCCCAGTGCAGGATCTACGTCAAGTAAACAGTGCAGTTGAAACCATACATCCAGTAGTACCAAATCCTTACACCCTCCTGGGACTGATTCCAGCAGAAGCCACACATTTCACTGTTTTGGACTTGAAAGATTCCTTTTTCTGTATACGCCTGGCAGATGCCAGTCAGCTTTTGCTTGCATTTGAATGGGAAAACCCTACCACAGGAAGACGAGGACAACTCACTTGGACTCGCTTGCCACAAGGATTCAAGAATTCACCCACTATCTTCAGTGCAGCCCTCAGTCAAGATCTGTCAAGTTACCCTGTAACTCCGGGAAAGAGAATCCTACTCCAATATGTGGATGATTTGCTCATAGCCACCAACAATGAAACTGATTGTGTGCAAGCTACTAGTGATCTTTTGCACCTTTTGAATGAAGCTGGATACAAGGTCTCAAGAGCCAAGGCACAATTATGCCGGACAGAAGTGAAATACCTAGGGTTCCATTTGTCAAAGGGAACCCGGAAATTAGGACTTGAGCGAAAGGAAGCAGTATGCCGCATCCCAACCCCCACTACCAGAAAACAGGTGCGAGCTTTCTTGGGAGCTGCAGGATATTGCCGAATATGGATACCAAATTTTGCACTCATAGCAAAACCCTTGTACCAAGTGACACAGGGAGCTGAACGATCCCCCTTGGAATGGGGCCCAGAACAAGATAAAGCATTCAAATCATTGAAAACAGCATTGATGTCATCCCCAGCCTTGGGACTACCGGATGTGCAGAAGCCATTTTGTCTATATGTCTATGAGTCAGGTGGAACTGCATTGGGAGTTTTAATCCAGCCTCTTGGGTCTTGGCAGCGACCTGTGGCCTACCTGTAAAAACAACTGGATCCTGTTGCCAAAGGATGGCCACCTTGCTTGAGAGCTGTAGCAGCCACAGCCCTCTTAGTAAGCGAAGCTGACAAGCTTACTTTGGGACAAAATTTGCGAGTCACTGTACCACACTCTGTTCTAACCCTGATGGAACACAAAGGAAACCACTGGCTCACCAACGCTCGAATGTTGAAGTATCAAAGTATGCTATGTGAGAATCCGCAATTGCAATTGAGCGTCAGCCAAACTCTGAACCCAGCTACCCTACTGCCAGCCGGTCCAGGCCCTCCTGACCATGATTGCCTAGAAGTAATGGACACTGTATATTCAAGTCGCCCAGACTTAACTGATATTCCCTTGAGCCACCCAGACAAAACTTTCTTTGTGGATGGAAGTAGCCTCATAATGGAAGGACAGCGATGTGTGGGGTATGCAGTGGTGACCCTAGACATGGTAGTAGAATCATCAGCCCTGGCCCCAGGAACCTCAGCACAGAAGGCTGAATTGATAGCTCTAACACGAGCACTCAAACTTGGAACAGGAATCAGCCTGAATGTATACACGGACTCTAAATATGCTTTTACAACACTGCATGCCCATGGGGCCCTGTACAAGGAACGTGGATTGATCACCTCAGGAGGCAAGTCTCTCAAGTATGGTCCAGAAATATTGACTTTGCTGGAAGCAGTATGGGCCCCCAAACATGTAGCCGTGATGCATTGTCGAGGCCATCAAGCTGGAGATGGAGATGTATCCCGCGGAAATAGATTTGCTGATGCCTCAGCCCGAGAAGCAGCCATTACAGGACAAATTACTACCCCAAATATAACGATTCAAGCAGCCATATTTCCAGTACCTTTGAGTGTATGGACACCCAGATATACCCAAGTAGAGAAGGACCATTACTGTCAAAAGGAGGGGGGGGGGGGCAGTTATCAGAAACTGGATGGATAGTGTTGCCACTGCCTGAAGGGAGCTCAACCCCTGGTATGACTGTGATCCCTGAAGCCCTAGGCCCTGCCTTTGTCCAAGCCTTTCATCAAGCTACACACTATTGAAAAACAAAGATGGCCAATGCTTTGAAGCCATACTTCTATATCTCCCTGCTGGGACCTTTGACCACCTCAGTAGCCCGAAGATGTGTGACCTGTGCCAAAAACAATGCCCGACAAGGTCCTGTACCTCCCCCAAGAGTTCAGTCAGTAGGAGTGACCCCCATGGGAAATATCCAAAAAGACTTTGCAGAAATGCCACGAGCAAATGGATATCGCTACTTGCTAGTCCTAGTTTGTACCTTTTCTGGATGGGTGGAAGCTTTTCCCACCAGAACTGAGAAGGCCAGAGAAGTCACTAAAGCCTTGCTCCATGAGATTATCCCCCGATTCGGAATACCTTTGACCATGGGGTCTGACAATGGGCCCTCTTTTATATCACAAGTAACCCAGCAGTTAGCCCATGCCCTGCAAATAAAATGGAAGTTACACACAGCCTACAGGCCCCAAAGTTCAGGGAAAGTGGAGAGAATGAACCGAACCCTAAAATCTCAGTTATCCAAACTTTGTCAGGAAACCCACTTGAAGTGGCCCCAAGCTCTTCCCATAGTCCTTCCCCGAATACGTTCAGCCCCCACCACGCCATTAGGGGTATCCCCATTTGAGATTTTGTATGGGAGGCCCCCACCCATAGTACAGGGGATAAGAGGAGATATGAATCAAATTGGATCCGTAATTACTAGGCAAGAATTGTTGGCTCTAAGTTCTGTTTTGCAGATCCTTCATACCTGGGTGCAGGACCAGTTGCCTATCAATCTAACAGAGCCATTGCATCCTTTCAAGTCTGGAGCCTCAGTGTGGGCAAAGGAGTGGAAGAAGACACCGTTGGCGCCTCATTGGAAGGGACCGTATATCGTTTTGCTATCAACCCCAACAGCAGTTAAAGTGGCTGAGATCGACTCCTGGATCCATCACAGTCGAGTGAAACCAGCAGTAGTTCCTGAGAGTCGCCCCTGGACTTCGATCGCTAATCCTGCATCACCGTTGCGACTCACGCTGCGAAGACAAGATCCATCATCATAAAGACTTTGCCAGCTTGCTCCTGAACATTTACATTTCAGACTCTATCCTCTATCTATCTACCTCAATCAACCATTAACTACCTCATTAATCATCAAAGACTATAATCATGATGATTACTAATTGCTGCTATTTCCTTCTTGCGGTAGCCCCCTTGTGCAGCCTGTATAACCACCACCCGAACTGGTATGCAAGTTACTCAGACTTTACTTTATCACTCTTATTATACTTGTACTGGTATAGTCAGCCGGTGTATCTATAATGGTACAGAACTGAATGTCTGCACAAAGGGAAAGACTTGTACTTGCTTCAGACCTCGACAGAATCCATCTTACTATGTCCTGGAACTGAGATGGAATGATGAAGATGGGGACCTCATCAATGCCACAAGTCAACTCTCTGATACTAACCAACCTGCTTACCTGTATTTTGATGCTTGTGACTTGATTAATAGAAATAATTACTACAGGTGTGGATCATGGGAACAAGCTTACTATTATGATGAGAAGTATATGTGTCCTGAAGGTGCGTACAGCTGGGGAATATGCACTGGGATATATTCCCCAACAACATATAGCAAATCAGCAGAAGCAGACTACTTCTGTCCGAAATGGGATTGTGTGTACTATGCTACTTGGTCTGGTAGCCCTGCAGGACAGACTGGAGATAATCGCAAGGCGCTGCTGGAAAGATTACCCTTACTGAAACCTGAACAGTGCAAGAAAAGCGCCTGCAATCCCCTATGGTTTCAGATCTTCGACCCCAGCCAGTGGAAGCAAGGATTTCGATTCGGCCTGCGCATAGCAGGAGGTGGAACTGATCCTGGAACCATTGTATTCATCCAGCTGAATGTAAAGACTGATGTTTCTTCACCTTATCGTATACATCATACCTTCCATGAAGCCATGAAGGCAGAATTTGTTGTTCCCCATGCTTCGCAGAATTTGTTCATCAAACTAGCTGGAGCTGCGGCATCCAGCCTCCATGTCTCGGACTGTCTCTTTTGTGGAGGAACTCAGATGGGAGACCAATGGCCTTGGGAAGCACAAGAACTAAACTATTCCATACCATATAACCAAACTGATGTGCATAACACTACCAATGAATGGGTCCTCACCCACTCCATAGTGGGTAGACTATGTTTTGTACGAGCAGGACCACAATTGACTGTATTAGTAGGACAGTTGGTCTGTTTGAACCAGAAATATTACAATGCCACTACTGGGAAGACTTCTTGGTGGTCGGGTGCCAATACCCCGTAACCATCTAATCCTCTGATCATCTTTCCTTATTTGGCCAGGATATGGACAAATCTGGCTAAACACAGCACTTGGCAAGCCCCACCTGGACTATATTGGATTTGTGGCACCAGAGCATATGCAAAACTCCCTGCCAAATGGGGAGGAGCGTGTGTTCTAGGAACCATATGACCATCTTTCTTTCTTTTGCCCCTTTACCACGGAGAACAATTGGGGTTTCCTGTATATAGAAGTCGACAGAAACGAGAGGCTCTGAAAATCGGTCAGTGGGACAAATGGGATGCAACCTCTGAAGAATGGCCGCCAGAGAGAATTGTTTCTTACTATGGACCTGCTACCTGGGCGCAAGATGGTTCTTGGGGCTACCGCACCCCTGTATATATGTTAGACCGTATTATATGTTTGCAAGCTGTTGTTGAAATTATAACCAATGAAACTAGTAGAGCGCTAACCTTGTTAGCCAAACAAGCCACACAGATGCGTACAGCCATTTACCAGAACCGCTTAGCTTTAGATTATCTGCTTGCAGCTGAAGGAGGAGTATGTGGCAAGCTGAATTTAACTAACTGCTGCTTGCAAATTGATAATGAAGGACAAGTTGTAGAGGATATAGCTAATCACATGAGAAAGCAAACATGTCCCAGTCCAAACGTGGCATGGCTTGCAACTAGATGGCTGGTTTGGTTCTTGGTTTTCAGGCCTAGGCGGCCTGAAGACACTTATAGTGCTTGTATTATTGATTGTAACTGTTTGCTTATGTATCCCATGTTTCCTTCCCCTATGCTTGCGTATGCTACACTCCATTATTGATAATATTATTGACTGCAAGGCAGCAGCACAAATATTAGCAATGTGGGACTACTACCCTATACCACGGAGTGATCCCTCTACCATAGTTTAAAGTACTTTCCTATATGTGTGATTTGATTCTCACCCTTTCTCACTTGCGGGTGTGAATAATCAAAAGGGGGGAATGTGATAGGCGATGGCCTAGTTCATCCTGTAGGTAGCCGAGGCCCGTATATTAGGCCTGAGTCCCCCTCCCTTCCACTAGAATATTATAACTGACTTTGGAATATTACAGCTGAACAGACAGAAAAATACCAGTAGCTGTTAGAGACACTGCTCTGCTCTGCTTCTGATAAGAACTGCTATTGATAAGAATGTGAAACTTTTCCACTGTAGTTTGTTATGAAAATCACAGATGTCTCTCAGTAGTATGCCTTTACACTGTTTTTCTGCTGGCTAACTGACCTTGCAATAGAGTAGCAAAATGTAATATTATGTCTAGGGATTTGAGCCACAGTTAGAAAGGCCTGCACAGAATAAGAACAGGTTTAAGCCAGATCAGAGATGGCTATTGGGAGAGGGAGGGGGCCACCAGGACCAATGAGGAGTTTGTCTGTGTAGAACTGATGTAGAAGGATATATAAATTGTCGTTTGGCTGAGCTCAGGGCTCAGACCTTTTGTATGTGATTTTGCCTGAGTCTGTGTGCACATTAAACTGGTTTGAATTCTAGTCAATAGACTTCTGGTTTGTATTTATTGCGGGCCCTTCGCTATTACACCTTGGCCAACCCGGCACCACCAGAACAATCTAGCCCAGATGGCTCTCTCTGCACCAAAGCACACATCTCACCCGTGGCCATGGAGGAAACATATACAGCAGGCACTCACCTGGCCAGAACATAGACACACTTGGACCCTGTTTTCATTTGGCAATGCTTTGGTATTAGATCAGGTTGCCATCAAATCTTGGGGTGACCCCAACTGTGGAGAATCATCGAAAACATCTCCTAACTCCCAGTATCTAGGATCAAGAAAGTGACGGCTGAGGAAGTCCGCCTCTCCATTGTCAACCCCACAATGCGCTGAACCAATAGAGGTAGGAGGTTCTTTTCCACCCAGGTGAACAAGAGAGCCATCTCTAAGGCCACTCTTGCACTCCTTGAGCCACCATGCCAATTGACATATGCTATTGCTGTGGTATTGTTCAAGAACACTTGCACCATCTTGCTATTGACCAAGGGCTGGAAACGCAAGAAACTCACCTATTTTAAGTGCAGGAGCTAACCGAGCAGCACGCTGCCTGGTTATCAACTATAGCTTAGAGGCAGTGTGGCGATTCCGGATACTCAATGCCAGGGCTACCTATTGTTTCCATGCACTCCTGCCTCTACTTCTCTCAAACCCATTTTCCACCCATGTTTACAAAGATCCTTCCCTCTACTTTTTCCCTGATGCCCATCCTCCCTTCTAGCCCACCAATGATTATTCCAAACACTGTGTCTGTCTCCTTGACCCAAAGTGTGTCTTTTTTCTTTTTGGCTGGCTGTGTGTTGCTTGGTTCTTGGTGTTGTCTGTCTGTGTGCATCTGAGTGTGCCTTTCTGCATCTACAACTTTGTATGGTTCCATATTGTGTATGTACAGTCTGTGTGTGTGCAGCTGGGTGTGTGTCCATGTGTGTCTATGGGTGAGAATATGTGTATATACATTGCTGTTGCTGTTGATGCAAGGAGTCACAGGGTGTTGGTGGAGGGAGGCAAGAGCCAAGGGTGACTTTAACCGATGGTTTATTCGGGCTATGAAGCACGAGACATGCAGGGATCATAGGAGAATGACCAGAACACATCTGTATCAGAGGATCTACAGGCTCTAGACTCAATTCCTAGACCTCACCAATGAGCAGATCCTCCCTAGGTTCCATTTTGATAAGGCAGCCATTCACCATACCTGTCAGCAGCTAAATCTGCTCCTCCGTTCTACCATGCAAAGGGTCCAGCCCATGCAGGTACACCTCAAGGTCACATGCCCTAAGTTTCTTTGCCATCAGCAATTTCTAGGCCATCACTGCATGTCTCAGCCAATCAGCTGTGTCAGATTGCCATATTTCTATCAGTATTGGGACTCATAGATTGCATGTATGTGGCCTATTGCCTTCATTTTCTCTCACTCTCTTCCTAGCTCTCTGCCTCTTTCTGCTCTTTATCCAGCATCCCCTGATACTCCCCATCCTTAACATCTGTCACCTACTACTGCTATTACTGATCATTTGTATAGCACTACAAGGGATACACAGTACTGTACAGACACATGTAAAAAAAGACAGCCCCTTCTCATAAGAGCTTACAGTCTAGTCAAGATAATCAACACAGCAGCTAAGGACAAGGATACTTCTAGGGGAATGGTAAGGAAACAAATAGGAGATTAAGCATATCAGGATCCAAAAGCAGCCTCAAAGAGGTGAGTTTTCAGTCTAGATTTGAAAAGAGCCAGAGATGAAGCCTGACGTACAGACTCAGGTAGTTTGTTCCTGAAATAGGGAGCAGCCAGGTGAAAGGATCAAAGACTGGAGTTGGCAGTAGAAGAGAAGGGCACAGATAGACGTGATCTGCCAGAATAGCGGAGTTCCCAAGGAGGGGTGTAGGGAAAGATAAGAAAGCAAAGGTGGTGAAGAGTAGCAGAACAAATCCACAAATAGGTCAGTAGGAAAAGTTTTAACTGGATATGGAAATGGATAGGGAGCCAATGAAGTGACTTGAGAACAGGGATTATATTAGCATATCGAGGCTGGCAGAAGATTAGCTGCACAACTGAGTTTTGAATAGATTGAAGGGGAGGGAGTTGATTCAGGGGGAGACCAGCAAGGAAGAGGTTGCAATAGTCTAGACAGGAGGTGACTAAAGAGTGGATAAGTGTCTTAGTAGTGTGTTCAGAGAGGAAGGGGTGAATTTTGCTAATGCTATAGAAAAAGAAATGATGGGTTTTAGCTATCGGTTGGATGTGTGTGGAGAAGGAGAGGGAGGAGTCAAAGACGACCCCAAGATTGCAAGCCGAGGAAGCAGGAAGTAGTAGAATTTTATCCACAGAGATTAAATAAGGAGGAAGGAGGGAGATTGGTTTGGGAGGGAAATAAGAAGCTCAGTTTTGGCCATGTTCAATTTCAAATGGCGGTTAGTCATCCAGGAAGCAATGTCAGATAGGCAAGCAGGCACCTCTCCACCCATTCCTCCTTTTCCTCTTCTCTATCATCTACTCACTTACCTTCATCTACAATATTCATTTACTCATCTTTCTCCCTCATCCTTACCCCAAGCATCTATTCCTTTGCCCCTCCATCTCCACCTTCCTCTTTCTATGCCCTTGTTTATCTCCTTCCTTCTCCTATCCACAGCCCCTTCATCAGTTCACAGCTCCTTTCTTCTAGCCTGAGCATCAGATCCTTCTAACATGATGCCCTTTCTTCTACCCTATCCCCACCAACTGTCAGCATCAGCATCCTTGTCTCTCTTTCTCACTTCTCTATCCAGCACTTACCTCTAAGTATCCACTCCCCCTTGTTCAGTATCTCCCCTTTCTCTTCCCTCTGTCTACCCCAAATGGTCCAGTATCTATTCTACTCTTCTCTGTACTCCATCCCATAACTTATCCTCAACTTGTTTCCTTGCCACCAGCCTGCCTGTCTGCCACTGTCTTTTGCCAGCCCTCAGCAGTGGTAGCAAAAGTACTAAAAGAATAAGTTGCATGTGCCACAGATCCTTTAGGCGTGTGCCTTGGAAAGCCCTTGTATGTCCTCTCTCCTTTCCTATCCCATTCCTCTTCACCTCTGTGCTCTCCTTCAGCCCTCTTCATCATCCCTTTTCTATCTCTCCTTTCTTATCCCAAGCTTCACTCCTTCTTTCTCTTCTCCCTTCTTTCTTCTTCTTAGTGTCAGACCTCATTATGAGGCCGTGGCATATTGTACCTGAATATTTGGCAGTGCTGACTACATTCAATAGTACTATAAAGATGATGAGTTCAATATTTGATTGCAAGGGCATGACTTGTTTAAATACTGGCTACAGCAGTTATATCAAAATGGAA
Source organism: Ichthyophis bannanicus (assembly GCA_033557465.1). Lineage (NCBI taxonomy): Eukaryota > Metazoa > Chordata > Amphibia > Gymnophiona > Ichthyophiidae > Ichthyophis > Ichthyophis bannanicus. Next base: position 363,289,110 of record CM066032.1, on the reverse strand, counting down.
TATTTAGAGCCAGTATCTGGACACTGTCACTAGTGCTGAATATCTGGTCACTGCAGGCAACGCTGATACTATCCATATAGTGGTATTTTCAGCACTACAGAGTGGAGGAGTAGCCTAGTGGTTACAGCAGTGGCCTGGTGACCAAAGAGATCAGGATTTGAATCCCACTAGTATGCCTGCTGGCCTTGGTTAAGTCACTTAACCCTCCATTACCTCAGGTACAAACTTGCAGGCCAATGCAGAAAGCTAGCGTGGGCTTTACAAGCCCATAATGCCACATTTAAGCACATTTTTACGATCCTCCCCATGCAGGAAATAGACTTAAATGCCAGCGGAAAAACTAGCACCCAATTAGCGCAACACAAATTTAAATGAATACTAAATATTTAAATGTACTTTAATGTGCTGGGCTGGTATGCAAATCATGGCTACGCCTGATGCAGAGACAGGTGTAGATGATATTGCAACCAGCCATAGCGCCAAAATTTTAACTGCAGGGTCTGAGTAGAAGTAAACCTCTAACGCTGCCCCCGACAGTATTTTGATGGCATCGGGTGCTTTCCCTGATGCCTTGATCATCTTCTCCCCAGATGATCAAGCATTGCGTAAAGCCCCTGATGCCATCAAAACACTGACGACAAAAACGAATCCCTGTCGCCTATCCCCCAACAGTAGGAGGCAGAAAGATCATCTCCTGCAGCTCTGGAAACCAACTGTTCCTGCTCCCTATAGCCAACAATAGGCCCTTATAAGGATTTTTATAGCAGAACCTCTGTTTGGCAGTACAGTAAAAAAAAAAAATGCAAATTAGCCACCTGTGCCTGGAGAGCAAACCAAACTAGCACAGATTTCTTTTGAGCATGTGTTTGCCTTGCTCTCCCAGTTTAACGCTGTGGTGGCTCATTTGCATTTGCAGGGTTGCCATGTTGGGCATTTGTATATCCTAATCTTCGTGCATCACACGTTAAAATGTGTGCATTGTCAGGAACGTTAAAAAAAATCTATCCAGCACGGGTCTTTCTGCATCGGCCTGTTAGATTGTAAGCCCTCTGGAGACAAGAAAATGCCTATTGTAATTCTCTTTGAACAACTATTGTAAAGGCAAGAGCTAAATAAATAATATTGCTATATGGATGGATAGTCATTTAAGACAGCTTTTTGCTTCCCATAGCTATCTGGTTGGATATGCATTTGGTGGCACCAAAAATCACCACTATACAGATAACTTGCATTTTCACCCTTGCTCAATCTCTAGACTGCAAAGATGGTCAGAGAGAATATTCAGCACACTATCTGTATAGTGCTGCTGAATATCACTCTCATGGGCTGAAAACCACAGCCTCATTCATCAGGCTTTCGTTAAATAAAGTTGATTTTCCAAAAGAAGAAACTAACAAAATAAAGAGAACCCTGTGGAAACTAGAAAGAGAAGATGACGACAAACAAAAAGCCAAGAACACTTTCTACAATACAACACCATACAACATACCTATCATTACTGAATAAATAAGTGCAAAAGAGAATACTATACCAACATCATAATGTCTGCACTCAATAGACCCAGAAAATTACTCAGCATTGCGAGCACCTTGACCAAAGAACCCACAAATCACAAGACAGACTCCCTTTAAACCCCCAAGAAATTGAAGACTACTTGCAAAGCAAATACAACCAAAATACTGCCCACCCAAAGTCTGAGAACACCCTCTCAAACCACAACTACCCAAGCCTATGGGAAACCTTCCATACCCCCACAGAGGAACACCTGGACACCATAATAATAAACCTCAATAAGACCACTTTCCCACAGGATCCATGCCCGGTCACTTGGATCAAGCTCACAAGGAAAAGCCTCATCCCTACACTGCTGAGTATTACCCAGCAATCACTTATTCAAGGTTATCTGCCACCCAACCTCAAGCAAGCATCCTTAAGACCATTACTGAAAGTTACGGATCTCAACATCAAGGACCCAAAGTCATACAGACCTATCACCAGTTTACCTTTTGCAACCAAGATGATTGAAAAAATAGTTCAATAATAGTTACAAGATCACTTAGACACTCATGCCCTTCTTGATCCCTACCAACATAGCTTTAAATCGGACACAGCGTAGAAACGCTTTTCACATCACTCCTTGACAGTTTAAACATCACGATAAACAATATCAAAAAGGTGCTATTCTAATCTTTATCGACATTGCAGCAGCATTTGACACAGTCGACCACACCACCCTAATAAGACTGCAAGAAACAGGAATCTGTGGAATGGTACTAATGTGTTTTACCTCATACCTAATGCACCGGACACTAGAGGTCAAAGTTGGAAAGCATAACTCAAAGCCATTCACCCAAACACAGGGTATCCCACAAGGATCAGCTCTGTCAGCAATACCTTTTAACATCTATCTCCAACCACTCTGCAATATAATGAAGAAACACAATATCCACTACAAAATATATGAAGACGATATAATGATCCACACACCATTTGATACAGACCAACCTGATTACACACCGATCACCAAATGCCTTGCAGAAATGATAGAATGACTCAGCCAACAAAATCTCAGCATCTATTTAAAAAAAAACAGAAGCCCTACAGATCACCAGAAATACTACTGTACATTCACACCACCTAAAATGCTAAGAATCCTAACCCATGACTTATCTGTCAAGCAGAAGGTGAATACCTCAGAGCCACCCTGGACCAAACTCTCAGCTTCCAATCACACAAGTCAGCCTATCACAAACTAAGAACGATACAGAAGCTCAAATCCTTATTCAATGAAAGCGACTTCTGGACAATACACCTATCATGGACTATTGTAATATAAAATACCAAGGTCTCCCAAAGAAAACAGCCCATCCACTACAACTAGTATAAAACACTACAGCACACATAATCACTGGAACAACAAAACACAGCCATATTACACCCCCTCTATAGCAACTTCACTGGCTGCCAGTCTAGGCCCGAACCAAATACAAGACTCTGATGATTATCTACAAAATCATGCACAAATTATTTCCAGCCATCCTCCAGCCATTGAACATCAAGGAACCTGATAATAGACCGAGAAAAACTCAAAATAAAAACTTATTGGTCTTACCGAAGGACATAACAAGAGCCAAACAGATAACGTGTAACAAGACTATATCCATGTATGCGCCAACTATATGGAACACCCTGCCCGAAAACATAGGGGCAATCAATGACCTCTGGGTATTCAGGAAAGCACTAAAATCCTACTTGTTTAATGAATACTATGGACCTGCCATTCGATTCCACTCAATCCCTATCCTGAGACTCACCCTCAATGCTACCCAACCTCCTGTCACTCCTACCCTAATGTCCTACCTCCATCTACCCAGAATCTACCTGCCATGCTAACCATATGTAAATATTTAGACTAAGTGCCCTATATATGCATCCAAGTTGTAAGATCCCTGTTCAATGTAAACTGCATGCTGTTGATACTGTAAACTGCTTTGAATTTTATAAGGAGGCGGAATAGAAAACTCATTAAATAAATAAAATAAATAAATAATCTGATAACTAAACATCTCCAAGCATTCTCTTTTAATTGGAAGGAATGAGTTGATGATGAAGATTGTCACTGTGGTGTTCTCGTAGATCGACAAAGGCTTTGCATGTTCTTGTACTGGGCTGACATGTTGAAGGTCATATGACCGATGACTCTCCCTGCCCACCTGGGTTTGATTTCTCTCTAACTGAAAAGGCACTTCTGAAAATAGAGGAGTTTTCACACTACACTAATCCAGTTCCAGAGGTCAAATATGTGAAAGAACAGCAGATCCAGCTAGAGAAGAACATTTCCTGGCTGCAGCATTCTGTAGGAACCTATACAACCTGATGTGAGGATGCTTATACTACAGCCAAACTGAATGTAACAACTGCTATTGAATGCTGTAAAGGGAGTTATGAGTTCCTATGAGATGAACCTCCTGGCTTTTACCCACGGCTCGGTTTGATTGGTTTTGCTTGGATTGTTGAATTGTTTCTTGCTAAAGGTTCCAAGTTTAAGAGGGTGGTGTATCCACTGGGCTTCATGGGACTTGGAGCTTCCCTATATTATCCACTGCAAGCAGTTACAGTTGCCAAGGGAACAGAATCAACCTTGTATGACTAGGGCTTGCAAGACTATTTGGCGTTAGAATTTCTTTGGAAAGATGTCTTGAAGAAAAAGAAATCTGTTAAAAAGTCTACTGAAAAGCTTGAATTAACAACTGAGAAGCCAGTGATTACAGACATTATCCCAGTTGAGGGAATGCCTCCAGTAGAGAAGAATCTGAGCTGCAAGGCCCAGTAATCAAATGAAAACTTTTTGAAGATGAATATCACTCTCATGGCACTTATCCAGTTAACAGGTGCTGCTTTCCAAATACGTGATTTTAAACATTTATTTATTTATTTGTGTGCTTTTCTATACCGCCCCTTCCAGAGATCAGGGGCGGTTTACAGAGAACATGGTAAACATCAATTACATAGAACATTTTTGTGCACATAATAACTATTTTACAGAGAAAATATTAACTATTTTACATAGATTGAGCACATATTCATTATTTACAGAGAGTAGGACAAATATGCACATCGATAATAAACATATTAACTATTTACAACAGCCAGAACAGGTCTAACTATAGTTTGGTGGAAGGAGTATAGTGGGGTTATCAGTGGGAAAGTGCAAGGGAGAGTGGGACATGAGTTAGGTAAGGTAAACTTGTGTTAGGTGATTTGTGTACTCTTGTGACATCTGCTTGGGGGTGAGCTGTAAGTTGTGATAGTGCTGGGTGAAAAGGTATGTTTTAAGTTCCTTCCTGAAGGTTAGAAGTTCTTTAATCTCTCTTAGGTTGCATGGTAGTTTGTTCCATTGACTGGGTGCATAATAAGAGAAGGCAGTACTGCTTGTTACCTGCTTCGCTTTTCTTACAGAGTCAGGGATTAGAAGCATGTTAAGATTCACCCTTCTTCTCATTCTGTTTTCTGAGGGGGTCTGGATTAGGGTTGCTAGATGAGAAGGGGCTATTTCGTTAATGAGCTTGAATATAGTGACTAATGTTTTATATTGAATCCTACTGGCAACAGGTAGCCAGTGGAGAGCGTATAGAATTGGAGAGATATGGTCGGATAGCTTGACTTTGAAATAATCTGAGCAGTAATATTTTGGGCCATTTGTAGTATGTGAAGGTTTTTCTTAGATATACCTTGAAATAAACCGTTGCAGAAATCTAGGTGTGGCATTATAAGTACCTGGGCAACCATTCTGAAATCACCAATGTCAATGAGGAGTCTGAGTTGCTGAATGGTCCTAAGTTTAAACAATATAGTTTTAGCAGTCTGTTTTATATAAGATGTCATGCTTAGTGCTTTGTCAAGGATAACTTCTAGATATTTTACTTCAGATTTGACTGGAAGTGTGATGTTCATCAGATTAACAACAGACGGGAGATGAAATTTGGGTTTCTGGAAGCAAAAAGCGCTTCCGTTTTTTTTAAGTTAATATCCATGTGTATTGAGCGGAGCCAAAGATTGGCTTCGGAGAGACAGGTTAAACTTTTGTCATAATTGGGATTATCTATGTCGCATGGGGCAAACAACATGATGTCATCCGCGTAAATGAAGTAGTTTATATTGTGGTGTTTGAAAATGGAGCAGATAGGTTGAAGATAAAGATCAAAGAGTAAAGCAGAGAGAGCAGATCTTGTGGAATGCCCCGCTCTTGTGTGAAAGGAAGGGAAGGGGATTGATCTATTTGAACATATTGGATTTGGTTAGATATGTAAGATTTAAACCAGCTGAGCGTTTTCTTTTTTAAACCTAATTGCATTAGTCTAGCTATGAGGGTGCTATGGTTTACACTGTCGTACGCTGAGGAGATATCAAGGAAAATAAGCAAAAAAGCTTGCTTAACATTATCCATGCCTTTGATGAGTGCGTCAAAAAGAGCTATAAGTAAAGTTTGTACCCCATGATATGGGCGGAAGCCGTACTGGTGCTCATCTAAAGGGAAGGCTGTGTCGATATGGTCCTGCAGCTGAATCTGAACTACCTTCTCGATAATTTTTTTTAACTTCTTTATTTTCAGAATTTTAACAAGAACAATAGCATACAATCAATTGTTATCATGAATAGTTACAGATAGATGTGTACGCAAACCCCTATCCCCCCACCCCCCTCCCACCCTGGTTCTCTGAGGAGCTAATGCGCACCAATAAATTCATAGGTCCACCGTTTGAAAACTATCACACATGAGGATTTATCCTTCCTAGGGCAACGCACAAAAAAAAAAAATTAAAATAGGATAAAAGAAGAAGTGACCCCTCAATTTATGGAAGATCGGGCACAATATTGGTCCAAAGGTGCCCATCTTTCGATATTTAAGTCAGCTTTACTAGGATGGTGTAATTTACTATATAGTCTCTCCAGTTTGGAATAGTAACATACCAAATTTCACCAGCGATACAAATTCAGTGCCTGGAAGCTTTTCCAATTTGATAATATAAGTTTTAGTGCAATAGCTATCATGAAATTCAACAGAAAAGCTTTCCCCTTGGATATATCCAGGCAGGACTCTAAGGATCTTAACATGATTGTGTTCATAGAAATATTGGTAGAAATAATTAAGCTTTTCTGAATTCTAACCCATATATGCTTCCAGAACCTTTGAACCAAAGGGCAATCAAAAAACATGTGTGCATAAGTGCCAACCTCCTTTTGACAGGACCAGCAATTACCAGAAGACAATTTATCCCTTTTGGATATTTTTACAGAGGTAATATAGGCCCTATGCACCTTCTCGATAATTTTAGCTAAGAAGGGTATACTAGCAATGGGGCGATACAAGGAGGGGTCACTGTTGTTAAAAGTTTTATTTTTTAGTAGAGGGTGGGGTGAATTGCTGTATACTTGAGGTCATCTGGCATGCCGCCCTGAAGTAGAGATTGATTTACTACTTTCAATATGTATGGGGCGAGTTCCAATTTTGCCACCTTAATCCATGCCACTGGGCATGGATCAATGAGAGAGGTGGTAGTATTGAGTTTTGAAATGGTCTCTAGAAGTTGCTTGTTTGATATTATGTGAAATGAGCTCCATTCATTGGCGCTACCTGCTGTGGGAGATGTCAGGGTAGGTACTGAACGGGTACTCTGTTTAAGCTTGCTGGCAAAATGATTTACTCAATTACTCAATTGTTATTATCATATACTAGTCTTTTTCTTCTTTCCTTTGGAGAGCACATCTTCAATTTCTTCTGTCTCTCTGAGGTCAGTTTTCGAAGGTCTGAAAGCTTTCTACAGTTGTTGTGTTACCCTCTTTTCACTCTTGGTGAGACATGCCCCTGATAGAGTTGAAGGCAAGAGGCTCCACATTCAAAGGCTGCAGCAATTATATGCTTCTACAGTATCTGGAACAAGTTCTTTGGACTAGTACTAGAAAATGCTGGAAGGCTTTTGCTTTAAGGGATTCTTTACACTTCTCACTCCAATCACTGAAATATAGCCCATTCTAGGTTCTTGTTCCAAACCAGAAAAGTTCAAAATCCGAAAAGTAAACCAGAGTACAATAGAAATATATAGATTAGCATACAAACACAAAATCTGGGAAGTCCACAGTTCAAGGCTTCAGTGAAAATCTACCACCAAAGCAAAACGCATTCTTCAAAGAAAATCTACTTCAAGCTCCCTAAGCACTTACTGCCTGGAAACATTGGCCCTCCCATTGCTTCCTCTATGGGTCTTCTTTTCCTCTCACCCCATAAAACCAAGATACTCCTTCTCTCTCTCTTCATAGACAGAAAATCTACAAAATATCTTTTGATGAAACAGTAATCCACAACCAGGTATTTCTCCCTTTTTACTGGGGATCCTCACTCTCCTATAGACTGCTCCACATAGTATCCTCTCAACTCCTCTCAACACACTGGAGAAAATCACTCTCTTTGTAAGGGAAGACATTTTCTCTTTCGTTCCTAGGATACCCCTAGGAGCACAGCCCTCCTGGCTAGTTCGCACATCTTTCTCCGGTTGACGATGCCCTCTGACAATACTCTCTTATACTCCAGCCCCACTCTTGCAGCAAACAGGACAGCACCTTACTGATTCATATGCCTCCCCAACCTGGAAAGTTCTTATTCTAAAACATAAAGCCTACCCTCTCCCAACTCTCTTTCACATTCACCCTGAATCCCAAATCACCTTTCTAACACACCTTCAACCCAAATTCTCCTTTTATTCACTACATTCTCTCTATTTACAGAACCCCCTTTAGCCCCTACATCACACCTGCTGATTCCACTCTATCAATACCCAGACCATTTCACATAACTCCCCACTCCCCCAACTGAGCTTCTTAATTACACCCTCCCAGAATAATCTGCTACTTTATTTGTAGCTTTAATTTCATCAATTGCTTATACAGTCTCAAAGGCTCAAATTAAGTTTTCTAAATTTTATGAAAACAGATTTTTTGCTTGCAAGTAATAATAAGGCAACTTAAATAAGGAATACAATAAATTGTCTCTCCAATTTTAACTATATTAAACCATAAATTGTTTTAGATGGTTCAGTCACTACTCTAAAGGAATTTCTGAATATCGCTTGTGTTCTAAAGTAATGTTTATATGCTCATTTGCAGATAAACAATCAGCAGAGATTTCTCTCTTCACAACAAAAGAAACAGCACCAAATAGATTAAACTGTAGACTATAGGACTTGTGAGAGCTAGACAAAATGACCAGCAGAATATCTATGTCTGGATAATGATAGATACATGTTTTTGTTGTTGTTAAGTGCCATCGAGTCAGTGTTGACTCATGGCGACTCTTTGGATAGTTGTCCTAAACTGTAGACTCATTGTTGATAGAGTGGCATCCATTGCTGCTGTTATTGTTATCGATCCATATCATTATTGGCCTTCAACCTTGCCAAGCATAATGTCTTTCTCTAATGATCTCGTTCTTCTCATGATGTGTCCAATGTATGAAAATCGAAGTCTAAAGAAGGCTTAGGTTTGATCTCCTCTAGTACTAACTGGTTTAGATATGTAATGATAAATATTTTCATTTCGTGAATTATATTTAGTTCTGTTATTTTCTGCGGATGTGTGTGTGCGAGTTGGGTGGATCGGGGGCGGTGTTAGGGCGGGCGGTGGGTGGTCGTCATTCCCGGACATACAGGGTAGATTCCAGTGTCGGCCCTGTATGTCTAAGGCTGGTGAAGTTGGAAAAGGGGCGGCAGGGGGCAGAGAGCATTACCTGCAGCCTGACCCTGGCCATAGGAAGCCAGATCATGGGCCAGACTGCGGGGAAAGCATTTTGGGAGCCAGCAGCCAGGGATCGGGGCTTTTCAATGGAGCCACGGTGCCATGACAGTCGGACACCATGGCTCTGTGGTTACATTGAAAAGCCCTGACTGTTAGTTGGGCAAGGCCTGTACGTGCAGACCAGATGGAATTGGGGTCCCATCCTGCATGTACAGGCCTGTTTGTGATTCTGAATCCACGGGGCTAGATACGTGAAACGGGATCAGAATCACGACTCCCTCTGTGCGTCCTGTTCCAACCAGGCGCACAGAGGGCCTGGAAATCAGGGATGGAATCAGGCTCTCTATATATAGCAGCAATAGTCAGCCACTAGAAGGGCAATTCTATGATCTCCTGGAGTTATCATGCAGTTATCATGCATGTAGGTGTGGTCTATTTCATAAAGTGAAGTATATGCATACTTTATAAAATAGGAGCATGCAAATGTGCTTTAACCTAGGTGTGGGGATGCCATCCCACTAGAGGTGGTGAGGACAAAATTGGCGATGGAATTCAAAAAGGTATGGGATGAGCACAGAGGATCCCTATATAGGAAAAGGAGCATTCTTGTTCAAAACAAAACTTAAATGGCTCTAACACTTCAAAAACGCATAGATTGGGAGTAACCTGCAAGAAGCGGTGGCTAAGCCAAAATAAAAAGCACAGAACATGGCTAGCCTGCACAGAGTGGCAGTTACAACTCAATGGAAAATGTATAGAGTGAGGGTAGCCTGCATGGAACAGCTGCTATCACCCAAAACACCTTATTGGGCAGACTAGATAGAACATAATGGTCTATATCTGTTATCATTTATTATGTTTCTCTCTTACTATATTATCAGAGACTATCAAAATCTCCTGCAAACCTCCTTTCTAGGTTAATATCTTAATTCTCAAACATAGAACATAAGATATGCCATATTGGGTCAGACAAAGGGTTCATCAAGCCAAGTATCTTGTTTTGAACAATGGCCAGTCCAGATCACAGGTTTCCAAAAGATAGACAGATTCTATGCTTAGAAGATGCTGTCAAGTCTAGAGGACTTCATGTGGCTTAGTGGGAGACCACCAAGGCTTTTGCAGGGCCAGTAAAGGAAAGCCCAAGGCAGAGTTTGGACTGCAGTGATTTATGATGTTTTGAGGAATGTTAGGACTGAAGCTGTTAGCTATGGCCTCAGGGAGTGAGGACAGCCATGGCTTGGTGCAGCTGAGGACCACATTTGGAGAGAAACATAGGTACAAATTGCAGTACTATGTGGCAGTGACAGTCATGGTTTTGTTGCAGCTGTGGTACTGGGCCAAGGAGCAAAGTAATAGAAGAAACAGCTGTGTGTATGGTTGATGCCATGGCCATTGATTGACTCAGAGTGACCACTGATGAGGTAAGCCTTGCTACTTACCATGCTGTGGCCTTGTCTGTCTTTTGGAGTGCTGGCATATTTACGTATTCAGAGGCACGTTTCCAGTTACCATTACCATCTCAGAACTGCATTTGGGCTAGTAAGCTCTGCCCACAACTGTGACATCATCAACATGCAATGCTTGATGATTTAAATAAACTGCCTGAGGAAGAGAGACTTTGAGTCTTTCTACTTACCACATTGCAACCTCTACTATCTTTTGGAGTGCTGTCACATTTGAGTATTCAAAGGAATTTTTCAAGCCACCATTACCATCTCAGAGTTGCATTCAGGGTGGCGAGCTCTATCCATGATTGTGATTTATGCCCCTTAGTACACTCCTTCATACACAACTTTGGACGCAGTTGAGAGTTTTTATTTATGATAAGAACTGGCATTATTTGCTTTGGTTTATTTGTTATGAGAAAGTGTTGGGATCATTTTTGTCAGACTGATACTTGTGTGAGGAATGGGTGATATTCGATGGATTTTTTGAGGAATGGGGAGTTTTATGCATCTCCTTTGAAATGTGGTTTACCATAGGCATCTATTTTACCCTTTGTTGTTCAACATTTTTTTGGGTCCAATGATCTCAGGAGTGGATAGTTATGAGTTTAAATATAATCTTTTTGATAAAGCAAAGAGACAGTTGTCTAATGATACCAGCTAGTTCAAGCTTGATAAGGACTCATCTAGTGAAATTAAAGAAGAGATTGCACAATTAACTAGTGAAGCAAGAGACTTGGGTTATTTGAAAATGAAAGAATATCCATTTTTGGATCCTGAATACCCAAGAATACCAGAAATTTACTGTATGTGCTCACCAAAGTTCATAAATCTCTTATTTAATCCACCAAGTCACCCCGTTATATCCGGTAACAATTCTCTGTTGGAGAATGTTAGTATTTACCTTGATAATTTTTTAAAACAAGATGTGGTCCAGATTCCTTCATATGTAAAAGATGCTACTTCATATGTAAAAGCATGGGACCAACACAGAGGATCTCTAAAGGTAAAAAGTGGACTGTTGTAGTTGTTGTTATGGAAGGACAGACTAGATGGGCCTTGTGGTCTTTTTCTGTCATCATGTTTCTATGTTTCTATGTTTCTACTCATTTTTTGAATATATTGGAAAGGGTAAGAAAGAAATTCTTCAATTTACGGTTACTCTAGTCTAAAGGTTCATTCATTGTATAGATCAATACCTTAGGGTGAAGTATTGCAAGTGTAACCCCTGCCAGGCTACATGTCCCTTTTAGCAGTGATGATAGCATTGGGGGTGATCATGGCATTGAGAAAAGACCCCCAAATGCCATAAAAATACTGTTGGGAGCTGGTTCCCCAACAGAATGTGAGGCCTTGGTGGCCTAGCAACCCTGATCTCCCCCACCCAACTTAAAAAAAATTACCCTAGTGGCCTAGAGGCCCCCTGACCCCCACCCTCATCTGACTTTAAAAAAATTACACTGGTAGCCTAGAGGCTCCCTGAACTCCCCCCCCCCCCAACCCCACCTGACTTTAAACCTCCCACCCTCCACCTGGTACCTGGGAACACTGCCTACGTGCTCTTGCTCTCAGTCCTCCATCTTGAAAAATGGTGGCACCTGGTCCTGCTTTGAAAGCTACTGTGTGGGGGGATTCAGGGGGCCTCTAGGCCACTAGAGTAACTTTTTTAGTCAGGTGAGGGGTTCAGGGCTACTAGGCCACCAAGGTATCACTTTCTGTCAGGACACCAGCCTCTGACAGTATTTTCATGGCATTGGGTGGTTTTCCCAATGCTGTGATCGTCCCCTATGCCATCAAAATACTGTCGGGTGGGGGGAATTGGGCCACTAGATCACCAGGGAGTCACTTTCTGTCGAGGCACTTGCCCCCAACAGTACTTTGATGGCAATGGGGGCTTTTCCTGATGCTGCAATTGCCCCCGACGCCATCAAAATACTGTCGGGGCCGATATGCAATGCGGTGCCTGTTTCTCTGGTAGAGCATGGCATACTAGCGCCGACTTCTTGTGTGCATGTATTTGGCTTCCTCTCCAGTTTAACACTGCCATTTTGGCCCAGTTTAATGGGTAGCTCGTTTGTTTGTGCCACCCATTAAACTGGTTTAACATTTGGCTAATTTGCATGCTCATCCCTTTCTGCAAGGTCAAGCCTTGAGGTTAGAGCACTGGCTTGGGAACTAAGAGACCAGGGTTCAATTCCCACTAGCACTCCTTGTGGCCTTGAGCAAGTCACTTAACCCTTCATTGCTCAGAAAAATCCAGGTTATCAATGTCCCTGTTTAATGTACGTTTACCAAGTTTAAGTTACAATGTAAACCGCTTTGACTGAAATGATAAAGCGGTATAAAAAAAACCTGTTAAATAAATAAATAAATAAATGTGCTATCAGTACACTGCATGCAGGCATAAAAAGCGGATAGAAAATGATTTCAGCACCAGCCTGACAATATGTATCTTTGAGTTAATGCTGACTCCCAGCAGCTCCTGACTTTTCTTAGTAGTGTGACTGGAGGTATATTGCCAGGCCTTTCTTTTGAGGCAATGGAAGGTTAAGTGACTTGTCCAACTTCACAAGGAGTGCTAGTGGGAACTGAATCCTGGGTTTTTGTTTAGTAAGCCAGTGCTCTAACCATTAGGCTACTCCTCCACTAAGCAAACATTATGTCCTCTGAAAACTGAATGAGATGCAGGCATTGTTGCCCCCTTGGTGCCTGACCACTCTCTGCAATGCAATGTGTGCCTTCAAGTCAGTCCTGACTCCTGGCGACCCAGAAGCTCCTGGGTTTTCTTGGCAGTGTCACTGGAAGTAGATTGCCAGGCCTTTCTTCCGAGGCAATGGAGGGTTAAGTGACTTGCCCAAGGCCACAAGGAGTGCTAGTGGGAATTGAACCCTGGTTGCTTGGTTACCAAGCCAGTGGTCTAACCACTAGCTACTCCTCCACTCTCTAAGCTATAATATTTTGAATATGGTAGCTCCCTGTAGCTTCTCTTTCCTCTGGAGCATTGTCCTGACTGTACCCTCCAGAATCCACTGAAAAGACCATTTATGGTGCTTCAGCTTAAGTGGTGTCTTTACTAGTCCTTACAATATGGCCAATGATTGCTCCAATTCTCTTTGTTTCCTCCAGGTGCTTGGCCCAAAAGCCAAGGGTCAGAGAAAGAATGGCACAAACAACCCCACAATTTTTATAGAAACATAGAAACATTACTGTAGAAAAAGACCACGTGGCCTATCTAGTCTGCCCTTCCATATCAACCACTACAACAATCCCCTTTTTCCCTTTAGCGATCCTCTGTATTTGTCACATGCTATTTTGAATTCAGATACTGTCCTCATCTCTACCACCTGAACTGGGAGACTATTCCACACATCTACCACTCTTTCCATAAAGAAATATTTCCGCATATTACTCCTGAGTGTATCCCCTTTCACCCTCATCCCATGTCCCCTCATAGCAGAGCCATGCCTTCAATCGAAAGAGGCTCTTCTCCTGTACATTTATGCCACGGAGGTATTTATCTTCAAGCTTCAGCACAGCAGGACTATTTGCCTCTACCCCTCTCTGACGCTCACTTTCTGCCTAAACAAGAAGCAGCATGGCACCAAAGTTTGAAGGTAAACACCTATTGGTCACCAAAATGCTTCTCTGGCCTAGAACGGGTATTCTGAAGTTGTCTTCTGCCACTATAATGCCTCTTGCAATAACTCTATCTCTCCATCCCAGTCCACTTGATATTTCCAGAATAAGCTGGTGCATTTTCCTTTTGATGTCTCCAAGGTCTGAGAGTCTATGTGGTATAGTCCCTGTACACTCAAAATGAGTCAGATAAACTAACAGTTCACCAATGCAGTTCATCAAAAGAGTTCCATCACTGTTCTCCCCGGAACCAGAATCTGTACCTTCCTGGCTTCCTCCAAGTCCGGGGAAAGCCCTCTTACATTAGTCCAGTGGTTATATGTAAATGACATTCTCCCTCTTCACTGCTACACTTTACCAACAGATGGCACTCTCCCGAGCCCCTTAAACACAGTCTGCATAGTCCTTAACAGTTCTAAATTTCACCAGGTCATTGACTTCAGTTGTCTGGTCAACCTGCCACCTCCCACATAGTGGTCAAAGCCACTTCCACCCCTTGGCAAGCCTCATCTGGTGTCAGCCACAGAGACATTCATGGCCTTAGACATTGCATCCTCCCCAGGACGTGGGCCTTCTCATTACCAATCCATCTCACTAGAGTCCTCTGGAAGGTTGTCCATTTCTATGTCTTGGTTGGGGGGAGGGGCTGCCTCTCATCATACTGCTGATTCCATAAGGTTTATTTTTGGGGACTCCACTACTCCCTTGCTTTGGTTCCATAGGGTTTCCTCCTTCATCCCCCCTCCCCCATCCCAGGGATCAGAAACCCTCCCTACAATGACAGGACCCTGGGTTTGGGGATGTGTTTGGTAACCTGTGTGTGGTCCCCTTTTCCTAACCCGGGTTTTTAGGGTTTTCCCCTGTGATGGGACATATACCCCATCATAATGTCACAGGGCTATTTGTGGCTATTGCCGCTGCTTTCGATCCCAGAGAGGGGGAACAGTGGCAGCAATGGGTGCCCCCAGAGGCCGAGCACTCTAGGAAACTGCCTAGTTCGCCTAATGATAGCGCTGGCCCTGGATCAGAGGTACCATTTTGTGATACAGTGGTTGTGGAGCTAAAGACCAGGGTTCAAATTTGAGCTTAGTCTTTATATCCTTTGCAAATTCCCTCCAATTTCTAACTCCTCCTCTTTACTTCCATCATCAGGCAAGGATCACCCCAGTATTACATCACTGGCAAGAACACTCCCTCCTGTTCTAGAAACAGGATGGGGCACTGAGGAGTCAGAAAGTAGCCTCATGGTAGAGCTATTAGAGATCTTAGCAAAATTAATACAGCTGGGCCTTATGGGTCTCTACAAAAATAGTGGCAAAAGTTTAGAATAAATGTCTGAGACGACATATGCTGCTTTTTGAGTTCCTAGCCTCTCTAGCATCGATTGCACTATAGTAAAATTTCTTTTTATTTCAGGAGAAATTCTACATGTAAATATCAGAGAGAGCCATGGGGGTGACATTTGCCCCTTCTTTAGCCAATCGTTACATGATAGAATTCTTACTTTGGTTGGGAAATGGAAGGAATTAAAAGCTTTTTTTGAAATGGTTAAATTCATGTAACAAATGTATTCATTCTGACATGAATTATGATCATTTTGAGAGGCAATGATACAAAGAAAGCTTTTTTTCACAACAGTTTTTTCTAAGTCTATGGATAAAAACACAAGTTGAAAGACAGTCTCCTGTTTTCATCGTTTCTCAGATATAGGAGGATATGCTCTATTACAAATGAATCAAAGACACTAGCAGAAATACTGAAAAGGAAATTGGCTGAATGAGGCTCTCCTAAATCAGTTATGCAGAACACTGACAAAAGCGCACTGTTCATCAACCGTGAACTGCTTCTAGGTCTTAAGAAGAGTAGAACAAAAAAAGATGAAAAAGAAGCTGATTTGTACCCTGTGCTGTTCTTCTATGTCTTCAAAATTAGTATCAGTTATCAGAAATGATTGAAAGTTGTTGTTGGGATATCCATGAAATGAAAAAGAATATCTATATTTAGTGACACCAATATATCAAAGTTGACCTACAAGTTATTGATCATAAAAGAGAGTCATTTTTTTAAAGCTCTGCCTTTTCACATGCTTATGCCAAGCTTATTTTATAAAGCAAAGTGGGTACCTGCTTTTCTTTATAGAATACTAGCATAATTGTCAATTATTCACATTATTCTAAGGCATGATCACTTTCAACAGCCCTGAAGCTGGAATTGGAGAAGAGTGAGCTAGATTCATAAAGAACATGCATAAACTACAGTGTTTTATAATTTATTTGAGTACTTGTGTGTTCCACTAGCACTCTGCAAATGTGCATATATTCCAACTGTATGTCATCATAATATTCTAATGCAGTGATGGCTAACCTTTTTGAGCCCGAGTGCCCAAACTGCCGCACAAAACCAAAGAATTTCCTCAAAGTGCCAGCACGTCAATTAAACCTTAACAACAAGATTTTAGTATCTAAAAACTCTTTATAAAGTTGCCTGAATTATGTAACATCATTTGTAAAGGTTGGAATCTTTGTATTGTCAGAGAATCAATTTGATTCACAATCCTTTGGTTTTCATTTCAATTTATTGGCAATTTATAATGTTTTAATGATTTCATTCAATTTAATGAATTTAGGAAGAATTTGATTCAGTTACACAATATATTTTAAATGTATTATTCACATAACATGTCAAATGTATCCTGAGTAAAAAAAAGATAAAACTTCTTAAAACTGTTAACTGTGTCAGGACTCGGTGTGTATTCCCAAAGAATCTATACATGAAAAAAATTAATGTGATGTTTGTTGTTGCATGCATGCTGATAACTTGTCAAAGAGATATCTTTCTACCTTTTGTGCATTTTTTTTCAGTTGCAATTGCTCCAGCCACTTTCTTCTGGTTTCTTCATGTTTTCTGCTAACTCTCCATCATCTGCTGTCCATTTGTCCTTTCTTCTCTCTTCTAGTTTTTTTTTCCATTCTCTCTCTCTCTACATCCGCTTTAACATACTAATCTTTCTCCTTTTGCTCTTTCCTCATTCCTATTTCATCCACTCAAATTTTACCCCTCCATCCTCAATCCCCACTTACTCTCCCAATACCCGGCCAATTGTAGATGTTTTATCCCTCCCACACAAAATATTTTTCCCCTCTCCATTTTACTCTCCCAGCCCCATCCCATTCTAATCCTCCCCCAACATCAGCTCCCTTCTAGTTCCAGCCTCACCCAGCATCCATTCCCTTCTAGTCCCTGCATCAGCCCATTTCCAGTCCTAGCCCCCCATCAGCCCATTTCCAGTCCTAGCAACCCCCCAACCCAATACCAGTCCTAGCCCCCCCATCAACCCACTTCCAGTCCTAACCCCATCAACCCATTTCCAGTCAGCCCCCCATAGCCCATTACCAGTTCTAACCCCCCCAACAGCCCACAGCCCATTACCAGTCTTAACCCCCATCAACCCACCTCTTCCCTCGCTCTCTGAAAGCCGGCGCGTCTCACTGTGAGCTGCGACGAGAGAGCGGATAGAGGGGGAGGGCAGGCTGTGCTGGGCAGGGGGGGCCCCGCGGCACACTCGATTCTGCCGCGGCGGCCCCGGCAGCAGGAGAAGACAGCTTTTTTTTTTTAAATTTTACTTGCGGACCTTCCCGCGTGCCAGCTGCAAGGCCTTCGCGTGCCACAGCTGGCACGCATGCCATAGGTTCGCCATCGCTGTTCTAATGGTATGTTCAAAGGTATACAACAAAAAAGATGTTTGTGCAACTTGTGTATTTGGAAGAAACATGCCATTCTGCTTTTTTATTCCTTGCCCCTGCCCTATGGAATTCCCTACCTGCCTCACTACGTGCAGAGACCTCCTTCCCCCGGTTCAAATCTCAGCTTGTTTCAATTGGCCTGTGGCCTTCCCTCCCTTTCCCTTATGCAGCCCCACCCTTAGCCCGCTCCCTTTTTAGTCTAAGTCCTCTCCTCTCCTCCCCGTCCTGCCCGTTGCTCCCTCTCTATTTTCTTTCTCTTCTGTCCTG
The DNA here is from genome assembly GCA_033557465.1 of Ichthyophis bannanicus. Classification (NCBI taxonomy): domain Eukaryota; kingdom Metazoa; phylum Chordata; class Amphibia; order Gymnophiona; family Ichthyophiidae; genus Ichthyophis; species Ichthyophis bannanicus. The sequence goes on along the minus strand of CM066032.1, from coordinate 363,270,731 downwards.
TCCTGCCTATGAATGGTGTTCCTTTCATTTTCCTTATTTTACTTTGGACCTTTGTAAACCGCTCTGGTGCCTCGCTGCTTAGGGCGGTATATCAAATGACAATAAAGATTATGTCCTTCCTATACATCTGGTTGGTACAAAAAAAGAAGAAATGTGCCTGAGTGGAAAGATCATTGATGTTCTTCCATTCATTGGGAAAAGCCCCTCGTTTCCAGTGCCATTATACATAAAGTTAGTCTTGAAAGTGTCTATCTGAAGTCTGCTTCTGGGCCTCATGATCCTTTTCTTAAATAAAGTACTGTGGCAGTCATGTTAATCCACTTGAATGCACAAAAATAAAGGAACCCCCAAAAGCTTTCTTCAGCCACAAGAGCCGTGGATGAGCGTAGACCTCAGGTCCAGTCCAACTGCACTGACCTAGCTTGAGCCTATGCTCTTAGACACTGCACTCCAAGGACCTGATGAGAAAGGGAGAAAACAAGTGGATGGTGGGGGAGAGAGAAGGACAACAAGGTCAGGGAGCAAGTGAAGGAAGACATATGTTGCAACACCTCCTCTTGAATATACATCCACAGCCTCCCCACACAGAAGCCCTTCGATCAAATACACAAATACAATGGGAAATACAGTGTTACTCCATGAACTCTTTGCCATAATGAACAGATACATGAATGGTTAAGGAGAAGTGAACTGAAACCTAAAGGATGAGAAATGGATAGTTGCAGCCCAGGACGTGGACTATGGATGAGATGCGAGCACTGAAAAAACTGGCAGCACAGACATGTGTTGATTCTGTAAGAAACACCTGGAAACCATGACTCACCTCATTGCTGGCTGTGAAGTTCTGATGGCAGAACATTTCTATACAGAAAGACATAACAAGTAACATCCATTGGAAGGTCTGTAAACACTACCACATTGCTGTGCCTGAAAAGCACAGGGATCATGACCCTAAGAGAATTACAGAGAATGAAGAGGTTATGATCACCTGGGACATTCCTATTCTGATGGATAAGAAACTAGATGCGAGGAAATCTGACATAGCAGTAGAGGAAAAAAATATCAGACAATAAAAGAGTTTCTTCAAACCTGAAATTACTGCCAGTCTTGGTATCTGTTCCTTTGTTCCCCCATTGTATAGGGAGCCACAGGCTTGATAAAGAAGAATTTCCAAGCACATCTTGATAAACTACCCATACATGCTACATCTTATGAACTCCAGAAGGAAGCTCTCTTTGGCACAATGCAAGTACTACGCCGAGCATTAGCAGTACAATAAATTTGTGAGCCTGAGATCATACTCCACATAGCTGGCTTAGAGATGAGGTTCATGAATGTCTTGGTATGCGCAAAACTAACCCATTTGGAGAAACTGCCCTGAGTGAAATATCCATGCATACATAGATACTCACCCAACATATCCCACATACCTAACTAATGCATATGCCTACCTCAATACATTTTCAACCCACCTATCGCTCTACTTTCCCCAACCTCTCTACCCAAGCCTGTGCACACCTATGCCAAACCAATAAGCACACACACACATATACAGACCCCTTCACCAACTACATATCCCACACACCCACCTATTCCTCTACCCCACCCCACCTCATGTGCACCTAGACCCTTCCATATAGCCAGCCCCTTCATCCAATCAAAATGCATTGTACTGACACATACACACCCTTCTCATGACATAGACACTCACTGTTATTCATCCCTGAAGCATACACTCCTATAGACATCCTCCTCATAAACACATATACACTGTACACACCCCAACACAAACACAGACACCCCATATACAGCCCCCCTTCCAAACCACACACATATCAAATGCACTCCCCCTCCTGTCATCCTAACTCACTTTATTACACCCCTTCATCACCAAGTCCCTCAAACAGACCAGCCTAGGTCTGCTGATGGTGGAAAGGGAAATGACGTTCTGTAACACTGTGAGTGTGAATATTCTCACTTGCTCTGTATGCATTACCATGAGTCTAGTATATATATGTTAATGTTTATATGCAATTTGATAAACATACTAGTACATCGTTGTGCTCAAGATAACAGAGCTGTCAAATGAATCAGTTCCTGGGAAGGGAGATATTTCACCATTCTATTTGTCTGTCTTTATAGACCTCTTTTTCTTCTATCAAAGCAGTATACAAATAACCATAGCAATTTTATATATTACAAAGAGCATTTAACAAAGATAACATGAGAAACAAAACTTAAAGCTTTTTCATGGTACATCAGAACTTGTAGATTAGAACTTTAAATATTAGATTGATTGATCAAATCCTCCCTATATTAATCGAGCTTTCCTATTAATAAGTCATGGATGTTAAGGCATTGGTTAGACCTTCCTGTGTTATATTTCATTTCCAAAGTGTTCTTTAAATAGTTGGGTTTTTAGTCCGTTATGAAATGCTGTAAGGTGTGAGATGGCTCTTGTCTTCTCAGGTAAAGTGTTCCAAAGTCCTGGTGCATTTAACGAGAAAGCATGTGAGTATGCAGTTTGGTTGCTTTTAATTGTTACGAGCAGTATGGAAAAGGCATTCTGTGTAAAATTTCTCCTGACTCTTCTACATACTTAGTCATCCAATGCATAGTGGTATTTGTAAGCCAACTTCTTCCATTTGAAATGAGTACCTCAAGGACCAAAATTTATCAGGAGAGGGTGCCAAAAAATCCAAAACTGACCTGACATTTCCAACCAGAAACTGGGCTGCTTCACAACTCTGTCCTTAACTCCTTCTCTAAATTCTTGCCAGTTAAAACAGGCCACAGGGAAAAGATCCACATTTAAATTCCATGACATGAACATGGATTTTGATACCTAAAAATAATAACTAGAATTTAAATTATATAACATTTGAACACATGAAACCAGGTGCTAACTTGTTTTAACAAAACAGTCTTTTCAAATCAAGTTAGCATGCCCATGCTTCCAAAAAAAGAGGCAGTGACAGCAAAAAAATGTGCCCTCAGTATGTTTGTTTAGCGGGTGGATGGCAAGTCTGCTTGCAGTTTCCCTTCTGAATGACAAACCCGTTGGACTATGAAATTTCTGTGTTATACACAAGGGAAAAAAGAATCAGGATTCTAAATAAGGAAACACTGACATTAGATTACTCAACATGCAGAACTTGAGTAAAAAGAAAACTATTTTAAAGAATGAAAGATTATTACGAGAACTAACAGGAACGTGTTTTAAGAGATTTGACCTATTTATATGAGCTCACCAATACATCCTTACTGTTTTTGCACTCAGGACATTCAAAGTTTCATGAACATTATTCCATAAATAAGAATAAAGGTCCTGATATTCAGCGCCAGTGGCTATTGTGATTACAACGGCTAGCTGCCGGCGCTGAGCATTAATCGGTCAATGAAAACTAACCTCCAAATATCAAGTGACTACAATGTAAACCATAGATAATAGAAGTCATTGATGAATATATCATTGGGTGCTGCTAGTAACAAAATGTATTTATGTTGCCACAACTGTGGTTTTTTGTCTGGGTCAACCAACACGAGCAGGAGAGATGGGAACTCCCCCCTCAACATTGGGAGAGCCCTTTTTATTCAGTGAGTGAAATACCCCAAATCGCATGAACAATAGTGTATCCAACACTTATCTTATGAACAGGCGATATGCGTCCTCCATAAGTGGACATCGGGTTTGGAAATGCACACGACATGCATGTTTCAGGCCCCCAAAGAGCCCTGTGTCAAGTGTTCCCGTTCAATCAAAGTGATAGCCCCACTGAACATTAAACATGGCATTGAACATTAAACATGGATATTCAATACTGGGGTCATATCTGGCCCTGGCATTGAATATCTGGGATTGCCGCTGACTGCTTTGTGATCGGCTCCATCCCGGAACACCCCTGACATGCTCCGAAGCTAAGCAGTTAACATCAGAGTGTATAGTGGCATTACTTAAGGATATTCATGAGCACTAACCATGTTAGTGCTGCTGAATATCCCACTTGGGGCATTTTCATGGTTTACATGTTTGTGAACCATGTAAATGCCTTGGAATATCGGGCCCAAAGTCCTTGAAAGTACTTATGCTCACAGACACGCAAACAAAAGATGACATGGCCCAGAGCATACCAAGGTGTCACCTCTGTGGTTGAAGAGCACTTTTAAAGGGCCAGAACACAGCATCAATGAGCTCTTTGCACTCAGGGAATGAGACCTCTGCTCTGTATGCTCTCGCTCTGCCCATGGCACGTGCTGTGTGACATACTGCAACCCAGCCCTGGCTTTTATCCACTACCCACTATCTATGTTCCTGTGCTCGTTTAGCTGAGTGCGCTTGGCTCAAATCCCGCACCCTTGTAGACTTTCTACACTTCAAATTCATGCTTGTCTCTTTCCAGTCAGCCATAGCACTCACCAAACAAGACTATTATGTCTATCTGACTCTCTTGCCTCTGACTCTCGCCATCTCTTTACTACTCTCAGCTCTCTCCTCAAAGTTCCTCTACCTCTGAACCCCCCTCCCTCCCTTTCTGCCCAAACCCTGGCTATTTCCATGACAAAATCCACAATATCACCCTCCAATTCCCCACTAAGTCAGCTACTTCCCCTCTCCCCTATACTCCCAAATTTCCCCTTCTACCTCTGCTACCCTTTCTTCCTTTTCTGTGATTTCTGAGGAGGAAACAGCACACCTTCTTTCCTCCTTCAAACCCACTACTTGCTCCTCTGATCCTATCCCCACACATCTCCTAAGCCCCAACTACTCCACTGTTGACCCTTTCATCTCTAATATTCTCAACCTATTGCTCTCCACTGCAACTGTCCCTGCAGTCTTCAAGCACGCTGTAGTTACACCTCTCCTCAAGAAACCCTCACTTGATCCTATACACAAACACCCACCACTGCATGATAACACTTGCCCACCCCCTGATTGTTTGCTGTGAAACCGCTTTGATTGTAGGATAAGGCGGTATATAAATGACGTTAAATAAATAAATAAATAAATACATGTCCTTCTCACTATCGACCCATCTCCCTCTTCGCCTTCATTTCTAAACTACTTGAAGGTGCAGTTCACCACCGTTGCCTTGACTTTCTCTCCTCTCAAGACCTCCTGGATCCTTTACTATCTGGCTTTCATCCGTTACATTCTACTGAAATGGCTCTTGCTAAAGTCTCCAGTGACCTGTTCCTGGCAAAATCCAAGGACCTTTACTCAGTTCTCATCCTTCTTGACCTCTCTGCTGCTTTTGACACTGTTGACCACAACCTTCTCCTGGATACGATGCCCTCACTTGGTTTTAAGGGCTTGGTTTTAAGGACTTTAACAAACATATAGAAGGCAATTTTTTTTTGCTGTCACTGCCCATTTTTTTGGAAGCATTGATTTAAAAAGATTCTTTTGTTAAACAAGTTAGCACCTGGTTTCATTTGTTCAAGTGTTATATAAATAAAAACTCTAAAATCTAGTTATTATTTTTAGGTATCAAAATCCATGCTCATGTCATGGAATTTAAATGTGATCTTTTCCCTGTGGCCTGTTTTAACTGGCAAGAATTTAGAGAAGGAGCTAAAGACAGAGTTGTGAAGCAGCCCAGTTTCTCCTCTTATTTCTCCCATTGCTCTTTCAGTGTTTGTTCTGGTGGACCCTCCTCTGCTGCTATCCCGCTCTCAGTTGGTGTACCCCAAGAATCTGTCTTGGGTCCACTCCTTTTCTCTCTCTATACCCAGACCCTTGGTGTGCTCATCTCTTCCCATGGCTTTTGGTACAATCTTTATGATGATGACTCCCAGATCTACCTCTCTACATCTGAAATCTTTCCGGCAATCCAGGTCTGGATCTCTGCTTGCCTTTCTGACATTGCAGCTTGGATGTCTCACCGCCACTTGAAATTGAACATGGCCAAAACCGAGCTTCTTATTTTACCCCCTAAAACATCCTCTCCTCTTCCTTCTTTCTCATTCTCTGTGAGACTCCTCCCTGTTTCCTCAGTTCAAAACCTTGGGGTCGTCTTTGATTCCTCTCTCTCCTTCTTCACACACATCTATCTGATAGCTAAGACCTGCCATTTCTTTCTCTATACCATCAACAAAATCCGCCCATTCCTTTCTGAACACACTACTAAGACAACTTTTGTAACCTATTCCAGGTCTCCCTTTGAATCATCTCTCTCCCCTTCAATCTCGTCAACCTTCTGCTGTATGGCTAATCTTCCGCCAGCCTCGTCATGCTCATATCACCCCTCTTCTCAAGTTACTTCATTGGCTCCCTATCCATTTCCACTTCCAGTTCAAACTTCTGCTGCTGACCTATAAATGTATTCATTCTGCAGTTCCTCTCTACCTTTCCTCTCTTATCTCTCCCTACGCCCCACTTCGGGAACTCCACTCTTCTGACAAATCACTTCTATCTGTGCCCTTCTCTTCTATTGCTAACTCCAGACTTTGCTCCTTTTACCTTGCTGTACCTTCTCTGACCCTTCTCAAATCAAGGCTGAAAACTCACCTCTTTGCTGCCGCTTTCAGATCTTGACTCACCTGATCTCCTTGTGTTTCCCTTGTGTTGTCTGTCTTGACTAGATTGTAAGCTCTGATGAGCAGGGACTGTCTCTTACATGTTTGCACATGCTCAGTAGTAGTAGTAGTGGAGGCTAGAGTGGCAGACTTGGAGGACATAGGAAGACAGAGAAGTATATAGACAAGACCTACAGGGACATAGTACTGAAGTCCCACCTTCAGTCTGGCAACCTCTTAGTTGCCATGGAGGAGAGAGGTCCTATGAAAGGAGAGCATCACCTTGATGTGGCAGGAAGTGATTCTGTAGCTAGGATTTGTCCCTTGGTGATGTAAAACCCTCTTGCACCGAGGAGGTCTCTATAGGGCCATATGTCATGAGAGAAGGGTTAGGATGGACATTATAATTGGTGATTCGATGTAGGCATGCATGCAAGCATGTAGATACCTGGGTGGCTGGTGGACATGATGATCACCTCGTAACATGCCTGACTGGTGTGTAGATGAGACAATGGTGCAAAGAAGAAGATTTTGAATTCATTAGGAACTGGGCAAAATTCTGTGGAAGGGAAGGATTCTCTGAATGGATGGGTTCCATCTTAACTGGAATGGTACCATGCTGCTAGCATTTATTTATTTATTTATTTATTTCAACTTCTTATATACCGCACTCTTTGACATCAGCGCGGTTTACAAATAACAGAAAGGAACCAGAACAACAGGCTGTTTGGTATTACATATAACAGGAGTATCAACTTGGATAACATGGGAGAACTATTTACATGGAGTATATAATCTATTAGCTAGATAGCATGCTCGAACTATTTACATAAAATTAGCAGTGATGCTTGGAACAAGAGGGATATTGTGGATTATACTAGGGTGAGGCTGTTATGTTACGGTTCATGTAGGGTAGTATTTGATGAAAAGGTGCAGTTTAAGGGCCTTTCTGAACTGGGTTAGGTTGGTTATGGCGCGGAGATCAGGTGGGAGAGCATTCCAGTATTTTGGTGCGCTAAACATGAAAGCTCTGTTTGATGTTGATAGGCTGCACGTTGTTATAGCCTTTGGGGTTGTTAGTGAGTTTAATGCTGCATGTCTCCTATTTCTATTTGATGGGACGGATTGGATGAGTTTGGTAAGTGATGTGGACGATAAACCATTTAAGGCCTTAAATGTGAGAATGAGGGTTTTGAATGTAAGTCTTCCGTGTATAGGGAGCCAATGGAGCTCTTTGAGGATAGGTGTGATGTGTTCACTTCTGGCCGCTCCTAGAAGAACCCTGGCAGCGGTGTTCATTGCGAGTTGCAAGGAGCTTATGGTGGATTGTGGGAGTCCTTGTAGAATGGAATTGGCGAAATCGAAGTGCGGCAGTATCAGTGCTTGGTAGATGGTTCTGAAGTCTTCGTGGTCTAGTAGGGGACGCAGGTGTCTAAGAGTGCGTATTTTGAAGTATACAAATTTTACGATATTGTTTATGTGTGATTTCATGTCGAGCCTATAGTCTAGTGTGACTCCGAGGTATTTTATTGTATCCTTGGTGCCTAGGTCAGCTCCCTTGACACTTATATGTGGTGGTGGGGTGAAGTTGGGGTCTCTTGTGATAAAGAGAACCTCAGTTTTCTTATGCTGAATGCGGAGGTTCTGTGACAGGAGCCATTGTGAGACTGCATCGAAGCAGTTTGTTATAGGCAGTAAATCCATTTGCATTGTGGAAAATGGCATGTAGAGTAGGATATCGTCGGCGTATATCATACATTTCACATTGAAGGACCTGATGATATCGCAGATAGGCTGCATATAGACGTTGAACAAGAGGGATGAGAGTGAGGACCCCTGCGGAACGCCTTGTCTTTGATGGAAGAGTTTTGATTCTCCTGTTGCGGATTTGACGTATTGCATTCTGGTGTCGAGGTATGATTTACACCATTCAAGTGCTGAGTTGCAGATGCCTTTTCCTTCCAGTCGACCGAGGAGAATCTCGTGATTTACCGAGTCAAACGCTGCTGCTATATCCAAGAAGATTAGCACGACGCCTTGTCGGATGTTGTCTATGGTATTGAGAATATCATTGAAGAGGGTGGTAAGCAGTGTCTCGACGCCGTGGAATTCTCTGAAACCGTGTTGAGAATAGTCTAGGGGGGCTGCGGAGTCGATGTGGTCTTGGATTTGGCGCTGTGCCTCTTTCTCAAAGATCTTTGCTAAGAGGGGGATACTGGCTATTGGCCTGTAGGAGTCTGGCCGTTTTGGATCCAGTTTAGCGTTTTTTAGTAGTGGCCTGATGGATGTGAGTTTTAAAGCAGATGGGAAGGCGCCAGTAGTGAAAGAGAGGTTCATGATTCTTGCAATGAAGGTGCTAAAGTCACACCGCAGATCCTTTATCCAAAAGGCTGGGCAGGGATCGGTTTGCGCAGTGGTTGTGTTGAGTGAGGAGATGGTGTCTTCAATGTGTTTAGAAGAAGGCGTGTGAAGTGCGGATAGGGATGTTGGGCAGGTCGTTTCTTGTATATTGTTTTTTGAGAGTTCATCTGTCTGTAGGAGTTTTGATTGCAAGTAATCAGCGAATTCTTGCGGGTGGATATCATTATTTTGTTCAGAAGATGGTTCCTTTGATAGTGACTTAACCAGGTTGAAAAGGTCACGAGGTTTGTTCAATGATCTCTTGAGCATATCTGAGTGGTATTGCTTCTTTCTGGCTGCGATTGCCTCGCGGTGAGTTGAGAGGTGAAGAATGTAGGCTTCGTGGTCATCGGTAGCTAGTGAGCGGCGCCAGCGTTTTTCTAGCCTTCGTAGGTGCGTAAGAGAGGCCCGTAGTTCCGGGGAAAACCATGGTGCAGAGGTTCTTTTCCCTGATAAGGTCTTTTTGTTTGGTAGCTGAGCAACAGCGTTGAGGCTGTCGTTCCAGGCATTAACTTTTAAAAAGGAGATAGAGCAGCTTTTAAACTAGATAATAGCGGAAAGCTGGCAGAAGCATGGGCAGGGTACTCATGGTTCTGAAGGATGCATCCTTGAAGGATACTAGCAAAAGAGGGAAGTTAGGACATCTGAACAGAGAGATTCAAATAAAGATAAAAGTAACCCAGATGCCCTTAAGTACAGAGCAAAAAGATTCCAAATCATTCCTATAAACTAATAAGCAGATTAATATGAATAAAATGCAACTTCTAAAATGCCTGTATGGAAATGCAAGAAGTCTAAAAAATAAGATGGGAGACCTAGAATATATAGCACTAAATGAATGGCTAGATATTGGCATCTCAAAGACCTGGTAGAAGGAGGACAACCAATGGGACACTGTAATACCTGGGTACAAAATATATTGCAGTGATAGGATAGATCAATCAGTGGAGGGGTTGCACTGTATGTTAGAGAGGGTATTGAGTCACAAAGGATTACAGTTTTGCATGAACCAAAATACTCTGTAGAATCTCTATGGATAGAAATCCCATGTAAAAAGAGGAAGGTGATAGCAGTGGGGGTGTATTAACGACTGCCTGACCAGAATGAACGGATGGATGATGAAGTGCTAAGAGAAATCAGGGAAGCTAACAAAAATTAAAAAATAGTAATAATGGGTGATTTCAATTACCCCGGTATCAACTGGGTCAATGTCACTGCAGGACATGCTAGGGAGATAAAGTTTCTAGATTTAAAAAATGGCTACTTCTTGGAGCAGCTAGTTCATGAAGCTATTCTGGACCTAGCAATTAGTGGAACACAAGATCTAATGCAAGAGATAAGGATGTTAGGGCCACTTGGCAATAGTGAACATAGTAAGATCATGTCTGATTTAATAAATGGAATAAGCATGGCAAGGAAATGCACAGTACTACCTTTTAACTTTCAAAAGGGAGATTATGATAAATGATAAAATAAGGAAAATAGTTAAGAAATAATAAAAGCAGCAGCTGCAAAGGTTAAAGATTTACATCAAGCATGTGTATTATTTAAATACACCATCTTTGAAGCCCAGACTAGATGTAGAAAAGTGGAAGGAAGGACATAAAACTGCCAACATATTTTCAAGGTGAGGTCAGAGAGGAGCCAAATGATGAAAATGGGAAACAATATAAGCACTGGCAAGTTTGATGCAAGGCAAAGAGAGAATTTGAAAAAAAAGCTTACCGTTGAAGCAAAATTGCATAATAAAAACTTTTCCAAGTATATTCGTAGCAAAATTCTTGTAAGTCAGTTGGACCATTGGATGATAGAGGGGTAAAAGGAGATGCCAAGGGATGACAAGTGGAAAGATTGAATGACTTCTTTGCTTCGGTCTACTGAAGAATATGTAGGGAAGTTGCCCATGCTTGAAATGGTATTTAAAGATAATATATCAGAAGAATTGAAAGAAATCCTGGTAAACTGGGATGATGTATTACAAATATTTGATAAACTGAAGAGTAGAAAACCACCTGGACCGGATGGCATACTTCCGAAGGTATTAGAAGAACTGAACGATGAGATTGCAAATCTGCTATTAGTAATCTGTGAACTATCATTAAAATCATCAGTAATACCTGAAGAGTAGAGAATGGCCAATGTAACGCCAATTTTTAAAAAGGGTTCCAGGGGTGATCTATGGTATGGTAGTGGGGGTTATGATGGGTAAAAAGAAAATGTGGTGGGATGTATAGGTGTCTGGGAGAGTGGATTATTGGAATGGGGGTGTTATGGTTCAGAGTTAGCGCATATGGGAAGGTAAGTAAGGAGGTACATAGTAAGGAGAGGATAACCCATAAGGTGAATGGGCAGGAGCTAGGCGGGGCCATTCTGGGAGATGTTGGGAGTAGGTAGCACTATAGGATTTAATAATGAGTGAGTGAGAATAGAATACAGGGACAATGTTATAGCTGGAAATAGCATCTATTGAGAAGGATTGAATACGCAACAGTAAATATTACAGTGATTTAGGTACTCTTGTGAAATAACAGCAGTGTAGTCACAAGAATTAGCTATGATTGGATAAGCAACGGTAAATTACAGTGATCTGGGTACTTCTGTAGTTAATAGTAGTGAAAGTAACAGAAATTAGATATGTTTGTAGCACAAGTTGTAACCTTATAGCTTGAGTTGAGAAAAATCTAAACATACAGAAATCTACAGCTTGTTTTGGAGCAGACAACAATATGTATTAGGCAACAATGTATTTTAGGCAACAATGTATATTAAAACAGATGCAATGTAACAAGTTTGCTTACGTTCAGAGTTGGAGAGAGATCATAGTAAGGAATTAGTCCATGTTGCTGCTGTAGGCTTGTGTGGCTTTAGTTGCTGAGGCTTGAAGGGCAGCTGGATCGCGAGTGGGATAGAGAAGTTGGGGATTTAGCAAGCTGCAACAAGTAACTTCGACCACGTTGGTTGTGGTGTAGATGAGGGGTAGGAGATTCATCAGCAGAACACTAGGGCTGTACTGAGGTCCACGCCTAAGGGCCACGCCAAAGGGCCCTCTGGCGAGGACCTCAGGCACGGGTGTGCCGGCCGGCACTCTTCTTTTAAATGCAGGGATCTGCCCCGATTGGGCAGAGGAGCTCATTGGGACGTCCGAGGCAGGCCCACGGTCAGCAGAGGCACACTCCCTCCTGGGAGATGTGCAGGGCCGAAGAGGAGGCGGTCAGAGCCGGCGATTATCTTCAAAATAATCCACATCCTAGCACCCTTCAACCGCTGTTAAAAAAAGACTCTGGAGGACATAGCAAGAAGAACCGCAAATGACAACACCCTGAACATCCCCATGTACAAGATGAAAGCCAAACAAACAACAAGTAGGAGAGCATTCTCCCTCTATGCTTCATCCTTATGGAATGACCTACCTAACACAATTCGAGCCATCAGAGACCCATCAGACTTCAGAAAGGCAATAAAGACATTCCTATTTATGGAATATTACGGGAACACCCCATAAACAATGGATCTTGAAACACCTCAGTAGACAAGTCCATATCCTCCCAACTATTTGCCCCATAAATGCTGTAATAAATCACCCTCAACACTGCTACAATTGTATTATCTGTTACCCCATATAATCTTCCAAGTTTAATCTCCCTTGTTCAATGTAACTTTTATTTGTGTTTTGGTTCATGTTATATGTAAACCACTCTGAATCCTCTGATAGGATGGTATAGAAAAACTGTTAAATAAATAAATGCTAGGAATCATAAGGAAAGGAATGGAGAATAAAACCAAGGATATTATAATGTCTCTGTATCGTTCCATGGTGTGACTGCACCTTCAATATTGTGTGCAATTCTGGTAGCGGATTTAGAAAAAGTACAGAGAAGAGCCATCAAAATGGTAAAAGGAATGGAAGGATACCCCTATGAGGAAAGGCTTAAAATGTAAGGGCTCTTCAACTTGCAAAAGAGACGGCTGAGGGGAGATATGATTGAGGTCTATAAATTAATGGATGGAGTGGAATGGATAAATATAGATTGATTGTTTATGCCATCAAACAGTAGAAAGATTAGGGGACAGATAATGAAGCTACAAGGTAAAACTAATCCTTAATCCTAGCTTCATCACCTTCACCTGCTCCTGTCTCCCAGACTCTGATGCATTCTTGGAGCTCCCTTAGCCCATTGGTCTCTATGTCTAAATTTATAAACTCTTCTCATGAAACTACTTGTACACTTGATCCTATCCCCTCTACTCCTTGGCCCTTTTACTACAGGCCCTCTCCATTATTAATAACAGTCTGTCTTCAGCTATTTTTCCTTCTTCCTCGAAGAAGGTGCTGGTCACCCCATTCTTAAAAGCCCCTCCTTGGATTAGACTGTCACCAGTCACATCTGATGCCACCCATGTGACCACATTCAAGCTGCAGCAGAGCTTTAAACATTCCTGTGCCTGTTAATCAGTCGCAGATCAGCCCGTCAGTAGTCACTGATCACATCTGACGATGCCCATGTGACCTCATTTGAATTGCAGCACAGCTTTTAATGTACATCAGGAGCCTCACGTGTCACTATCTCTCTGCTCAATTGTGCTTTTCCTACCTGTATCTCTCTGTTATTACCACTGGTTTTTTTGTATGTTCTTTGTCTCTCCCCTGCAGATTCCTGTGCCTGCTAGTCAGCCCACAGATCAACCAATCAGTAGTCACCAATCATATCTGATGCCACCTACGTGATTTCATTCGAACTGCAGCACAGCTTTAAACATATATCAGAAGCCTCCCATGCCGTGGGCATCCACTGAAGGAGCGTGCACAGGGAGCAGGTCCTGCTCCTTGGGTGAGTTCCTTGGGGCGACTCCCATGACCCCATGCATCTTGCAAGTCATAGTGCCTCATGCACGATCCCACTGCCTTGTTCATTCACTATCAATTATCTCCACACTTCAATTCAGATCCTTTTTTTCCTCCTTCTGCTACTTCTCATGACATATTCTATTCCAGTAGTGTGGGATAATCGCCCCTCCCTTCCCTCCTATCACTCCTCCTCTCAATGACAGCCTTGTATGTTGGTATCATGTCATTTGTCCACTGCTCATTTGCCTGCCCCTGCCATTCCTCCTTTGCCTCTCAGCTGTGTTCTTCAGAATTGCCGGTCTCTTCAGTCCAATACTACACTCATTCATGACTTTGTCTCACAATACTCGTCTGACCTAATGTTCCTTACTGAGATCTGGCTCTGTGATGGTGAAGAGGCACTGCTCTATAGTTACCTCCCCCCGGGTTATACAGGTTTTTTCACGTCTTGAACATCACGGTCTGGTGGTGGAGTGGCTCTTATTTTCAAAGATTTCCTTCATATTGCTGAACTTTACTCTTCCTCCCTCCTACATTATTCCAAATGTCTACTTGCGAAGTTCCACTCCTCACATTCGTTCCATATTCTGCTGGCCTACATCCCTCCTGTTGTGCCCTCCAACTCGTGGGAGTCCCTCTTCAATACAATAATGGAAATGTCCATGTGTTTCCCCAATTTACTCATTCTTGGTGATTTCAGTGTACACATAGATGCCCCTGTTCATCCTAAGGACAAAATGTTCCTCGCTTTGGCTGCTGATCCAACATATCCATTTCTCTACCCATTCTGCTGATCATACATTGGACCTTATTATGACCCCTTCCTCCTTCAATCTATCCTTTTCTGGCCTTTTCAACATGGTTCTTCTCTGGACTGATTACCATGCTGTCTGCTTTCAAGTGTACAGTTCCTTTTCTGCTCTACTATGACTAATCCTTCTGGCTCTGTCCTTCGCCCTCGGAGACATATTTCTATCGACACGTTACATGCTTTCCCCTCCTCTGACCAGCTATATCCTTCACATTTTGACACCTTATCAGTGGATGAGCAAGCAGCCACCTGGAACACTGCTCTAACAGGTACTCTACCCCCTGATCAGCCTCCCCACAAGCCTTGGTTTCACTTTAGACTATAATCTCCTGACATCAGATGCATAGGCAGAACATATTTGGTGGCACCGGCACACTCGGTCTTCCTCCATTGTGTTCAAACAGGCACATGCTACTTATAGGCAGGCTATTCTGACTGCTAAAAAGAAGCATTACAATGCTCTTATTACCCATACTAGTAATTGACCCAAGAAACTCTTCTACACGGTGTCATGTTTGATTCACCACCCAGCATCCTCCCTTCCCTCTTCTGGGCCCACAGCTATTTTTCTGATATGATATCTGATCTTTGTGCAGAGCTTTGTCCACCGCAGTCTGACTTTCCACAACCCTCTGTTGATGGCTTTTCCACTCCCTCCTCTGCTTCCGTTACAAAACCACAGATACCAAATCTTTCACATGTCTGGTCACATTTTAACCCCATCACTCCCTCTGCTCTCTCCAAAGTCATCACTACATCATCCAAGACCACATGTATTTTGGATCCTATATCCTCTATCTGCGTTCCTGAGCCTTCCTTGGCTTTATTACCCATCATTCACCTCATTTTCAATAATAGTCTTGCCATAGGAACATTCCCACAATGCTGGGAGCATGCCATCATCCGCCCTCTTCTAAATAACCTCCCCTCTGTTTTCCTCCCTTCCGTCTAACTTTTGCCCTGTTTCAAACTTACCTTTCCTTTCAAAACTTCTGGAAAGACGTGTTTTAACCAGCTATCAACAGATCTCACCAAGACTAACTTCATACATCCTCACCAATCCGGCTTCAGAGCAGGTCACAGTACTGACATCATTGTTCTTTCTGTTCTAAATGAGGTACAAATGGCATTGTCATCTGCATTTGATCTCGTGGATCATTCCCTTCTGCTTACTAGACTCTTTAGCGGGCTTGAGTGATTCTGTGCCTCAATGGTTCCACTCTTTTCTTTATTCCTGGGCATTTCATGTCTCTTATCAGGGCTCTGATTCTTCATACCATACTTTGCACCATGGTGTCCTTCAGGGAGTTATTCATGCCCTTCTCCTTTTTAATGTTTTTCTGTCACCTCTCGCTACCCTGATGCAGCAGAGTGTCTCTATGATCTTTCCACTGTTAATGCTTGTTGGCAGCAATTGTGTCCTGGCTTCATGCCAATCATTTGAAACTGAACCCCACAAAAACTTCTGTGTTATGGCTCTTGGTCCTTTCTCTCCACCTTCTCTCAGACCCTCTCTTAATGGGCTATGCATTTCAGCCGTCATCCAGTTTAGATATCTTGGTATTATCTTTGATTCAGCTCTTTCCTTTCAGTTTCATATGAGTGTTGTAGTGAAACGATGCTTCTGCGCTTTTCAATAGATCCATGCCATTTGTTCTCTTCTCTCTCCATCATCTATCACAACACTTCTGCTAACTCTTGTTATTGATAAGCTAGACTATTGCAACATCATCTATCTCAGTCTTTCTCCTTCTCAAACTAAACATCTCTAGTCAGTGCAGAATACGGCTATACGATTACTTCATCGCGCATCCAGATTTGATTGTGTCATACCTCTTCTCATACAATCACGTTGACTTCCACTGTCTCACCGTTCCCAATACAAGTTCTTCATTCTGATATCCCCTCATATCTTTCCTCCTTCTTTGTTCTATATGCACCTTTTTGAGTCCTTAGGTCTGTGCATGTGAATCGGCTATACCTACCTTCCCCTGCACAGGCCCGGTTAGAACGAAACCGACATTCTGCCTTTTTCTTCTTGGGCCCATCATTATTGAATTCCTTGTCATCTGATCTTAGACTGGATTGCCTATACTCAAAATTTAAGACTTCCTTGAAAACATATCTGTTTTCCATTGCCTTTGACCTCCCCATTGTACCTTAATGTCTTGGACCTCCTGCTGTCTCGGGCAGTTTATACAGGCTCTCAGGACTCTGCCTCCTTGTGTTCTTCTTCCAAATGATGTTTTTATTGTACACTGCATTGGCGTGACTGAAAGGTGCTATATCAAATGCTTTAATAAACCATAACTTCTGTCTAATTTACCTTTCCTATCTAAGATTCTTAAGAAACTTATTTTGTACCAACTAGTCACAAGCAACATGTGCCTATAAGTCAATGCTGACCCAACAACTCCTGGTTTTTCTTGGCAGTAGATGGCCTTTCTTTGGAAGCAATGGAAAGTTAAGAGATTTGCCCAAGGTGCATTAGAGGGGAATCAAACCATGGTTTCTTGGTTAATCTGCCAGTACACCAACCATTAGGCTACTCCTCCACTCCACCAACTAGTCACAAATCTTGAAAATATCAATATTCTTCATCTTCAACCATAAGGCTTTAGCTCGGGTCACAACACTGAAAGTATCCTACTCTCTTTACTTGGTGAAGTTCACGAATCTCTGGATAAGGGTAATATCTCTGTCTTACTGTTTCTCTTGATTTATCCTCTGAGTTTGATCTGGTTGATCATGTCATCATGTACTCTCAATTGCATGATATTGGTTTTTAGGGTACTGTTCTGTAGTGGTTTTACTCTTATCTATCTGATCATTCTTTTTCTGTTACTTCTGGTTCTTTCTCCTCAGCTGCTTATCCTATCAATTGTGGTGTTCCTCAGGACTTGTTTCTGGTTCTGCTTCTCTTTAATATTTTTCTTTCATATTTGACTTTTCTCATTCAACTATCTGGGATCTTGGCTTACAATTACGCAGATGACATATTACTCCTTCTACACATTCACCCCACTTTACCAGATCTCACTCCACTCAACAATTGTCTCACCCAGGTTGCCACTTGGTTAAGGAGAAATCATCTTATTCTTAATGCTAATAGAACTTTGGCAACCTGGCTAATGGCTTGTCAACCATTCAAACACTTTCACCATTACTCTCTGGTACCCCCATATAGATATCTCAGGGTCAAACTCAAATTCTATGAACATATTAGTACTGTTGTAAAATGATTATTTTTCTATCTCCACCAGATGAGGGGAGTCCATCTCTTTCTTTCATTCTCTTCACTGACGACTCTGCTCATATCACTCATCATGTCACATTTGAATTATTATGTCATTTTTGTCAGCCTCCCCAATTATGAATTAAAGCATCTACAGATTATTCAAAGTACTACAGTGAAATTACTAGCCTATGCTACACGGTTTAACCATATTGCACCTTTCCTTATGCAGTTTCATTGGTTAGTGGTGTTCTACTATATTCAATTCAAAATCCTTATCATTGGTCATAAAACCTTACAAATAGGCGTACTCCATTATTTCTTGTCCCTCTTTATCCTTTATGCTACCCACCATGAGCTTTGCCCCATACATAACAACCAACTCCACCTCCCCTTGGCACCCTCAGCAAGGCTTAAATCCACCCACCATTCCACTTTTCACTTTCTTGGCCCTAGCAGTTTCAATGATCTCCCTCTGGACCTCCTGTTGGAACTTTCATTCAGGAATGTTTAAAGCCCCATTCAAAGCTCACTTGTTCCAGAAAGCCTTTAACCTTCCTCTTGATTAAGATAACCAGAACTGTCCTTCAGTAAGGATTTCCCTCCCCTAACTTTCCTTGCCTAATCCTGTACTTAAACCCGTTAGAGTACCTTACTTTTCAGTATTTTTGTTTGTGATCGTGTTCATTTCTTCGTCTCTGTCTTCAGCTGTACGTGTGTGTGTCTCTCTCCTCTTCCTTAATATCCTACCCTCTGTCCCCACAGCCCACCCGCCCCCTGGCTTATAGTCTCTTATAGCCGCCCTGTACTCATTACCATGATCACTCACACGTGCACCTTATCCCCTCAAATTTCTAGCACCTATCCTTTTATTTCTTCTGACTTCTGTACACCTCTCCATCTCTCTCTTTATGGGTCCTCAACACTTTCTCTTCCTATTGCTCATACTCCCTAATTGTCTTCCCTCCTACCAACACCTTTAAATACCTCCCCCTTAACTCCCCTTTACATCCTCACTTCCCCCACCATCTTGTCATCTATCCTATCATCAGCTTTTGAGCTTCACCACTTGTTCAACAAATGTTCAATAGTAGTAGTAGAACTGTACCTTGCCTTTCCTCTCAGATGGTATGAATGTGGATATCTATCCTGTTATAATGGAGTTCTTTCTTTTATTAATTTTATATTTGTAAACCACCTCAATGTGGAAATGAGTGGAAGTATATCAAGTTTTAAATAAACTATAAACCTTAAACCATTGTATGCAGGTTAATCTGCATTTAATACATGTAAAATGATTTACACACACAAAACATTTTAATGCACACAGATGAACTGAATGGATTTTAATGAATACACATCTCTAACAATTTAATACATGGGTGCCAGTTGTCCTTACAGATGTGTAAGGTATCTTGTGAGAGTAATTTTTGTGGCTGCTTTCTCCACCTAGAATGGTCAGGGGAGGAATCGATGATGTCACACAATTTATAAATGGAAGTGTTTTGGAAGGAATATTGTTTTTACCTCCTTCCTGCCATATTGACAAGAGGGTACACTGAGCTCTTGGGTCAGTAGAGTCTTGGGTGCTGAAATGAAGGAAAATTAAGGCTATTCATTTCTGCCTCCTTTTTGTCTGAAGAAAATTGAGGGGTTGGAATCTATCACCAGCGTGAGACTGTGCTAGGGGAGAATACATAGAGCCTGGAGAATTTTTCTTGCAGCCTATGATCAGTACAGAATTAGACTAGAGGACAGGATGAGCCTATATGTGGTGGGCATGAAACCTATGACCAGGGGTGAAGTGTATAAGGGGAGTGGACAGCCAAGAAGTGTCACATGCCAAAGGAGTTTTGGCAGTAGCCAAGAGCAATTTGGGGGAAATCACCAGGATGGAGTCTCGCAGGCTCAGGAAACCCCATGTGTTTGAACAATAAGTAGGAGTGTTTCTAATGTATGTGCCCACCCTTCCCTCCCTACACAGACATATACATTCTACTTCCCATGGAGCAGGTCCACCTGTTTGAGTGTGTATTTTAATAAAATCAAGTGATGACTGAAATATGATTTCTTGCTCTTGTTTAGTACTGACGACTCACCACAAGCGTGCTTCCTATGCTTCTACTCTATTCCAGGTGCTTCCGATGCTAACCAAGCAATTTTGCATGTCCTAAAAGAAAACAAGCCTCATGCATATTGTGACAAAGCTGATAATTTATTATATGTCAAAGAGTTGGGCCTAGCCTAAAAATAAAGGGAATTTATGTGGCGTTTGTATGATGTGCAGAACCTCTTGAAGACTTTTTAAAACATGGACTATAAATGTGATTATTCAATCAGTGCAGTAAATTTCTTTTTTTTTTATCATAACTTTCTCTATGAGGAGGAGTGAACCAAGCCAGTATAGATACATATATAAAGTACACTGTAAAACTAAAAAATACGGTGTGTGTTTGGTGGGGGAAGGGTCTCTTTTGATGCTATATTTAAATTCACCTCATTTCTTGACTCCCCTGCTTAAAGACAAAAAGTACATAATGAACTGCATTCCACTTTGCCAACTTAAAAATATTAAGCGTGTATATGTGATAGTATTTATTTGGTTCTTTAGCACACCTTAAACAATGTAGGGGACTATTTACTAAAACACGCTAAACATTAGCAAGGGGTTTAGCATGTAATAAATGTGCCATGCTGACCGCTAACTTGGGGTTCCATGCTAAAACTCCTCTGCTAACCGGTTAGCATGTAATTGGGTGGGGACTGAGCGGGTTAGGGTCGGAACATGGATGTTGACAGTGCATCAGTGTTAGCGCCGGTGCCTTGGGTGCATACTAACTGCAGCTCTTGCCATTAGCACGGGTGCACGTAATGTCACCTCTATGGATGGCATTGGATGCCAGTCACAGTTGCAATGTGCCAATGGCAAGGGAATGGACACAAAAGCCCCCTGACTTTAGCACAGGCCTCTGTACTACATTCCCGGTCCAATCATGTGGTAACTTAGCAAATTTTGGTAAACATGACCCTTAATGAGTACAAAATCAATTTAATGCACATTTAGATATGAATTAGTTTAATTTAATGTAGAACATTTATATTCAACTTATAGAAACAGTTCTAAGTGGATAACACAATAAGATGTATTTACAGTCCCACTACCACTATACATAGAAATTTCTAACAATGCATATTCAATCCCCTTTAAAGTAGGTGGGTTTAG
Organism: Ichthyophis bannanicus; assembly: GCA_033557465.1. Lineage (NCBI taxonomy): Eukaryota > Metazoa > Chordata > Amphibia > Gymnophiona > Ichthyophiidae > Ichthyophis > Ichthyophis bannanicus. The sequence continues at coordinate 363,249,700 of CM066032.1, read as the reverse complement.
CAAATTTATCCCAACACATTGAAATACTTAATATAATTTGCATTTATCTATTGATCCCAATTCTCAAGCAATTGGTTGATTTTGATCAGTCCCCAAAAATTCAGTCTGGTTTTTAACATCTTCATATAATACATATAAGAATATAAGAACATAAGATATGCCATAATGGGTCAGACCAAGGTCCATCAAGCCCAGTATCCTGTTTCCAACAGTGGCCAATCCTGGCAGTTTCCCAAAAAGACACTCAGGTTCCACAATGCTTGTACTGGGGTAAGCAGTGGATTTCTCGGGTCCTCTTTAATAATGGTTTATGGAACTTTCCTCAAGGAATTTGTCAAAAACGTTTTTAAACCCAGCTACACCTACAGCTTTTATTACATCCTCTGGTAATGAATTCCACAGTTTGATTATGTGTATAAAAGCTTCTCTAAACTGTACTGGTCCATGACAAGTCTATAGTTAAACCATCTATCAATAAAATGCTTGTAAATCATTTTTTTTTTATAAAGGAAAAAAAAAGTTGAGCTCTTAAATTTTGGATCCTAAGTTACGCTCCTAAATTTGTGCCCTATTTTCAGCCACACATAGGAGCCTAAGGAGCCCTTTTACCAAAGGTTGCTATGAATTTTCCATTAAAATGCCGATCTCATGCATATTAATGGAAGAAACTGCAGGTTAGCTGTCAGGGGCATGTTCAGTATGTTGTTAAGGAGTCATTAAGTGAGCCTACATTAGGAGCCCCATTCCTGAGCACGCATCAATTGCTCTGGTGCTAGCAGCAATGGTCTTGCCATGCCTACTCTTCACCCATTCTCTCCTCCATCTTGCACTGGCTGATTAATATGCATTTTAATGTCGGTCACTAGTGTTCTTCACTGCCTGTAACCTATGGTTACCAGAGTCCCTGATTTTCAGGGATTGTCCCTGATTTTGAGGTAGTGTCCCTGACTCCATGGACTATAACCACCTCCTGTCTCCGATTTCAGTGGGAACAGAGACAAAGGACAATGCTTCTCCTATATACCTTTCTATTGCAGTCTTCTCAATCCTAGTAGGAAAAATCCAGGCTAAAATATATAGATTATTTATCAGATATATAAAATAAAGTTTATACAAAGAATATATAGAGAGAGATCTTAAAAGGAGTAGTACAAAAATAGCCAAAATCAACCAAATCCACTCCCAAAAATGTAAAGCCACTAAATAGCTGCCAAAATTGGCTTAAGCAAACACATGCAAATTATTAAAGAGACCCTCAGTTTGAGCAGTAACATGCTTAAAAGCCACAATAGACAGCCCTTAGCACCATCACTGGCCTCCTAAAGTGCTTTCTACATTATATCAAAACAACATAGTAAAAAATAATTATACTTTTTTAAACATATTTAATATATAGAATAAACAACACTTATCTGTTTTATAGTGTTCCAAAAAGATCATGACATGAATTCATGTTTCAGGATCACTAAGAGCCCTCTTCAGGGGAACAATACTGAGAACGCAAACCACACTGTTTCAAAACCAAAAACGTTTTCAGCGACCAGCTGTCATGACTCCACCAACTTTCACAGTTTAAGCATATATGTATGTATGCACATTTTTTTTAAATTTTTTGTTTATGAAATTTTCACTTAAATCAAGAAAGTTTACATAAACCATTCTTGCAGAAATAGAGAAGACAAACAGAAAAGTATCCAAGCGAAACCCAGAATACATTGTCAAAGAAAATATCAAGAGAACTCACAAAAGTTCAAAATGTCTACTCTCCCTAGCCCACTATTCAGGGGGTGTTCCTATTTACAAATTAATCACAACAAAGAAGAAATCAGCAAACAGTCATAAATCAGATCTACTACCATATGAGCCTAAGGAGGATCAGTGGAGGACTCCAGCCGCCTGGCGCTTATGAAAGCCAGCAATTGGGAGGGCTCATAAAATATAAAAGAAATCGATTGGTATTTCACCAATCAATTGCAAGGGTGCTTTAGAAAAAAGAGCCCGCCCAATTATGCAACCCCAGACCAGCAAAAACCCTCTGCGCCGCTTCTGAGTTTCTCTTGATAAATCAGGATATATACGTACTAATAGAACTCGAAATAAAAGTTTACGCTTCTGGAAAAATAATTTTAGCAACCATTCCTTATCAGACAACAGAGAAAAAGTTATTAACAATGTAGATGACACCTGAGATTCATATCCAGAATTTTCTAATAAATCTGAAACATTCAAACTAACCTCCTGAGTTTGATTACCCCCTGTCTCACCATGGGCCAAAGAAAACTTCGCCTTAGGCAGATAGTAAATTTTTACCAGGGGAGGAATCAACTCCGAAGCTACTCCCAATGTCTTGATCTATTAAACATATCTCTAGGGGAGATTGACGACACCTTTGGAAAATTAATAACTCTCAGATTGTTAGCTCTAGATAAGTTATCCAAATGTTCCAATTTTAGTTGAAATGACAAAAAGTTCTTTCTATATGAGTCAGAATATTCCTCAAGACTCACAACCTTGTTGCGCATATCCTCAGACTCCGTTTGAATCACAGAGACATTCCTCTCCAGCTCACACACTGCACGAGTAGAATCATTCACCTTAGTGGCCAAAGAAAACACTTGGGGCAGAAGAAGTTCTCCCAGTGATATGATTGCTTTCCAGATAGTTTCCAAAGTAAAATTCTGAGGTCATTGTAAGGAAAACACCACTTCTGATTCAGCAATAGCTACCGCGGGCTCCATAGACGCCAGTGGTTGGTCTCCTCCCATGGAGAGAAACACCTTCCCTGCACACACCTCTCCAGACGCCGCCGATGCTTTTATTGAGCACGGCTCACCAGAGAACACACTCTCTGACTCCTCCAGCTCTGCCCATCCTAGCCCTCTCGAGAGGTTTCTTCCCCCAACAAACGGAGGAGAAGCTAACTCCAGGAAGCCTTCCGGCAAGGGTTGGCTGTGAGTCACTTTCAGCGGCGGGCTCAATGCGGGGGAAAATGATGACGTCGATGCAGAGACCGGGCACTCCAGCTCTGGCGACACTACCAGCCGACTAGTACCACCCGCTCCATCTGATGTTCGTGCGACGCGAACAAGGTATGGATCCAAAGGACCCACCATCTGGTAAGCAATCGGCGAAGAGGAATCCAAAGGCTGTGAGGGCAACGGCCCTAGTTTCCCTTTGCGCTTCTTTCCCATACTTCCCGTTCACACGGAGCTGACTGCTGCTATAACCATCTTGGAAATGCCCCTCAGCGAGATTTCTGAGAAATCTCGCTGGGGGGGCGTTTTTTTAAATTTTAACATTTTTTCATATATTGCATTTCCATAGATCAAGGCAGTTTACATTTAAACTAACAATTTATAAGATACAAGAAACATGATAACAGAAATGGGTAACAGGTCAGGTACAATGGCACAAAGCACTGCTGCACGTACCATTCAGAAAGTACCTAAGTCAGAACACATAACACCCTTCCTTCACCGATTACATTGGTTACCAATCCCAGAGAGAATCAAATACAAATCCCTAATGATTGTTTTCAAAACAATAAAAAACATAATGCCGACAAACCTCACCTTGCTAATAGGCATGCCTCTGGAGCCAAGACAAAGGAGAGAATGTATGCAAAACACTCTAACAATTCCCATGGCTTTCAGGAAAACCAATCATTCAACATCCAACAGAGCATTTACTTACTATTCCCCAATCCTCTCCCAGACAATCTAACAGATATAAATGACCTGACCACATTCTGAAGAAGAAGACTCAAGACATACGGTATCTACTGTATTCACAGAATATTATCAGAACTTACTTGAAGACCCAAAGTTATACCCTACAAAAGGTCTGGATCTCCCTTATGACTGCACTTCCTTCCAATGTAATAACTGACCAATGCAATGTATATAATTGATCTGTAAATACGTTTGTACTTTAACTTAAAATGTTCACTAAGAAGTGGTTGCAATGTTAACTTTAAATATGTTTATTGTAAACATTGCTTGAGTTGATTTTAATGGATAAAGCAGTATGGAAAAATCAATCAATCAATAAATAAACGTTGAACAGAATGGTGGTCATTCACAACTACGAATAACGGGGATGTACATCCAGCCTGGATGTACATCCCCGCTATCCGTGGAAATGGCTATGCCGCTCCAAAGGCTCCCCATACGTACAGCTGTGTTGTATGGAGAGCCTTAGATGGGGGCGGGCAGAGAGTTGAATGGGGCAGAGCGAGGGAGGGACATCACCCCAGAAATATAGGGCTGAGTCTGAGGTTGGCCCTGTACAGCCGGGGTATTCCCATTAGACGGGGGACTTATTCCACCTCTGAGTTTCGGTTGCAGCCAGCGGGGAAAAAGGTAGGTAGGGGTGCAGGAAGTTCCCCGCAGCTGGACCCTGGCCATAGGAGGCTGGATCTGAGGTCTAGTTGTGGGGAAAGAAACATTTTGGCGGTAACTGGGGATCGCAACTCCTGAATGGAGCTGTGGTGCCATGGTGAGGGGACGCTATGGCACAGTGGTTCCATTCAGGAGCCTGGCTGATTTAGCCAGGTAAGTGACTGGATGTCTGGGGTGCCTGAATTGGGGCATGTCCTGGACATCCAGCCACAATGCTGCAATTCTGCTCCCGTGAGGATGTCTAGCCCCCCACGGGAGCAGAAACGGGTTCATCTCCAGGCCATCCGAATGTCTGGATGGCCTGGAGATGCACATCTCAGAATATGCCTCAATGTGTATTAGATTTAACCTATAATTTATTTATTTATTTATTTATTTACATTCTCTTATATACCGCGCTATTCTGCATCAGTGCGGTTTACATTGAACAAACTGAAATTACATTGAACAGGGCATTATAACTTGGAGATAACTATTTTTACAGGGAACATGGGCTATGGAGGGTTAAGTGGTTTGCCCAAGACCATAAGGAGCACCTGTGGGACTAGAAACCCCAGTCCTTCCGGCCTAGCCATAATACAGGATCATGCTTAACATCTTAACATGCTGTGTGTATGGAGAATACAAGTATTTATTTTAATGAATGGCATGACTTTTAGGGCCAGCTACAATGTGATTATCCAGTTTTATTATTTGAATGATGAAGGAAAGGTGTTTTAGCAGCTGTTGGATTAAGGCTAGCCTTGTCATGTTATGTTTCCTCACCAAAGTGTTCTTTGAAAAGAAGTGTTTTTATTTCTTTGCCAAAGTGTGTAATGTCATGTATGCCTCTTCTCTTTTCAAGAGGAACGATGAATGTATTCTGAGTGCATTTTCTCCTGAGTCTGTTTATAACTCCAGAAGGGCTGCTACTGCCTGTTTTAAACTTCTGCAATTGCTGAATGCTACCTAGACTAGTCATACTGAAATATATGTAGAAAATATGCCTGATAAGACCTGCCCCTCCCAGCCCAGCTCAGCCCTGCCCAGGTGTCCCAGAATTTGCTTTCTAAAAATTTGGCAACCCTACTGTAACCATGCGTTAAAAAGCCCATTAATCTGCCATCAGTCTTCAGTAACAGAGGCCCTAAGTTTTCAGCTGAAAGGTCATCCCAATTTAGGAGCTTAAAATGTATGCTCCTAAATTTAGGCCTGCCATTGATTTTCATAGATTTATGAGCCTAATTTTGGTGCCTAGTGCTGAAAATCAGTGCGAAGTTCAGTAGCCAGCGAAGACATATGTTGGAGTGAGGCCCTGCCGAATCTTAAAAGCAGCTTAAAAATAATCCTGGCGACAAACAATTTTTAACTAGAAACTAATAAATTGTCATCAGATGAAAAAAAAGAGAGTTTATGAAATGGGTCAGCACTTCCTCTCTTGCATATTTTCTTTTTGTGTATTTCTGTATGATGTAAGTTTATCTCTTACTATTTTTCCGCTTTCTGCTCCCCATAATGTGGACTGTATTGATTTACTTTTATAGAATTTCAATGTTTTATTATGGAATGTGTATCATTTTCTTGAATTTACTGAATAAAGTAAAGTTTAAACTTGGAAAAAAAAATAATAATCCTGGCTTTAACCAGAAGCAAACGTAATTCAATCAGGAAAGGAGTCACCCTTTCCCATCTATGATTTCTTAGTAAGGTTACCAGATTTTTTGCATGCAAATCTTGGACACTTATCTGCAGTGGGGTGGGGGAGGAAGGGACACCTTAATTCCAGGTTTGAGCAACAAGGCCTGATGGAGAGAAGAGGAATCAATAACTTGCCTCCTCCCATCCATCATATAACAGCAACAATATCACTTCCAAGCAGACAAATGGTCAGAGAAATAGAAATAAGTCACTAAATTGAAAATAACATTTGTTTCAACCCTCTCTGTCCCCATTCTGGAATTGGGGACAGGGGACTGCTAAACAGGTGAGAATCGGGGACACAGCTCTAAACTCGGGGACAATCCCTGAAAATCAGGGACATCTGGTAGCCTTACCTTTTAGTATTAGTTTTATTTACTTATTTATTTATTTTATTTAACTGTATTTATATCCCGCTTTTCACCGGGTCAAAGCGGCGCTACACTCAAGGGTGGGGATAATTAAGTATAAGGGTGGGGCCATCACCAGGTAGGCAACATTGATGATTTCGACATAGGACAGACTTTAGACATGGACAGTATAGTTCAGTTTTCGATCAGAGGTCCATAGTGGGTGCGATCAGGGTTGGTGCACTTTCTGGTGGTAGTTGCTTTGAAGCATTCTTGGAATAGGATGTTTTTTAGCTGTTTTCTGAAGGACATTAGATCGTTGTTGTTTCTGAGGTGGCTTGGTAGAGAATTCCATAGGGATGGAGCATAAAGTTCGAAGGCTCGATTGCATGTCCGTTGAGAGCATTTGGTTCTTTTGTGAGGGACGGTGAGGGAGTTGCTGGAGGCCTGTCTGGTGGTTTTGCCATGGGCTGGACGAGACAGCAGGGTGCGGAGCTGGGTGTTCTGTGTTTGGTGGATGGCTTTGTGGGTGAGTAGGATGGATTTGTATTTAGTTCGTGCTTCGAAGGGAAGTATGTGCAGGTCTCTTAGAATTGGGGTGATGTGGTTGCTTTTCTTTGCTCTCTGAATGATTCTCGCTGTGGTGTTCAATGCGGTTCGGAGGGGGTTGGTCTGTGTGGCTGGTAGTCCATGGTAGATTATGTTGCAGTTTTGCAACTGTGTTCTGTAGAACCTGAAGCTGTAAAAGAGATTTTCAGGATACTCCCAACTATAAAATTACAGTAATCCATCTGTGTTAAAATCAGCACCTGTACCACTATCTTAAAATCCTCTGTCTCGAAGTTTAAGAGGATCTGCCTGATACAGTGCAATTTAAGCATTTTTTCATCAATACACTAACCTATTCCTCTGTTGATAAGGTTGACTCAATAATCATACCCAAAACTTTCATGAAATTCACTAACAGGACCTTCGTAATGGCGATATTGTTGGAAGATTAGATCATGACCCACCCACAATAGTTTTCTCAGGGTTAAAGTGAGAACTCATCCATGAGTTAATAGCATCAAAAGCACTAGATACATCCAAATTATATGGAATAAGTATGATATCATCGGCATATATGTAGAAGTAAAGATCTAATTGTTGCAGAAGTTCAGCTAATGAGCTCAAATGGGCATTAAATAATATCAGTGACAAGAGGTATCCTTGTGGAATTCCACATTCTAACTGCCAGGTTGAGGATACTTCTTCCTTCCATTTCACCCTACCAGAATGATGCACAAGAAACCCTTGTAACCAATTCCACACCACACCTAAGATGCCCAGCTCACTTAGTCGATTCATAAGTCAAAAGTTCAATTAGATCAAATGCAATGGAAAGATCACACTGCATTAAAATGACTTGACCCCCATCCCCAGGCTGATGCGATGCCGCCATTAACATGAATAGTAAAATCTTGGTGCTATCAGGGCCGGTGCAAGGATATGAGATGCCCTGGATGAACCTCATTCCAAACACTGCCCCCCCCCCCCCCCGCTCCAATTGCTCCCACTGCACCCCCTCTCCGGGACATACAATGGTGGCAATACTTCTAAAATAGCATTGAAGCACCAGAGTTACCTTCTGTTCCGGCACTCTGGGGCCATTAGTGCTTCTGCTCCCCTCCAATTCCATTTCCTGTTTGCATGGGTGTGGAAGCCACGTCCACCCCCATGCACACAGGAAGTGGAACTGGAGGGCGCAGAAGCACAAACTGCACTGCAGCTATAGAGCTGAAGGCAACCAGAGTTTTGGCGTCATTTTAAATGTATTGTTACTGCTGCATGTCCTAGAGAGGTGTGGCAGCAACAGCAATGGGCTCCCCCCCAGAAAGTTGCTGCTCTAGGCGACTAACTAATTTGCCTAATGGTAGCGCTGGCCCTGGGTGCTATATGAGCTCCCTGAAAGCCAGTTGATATCCATGAAGTAGATTGTGATCATACTGATATGTCTGTATTTGCACTGATAATATAATTTTGTATTCATTTGTTAAAAAGGGTAAGCTAGCCGGTGAATGATACTAAGAAGGGTCATTTAAATCACCAGACAAGTCCTTGGGAATGGAGTAAACACAACTAAACCCAAGGAAAGCCCATGTTCCCTGTAAAATAGTATACTCCAAGTTATAATGCCCTGTTCAATGTGATTTCAGTTTGTTCAATGTAAACTGCACTGATGCAGAATAGCACAGTATATAAGAGAATGTAAATAAATAAATAAATAAATAAAATGGGAATATACTCTCATTTAATAACTTTCTATCATAATTGTCAACCAATGTAGGATACCAAATGACAATTCATCTAGAAGCTGATTTGGAAAAGGGTCTAGAACACAAAAGCTCTTAGAAAACATTTTCAGTAATCTTTGGACTTTTGACGGTGATACTGGGAAAAGAAATCCCACTTCATCTCAACCTGCTTAGGACCATCCCAGTCTCTTTCTAGATCTGCATCTCAGCCTGCATTGCACTTGTTAGAACATGATAATGTAAATTTAGGGGTATGTCTACTAGCCAGGCTAATGGTTAACCCGAGCTATCTACATTTAGGTTCCACTGAATAACACAGGACCTAGTTGCAGATAGCCTGGTTAACCATTAGCCCGGCTTAGTAGACATCCCCCTTAATAATCTGTTCTGAAAAATTTGGTCCAGGCTGGCAGTGGTTAGATTGATCACCATATCACTTTATTTTGCTTTCTTCACATTCATTAATGAATTTGGAGAGATTACTCTTATCTCTATTAATTTTGCAAATGTCCTTTTTGCTTGTCCTAAACTGTCTTGATATATTCTAATTTGCATATACCATTGCCTCTGTACTTCCAAATCTTGGCTTGAATACCAATGGTGTTCTAGCTGTCTAAGTTCCGTTTCCTTATGAATCAACTCCAAATTAGACCATGGAGCAGATGACTTCCTTTTTCCACCTACTACTTTACAAGGGGCTAGGGTTTCCAGTACATCTTTTTGTCACTATATCACTTAGATTCACTAACTGAATAGGAAATTTAGGTTTCTCTTCATATCATAATTTATCCATTATCTGTGGACAGAATATCTCAGGGTCTACTCTGCTATGAACCATTTCTGTGAATTCCTAATTGAAGTTGCTTTTCCTCTAGATTTCCATTGAAGAGTAAACTCTAGCAAGAAGTGATCTGACCATAGGAGAGGATTCGCTATACATTTAACGAGGGGACATAGGATGAGGGTGAAAGGGGATAGACTCAGGACTAATATACAGAAATATTTCTTTACGGAAAGAGTGCTGGATGCGTGGAATAGTTTCCCAGTGGAGGTGGTAGAGATGAGGACAGTATCTGAATTAAAAAAAAGCATGGGACAAACACAGAGGATCTCTTAAGGAAAAAAGGGGCTGTTGTAGTAGTTGATATGGAAGGGCAGAGTAGATAGGTCATGTAGTCTTTTCTGCCATCATGTTTCTTTGTTTCTATTTTTCTAAGTCAAAGATTTACTCCAAATTCTATTTGTGGCTATATTCTTATCTAACTGGTGTCCTGATCGTTGGTTCTATCTAACTGAAACAAACTGATGCACCGTAAGTCAATAAAGATGTGCTCGGGCACATTAAAAATGTTTTATTAAAGTGAAATGAACAGAGAATTTCTGAAAATCAGGAAGAAAGTGCAAACAGGAGTAGCCTAAATGGGTAAGTCAGCAGCCTGGGACCAGAAAGACCAGCGTTCATATCCCATTGACACTCCTTGTGGCCTTGGGCAAGTCACTTAACCCTGCATTGCCTCAGGTACAAACTTAGATTGTAAGTCCTCTGGGGACAAGGAAATGACTACTTTAACTGAATGTAACTCATCTTGATCTACTACTGGAAAGGCATGTGCTAAATATAAAAAAATAAACAATAAAAGTTAATTGCATGGAAGGATGGTAAAGCTTTGCAATGTAAATATCCAGTAACAATAAATATCTGCATTTTAAAACAATTTGCTAACATTCTGACACAAAGAGGCAGATCCCATAAGATACATGTCTGGCCCACGGACACTTCTAAATTGAAAACGGGTCTCATTGGAATCTAAATCCGCATCCACAGATCTAGACGTGCCCAAGAGTCCAGAATTGTAGTGGTAGACGTGTCTGGCGCGACACAGGCAAAGTGTTATTCAGCCAGTCCGTGCAGGCATCCGGCACGTGGTCCGCTCAGAGGTGCAGGCATGGGCCATACGATATAATGGAGAAACACATCCCCCGTCAATATTATGGGGCACGGGTAAATGTTTTGGACATCCTCTTGCCTACTGTATTCAGAAAAGTTGCACATTTTGGATACTGCCCATCTCCATGATGTACCCGCAGATGCCACGCCTCCTCTGTAAAAATGTGCATCTCCTAAACTGCTCTTCACACTGACAGTAGTTTGCTGCTGCAAACTAGACATAAATACCAATGAGAAATGACTGCTGCTGCAACCTAGATTATATACCAGTCCTCTGCATGTCCTGAAAAGTACCAGCTAATCCCAGTGCACCCTAATGTGATATAAGAGAACGTAAATATGAACATGTATGTCAGGACGTATCTTGCATCAAATGGTACTTGCCATTATTTATTTATTTATTTATTTACTTCTCTTATATACCGCGCTATTAAAATCAGTGCGGTTTACAATTGAACAAAAAACATACTGCAATGTCACACGACAATTGAGTTTTTACATTGAACATGGATGAGATAACCTGGAGGTAACAGGGGTAACTAATTACAGAGTAATTATTCATGGAGTATGGTGAGAAATTATACATATAGTATGGTGAGAAATTATACATATAGTATAGCTTGGTTTCAACATATTTATAAGAGGTTTAATCAATAAGATGTGTGATCAGTACCAATAATAAATAAGAGAGGGGATATGGTGGTAGAGCTAGTCATTTTCTTTATGGTGTTGGATTTTGGGTGGGGTGGAGTAGGGTGTAGGATGTGAGGATGGGTGGTTGTTTCTGGGATTGGATTCTGGGTAATGGATGAGGAAAAGGTGTTGTTTGAGGGCTTTTCTAAATGACAATAGGTCTGGGGTGGAACGGAGCTCAGTGGGGAGGGCATTCCAGGTCATGGGTGCAAATAGGGAGAAGGCTCTATTGGCAGTAGCCTTTTTGCACTTAGTTAGAATGTTGGGGATCTCTAGAGTGTTTGCTTGATTAGATCTCCTGATCCTGTTGAACGGCCGTCTTTGAATGAGTTTGCTGATGGGTGAGGTGATCTGGTTCCTTAGGGCTTTGAATGTTAGTACTAGGGACTTATACTGGATTCTAGCCTGAAGTGGAAGCCAGTGGAGATCCATCATGACTGGGGTTATATGTTTAGCTCTTGATGTACCTGCAAGTACCCTTGCTGCAGCATTCATTGCAAGGCGAAGAGGTCCTAGTGTTGACTGAGGGAGGCCATGAAGGATAATATTTGCAAAGTCTAGATGTGGGAGCACCAAGGCTTGGAAGATAGTTCGGTAGTCATTAAAGTCCAATAGGGGGCGCAGGTGACGTAGTATCCGGACCTTATGGTAAATTGCTTTCGTGATGTTCTTCACATGTGTAAACATGTCGAGTCGTTGGTCAAGCGTGATGCCGAGATAGCGGATAGTTGATTTTGCTATCAACTCAATATTGTTTACTTTTAATGTGAGGGGTGGGGAGAACATCTGGTTCTTGGTGAGGAATAAGACATCTGTTTTACTATGGTTGATCCTTAAATTTTGTGTTGTAAGCCATTGTGATACAGCTTCGAAGCAGCTTGATATAGGTGAAAAGTCAGGTTGATCAATCAGGAATGGTGAGTAGATTAGGACGTCGTCTGCGTAGACTAGGCACTGGATGTTGAAGGAGCGGATTAGGGTACAAATTGGTTGCATATATATGTTGAACATTAATGCAGATAGGGATGAACCCTGAGGTACACCTTGATTGAGAGGGAATGGGTCAGAAGTCATGGGACCTGTTCTGACTTGTTGCCATCTGTTAGATAGGTAGGACTTGCACCATGCTATAGCTGAGCCTTGTATTCCTTTCTCCACAAGACGGAGTATCAGAGTTTCATGGTTGACTGAATCAAAGGCTGCAGCAATATCCATGAAAATGAGGACAAATCCCTGGTGGATGTTATCAAGTCCTGTAACTAGATCATTGAAGAGAATTGTGAGGATGGTGTCAACACCATGAGCTTCTCTGAAGCCATGTTGAGATGGATCCAGTGGAGCTACATCGTCAATATGTTGTTGGATTTGTCGTTGAACTACCTTTTCAATGATTTTGGCGAGTAGGGGGATGCTTGATATTGGGCGAAAGGATTCAACTTTGGAGGAATCAAGTTTGTTGTTTTTTAATAATGGGTGGATTGAAGTAAATTTCAGGCTTTGTTGGAAAGATCCTATGGAGAGGGATTGGTTTGTGATTCTGCTTATAGCGGGACTAAGTTCTTGGCGTAATTCTTTGATCCAACTAGCTGGACATGGGTCACTAGGGGCAGTGGTAAGATTAATGTATGTGATAATATCTTGTATTTCTTTGTTGGATACTTCGCAAAATTTGAGTAGAGGGGTTTTACATGTAGTAGAGGAGATTGTGCAGGTTGATAACTTGTTGGCTTGGATTATCTTTGATTGTAGGTAGTTTGCATAATCTTGTGGGTGAGGCATAGTTGTTTGGGCGGGAGCTGGGTCACCTGTTAGGGACTTAACTATGCTGAACAGATCATGGGGTTTGTTAAGCAATCGCTTTAGAATATCTGCATGGTATTGTTTTCTTTTTTCCATCGTCATTGCTCGATGAGATTGTAGATAAGAGGTGTATGTATGTAGAGATTCAGGGGACCGGGCGTGGCGCCAGTGTCTCTCTAGTTTATGTAAGTGAAGGAGCGACGCTCTAAGGTCATTGGTGTACCATGGAGCATGTTCTCGCTTCTTGATGTTTATTCTTGTGGTTGGAAGGGAGGCAGCTGATTTAAGGGCGTGGTCCCAGTTGGAAACTAGTTTATCTGGGTCAGATAGTGTGATAATAAGGCGAGGTAAGATTTCCTCAAAGGCTTTATCCTTAACAAAAGGCTTAAAACGTGTAGATAGAGAGCTCGGTGGGGCTTGTGCCTTGATAGTGCTGTTAGTCTGATGGATGGTGGGTATCTGAAATGTGATAAGATCATGATCAGACCAGGGTACTGAAGTTATTGATGTGGCGAAGTGGTGAGCTATATTTGTTGCTATCTGTGGGGCGAAGATCTGGTCAAGTGTGCTTCCCTTGATGTGGGTAGGTGATTCAATAATCTGATTGTATCCCAGATCTTTCATAGCATCAATGAAGGCTGTTGCATGTGCAGTTGTTAGAGAAGGCAGGTTAAAATCTCCCATTATCCAGCTTGGGATACTGGAATTGCAAGCAAGATTGATTGTTGTTGGTAATTCGTCTGGTGAGGGTGTTGGAGCTCGATATAAAAGGTTGATAGAGCAGAGTTCATTTGTTATAGTAATCATATCAAGGTGAGTGGTGCTGGATGCATTGCTTGTTTTGAACTGGAGATTGGATTTTGTGAGGATGAGTGTACCGCCTCCTTTTTTATTAGATCTGTGGCAAGTGTGAATGGTGAAGCCAGGTGGTGACATCTGGTGGATGAGAGCATTATCGCAGTCTGATAGCCAAGTTTCGGTTATCATTAGGATATCAAGATTGTGTTGAGATATTAGGTCGTGGACCACTGGACATTTTGAACGTATAGATCTTGCATTTATAAGTGCACACCTGATTGGGTGTTGGAATTTGTTTTTCTGGCTATGGTCCTTTTTGAGGTTTTGCAATGGGATGTATAGTAGGTGGGGGTGGGTTGTGATGGGTATTGATGAAGGGTGACGGGGGGTTTCAACCCATTTTCTTCCAGTGTAGCGGAGAATTGGGATGAAGCTGATGTCAGGGTTAAAGGCGTGAAGAAGGTTGGGGTAGTAGGAGGTAAGGAGGAGTAGGATTAAGCTCAAGATTGAGTGCATTTTTGGTATCTTGAGTGAAGGGTACATATGTGATTGCTAGGTAGGTAGATTTTAGGATAGTAAATTAGAAAAGGCCTGAATGTCTTAGTAGATCTGTATTATTGTGAAGTAAATAGAAGAGACTATAGGGTGTCTATAATGTGGTTATGTACTATGGGTTACAAGATATATACTATAAGTACATTGTACACATTTGTATAGTAGCAACATTAATTAAAGTAATGCAAATATAAGGAACAATAATTGTATCAGTAATGGTGGTAACTAAATATAGGTAGTCAAACTAACAATGGAACACCAGTGTAAATAGCATTTTTGATAAAAGGATCAAATTATAAAATTACATTAGTGTGGTAGCATTATTAATTAAACTAACATAGTAGGCAGTAACAGGTAGACAAAGGAGATAACATTAAACATAATGTTGATTTAAGGTAGTGAACCTGGTTGCAGAAATTTGCTCAGTGGTGTTGATTCAGAAGAAGATTTGAGTTTGGGATTTGATTTGAGATTGGGCAGCAGGTCTGATGGCTGTTAGCTGCTGTTTGAGATTGGGCA
The DNA here is from genome assembly GCA_033557465.1 of Ichthyophis bannanicus. Lineage (NCBI taxonomy): Eukaryota > Metazoa > Chordata > Amphibia > Gymnophiona > Ichthyophiidae > Ichthyophis > Ichthyophis bannanicus. The sequence goes on along the minus strand of CM066032.1, from coordinate 363,234,666 downwards.
GCAGGCAGGGCCGGATTTACCTTGAGTGAGGCCCTACGCCAACAAAAATTGTGGGCCCCCAGAAAAGATAAAAACGAGCACGCCGGATCAGCTGCTTGCTGTTGGCCCTGACGTCATAATTAAACTGGAAATCCCAAAAGCCAAACTTGGAATGTACAACACTGTAGAAATAAAACTATACATTAATTTGCTCTTGTACTAAACAAAGCGCAGACGTTAATGATGCACATTTACCAGAGCTGACATATTCCAATTAATAAATTCAAAATAAAGAGATATTTTTCTACCTTTTGTGCATTTTTTTTCAGCTGCAATTGCTCCAGCCACTTTCTTCTGGTTTCTTCGTGTCTTCTGCTAACTCTTCATCGTCTGCTGTCCATTTGTCCTTTCTTCTCTCTTCTAGTTTTTTTCCATTCTCTCTCTACATCTGCTTTAACATACTAATCTTTCTCCTTTTGCTCTTTCCTCATTCCTATTTCATCCACTCAAATTTTACCCCTCCATCCTCAATCCCCACTTACTCTCCCAATACCCGGCCAATTGTAGATTTTTTATCCCTCCCACACAAAATATTTTTCCCTTCTCCATTTTACTCTTCCAGCCCCATCCCATTCTAATCCTCCCCCAACATCAGCTCCCTTCTAGTTTCAGCCTCACCCAGCATCCATTCCCTTCTAGTCCCTGCATCAGCCCATTTCCAGTCCTAGCCCCCCATCATCCCATTTCCAGTCCTAGCAACCCCCCAACCCAATACCAGTCCTAGCCCCCCATCAACCCACTTCCAGTCCTAACCCCCCATCACCCCATTTTCAGTTTAAGCCCCCCCATAACCTATTACCAGTCCTAACCCCCCATCAGCCCACTTCCAGTCCTAACCCCAGCAACCCATTTCCAGTCAGCCCCCCATAGCCCATTGCCAGTCCTAACCCCCCATCAGCCCACAGCCCATTACCAGTCCTAACCCCATCAGCCCACCTCAAGTCCTAACCCCTCCCCATCAGCCCATTTCCTGTCCTAGCCCCCCCATAGCCCATTATCAGTCCTAACCCCCCCATAGCCCATTACCAGTCCTAACCCCCCATCAGCCCACAGCCCATTACCAGTCCTAACCCCATTTGCCCACCTCCAGTGTTAGCCCCCCCCCTCAGCCCATTTCTGGTCCTAGCCCCCCCCCCCATAGCCCATTACCAGTCCAAACCCCCTCCCAACAGCCCACAGCCCATTACCATTCCTAACCCCATCAGCCCACCTCCAGTCTTAACCCGCCCAGCCCATTTCCAGTCCTAGCCCCCCCATAGCCCATTACCAGACAGCCCCCATCAGCCCACAGCCCATTACCAGTTTTAACCCCCCCCATAGCCCATTACCAGTTCTAGCCCCCCCATAGCCCATTACCAGAAAGCCCCCATCAGCCCACAGCCCATTACCTGCCTGCTGCCCAATGGGAAATTTCCCATCAGCCCCTGCGGGCTTAACAGAGACGCGAGGGAGACACTCTCCCTTCGCGCCTCTCAAAGCCGGCACGGAGGGGCTCAGCCTTCGCGGAGGGAGGGAGGGATTCAGAGGGGGCCCCGCGGGACAGTCCATGCTGCCGCAGCAGCAGCCAGCGTTTTTTTTAAACTATTCAATTTACCTATACGCCAGTATTCAATTTTTGTGGGCCCTTGCCTGCTGTGGGCCCTACGCCATGGCGTAACTGGCGTATAGGTAAATCCGGCCCTGGCAGCAGGTCTGATGGCTGTTAGCTGCTTCAGCTATGCAGATGGAATCACAGATCCCCAGAGGGGACAGGAGCTGGAGAGAGTCTCTGTCACAGAGCCTGATGGTGCTTCTTATTTAAAAAGCAAGCTGGAGCTCTGATTGGGCAGCAGGTCTGATGGCTGTTAGCTGCTTCAGCTATGCAGATGGAATCACAGATCTCCAGAGGGGACAGGAGCTGGAGAGAGTCTTATAAAATGGCTCCAGTGTTTCCTGCCTTGGTCATATCTACAAACAAGTTTAAACTGCTAAAGATGGACCCTTACCAAGTGCACAAAACCCCAAACTAACATTACAGTTCCCCAAAGGATGCATGATAATGATGAGCAACAAAGATATGCCCTTTTCATGCCAATGGCCTATAAGTGCACTCATTCTGCTGCTCCACACTGCCTTTCCTCTCTTATCTCTCCTCGGGAACTCCACTCATCTGTCAGATTGCTTCTATCTGTGCCCTTTTCTTCTACTGCTAATTCCAGAATATGCTCCTTTCACCTTGCTGCACCTTTAGTCTGAATGTCAGGCTTCTACTCTGGCCCTTTTCAAATCCAGGCTGAATGCTCACCTCTTCGTTGCCGCTTTAGCATCTGATCCGTCTAATCTTGCTTGTGTTTCATTACCATTCCTCCTAGATGCATCCTATCCACAGCTGCTGCATTGTCTGTCTTGACTAGATTGTAAGTTCTGCTGAGAAGGGACCATCTTTTACATATGTCTGTGCAGTGCTGCATATGCCTTGTAGCACTATACAAATGATCAGTAGTAATAGTAGGGCCTTCTGGCTGCGGCATCTGATTCGCACATATCTGGGTACTGGCATTTCTCACAGCATCTACACCTGTCCCATCATAGTGTATATCGTTCTGTAGACATCCATTGTCTGTCCATTATCTGCTTTCCCATGGTCTGCTTTGTGGCACTACTCCCCTGGTCAGGCCTGTGTGGACATGGGAGGGGGATCCCTGTGCCATCATACCTGGGTAGCCAGCCTCCAGATATATCACCACTCGCAGCTTGCATAGATCCTGGACTGGGGAAGGATGTAGGCCTCATGGCAGAATCTGAGGGGTATGGGCACAACATCAGTCATGTCTCCCGGAGCCTGGCGCAGCTGATATATGGCTGCCCTATCACACTGGCACCTGATGAAACTACAATCAGCCATATGGTCCAGGCACCAGCCAGACATTTATGGCCGCCCTGATTGCAGATCAGCATACCAGATCCTCTCGTGCTACCTCCAAACCACATGCTCTCACTTACAGTCACAAAAGACATCATTCTGCCAAACCAAACATATAGAGGCCAATTCTTTATTGGCCGTCCAGCCCCTGTACGGCCAATCAGAATTAGGGTGCACAGAGGTAGACCCAATTCTGATGCCATGGGGGATCAATGTACCTGCGGGATCAGAATTGGGTCTATGGCCTGGACGTGCAGGCCAGGACCCGATTTTGATCGGCCATATGCTCAGCCACATACTCAGCTAACTCAGCCTGGCTCTTTATTGGAGCTGCAGTACCATGGCGTCTTGTTGCCATGGCACCGTGGCTCCATTATTTTTATTTATTTATTTACATTCTCTTATATACCGCGCTATTCTGCATCAGTGCGGTTTACATTGAACAAACTGAAATTACATTGAACAGGGCATTATAACTTGGAGATAACTATTTTACAGGGAACATGGGCTATTATGGAGTTACGATCCCCAGCCGCTGTCCCAAAATGTCCTTTCCCCACAGCCGAACCCCCGATCCAGCCTCCCATGGCCAGGGTCGGGCTACAGGGAACCCCCTTCGACCTTACCTGTCTGTCCCTGCTGTCCGCCACCATCCCCCAATGTCCAGGGGGACTTATGCCACCTCAGAGGTTGAATAAGGCCCCCGTCTACCCGGCCAACCCAGGACATATAGGGCCAACCTCTAAATTGGCCCTGTATATCTGGGCTCTCTCCCACCCATGCCCCGTTCTCGCCCTGCCTCTGGACCTCCCCCTCTTGCCCCCATCTACGGCTCCCCATACAACACAGCTGTACATATGGGTTGCTGTTGCACCGAGGCAGCAGAGGGATGAATAGTGGGGATGTACGTCCCATCGGGACGTACATCCCCACTATTCATGGCACAGAATGATCCCCATAGTTAATAGCTGCTATACCATATAAATAGGGGTGTCCTTCATGGAGCGGTGTGTTCACCCCTAAACAAAGACATGGGGAGGGGTGGCCTATACAGAGGGGCAGGTGCACCTACTCTTGCCATCTTACTGGGCAGACTAGATGGACCATACTGGTCTTTATCTGCCATCATTTACTATGTTACTATGTTACTATGACATCCCAGGACTACAAATATGATCTCGCTTTCTCACTCCAACATGCTTTGTTTCCAAACTCACTCACATACTATTTTTACATCAACAGTTCCAGTTTTCAGAACACAGTATTTGTTAGGTTCCCTTGGATTAGCTTTTTTAGCACAAACAGCACATTTCAGCATAGCCAGAATAAACACTATTGCTCTTCTTAATATTTCTGTAAGGGTGTTTATTAATGTTTCTTTACCTTACAACATTCTCTCACCACTGCTTTCTGTTCTTTATAACTGCATCTTGTATTTTGCCAGACTGCAGTCACACCAGTTCAGCACATACTTGTGACAACCATTCTTCAATATGGGATGAATTGAAGAGCACAGCAGAATATTGTCTAAGTCCTGGCCTTATTCCACATTGCAGCAGGAATAATGAGGATGTCCACGGGGATATCGCAGAACGTACATGGGCCTTTCTAGAGTACATTATGCTCATCTCTGCAGCTGACCACACCCCCATTCCGCCCTTTCTGGGCATGTTTTGAGATCTCTGTGTTAGCACCATGGACATGCATGACAGCAGTGTTTCAGAATATAGTTGGGACGTTTTTGGTAGATAAACATCCCCGCCGCACATACAAACCCCTAATTCATGTTCTAGAATGACCTCCAAAGCCTTTGAACCCAGAGTCTTCAATATATAAGCGGTCATTTTCTAAAAGCTAAAACATGCTTATGCCATTAATTAAAGGGACCAACCTTCCCGTATTACATGGGACAATCCCATATAGTAAGGATTTGTCCCTAGAATCATATTACTTCAATCGGAGTAACTAAATGTCTTCTATTTTAAAACACGTGTCCCACTCGTACACTCCTCTACATTTGTACCAGCAGACCTCTCCACTCCAGCTGAAATTTTCATAGGGAAACTATTTATATGAGACTATTTCCATCAGAGACACAGACGCATATACATATGCATGCACTCTGTTGTACTTCAATCACACACACATGCACATGCATTCATCTTCCCCTCCCCCCCCCCACCTCCCAAATCAGGTACACACATGTATATTAGCACTTTTCAGACAGACAGATTCTGTCTCTGATTGTTTACTGGTGCAGTGCTGCTTCTGCATACCTCTACTTCAAAGCCCCTAGTTCTTGCTTTTGCTACCAGTTCTTTTTCTCAGCCTGCAATAGCCTCCTCACCCTTTAACTCATTCCCCTTACATTTCTATCCTTTCTCAGCAACCCCACTCACCCCTACCAAGAAACTCACTTATTCCACTGTCTTTTCCCCAGACCCTGTGCAGAAAATCAGTCCACCCTTCCTGTGACTAGTACAGCCTTTCCATTGGCTGGAACCAACCACTTCCTCTGCACAGTGAAGGGGGAGCACTAGCAAGCTATAGAGCTAAAATACCCAGACAATTTAAACATCATTATGACTAAGACAGCTACTTTACAAAGTTGTAGAATCATAAAATAATTTAGTTGGTTGGCAATCCTAAACTCCTGAGTCCTCAGCACATCTGACAAATCTGGTTCTGCTTCCTTCCCAGGGCCCAGGCAACCATCAGTCAGACAAAGCCAGCCAATAGGCTATAGAAGACACAGTCAGCTAGTAGGAAGCAGGGGTAGGTGACATCAGAAGCTAGGATACAGAAACCTTCCTTTCTCACTTGCCCTGCAACTCTGGAGTATGGAGGGCTTTTTTTTTTACCACACATAAACAGACCTACAGGAGAAAATATTGGGGGTAATCAAACACCCACAGAGCTGGCACTTATGATCCCAGGGACAACATCAGTATCAGTATCAAGGTCAATGGTCAGCTGATTTCATTGACCTTGATACTGTGTAGGCTCTTAGCCTAGGATGCATGTTTCTATTTCATCTTTAGACTTTATTTTCATTGTAAAAAAGAAAGTGTGTTTTTAATGACCAACTACAAAATGAATACCCATTCATTAAGAAACATTCTGGTGATAGCACAGTGTTTTGTAACAAATGCCGGTCTTCTTTTTCAATCGCACATGCAGGAAAGGGTGACATTGTTCAGCACCTAAGGACGGACAAACACAAGACAGCAGATGTAAGTGCTTCTTCAAGTAGAACTGTGACTTCTTTTTTTAAAAGTCAAACTTTTGATGAGAAAATTCAGTCACTGGCTACAACTGAGGGTACATGGGCTTATCACTATGTTGCCAACAATCATTCTTTTCGGTTGTCAGACTGTACTTTAAATTTGTTGAAAAATGTTTTGATGAAAAATACTCTTGTGCGTGAACCAAAACAGAAGCAATCAATTGTAATGTTTTCAAACCTGACTTTATTGATTCCCCCAAAAGAGACCTTTCTGAGACAAGTTTTTTTAACAGTTTTTTGTGATTGCTCAAACCCTGGAAGCATTAATGGGTGCCCTATTTTAATAAGGTACCTTCTTCCTGAGAAAGAGGTTCAGATAAAAGTTCTTGATGTCTATGAAGTTAAAGCCGAAAATTCAGATATTCTTTCCAAGTGCATTCTTGATACAGTTGAGTCCGATGGGCTAAAATCCAAAGTTTTGGCATTGTGTGCTGACAATATCAATTGCAATTTTGGTGTGGCCGCTAGGAGGGGTAGTAACAATATTTTTTACAAACTGCAAAAAGATTTAGGAAGTAATTTAATTGGTGCAAACTGCACAGCTCACATTGCTCACAATTGTATCAGCACTGCTGCCGAATGCCTGCTTCTGAGGCGTGCGGTCAGAGCAGAGAGCAGCAGCCATCTCCGGAGGGAGTGAGCGGGAGCTCCTCCTCACTTCTCTCACCTGCCTATCAAAGGCCCTCATCATCGGCAGAAAAACCGCCGCTTCTGAGGCGTGCCTGCGCCTTGCGGGCCCGCGCCTGAGGGCCTCGCCAGAGGGCCCTTTGGCGTGGCCCTTAGGCGTCGGTCCGTGGCCTCTGCTGCTGAGGGTTACATTGGTGACATGGACTGGGTTGACGTGCTTCTAATGTGTGGTAACCTGCTGTTCCATGTTCCTCTCCTTCTCTTATCTGTGTGACTGTCTCTGTTCCTCTATTCTGTCCTATCTTATAATTGGCGTTCTTTTCCTCTTTCCTCGAATGATATAGCATTGTAAACCGCTCTAATGCCTCTGGCCTGAGCGGTATATCAAATTCTAATAAACATAATAATAATAATTGAAGTTATTGACAAGATAATAAGACATTTTCACATTTATACAGTGAGAATTGAAGTACTTAAAAGAGAAGTGTGACTTTGTTGAGAGCGAGTATCAAAAGTTCCTCAGATACAGTAACACTAGATGGCTTTACTACCAGCCATTGAGAGGTTAAATAAAATGTTCCAACCAGTGAAATCATATTTTCTGAGCCAGGAAAAATGCCCAGTTATCATCAAAATCTTTTTTGAGAATTAATCAGCAGAGGTTTGGCTGTACTTTCTGCACAGTCAGGCAATGATTTTCCAAAATGCAACTTTAAAAATTGAGTCTCAAAAAATCTCAATGATAGAGGTGGCTGAAGTAATCAGTGACCTTAGAAATAAATTAGTAACTAGGAAGAATGAAGTGTTTTTGCCTCTGACAATCAGAAAGAAGATAAAAGATCTTGAAGAAGAGGGAAGCATTAATGAAGCAGATTTCAAGCAATCTGTGTCATCTTTCTACACCACTTGCATTGATTACTTGGATCAGTGGACCACCCACTTCCAGGAGATTGGGAAACAACAGTGGACTCTTCTTCAAAAACAACCAAAGTGGTGTGAGCTAGAGTCATCTTTAGAATGTGTTTTATTTATTTATTTAACTTCTCTTATATACCGCGCTATTAGTTATCAGTGCAGTGTACATTGAACAGAACAATATACTGTACGGCCGGGCCGTATAGTGTTTACATTGAACAAGGAATAAAGCTTGGATTTAACTGGGGTAACATTTCTACAGTTTATTTACATTGTAGTCCATGTTTTTAGGCTATAATCTATTAAGAACAGGTCATCTTGGGATGGCTATCTCTTGTCTTGCTGGGTATGTTGTTGGGGGGCTCTGAGTTTTGTCTACAAGACCCGGCCTAGAGTCAGTAATAGATGATACTGAACTGTTTGATGAGTTCTCTTGTCTTAAGTCATTTGTTTCTGAAGAAAAAGTTCAAGAATGGAAAAAAACAGACACCACAGTTGACAAAAAATGGAAGGAGGTGTTTGGACACCTCAAAAGTAATGAGGTACCATATAAAATGTATGCAAACCTAGCCTACTGATTAAAATTTTGGGTTAAAAATAAAATTGTAATTATAAACATATTTTTTATTTTCCTTAACTTTGAACCCCCCCCTGGCTTGATTGCGTGTCCTGTATTTGAAAAGATGGTCAGGTTACATTAATGCATGTTATTTGCCACAGACCAATGCATTAAAGTAGGCCTGTGGCAAATAAAGAGCAGTAATGACTCAGTGCTTGCTGTTAGTAAATGAATCGTTTGAGCACTATCTGTCACTCTGCACTGTTTTTCTGTGGTTTTCAGTTTTTGATACCTCTCAGCAATTAGAGAATGTCTAGTGAACTTGTTGCTTAATGAATGGTACTACCATTAGGTATGAGATTTCAATGTAGAATGAGGAATATGTATTAAATGCCTCTGAAAATCTATAAGAGAAATATTTCAAATGATGAAGTGAAAAAAAGCACGTTTTAATGGGATGAGAAGAAAATTCCTTACTTAGGTGGGAGGGTTGTTAATGCTATCAATACATCTTTGCAATAAACTGCTGTGGGGTTTTTAAAATCCATATTGGTGATGCTTATTTTTTGAGTACTTTAGAAAAAGCCTTATGCAAGGGGATCACCTTATCAGCCTTACTAGTAAGGGACCTTTTCAGAGAAGGGTCCTTTTGGGGAATAGTGATCTGAATTGTTTTGGGTTCCTCCCCCCTCGGAGAGGCCTCTGTGGTGTAGTCCCTGATACGTGAGAGAGAGGAATAGAACTGAGCCAGAAGGAGGTAAGACATCAGGAATGCAGATGAGGGCATCCAGGTTAGTGAGTTCCCTGTTGCCAGACGGAAGACGAGAACTGTGAGGAAGCACCCACTGTTGTGAACCAACAGCAACCGACCCCTCAATGGATTGTAACATTTGGGAAGAGAAACCAGGAGAAAGAGACTGGAAAGGACAGTTGTGGACAGGAAGGCTCACACATTACCAGGGCCCCTTGGGAGGCTTGGACCTTAAGGAGATCTTCCAAAAGAAAGGGAAAGGAAAATTTCCTGTGGACCTTTCAGCAAATACCAAAGAGGGTATCTGATCCAGAGGTGAAAGGTTGCTCTGGGCTGGGTTTAATAAAAATGACATTAAAGGATAATAATGATAAACTGTGTTTGAAATTGGAGAAAATTGTTTACCTGTAGATGAATAAAATGTTTGCGTTTGGAACACCATTTAAAAATCTGGAGAGAGTCTGATTCAGGGGCAGATTGCCCTATCGGGCTGAGTGTTGCTGGGAGTCAGGATTTGGGACCCTCAGTAGCATGCACATGAAAGCTGTACTGCTACCAAAGACACAGAGAGAGAAGTAAAAGTGCAGCACCAGGCTTCTGAACCTTTGCAGGGCTCAAGTCCTTGCTGTGTTCCCACCCTCTCCTTCAGTTCACATTTCCAGTGTTAATAATGGGAAGTCTGTGCTGAGGGAAAGGGTGAAAATGTGGCTGGGCCTTTAGCCCTGCAGTGGCTCAGAGCCCCAGTGTTTATTCTTTGCTTCCATACTGCAGGCCATTCTGTAAGGATCCTTTGGGCTGTCAGAAGAAAGGTAAGCGGGAAGGTCTGGGCTGAAAAAAAAATTCCAGGTCTAGTATCTTGCTACAATCCACTCTTTACTTGATTGCTACTGTGCACCTATGCCTAGGACTCTGGAGAAGTACATTTCTCCCCTTCTCTCCCCCCACCATCAAAAACCCACTTCAATCTCTCTAGAGAGAATTGGAACATGGACTAGTGAGAGAGTTGCCAACATTTTGAAAGACAAAAACCTGCTACCAATGACTAGCTCGTGCCTGCCCCCTGAACCACCCCCTGCCTCGTCCACAAAAACTAAACTCAGAGAGGGCAATGAAGCAGGCTTTGGGACAGATTCTGTGCCACAAATTGAAGGGATGGACATCCCATCCCCACTATTCGTGACTTCTCTGCCCGCATCTAACTTCCCCGCCAGTTGTATGGGGAAGTTAGATGGGGGGCAGGGAAGGGAAGGATCAGAGGCGGAGGCAGGGCGAGTGGTGGGCGGTTGCCGGCTCTGGACTTACAGGGCCGATTCTAATGTTGGCCTTATACATCCAGAGCCAGCAACTTGTACGGGGAAGTTATTCCACCTTAGAAGTGGAATAACTTCCCCATATGTATAAGATTCATTGCCCGGGGCTTGGATTGGGCAGGGGGGTCCAAAGGCATTCCCTGCAGCCCAACCCTGGCCTTAGGAGGCTAGATTGGGGGTGGGACTGCAGGGAATGAGTCCCTGAAGTCCGGTGGCCGGCATCACGGCTCTTCAATAGAGCTGCGGTGCAATGGCGACATGACGCCATGGCGCCACAGCTCCATAGAAGATCCTTGACTGAGTTAGCTGGAGACAGTCCTATCAGGGCCGGCCCGTCCATTGAGCAAGAATGTTGTTTGCACAGGGCCCCGCGCTTCAGGGGGCCCCGCGCAAACAACATTCTGCCCATCAGCCACTTTAAAATAAACTTGCTGCTGCTGCTGCCGCTGCCACCGTGGCAGCAGCAGAATGAAGTGTCTCCTGCAGTCAAGTGTCTCCCGCGGCCCCCCCCCCCACCCGGCTGCCCGGCAGAGCCCGCCTCAATCACTCTCCTCGGTGTGGCTTTCAGAGGCGCGAATGGAAAGTGTCACTCTCACAGCTCTGTTAAGCCTGCCGGGGCTGATGGGAAATTTCCCATCAGCCACGGCGAGCTTAACAGAGCCGCGAGAGAAACTCTCCCTTCGCGCCTCTGAAAGCCACACCGAGGAGAGTGATTGAGGCGGGCTCTGCCGGGCAGCCGGGGGGCAGTGTTAGGGTCAGGGGCAGGCAATCCAGGGCAGGGGGCTTTCTTTGGTCTAAAACGTTTGTGATTTATTTATCTATTTACTTTATTTGAACTCATTTTTATACCGCCTCTCTAATATTCAAAGTGGTTTACATACAGCAAAATCCTACAGAGCATAAGTATGCATCCTGCTGTACAATAAAATTAAACTTGAGAGTTTGCTGGTAACAATTTGAACGATTTGAAAGGTGACTCAACATTTTTCCATGCCTGTTTTTAGTCTGGTGTTCTTAACTTACCCTGACCAGGAAAGAATTGTGTGGAGTCAGATATAAATGTTTTCATTTTTCAATGAATTCTGTTCAGCAGAAATGAGAACAATTCTATAACGTGTATGTCACAGAAATAAAAAGAAAAACATGAGCTGTTTTTGACCTGTAAGGAGTGTCTTTCCAGATAGGTTTTCCCCTTCCTATCTCCTGGGAAATGTGGTTGCAAAGTTGTTATTATCAAAGACAATAGCTCCATTTGCAAGGCCTGCACATAGCAAACCATTTCCTCTCCACTTCAGCACCTCTCTGTCTGTTATGAAAAGCAGAGGGTGGGCTGCAAATTCTGTTGTTGCTGTTGTTACATGAATTCCCAGTATATATGATTTTTTTTTAAGTGAAGCAATTTTCAGTGTGCTATATCTACGTGTAGGTTTTGGGACCCCATAGTCTCTTACAACCTCATAGCTATGGGCACTGACAGCTTTGCAACTAACATTTTTCTTTCCAGTAGTGCATACGCATGGCTTCATCAAAGGAAACTGTTGTTGAAAATGAAAACATTCCTGCCCAAAGGATCCTCAGGTAGTGTAGGAATATTGTCCCTCAAATTAGACTGCCTGTTGTTCAAAAGGGATTACTTTTTTCTATTGCTTCTTTTTTTTTTGTCATTGTTTAACTGAGTGTATATTTTTTGATTCATTTGATCCTAATTTTGGCCTGTGGCAAAGATATAATCTAATCACATCCATATTTACTCATTCCATCACATTTCATTCTCTAAACCTTGGGACACACCTAGCCAGTCAGGTTTTCAGGATATGAATATGCACGAGAGAGATTTGAATGCAGTGCCTCAGTTGTATGCAAATCTCTGGCTAGGAGTGTCTGGAGGATGGGGTTGAGAAACCCTGTTCTAAACACATGTAGATTCTCTCTCAAGCCTGGTTCAAAGGAGACAGATTTCTCTAGAATTTTTAATGCTGAATCTGGCTTAGCCTACAATGAAACCCCCATGAGTAATAGGAAATAATTCCAAATTGTTCAGCACCTGGATATAACATTTACAAACTGTTCCGAAAAGGACAGTCAATTCTAGCAAGAGTTGATGAGTGCCTTACGCATTTGTTTTTATAAAGACTTCCTTTATTGGACACATTAAATTGGCTATATAGAATTCGGAAATCTTTTATTATCCTGGAAGAAATTAAGCCTCTCCTTAATATATAACAAATCAACAAGGAGAATCCTTAGTTATGTAGAGGGACAGAACTATCTAGCTTAAAATGAGGAAGTAAACATAGAAACCTTGGCTCGTGTCGATGCATTACAATATTTGTGAAAACTCATTCAGGGGCATGTTTACTAACCTGCGGTAATGTCATTCGTGTTAGGTTCCGCGGTAAAGGTACAGACGCCCATATAAAGGCATGGGCGGGGCATCATTATGGCACGCCAAGTCAGGTAACGCGCGTTATAAGACACGTTACAAGGCACGTGCCTTGTACTGTGCCTAATTAGGAGCCTTGTAACGTGCCTTGTACTGTGCCTAATTAGGAGCCTTATAACGCCTTACAAGGATTGTTGGCAACTGTGGTGAGGGTACTATGGGCTGGCAGCACGGATCTGCAAAGATATGACTGTCACAGGCAAGCAAAGGTTCTGCCTTGGACAGGAGGGGAACAATGAGGAATCAAACCCATGACCTCCACCTAGAACATCAGTGTACTAACCAGTAGGCTATACCTCTATGGCTTGTTGCATAGCAATGGCTGGGTACAGAAGGACTGCAGGTCACCGCACAAACCGTCTGCTCTGTGTGCCAGGATATGGTAACCCCACCAGCACCCATGATGCATTGCACTTGCAGAACAGCAGCCTACAGCTGACCACCAAATAGGGTCTGCTCCAGTACTGCAGAGTGGTAAGACGGACTGACAGTGCGTGATACTGGCACAGAGTAGCTACAGACCATGCCATTGTGCAGGTTCCGTGTTCACCCTGAGGGATAGGATGGGCACCCAGCACTAGGTCCACAGTACATGTGGTGCTAGAGATAGGTCTTGCTGCACATCCCCAGCACTGCCAGTGCGTGACAGGTGTCTCTAGCAGTGCAACTGAAGGCACATTTGTTCCAGCTGTGTTCTGCAGTTACATGTGGCCCTGGGAGACCAGACACCACCCAGATTAGTGTGTACCCGGTGTTAAGGTCTGGCTGCTATGGGTACCTGTTATCAGGGTAGTGGGGGTGTCTAGACTTGCATGAGGGCTATGTAGCACTTACACTATAGGTCTAAGTGGTATGTACTATATACCCCAAGGGGCCTCAATCACCCCTTTTATAGATGAGGGTGTGGTAGGACAGGTGCCTGCACAATGGCTGTAGTACCAGCAACCACAGTCCTGCTGGTGGATGACAGCCCTCCAGGTCTACTGTGCCAGTACCATACCGGTGACCGTTGCAGACCAGCAGTGATGCTTGGGATAGGCAGGGGAAGGCTCAACTGCCCCATACCACAGTCTGCCATTCATTAACAGACAGCACAGTCAGACTGCACCTGCAGCATCCTACAAGGTGTTTCCACCACGCACAGGTTAACTGTAGACAGCCCACTAACCAGTCTATAGTGCATGCTCACAGGGGAACCCTGTACTCCCAGAGGTGGGATGCACAGCAGAGACACCAAGCAGGTATCTCCATGATTGGGCTCAGAAACAGGAACACACAGATATCACTGGAAACAAACAATGTGTGGCACTATGTGGGAACCTAGACATGCTATGGTCACTGCTCAGTCAGAGTGAGAGTGACCCCCCCCCCAGAGTGACATGCTGTGACCACTCTGTCAATGCAGGTGGTGGTCGAGCACTACAATGTCCCAGCCATTGCCCTCCACCCTGTGCAGATGCATCCTGGCCATTCCGCCCTGTCTGGGCAATAACCACAATTCCTTGCTCCTCATTATGCACATTTGCAGGCTAACACTGGAAGCAGTGTGAGCAATGTGGGCTCAGTGAGGTGTTGGCAGACACAAAACAATGGAGAGACATACGCACACTCCCACACCTATCTCAGCATTGTGTAGATATGGAGATGGTTGCCAACCCAGTCCTGATCACAGTGCCAACATTGCTAATCTGTGCAGGGGGTAGTAGTAGTGCTCTGGTGATAACTGCAGCTTTGTGCTGGGGCCAACAGCCTGACTCTCCATGAAGTTGTGGATAGTGGAGCCCTTGTGAGTGGGTGCCCGTACCCCTGTGCACCACTGCGTTGGGGTTTGCCCATGTTGTTGTTTTGGCTACATTGTGGACTAAAACTATGACGAGATGCTCTGCAGGATCCACAGATGGGACGTGAACCTCTGCTCTTGGATATGCTGGCTGAGTGTACTGCACCACACTGTTGCCACAGCGGCATAGTGGTCCCTGGGGCTACCCTTATGTTCCTCGGCAAGACCTCTTCTGTTGCACTGCACACCACGTACTGGTACAGGGCATGGCCTAGGTCCACTGCAGGCGGGTGCCACTGCTCCCTCCAGCACAATCACCCACCCACTCTGCCATGCTGCCATGACGATATGCTGTCGGTGCTGGTGGTGCGCCATCCCAGGCCATCCAGGGGGCAGGTAGGTGGCTGCCTAAGGTGTGGGTTCTGGGGTAGAGGTGCCTACATAGATGTCAACGCTTCCCCTGGCACCACCTGTCACTGTTATGTGCCCCTCGGGGTACTTGCTGGGTAATGTCCCCTGGATGGGACACTGTGGGACATAGACTCATGGGCATGTTTGGCACTGGTCAGTTGCTGTCTTGCTGGTTTCCATTTTCTGCATTCCTATGTGCCACCTCGGCAACCGCCTAGTCCACCCTGTGCCCCAGTAGCCCCCACTGCATGTCCCGCCTGCAGCCCCCATGCCCCATTTGCGCCATCACCATAGTGGCCTTTCATACCTGGGCACTATGCTGTTGCTGCAAATGTAGCACTACTATCACCTTTCTTGGGCTCCCTGCCTATGCTATACATTTCCGACACTTACATGTTTTCTCTCTCCTGCAAATGTGCATCTAATGCCAGGTTTTCAGTTGCGTTAGGATTCAGCCCTTCATTTCGCCGCGTTAGTGTGGAAGGGACCTCTCCCTGCCCACTCCCCACCCATTGACCCCTTCTCTCCGCCCTCCTCCACCCTCTGCGGTACTTATCGCGGCCGGGAATGTTAAGGCGCGTTATGTAACATTAAGGCGCCTTAACATAACGTTAAGGCGCCTTAACATTACATAATGCTCCTTAACGTAGCCGCTGCTACATTAACGCAGTTTAGTAAACATGCCCCTCAGTCTCCAAAATCTTTTTGAATATGTATTGTGTGTGCTGTCTAAGAATGAAGATAATTTAAAAATGTGGCCTTGTTTGTTCTATATTATATTCTCAAATATACTGTGTACTGCCTGTGGGTTGCCAGGAATCAGCATTGACTGGAAGGCACGCATTGCATTGCATTTACAGTCACTTTTTTTTTACATTTTTGATTGTGCACTTTTGTCATATTAAGACCACCGTATACAAAACATGTTAAGTATTTGCTCAGTGTCAAAGTTATGCCTAAAGGGGAAGATCTTCAAACTGTCTGCACTGGGACAGTCTTTGCACCAGTTTTGGAAGAGAAAATATGAGTGCACTTTAACATTCGTGCCTACGTTTTATAAAAAACTAACATGTAGAGAACTGAAAATGCAACATGCATGAGTTATTTTTCTCCTGTAAAGGGGTGATTTTATAAGGGGGCGCATACTTTCAGCTGCAACGTACATGCCTTCTTTGGGGTTATTTTAGTCATTAACATGCATATGTGAGTTAATGTCCTCTTCTAAAATACCAACCAGCCTACAGGTGTGTGTGTTATATGATGGTGCATAATTTGCTGGTAGGCATGCACATGGGTAGATTTTAAACACAAAGGCACTTACTTTGTCAGTAGGTGTAGGCAGAGGCACAGTCTGAGAGGAACATGGGTGGAGTTTGCACACAGGTACAAGATTTATATTTTGAATTTTATATTTATCATTTCCCATTACAATTTCAAGAATACTACTTGAAAGGAAAACACAGGGTTACAAGAAAATAATATCACATACAATAAAGGAAAGTAGTATACAGACAATAAACAAAAATTCAAAGCACACTCTGATCACATAAAGGTAATGTGGATCCAAGATCAGGTAATAACTCAGCACCAAATGATAAGGAGCACCCTGAATTCTGTTGCTCACCTAACAAACAGAATCTGTTGCCTACTATTGCAATTGCAGCTTAGCATAAGAATTTATCTCAAATATTCAGGTTCAAAGAAAGTGTAGGAATTACCTAAAAAAGAAAATATAGTTTTACAAGGGAATCCTATAAGGAAGCCTAGGCCTACAGCACTGACCTTCTCCTTTAACAACAAGAACTCTTTACATCTACTTTGTGTAGCCTTACTATAGATACATCAGGAAGATCCCATATCTTCTTCCCCAAGAAAGAAAATTTTTATACTTGAAATACAATTGCAATATCCAACTTCTGTCAAATTCTAGTGCAAAAAAAACCCTCTCGAGTAGCTTGAGTCTCCAGTGTAGTATCCAGATGAAGTCCATGCCATTGGGATCCAAACTATTCTCAAGAGGAGATCCATCTCTCCCTTCTTGGCTCTCATCATTATCTTATTTCCCCTCTCCCCTCTCCCATGAAATAAAAGGCTCTAACAATTGGGGACATATTCCCCGATGGTATTTTCAAAATCTCTGACATATATCTCAATCATATTTTCAGGCTTAACAGATCATACCAATGGAAAGTTCAAGAAGCATAGAGTAAATCTTCTGCCCTGGTTTCCAAGGATTCCATCTTCCTCCTCAGAGAGGCCTGATCTTTAATCACCAATGCAAGACCTTTTGAAACTTCTTATATCTTTTTCTCCATTCCACAAATCCTACCCAAATGATCTTTCACTCCTTGCTCGTGCTCTGAGACCATTTTACCCAAATCAGATATTACACCACAACGTTGCTCAATGTGACCACATTTTTCTCCGTTGTTTTAATAGCAGTAGACAATAGTTCCATTGTCACTGTAGCAGAGGAATCTGTTCTACTAGCCTTGTTAACTCCACCCCTTTGGAAACGAAAAAAATAAAGTAGCGGGGAGAATCTCACCACCAGCTGTTCCTGATTGCTGCCTCTTCCCTTCCAGTTCTGGCATGTTATCTGCAGGGCCACCTTTCTCGGATTACCAGACAATGCTGCTTCCCTTTTAACAGGCATATTGGGGCACACTGCTACCTGCTCAGCGCTGAAGCTGGGATGGACATGAGCTCCAGGCTCAGTGAAACATCTGCACTGTCATCAGCTGGTGTAGGAAACATGCCCGTGCCAGTATCATAGGGCTCAAACTCCACTCCTTGCCACACAAACTCCTTAAGCATTTGCTGGAGACAGTCTGGGAACACTACGGGGGGTTACCCCCATGGCTTGGCTTTTCTGTTTCCCATTCTTCTACACATACTGTGGTAAAAAAATTCAAGAAAAACTGAAACATGGGGCACAGCACTTTCACTGTTTGTACCCCATTTCCATCTTGTATCCTCCACATTTGCACATAGATTAAACAAACTAAATCTATGCTTGTATGTGCATATAGTATGCAAAAAGATTAACACTTGCTCTTGATAAGGTGTCAGTGATCACACCGACATTCTAGGATCATTCTCTGCCACAAATACTAGTATTTTATAAAGACATGTAGACACCTATTTGTATTTATAAAATAGTATCTATGCTAATTCAAGCCCTATTATGAAATTACCCTAACCCTTTTGCGTCCACATAATTGTTTTGTAACTGAAATTTTTTTCTGTTTCTTTTTATTAAGATTTGAGCTAAATGATGAGGAATATAAAGTTTTTTTGAAAAAATGTTATTTCTAAGAAACTATATTTACTGTTCCCATATGACAACTACGGTCCTGAATGGCTAAAAGTTAAAAACAGTCTTGGCATCAGTTTCATTAACTGCTGGGTGTGATAGTTTAAATAATAGTTTTTTTCAGATGTCAAGCACAGATACACATGACATTTTGCACACAGTGTGCGGATTTTTTGGAAATATAGAACCTGGTGAAAAATTTGCTAACTCACTAGATGGCCTTACCATTTTTTCTTCAAATAAAAACCTCTAGGAAAGCATGGAGTGCCAATAAGGGGAGACAGAAATCTTAATGTAGAGAAACGACAAATAAAAGACTGCTGGAAGCTTCCTGCCTTAGCAGGGGAGTCCTTCCTTCTTTACTAGGAACATGCGTTCTTTTGACTCAACATTTCCCTTTTCCTTTCATGTTACTTTCAGTCTGAAAGGACAGGAAAAAATGACAATATTTTGTTTTTTTTCCTATGTCATCGATAGTGTGCATCATTTTATGCCTTCACATTCCTGTTCTCCACCAACTTCAAATTCTGCCATAAAATAAGGTATCCTGCAGTGTGACTGTTGATTGTATTGCTGTGAAGAAGTGTTATAGAGAACTGATGACTTTGCCAAGACCATATATGAAGAGGAGAGTTTATCTTTATATTTATTGTCATGCTTAATATACTGCACCTTTCTTTGAGTATCAGGGTGGCTACAATGCACAAAGTAACTACAAGAAGAGATAGGAAGGAACTCCATTGTCTGATAGGAAAGGTAACTCAATCACACAGGAGGAGGAGAGAAGAGAGGGAGAAGGGGACAAGAGGCAGGAAAACTAGGTACTGGGGGAAGGAACATCAAAGGTCAGTTGGAATAAGTGAGTTTTGAGCATGGATTTAAATTTTGGGATGTATAATGTATGAAATGTATGAAATTGAAGAGTTCTATGAACAAGTACAAGCTGAAATTGACAGAACATGCAAACAGGATATCCTGATAGTCATGGGTGACTGGAATGCAAACGTTGGCAACAAAGAAGAAGGCAAAGTAGTTGGAAAATATGGACTTGGCAACAGAAATGAAGCTGGAGAAAGACTGATAGAATTCTGCAAGACCAATGATCTATTCATCTCAAACACCTTCTTCCAGCAACACAAGCGGCGACTGTACACATGGACTTCACCCAATGGATTGTATAAAAATCAAATTGATTACATCTGTTTGGAAGTCAACGATGGAAAAGCTCTATAACATCAACAAAGACAAAACCTGGAGCTGACTGTGGTACAGATCATCAACTACTAGTATGCAAACTCAAGCTAAAGTTGACAAAGAGCAAACCACTCATGAATGCAGCAAAATATGACCTTGAGAATATACCACTGGAATTTAAAGACTGCCTGCAAAATTGATTTGCTGCTTTAGATACAAATGACAGAGTTCCAGAAGAGTTATGGAATGACATCAAGAAGGTTGTGTTGGAAGAAAGCGAGAAGTCTCTGCAAAAGGTGAAAAAGCAAAAATGACCAAAATGGATGACGGAAGAAACTCTGAAAATTGCCCAGAAACGCAGAGAAGCTAAAGCCAGAGGAGAAAGAAAGACAATCGCAGAACTCAACAGAGATTTCCAACGTGCAGCAAGACAGGACAAGGAAAAGTACTACAACGACACATGCAGGGAAATAGAAGCAGAAACTATTAGAGGAAGAACAAGATCGGCTTTCCTAAAGCTACGAGAGTTAAAGAAAAAGTTCCAGCCTCGAATTGGAATGTTACAAGATGCTCAAGGTTCTATGTTGAACGATGCTGAGAAGATCAAGAAAAGGTGGAAGGAATATACAGAGTTTTTATATGATAAAGATCAAGTGGACCAACAGCCGTTTCAACCTGTACCTTATGATCGGGAACCATTGGTGATGAAAGAAGAAGTTGAAGCAGCATTGAAAGCCTTATCAAAGAACAAAGCACCAGGCATTGATGGCATTCCTATAGAAGTTTTGCAGCAATCTGATGCAGCTGTTACCATACTTACAAGGCTCTGCCAAGAAATATGGAAGACAGCATCATGGCCAACTGACTGGAAAAGATCTGTGTTTATACCAATACTAAAGAAAGGTGATCCAGCTGACTGTGGAAATTATCGAACAATCGCTCTGATCCCACATGCCAGCAAGATTCTACTGAAGATTATACAAAAGAGACTACAACCATACCTGGAACAAGAACTACCTGAAGTGCAAGCAGGGTTCAGGAAAGGGCGAGGAACGAGAGACATCATTGCGGATGTGAGATGGATCCTTGAAAAGACTAAAGAATACTAAAAGGATATCTATTTGTGCTTTATCGACTATAGCAAGGCTTTTGACTGTGTAAACCATGAGAAACTCTGGGCCACATTAAGAAGCATGGGTATACCAGAACACCTGATCGTTCTCTTGCGCAATCTGTACATTGATCAAGAAGCAACAGTTCGAATGCAACAAGGAGAAACAGAATGGTTTAAAATAAGCAAAGGTGTAAGACAAGGCTGCATACTTTCCCCCTACCTGTTTAATTTATATGCAGAACAAATCATCAGAGAAGCAGGATTGTATGAAGACAGAGGTGTGAAGATTGGTGGAAGACGCATCAACAACCTTCGCTATGCTGATGATACTACATTACTGGCTGAAAGTGAAGATGATCTGAAACATTTGCTTCTCACAATCAAAGAACATAGTCTCAAAATGGGCCTGCACCTTAATGTAAGGAAGACAAAGATCATGATAACTGGCATAATCAACAGGTTCATCGTTGAAGGAGAAGAAATTTAAATTTTGAACAACTTTAACCTACTTGGATCAACTATCGATAAAGAAGCAACAAGCAGTCAAGAAATCAAACGACGCATTGCTCTTGGCAGAATGGCTATGAAAGACCTAGATAAGATTCTCAAGAGCAGAGATGTCTCTCTCCATACAAAGATTCGACTTGTTCAAGCCATGGTATTTTCAATAACATCATATGGATGTGAAAGCTGGACAGTGAAAAAGACAGACAGGAAGAAAATGATGCCTTTGAATTATGGTGCTGGCGGCGAATACTGTGTATACCATGGACTGCCCGAAGAACAAACCAGTCGGTACTAGAGGAGATCAAACCTAAGCTTTCTTTAGAAGCTCAGATGGCAAGACTTCGACTTTCATACTTTGGACACATCATGCGAAGAGAGAGATCATTAGAGAAAGACATCATGCTTGGCAAGATAGAAGGTCAACGCAAAAGAGGAAGGCCAGCAATGAGATGGATCAATATAATAACAGTAGCTATGGGTACCAGTCTGTCAACAATGACCCGCCTGACTGAAGACCGAACACAATTTAGGATAGCTATCCAGAGGGTCTCCATGAGTCGACTCCGACTCGATGGCACTTAACAACAACAACAACATAATTCCAGTCGGAGGGAAGGGTGTTCCTGAGTACGGGGCCAAGGAAGAAAAAAGCGGATTTACGAGTGGATTCCAGGCGGGCTTGTGAGGCAGAGGGCAGATGTAAACGATTAGTGTGTATGGAACAGAAAACATGATGTGAAAAGTGGAGCTAGAGGAGATCTGAGAGATATACTGGGGTCCAGTGTGAGGGCATTAGTTTCAGCGATTGTGTAGTGAGAGCTAGCTCTTTGGTTTTCCATTGTTAATGTCTCTAACCTTTTTAGGTTGTCTGAGTCTGCTGTTTGGTAAATAAACATCAGCTGGGGGGGAAGTGACATCACCTCGCTCAGTGGTGGCTTCCGCTGTTAGCTCCAGCAGTGATCCCCAATAAACAGCAGTGCACCTGGCCCCTGAAACCCGAAGTAGCCTGAAGATTGGGTGAATAAAGGCTTAGAGGGGTGAAAAGTGGTGGGTATGGCAACCAGCAGATTTGAAGGAGTATACTTACTCTAGTACTAAGTACAAGCAGCATGGTGAATGTAGGATGGCAGCTGGTTTAAAGAATTGAAAAATGAGGTCATTGTGGCAAAACTGGAGCCGAGTGGATTAACATAGGAATATAAGAAATGCCATACTGGGTCAGACCAAGATCCATCAAGCCCAGTATCCTGTTTCCAACAATGGCCAACCCAGGTCACAAGTACCTGGCAGGTTCCCAAAAAGGCACACAGGTTCCACAATGCTCGTCCCAGCATAAGCAGTGGATTTCCCGGATCCTAAGAACATAAGAACTTAAGATCATAAAATATGCCAAACTGAGTCAGACCAAAGTCCATCAAGCCCGGTATTCTGTTTCCAACAGTGGCCAATCCAGGTCACAAGTACCTAGCAGTTTCCCTAAAAGACACAGGTTCCTCAATGCTTGTATTGGGTCAAGCAGTGATATCCTGGGTCCCTTTTAATAATGGTTTATGGACCTTTCCTCCAGGAACTTGTCCAAACCTTTTTTAAACCCAGCTACACTAACAGACTTTACTATATCCTCCGGTAACAAATTCCAGAGTTTGATTACACATTGAGGGAAAAATATTTTCTCTTATTTGTCTTAAATAATTTACCCTGTAGCTTTATTGTATGTCCCCTAATCATTCTATATTCTGATAACATAAACAATCGATCTATGTTTATCCGTTCCACTCCGTTCATTAATTTATAGACTTCTATCATATCTCCCCTCAGTCGTCTCTTTTCCAGGTTAAAGAACACTAACCTTTTTAGCCTTTCTTCATAGGGTTATCCTTCCATCCCCTTTACCATTTTGGTGGCTCTTCTCTGAACCATTTCTAATAGCGCTATATCCTTTTTAAGATACGGTGACCAGAATTGCACACAATATTCAAGGTGCGGTCGCACCATGGAACGATACAGAGGCATTATAATATCCATTGTTTTATTTTCCATTCCTTTCCTTATGATATCTAGCATTCTATTTGCTCTCTTTGCTGCCGCTGCACACCAGGCAGAGGGTTTTAAGCTGTTGTCCACAATGACGCCTAAATCTTTTTCCTGGGTGGTGGTTCCTAATGTGGAACTCTGCATCGTGTAACCATAGTTTGGGTTGTTCTTCTCTAGGTGCATAACTTTGCACTTGTCCACATTAAATTTCATCTGCTATTTTGATGCTCAGTCTTCCAATTTATGAAGATCCTCTTGCAATTTTCCACAATCCTCATGGGTTTTAACAACTTTAAATAGTTTTGTGTCATCTGCATATTTGATAGCCTCACTCGTTATTCCCTTTTCCAGGTCATTTATGAATATGTCAAAAAGCAGCAGACCCAGCACAGATCCCTGGGGTACATCACTATTCACCTTTCTCCATTGGGAAAATTGGCCATTTAGCCCTACCCTCTGCTTTCTATCTTTTAATCAGTTCCTGATCCACAATAGTACACTGCCTCCTATCCCATGATTCTTTAGTTTTGCCAAAAGTCTCTGATGAGGGACCTTGTCAAAGGCTTTCCGAAAGTCCAGATACACTTACCTTTGTCTACCTGCTTATTCACACCTTCAAAAAAAACAACAGATTAGTAAGACAAGCTCTTCCTTGTCTAAAGCCATGTTGGCTGTCTCCCATTAAGCCATGACTATCTACATGTTCAGCAATTTTGTTCTTTATGATGATTTCTACCATTTTTTTCGGTACTGACATCAGGCTCACCGGTCTGTAGTTTCCCGGATCACCCCTGGAACCCTTTTAAAAAATTGGCGTTACGTTGGCCATCCTCCAATCTTTAGGTATTACAGATGATTTTAATGATAGTTCACAGATTACTAATAGTAGGTCTGCAATCTCATATTTCAGTTCTTTCAACACCCTTGGATGTATATCATCCGGTCCAGGTGATTTGCTACTCTTCAGTTTATCAAATAGTTGTAATACATCTTTCCGATGTATCGATATTTCCTTCAATTCTTCCGTACCTTTAAATACCACTTCAGTCATGGGTAACATCCCTACATCTTCCTCAGTACAGACCGAAGCATAAGAACATAAGAACATAAGATATGCCATACTGGGTCAGACCAAGGTCCATCAAGCCCAGTATCCTGATTCCAACAGTGGCCAATCTAGGTCGTATGTACCTAGCAGTTTCCCCAAAAGACACTGAAGAATTCATTCTATCTCTCCGCTATCGCCTTGTCGCCTCTTAGTGCCCCTTTAACCCCTCTATCATCTAATGGACCAACTGACTCTCTCACAGGTTTTTTGCTACGAATGTACTTGAAAAAGTCTTTATTTCGTGTTTTTGCTTCCGCAGCAAACGTCTTCTCAAATTCTCCCTTTGCCTGCTTTATCAATGCCTTGCATTTAACTTGCCAGTGCTTGTGCTGTTTCCAGTTTTCGTCAATTGGCTCTTTTTTTCCATTTCCTGAAAGATGCTTTTTTGGCAACCACAGCCTCTCTTACCTCACCTTTAAACCATGCTGGCAGTTTTTTGGACTTCCTTCCACTTTTCTTAAAGCATGGAATACAGTTGGTCTGGGCTTCCACGATGGTATTTTTCAACAAGCTTGATGTAAGTCTTTAACCGTTGCAACTGCTCCTTTTAATTTTTTCTTAACTATTTCCCTCATTTTATCATAGTCTCCCTTTCGAAAGTTAAAAGATAGTACTGTGGATTTCCTTAACATCCCTCCTCCACTAATTAAATCAAATGTGATCATGCTATGATCACTATTGCCAAGTGGCCCCAACACCCGCATCTCTTGCACTAGATCTGGTGTTCCACTAAGGACTAGGTCCAATATGGCTTCCCCTCTGGTCAGTTCATTAACCAGCTGCTCCAAAGAAGCAGTCATTTATTTCATCTAGGAACTTTATCTCCCTAGCATGTCCTGCCGTGACACTGACCCAGTCGATACCAGGGTAATTGAAATCACCCATTATTATTACTGTGCTGTAACTTTTGTTAACTTCCTTGATTTATTTGAGCATTTCATCATCCATTTGTTCATTCTGGCCAGGCGGACAATGGTATACCCCCACTGCCATTGTCTTCCCCTTTTTACATGGAATTTCAATCCATAGAGATTCTACAGCAAATTTTGTTTCCTGAAAAACTTTCTGACTCAATGCCCTCTCTAACATAGAGCACAATCCGTCCACCAATTTGACCAGCTCTATGATTATGATATAGTTTGTATCCAGGTATCACAGTGTCCCACTGGTTGTCCTCCTTCCACCATGTTTCTGAGATTCCAATCATATCTAACCTCTCATTTAGTGCTATATATTCTAACTCTCCCATTTTATTTTTTAGACTTCTAGCATTTGCATACAAGCATTTTAGAGACTGTATTTTTTTCATATTGGCTATTGGTAGGCATGGGTAATTTGGGCTACTTTACTCTTTTTTGTAACCTCTCTGCTTTTGGTAGTATCCTTCAAGGATACATTCTTCCAAACCATGCGCTCTTGGGCGACTGTCAGCTTTCTCCTATTATCTAGTTTAAAAGCTGCTCTATCTCCTTTTCAAAGGTTAATGCCAGCAGCCTGGTTCCATCTCAGTTAAGGTGAAGCCCATCCCTTCGGAAGAGCCTCTCCTTTCCCCAGAATGTTCCCCAGTTCCTAACAAATCCAAAGCCCTCATCCTTGCACCATTGTCTCATCCACGCATTGAGACTCCGGAGCTCTGTCTGTCTTTTGGGTCCTGGCATGGGAATTTCAGAGAATGCTACTCTGGAAGTTCTGGATTTGAACTTCCTACCTAAAAGCCTAAATTTAGCCTCCAGACCCTCCCTAACACATTTTCCTATGTCATTGGTACTGACATGTACCAAGACAGCAGACTCCTCCCCAGCACTATCTAAGACCTTATCTAGGCGGCGCATGAGGTCTGCTACCTTCGCATCAGGCAGGCATGTTAGCAGGCGGTCCTCTCGTCCACCAGCCACCAGCCACCCAGCTATCTACATGCCTAATGTTTGAATCACCAACTATAACTGCTGTCCTAACCCTTCCCTCATGGGCACATTGCCCTGGAGAAACTTCCTCGGTGTGAGAGGGGTTTGCATCACCTGGAGGACAGGTCCTAGTTACGGTATCACTTCCTGCCACACCAGGGTGATGCTGTTCTGTCTCGTGACCTCTCTCCTCCATGGCAACAGGGATGCTGCCAGACTGGAGGTGGGACTTCAGGACTATATCCCTGTAGGTCTCGTCTATGTTCCTCTCTGTCTTCCTTATGTCTTCCTTATGTCTTCCAAGTCTGCTTCTCTAGGCTCTAGAGAATTAGCTTGTTCCCTGAGAGCACAGAGCTCCTTGCACCTAGTGCACATGTAAGACCTCTCACAAACTGGGAGAAAATCATACATGTGACACTCTATGCAAAAGACTGGAAAGCCCCTATCTCACTGCTGGACTGCTGTCTGCATCTTAGTTTTAAGCTTGTGTTTAGATCTTTAAGTTCTTTACTTACTAAGGGTTGCTGTGGATACTTATACTAATAAAAGTGTACCTAATACGTTTAATATATCCTTGTTCACCTGAAGCTTAATTAATCTCAGGTCCTTAATGTATGACTGTTTTGGATAAAGAGCTGCACCTGAGAGCAGCTCCTTTCCTTTAAGATGTGTAAGTACCTATAAAGCTATGATTATCCCAAGGTTGGTGGATGTTGAGGGGGGGAGGGAGGGGGAAATAAGACTTATTAAAAGAGGGCTGCTACACAGTACCCTGACCTGTGCTTCTAAGTTAAGCTTGACCAACTTCCTGGGTGATTAATAGTCCTTGCTTGGATAGAAGGAGTCTTTCAAAATGGCCTTTTGACCTGCCACCTGGCTTTAACACCTATTTAAAAGGTTTCACAGGTCTCTTGCCCCCTAGGTAGAAGGCCTCTTTGTAAAGGTCTCTAGAAGACTTTATTTATTGCTCAAAAAATACTGATCTTCTTTTGCCTTTTATGCTAAGCTATATTCTGATTTGATTTAAATTAAAGCTATTTGCTGCTGCTAGGCTCTGACTTAGTATGAAATTTAAACTAGAAGCTCTCTGCTGGGTTCTAAATTTAACCAGAAAGCTCTCTTCTGTGTTTTAATGTGTTTTAAATTTAAACCAAAAACACTTTGCTGCTACTAGGCCCTGAGTGAGTATTAAATTTAAACTACAAGCTCTCTGCTGGGTTCTAAATTTAACCAGAAAGCTCTCTTCTGTGTTTTAAATTTAAACTTAAACTGCTCCTACTAGGCCCTGACTGATTTAACAAATACACTGGGTTCACAGATTAATCAGCTTTAATCCAAAGAATTCCCTTCAGAAAAATTCCCAGAAGTATATACTCACTATTGCAGATCTCTCTCCAGAAGTAGCAGTCCCCTTTTTTAGTCCTTCAAGACTCTTTAATAATGGTTTATGGACCTTTCCTCAAGGAACTTGTCCAAACCTTTTCTAAACCCAGCTACACTAATAGCTTTTACTAAATCCTCCAGTAATGAATTCCAGAGTTAGAGGGAGGAGTAGCCTAGTGGTTGGGGCAAGGTACTTCAGACCGGATGGTCGGGGGTTCAAATCCCACTAGAGGACAGCAACCTTGGGCCGGAAGGACTGGGGTTTCTAGTCCCACAGATGCTCCTTGTGGTCTTGGGCAAGCCACTTAACCCTCCATAGCCCATGTTCCCTGTAAGTATTAGTGTATGTGTCTTATATCCCCACGTGTTAAATGTATCCCCAAATTGTGTTATGACCGCTTTGATTGAAGGATAAGGCGGTATACAAAAACTGTCTAAATAAATAAAATAAAATACTCGTTGAGTGAAAAATATTTTCTCTTATTAGCCTTAAATGGGTCACATTGTCGCTTCGTTGCATGTCCTCTAGTCTTTCTACTTTTTGACTGTGTAAACAACTGATCTATGTTTACCTGTTCACTCATTTTATTAATTTATAGGCCTCTATCATATCCCCCTCAGCCATCTCTTCTTTAAGTTGAAGGGTCCTAACCTTTTAAGTCTTTCCTCATAGGGGTATTCTTCCATCCTCTTCACCATTTTTATTGCTCTTCTCTGTACCTTTACTAATTCTGCTATATTCCTTTAAGATATGGTGACCAGAATTGCACACAATATTCAAGGTGCAGTCGAAGAGTTAAAGGAAGAGCTGGTAGAGCTGCCCTCAAGGTGGGAGACCATAAGGAGCATATAGAGAAGCTAAAGCAAGACCCGGAAAAGTTTGAAGCTAGTGTGCAGCGAAGTGAAGATTGGAGGGACATGATGCAGCTTACGATATAGAACCTAGCAAATCAATCACTCAGATATAACCTGAGAATTCAAGGTATTCTAGAGGATCCTGAATTCCTAGATTGCAGGAAGGTGGCAGAAGCTATTTGAAGAGAAGTACTGTGGTGCAGAGGTGCTGAAGAATACTATCTGTTATTAAAGTGAATAGAGTTCATTGAGTGCTTGGGCCCCCAAGGGCATCTTACTCCATGATATAGTAATTTGCCTACATGACTTTGATCTTAAGGAGCGAATTGCCCCAAAAATGAGGGCTCTAAGCAGATTTGACTGGCAAGGCTACCAGGTGGCCATTTATGTGAATCTGTCTGCTGGAATTCTACAAAGGCCTAAGGAGATGGGCGCAATCACCCTGAAATTGCAACAGGAGCAGTTAAGTACAGACGGCTATACCCGTTTGGGCTAGCCTTCACTAAAAAGGAGCACATGTGACATGTGTGAAATAAGACGTTGGATTACTAGTGGAAGAGCTACTAGCACCAGTGAAAAAGAAGGTGGAAGTATTGAAGCACATAAGCTGGTCGGTGGTGTCCAAATATGGTGCTTGGAAGAAGAAGAAGAAGAAGGGCCTTGCAAAGGAGGCTCTGATATGCAAATTGTGGACATTATTATGGACTTTAATTACTAGATATGGTCATTGAAAATGAAGTGAGTGAGGGGAGATTGGGTGGCAAGTGCTAGGTGGTGGGTAGACCAGGTAGCATGGGGGAGCATATGGGATGTGGTGAGTCGCGTGGTTGTAGATTGCATGTGTGTGTGTGTGTGGGGGGGGGTGAACATCAAGAGGGGGATGCCGAGTAAGAGGCTGCAACTACTCCAGGAATAGGGCTGCTAACAGAAGGGGAAGGGGCATCAGGGAGAGAAGGAGGTGGGAATTGAAGGGTGGGAAGAGTGGGGGGAGATGGGCAAGGGGGATTTGGGAGAGTGTAGAGGTGGGGAGTAGAGGTGGAGCAGTTGTGAAAGGGGTAAAGGTTGCTACCATTAATGCCAAGGGTCTGGCAAAAATGGAGGCTATCAGACAGGGCCGGTGCTAGGGTTTCTAGCGCCCCCCCTGCAACCTTTAAACTGGTGCCTCCCCTCATTATTATTAATGTTGGCTGCACCCTACCCTCCTTTTTCCTAAAACCGCTTTGTGAACTCTTTTCAAGCGATATTAGTATTTCTCCTTCAAATCCAGAGGTGTAAGAAAATTGCAGCAAAAGAGCAAATGCATAACCAAAATAAAAATACTTAGCAGTAAATACTTAACATCATATAAACAGGCTTTGATAGTCCCAAAAAATAAATAAAAAAATAAAATCTGATTCTGGTCATTTCACTAACAACAACATAAACATTCTCCAGTGCCAGGCATATTGTGAACTAATATAAAATACTGCAAAAGTCACTGAAAATCTACAGTCAAATCTATCCTACTATATAAGCATACACTTCCAAAACTCATACAATAAGGGGCCTACCAGAAAAAAGTAACATTACAAATACTGCAATGGGCGCAAAACCTCCATACACCCATTTGAAAAGCTGTACAAGTCAAATTACTACAGTACAGATATCTACGTATAAACTCGATGTTAACAGAACACCAGGCCTTGGTCACACACTCAGAGCACAGTCCCTCACCAAGTTAAGAATAAATGACCACAACCTAAAGTAAAAATAAAAATATATAGACAAAAATTAAAATGAAAGCCCAAGAAGCCAGACTCCGCATGTGGCCATACCAGATAACAGAGGCAGTTCCCCATACTGTTTGAAATATAAAGATAGCGCAAAGTCCAATCACTAAATTGAAAATAAAATTATTTTTTCTACCTTTGTTGTCTGATGATTTTTGATCATGCTGGTCTGATCTGAGGTTTCTGTTTTCCTCTGTCTTCTTTTAGCTCTTTTTCTATGATCTATAGTCCATCCGCCATTTCTTGTCTCTCCTTTTATTTTCTTCATTTTCTTCCATCAGCCTTTTTCAAGTCCCAGTAACCCTCCCCAATATCAGCCCCCTTTACAGCTTCCCCTCCCAGTACCTTCCAGTGTCAATCCCCTTGTATTCCCAGCACCGCCACTGGTGTCTGTTCCCTTTAAGTCCCCCCTCCTTCTCCATCGTCCAGCCCCTTCTAGTCCAAAAACCATCCCAGGTATCAGCGAACTTCCAGTCCCAGTGCCCCCTCCTGTGTCAGTTCTCTTCCAGTCACCCTCTCCTCTGCCAATCTGCCGTCCAGTGCCATCCCTGGGTGTCAGCTCCCTTCAAGCTCCCACTGTCCCTCCAGCTTCCTCCTTTCCCTCTTTTTCGCTCCTTTCCAACCCCCATGTGAGCTCCTTTCTAGCCCCCACCTTTGTCCCTGTCAGTTCTCTTCCAACCCCCCTCCTATTACCCAGCCACCTTCCAGCTCCATCCCCAAGTGTCTGCTCCCTTCATGCTCCCCCCCTTGTCTGCTCCCTTCCAGTTTTCCCCCCGTGTAGCTCCCCACGTCTGCTCCCTTCCAGCTCCCCACGTCTGCTCCCTTGTAGCCCCCCCCCTGTGTCTGCTCCCTTCTAGCTTCCTCCCCGTCTGTTCCCTTCCAGCTCCCCCAGTATCTGCTCCCCCATTTCTGTTCCCTTCCAGCTCCTCCCCCCATGTCTGCTCCCTTGTAGCCCCCCGTGTCTACTATCTTCTAGCTCCCCAGTGTCTGCTCCCTTGTAGCCCCCATGTCTGCTCCCTTTCAGCTCCCCCTTTGTGTCTGCTAACTTCCAACTCCACAGTATCTGCTCCTTTCAAGCTCCACCCCTGTGTCTGCTCTAGCCATGTCTGCTCCCTCTCAAGCCCCCCCCCATGTCTGCTCCTTTTTAGCCCCCCTCTCCTATCGTGTCTGCTCCAATTCGTCCTTTGAAAAAGAAAGCAGTCGCAGGAACATTTCTCTGTTCCCATGGCTCTGCTCTCTTTTAAACTGCTGAGTCGCGGAGTTTCTAAAGGCAACTTTCTAAAGGCAAGGTGACGTCCTCCGGGCGGAGCCATGCATACGGAAGTGCTCTCTAGAGCTCAGAAAGGAGGGCCTTTCTGAGCCCACCTAGGTAGCCCATCCCACCGGTCCGCCCCCTAGTCCGGCCAGTGTGTTCCTAGCTAGCTAGTTCCCAGACAGGGAGCGGATACGGCAGGCTGACCTCCTCCAGGGGAGGCGGGCGGGATTGTGTGGCTGACTTATCCTTCGGTCCACGGAGAACTCCTGTTATAGGTAAGTAACCTCATTTTCTACATGGACCAGCAGGATTGCATCAGCCACACTTGGTGCCTCCCCAGCTGTGGAGAACACTGAGGTGGAGGAGGAGCTTAGTTACTAAATGAGGCTCTGAGCCGCAATAGGATGAACATCTTTATTGCCGTAATAGGTGAAGGTGCATACAAATCGTGCAGTTGTGCAAAACAGCAGTTGTGCAAAGGGCAACTAGTGCTAACAGTGTACGAACAACAGTGGCAGAGTAACAGTGCAGCTAACAGTGCTGACTAACAACAGTGCCTGTAACAGTGCAACTAACAGTGCTGACTAACAACTGTGACTGTGCAACAGTGCAATTAACAGTGCTGACATGCTACAGGAGGAGCAGGTACAGACGGCCCGGCTACTGGGCCAATGCCTATCTGCCATCTGTTGCAGTGGAAAGGACGGCAGTCCCAAGGGCGCACTCTTCCTGGGCTCTGAGATCAAGGCAGTAGTGCTTCTGGAACGTGTGCGGGGAGGACCAGGTGGCCGCTCTGCAGACGTCCGTCAGAGGAACAGAGCGAAGGTTGGCAATTGTGGTTGCCAGTGCTCTTAGCTTGTGAGGGCCCACTCTTGGCAAATTCTGAGTGCCTGTGGGGTCTAGGCATTGGGAGACGCAGAAGGCGACCCAGTGAGAGAGGGTTCTCTTGTTGACCGGCCTGCCCGGCCGGCTAGGATCGAAGGATACGAACAGCTGTTCGCCTTTGTGAATGGGTTTAGTTCGCAGCAGATAGATCCGAAGGGCCCGGAGACAGTCCAGCATGTGTAGGCGACTTTCTTCTTCGGAGGCATGGGGTTCTGGGAAGAAAGACAGGAGTTCAATGGACTGATTGACGTGGAAGGCAGATGCCGCCTTGGGCACGAACTTCGGGTTGGTTCGTAAGGATGCTCTATCCTGGTGTAGCTGTGTATAAGGGGGATGCGACACTAGTGCCTGCAGCTCGCTGATTCTCCTGGCGGACGTTATGGCAACCAGAAACAGGGTTTTCCAGGAGACGAACTTCATCTCCGCCGACTGTAGTGGCTCGAAGGGGTCCTCGGTCAGGCGGCAGAGGACAGTGTTGAGGTCCCATGACAGAACGGGTTGCCTGATTGGGGGTTTCAAATTAGCCAGTCCCTTCATGAAGCGGTTTGTCAAAGGTAGTGCTGCAATGGAAGTTGCCCCTTCAGGCTGGGCGTGAAACGCAGCAATTGCCGAAAGGTGCACTCTGATGGACTGAGTCTTAAGGCCAAGGTTAGACAGAGAAGCAAGGTACTTCAGGACACTGGGAAGAAGACACGTGGTAGGCTCCAAGTTATAATGCCCTATTCAATGTAATTTCAGTTTGTTCAATGTAAACCGCACTGATGCAGAATAGCGCGGTATATAAGAGAATGTAAATAAATAAAAATGAAATAATAAATAAATAAGAATAAGTATTTCCTGTTTCTTATCAGGTCTTGCTGGAAAAATTGGGGGAATTTGGGGATGTGCTCTTTATTATGGAAGGGGATTTCAATTTGACCTCAAACCCCCAGGTTGACAATTGTGGAGGGGGGGGCATCAATGCGAAGTAAGGGGGATCGGAAGTAAATGATAAGTTTGAAGGGGCAGATTCATGGATGTATGGAGAGTCCAAAATCCTTTAGCAAGGCAGCACACCTTTTATTCTAAGCTCCATGACTCCTATATCCGATTAGACATGGTGTGGGTGAGTGGGGCTTTGGTTCATAGGGTGGTGGAGGTGGAGTCTGGGTTTATCACCTTGTCTGATCATGCACCAGTCTGTGTTACCTTTGAGATAGGGTCTGGGAATGGGGGGGGGGTGAAATTTTGGAGGTTAATGATTCCCTTTAGGAGGAGTAAGTCTATGGTAAAGATAAGAGGGGTAATAGAGGAATACTTTTTGTTTAATAAAGGGGCAGGGGTACCATTGGGGGCAGTGTGGGATGGACTAAGAGGGCATTTGCTGAGTTTTGCTGCAGGGATGTGGAAGAAAAGGAGGGCTAAGGAGTGTGATCTTAATAACTGGGTGCAAGCCTTAGAAGCCCACCACCAAAGTGATAGGGGTCCATAAATTCAAGCTGAACTGGAGATGTTGAAGGTAGAATTTAGGAGATTGAGGGCAACCCAGATAGCGCATAATATGGATAAACTAAAGCAGACCCATTTTGAAGCAGGGAAGTGGGCTAGTCATATGACTGAAATAGAGGGCTTACCAGGGGCAGATTGTAAGCACAAGGAATGATAGAGGGGAGCTGGTCTTTGGGTCCAATAATGCGAGCGAGGTCTTTAGCGATTACTTTATGAAGTTGTATCAATGGAAGGTAGAGGGAGGAGAGAAAAAGAGTGAACATTTTCTGAAGGAATGCACAGTGGCTCGATTAGAGAATTTATTTATTTATTTATTTTATTTATTTAGCAAACATTTATATACCGCTACTTCCAGCGATCAGCAGCGGTCTGATTACATAAGGAGAACATAAGGAGGACTGTCAATCAGCACAGTAAAATTTGGGTGTGTACAGGTTGATCAGGAGGATAGGCACATCACACGAGGGGTTTGTTAAGTATATGAGTACTAATTACATATATACATATATACATTGAGAATGAGGAGGCTGATCTGCTAGATAATGACATTACTGAGGGGGAGGTGGTGGTGGCCATTAGGTCTTTAAATTTAGGCCAGGCCCAGAGTTTGGATGGTCTGACTGCCAAATTTTATCGCCATTTCCAGGACCAACTTGCCCTGTTCTCAGTGGAGCTGTTTAATGGGGTGTTAGAAGAGGGTAGGGTACCTGATTCCATGGCTGGGGGGGGGGGGGGTATAACTGTATTGCCTAAACCAGACAAGGATAGTAATGTTTGTGGTTCATACCTAGACACCAAGTTGCTTGTGAAAAATTTGGCTACCAGGTTGCAAATATTTATCCTGAAGCTGGTAAAAAATGATCAAGCGGGTTTTGTTTTGGGGAGGTGGGGGGGGGGGGATATATGGAAGCTGCTAAATCTAATCTGGAGGGTACACAAGGAGGGGGAAGAAGATGTTTTTTATTACAGTGGATGCAGAAAAAGCTTTTGATAGGGTTGAATAGAGTTTTATGTTTAAGGTATTGGAGTGGATGGGGATAGCAGGGAAATTTCTTCAATGGGTTAAGGTGTTATACATGGTTCCAGCAGCAAGAATTAGGATAAATGGTGGGTATTTCAAGCATTTTGGGTTGGGAAGAGGGCACGGCAGGGATGTCCCCTCTTGCTACTACTTTTCACGTTAGTCATTGAGCTGTTGGCTGAGAGGATATAGAGTACAGGGGACATTAAAGGTGCATGGCTGGGGGCATATATAAACTGACATTTTTTGTAATGATGTGATTTTTATGATTCAAGACCCATTAACATCCTTGACGATGCTTATGGGATAGATTGGTCAATACAGTGTGGTGTCATGGTGCCGAATTAATATTGGGAAAATGGAGGTCCTAGGTTTTAATATTCTGAAGGACTTAAGGGAGCATTTAAAGGAAGTGTTTTCCTTTGAATGAGTGGGGATATATTTTTGGTATTTGGGGATAAATTTGAGGGGCAAGCTAGACAGGTTATTTAACTGGAACTATAAGCCTCTGATGAAGGTGCTAAAGAGAGATTGCAGAAGTAGAGGGGCTTGTTCATCTCGTGGTTGGGAAGGGTAGCTATTATCAATATGAATGTTCCCCCAAGGGTGCTGTTTTTGTTTATGTCATTGAGAGAAAAGACAAGAAGAGGAGGAGCGCCACAGTCGTACAAGCAAGACCACAAGGAGTGGATGAAAACACGGCCACACAGACTAATGTTGCAAAAAATATTTTTATT
The DNA here is from genome assembly GCA_033557465.1 of Ichthyophis bannanicus. NCBI lineage: Eukaryota > Metazoa > Chordata > Amphibia > Gymnophiona > Ichthyophiidae > Ichthyophis > Ichthyophis bannanicus. Next base: position 363,199,073 of record CM066032.1, on the reverse strand, counting down.
CCAAACAATTCAATGTGGGAGACCCAACTTGGACAAGTTTTGGCCATTAGGCCTACATCAAGGGTCTAAAGTAGAGACAAAAATTAAAACCAACATGTATTTGATATTCATATATAGATGATATCATCAAATATAAGACATAAAATTAACGATATCGATTATAAGTTATAAAAACCAATCAGACAATGACACATTCACACAAAGGTAATTACCTAAGGAAACTACACAATAATCATGTTCATCCAATTGATGAAAATGTGGTATAATACACACAATGGTGAATATGTTGCTGGAGAACACAGTAATAACTATAGAAAAAAACAAAATAAATAATTAATAACAGGACTAACATCAGCATAAAGAATGATGTAAAGAGGCCGCCAGCAAAAATTACTTTTGGGTGAATCCTGTAGAATGCTAGAAGCCTAAAAAACAAGATGGGAGAGTTAGAATATAAAGCACTAAATGAAGAGACAGAGAAAATAGGAATTAGGATAACTAATGAGACACTGTGATACCAGGGAACAAATTATATTGCAATGATAGGCTTGAGCAAATTGGGGGAGGGGTGGTGCTATATATTAGAAAGAGCATTGAGTCAAATAGAATAAAGGTTCTGCAGGAAACAAAATGTTTCATTGAATCTTTATGGTTCAAAATTGCATATGTGAAGGGGAAAACAATAGTGGTAGGGTTTAACAACCATCCATCTGGCTAGAATGACCAGACAGATGAAGAAATATTATCAGAAATTAGAGAAGCTAACAAAATTGGTAATACATAATGAGCGATTTCAATTACCCTAGTATTGATTGGATAAATGTCATGTCAGGATATGCTATGGAGGTTAAGTTCCTAGGTGAACAAATGACTGCTTAATGGAGGAACTGAATACTAGAGTTATTTTAGAGTCCTTTGCAGAACACAGGGTTTGGTACAAGTGCTATGTTGGGACCATTTGGCAATAGGGATCATAATATGATCAAATTTGACTAAACAACTGGAGTAAGTATACAAAGGAAATCTACGGTGTTTAACATTTAATTTTCAAAACGGAGACAATGATAAAATGAAGAAAATGCTTAAGAAAAAACTAAAAGGATCAGCTACAGAAATCAAGAGTTTACATCAGGCAAAAATGTGATGTGTGCTTTTAAAGTCAATACTGACTCCTAGCAACCCAGCAGCTTGTCAGGTTTTTTTGGCCATATAGCTAGAAGTAGATTACTAGGCCTTTTTTCTCTTAAGTGACTTGCCCAAGGAGTGCTATTGGGAATCAAATGCTGGGCTTTTGGTTACCAAGCCAGTGCTCTAACCACTAGACTACTCCTACTACAGCACTTGTGATTTATTTATTTAGCAATGCTTATATATCGCTTTTCACTGGATCAAAGTATTGTACATTCTGGTATGGTATATATCTCCGTTATCCCTTATCATAATCTGTTTGGTACCTGAGACAAAGGAGAGTTAAGTGACTTGCCCAAGGCATGCCTGTGGGACTAGAAGCCCCAGTTCCCCCAAACCGAAGCTTCTGTCCACCAGTGGGATTTGAACCCCCAGCTCTCTGGTAACTTGCACAAACTATTAGGCCACTCATGGATGTTATTTAAGAATACGGTCTTGAAAGCACAGACTAGGGGGTATGTTTACTAAACTGCGGTAACGTTACATAACGCGCGTTAACCAACATTAACGATCGTAAAGCCCCGCGGCGCGGTAAAACACCGCAAAAGGTGGAGAGAGGGCGGAGAGAAGGGGTCAGTGGGCGGAGAGTGGGCGGGGAGAGGCTCGCTGCACACTAATGCGCTGATCTGAAGAGCTGAATCCAAACGCGATAGAAAACCTGCCGTTAAATGCACATTACAGGAGAGAGAAACCATTTCAGTGTCAGCAATGTACAGCCCAGGCAGGGAAACCAAAAACAAGTGATAAGTGTGATACATGTGCACAGAACAAAAGGGCACATAAACACTGAAAATGACCCCAACAAACTGGAAAAAAACCATAACCAACCTGGCCAATAGTGGTATCAATGAGAAATATCAACCTCTCCCCCCCCCGAGTAAGCTCCATAGAACAGATATAAATCGTGGGAGGGTCTATACTCCGTCCCCATACAAGGTGACTGAGCCCACAGTGAAATAGCGCTGCTCAGGGTTTTCCCCACCATCGGACAGGGTTCCTATGGCATGCACATGTCCCGCAGCATCAGGGCGGGCATGTCGGAACGGCAACTGGACAGATGCCGGAGAAGGGGATACAGAGGGCCGCAGGCGGCACATGCTGTGGTGGAGCTGGGCCACAGTGCAGACTAGGGTGATGCCTAGGTGGCCCATACGAATGCTGAAACAGCAGAGCAGTCAGACAGCAACTGCTGAAGGCCCAACATGGGCACGAGTGTGGTTCCCACAGTGTCACAGGGGATAGTACCCAACAGCTACCCCCAAGAGCACGGAACATTGGCAGGCGGGGCTGGGGGGAGCATGGACGTCTATGCAGGCACCCCTACCCCAGAACCCGCACCATAGGCAGCCGCATACCTGCACACTGGATGGCCTGAGACTGCGCACCACCAGCACCACCAGCAGAAGGGCATGTCAGCATGGTGGCTGAGAGATACTGGGGGTGGAGGAGGCAGTGGCAGCTACCCAGAGCAGACCGTGGCCTAGTCCTGTGTAGGTGGGTGCCGTGTACTGCAACAGACGGGCCCTGTCTGACGAACAATCATGGTATCACCAAAGAACATACTGGTTCTGCGACAACATAGTGGTGCAGTGCACAAAACCAGTGTATTCAGAAGCAGGGGGTCACAGGTTCAAGTCCCAGCTGTGGTTCCTGCCAACCCAGTCCCCATATTTTACCCACTACTACAACGTGCTAATACAGACAGCACCTTTATTGCAGATGACGTAAACATGCCCAAGACACCTACATTTTACCCTACAGAGCACGGACACCATAAACATGCACATTACCTAGAGCAGAGTCTCCCAAATGCAGTCCTGGAGAGCCAAACACCATTCCGGTTCAATGCTGCCTCTGATAAAGATGCCTGTGCTGCATTTCTATGCGCCACCCCCATGGTATGCAGATGTATCTCATGCATATTCATGAGGGACAGCATGAAAACCCGAACAGTGTTTGGCACCGCAGGACTGGAGTTGGGAACCTCTGCCGTAAAGCAGCAGCCAACAGGGGCAGACACACCCGCATCCACAGGCCCCATTATCCAAAGCCTCCTGGAGAGGCAGGACTTTGGGCTCTGCGTGCATCTCCCTATACTAGCACTTGCATACCTTAGTAATGCCACCCTAAACCTGGGAATATGGTACACATCTATCAAAAGGTTGCTATGATTACTGGCAGATAGCAATTCCTAGGTTAAGTACAATTTTCTGAGTGAGCTGCATCATAGCAACCTTTCTGATGTCTGTGGAGTGTGCTACACGTCTTGTGTCTGACAGTGTTTACCAACCTGGGGAGTGACTCCTACAGTATTGCGTACCATAGCCATGCCTGCACTGTGCCCAGGACTGGTGTGGTGGCCTGGGCTGCCCAACACCTCTATAGTTGCACAATGCTGGCATAGTTGTGGGGAGTGTGTGTCTGTCTATCCAGAGTGTGGTGGCTGCCAACACCCTCCTCAGCCCACACTACTAGCACTGTTGCCAGTATTGGCCTGCCAATGTGCATAATGAGGAGCAAGGTACCGTGGGAATAGCCTGGATAGGGTGGCCTGGCCTGGCTGCATCTGCACAGGGCATAGGGCAATGGCTCGGACATTGTAGTGCCCGGTACCACCTGCACGGACAGGGTGGCCATAGCATGTCCTGCTGGGAGGTCACTCTCACCCTGACAGAGCAGTGACCATGGCATGGCTAGGTTCCCCCATAGTGCTATATAGCATTTTTCTTATGTGATATTTATAGGTTTTCTTTTGGGGCCCAATCACTGACTTATCTGCTTGGTGTGTATGCTGACATCCCCGTTCTGGGTACATGCATCTCCTCCAGGACCATGCACTATGGACTAGCTGGCGGACTGTCTGCAGCTAGTATGTGTCTTGCTGGAACACCTTGCAGGGTGCAGCGTCTGGAGGCTTGCTGCTGGAGAATGTCAGATAATGGTGGGGGGCAGCTGAGCATTTCCAGGCCTGCCGTTTGTCTGCTATTGCGTTATGGATGTGTACCGCTCTGTCTGTTCCCCAGCAGGACTGGGGTTGATGGTCCCCTCTACTGCTACCATTGCAGGGAGGTAGACTGTGGATCTATTGGTGGGTGATCCTGTTTCCCACCCTGAGCCCCAGAGGGTGGGTTGTGTGGTGGTACATAATCTGCCTATGGGTCCATACACCCCCACCCCCCCTCCCCCCCTCCCCCCTCCTCCCTCCTCCCCCTCCCCCCCTCCCCCCCTCCCCTGCCCCCCTCCCTCCCCCCTCCCTCCCCCCTCCCCCGCCCCCCTCTCTCTCCCTCCCCCTCCCCCTCCCCCCCTCTCCCCCCCTCCCCCCTAAAGCCCGCAGTGAAATTTTGAACTTGGGGTAGTAGCGGGTGAGGGTATGGAAGGTTCCTAGAGGACATAATAGAGGGGCAGGGTAGTAGTCAGGGGTTCCGGGAGGGGGGGTGGGATTGGGGGAGGGGGGTTTGTGGGTTATTATTTTGGGTAGTGTAATGACATTTTCCTTATTTGTGTCGTAGTAAAACCCCATGGTGGTGGATAAGACACAGCCCTGCCCGGGGTATGCTCGATATATAATGGATATATAATGGAAAAATGATTTTGTTTATTTTGCTCTTTATTGTACCTTGTGAATTTAATAAACAGATCTTTGAAAAAGAAAAAAAAAAGATTTTGACAAAATCCTGGAGTAAAAGTCAATAAGCCGTTATTAATGTAGCCCAGGAGAAAACCACAGCTTATCCCTGGAGATAAGTAACATGGAACTGGCTACCTTTGGGATATATCAGATACTTGTGACCTGGATTGTCTACTGTTGGTAACAGAACACTGGGCTTGATGAACCTTTGGTCTGGCAAAATATGGCAATTCTCATGTTCTTATGTATAGTGGCATGCACATGTGAATGCAATTACAAAAAAATGTCTTTTACAGGTAAAAATCAACAGTTCACAGAGGTTTCAAGGGAGCATAGTTTGGGCAGGCCAAAAATCTACTGTATATGGGTATTTGTTATCTTGCACAGAGTATGCACATGTATTTAAGAAAATGTCTCCATCAGCTTTTGTACCAGTTCAAAGGAAATACATGTGCACTCCTGTATGTTGTTATACATATCTTATCAATGGGTGCGGTGGGGGAGTCAGCTATCGAGAGTCCGGACGCTGGTCTATGGGGTTCCGCAGAGCTTGGCCCTGTCCACAGTATTATTTATTTTCTTCAGCTTGGTTGAGACTATTTTTTGTAAATTTGGATTTCATGGTTACCTTTATGCAGGTGACATTCAATTGGTTGGCATATTTGATGATGATGAGTTGAAGGTTTTGCAGCAGATGGCCTGTTGCTTGGATGAGGTTGCAGCTTGGCTGCAGGTTAATTGCTTGGTGTTGAAGTGAGAGTGCTGCTAAGTGGGGCTTTATCAGAGGCTGCTTTTTGGAAGGCGTTATTCATTGCTGGAGTTTGTTTAGAGTGGAAATTGGAGAGTCAGAATCTTAGGGTTACCCTAGAAGCCGACTTATCTCTGCTTGTGCAGGTGTCATGGGTGCTTTGCCTGGCTTATGGCAAGTTAAGATTGGTGAGGCAGCTTCACCCATTTCTAGACAAGGAGACTTTTTGCCTCCTGGTTCAGGCTCTCGTTCTGTCCACCCTGGACTACTGCAATATTCTATATGTAGGACTTCCTGCGTATTTGCTTCGGAAGTTACAGGTAGTCTAGAACTTGGCAGTGCAGCTGTTGTGGTGGTTGCGCAAACAGGTTTCAGTAGCGAGTGTGCTTCTGCAATTGCATTGGCTGCCTGTTCTCTGTGATTCAGTGGATATGATCATGCAAGTTCTCATATTTAATCCAAAGCCCAGCCCTATCCCATGGCTTACCATCAAGCTTTGTAATAATCTAAAGTTTAGATTCTAAACAGTTAAACAGCTAGTAAAGCTGTTGCCTAAAATATTTGTTTCCTGGCTAGAAATGTCAACCACAAATCTGATTCCCGTATATTGACCTGTTTGACTCCTGTCCAAAGAACCTGTCTTACTTTTAGAGCAACAAGTAATTTTGGGAGTGCAATTATAGTATTGCATCTTAAATTGGTTGCCATAGATTAATTTGTATTAAACAAAAAAAAATCCACTGGTTCCCTAGCCAGAAACCAAACCTCTACTTATGGCATAGAGGTTTGGGCTGTGGCTAGGCAAACCAGGTGCCTGGGTTTCAATTCCCACCAGCTCCTCTTATTTCTCTTTTTAACATCTTTGTTAGTGATATTGAGGAAGAGCTGTCAGGTAAGGTTTGCCTCTTTGCAGATGATACCAACATTTGCAATAGAGTAGACACCCAGGAAGGTGTAGATAACATGAGGAGGAATCTAGCTAAGCTTGAAGAAAAGTCTAGAATTTGGCAGCTGATATTTAATGTTAAAAAAGGCAGGGTCATGCATCTGGGCTGCAGCAATCCAAGGGAGGAGTGGCTTAGTGGTTGGGGCAAGTTACTTCAGGCCAGAAGATCAGGGGTTCAAATCACACTAGCAGGACAGCAATCTTGGACCAGAAGGACTGGGGTTTCTAGTCCCACAGGTGCTCCTTGTAGTCTTGGGAAAGCACTTAACCCTCCAATGCCCATGTTACCTGTAAAATACGTATCTCCACATTATAATGGCCTGTTCGACATAATTTCAATTTGTTCAATGTAAACTACCTTGATATCATGAAAGGTGGTATATAAGAAATGTTAAATAAACAATAAAGGGAGCAAAACTTAATGTTTTAACAGGTTTTCTATACAATCAAAGCGGTTTATATAGTTTAAGGAACAGATTAATCACTTAACAAGGGGGGTTGCATGCAGATGGGTCGTAGTGAATAATTTATTTACGAGAGTTGGTTAATATTCGAAAGGAGGTTATAGTGCTTGTTCATGTAGGGGCTTAGGAGATAACTTATTTACAAAATTGTATATACACACATCTTGAACTGCAGGGTGTTTTGGTTTTTATGAGAGATCATGAATCCGGGTGGCTCTTGTTCAGAGTACTGCATGGGTGGGTGTTGTGTCTGTAATGGTAAACCCAAATTGGTTGATGAAGAGTAGGGTTTTCAATTTCTTTTGAAAGTCTTTGAGTCAACTATGGCTCTTAGGTCAGCTGGGAGGGTATTCCAGAGGGATGGAGCTTTGAGCGACAGTGCTCTGGAAGATGTGGCCTGTGTAGTCCTAGGGTAGGAACTTGATGTTTATATAGGGGGTGAAGTACTTCTTTCCACACAAGAAGAGTGGGAACTAGACGTGATTGTGTCTGATAATCTTAAAGTAGCTAAACAGGCAGAAAAGATGACAGTGAAGGCTAGTAGGATGCTTGGGTGCATAGGGAGAGGAATGGCCAGCAGGAAAAAGGAGGTGATAGTGCCTCTTTATAAATCCTTGATGCGACTTCATTTGGAGTATTGTGTGAAATTCTGGAGACCGCACCTTCAAAAGGATATAAACAGGTTGGAGTCGGTGCACAGTGTGGCTACAAAAATGGTTAGTGGTCTTCATTATGAAGCATATGAGGACAGAAATAAGGATCTTAATATGTGTACTTTAGAGGAAAGGCGGGATAGAGGTGATATGATTGAGACATTTAAATACCTCCGTGGCATAAATGCATAGGAGAGCCTCTTTCAATTGAAATCAAGCTCTGCTGCAAGGGGACATAGGATGAGGGTGAAAGGGGATAGACTCTGGAGTAATATGAGGAAATATTTCTTTACAGAAAGATTGGTAGATGAATGGAATAATCTCCCAGTAGAGGTGGTAGAGACGAGGACAATATCTGAATTCAAAAAAGCATGGGACATACACAGAGGATCTCTAAGGAAAAAGAGGTGACTATTGTAGTAGTTGATATGGAAGGGAAAACTAGATAGGCATTGTGTTTTTTTTCTGCTATCACGTTTCTATGTTTCTATGAAATCAGCAGGCTGACAAAGAGCTGCGCCAAGAGTGAACCGATTTAGGCCTTTGAGTCCAGGACAATGAGGAGAGCTTAGAGAGCATGCAACGAGAGACTGATAACTTATGGCAATTGGTACAGGCTAAGCACATGGAGTGTGAGAGCTTGGCATTAACATTGGAAGACATGGAAAATCAAATGCGATGAAATAACGTGTGCATGAGGAGGTCCCAGATAAGCCAGAGTATGGGGAAGCCCGGACGATGGCAGTGGAGATAATTCAGGCAATACTTAAAGAGGAAACAGAGGAGAGCAATATGTCAGTGATTAAAATTGAAAGAGCCCACCAAGCTTTTGGCCGCCCTAATGAGAAAAGACCCAGGGACATAATAATTTCTATGCATGAGTTTGCGGTGAAGGACTGTTTAATGGAAAATTGAATGCTAAACCTAATATCACCTGAAGGGGGAACCAAGTGACTCTATATAATGACTTGGCCTCAGCAACGCTGCTGCAATGCCGGCAGGTCCGCCCGATCATAAACCGCTTGCAGCAGGGACAATTTAGATATTGCTGGATATACCCGGCAGGACTTGCCTTCATGGTAAATGGGGTGACACACCAGGCGATGATGCCACAAGCAGCGCTGCTACTTGAGTTGAAAGAGCTGGGAATCAGGGATATTATACTACCACCACCTGAGCATGAGGAAGCCAACAATATGAAACTACCTTGGCTAAAGGTGCAATGGAAAGGAAGCAGGAGGAACAAGGGGGCTAAACTCAAGGACATCTGAAATGTGAGCTGACTGATGGGCACGGAGCTGGTGGATCGGCCATACGGTGATGGCATTATAAGGGGATCTCCATTAGGTCCTGGTGGCTCCTCATGAGGGAGGGTGCCAATAAGACTGGACCATTGTTTTATTTAAGCTGTTGTGAGTTTTGTTGCAAATGATAATGGGTCACACTTACAGGGAAGGGGAGGGGGGCTTAATGTATATAATATATATGATGGATGTAAGGAGGAGTGAGAAGGAGGATGGCTTGAGAAGATAAGGGAAAATTAATGGTGTGTATGTGGATATGGGACATCAAGGATAGGGGAATGTTTGAGGGGAAGGAGAGAACGTAGGGGGTGGACTGAATGATTGCAGAATAGTAGATGGAGGAATGGTTGAAGGAGGCAAGGGATGAGAAGTAGAGTGAATAATAGATGGAGGGAGAAAGGGGGGAAAATAGGAGGCATGAGATGATGACAGTACTCTATGATGTGCCTGAGGGAAACTTAAGTGATCAGAGGAGGGAGGTGGAAGGGGCCTGGGGAGGAGGGAAGGGGAAAGGTGGGGGGACAATGGCCTGGAAAGTGGCCTGGAAATGGTGGGTGGACAATGGCCTGGAAAGTGGGGAGGGACAACGGCCTGGAAACGATTATTGTAACCATGTATGCGAGTGGGGATAGTAACCTATGGAAGTGTAAGTGTGTCTCGCTAAATGTTAAGGGACTGGGGTCCTGGAGAAAGTGCAATCAGGTGTGGAAAGAGGCGAAGAGGTGGAGAGTAGATATGCTTTTCCTCCAGGAGACCCACCTGAGATGGGAGGTACTCCCTGCAGAGCTTGCACAAGCCCTGGATCAGACGATTACAAACAAAGAAGTTTTAAAAGCAATTATAGCTATGAAAAATGGGAAGGCACCATGATTAGATGGGTATACAGCCAAGTTCTACAAACAATTTCAGGGCCCATTGCTAGGGCAACTGGTGACAGTTTATAGTGATGTTGTGTGGTCTGGTAGAGTCCCAGACTCTATGTGCACTGCAGGAATAACCGTAATACCAAAACTAGGGAAGAAGCCCACAGTCTGTAGCTTGTATCATCCCATCCAACTAATAAATTTAGACTTTAGGATAGTGGCCAAAGTCTTAGCTATTCGCCTACAAAGGGTGGTGGGACGTATAGTGAGGGAAGATCAATCTGGATTTATACCTGCACAACAAGCGCATGACAACATGAGGAAATTACTCAACCTTATTTGATGGGCTAGGGAGAGGGGAGATGATGTGGTCTTGGTCAGTGTAGACGCCAAAAAGGCATTTGATAGGGTGTAGTGGGGCTTTATGTTTCAGGTCTAGGTTTGTTAACTGGGTGTGGGCTATTTACACAGACCCCCAAGCAAGAGTGCAAGTGAATGGAGGCTACTCAATGGAGTTCAAATTGGGAAGAGGAACACGACAGGGATGCCCCTTGTCCCTACTCCTGTTTGCTCTGGTAATATAGCCATTGACAGAGCGTATTTGAGGGAATGGGAGTGTGCATGGTATAAAAGTGGGGGGACGAGAGTTCAAGATAGGGTTATTTGTGGATGACGTAATAAACATGTTGACCCAACCACAGATATCCCTGTCCAACCTAATGAAGGAGATCGTGGAGTACAGTAGGCTATCCGGGTATAAGATGATCCTAACTAAAACAGAGCTGTTGCCAATTTCTCTCTCCCCAAGTATAGAAACCACTCTCTGGGAAGCCTTCCCCTTTAAGTGGGCCAAGGGATTGATTCGCTATTTGGGGTTGCAGGTGGAAGCTAAATGGGAGGAATTATATGCCCTTAATCATGAGTGTCTATGGATAAAGATCAAAGGGGGCCTGGAAAATTGTGATTGCCTGACAGTGTCTTGGATGTGGCAGGTTGCTTCACTTAATATGAATGTCCTACCCGGGTTATTATATGTATTCATGGTACTGCCCATAGAAATCCCAGACGCGATCCTGAAGTGAGCAGAGAATATTTGATTTAATATGGCGCAAGTGGCCCACAAAGGTAACCAGGGAGGTGTTGATGAGGAACGTAAGGCAGGGAAGACTGGGGGTACCAAATCTGAAGACATATTATGTTAGTGCTATGTTAGGGGGTATGCTGGCATGGACTAGAGACACGGATAGCAAGCACTGGTTATATAGAGAGTAACATTTAGGTGGGGAGCTGGTGCCACTGGGACAGGCCATCTGGCTTCCAGAGTTCCCTAAATTAGATGGTCAGGGGTCTCTTGACTGCTCCATATGTGAGGAGCACTATTAGGATTTGTCAATAATACAGGGTGCCTTTGTGCGGGGAATGCAGGATTTTTTGGAGTACCTCTATCCGGTTTAACCAGGATTTCCCACCGGGCCTGATGCAGGGGACTTTTTGGTTGTGGCAACAGAAAGGGTTAAGCCAGCTGGGACATTTGTTAGACAAGGATGGGAAGCTTATGAGTTATACTGAGCTACAGGCTCAATATGGGCTAGGGGAGAGCAATAAGCTCTCCTATCATCAGATCAGACACTACATAGGGTCTGGCCTCAAGGGTAAGGAGGAGGAATGTAGGCTGGGGTTCCTCAGGGAATTTGAGGAAGTTAGTATTGTGTGTGAGGGCTCAAAAGGACTTGTGTTGATCCTGTATAAATTAATACAGGTCACACCAGGAAAAACAATGCATTGGCAGAAAAGATGGGAGGAGGATTTAGGGGGGAGCCTGACAGTGCAGAAGTGGAGATTAAGTTTTGAGTGGACCAGGAAGCTCTCTCTGGCCACCTCTATAATGGAACAAAGGTATAAAATGCTCTTCCATATTTATTGGGACCTAGAAAGGCTCGGTAGATGGTAGAAGGGGATGGAAAATGTTGGAGGGGCTAAGGGGTAATGGGAAGCTTTTTCCACATGTAGTGGACATGCCCAAGAATGTTAGAATATTGGAAGGGCGTGGTAGGTCTAATTCAGGCTATAGGAGGAGGGAGCAGGGGGGCCAGATCCTAAGACCTATCTCCTTAATAGTCCTATTCCAGGGGTGGCTGAGGGGATCTCTGCCACAGCCCAGATGTGTATTGTTGCAGCCCAAATGGAGCTGGCTGGGCATTGGAAGTCTATACAGACACCGGAGATGAAAGAGGTGAAGCATCGTCTGGAAGGAATTTGCTATATGGCAAAGGTAGCCTCCAGATGGAAAGAGAGGCAGATATACTTTATGAGTGATGGGGAAGGTATGAGACATGAATACATAACATTAAGGCGGGTTATTAAGTGCCCTGGGGGGGAGGGGCTATGATACGGGGGGAGGGGGAAATAATGCAAAAATTGGATGCTATGGGAGGAAGCAGCCTAACATCCGAACTGTATTGAATTATTGTATGGGGGGAGGTAGGGGAAAATAGTTGTGACATTGTTATATACAGTAGTCAAACTGTTACTCAACGAAAGTTCAAGCTGTTCTTTTTTTCTTTTTTTTTTTGTATTTTCAAATTCCAATAAAAGTCCAATTAAAAAAAAAAGAAACAGAAACATGACAGCAGATAAAGACCATATGTCCGATTAGCCAGTCCTTCCACACCAGCTACTAAGCTCTACAGACCCTTTTTTCCTTTAGAGATCTTCTGTGTGCCTCATACTTTCTTGAATTCCGATACAGACCCTGATTCTTCTACCTCCACTGGGAGGCTATTCCATGCATCTACCCCTCTTTTCATAAAGAAATATTTCTGCAAATTTCTCCTGAGTCTATCTGATTTCACCTTCATTCTATGCCCCCTCATTGTAGAGCTTTCCTTCAATTCAAAGAGGCTCTCCTCCTGTGCATTTATGCCATGGAGGTATTTAAACATCTCTATCATATCTCCTTCTCCCGTTTTTCTTCCAAAGTATAAATATTGATATCTTTAAGTCTGTCACCATATGCCTTCTGATGAAGGCTACTGACCATTTTAGTAGACAACCTCTGTACCGACTCTATCCTGTTTATATCCTTTTGAAAATGTGGTCTCCAGAATTGCACACAATACTCTAAATTAGGTCTCACCAATGACTTACACAGAGGCACTATCACCTCATTCTTCCTGCTGGGCATTCCTCTCCGTATGCACCTAAACATCCTTTTGGCTTTTGCCATCACCTTTTCTACCTGTTTGGCCACCTTTAGGTCATCAGAAACAATCACCCCTTGGTCCTGCTCTTCTTTTGTTGGCCAAAGTATTTTACCCGCTATACTGTACCACTTCCTTGGATATTTGCAACCCAAATGCATGATCCTACACTTTTTAGTGTTACATTTCAGCTGCCAAATTCTCAACCATTCTTCAAGCTTCGTTAAATCCCTCCTTATTTTATCAACACCATCCTGGGTGTCTACTCTATTGTAGATTTTGGCATCATTCACAAAGAAGTAAACCTTACTTGATAGTCCTTCTTCAATATCACTTACAAAAATGTTAAAAAGAATCAGACCAAGGACAGATCCCTCTGGCACACCAGTGGTAACATACTTCTCCTCAGAATGAGCTCCATTTATCTGAACCTTTTGTTGCCTCCCACTCAACCAATTTCTAACCTAGTCAGCCACTCATTCTTACTTCCGCTTTTGTGTAAAGGGACCCTTCTCCAGTTCTCTCAGACCACTCCCGACTCTAAAAAAGAATTAAAAAGTTCATACGGCAGAACCGCTAGAATTTCTCTAAGTCTCTTCAATACTCTCAGATATATCCTATCCGACCCCATTGCTTGGTCTACTTTTAGTTTAGCTAGGTCCTCATGAACAGTCTTCTGCAAATCATTCACTTCTATTCTTATTTGTGGGTGTTTTCTGAGGTCCTGCTCCTAGCCCTTCATCTGTGAACATAGAACATAAATATTTATTTAACGATTCTGCTTTATTCTCATCAGTTACTATATATTCCTCTTCTTCTCCATTCTGTTTGACAATACCACTTTTGCACTTTCTCCATTCACTAACATATCTGAAAAATGTTTTCTCCCCCCTATTTTACTGCATTGTGTATTTTTTCTCACATTTGTATCTTTTCTTTTCTGACAATTTTCCTAGCCTTTCTTAGCTTTTCAGAGTATTAATGCTTGCCTTTGTCTTTCTGTGTTCTCTTGTATTTTATGAAGGCCACTCACTTTTCTTCATCTGTTCAGCTACTTCTTTTGATAACCATAGTGAATTCCTTTTCCATTTGCATGACACAGGGGAGGAGTGGCCTAGTGGTTGGGGCAAGTTACCTCAGACCATAAGGTCAAGGGTTCAAATCCCCCTAGAGGACAGCAACTTTGGGCTGGAAGGACTGGGGTTTTTAGTTCCACAGGTACTCCTTGTAGTCCTGGGCAAGCCATTTAACCCTCCATTGCCAATGTTCCTTGTAAGCATTAGTGCATGTGTCTCATGTTCCTTGGTGTTAAATGCATCCCTCAATTGTGTTGTGACCACTTTGATTGAAGGATAAGGTGGTATACAAAGTTGTATAAATAAAATAAATTTACTTGCTTTCCTAATAAAAGGGTTTGTTGCCCTTAAAATATCCCCTTTAAGTTTCACCCACTGCTTTTCTACATCTTACAGCTGTTCTCATCCCACTAATGACTCATTGAGGTATTGTCCCATTATGGCAAAGTTAGCCTTACCTGAAGTCTAGGACCCTCACTTTTGAACGTACTATATCATCCCTTATCCTAATACTGAACCACACCATCCAGTGATCACTGGATGTGAAATGATCACCCACTATAACATCAGAAACACTCCCCCCATATGTAAGTACCAGGTCCGGTATGATCCCCTCATGTGTGGTTCTTTTATCAATTGCTGGAATAGTTCTCCCTGTAATAAATCCAGGATCTTCTTACTTCTAGATGACACCACAGCAGGGATCTCTCGATCAATATCTGGCATTTTGAAATCACCAATCAGCAGTACTTCTCCTTTCATAGCAATAATGAGAATGTCTTCAATGAACTCTCTGTCCCCTTCTGCTTGTAAAGGAGGTCTGTATACACCAATGCAGATGGATGCTCCATTCCCTCTTTCTAGTTTCACCTACAGTGCCTCCCTCTTCTCTCATAAGCCCTGCAATTCTGTAGCTTTAATATTATTTATATGCATACAATGCCACTATGCCAAGCCTAATAATTTGCCCATCTTCTTCTGACCTGTCATGATGCAGCCTGCTTCTTGGTCTGCCCATCATTTGATTGAACTCTCACTGTCATTGCTGGAAAAAGAGCCCAAAATCAAGAAAATTGCTGTTAAAAAAATTCTCGATTATGATTCAACAACAAAGGTTTTAGCCATTAATTGGCAATATATTGAAGTGGAGGAGTGGCCTAGGGGCTGGAGCAGCTGCCTGATAATCAGAAAGACCAGCATTCAAATCTCACTGATACTTCTAAAGGCCTTGGGCAATTTATCTAAACCTCCATTTCTTCAGGTACCAACTTAGATTGTAAATCCTCTGGGGAAAGAGAAATATCTACAGCGTGTAACTGGCCTTGAACTATCACTGGAAAGATGTGAGCTAAATACTAATAAAGACAGAGCACACACACCCCTCCAAAGATGAATTAGTGGTTTAATAGCCTACTCAACGTTCATAATACAAGTACTGAGAAGACATATGTTGCAGTTTTACACAAATCAAGAGTCAGTCGCAAAGGGCAGAAGCAGCTTGGCAAAGGATACAATCTTGAGATTTAAAAGCAGCATATTTAAAATCATTTTGCGAGCATAAATTTGCCTGTTATGTATCTACAAAATCATATTTTCTAGAAACATCCAATTTTCTCTATTTAGACCTACTTAACTTTTCATCTACTTATCAACTTTACTAAAACTGATATATTATTCATCACTAAAAATCAAACATACATACCCCCAAACACGATTACACTAGATACTCATGAAATAAATACAAAAAAAGAAATAAAATATTTAGGTGTGATACTTGACAATAATCTAAATATGGATTCACATATAAAATATCTAACTAAAAAAATACATTACAAACTCAAAACACTAAAACAATTAAGACCATTGATTCATCTACAAGACTTTATTAATATAATTCATGCTATCATCACCCCACATTTTGATTTTGCAAACACAATACTTAATGGCATTTCAAAACAAAATATTAAAAAGATACAAATAATTCAGAACATAGCTGCCAGGATGATTATGAATATAAGCCCACTTGAACATGTTACACCAATTTTGGCTGAACTTCATTGGCTACCTATTTACTCCCGAATCAAATATAAAATTCTTGTCACTACATTTAAACTTATAAATAATCTTGCACCATCGGCACTCAATACACTGATTAATATAGACATCGATAAACGATCCCAAAGAAGCAGAAACTTAAATACCTTAACAATACCAAAAGATTTCACAAAAGCCAGAAAACAAACAAATAAGAGAGCTTTCTCACACTCTGCTCCAATTCTTTGGAACAATCTACCTGACAACATTCGCCTGCTATCTGATATAAAGGAATTTAGAAAAAAATTAAAAACTCACTTATTCATATTACACTACAATACACCCTCAGAACAGAATACTCAAATAGATACAGGCTAACATTTATACATTATTATTACATACTCTATTTTCAAAATAAATATCACTAATACACTATTAACCATACCACACTCTCATTCACATGATGATTATAGATTTAAACTAACAATGTATATATGTTCTAATATGTTATACCTTTAATGTTACAACATTCCTTGTAAATTATAATTATCTGTTCTATGTAAACTGACTTGGTATATTACATACCAATTAACCTACTGTTCCATGTAAACCGCACTTGATACTAGGGAAAGAGCGGTATATAAATAACTGTTAAATAAATAAATAAATAAATAACAGTACATTGGTAAAAGAATAACAATACTATGCAAGCTAGTTTACAATTACCATCAGTGGAAAGTTTTGCATCTTGTTTTTTGCAAAAACAGGATAGCCTATTTACAGCCTGCAATGTAAAACGTATTAGCACACAGCCCTTAGATCAAGTGGTAATTGAAAGAAGGAATCGTTGGAACTCTTTCCTGTTGGTGGAGGATAGTATTGTTACTAAGATTGTAAGTAGGACTTGTCCTACCACCTGTCCTCTCAGTCTAATTCCTACTTCCTCTGTTTGGCACAGAAATCTTGTCAATAGACATTTCACCTGATAACCTAATGCATTCTATGACCCAACCAAAACAGATGAATTTCAGTGGAATGCCATGGGACATGTTTACATGTAATTGGGCCATGAATCTAGCATGGAAGCACATGCTAACCTCCGGCGGCATATGTGTCTGTTCCCCTGATGCCAGTGTATTGCAACTGCATGGCACCACACTAACTAGCACATAGGTGCATTTAACACCACCCATGGAAGTAGCATTAACAGCATCTACTCTAATAGCAACAGCCATTGTTAGTGTGCCAAAGATGCCGATAATGGCTGTGCTGCGCCGATTGTACACTAACCCAGTTAGCATGGGACTTTTACCTCAGGGCCCCATGCTAACGTTTAGCATGGAATGCTGAGGATGTGTCAAACCCCACACTAACAGTTAGTGCTGTTTAGTAAACATGACCTCATATAACTGTTCGAACAATACGTTAATTTCAAATATTTCATTGTTAAGTAAGGCCATTGGACAAGTGGTTCATAGTGAGCTTGACTTCTCTTTAATAGCTTTTTCACTTGCTTTCTCCTCTCTATGCCCTTTTCTTCCACTAACCCTAACCCTAACCCAACTCAAGGGATCTGTGCTGGGTCCGCTGCTTTTTGACATATTCATAAACGACCTGGAAAAGGGAATAACGAGTGAGGTTATCAAATTTGCAGAAAGCAGTACTGAAAGCAGTACTTCTCTTACAGAAATAAACCCTCAACAACCAGTCCCAGTCTGAAGGGAGTGAATATGTCACTAACAAAGTAGCAGCATTAAAAGTCTCCACATCTGATGAGTCCAGCAATGCCGAAACATCTAGTGAGTCCACTGGATGAACACCAGGGATCTCAGCACCACCAAGGGACCTTCTGCCAAGAGAGAGAGAATACATTTTTGCCATTGGAGGATGAGATTCAACCAGTATACCAAGTACCTCCAATAAATATTGCTTAAACAGCTCTCTAGCACCTATAACAGATGAATATGGAAAATTAATAATACGTAAATTAGCATATCTAACACAGTTCTCTAATGTTTTATTCCTAGCTTAAAAAGCAAGAGCATCTTTACAAAAGGCACTAGCAGATTACTCCACAACAGCCATCTTGGTTTGAATTTCTGCCGTTAAAGACTGTAAAGAAGAGAATGCTTCCATATGTTGTTTTAGTTGCAATTTATGTTCTTGAACTTGCTCAGACAAAGTCTGAACCTGGGGGACCAACTTTTCCGCTAAGCTGGCTATGGCTGCCCAAATTGCCTCCACTATGAAAACCTCTGGGTGGACAAGAGTAAAAGTACCTGGAGTTCCCAGCCCAGAGCCTGGAGAGCCTTGGGGAGAACACCTGAAGCGGCCATAGAACCAGCCACACTTCCCGCTGTTTGCAAAGGCCCAGCACCGGCAAGCTGACCCAGAAGAGCAAGCACACTCTTTGCACTTCTGTTCACCGTGCTCTGCAACTGTCTCTCCAACAGCCAGCAACAGACCTTCTCGGACCCCTGCCAAAGCTGCCAAGCTCACAGACTTGTCTCCAGTTGCTGCTGCCTTAGGCAGGCACTACTGCTTCAGCAACATTTATTTATTTATTTGGAAACTTTTATATACCGCCCCTTCCCAAGATCAGGGGCGGTTTACATGGAACAAAGGAAGCATACATAGAACATTATGCAAAATTGCAACTATTTACAAAAAACAGTATAAGCATAGAAACTATTTACAACTTGCAACATAACTTTGCACTATTTACAACTTGTTTCATAACTTTAGGGTTCAGGATTGGACATAGTTCAATATTTTTGTGCAAGGTGAAACAATTCAGTGGGTGAGCATATACTTGTATGGGATGGGTAATTAGGTAGGCTTGTCAGATCATGCTGGGTGGGGGGCTAGATCCGAGCAATGATCTAAATTATAATAATGTTGAGTGAATAAATATGTTTTTAGTTCCTTTTGTAACATTTGGAGGTCTTTTATCTCCCTTAGCTAGGCTGGGAGAATATTCCATTGAATAGGTGCTACATAGCAGAAAGCGCTGTTGCTTGTTATTTGTTTTGTCCTTCTTATTAGAATGGTATTGAGATTCTTTCTTCTCACTCTATTTTCAGGGGGGGCTATGGATCAATGTAGATAGATATGATGGGGCAATCTTGTTAACTAACTTAAAGGTAGTCAGTATGGTTTTATATTGGATCCTGCTGGCAACGGGAAGCCAATGAAGAGTGTATAGGATGGGAGAAATGTGGTCAGATAGCCTGGCCTTGGAAATTATTTGGGCGGTAACATTCTGAGCCATTTGAAGAATGTTTTGATTCTTCTTTGTTATGCCTTGGAGTATCCTGTTGCAATAATCCAGATGGGGTGTTATTAGAGCTTGGGTAGTGGTTCTGAAATCATCCTTTTCTATAAGTGGTCTTAGTTGTTGAATGGTCCTAAGCTTGAAGAAAATTTCTCTGGCTATTTGCTTAATGTGGGAAGTGAAGCTAAGAGTCCTGTCAAGGGTGACTCCTAAATATTTTATCTCATGCTTCACTGGGAGGGTGAAGTTCTGGAACTTGATATCTGATAGAGGGGTGAAGTTGGGGTTTCTTGAAGTAAATAGTACCTTTAAGTAAATAGTCTTCTTGAAATTAATGTACATATTCTTTGAGCGGAGCCATAGTTCCGCTTCAGAGAGGCAGGCTGCTAGGTTGTCATAATTGGGGTCAGATATGTTAATTGGGGAGAACAACATGATGCATCCGCATAAATGTGATAGTTTATATTATGTCTTTTGAATATGGTGCATATCGGTTGAAGGTACAGGTTAAAAAGGAGGGCAGAGAGTGCAGAGCATTGTGGAATTCCCTGTTCTTGTTAAAAAGGTGGCGATGCAACTTGATCGATTTGTACATATTGTGCACGGTCAGATATATATGATTTAAACCAATCAAGAGCTACTTCCTTTACACCTAATTGACTGAGTCTAGAAATGAGGATGTTATGATTTACACTGTCAAAAGCAGCAGATATGTCAAGGAACACCAATATGAAAACTTGTTTGATGTTGTCCATGCCCCTGATGAGGGAGTCAAAAAGGGCAAGGAGGAGAGTTTCCACACCATGGAAAGGGCGAAACCCATACTGATGTTCGTCAAGGGGAGCAGATGTGTCTATAAAGTCCTGAAGCTGGAGCTGGACAACCTTTTCAATGATTTTAGTCAGGAAGGGAATACTGGCGATAGGCCGATATGAGGATGGGTCATTGTTGTTTAGAGATTTGTTTTCAGCAACGGGCGAATTGCAGAGAGTTTGAGTTCATTTGGTAATAAGCCTTGGTGTAAAGATTTGTTTACTATGTTTAAGATGTAAGGGGTAAGTTCTAGTTTTGTTGTCTTGATCCAGGCTACTGGGCATGGATCCAAGAGAGATGTGGTTGTATTAAGCTTTGTAATTATATTGAGTAATTGTTTTCTATCAATGAGGTGGGAAGATTTCCATTCATTAGTGTTATTCATTATTGGGGGAAGGGGGTCAGGTACTGAAAGGATGCTTTGTTTTAGTTTGCCAGCAAAATAGTTTGCTAGTGTTTGGGGATTAATTGGAATCTTGTGAGTGCTAGTAGGGGGAGCTTTAGATAAGATTTAGCAATCTCGAATAATTCCCTTGGGTGGTTGATGGCTTTAGATAGGATTGTTGTATGGTATTGCTTTTTGGCGTTATTTGTAGCTACCTTGTAGGAATTAAGAGATGCAAAATATAGGTCCCGAAGTTCTGGCGTTTTTTTGTTCTCCATTTATATTCTAACTTTCTGAGTTCTTTTTTATAGGTAGCTAGTTCAGGAGTGTACCATTTTTCAGATATTTTTCTATAGGGTCTGCTAGCTATAGGAATTGGTTTGGATGCTATTTTTATTGTAGTGTTCCAATTTGACACAGCTTTGTCAAAGCTGCTTGGGTCTTCATCAAGCTGAGGTATAATTGTTTCAAGGAACTTTTCCGTCACAAAAGGTCGGAATCTCGGACCTTGGTGCGTGGTGGTGTGATGCGGGGTGGGGGTGTGAGGAATGTGAATAGAAAATCGTATCATAGAGTGGTCTGACCATGGGACCTGAGTTATGGTAGGAGGAGTGTATTGAGGTAATTCAGTTATGTGTTCAGGAAGGAAGACCAGGTCAAGGGTATTACCTTTAATGTGTGTAGGGTAATTGATTGTCTGTTTAAAACCCATTTCCTCCATTGAATCAAGGAAGTGTGTTGATTGGTTATTAGTGAGAGTGGCCAGATTAAAATCTCCAAGAATAATATGGGCTTTACTCATTGAGGAATTGCAGGCAGATTCTAGGATGGTAGTTATATTTTGAGGATCTGATGTGGGAGGTCTGTAGAAGAGGCAGATGGCTATGTTTCTGTTTTCTATTTTTAGGATATCCATGCCATCCTAACATGATTTCTGGCCCTGAGCTGCTGGACAAGCACTTCTGCTCCACTCCTAATGGGGCTCTCAATCGCCGGCACTCCTCTTGGCCGCCACTCACTGCGAAGCACAAAAGAATCCAAAGTTCCAGCAGGTAACGGAGAAGACGCTACCATTTTCCAGCTATCTTTAATAGAACTTTCAGATAGTCTATGGAGTCTATTCTGTCCCGCAAATAGCGGGGATAGACGTCCCATTGGGATATCCATCCCTGCAATTTGCCCCCTTCCATCCCGGCTTAAACCTCCCCATACAAACAAAGAGTTTGTACAGGGAGGCCTAGATGGGGTGGGATGGAGCATTGCAGTGGCGGAGTTAGGGTGGACAATGGGCGATCCACGACCCAGGATGCCATGGCACCATGGCTCCTTTCAGGAGTCTGATTGATTTAGCCGGGCAGGCGTCTGTATGTGCAAGCTGATCAGAATCAGGTCCTGGCCTGCACATAGAGACCCTAGACATGATTCTGATCCCAAGGGGCATGTCTAGCACCGGCAGGATCAGAATCAGGTCTACCTCTGTGCATCCCGATTCCGATCGGGCACACGGAGGCCTGAACGCACACATTAGAATGTGACTCTATCTTTTTAGGTTGGCCATTAAATATACAGTCATAATCTTCAATAGATAAGTCGTCCTTTTAAATTAAGGACCACAATTTAGATGGTCCACCTTAACAAATAAAAGGGCATGTTTTTTAAAACATGCTAATGGTTAGTGTGGGATTTACTATGCTCCAAGCCTACTGCAGTTAACCATTAGCAAGGGCTTAAAATGCAACCATGCCAAAAATCCCCTGCTAATCGCTTAGTGTGGGTTGGGGTAGAGACTGGATGGGTTAGAGTAGCGTGTGGGTGGTGACTGTGTATTACAGTTAGCACAGGCATCATTCAAAATTATTCAAAGTTAATAAAAAACAAGAGAATTGTGAAAAATTGCAAGAGGACATTTATAAGTTGGAAGACTGGCCGTCCAATTGGCAGATAAGATTTAACGTGGACAAGTGCGACGTTATGCACCTAGGAAAGAACAACCCAAACTACAGTTACATAATGCAAGGTTCCACATTAGGAACCACCACCCAGGAAGAGGATTTAGGCATTATAGTGGATAACACATTGAAACCCTCTTCCCAATGTGCAGCTGAAGCCAAGAAAGCAACTAGAATGCTAAGAATCATAAGGAAGGAATAGAGAATAAAACCAAGGATATTATAATGCCTCTGTATTGTTCCATGGTGTGAATCCACCTTGAATATTGTGTGCATTTCTGGTCACCATATCTTAAAATGGATATAGCAGCATTAGAAGAGCTGCCAAAATAGTAAAGGGGGTGGAAGGATACCCCTATGAGGAAAGGCTTAAAAAGTTAGGGTTCTTCAACTTGGAAAAGAGACGACTGAGGGAAGATATGATAGAGATCTATACATTAATGAATGGAGTAGAACAGGTAAATGTAGATCAGTTATTTACTCCATCAAAAAGTAGAAAGACTAGGGGGACATGCAATGAAGCTACAGTGTAATCCATTTAAGAGTAATAAGAGAAAATAATTTTTCACTCAATGCATAATCAAACTCTGGAATTCATTACTGGAGGATGTAGTAATAGCTGTTAGTATAGCTGGGTTTAAAAAAGGTTTGGACAAGTTCCTGGAGGAAAGGTCCATAAACCATTATTAAAGAGGACCTGGGAAATCCACTGCTTACCCCAGGACAAGCATTGTGGAACCTGTATACCTTTCTGGGAGTCTGACAGGTAATCGTGACCTGGATTGGCCACTGTTGGAAATAGGATACTGGGCTTGATGGACCTTAGTCTGACCCAGTATGACATTTCTTGTTATGTTCAGGTTTCTATTCCCACTAGCGTGGCCTTGGGCAAGTCACTTAACTCTCCATTGCCTTGGAAGAAAGGCCTGGCAATCTACTTCCAGGCACACTGTCAAAAACCCCCAGGAGCTGTTGAGTCACCAGGAGTCAGCATTGACTCAAAGGCACACATAGCATTTTTGCCACGAAAGATGAGGAGTTTATTCCTGCTCAGATTGCTCATCATAATTGGTTCTGCTCCAAATTGACAGAATCAAAAAATCATAGCAGGCATGAATTCATCCACCAGAACCAAAACTGCCTACCAGCTCTTCCAAGTTTCCCACTTTTTCTCCAGCTTCGCATGCCAAGACAAGATTTTCTCAAACTTGGATACTTACTTGAAGTTTCTCAGCTTGACAACTATTGCCCAGTGTTGTAAATTTGCTGTCAGAGCTGCTTAAATCCTCCACAATCTTCCTGTCCAGCTATGATCTGGCAAACTCAGAAATCAAAGATGAGCTTACAGCAAAATTTGAACCGTGTCACATAAAAATTCAAAATGCTAGGCTAATTTGTGCTGAGTTTGAAAACTACACCATTTATCCAGTCCTGGTGTACCACCTAGACAGTCTAGTTTTCAGGATACCCAAAATGAATATGCATGAGATAGATTTGCATGCATTGGAATCAGTGCATGCTAGTCTATCTCATGCATATTCATTGTGGATATCCTAAATCTCATACTGGCTAGGGGATACACCAGGACTGACTTGAGAAACACTGATCCAAGATATCATTTTTTATCAAGCTTGTCCAGATTCAGCCCTTGAGGGCCACAAACATGTCAGGTTTTCAGGTTATCCCTAAGGAATATGAATAAGAGATTTACATACAATGGAAGTAGTGGACATGCAAAGCTCTCTCATACATATCCCTAAAACTCTGACTTGTTTGTAGCCCTCAAGGACTGAACTTGGAGAAGCCTAATTTAAACAGAACTGACCTGGAAAACTGAGAAAAAATTAAAACCAGCACATTCTCCTATCATACTGTAGGTGATATTTTATTATTCCGGTATTTTTGTCTTTTCATTAATGGATCAGTGCTTGCATAACTGAATAGCTGCTTTTAACCCCTAATTGCACCTATTACTTTTGCGTCCTTTTCGAATAAGGTCAAAACAATATCTCACAATCATTCCTTTCTACAAATTGTAGCACGGAAAATTACGGGTTTGTTTTAGTCACACCTGGCATTTTAAATTTTAAAGGCTATTTATCAATGCACACGCAGTTTGTAAACAAAGTTCAATAAATCCCCTGTATTTTTCTTATACAGAATGTAATTGGCCCCTATTTACTGTGCTTTATCTTCGATAATGGTGTTATCACACTGTATCACCACAAAACCCATTTTATACAATTGGCTTTGAAGCAGATAACACATAGGGCCCACTTTACTAAAATCTAGCTCAAGCTATCTGCTACATGGCTCATTTTATTCCTATGGGCTGTGTGACAGACAGTAGCTTGAGGTAAGTTTTAGTAATGACACCATTATTGCATGCTAAGCAATAGTAAATAGGAGCCTTTGAATATTTCTTGCTATTTAGAGGGTATTTTTTTTAAATTCAGGATAAGCCTGCTTTTAAGGTGAGTCCAAAATAACATACAACAAATTGGTTTTAATGTGCTTGATGCTTCTATTTTGCGTGCATCGAAAAATAAATTGAAAAATTGCAATTACTTGCTTTGCTTTTGAGTACCCAGTAAATCTTGCTAGTTGCATTTAGGTGACAGTCACTTGTAACTATACTTATCTACTTTTTTTAAGAGAACATTTCGAGGGTATTTTAGAGGGTATTTCACTGACCCATGCCCAGCGCACTGGATTAGGACAATGCGAACAGAACTCAGCCCGATCATAGCCAACACACTAGTAATCCTGATTGAAGTGACGAAATGCACGCAAACAACCAGAAGCAGAGCATTTTCTTTCTACGCTCCAAGGTGTTGGAATAATCCCCCGTCCAATATCAGATCAATCAAAGTTCTCACACAATTCAGGAAAGCCATTAAACATCATTTATTCCTATTATATTACTCGCAATCCAACTGTACCCCTACACCTTGTACAAACACAACCACCCAACAGCTTTAAGAATGTAAAAGCGACACTAGTAATCTGTCATTGTTCAGATGTAAATAGTTCAATGTTATGAATCCTAGTTGCTATGTCCTGTTCGATGTAAGCACAAGGCACCTCCCCTGCCTTGTGCAAAATTGTTAACTGTAAACCGCACTGATGTCAAATAGCGCGGTATAGAAAAGCTAGAAATAAATAAATATTTTATTAAATGGTGTTAAAGTGTTGCAACTAATGCTCCAATAGCTCCAAAATCATGGTGCGTTAGGTGTGACAGCCCTTCCCCAGAGGTTAATGCAGAGCTCTTTCTCCTAACATGCACCATATTAGCATGGGTGCACTTAGCTCCACCTACCTGTTCTAGTCACGTGGGACGCAGTTAAGGGGTCATTCTGACCAGCGAATAGCGGGGATGTATATCCGGTTTGGGCGTACAATGCCTGCTATTCGCTGGGACCGTATTCAGCTGCCAGGGCTCCCCGCATGCAGAGTCATTGTGTGGGGAACACTGGATGAGGGTGGAAGGGGGAGGACCAGGCCGAAGTACCTGGACATACAGGGCCTATTCTGGTCAGAGCCTTGTATGTCCTGCGGTCTCACTGTGGATGCCCGGCTTATTCCACCTCGGATGTTGAATAAGGGCCGAGCACCTTTGCGATCGTGGCCTTCCACCCCCCAGGATAAGAGGGCTGCTACGGGTGAGCCCCCGCCACCCGATCCCGGCCCTTGCTTGCTCCTGCTGAGCATCCTGTTGCCATGGTGATGGGACACCACGGCACCGGCACACCAGCAGGAGCACTGAGTGGTGGAGACGGGCAGCATGCTCTACATCTCCCCACTCAGAATACTGTGCATGCCGACCCATTCATGTTCCCAGGTTCTGCAACCACGGGACGTATAACTCCGTGGTTGCAGAATCTGGTACATCTATGCCTCGTCCGCCTTTTGGACATCCAAGCAGGCCGGACGTGCACAGTTTGGAATTGGGCTCTTAGTGTGTGATGTGAACCTGATGTTAGCTGCGCAGAGCTCGCATCCCTAATGTGGGTGCAGAGTTGGTGCAGGAATTGGCCCGTACTAACTGTCATGACTCACACTAGCTGATAACATGTGTCCAAGGTATGCTTTTAGCGTGCACCAGACACACGTTGGCAGCTCGAGTCCTTTAGCAAAAGACCCCCCTCACTGACTGTTACTGATTGTTACCAGTACCTGCGAGGATGTTTTACTTCCACTCTTATTCTCAGAAATCAGAGAAATAAATGTACAGTAAAAAGAAACTCTTTGTTCATTTCGAATCTCATTATGTCTTACGTTTTTATTGTAAACCACAGAGCATGTACAAGATGTGTGGTATATAAGTATTTTGGAAATAAAATAAATAAATAGAGATTTTTTTGCAGATGGCCTCTCTCTCTCTTTCCAACCTTCTTTTATGGGCCATGGGGTTTTATCAAAGACAATAGCGCCACTTGCAGCCCACAACACAGTGCAAGCCATTTCCTCTTCCACACCCTCTGTCATCAAGTGGGATTGGAAGGATTTTCTCAGTTGCTTTTATCTAAATACATGTGGGAATTTGGATTTAGCTCACGCCTTTTTTAGGAGTTGCCACAGCAAGTTACATTCAGATATAGTGGCATCTTTTAGGGCAAGCCCTGTGCACTGTCCGTCTCCCATGCCCTCGTCGCTGTTTTTTTCTGTTCTAACTCCTCTCTGATATCACTTGGGATTTTTTTTTTTACCCTATTCTCTCTCATTTTCTCAGCGTTCAGCCCCTTTCTTAGAACTTTGCCTACCGGATTATGGAACTGACTAACCTTTTTCCCTGAGGTCTGCGTGCCTTGTTCCATCAAAGGAAACTCTGTTACAGAAATATGAAGCCGTTTCCTTTCCAAATAAGCTGTTTGCCCAAGAAAGTGAATCAATGGACCAATGCACTCCCTCAAGGTATAATGCCCATTTATTTAGAACGGCTGTTTTCCCATACCCATCTTCGTTTAGCTGGTCCTTTCAGTGTTTGTTTTTCTGTGTCCATCTGGTTCTAATTTTGACCCCTGGTAAATGCATATTCCAACCCCACCTACTCACACCCACTATAAATACAGGAAAGGTTGTCTAGCTGTGTCGATTAGTGTGGTCTAGCTATTTATAAAAAGGAAAATCAGACACAAGGTGCTAGTTCTGGCTAAATGTATTGCATTTGTGTTCTCTGTGCGAAACTAGCAACCCCATAGGAAGGGAGGAAACTCGGGAGCTCTCGATTTCTGTTTTTTTTTTTAAGCATTTTAATTTTGTCTCTGTGAAAGTTACACTACATCTCTTTCTTGGATATCCTTGTGCCATAAAAAGCACCCATTTATCAGTAACGGAAAGTCTGAGATCCCTCAGCCAACTGCAATCTGCTTCCTAGGAAGTTTTGCAAATGAAGAGAAGGGGGAGAGAGTGAATCGATTTCAGGTTTTAGTGTGCGGGAGCAAGCTGTCAGAACTGTGAGTTCTTGCGTCCTGCCTGGAGTGCACGTTGCACAGTAATTAGCAAACTTTGGAGGGCGTAGTTTGCTGATGACGTGCTTCTCTCCCGTTCCCCTGGATGAGATCCTGACTCTTTCTTCCTTGCATCAGGACCTTTGCCTTTCAGAGCGCTACAAAGACATTCTGGGCTCAGACACAACTTGACAAGGTGAGACAACATTTCAGAACTTTTAGGCTCTGCTTTCAGATTCTTCTGAACACTGGAGGAGTTTGGAAATGGTAAACTTTTTATAATTCTATTCAGTTTGTCATCTTCTTCTTTAAAATAAGTTATCAGGTAGCAAAATGAAACAGTTAAGGTATTTTGGAATAGGTGACCTTTGGCAGATTAAAAGTTTTGCCCAGAAAGAAAACCCTTATTCTTAGAGAGTGATGGTGATTGTTAGCATAATGTTCTAAGTATGATTATTACTTATTTGATGTAAATGTCTTTTCCTAACAAATTAAATCTTACTTGATCTGAATTATAAACCATGAGGTAGTTTAGGAAAGGGGATTTGTTTTCTGAGGAAAAATATCACAGTCAAGTAAGAAAGTTCTCAGAGCTGCACTCTGTACTAAGGATAGCAATTTACCTGTGAACGGTGAAGAACTGTAAAACAAATTTGGCTGGATATTTAAAGGAAACGTGAAAGTCACGCCTGTGCATTTCTTATAGTTGGGAGATAAGGATTTTCCCCTCACCACATGATCCATCTGATGATTCTTTTTTCATGACTAAGACACCAAATGAGCTAATGTATTGTGACGTTTAAATGAAAAGGACAGAAGGCAAACTTACATATGGTCTTGTATTGTTTTTTTTTTGTTTGTTTGAATGAATGCAAATATGCAAGCTCCTAGGAGCAATGTCAAAGCTCTGCTGTAGCTTGGTCTTCACTCAACTAATTCGCTCATGCAGTGCTAGACCTAGCTACTGTATTTAGGTTAATTGAGTGTACTGCTGTCCATCCCTCTGTGTGTGTTTTATTGGGGGGGGGGCAGGGGGTAGGTGGAGTGCTCAATGGGGCCCATAGAGATGGGAATCTTCACTGTGGAAAGTGTGTCCGTGCACATTCCAGCATGATGTCATGTAGTCAAATAGACCTTTGCTGTTTTCCCTGGAAGCGAGCTCTGTTGCAGAAGTGTGTTATGCCAATCCATAAGAACTGTGTGGCAATGGCAAGCTTTTTCTTGTTTCAGGATTATCTGTTCATCATTGTCAGTCAGTCTCAGTGAATGTAAGCTGCATGTAGTTTCCCAGTGTTGCAGACATATAAAGGGCAATGCCCAATATTTTATTTGAACAGTACATGTGCAGTGCATTTTCCCGAGCAAAGAAGGTGCCCGTGCTCATATGCAAGGCTCCTTCATTAATGCATGAGGACCATGGGTCAGTTGTAGCAGGCAATGAAAAGGGCGCCGGTACTCAATACCACCGAGCACCCCCTCAAACAAATCCCTGTAGATGTGTAAATTATGGTCTATTGTTTAGTCATTTATTATTTCATTGACTAGATTTTATTTATCATTAAGACTGTGCAACGGAGAGCTGAGAAAGGACAAGCTCTCAAGGGTACAGTAACTGAGAATTATAATGGTGTCTGGAAAAAATGATCAGAAACACAAAACCTGCTGAGGCCTATTTTCAAACTGGCCAATCTTCAAACACCGTCACACTGAAATATCAGCAGGAGCTGCTACTGAATATCGGGACTGAGCCGTGCTAACTGGATATATGGTGATTTTATCCAGTTGACAATGATTTTCCGTTCCCACTTAACCAGCTTGCCACTTATGACAGCTTTTCAAATGGCCTACTTGGCCGGATAGGTGGAGCCTGAAAATCCCAGTAACCAGATAAAGTCCTAATTTATCTGGTTAGTGCTGAGGCTGCCCTCACCCCACCCAGGGACTCTCCCTGCACTCACCAGACTGTGCCAGGGTGGTTTGCGCAGGTATCAGGATAGTGCCAGTGAATACTGTGGTCAGTGCCCTTAGCCAACCAGCCTTCTGTTGGGCAGATGGCTGAGGGCTCTGGCTATCAACCTCGCTGCATGGATCACCAGGAGCTCTGTGTTGTGCTGGTTATGGGGGAGTTCACCATCATCTCTTATTAAACTGAAGACACTGTAACATTGTCATATACTGTACAGTATCAGAGTATCTGCTTCCCTTTAATATATTTGTATACCGTACCCCATTTTAAGCAATGGGAGATAAGAGACTCAATGCAGAATCAGACCACAATCCACTGAGCCCAGCATCTGGTCTACATCATTGGCTGGGCTGGGTCACAAATACCTGCCAGATCCCAAAAAGTAGATCTAATTTTAAGTGCATGTTTACTAAGCAGGGCTGCTGGTTAGTATGGGCTATTTGTAACTATAGCTAGGGGGGGTGTTTACTAAGCGGAGCTAGCAGCTTCCGAGCAAAATCGGACCTGCGGCCCCATTTTATTCAATGGGGCCATGGCTCCGATATCACACAGAGGCCGCTAGCACCGCTTAGTAAACAGACCCCCTAGTTACAAATAGCCTGTGCTAACCGTTAGCCCAGCTTAGTAAACATTCCCCAAGTTTATTTGCAGGGATGAGAGTTTATTTATTTTATTTATTTATTTGGTTCTTCTATACCCCCTTCCAGAGATCAGGGGTGGTTTACATTTAACACAACATATTACAAAGAACAGAGGATGAACTATTTACATAGATCCATAGGTACATTTGACATGAAGCGAATGCTTTATATACATAGTTGTCTGAACTGACGATTAGCAACTATTTACAGTTTACTGTTTGTGTGCATGAATGGCTCTTCCAAATCTACCTGACTAATAAGTTGGAATATGCAGTAGCCTTCCAAGCCCCGTGGGCATCCAGGGCAGGTGCCCCTCTTTTGTTGTGGGCGCCTCCCCTCCTCGCGTGATGCAGTGTAGTACATCCACACCCACACACGGCAGAGTCAGCATGGCAAACTTAAAGCCACGCTGCCACACTGACTCCACTTCAGGCCCAGCAGCTATTCTGTCCTGGGCTAAAGTCTTCAGCAGGGAGGGAACGGCTGCCGAGCCCAGAGCAGAAACAGCACAGCAAGCCACCCACGGCTTCAAGTTAAATTTGCCACACTGGCTCCGCTGTGCGGGCTTGGTGGGAGAACACACCCTCCCGGCTGGCACCCGGGGCAGATCACACCTACCGCCCCCGCCTTGGAGCACCACTAGGAATTTGATACATTTACAAATACAAATACTGGAGTGGAGATTACTCCTCCTCCTACTGCTTATCATACTCAGCACTGTACATATATTAGCTGGTGTACAATGATTGCTTAATTCTATCAGCTATAGGTGAACAGAAAATGTTTCTTATACATAAGAGCCTGTCTTCATATTGCTAAAAGCTATAGAAACGTTTTTCATTTAAGGTTTTTACATTTTATTTTAGCTTTCTAAAGTACCATTATAGGTAATTTTTTCCTTATATTCCTGTGGGTTTGATTCGTTGCCTCTTCTCAGAGTTCAGCTCCTCCGCCGGGGTATTAACACCTAGAAATGCCCATCCCCTATCTAGCACTGTAGCCATACGGATTCATTTTTCTAATAAATGGTCATTTTTCTCAGGTGTTAGCTCTGTTGCTCAGATTGTCATGTCAGATGAAATGACAGTCTTCGCAAAAATGAAAAGCTGAGTGGTGAAACTTGTTCAGTGAAACGTCAAATTAAAAAAAAAAAGGCACAAGGAGACATCAAGAAATTGCTTTTTGTACAGTCGAAACGTGCCACAGTGCAATCTGTTCTAATGAAAGCTTTGCATAGGTGAACAGTATGAAGAGTACTGTGATATCGGGGATATCATACCAGGCCCATTTCAACTATACCATTATATTCCAATAGCTAATAAACATCACTTGGAAAATGAATTACAAAATAATTATGTATATTTTGAAAGACGCCAGCATTGCCAATAAGCTTTGAACTTTTTTTCCTGATACCTACTTTTAGTACTAACACTGTCTTGCTAAATTTGTTTTCTTACATACATTCCCTACTATTTTATCGAACAACACAGCCTGGTCTTGAGTCTAAAACAAATATTATTCATTTATATTAACTCTTGGCTAAGGTAGTAAATAAACAGTCCTCATGTGTCCTGTATATTTTATGTTCCACTTCTTAGTGTATTTCAAGTTGCAGTTGCATTACAGTGCCAAAATTCAAAATGTACATTGAAAATATTTTATTTTTGGACCACAGTATTCATCTGTGCACCTAGTGAATTATTAGACATTCAGGCTCCACTGCTTGTAACTGTAGCACAGTCAAGCACTTGTAAAGGCAGCTTGTACAGCGAAAGCAACAAAATGTTCTTTGGGGTAAAACCGTCTAACTGTACTTAGGGCTTCAAGCCATGGCATTAAAGGAGGATTAGAGGAAACAGCTGGCTAAACAAATATTAGGTGCAGAGTAGATGCAATGGGATAAATTAATAATGCAGTTCTTTATTTACGATATGAATGGCTGGTGTTGTGAAGGGATGATGTATTAAAAATGGTCACTGGGCGCCACCTAGTGGATGTTCCACTGTGGTTTTTTAACAAAACCTGCTCTGTAACACCTAGAGTGTAACCTAATTGCAACAATTCAGCTTTCCCAACTCAGTCTTAGCACGAAAATATGTCTGCCTTTTTATTTAAAGAAATATATGGAGCAATTTGTCTGGATATCTACTGTATTTAATTTCTGAGTACTGTAAGCTACCACTATTAGTGGACCATTAATCAATTTCATAAAAATACCTTAAAATCTACAAGCAAATGATATTTGTTTGTAGAAGGGATGCACAGCCGTCCAAAACTAGAAACATTTCTGTCTAATGACTTTTGAGTGTTTTCTTAGGAAACTACCAACATCAGCATTTCCTGTGGGGGATCAGAATCGCGAACAGGCCTGTACGTGCAGGCCCAGACCCCGATTCCGTCTGGCCTGCACGTACAGGCCTTCCCCGACTAACTCAGTCAGGGCTCTTCAATGCAGCCGCGGTGCCATGGAGCCCAGTTACCTGACTGCCAGACAAGAAACTGCATTCCCCGCAGTCTGACCCCCGATTTGGCCTCCTAAGGCCAGGGTCGGGCTGCGGGGAATGTCCAGGCCCCCTCCTGCCCTATCCATGCCCCAGGCCCACCATCCCTAGCGACTAAGGAACTTATTCCACCTCCAAGGCAGCCCAAATGCCCCCCTCCCCCTCAAAGGCATGCAGGTACTCCATCCCACACCACAGAAACATACTCACAGAGGCAGCCCAACCCTGATACACACACTAGGGTTGCCAACTGGCTCCAGATGCGCCCGACAGGTTAAGTCCAGTCCTGGGTTTACCCCATTGCATGCAGGGATATGTAGTTCTGCTTTCTCCATTGCACTCCATAAGAAATGGAAAACTACAAGTCACTGCATGCAATGGGGTAAACCCAGGACTGGATCAAGTCTGTCGGGCGCATCTGGAGCCAGTTGGCAACCCTAACACACACACACACTCACAGGCACTGGACCAGTGCAGCAAAGACACACACAGGCATGCACTCTTTCCCCACATTGCACCACATCCATGCGTGTGCGCATACACACACACACACACACACATGACAGAAATACACACACACACACAGACAAGCATCTAATCAGTGCACCGCACACACCGGCATCGCATCCGTGCATCACATACCCACTGTCTGAAGAGAGAGACATATGTATACATAACACCATAGAAAAGCAGAAACATGACAGCAGATAAAGACCACAGGGCCTATCCAGTGTGCCCTTCCATATGAAGCACTAAGTTCTAGAGTCCCTTTTTTCTTTTGGGGATCCTCTGTGTTTGTCCCATGTTTTCTTGAATTCAGACACAGCCCTTGACGCCATTACCATCACTAGGAGACTATTCCCTGCATCTATCACTCTTTCTGTAAAGAAATATTTCTGCAAATTACTCCTGAGCCATTCTCCTTTCACCTTCATTCAATGTCCCTTTGTTGCAGAGCTTTCTTTCCATTGAAAGAGGTTCTCCGCCTGTGCCTTTATTCCATGGAGGTATTTAAGCACCTCTATCACATCTTCTCTCTCCTGCCTTTCTTCCAAAGTGTACTATTGAGATCTGTCCCCATATGCCTTATGACGACACCCATGGACCAATTTGGTAGCCATCCTCTGCACTGACTCCATTCTGTTTATATACTCTTGAAGGTGTGATCTCCAGAATTGTACATAATACTCCAAATGGGGGTCTCACCAAAGACTTATACAGATTTGCTATCACCTCCTTCTTCCTGCTGGCCATTCCTCTCCTTTTGCACCCAAGCATCCTTCTGTCTTTCGCTGTTGCCTTTTCTACCTTTTTAGCCACTTTAAGATCATCAGAAACAATAATCCCAGGTCTCGCTCTTATTTTGTGGACAGAAGTACTTCGCCCCCTATACTGTATAGCTTCCTTGGATTTTTGCACCCCAAATGCATGACCCTGCATTTTTCAGCATTCAGTCCCAGTTGACAAATTCTATACCCTTTTTGAAGCTTTTCTGAATTCCTCCTCATGTTATCTACTCCTTCCTGGTTGTCTATTCTATTGCAGATTTTAGTATCATCCTCAAAGAGGCAAAACTCACCCAATAGCACTTCTACAATATCATGTACAAAAATGTTAAAAAGGAACAGACCAAGGACAGATTTCTGTGGCACATCACTGGTAGCATTCTTTTCCTCAGAGTGAGCTCCTTTTACCTGTACCCTTTGTTGCCTCCCACTCACCCAATTTCTAACCCAGTCAATCACTTTAGGGTCCATCTCTAGGGTACTCATTTGATTTATAAATCACTGTGAGGAACAATGTCAATGGCTTTACTCTGTAAAATGTGCACTTTTCAACTTGTTTCAGCTTTACTTCAGGGCACCGAACACACGCTGCTAGGATGGTATTTACCTTTATGTCACAGCCAGGCAGCCAATCACAAAAAATACAGGGAGTGTGTGTGTGGGGGGGGGGGGGGGGAAGGCTTTCGGTGCAGTGCATTGGTTAGTCAGAGTTGGGCACAGGTGCATCATTGCCAGTCCACTGCAAGGAGCACCACCGCTGGCTCTTATAGGAGTCTGAGGAATGATCTTTCTATTTTCATCCAGCTTGGCTGCAATGCTGGCAAAGTCTCTGCATGTTTAGTAATTGCAAACGCTCTAACAGGCAGCAGCAAAGCAGCATCCTCAAAGAAATCTCAAAAGACCAGCCAAGTGGTAGCTCTCACATTGATGTTGCCACCGTTGACTGTCAAGACTGCAGACATCAGCTCCAGGATTGAGTCCTATGTCTTAATGCTCACCATGGCTTCCATTCTGCTTACACCCAGGGATAGCAGTGACTTTCCTCAGGTCTGTCTTAAAAATAGTCTATTGACTTTGTCTGCAGGAACTTGCCCAAAACTTTTTTCCACCCAGCTACACTATCTGCTTTTATCACCTCCTCCTGATTTGTCGGATGTGTAAAAGAGCTGAGCAACCGTACTTGCGGAAATAGTGTGGCGATAATATCTAGCAGGCAGGAGAAGATGCACAATAAACTAAGGGGTATGTTTATTAAAACCCCGGTAATGTGCGGGCCGCACTAGTGTGCGGGTGCCATATAAGGAGTGGGCGTTTCAGTCAGAAAAAGGCAAAACCGGGATTAATCATGCGCTCATGTGCGCCCCGCACATTAGCGCATGAGAAAGCTGTGCGGAAAGCAGAAGTGGCGCACTGATGCATAAGCACAGGAGCAGAGCCACAGTACAATGGTTAAGACACGGACCAATGGTGCAGGAATCAGGGGTTCAATCCCCCACAGTGCCCAATAAACAAGGCTGGCTGAGGCATTACCTATTATGGGGAAGATTGCTTTAGGAGGCATTTTATTATTGGGCGGCATAAGGCGGCGCGCTGATGAGTAAGCACAGGAAGAGAGCCACAGCACAATGGTTAAGACACTAACCAATGGTGCAGGAATCAGGGATTCAATCCCCCACAGTGCCCAATGAATAAGGATGGCTGAGGCATTACCTATTATGGGGAAGATTGATTTAGGAGGCATTTTAATATTCGGCGGCATAAGGCGGCTCGCTGATGTACAAGCACAGGAACAGAACCACAGCACAATGGTTAAGACACTGACCATTGATGCAGGAATCAGGGGTTCAATCCTCCACAGTGCCTAATGAAGAAGGCTGGCTGAGGCATTACATGTTATAGGTAATATTGCTGTAGGGGGCATTTCATTTTTATTTTAATTAGTGCTGCCAGCAAACACACCCTCAAAGTATTGTAACATAAGGTGTTGCATAAGGCGCCTCATAAGGTACCCCAGAGGACACATTTTAAAGTGCACTGTCTGCCACGGCACCCTACAATGTTGCTGAAAGGGCGGCCTATAGTGCGCCATATAGGGTGCCCTATGAGGCACAGCAAGGTCATAGCACTGTGTTTGATGGCAGCACTGTGCATTTAAACGCATGAAAATCTGAAGTAGGTGCGCTGACATGCAAGGAGGAACAGCAGTGTAGCACAATGGTTAAGGCACTGACTGCTGATACAGGGGTCATGAGTTTTCTCCCCAGTGTGCCTAATACATAAGGCTGGCTGAGGCATCAGCTTTGCAATGTACATATTGTTTCCTGCAGCACTTTATTTGTATTTTATTAATTGCCGCCAGCAAACACGCCCTCACGTGCTGTAATTGAAGGTGCCGCATAAGGCACCCTATAAGGCACTCCATAGGGCACATTATAAAGTGCACTGTCCACCACGGCACCCTAAAATGTCCCCTATAGGACACCCTATAAGTAGCTCCACAGGATAACGTATAGTGCACCTTATATGGACGGTAACCATAAGGTGCCCTATAGGGCGCCCTATAAAGCGCCCTCAGAGGCACCTTATGGGTACAGTACGCTGAGGGTGTTTTTGCTGGCAGCAATAATGTACATTAAAAATAGATAATGCTTTGGGCAGCCCTATTAAATAACCCCACTGTGGGTTTGAACCCATGATCTCTGGCTCCACAGGCAGTGAAATAACCATTGGGCTACAGCTCCATAGCTGCTAGCAAGCCCCTGGCTGGTTGCAGGGAAAGTGCATGTCACCACACAGACAGTCTGCTATGGTCACCAGGATAGGGTTAGCATGCCTGTACCCATGATGCACTGCACATGCAAATCAGCTGTCCACAGATAAATACAAGATGGGGTATGCACCCCCACAGCACCTCGGCCTGGTAGGGGGAACTGACCATGTGCACCCCAACAGCACCTCGGCCTGGTAGGGGGTACTGACCTGTGTTTTACTGGCACAGAGTAGCTACACACTGTCACATTGTGCGGGTACTGTGCTCACCCTGAGGGTGCGGTGAGGCGCCCAGCACCAGGTCCACAGCACCTTCAATGGCAGAAACAGGACATACTGCAGGTCCACAGCAGTGTTAATGTGTGAGATAGGTAGTTTCTGCAGAAACACCTTGGCTATATCTGTCTGTCTCAATCAGTTGTAGCCCCTATGGACCCCTAGGAAGATTATGTACCACCATGCTCCTCCTCCAGGGCTGAGAGTGGTAAACAGGGTCTCCCATCAACAGATCCACATTCTATCTCCCTGCAATGGTGGCAGTAGAGGGGTCCATCAACCCCAGTCCTGCTGGGGAACAGACACCCTACATGGCAGTCAATGCAGCTCTGTACACATCCATAACAAATAGCAGACAGACATTAGGCACAGATATGCTAAGCTGCACCCCACCACTATCTGATAGTCTCCTGCAGCAAGCCTTCAGCCACTGCACCCTGCAAGGCGCTCCATCAAGACACATACCAGCTGCAAATAGTCTGCTAGCTAATCCATCGTGCATGTTCCTGGTGGAAACACATGCACCCAGAACTGGGATGGCAGTATACACAACAAGCAGATAAGTGAGTGACTGGGCCCCAAAAGGAAACCCATAAATATCACATGACAGAAATACTATATAGCACTATGGGGATGCCTAGCCATGCTGTCGTCACTGCACAGTCAGGGTAAGAGTGATTTCTCAGCAGGACATACTGAGGTCACCCTGTCTGTGTAGGTGGTGGCCGGGCACTAAAATGTCCCAGCCAGTGCCCTATGCCCTGTGCAGATGCATCCTGGCCAGGCCACCCTCTCCGGGCTATACCCATGGTACCTTGCTCCTCATTATGCACATTGGCAGGCCAATACTGGCAACAGTGCTGGCAATGTGGGCTGTGGAGGGTGTTTGCAGCCACCACACACTGGATAGACAGACACACACACCAACACCTATGCCAACATTGTGCTACTATAGAGGGGTTTAGCAGGCCTGGCCACCACATCAGTCCTGGGCACAGTACAGGCATGGATATGGTACGCAATACTGTTGGGGGTCACTCCCCAGGGAGGTAAACACTGTCAGAGACCAGACCTGAATCACACACCGCAGACATCAGAAAAATTGTTATGATGGAGCTCAATCAGCAAACTGTTCTTAATGTAGGAATTACTATCTGCCAGTACTCATAGCAAATGTTTGATAGCTGTGTACCGTATACCCAGGTGTAGGGTGGCATTGCTAAGGTATGTAAGTGCTAGTATTGGAAGATGCACACAGGGCCCAATGTCCTGCATCTCCAGGAGGCATTGGCCAATGGGGCCTGTGGGTGTGGGTGTGGGTGTGTCTGCCCCTGTTGACTGCTGCTTTACGGCAGAGGTTCCCAACTCCAGTCCTGGTGTGCCAAACACTGTTCGGGTTTTCATGCTGTCCCTCATGAATATGCATGAGCTACATCTGCATACCATGGGGGTGGTGCATAGATATGCAGCACAGGCATCTTTATTAGAGGCAGCATGGAACCTGAATGGTGTGTGGCCCTCCAGGACAGCATTTGGGAGACTCTGCTCTAGGTAATGCGCCTGTTTATGGTGTCTGTGCTCAGTGGGGTAAAATATAGGCGTATTAACCATGCGTATGTTCTCAGAAAAAAAGGTTTGTCCTTACTATCATGGTTTAGTTGTGGAAAAAATATCTGGACTGGATTGGCAGGAGCCCCAGCTGGGCTTTGAACCTGTGACTTTCTGTTCTTGCACACACTGTCTGTGTGCACTGCACCACTGTGTTGCCACAGGTATGCTGCATTCCCTGGGGAGTCCATGACTGTACATCCGACAGGGCCTGTTTGTTGCAGTGCACGGCACCCACCTGGACAGGGCTAGGCCATGGTCTGCTGTTGCCACCAGCTGCTGCCACCTCCAACACCAGTACCGCTCCATCCTTACATTGGAGACAGCATAAACCCTGATGGATATGTGGCCCTCCAGGACTGCATTTGGGGTAATCTGCTCTAGGTAATGTGCATGTTTCTGGTGTCTGTGCTCTGTAGGGTAAAATAGAGGTGTTTGAGCCATGCTTATGTTCTCTGCAGTAAAGGTTCGTCTTTACTATCACGATATAGTTGTGGGTAAAATATGGGGACTGGATTGGCAGAAACCCCAGCTGGGGCTTGAACCTGTGACCTTCTGTCTCCAAACACACTGGTTGTATGCACTGCACCACCATGTTACCACAGAGACAGTGCATTCCCTGGTGATACCATGACTGTTTGTCCGGCAGGGCCTGTCTGTTGCAGTTCATTGCACCCACCTACACAGGGCTAGGCCATGGTCTGCTCTGGGCAGCTGCCACTGCCCCCCTCCACCTCCAGTACCCCTGTGCCACCATGCTGACATGCCCTTCTGCTGGTGGTGCTGGTGGTAAGCAGTCTCAGGCCATCCTGTGTGTTGGTAGGCAGCTGCCTATGGTGCAGGTTCTGGTTTAGGGGTGCCTGCATATCTGTCCGCACGTCCCCCAATCACCACCTGCCAATGATCCGTGCCCTTGGGGGTACCTGCTGGGTACTATCCCCTGTGACACTGTGATAAACACTCTCGTGCCCATGTTGGGCCCTCATCATTTGTTGTCTGGCTGCTGTTCAGTTTCAGCATTCCTAGGTGCCATCTAGGCATCTGTCTAGTCCTCACTGTGCCCCAGCTGCACCACAGCATGTGCCGCCTGCAGCCCTCTGTATCCCCTTTCCCAGAATCTGTCCAGTTGCCCATTCCGACATGCCCGTCCTGCTGTTGTGGAACATGTGCATGCCATAGGAAACCTGTCCAATGGAGAGGGAAACCCTGATCAGTGCTATTTCACTGTGGGATCATTCACCTTGTATGGGGACGGAGCGTAGACCCTTCTAAAATTCATATTTATTTTTTGGGGCTTTCTTGGGAGTGTTTTTTGATGTTCCTCATTACTATCCCTATTTCCCAGCTTGATTATAATTTTTTCATATTTTGTTGGGGTCATTTTTAATGTTTATTTGCCCTTTTGTTCCTTGCACATGTATCACACTGCTCACTTTTTGTAGGTTTCCCTGGTTTTGCTGTACATTGCTGACATAAATGGTTTCTCTTCCCTTTAAATCGTCTCTTCCGCGAGGTTTTCA
This sequence comes from Ichthyophis bannanicus, assembly GCA_033557465.1. Lineage (NCBI taxonomy): Eukaryota > Metazoa > Chordata > Amphibia > Gymnophiona > Ichthyophiidae > Ichthyophis > Ichthyophis bannanicus. The sequence goes on along the minus strand of CM066032.1, from coordinate 363,158,528 downwards.
CTCGCGGTATTTTTTTACTAGAATTTTAGCCCCGCTCCTGTGCGGGAAGCCTCTCCCCTCCCACTCTCCACCCATTGACCCCGTCTCTCCGCCCCTGGGGAGCCTTCCTCCGCCCTCTGGGAGCCTTTTCAGGCCTCTATCGCACAGTAGTGCGCCGCGCACATGAGCGGGCCTGTTAGTGCGGCGCGCATGTGTGTGGGGCACAAAAATGCATCATTAGCATGTGCTAAGCTATCTTAGCGCACGCTATTGTGCGCCGCGCACTTGTGCGCCGTTTAGTAAACATACCCCAAAGTGTCTGTAACCTTTGCAGATCTTTTTTTGATTGCCTAACCATTTTTACATGGGATTTCTATCCATAGCGTTTCTGATTGTGTTTACTTTGATCACATTAACCCTTTGCTATCACAGCCTGATCATACGATGTTAAATATTTACGCGTCAGTATTTATTTTTATTCCAACTATGCATTTGCCCCTTCACTGCAATTTTCTTGTCATAATATTTGATTTGAAGGAGAAATGCTAGCATTATGTGAACAGAGTTCACAAAGGAGTTTTGGGAAAGGGGAAGGTGCAGCCTACCATTAATAGTAATTACGGAGAGTGGCGCCAATCTCTAGGTTGTAGGGGGGCACCAGAGACCCTAGCACTGGCCTGGTGAGGAAGGGTCTTTGCTTCGGGGAATCAGGGAGAGGAATAAGAATTGCATTACCTTATGAACCTTTTTAAAGATAGGGGGCCCAACATGGGGACCAATATCTGAATTTTTGAAGCCAGGAATGTGTGATGTTCCTGGTTGTAGCAATACAAATGTATATTTACCAGAGGAGTCACTAATCTGCATAGTTTAGTGACTCTCATGTCAACTGTGATAAAATATGATATTTACCACAGAATAGTAACTACCCCTCTTTGTTGGAAATACTTTTCTCTTACATATTATTTTGAAAAATGTATCTAGCCAGTGATTGGCTTACAAAACAAATTTACATTTTACTTATTGCCTCATAATAAATAATATCTTTTCTCTTGTTCATATTTTCCTCATTCCTACTCTTGAAGTTAAAATATACTGCTAATCATGACTGAAGCAATAAAACCTGAAATATACACATAAGAGCATAAGATATGCCATACTGGGTCAGACCAAAGATCCATCAAGCCCAGTATCCTGTTTCCAACAGTGGCCATTCCAGATCACAAGTACCTGTCAGGTTCCCAAAAGGTAAAAATATTCCATGCTGTTTGTCCCAAGAGTAAGCAGTGGATTTTCCCAGTCCACTTTAATAATGGCTAATGGACTTTTCCTCCAGAGACTTGTCCAAAACTCTCTTAAATCCAGCTGCACTAACAGTAACAAATTATGTTTCACGTAGAAATCTCTCATTGTTTGGAAGATTGTAATATTAATTTCACACTTAAATAAGAACATAAGAACATAAGAAATGCCATACTAGGTCAGACCAAAGTCCATCAAGCCCAGTATCCTGTTTCCAACAGTGGCCAATCCAGGTCACAAGTACCCAAAGTCCACAGATTCCACAATGCTCGTCTTGGGGTAAGCAGTGGATTTCCCAGGTCCTCTTTAATAATGGTTTATGGACTTTTCCTCCAGGAACTTGCCCAAACCTTTTTTAAACCCAGCTATACTAACAGCTTTTACTACATCCTCCAGTAATGAATTTCAGAGTTTGATTACACGTTGAGTGAAAAAATATTTTCTCTTATCAGTCTTAAATGGGTCACATTGTAGCTTCATTGAGTGTCCTCTAGTCTTTATATTTTCTGATGGCGTAAACAACTGACCTACATTAACCCGTTTCACTCCATTCATTAATTTATAGGCTTCTATCATATCTCCCCTCAGCTGTATCTTTTCCAAGTTGAAGAGCCATAACCTTTAAAGCCTTTCCTCATAGGGATATCCTTCCATCCCCTTTACCATTTTAGTGGCTCTTCTCTGTACCTTTTTTAAATTCTGCTATATCCTTTTTAAGATATGGTGACCAGAATTGCACACAATATTCAAGGTGTAGTCGAACCATGGAACGATACAGAGGCATTATAATATCTTTGATTTTATTCTCCATTCCTTTCCTTATGATTCCTAGCATTCAGCTTTCTTGACTGCCTCTGACTCACTGGTCTATAGTTTTTCGGATCACCCCTGGAATCCTTTTAAAATATTAGTTTTACATTGGCCATTCTCCACTCTTCAAGTACTTTAATGATAAAATTCACAGATTACTAATAGGTCTGCAAGCTCATATTTCAGTTCTTTAAATAATATTGGATGTATATCATCCAGTCCATGTGATTTGGTACTCTCCAATTTATCAAATTTTTGTAATGCATCTTCCCAGTTTATCAATATTTCTTTCAGTTCTTCGGATACATCACCTTTATGTACCACTTCAGGCATGGGTAAATTCCCTACATCTTCTTCAGTAAAGACTGAAGCAAAGAATTCATTCAGTCTCTCTGCTATGGCCTTGTCTCACTTAGCGCACCTTTTACTTCTCTTTCATCCATTGGTCCAACTGACTGTCAGGCATGGGGAACTTCCCTACATCTTCTTCAATAGAGACCAAAGTAAAGAATTCATTTAGTCTCTCCACGATGGCCTTGTCCTCCCTTAGCGCCCCTTTTACCCCTCTGTCATCCAATGGTCCAACTCACTCTCACAAAAATTTTGCTATGAATGTACTTCAAAAAAATTTTATTATGCATTTTTGCTTCCAGGATGTTGTTTCCCATTTTTGTCATTTGGCTTCTTTTTCCATTTCCTGAAAGATGCTTTTTGGCCACAACTGCCTCTCTAACCATGCTGACAGCTTTTTGGCCTTCCTTCCACTTTTCATAAAGCGTGGAATACATCTGGTCTGGGTTTCCAAGATAGTATTTTTAAACAATGCCCATGCTTGATGTAAATCTTTAACTTTTACAGCTACTCCTCTTAGTCTTTTGTTAAATATTTTCCTCATTTTATCATAGTCTCCCTTTTGAAAGTTAAATGGGAGTACTATGGATTTCCTTGCCATCCTTCTTCCATTTATTATTATGCTATGTTACTATTGCCAAGTGGTCCCAGCACCCTTATCTCTTGCACCAGATCCTGCATGCCATTCAGGACTAGGTCCAAAATAGCTTCCCCTCTTGTTGGTTCATGAAGCAGTTGTTCCATGAAGCAGTCATTTATTTCATCTAGAACTTTATCTCCCTAGCATGTCCTGCAGTGACACTAACTCAGTTGATACCGGGGTAATTGAAATCACCCATTATTACTGTACTGTAACCTTTGTTAGCTTCCCTGATTTCTTTCTGCATTTCATCATGCTTCTGTTCATTCTGGCCAGGTGGTCAAGTAGTACACCCCACTGCCATTATCTCCCGTTTTTAATGGGAATGTCTATCCATAGAGATTCTACAGTGTATTTTGTTTCCTGCAAAACTTTAATCCTATGTGACTCAATGCCTTCTCTAACACAAAGTAAAGCCTCTCCACCAATCAATGGGACACTGTGATACCCAGGTCCAAACTATATCACAATGATAGAGTAGATCAAATTGGTGGAGGGGCTTCACTCTATGTTAGAGAAGGCATTGAGTCACATAGGATTAAAGTTTTGCAGGAAACAAAATACGCTGTAGAATCTCTATGGATAGAAATTCCATGTAAAAAGGGGAGATAATGGCAGTGGGGTGTACTACTTGACTGCCTGGCCAGAATGAACTGGTCAGATCTTTACATATGGTGGTAATTTGTTCTTCCAACTGAACAACCTTCTTATTGATAGCAGGCACGTGAAACTGCAGAACTGCCACAGACTCCTGGCTCTTCTGAACAGCCCCAAATTTATCATAAATTAACTTCAGAGTAACATTTGTCTGAGTCACAAGCACTCAACAAGTTTTGTTAAAGCTGTCCAGATAGAATCAAAAGTAATAGAGTCCGGACGATCCTGAGAAAAGGGTGCCAAGGTAAAAAGTTCAACAGGAACTTCAAGTGGAGCTGAAGGGCCTCCCGCCCCCCCCCCCCCACCCCGATGCCAAGAGAATCTCATGGGGACTGCTCAGCCCCGTTCCTGAGCTCAAATCTGCGACTGCAGACGATGGCCCCGGTGGGCAAACCTCAGCTGAGTTTGAACCAAGCCCATTCCCTCCCACCAGAGGCACAATTTTCTCCACATCAGACTTGCAGCTCCAGCTAGGCTCAAACTCAAGAAGTCTGAAGGTAACGCAAGTGAAAGCTGAAGATCTGGTGTAAGGTCACACCCTGAGGAAGACGCCGGACTACCCTGCCCTGGCGTCGACACAAGCGGGTTAATTCCGGATACTCTCCGATGTTCTCCATGTAGCTGTACAAAGGAATCCTTTGGCCCAATCATAGAAGAAACAGTAGAAAGGGACTGCAATGACTGGGGAGGATTCCCCCGTGGCTTCCCCTTTCACTTAGGCATAACCAAGAAAGAAAACAGCTCATTCAGCAAGCAGATCAGGCAGCCATCTTGGATTTCCCTCTTCGGCCTGCATGGAGGATTCTTCCAGAAGAAGGGTTAAGGGATGAGAGGATCTGTTGGGGGGGGGGGGAGTGGGGGTAGGGAGATCTGTGCTGTGGGAATCAAGGGCCCCCTGTCAGCTCAATGCTTGTGTTATATTAGGAATAAAGCAATTTGTGAGGTTGAATACAATTTGTGCTATTAATTTACTACAGGAATCCCTAAGGCACATGTTTACTAAGGTGCGTTAGCAGTCATTGTGACACTAAGGCAGGAAACGTATTGATGCGGTGACAGCTAATGTGGATAAAATGCACATATCACAAACAATTTTCTGCAAGATCTGCATTTTGCACTATGCAATTAGGGGGAGGCATGATCAGGGGAGGGAGAAGACGTGCTGAAGTTAGGTCCCCTCCCCCACAAAATCACAAAATTCCCAGCAAGCTAGCTGAGGAAGGGGATCATGCCCCCTCTCATCACTGCAGAAGGCCCCCAAGACTTTACCTGAGAAATCCCTGGTGCTCTAGTGGCAATGGGGACAGAAGCGGTGATGAGGAGTGGGACAGGAACTCGACGTTTCCTCCCCTAGATCCAGCTCCAATTGCTGTATTTAAAATGTTTTGAAAGAATGCAAGAATGGTTGAAAAATTAAATAAACTACTCGTAACAGGGAGTGGAGATGCCTCAGAGTTTAAAGGAAGCACTTGTTACCCTTGCCTTGAAAAAGGAGGTTGCAGACATGAGAGTTTGTGATAACGTCTGGCCTAATTCACTTATGTTGGCTAAATTAATTGAAGAGGAGGTTTGTTGTCAGCTTGGTAGTTTTTTTGGATGACTACAACTTGTTAGACGAAGGTCAAGGAAGTGGTACAGAAACTTTATTGAATATACTGTTAGATCAGACATACTTCCATCTTGATAAGAAAATTCTGGTGTTATTGATTTCAGTTGGCAGTGTTTGATCTTGTGGAAGTAGAAATAATATGTCATCAGTGCCAGTTGATTGGTATTAAAGGGGCTGTGCTCTTGTGGATAGAAACATTTTTGGAAGAGGGTAGTTTTAAAGTTCATTATGGCCCTCATTCTGGAATGCAGGTTGCAGGGTTGCACGTCCCACTGGGAAGTGCAGCCCTGCAATCCGCCTAGAACCTATTCCCCCACGGCTCTCCCTGTACGTCCTGAGCTTCAGGATGGTGAGATCCGTGAGGGAGCAGAGTGGGGCGGACCAGACTGGCAGTACATACAGGGTCAATTCAGGGTACGGCTCTGTACATCCTGCCAGGTCTACTGGGACGTGCAGCTTAAACCACCTACAAGGTGGTATAACTACACATGTTGAAATATCGGGGCAAGGGAGCCACACACAGAGCCAGGACTAGGTGCGGGGTCCCTGTTGCCCGATCCAGGCCGCAGGAGGCCAGCCATGACTTGAGTGTGGGGATTTGGTGGTCCAGGAACACGGCAGTCTGGGGTGCCTGCAGGGAGGATGTCTCTACAGGCAGGAAGGGCATGTTGGGCCATACTCAGGCCTGATTCTGGCTCCCACGGGAATGTTTTGTTCCCATGGGCAAGAATCTGGTCTTAACAGCCCCGTCTTCAGCAGGGGCATCTGGACAACCCAGACGTCCCCCTCCAGGAGTGGGGCTCCACAGCAACTATTGATCTAAATGTTATTCTTGGATTTAGGGAATGCCACAAGGGTCACTGCTCCTCTATGCTCTTCAGTATTTATCGCCGACCATTAGGGAATATAGTACATAGTTATGCGATTAAAATTTACATACATATGGGAGGGAGGAGTACATACATATGGGAGGGGCAAGTTGCCTCAAGCCAGAGGGCCAGAGGTTCAAATCCCATTGGATGACAGCAACCTTAGGCTAGATGGACTGGGGTTTCTAGTCCTATAGGTGCTCCTTGTGGCCCTGGGAAGCCACCTAACCCTCCGTTGCCTCAGGTAGATAACATAGCTTATGAGCCCTTCAGGGACAAGGGAAATATATACCATACCTGAATGTACACTGTTTGACCCAGTGAAAAGCAGTATATAAGCATTGCTAAATAAAATCTACAATTAGTTGTCTCACTGGAAGGTGATAGAACAATGTTCTTAAGAAATCTTGATGAATGTCTGAATTAAATTAAGAGATGGTTGGATAACAATGGGCTAGTTTGGAATGTATCTAACACTGTTTGGGTATGGGAGGAAGTGATCCAACTATGTTGGATACTTCCTCCCCCATTATTGATAATGAGTCTGATATTCAAAGGCATTTATGCGGTTTACAGATCTGTAAACTGTGTAACTCCCTCTAAATGGAATACCACCATTATATGTCCCAATGAAACACGGTTAACACTGGGGCATTCTGGGGCTGATACTCATCCCTAATCGGTTAGTAGGGATACTGAGCTGCTGCCTGGGATCCGCATGTTAAAGCAAGTTGTGGTAAAAACTAGCCTGTCTTTACCCATAGGAGCTAACCGGGCAGCGGCTCAATATCGCCACTCACCGGTTAGCTTTCAGGCTGTGCGACTGATCTGAATATTCAATGCTGGTGGCCAGATATGGCCCCAACATTGAATAGCCAGGTTTAGCATTCAACTGCAATGGCTAAGCACTGTAATCACACTAGCCACCACTGCTGAATATCGGGCCCAACATGTCTATTCCTTGGGTGACTGAGGTCCATTCTTTAGGGGTGATAATAGAAAGTGAAGGGAATGGAGGAAAACAAGTTTCTGCTATTTCATGATCAGTTTATTATAAATTGAAAATGATTTATCAGTTAAAACCATATTTGGTTATTATAGATTTGAGGATGCTATAACAATCATTATTGCTAAGTATACTTGACTATTGTATCATGTTATATGTTGGATTAAAATAAAAGTGGTTAAAGAAGTTGCAGGTTAAGCAAAATATGATTGTGAAGTTTCTTCTAGGTGATAAGAAAATGAAAGTGCCTGACCTTTGTTGATGAACTGCATTAGCTCTCCATCAAGGAAAGATGTCTTTTTTAAATTTTTTATTGAATTTTCAATTATAACCAAGACAAAGCTTGTATAGAAGAAGGAAGATGAGGAAAAAACAAATTACTGGAAAAACGAAACAATTACAAAGCAAATCTCCAAAGAGCACACAATACAGTCCACAATTAATCACAGGTCTGCGACTAAAAAGCTGTTTGATTATTTTCATCTAATTTCCATGTATTTTGGTGTGCTGAAAACAAATAAAATATTGAAAAAACTCCTAGACGTCATGATTTGCCACAACATCATTATGCAAAAAGGTCTCACTGAGCACATTACACCCGTACTAATTGAGTTGCATTGGCTCCCCATCGTGGCCCGTATTCAATACAAAATGATAGTCACTACCTTCAAACTCATTCATAATTTAGCACCCTCACATCTCAACAGCCTAATCTCCAATCTACCCAACAACAGAAGTAGAAGAACAGCAAGCCTCAATATCCTTTGTCTCCCGAAATGCATCAGAAATGTTAATGCTTGCACAAGTAAAAGAGCGTTCTCACTGATAGCTCCACTACTCTGGAACCGGCTGCCATGGGACCTGCGTGCAAACTGTGATTTGAAAGATTTCAGAAAAAAGCTTAAGACGCACCTCTTCCAATCACATTTCACTGTAACCTAGCATCAGTACCCGCCTCCTCTTTATTCCACCACTAACCATATACTTTGGAATGGGAAAGCCACCCTACCCTGAGTATTAGCCCAACGGGTAATGCACACAGCCTATGTATATATATGTATATAATATTTCCTGTTTGAAGTGTTCCCAACAATCAACTGTAAAATGTAACTTTATGATTGCCGTGCTCTTTCCCCCCCCCTCCAATCTTCAATGTATACCCTTCTAATTCTTGGCCGGTACAGCCACCCTTACCTTGTATAGCAACCGCTGCTGATCGCTGGAAGCAGCGGGATACAAATGTATGCTAAATAAATAAAATAAACATGCAAAATTGTCTTCAAATTTATCAATTTTTTTCAAATTACTATTAATTAATTCAAATTACTATTAATTAATTCACATAAGTGCATTTAAGATATAAAATGCCAAAAAAAACTTAAAGGGGTTGTCCGAGTTATGTAAAAAAAAATATAGCACTGTAAATCTGATGGTCAGCAATATATACATAAGCTAAGCTAGTTTTAAGTCCGTGCTTCTAATGCTAGAAGGGGTTAATCTTTCCTGAGGAATCCAGTGGGAGGGAGACACAGGGCAGATATCAGCAGCTCTGGTCAGTGCAGGGGGGCGTGGCCAGCACTGTGACGTCTCATGTACAGACACAGAGCTGCTCTCTCCTGCATGCCACACTTGTGCACGAATCATCATCAGGTTCTTGGTTCTAGGCTGTTCGCACTTTTTCATTGCAATTCGTGTTAGCTCGTCATTCTTCAACCATTATATAATGGCTCCGCGAAAGTGTATTAATTCGCCAGACAGTTCCTGTTTCATCTGTGGTGAATATACAGTGTTGAAGCAACAGCAGAATATTACAGACTTCATGAAAAAAGTATACTTTGCATACTTTGGACTAAAAATTGGAGATCAAGATAAAGTCTGGGCGCCTCATAAAGTGTGCAAATGGTGTGTTGAGGACCTACGAAACTGGTTCAAGGGTAAGAAAAAATCTTTCCGTTATGGGATTCCTATGGTATGGCGAGAGCAAAAGAACCATAGTGATGACTGTTACTTTTGTTCATGCGATGTGAAAGGGTTTAATTCCAAATGGAAGCATTCCATTTCATACCCCAATCTTCACTCGGCAATTCGTCCCATCCCCCATGGCACAGATATACCAGTACCCAAGCCCCCTGCTACCTTGGAAGAGATACCTAGCTCCGATGAAGGTGAAGTCATACCTGAACCAGATGACGAATCAAGTTCTGACTTTGAAGATGACACAAGACCAAAATTGTTTTCTCAGGAGGAGATGAATGATTTGGTAAGAGACTTGAATCTTCCCAAAGATGCTGCTGAGTTACTCGGATCAAGGCTGAAAAGCAGGAATTTATTGTTGCCAGGAGTGTCATCTTCATGGTCCAGACATCGTGAAAAGGAGTTCGTTCCTTACTTCGCCCAGGAAGACAAGTTGGTTTATTGCATTGATGTCGAAGGTCTGATGGGTCAATTTAAAATCCACTATGATTCAGAGCAATGGCGTCTTTTTATAGATCCTTCAAAAAGAAGTCTCAAAGCAGTTTTACTCCACAACGGTTTTTACGCTTCCATACCTGTAGGTCATTCCGTACACTTGAAGGAAACCTACGAGAACTTGGAATTGGTTCTTCGTAAACTTAAATATGAAGACCATGGTTGGCAAGTGTGTGGGGACTTGAAGGTCTTGTGCATGCTGCTCGGGCAACAAGCTGGGTATACTAAATATCCTTGTTTTCTGTGTCTATGGGACAGTCGAGACCGACAAAATCACTGAACCAAAAAGAGTTGGCAGCTGAGGGTGCTAACAGTCAGTGAAAAAAATGTCCTCCGAGAAACTTTGGTATCTTCCCATAAAGTTCTTCTACCACCTCTCCACATAAAATAGGGATTGATGAAGCAATTCGTAAAATCACTTCCAAGAGATGGAGAATGCTTCAAATACTTGGTCACCAAGTTTCCCGGCCTGTCGGAGGCAAAACTGAAGGAAGGTGTGTTCGTCGGATTAGACATTAGAAGGCTTATAGTTGATTAAGAGTTTCTCAATACCATGACGGACACTCAAAAAGAAGGGTGGATTGCATTTAAAGAAGTCGTACAGAAATTTTTAGGCAATAACAAAGATCCTCACTACAAAAAGATTGTCGAACGAATGCTGAAAGCATTTCAAGCTTTAGGTTACCTGATGAGTTTGAAAGTGCATTTCCTCCAGTTCCACCTTGACTACTTTCCTGAAAATTTGGGAGCTGTGAGTGAGGAACAAGGTGAACGATTCCACCAAGACATTAAAGAGATGGAAAGGAGATACCAGGGAAAATGGAGCATTACAATGATGTCAGACTACTGTTGGATGCTTCAGAGAGACATTCCAGATGCTACTCACAAGCGTAAATGCACCAAGAGGAGCCTCACAAGGAAGAAGAATCGAGTTTAGTGTGTGTAGGTGAGCTCATTTCAGTTCAAAAAAAGGATTTATCATGAAAATATTGTAATAAAACTTCAATTTTATAAGTCTATTTCCATTTATTTTGAGGTATTGCCTTATTTAACATAGTTACCTAAATTGTCAGGAAACATGATGTCCTATGACAAAATGGAGGTCATTTTCGGATTCAGCGCACCAAAAAACATAAAGATTACGGGGAATAACCAAAACAGCTCTCGAAAAAAAATTTTTTGCAGACCTGTGGGGAATGTAAGGAAATAAACTATTCAGATAGGAGAATCAAAAATGAATAGACAAGGATAACTATGAAGAAAACAGATGGCTGCAGAGAATTCCAAGGCACATACCATGCAGCACAAGAATCACCTCATTGATCAGCAGTATTCAATGATATCAGTAATCTGGCATTAAGAAAGACAAGCAGATCCACTGGTATGTAACTGGAATGTAGCCACCAGTTGGATCACACAAGTTTATGGATAAGAAATTGCTTTCAAAATTTTTGTGCCTACCTAGCTATATCCAGAAACAGTTCTTGGCCAACAAACAGACCACCCTCCTTATTCCCCAGATCTCGCACCGTGTGACTTTTGGCTCTTCCCCAGGCTGAAGACTGTGCTCAAAGGAACTCATTTCACCTCTGTCGAAGAGATCAAGGCCACTGTGACGAGGGAGCTGAGGGACCTCAAGGAGGAGGACTTTACCAAGTGCTTCCGTACATGGCAGAAGCGAGTGCAGAACTGCATTAACTCTGGGTGGATTACTTTGAAGGAAACAATGCGTAATTTCTCTATAGATTTTGTAATAAAACATTTATAGGACGGTCTCATTTCTTTTTTATCACACATCGTATGACCTTGGCTTCTATATACATACACTGCTAAGTAGCTACAGATCAAGCTTCAGGTTGTCAGCAACATTCCAAGCCATTCTCCATCTTAACCCTTTTAGAGAGTCCTGGTACCCCATTTCAAGTCCCTGTCAACAGTCCTCCCTCTGATTCTGGACAGAATCTCTACAAAAGAATGGTAGCTCAAGCATGTCTAAGTGCAAAATAAATCTGGAACAGTGGAGAACACCTTTCACTTCACTTTTCTTCAGAGTACTAGGCACATCTGGTCCATAGGTGAACTTAATTTTTGCTGGTTGGAAAAAGTCTTTATAATTCTTTATACAATATAGAAAAAGGATTGCAATCATCCTGTAAATTAGCCAAAACCATGTGACACAGTTTGTTCTTGCTAGATCTCAGCGAGAATGCGTATAGAGAGTAAGACTTTACCAATTATTCTTACAAGCATCACTTGCTGGTAGTAACCAACTGCCCTCCATAGATCTTTCAGTAGTTAGAGGCTTGCATCCACAGTCACATCATGACAGTGGTCACAACTCCAGCAGCATCTGTTCATCATGGGCCGTGCTATGCACATCTTGGACAGAGTTGCAGGGACTGTCCACCCAGGCTTCATGACTGCATATATATACTTTGGGGCATGTTTACTAAAAGCCGTACAATTGCGTGCCGCACAATAGCGCACGGAAACGCGGCACTCAAACGCTCAGAAACGCTCTTAAACGCCCCGCACAAGTGCGCGTGGGCCCCGCACAATTGCACGCCGCACTAACGTGCCCCGCACAAGTACCCGGCCCGCAAATGTCCGATAGAGGCGTGGAAAGGCATTCTGAGGGCGGAGGAAGGCTCCCGAGGGGCGGAGAGACAGGGTCAATGGGCGGGGAAGGGGAGGGGAGAGGCTCCCCGCACAGTATCGGGGACGAATTTGCAGGTTAAAAATAGCGCGAGTGAAACACTCACGGTAGAGGGCATTTAAAGGGAAGAGAAACCATTTCCGTCAGCAATGTACAGGGAAACCGGGGAAACCTGCAAAACGTGAGCAGTGTGATACATGTGCACAGAACAAAAGTGCAAATAAAGATAGAAAAAGACCCAAACAAACATATTAAAAATAGGAAGTCAGCTGGGGAACCCTGATATTAATGGGCAAACATAAGAAACACACCCAGGAAAGCTCCAAAGAAATGAAATGAAGTATGGAAGGGGCTACGGAGCGGAGACCCTTCCAAAAACCATTTCCTTTTTTCTGAGCCTTCCTGGGAGTGTTTGCTATGGTTGCCCATTAATATCACTGTTGCCCAGCTTGGTTATATTTATCCCCAGTTCGTCGTGGTCGGTTGAGGGGTTTATTTGCACTTTTGTCACCAGACAAGGTGACTGAGCCCACAGTACAAATGTGCAGAGCAGGGTTTTTGACTCCTTTGGTCAGGTTTCCCACCCCCAGGGACTGCACTATCATTGTGGCCACAGTGTGGTGCAGCAGACAGAGGCAGTACCTCTAGGACCAGAGGGTCACAGGTTCAAATCCAAGCTGGGGCTCCTGCCAACCCAGTCCCCACATTTTACCCACCACTAAACAGAGATAGTAAAGACACTCCTTTATTGCAGAGAACATAAGCATGGTTCACACACCCATTTTGTACCCAACACCGCACACACCATAACAATGGGCATTACCGACAGCCGAGTCCCCCAAATGCAGTCCTGGAGTGCCACAACTCAATCAGGTCATATGCTTTTCCAAGATACAGACATGCCAGCATGTTGGCGGTAGGGTACAGGTGGTGGAGGGGGCAGTGGCTGCTAGCCACAGAAGACAGTGGCCGAGCCATGTGCAGGCTGGCACATCCACTGCAACATAGGCCCTGTCGGATGTACAGTCATGGACTTCCCAGGGAATTCAGCACATCTGTGGCAACACAGTGGTGCAGTGCACACAGACAGTGTGTGCAGGAGCAAAAGGTCACAGGTTCAAAGCCCAGCTGGGGCTACTGCCATTCCTGTCCACATATTTTCCCCACAACTAAACCATGTTAGTAAGGGCAATCCTTTATTGCTGGGGATATACGCATTGGTCATACGCCTATCTTTTACACCACCAAGCACAGACACCATGACCAGGGGCATTACCTAGAGCAGAGTCTCACAAATGCAGTCCTGGAGGACCACACACCATTCAGGTTCCATGCTGCCACTCATACAAATAACCGTGCTGTATATCTATGCACCACCCCCATGGCATGTAGATGTAGCTCATGCATATTCATGAGGGACAGCAGGAAACCCCAACCAGTGTATTGCAAACCTGGACTGGATTTGGGAACCTCTGCCGTACAGCAGCAGCCAACAGGGACAGACACACCCACACCCACACCCACAGGCCCCATTGGCCAATGCCTCCTGGTGAGGCAGGACATTGGGCCCTGCGTGCATCTCCCAATACCAGCACTTGCATACCTTAGCAATGTCACCCTACACCAGGGTATATGGTACACAGCTCTCAAACGTTTGCTATGAGTACTGGCAGATAGATATCCCTACGTTACGCACAGTCTGCTCTATGAGCTCCATCATAATAATCTATCTGATGTTTGCGGTGTGTGCGTCAGGTCTGGCCCCTGACAGTGTTTACCACCCTAGGGAGGGACCCCCAACGGTATTGCATACCATACCCATGCCTGTACTGTGCCCAGGACTGGTGTGGTGGGCAAGGATTCTGAACCCCTCTATAGTAGCACAATGCTGGCATACGTGTGGGAGTGTGTGTCTGTCTATACAGTGTGTGTTGGCTGCAAACACTGTCCACAGTTTTGGCCTGATGATGTGCATAATGAGCAGCAAGGTACCATGGGTATAGCTCAGACAGGGTGGGCTGGCCAGGATGCATCTGCACAGGGCATAGGGCACTGGCAGGGACATTGTAGTGGCCGTCCACCACCTCCACAGACAGGGTGACCTCTGTATGTGCTGCTGGGCTTTCACTCCACCCTGACTGTGCGGTGATGGCAGCATGGCTAGGCACCCCCATAGTGCTTCACAGCACTTCCCTCATGTGATATATGTGGGTCACCTGTTGGGGCCTAGTCACTGATGTATCTGCTTGTGTGTGCTGCCATCCCAGTTGTGGGTGCATGCATTTCCAGTGGGACTAACCAGCAGACTGTTCACAGCTGGTATGTGCCCTGCTGGAGTGCCTTGCAGGGTGCAGTGGCTGATGGCTTGATGCAGGGGAATATCAGATAGTGGTGGGGGTGCATCTTAGCATATCCATGCCTACTGTCTGTCTGATATTGTGGTCTGGGTGTGTGTGGGGCTGCTTGGACTGCCCTGTAGGGTGTCTGTTCCCCAACAGGACTGGGGTTGATGGTCCACTCTACTGCCATCATTGCAAGGGGGGGGGGTGTATAATGGGGATATGTTGATGGGAGACCCTGCCTGTTTGCCTCCCTCGGGGGGGGGGGAAGAGGTTGGTGGTACATAGCCCACCTAGGGGTCCATGGGGTTCCCCCTGACTGAGACAGACAGAGATATCCAAGGTGTTCCTGCAGAAACTACCTATCTCACAGATTACAACTGTTGTGGAGCTCTGCCATGGCCTCTCTCAGCCATGGAGGGTGCTGTGGACCTGGTCCAGGGCGCCTCATCGCACACTCAGGGTGAGCACAGTTCCCGCACAGTGTGACTGTGTGTAGCTACTCTGTGCAAATTAAACACCCGGTCAGTACCTCCTACCAGGCCAAGGTGCTGTGTGGGTGCACACGGACACGTCCCCCTACCAGGCCGGGGAGCTGTTGGGGTGCATTCCCCATCTTGTGTTCATCTGTGGACAGCTGATTTGCATGTGCAGTGCATCATGGGTATGGGTGGCCTAACCCTATCCTGGTTCCCACAGCAGACTGTCTGTGTGGTGACATGCAGGCTCTCTGCAGCCAGCCAGGGGCTTGCTGGCAGCTATATAGCTGTAGCCCAATGGTTACTTCACTGCCTGTGGAGCCAGCGGTAATGGGTTCGAGCCCACAGTGGGGTTATTTGATAGGGTTGTCCAAAGCTTTTTTTAGATTTAATGTACATATGTTGCTGCCATCAAACACACCCTCAGTGTACTGTACCCATAAGGTGCCTCTGAGGGTGCTTTATAGGGCACCCTATAGGGCACCTTATGGTTGCCGTCCATATAAGGTGCACTATACATTATCCTGTGACGCAACATATATGGTGCCCTATAGGGGACATTCAAGGGTGCCTTGGCGGACAGTGAACTTTAACATGTGCCTTATGGGCCACCTTATGTTAACACGCTTTGTGAGTGCGTTTGCTAGTAGTGATAACTGAAATAAAAATAGATTGCCCCCTACAGCACTCATCCCCATAATACACACTGCCTCAGTGAGCCTTCTTCATTGGGCACTGTGGGGGATTGAACCCCTGATCTCTGCACCATTGGTCAGTGTCTTAACCATTGTGCTGTGGCTCTGTTCCTATGCTTGGGCATCTGCGCACCGCCTTATGCCGCCCAAAATTAACAGTGCACCGCCTTATGCCGCCCAAAATTAATATGCCTCCTAAAGCACTTTTACCCATTACAGTTAATGCCTCAGCCAGCCCTTTTTGTTGTGCACAATGGGGAATTGAACCCATGGCAGCTGCACCCACAGTCAGTGTCTTAACCATTGTACTATGGCTCTGCTCCTTTGTGTGTGTTCACATCAGGGCGCCACTTAGCCTTCCCACGCACTATTATGCACGGCGCACAATAGCGCGGCGCACAATAGCGCCCCGCGCAAATGTGCGATCGCTTACTCCCGTTTTTTATCTTTTCTCTGCCTGAACCGCCCACTCCTTATATGGCACAGGCACACTACCGCGGCCCCGCACATTAGGAATGTTTAGTAAACAGACCCCTTTGTCTTGAATCACTGATCATTGCTCCTATTTGGCTTTCAGTAGCATTGCAGACTTCATTTCATTCACAGTAGTCATTGTCTTCAGACTATAGGAGTCAGTGCATGCAATTTATAATTTCCAGAACCAAAACCCACTACTACAACACTCCTCTGATTCCTCACAATTGCAAATAAGCACCACTGCAAATGGCAATAAAGAATTGTTCAACTGAATTATCTTAATTAATGCTAATTAATTGTAATACATCTATTGCTAGCACTAAATTATTTCAAATTATTTGTATATATATAGACCAAGCTAACTTGTGGCATACTTCTATTTTGCATCCACATTCCTTAATTTATTCTCTTATCTACCAAATTAAATGTTAGGCCACATGCTAATAGACACGCCTCTCTTATCAGATGCACAATTGTACATATCATTAATTAAGTTTGTGATTTACTCTCCAACTGTGACAATTTACAAGATACAGTTAATTATATTACTTAATGGGTAACAAACATTAAAACATAGCTAACAGTTTATGGTGAATAAACTAAACTCATTTCAATTGCTTACAAAAAATTCTTAGGAAGGTTCTTTTATCTTAGGTAATAGTTTGACTCACATTACTTTGAATATTGTCAGTAATATAACTATCCGATTAACATAGACATCTCAGCTCATAGAAACATAGAAAAATGATGACAGAAAAAGACCACATGGCCTATCTAGTCTGTCCTTCCATATCAACCACTACAACAGTCCCCTTTTTTTCCTTTAGAGATCCTCTGTGTTGGTCCCATGCTTTTTTGAATTCAGTCACTGTCCTCATCTCCACCACCTCCACTGGGAGACTATTCCACGGATCCACTACTCTTCCCGTAAAGAAATATTTCCGCATATCACTCCTGAATCTATCCCCGTTCACCCTCACCCCATGTCCGCTCGTAGTAGAACTGCTCACTATGGAAGGAAATCAGGACACAAAAGAAAAGCAGTTACATTAGCATTATTACATAAACCCAAAACATTTAAAAATATCAGGCCCAATTTTCGAAGGCAGTTACAAGGGTAACAGCCCAAGTTACCCTTATAAATGCCTTAACTGGGATTTTCCAAAGGCACGTACATGGATAGTGCCCTTGGAAAATCCCAGTTAAGTTCCTAATGTGCCCAGATGCTATCCATTTAGCATCAGGGTGTGTTTGGCGTGTTCTGGGGCAGAGCGGAGGTGGGGAATGGCACAGTGGGTAGCAGTGATTTTTGATGCTGCATGCTAGCGCTCTGTGCCTTAAAGATAGGAGAGGAAAATTCTCGCCTATCTTTAAGGTGCTTGGGGCTAAACAGGCAATTCCAATCAAAAATAAATCCCCTAATATCCCCAATAGAAATACCACCACCCTCTTAATTCTTAAATTTTGTTGGACTATTTTCCTTGAGAGATCCTCCCTCTTGCACCAAATCTAGTCACATATGTGTGCATGTAGACACTAGGTGGTGCATGATGAGGGCCCAACACACATCAATCATTAATTGTCCCCCAAAACATATGCGCCTGCCAATACAGGAGTCAAACACCTTAAAAGTCATAAATAACAAGATGTAAGCAAGTGTACACGCAGATAGAGATAGATATGTTACAGCTCGTCCAAAATGCCTGATATAGCAATCAAAGTGTCACCAATGTAACCCAAAACAAAGGCGAAATGCAAAATTAGGATATGGGAAAAGGTACAAGAGGCACATTATCCCAGAGAACACCATAAAAGGAACCTCACAAACATGCAGAGCTAGCACCATACAGAGGTACTGCTGCAATGGGTGGCGTGGATACATGAACCATAGACAGAGATCAGGGTACCTGGAATGCACACATGAAGGAATAAATATGGACAATCACACAGCCACAATGCAAATGTAATCAGCCAATGTGAGTGGCGGAATGTCAGGGGATAAGGCCGACTGTGCAGACATGCAATGCTATGTTTGTAAATCAATGTACAGCGGCATGTCTGTACAGTAACCAAACAAAATGACCTGTATATGGTGTCTGAAATCAAGATCAAAGATGAGCCAGTTCCCCACAAAGAAGCCACACTGCCACATGCACTGGTGTAGCAACATATTCAGTCACATGCACATGCACCGTGTACGTTGAACCATGACACAGTGATGCCCAGATGCACTGTAACCCCCTTGTTGAGCCAAACATCACTCCAAGATGTTGGTGGCCATTAAAGTGGTGTGGTGGTAACAACTGTGTCATGTCCAAGTGCAGGGTAGGCCGACATATAAAAGAGTACCTATACAATTTTGCCCCTCTGCCACATGCAGGGCTGTATGCCCCGGGTGACCGCAACAGATGAGGATATCCTGCGGTGCATGTCATACACATGGACAACACACACTAACAAAATGTCAGATGGATGTAGAACATACAGTGACTTTGTCAGTCTGTGCTGCACACGTAGGGACCATTACACAGTGTCCATACTGCAAAGGGTGTCTGCAACACAATATGTACCGCTACGACTGTCCATGAATCCATGGGCATGCATATTCAAGTGCGACATCTCAATGTGCTACAGTCATCGAAAGGTCATGTGTGTCTTGCACATTCAACACGACATCCAGCCAGAGCACGGCAGCAAAGGTGCGTTGGACAGGCCTGGTAAAGTCAAAGTAGCAGTCGAACAGTAATGTTCATCATAGGCATGTGTCCCACGCGCAGAGATAAAACATCCTATGTCACCATCTCCCAGGGATAGTTGCACAGTATTGATGTGTTCCCCAACAGGTGGTTGATGTGGGCCGCAGATGCACTGTAGTAGATTTGCTGTGTGTGTCCTCGGCCCTGTGTCAGAATAAGGAGAAACAGTGTCTTGGTATGCTGTACAGAACATCAGGGCACATTGCAGGGAGTCAAACATCAATAGCTTCGTAATGCAACGTCACACATGTTACTTTTATCTGCAATAAAGATTCTGTCTTTATTACCATGGTTTAGTAAGGTTAAAATGAGGGGACATGGTCTGCAGGAGCCACAGCTGGGACTTGAACTTGTGACCATCTGCTCCTGAGTATACTGGCTGTGTGTACCTCACCAAACTATTGACACAGAGGCAGGTAATTCCCTGGGGATAGCATTACTGTTCATCAGACAGCCCTTGTCTGTTGCACTGCACACCACCCACCTGAACAGGGCTTGGCCTTGGGGTGCTGTGGGCAGATGCCACTGCCCCCCTCCACCACCAGTACTCCTCCGCCACCATGCCCTTATGCCAGTGGTGCTGGTAGTGTGCAGTCCCAAGCCATTCAGTGTGCCAGTAGGTGGCTGCCTATGGTGTGGGGTCTGGGGTAGGGGTGCCTACATTGACATCCACTCTTCCCCCCAGCACCGCCTGTTAATGTTATGTGCCCTTTGGGGTATCTGCTGGGGGATGTCCACTGGGACACTGTGGGTCACACACTCATGAGCATGTTTGCCCTTGGTCAGTTGCTGGCTTGCTGTTTTTCTGTGTTCCTAAGTTCCACCTAGGCATCTGCCTGGTCCATCCTGTGCCTCAGCTGCCCCACTGCATGTCCTGCCTTCAGCCCCCTGTGCCTCATTTGCAGCCTCACTGTCATGCCCTTTCGTACCTGGCCACTATGCTGCTGCACATGTATCACTACTATCACTTTTATTTACATTCTCTTATATACTGTGCTATTCTGCATCAGTGCGGTTTACATTGAACAAACTGAAATTACATTGAACAGGGCATTATAACTTGGAGATAACTATTTTACAGGGAACATGGGCTATGGAGGGTTAAGTGGCTTGCCCAAGACCACAAGGAGCACCTGTCCTTCCTGTCATCTAGTGGGATTTGAACCACCAACCTTCCGGCCTGAAATACCTTGCCCCAACCACTAGGCCACTCCTCCACTCCTATTTTTTCCCTGCCTTTGCTGCACATTGCTGACTGAAATGGTTTCTCTCTCCTGCAAATGTGTCTCTAGCGCAAGGTTTTCACTGGCGCTAATTTTCAGACCTTCATTTCACGGCGTTAGTGTACATGCAGCCTCTCCCAGCCCACTCTCTGCCCATTGACCCCTTCTCTTCGCTCCTGGGGAGCCTTACTCCGCCCTCTGGGGAGCCTTACTCCACCCTCTGCGCACCTTAGCGGCGCCAGCCACAATATCGTGCGATACGTGACGTTCTCGCACGGTAATGCGCATTTATCACACGATAACGTCACTTATCACGCGATAATGTCGCAGCTGCGACGTTAGTGCTGTTTAGTAAACATACCCCTTAATCTCTTGTATGTCTCTCTTTTCAAACTTTGGGAAACTTTTGAGCCGTTTCATTTTACACACATGTTGCCACATACTCACTAAAATGACCTTGTAAAATTATCCCCTATGTGCAAAGCCTTAGCACAAGTTAATACTTGTGAAACCTTGTTAGCTAGGAAGATACAAACATTTATTTTTGATTACATGTTTCTGTATAATTATGAGATGCATTCTAATTGCCAATCAAAGCACTTTCTAAAGCAATGACTTTGCTCATCTCATTTGAGGTTTAAAACAGGCCCTTGGTTTGGTTTAATTAGTAGAGCACAATAGGATCCTGGAACAGAAACAATTACATTGACTACCAACATTTAAAATTAGTATGATTAAGATGTCATAGCACACTGATGTAAATGAAGACAGTCGCTGTAATTGGATGTTAGTATGATGTATGGGATATCAGTTGAAATAGCACAGCCGAAACAAGAGGGACATTTTCATTAGTGAAAGTATTCAAAACTGAATCAATGCCCAGTAAGTTGTCTTAAAAATATCATGGTTTTTAGGATGGTAATTTTGAGGTATGGCCAGAATATGGATAATATACTCAGTGTATTTGCTATCATCGGACTCATAGTGGGAAAAATCTTTAGAAGAATTCCCCAGGAAAGGTTTTTTCTTTTTGAATGACAGGGTGACTAAATAACTCCATGCTCTTTTACAGATATTTGGATCCTTTCCATTCTTTTTTAATTGCCCATCATAAAATATCCTCGGATTTGCAATCCCGCTTTTCCTGTTTATGAAAACAGAACCAAGTAAAACCTCACTTGAATTGACAAAAATACCCCAAATAATCAGGGGAGTACTTTACTTCATCTTTCCAGATAATTTATTGTTTTCAGTGAAACTTTGATGTAGCTATATTTGTGCACTGCATTCTTAAGGCCATGAAAAAATAATAAATATAGAAAAGAACTTTGCTGTTTTGATGCTGCCAAGGGGACAGGATGCAGTTGGCAAGTCTGTCCTGTGTGAGTTCACAATTCTAGTTCCACCCTACCCCAGTCTGCATGAGAGTGTTTTCTTTATTACTTTGTACATCTTGGCATCAACCCTGTATAGTTGGTACCAATCTTCTGTCTTTCTTTCCTTCTTTTTTTTTGTGTGTGTGGAACCATAATAAAAAACTGAAAGGACACCAGTACCCAACAATATAATTCATTGGGTACACTTTATTGAATATAACTACAATTAATTCACTTCAAAGTCTATATACCAAAAACAATATGCAATCATGTACGCTTCCTTATCATTCTGCTAGACCAGTCCAAACAAGTGGGCTTTGCTGCCCAGCCAGCAAGTGGACAATCAAAATAGTAGAGAATACCTTAATCCCCAAAGACCAAACCAATTTAATTTTTGTCGGGCATAAACCGCAAGAGGAAGAGGAAAATCCACTTACTCCCACGCAGTACATGCCCCTTTTAATAATTTTTTATTCAAAGCTATTTTTATCACGTTCCTTAAGTTGCAAAAAATTATAGAAACCACACTTAGCTGATCAATCACACACGACATGCATGTTTCGAAGCTGAAGCCTCTGTATCAAGTGCCCACGATATAGGAAAGTGTGTCCATCCTTTCAGCCAAACTGACGAAAAACGCCAAGGTAGTGGCCGGTGATGTCAGGGATATCCATTCAAAAGAGGCCAATTATAGGAATGCCCATAAGAAGAGGACCAATAGTACCTAGGAAAACCCCACTCGTCACGGGATCCCCTATGACTACGGCCATGGAACAAATCAAAAGTCCAACCATTCAATTTCTCGATTTAATCCATTAGGGGAGATAGTCTGTAATTTATAAATCCAATGATGTTCCAGTCTGCGAAGACGGAGTTGACGATCTCCACCCCTAGGGTCCAAAGGGACATGATCTATCAGACTGCTCCACTTGTACAGCATTGCCAGGATTTTCATCATGCTTTTGACCAATTACGCTGGACTGTGATAGATCATGCACCCCCCACAGCACCTTGGCCTGGTAGGGGGAACTGACTGTGTGTGGTACTGCCACAGAGTAGCTACAGACCGTCACATTGCGCAGGTACTGTGCTCACCCTGAGGGTGAGGTGGGGCGCCCAGCACCAGGTCCACAGCACCTTTCATGGCTGAAATATGTCATGCTGCAGGTCCCCATCAGAGCTATTGTGTGTGATAGGTAGTCCCTGCAGATACATCTGTGTCCTTCTGTATTTCTCAGTCATGTCTAGCCCTTATGGGCTATGATGCACCCAGAATAGTGCATATCCTGTGTTGGTGCCATGGTTACATGACATAGGTGAAGGGGGGGGGGTGTTTGGACCCATAGGCGGATTATGTATCACCACACAACCCACCCTCTGTGGCTGAGGGTGGGCAACAGGATCACCCACCAACAGATCCACATTCTACCTCCCTGCAATGGTGGCAGTAGAGGGGACCATCAACCCCAGTCCTGCTGGGGAAAAGACACCCTACAGGGCAGGCAATGCAGAGCTGTACACATCCATAAAGCAATAGCAGACAGATAGTAGGCCTGGAAATGCTCAGCTGCCCCACACCACTATCTGACATTCCCCAGCAGCAAGCCTCCAGCCACTGCACCCTGCAAGATGTTCCAGCAAAACACATACTAGCTGCAGACAGTCTGCTAGCTAGTCCATAGCGCATGCTCCTGGAGGAGATGCATATACCCAGAACTGGGATGTCAGCATACACACCAAGCAGATAAGTCAGATTGGGCCCCCAAAAGGGAACCCATAAATATCACATGAGAGAAATATTATACAGCACTATGGGGGAACCTAGCCATGCCGTGGTCACTGCTCAGTCAGGGTGAGAGTGACCTCCCAGCAGGACATGCTGTGGCCACCCTGTCCATGCAGGTGGTGGCCGGGCACTACAATGTCCGAGCCATTGCCCTATGCTCTGTACAGATGAGTCCAGGCCAGGCCACCCTATCCAGGCTATTTCCACGGTACCTTGCTCCTCATTATGCACATTGGCAGGCCAATACTGGCAACAGTGCTAGCAGTGTGGGCTGTGGAGGTTGTTTGCAGCCACCACACACTGGATAGACAGACACACACTCCCCACACCTATGCCAGCATTGTGCAACTATAGAGGTGTTTGGCAGCCCTGGCCACTGCATCAGTCCTGGGCACAGTGCAGGCATGGCTATGGTACGCAATACTGTTGGGGTCACTCCCCAGGGTGGTAAACACTGTCAGACACACGACCTGTAGCACACTCCACAGACATCAGAAAGGTTGCTATGATGCAACTCACTCAGAAAATTGTACTTAACTTCGGAATTGCTATCTGCCAGTAATCATAGCAACCTTTTGATAGCTGTGTACCGTATTCCCAGGTTTAGGGTGGCATTGCTAAGGTATGCAAGTGCTTCATATTGGGAGATGCACACAGGGCCCAACATTCTGCCTCTCCAGGAGGCTTTGGTTAATGGAGCCTGTGGGTGCGTGTGTGTCTGCCCTTGTTGGCCGCTGCTCTAGGGCAGAGGTTCCCAACTCCAGTCCTGGAGGGCCAAACACTGTTCGGGTTTTCATGCTGTCCCTAATGAATATGCATGAGATACATCTCCATACCATGGGGACGGTGCATAGAAATGCAGCACAGCCATATTTATTAGGGGCAGCATGGAATCTGAATGGTGTTTGGCCCTCCAGGACTGCATTTGGGAGACTCACTCTAGGTAATGCGCATGTTTATGGTGTCTGTGCTATGTAGGGTAAAATGTAGGTGTTTTGGGCATGTTTACGTCATCTGCAATAAAGGTTCTGTCTGTATTAGCACGTTTTAGTAGTGGTTAAAATAAGGGGACTGGGTTGGCAGGAACCATAGCTGGGACTTGAACCTGTGATCTTCTGATTCTGAGCACACTGGCTGTGTGCACTGCACCACTGTGTTGCCACAGAGATGGTGCATTCCCTGCTGATACCATGACTGTTCATCAGACAGGGCCTGTCTGTTGCAGTGCATGGCACCCACCTACACAGGGCTAGGCCATGGTCTGCTCTGGGCAGCTGCCACTGCCCCCTCCACCACCAGTACCCCTCTGCCACCCTGCTGACATGCCCTTCTGCTGGTGGTGCTGGTGGAACGCAGTCTCAGGCCATCCAGTGTGTGGGTAGGTGCTGCCTATGATGCGGGTTCTGGGGTAGGGGTGCCTGCATAGCTGTCCACGCTTCCCCCCAGCACCGCCTGCCAATGTTCTGTGCCCTTGGGGGTACCTGCTGGGTACTATCCCCTGTGACACTGTGGGAAGCACACTCGTGCCCATGTTGGGCCCTCAGCAGTTGCTGTCTGGCTGCACTACTGTTTCAGCATTCCTATGGGCCAGCTAGGCATCACCCTAGTCCGCACTGTGGCCCAGCTGCACCACAGCATGTGCCGCCTGCAGCCCTCTGTGTCCCCTTTTCAAGCATCTGTCCAGTTGCCCGTTCTGACATGCCCGCCCTGCTGTTGTGGAACATGTGCACGCCATAGGAAACCTGCCCAATGGAGAGGGAAAACCCTGTTCAGCGCAATTTCACTGTGGGCTCATTCACCTTGTAAGGGGACGGAGCATAGACCCTTCCAAAATTCATATCTTTTTTTGGAGCTTTCTCAGGTTTTTTTTTTTTTATGTTTCCCATTAATATCACTATTGCCCAGCTTGGTTATGTTTTTTTTCCATTTTGTTCAGGTCATTTTCAATGTTTATTTGCCCTTTTGTTCCGTGCACATGTATCACACTTATCACTTTTTGTAGGTTTCCCTGGTTTTGCTGTACATTGCTGACGGAAATGGATTCTTTTCCCTTTAAATCAGCTCTAACGCCAGGGTTTCACTGGCATTAGTTTTCAGCCTCGAATTTCACAGCATTAGTGTGCAGGGAGCCTCTCCCCTCCCACTCTCCGCCCATTGACCCTCTCTCTCTCCGCCCCTGGGGAGCCTTCCTCCGCCCTCTAGAAGCCTTTCTCCGCCCTCAGCGCTCATTTGCGCAGCTGCGCGCGTTATAGCACGCTAAGGTACCTCTGCGCCCAATAAAACTCCATTATTGCGTGATAAAGTACCTTATCGTGCGATAACGTGGAAGAGCGAACGTTAAGATTGCTTAGTAAACATACTCCTATGTATCTGCAATCTTTGCATTTTGTTTGTCCTTTTTTTCCATTTTTTAAAATTGTCTGTTTTGATACTTGAATAAAGCCGCTTAAAAAGAAACCTTTTTAAGGCAGCCAGCTTCACAGGTCTGTGTATGTGACTGGGGTAGCCCTTCTTGGGTTTTTCCTGCTGTCCTCACAGCTGTTGGGATTCTCTTACTGGGAGTTCCTTTTTTGCCATTGTTTCTCTTTTCAGTGTTTTTTATTCTTTCTGACTTTTTTATTTTGTTGCTGAGCAGCACAGCCCAATACAGTCTGCATTGGGTTAGCAGGCCATATTTTCTCTTGGTCTTTTTTGTATATTTTAGAGAGCATTTTTGGTGGTGAAAATATTTGCAGGTTAAAGAAGCTCAAAAGATTCCAGAACCAAGATAATGATTTTTCTAGCAAAAAGTTGAAGGAATCAGGTAGATGGTGAGGGAGGCCCCAGAGCACCTGAAGATCATGTCTCTTCTGGGATAACCACATTCTATGACATATTTATGATGAAGCTAAAATAAACTTTCATGCACTGTGGACTACACAGAAAAGTTTATTACGAAAAAGATTATGTAAAAAGCCTTGCATAGTAAAAGATACAAAAATGCTGAAATGTTAGCTTTTATGCATATGCAAAGTTCCTTTGTGAAAAAATTTGCACTTTCGTACATCAGTCTCTTAGTATGCTCAGTTTCCTTATTATTATAATATCTAAGACCCAAACTGATTTCAAGATTTCCCTTCACTATTTCACAGCTGAGTTTCTCTCTTTCCAGCTCCTGTTTTCTGAGAATGATTTTGCCTAAACCACCTCCACTGGAGGCTGTTCTATATATTCATCATCTTTTCTGAGAAGATATATTTCCAATAACTACTCCTGAATCTATTCTTCTTTGAGTTTCATATAATGAGAAAACTATAGAATGTTCTACTGAAACATGCTTGACTGTGTTTATTATTTATGGGCCTGATATTCAGCACCCATGAACACTAAACCCAAATATTCAATGCCGGGGCCTATCCATTCACCGGCATTGAAGGAATCTTCAGCCGCTTCCCAGTTAGCTTTGGCAGCAAAAGTTAGGACAGTCTTTCCTGTGTCTAACTTTCGCTGCCGAGGGATAACTGGTCAGCAGCTGAATATTGCTGCTGAGTGATTATGTCCAGGAGCCATCCCTGGAACACCCCGATACTTACCACTTAGCATCGGGGTGTGTAGCGGTGATACCCATGGATATTCAATGGCACTAACCATATTAGTACCGCTGAATATCACGCTTACTGTCATTTACACGGTTTGCAGATCAGTCCCTATGGGGGGCATTCTGATCCGCGAATAGTGGCTTGGGACGTGCGGGCTGGACGTCCAACCTGTGCTCAGCTCCCCAGACCTATTCCACTGCCAGCGCTCCTAGCACCTACACAGTGTTTGTGCGAAGAGCGCTGTACATGGGCGGAGAAAGCCAGGTGCCAGGATGTACAGAGGCTATTCAGGAAAGACTTCTGTATATACCCCAGCACCAACATGAATGGCCAGTCTATTCTACCCTGTGTGTGGAATAGATACAAGCTGCTGCACTGTTTGCAGGCTGCAGCAGTCCACACCCAATGGCAATGGCTGATGACAGATCCTGCCGGCACGGCCTGCTCTGGTGGACCGCCGCTGACAACCCAACAGTGTTGTGTGGGGGCCACTGTCTGGCAGGCAATTCCGTGCTTCTGACTGGATGTGTGCTGGGGACAGTCAGCCTTGGGGATGTCTCCTGCATCAGCATATGGTGCATGCCATGCCATCTATCTGCCTGATTCTGCGATTGTGGTTGCGGAATCGGGTCCAACTTGGCCCCGTCCAAGATTTTGGTGTGCAGAAGGCCCAGGCATGCACACTTTGGAATCGGCCTCCACATCTTTAAGGTATTCAAAGTTAATATAATATTTTGTTTCTAGTTAATGAGGGCAATTGTCAATATGAATGGCAAAAATACCAAAAAAAGGACTGCAACAAATAAAACAAAATAATTCTTAGGGGTATGTTTACTAAACTGCGTTAGTGCGATTTGCGTTAGGAGCCGCGGTAGAGACAGAAACCCCAAATAAGGACATGGGCGGTACATCGTTGCCGAGAACGCGTCTTCTGGTTCAAGGCATGGTCGGAGGTGCTGGGTGGTTTTGTCTATGTGCGTTTTGAAGGTTAGATGTTGTTCTATGGTGTCTCCTAGTTATTTCATCCTGGTTTTGGTTTTAAATGTGATGTTGTTCAGTGTTATCATGGGGGGTGAAGAGAATGCACTGTCTCTTGTTACGTAGAGGGCCTCTGTCTTGTTATAATTTATTTGGAGGTTGTTTTTTGTTAGCCATTTTATTACTTCAATGAAGCATTCTTGGTGGGCCGTTATTTCGGGTTGCCGTGTGTCGATTGGTCTATGTGCATTGTTCTTCTGGTGGAGGGTTATTCACTGGTGTGGAAATGTTCAGTAAAGAGATTTGTCTTTAACATTTTGCGAAAAGTCTTGAGGTCCGTGATATTCCTGAGCTGGTCCAGCAGTCTGTTCCATATGGAAGGTGCATGGAGTTGGAAAGCTCTTTTGCATGCTTGTTGATTTTATTTTGCTCTGATGTGGGGGGATGTTGAGGATATTCATTTTCAGCATAGATGTGGAGGTGTAGTTTGTGTGTTCTTATGACTGAGCAGAGGGGTCACACGTATAGGTTGAAGAGCATAGCAGAGAGTATGGATCCCTGAGGGACATCTTGGGTTTGCTTGTATGGGGTTGAAGAGTTGTTTCCAATCCTTATCTGTTGATATCTGTCAGTGAGGTAGGATGTGAACTATTTGTGGACAGTTCCCTGTATTCCAATTGTGCGAAGGTGTTGTAATAGTATTTGGTGATTCATGGTGTCAAAGGCCGATGAAATGTCTAGGAAGATTAACAGGAAGCCTTGGTTGGCTGCTATATTACTTGGATGAGTGTGTTTATTAATGTAGTTAATAATGTTTACACTCTGTGTTGTGGTCAGAAGCCATGCTGCTGGGGATCTAGGAGATTGTGTCTGTCAATGTGTTCTTGTAGTTGGAGCTGTACCGTTTTCTTTAAGACTTTTGCTGTGAAGGGCAGGCTTGCAATGGGTATGTATGATGCCCAGTCTGATGTGCTTAGGGTTGTTTTTATTCATGGGATGAATGGAGGAGGTTTTTGGGCTTGCGGGCATGATTCCTTTTTGAAGCATCTCTTGTGTTAATTTGGTGATTATTCCACTGAGTTCTTTTTTGGTTGCCTTTATCCATGGTGTGGGACAGGGATCCAGGGGGGAGGTTGTTGTGTTTAGAGTTGTTATAGTGTTCTCTATTTGTCTTTCATTGATTTGGTTGAAGGAGCTCAAGGTGTCTATGTGATCATCCATAGTTATGACAGAGGTCCAGGTGTTTATGTGTTCATCCATGGTAGTGGGTGGGGTGTTGTTTTTTGATTGTGGCTGTAGCTGTTTGTAGTGTTGAGCAAGTTGTTGGTCGTGATCTTGATTTTTTGGTTGTTGGTTGCTGGTGTTTTTTTAGCTGTTTCACAATGAAGAAAAGTTCTCTTGGTTGGTTGATTGCGGAGTTTAATAGTTTGGTATGATGTTCTCACTTTACTTTGCCTATTTTGATATGATATTCTGTCATCAGCTGTAGATATTGTGCTTTGTCTCTTTCTTGCTTTGTTTTTTGCCATTTTCTTTCATGTCTGTGGAATTGTCTCTTTAGGTGTCGGAAGGTTGGGGTATACCAGTCAGTCTTGGGTTGGTTCATTTGTGTCTTTGTATTTGCTGTCATTTTGGTCATTGGGGTGTTGGGGCGTGATTTCTGCTTTTCGTATGATGTTGTTCCAATTCTCTATGAGAACTTCTGAGTCAGTGGAGTCAGTAGGCAGTTGTTCAATGGTTTCTTTGATAAAGCTATCCTTATTGAATGGTTTAAATCTTCTTCTGGTTGATGGTTTCAGGTCGGGACTTTTACCGGTGAGGCTTTGTGGGAGCAAAAACTCTATGAGTTTGTGGTCCTACCATGGGACCGGGAGTACTTGTATAGAGTGTGTGTGTGGGGGGGGAGTGTTTGATCGGCCTTTATGGCTATTAAAGAAGATTCAATCCAATGTGTTTCCTTTTGTGTGTGTGGGAGCGTTTATTAGTTGTGTTAGATCCATCACTGTCATGGCTTGAAGGAAGGACTGTGCATGGTTCTGGTGTAGGGAGGGGAGGTTGAAGTCTCCTAGAACTATTAATTTCTTTCCTGTTCTTTCTGCTGTTATAACTGTGTCCAGTATTGTTGATAGGTCACTGGTGTTGGAGGACGGTGTCCTATAAATCAGACAGATTTGTTGGAGACAGTGATAGAGTGAGATTTGTTGGTGCCATTGTTTGCATGGAGCTAGAAGTTAATGTTTTTCTTGGTTATGACCATCACTCCGCCCCATCATCATTGGGTTCTGGGACATTGGTATATGTGGTATCCATTTGGTGTGAGCCTGTTAAGGAGTATGTTGTCCATTTCTGGGATCCATATTTCGGTAATACAGAGTATGTCCAGGTTTTTTGATTCCACAAAGTCTTTGATGATTTGAGTTTTGTTTTGGATGGATCGGGTGTTTATTAGGGCACATTGTAAGGCATGTTGGGTGTGTTGTTGAGTGGTATGGGGGTGGCTTGTGGTGCGGAGTTTTTTATGTGACTTAGTCATCTTGTGTTTCGGTGAGTATTCTGTGGGAGATGTGTGTTTGCTCTGTTGGATAGGTGGTTTCTAAGCCATAGTAGGGGTACTGTTTTGGGGTGCTGTGTTGGCTGCTGTGTTTAGAAGACTTACTTATCATTTACATGTATTAAAAGTCACACTTACATGTGTAAATCCCATGTATGAATAAGTAACAATTTTAGAATAGACAGTACTTTTATGTGTAGTGACTTCTTAGGTTCTGCTCCTCTAAGCAGCAGAGACCTCTAGTGGTCCTACAAAGGTGTTATACGTTGACCTGTGAATGTTCTGGTAATTCTCCAGAACAAGGGAAGCTATGCCCTCTGTGTCATCATCCTGGGAGGAGACTCTACAGGGAGGGAAAATTCAATCACTATAAAAACTCCACCCAAAGGTAGCTTCCAGCTCAGAAGGTACACTGTAGCAAGAAGACCAGATTGTGTTTGTAATATCTTTTTTTAATCTCTGCCAGTATTTATTTTGCAATTATCATTGTCAGTGACCCTTAAATAAATTTGGGTAAGCCCATTAGTTCAGAACATCAAATTTTGGCCTGTACTCTGTGACTGAGGGAAAGGGAATTGGAGTGAGTAGAGTGGAAATGGCAGAGGCCTCACAGTATTTACTGGTCCTCTTCCAGAAACCAATATTTTCTCTTGTACCCCAGGTCTGCCAAACAAAGGGGCATGTTTACTAAAATCCGCAAAATAGCGCGCCGCAAAATAGCGCACGGCAACGCGGCACTGAAACGCGCAGAAACGCGTTTAAACGCCCCGCACACGTGCGTGTCACCCCCGCACAGGTACGCAGCTCACTAACGGGCCCCGTACAAGTGCGGGCCCGCAAATGTCCGATAGAGCAGTGTTTCCCAACCCAGTCCTATGGGGCACACCGGCCAGTCAGGTTTTCGGGATATCCCTAATGACTATGCATGAGATATATATGCATTAGAGATATCCTGCCAACCTGACTGGTTTGTGGCCCTCCAGGGCTGGATTTGGAGACCCCTGCCTTACACCTCTGTCATTTAAGATTGTGAGTGGGCAAGGTGCAGATGTCCTAGACATCGAAAGGGTATATAGAATGTGACACATTCCTCCTCGATTCTCACCACCACCAAAAAGTTGTCTAATAGACAATATTTTGGTGGTGGTGAGAAGTGAGGAGGAATGTGACACATTCTATATACCTTTTTGATGTCTTTGACATCTGCACCTTGCCCACTCACAATCTTAGATGACAGAGGTGTTAGGCAGGGGTCTCCAAATCCAGCCCTGGAGGGCCACAAACCAGTCAGGTTGGCAGGATATCTCTAATGCATATATATCTCATGCATAGTCATTAGGGATATCCCGAAAACCTGACTGGCCGGTGTGCCCCATAGGACTGGGTTGGGAAACACTGCGATAGAGGCGTGGAACGGCGAAAGGAGGGCGGAGGAAGGCTCCGGAGGGGCGGAGGGACGTGGTCAATGGGTGGAGAGTGGGAGGGGAGAGGCTCCCCGCACAGTATCGGGCCCGAATGTGCATGTAAAAACTACCGCGAGTGAAACACTCGCGGTAGAAAGCATTTAAAGGGAAGAGAAACCATTTCCGTCAGCAATGTACAGGAAAACCGGGGAAACCAGCAAAACGTGAGCAGTGTGATATATGTGCACAGCACAAAAGTGAAAATAAAATGGAAAATGACCACAACAGAACTATTAAAAATAGTAATTCAGCTGGGGAACAGTTATAGTGATGGGCAAATACAGAAATCACACCCAGCAAAGCTCCAGAAAAAAGAAATGAATTTTGGAAGGGTCTACTGAGAGGAGACTCTTCCAAAAAACATTTCCACGTGTTGGAGCTTTCCTGGGAGTGTTTGCTATGGTTGCCCATTAATATCACTGTTGCCCAGCGTGGTAATATTTTGTCCCACATTTCCCGTGGTCATTTCCGGGGTTTATGTGCATGTTTGTCACCAGACAGGGTGCATATGCCCACAGTAGAATTGCGTAGAGCAGGGTTTGTGACTCCATCCTGCCAGGCTTACTGCCTCCAGGGGCTGCACTGTCTCTGTGGCCAAAGTGTGGTACAGCGGACAGAGTCATTACCTCTAGGACCAGAGGGCAGAGGTTCAAAACCCAGCTGGGGCACCTGCCAGCCCAGTCCCTATATTTTACCCACCACTAAATAAAGATAGCGCAGACACCCCTGTATGCATGGGGAAAACACCCATATTTTACCCAACACCGCACACACACCACAACAATGGGCATTACCTACAGCCAAGTCCCCCAAATGCAGTCCCATACTGCCACATTGCAATCAGGTCAACTGCTTTTTCTGAGAGAAGTTCATGCCAGCATGTTGGCGGACAAGTACATGTGGTGCAGGGGGCAGTGGCTGCTAACCACAGAAGACAGAGGCCTAGCCATGTGCAGGCTGGCACAGTCCACTGCAACAGACAGGTCCTGCCGGATCCACAGTCATGGACAGTCCAGGGAATCCATCCAATCTGTGGCTACACAGTGGTGCAGTGCATACAGACAGTGCATACAAGAACAGAAGGTCACAGGTGCAAAGCTCAGCTGGGGCTACTGCCAATCCTGCCCACATATTTTTCCCACAACTAAACAGTGATAGTAAGGACACACCTTTCATGGCGGGGACATATGCAATGGTAAGACATCTATCTTTTACCCCACTGAGCACAGACACCATGAACAGGGGCAGTACCTAGAGCAGAAGCACCCAAATGCAGTCCTGGTGGGCCACACACCAGTCAGGTTCCATGCTGACACTCATACAAATGCCTGTGCTGTATATCTATGCACCACCCCCATGGCATGTAGATGTAGCCCATGCATATTCATGAGGGATAGCAGGAAAACCCGAACAGTGTGATGCAAACCTGGACTGGAGTTGGGAATCTGTGCCGTAAAGCAGCAGCCATCAAGGGCAGACACACCCACACCCACAGGCCCCATTGGCCAATGTCTCCTGGAAAGGCAGAACATTGGACCGTGCATGCAGCACCCAAAACGAGCACTTGCATAACTTACCAATGTCACCCTACACCTGAGGTATACGGTACACAGCTCGGAGACGTTTGCTAGGAGCACAGGCAGGCAGTTATCCATACGTTACGTACATACTGCTAGTTGACCCCATCCAAACAATCTGTTAGGTGTTTGCGGGGCATGCTCCAGGCCTGGCCTCTGACGGTGCTTACCACCCTGGGGAGTGACCACCAGCTGTAATGCGTACCATATCCATGCCTTGCCGTGCTCAGGACCGGTTTGGTGGGCAAGGCTACTTACCCCCTCAATCGTAGCACCATGATGGCAGAGGTGTGGAAGTGTGTGTCTGTCTATACAGTGGGTGTTGGCTGCAAGCCCCTTCAACAGCCCGCACTGCCAGCACTGTTGCCAGTATTGGCCAGTCAATGTGCATAATGAGGTGCAAGGTACCATGGGTATAGCCAGGGCAGGGTGGCGTGGCCAGGATGCATCTGCACTGGGCATAGGGCCCTGGCAGGGACATTAGCTGGGATATTGTAGTGTCCGGCCACCACCTACACAGACAGGGTGGTCAAAGCATGTCCTTCTGGGGGATCACGCTCACCCTGACTGTGCAGTGACCACAGCATGGCTAGGCCCCCCCCCCCATAGTGCTGTATAGTAGTTCTCTCATGTGATGGATATGGGTTTTTCTTTGGGGCCCAGTCACTGATCTATCTGCTTGCTGTGTATGCAGACAGCCCAGTTCTGGGTGCATGCATCTCCATTGGGAACATGCACTATGGACTAACCAGCAGACTGTTTGTAGCTGGTAAATGTCTTGCTATAATGGCTTGCAGGGTACAGTGGCTGTTGGCTTGCTGCAGGGGAATATCTGGTGGTGGAGTGCAGCTTACCATACCCTGGGCTTATGTCTGTCTGCTATTGTGTTATGGCTGTGTATGGAGCTGCCTGCCTGGGGGGGGGGGGGGTGGTGGTGGTGGTGTTCCTCAGCAGGACTGGGGTTGATGTTGCCCTCTACTGCCACCTTTGCAGGGAGGTAGAGTGTGGATCCCTTGATGGGGACCATGTTTGCCACTGGGGGGGGGTCTGCCTGATGGTGGCAGACAGGGATATCCATGGTGTTTGTGCAGAAACTAGCTATCTTACACATTAACACTGCTTTGGAACGCCCGCTTGGCCTCCATCAGCCATGGCAGGTGTTGTTGACCTGGTCCTGGCCACCTCATTGCACACTCAGGGTGAGCACAGTACCCGCACGATGTAACGGTGTGTGGCTACTCTGTGCCAGTAAAACACCCGGTCAGTGCCCCCTACTAGGCCAAGGTGCTGTGTGGGTGCACCCGGTCACTTCCCCCAACAGGGCCGAGGTGCTGTGGGGGTGCATTCCCCATCTTGTGTCCATCTGCGGACAGCTAATTTGCATGTGCAGTGCATCATGGGTACGGGTGGCCTAACCCTATCCTGTTGACACCAGCAGACTGTCTGTGAGGTGACGTGTAGGCTATCTGCAGCCAGCCAGGGGCCTGCTTACAGCTATGGAGCTGTAGCGCAATGGTTACATCACTGCCTGTGCAGCCAGAGGTCATGGGTTCAAACCCACAGTGGGGCCCTTTGGTAGGGCTGTCCACAGCTTTATTTTTATTTACTGTACATATGTCTATGCCGGCAAGACCACCCTCAGCTTACTATACCCATTAGGTGCCTCTGAGGGTGCTTCATAGGGCGCCCTGTAGGCCACCTTATGGTTGCCATCCCTATAGGGTGCACTATACATTATCCTGTGTCGCAACATACATGCTGCCCTATAGGGGTCATTCAAGGGTGCCTTGGCGAACAGTGCACTGTAACATGTGCCTTATGGGCCGCCGTATGTTAACATGCTGGGAGAGTGCGTTTGCTAGTAGTGATAACAAAATAAAATTATACAGCCTCCTACAGCACTCCACAACATAATACATACTGCCTCAGCAGGCATTTTTCACTGGGCATTGTGAGGAGTTGAACCCCTGATCCCTGCACCATTGGTCAGTGTTTTAACCATTGTGCTGTGGCTCTGTTCCTGTGCTTGTGCATCAGCGCGCCGCCTTGTGCCTATCAGCGCTCCGCCTTCTGCCGCCCAAGGGGACCAGTGCGCCGCCTTCTGCTGCCCAAAAATAACTGTGCGCCGCCTTATGCCGCCCAAAAAGCACTGTGCGCCGCCTTCTGCCGCCCAAAAATAACTGTGCGCCGCCTTATGCCGTTCCAAATTAATTTGCCTCCTAAAACAATGTTAATCATTACAGTTACTGCCTCAGCTGACCTTTGTCGTTGCGCACACTGGGGGATTGAACCCATGGCCCCTGCACCATTGGTCAGTGTCTTCACCGTTGTACCACAGCTCTGTTGTTTTGTATACTCAGCAGCGCGCCACTTTGCCTTTCCACGCGCTAATGTCGACCCCCGCACATTAGCGCGACGCACACACGTCCGGTTGCTTACTACCGTTTTTTTTCTATTTTCTGCCTGAACCGCCCACTCCTTATATGGCACAGGCACACTAGCACGGCCCCGCACGTTAGGAATGTTTAGTAAACATGCCCCAAAGTGTGCGGCCTCTGTAAGAGACCCCAGACTGGCAGGAGTTACAAAATTGGCACCATCCAACATGGAACCTGAGATTGGCATCTAAAAAGGCACTGGCATTCTTTTTGGACATTTGAACCCAGAGCTATAGCTTAAAAAATTGGTAGGCTAAAGCTGTTTTGGACTGTATGCATCAATTTTTCTGTAAGGTCCTGGTAGAGAGCAGGTGGATTAAGCAGGAGGGTTGCACTCAAAAGTAAAGACAGTAGGAAGTTGAATCACAGCATTTTTTGAAAGTTTGGGTGAAAAACTGCATTGTTGACTTTGCAAAAATTATTAGATTCTTATAGCCTTTTGCAAAATTTGCTTAAGCATTTATTTCCCACCAGTGGGAAGGGAGGGAGGGGGGGATAGTTGAGTAAACCCTTTGATTCAGAACCAGATTCTGGCTTGGACTCTGTCACTGGGGAAAGGGAATTGGAGAGGGTGGCGTGAAAATTCAAAAGGTCCCAATATTTACTGATCCCATTCCAGGAACCCTAATCACCTCCTCTTAGAAGCTGTGCCCACAGTCTGCCAGGCAGTGTGTGGTTAGCATGGAAAAGGACTCCCAGACGGGCAGGGGTTACATATGTATATGTCATGACATGCAGAAGTTTAAAAAGAGGAATGTGCAGTCATAGTATACATATATTCCATACTGTAGAACAGAAATACACATAAACCTCTGAAACTGTTCCCATTAGCATTTACATCAACTTCGAATCCCGTATAACTCTCAGCAAACTTCTTGAATGGACGATCTTGAAAGGGGAATTGTGCTTACCTCTCTGGCATTCAGACTCAGCCGCCTCAAAGTGCAAACGTAGGCTGACTCTGTGTCTAAGTTGTGTTGCGTCCATGAATAAGCAGTGATATCAGCAGTTACACGTGCATTTAGCACTACGTATCTATACGAGGGCTGTTCAGGTTGTGTGTGGCACCAAAAACATAGGCTGGCTGAGCCTTTCCACACATGGACCTAAACGTGTTTTCTGACACAGAGGATTACATAAAATTATCCTCACGGCTGGAATCTTATCCTAGGTACTAAACACAACCTCTGAACCAAACTAATAGCACAATTTGTAGAGTACATTGGTCTTTATTGTTCCTAAAATGAATAAATGATGATAAATATAACGCTGTGTACTGTATGTTCAAACATCAGTTGAAGTTACTTGTTTGGCTATGTAGTATCATACTGGCATCAGAAACTTGGCTGTGGCTACACCGATTCATTAGCATGCGAGTCATGAAGATTGAGTTTATTTGTTTATCTATGAATTCCTGACACCTTGTAATCTGATGAAATGTCATACACCTTCTAGTCAGAAATAGTACTAAGAAAACTATAGAGCTAATAATAATAACATCAATTTATAGCAAATGCATTTCTAAATGGAAACATAGGTGATAAAAAGAGCCTGAGAAATTTTTAGTCCACAATTTTGAGCTGGATAAGGAAGGATAAGGGAGACTGCTGTTCCTTGTTTTATCACAATGTCTGCAAATGCAACAGACTGTACAAAATTGCGGAATGCACTAAGAGGCCTATTTTCTAGCATCCATTAGGTGTTTAACATGGGTTTTAAAGCACATTAAGGAGGTCATTTTCTAGTCATTCCCAGCGTATGCGGCCACATACATCCATGAATACTCTTATAAAGTACCAGCCAGCATAAACGAATGCACTTTGACATCAAGGCCGGCACTTTGCTACTGGACGTGCACATGTGTGGAGTTTGCTCAGAGCATGGGTGGAGTGTGTAAATTCTCACGGAGCTACTATAACTTACACATGCACTTGCAGAATGTAGGCACAGATATTTACACCAGCTTCAGGGCTGTGTATACGTCCACGCTTGCAATGCAGCTAAGTGTTAGGCCACAAGCTAAAATAGGTATGTTTTGACTGCCTTAACCTAGGCGTCCTGTTATAAAATTACCCTTCACATGCTTAATCTACATCAAAAAATCTTTGGTACACAGTAAAAAATGCTACAACCAGGGCTTAATTTTGGGGGGAACAGGCTGGAACGCAGGTCCTACCACTCTATTTCATACGCTTACAGCTCCAGCCTCGGGGAGGGAGGGGGGGGAGGGGGGATTGAGCCTGGAGCAGAGCAGAAACAGCCGCTCTACTCCCTATTCCATCCTTTCTTCTCCTGTTGCTCCTGCTGCCTCTAACCTATCTGCCCTCTCTGCCGTCTCCACAGTTCCTCTTCCTTTTTATCTGCAAATTAAGCTCTGGCTACCACACATTAAATCCCATGTTAAATATCTAACATGGAATGGTATGTGGATAGAGGACGGGATGCTGGTGCTAATGTTAATGTGCTTTACCATAACATGCATTAAGGGCATGGTGCACAGTCATCATGCAACAATTAGCTACACATTCAAAGCAGTGGTGAGAGTTCTAGTGGGGGGCCCCCCAAGCAAAGGTTTGCTGAGAACCCCCCATTGTTGCCCTCCCATGGTAGCCCTCGATTGTCACCTCCCTCTCCATGCGGCAACCCCCCCTTGTCGACACCCCCTCTGTGTGGCAAACTTACTTTGATTTCTTTGCCGTGCTACGTCCGTTCCAGGCCCAGCAGGAGTTCCTCCCAAGCCGAAGTCTTGAGGTGTAGCTGTTATCATGAGACTTCCGCTCAGGAGCTATCAGCCGCCGGGCCTGCAATAGAGGCAGCGCAGCAAACGAATCCAAATATGTTTGCTGCGCTGCTGTGTGGACCCCCTTCCTACCCGGGCCCCGCTGCATTGCAGGGGCTGTTGGGGCAGAATTTACGCCCCTGCTTCAAAGGTAAAATTAATTGCTTACGTATTATTTGCTGCTGAATTAATCTAGAGTGGCGTGTGATAAATTTTATTTATTTATTTATTTAAACCTTTCTTTTTATACCACCTTTCTGTCATTCGAAGCAGTTTACATTGAACCAATCAGCTTAATGGGGCATTAACTTGCAGACTGTTGTATAATGAACCAGTAACATATTAATAACAATAACTATATACATGGTAAATCAATAACAATACAATCAACATGTTGTCATTTGAGAACTGTGCTATGCTTGGTATGCAAGGCGCCCAGACAGGTGGGCCGGGACTAGAGTAGAGGACTGTCTGGGTGGGGTTAGGCGGATCGTGCATACGGGACTAAAGTTGCATTGAAATGACACCGTGCATTTGGGATTAAGTTGCTTCTCCTCATATGCTGTGATTGTCCCTTTTTACCTCCAAACCTTACCATGGAGGATCTGGAGCTAACATGTGTTAAAGTTTGCTATTTAACATGTGAAAACGGCAAAACATTAGCGTTGCTTTGTAAATGTCCCTAAATGTAGCATCTTCGCTTGAGTTAGAGTTTTATTGCCCGCTTGTCTTTAACAAAATACTGTTTTGGCAGTGGTAATAACAAGAGTTGGTATCATAGACTAACAGTTACATGCCAAGAACAATGTAAACTAAAAATCCCAGATGTGATTCTTAGGAACTGAAGCAGTGAGCTGAGCTACCCTTTAGCACAGCAACTTACTCTTAGGGGTATGTTTACTAAACCGCGCACACGTGCGTGGCGCACAATAGTGTATGCTAATGATGCACTTAAGTGCTCTTAAGTGCCGCGCACGCGTGCGCGTCACATTAACGGGCCGGCGCACGTGTGCAGGGCGCTGATGTGCGATAGAGGCGGGGAAAGGCGTACGGAGGGCGGAGGAAGGCCCCCGAGGGGCGGAGGGACGGGGTCAATGGGTGGAGAGTGGGAGGGGAGAGGCTCCCCGCACAGGAGCGGGGCTGAATTTCGGGCAAAAAAATACCGTGAGTGAAACCCTCGCGTTAGAGCCGATTTAAAGGGAAGAGAAACCATTTCCGTCAGCAATGTACAGCAAAACCGGGGAAACCTGCAAAACGTGAGCAGTGTGATACATGTGCACAGAACAAAATAGCAAATATAAATGGAAAATGACCACAAGAAATTCCAAATAAATTATAATCCAGCTGGACAACAGTGATATTAATGGGCAACCATAAAAAACACTCCAAGGAAAGCTCCAAAATAAAGAAATGATTTTTGGAAGGGTCTATGCTCCGTAGACTCTTTCAAAAATCACTTCATTTTTTTGGAGCTTTCCTGGGAGTGTTTTTTATGTTGGCCATTGCTATCACTGTTGCCCAGCTTGGTGTTGGTTTTTTTCCCCTTTTTTCGAGGTCATTTTTTAGGTTTATTTG
Source organism: Ichthyophis bannanicus (assembly GCA_033557465.1). Taxonomy (NCBI): domain Eukaryota; kingdom Metazoa; phylum Chordata; class Amphibia; order Gymnophiona; family Ichthyophiidae; genus Ichthyophis; species Ichthyophis bannanicus. Next base: position 363,118,110 of record CM066032.1, on the reverse strand, counting down.
CACGTTTGTCCCCATACAAGGTAAATGAGCCCACAGTAAAATTGTGCAGAGCAGGGTGTCTGACTCGTGCGCAGGGCCGGCCCGTCCATTGAGCGAGAATGTTTTTTGCACAGGGCCCCGCGTTTCAGGGGGCCCCGCGCAAAAAACATTCTTTTCGAAAAGTAAAATTGAAAAAACAAAACAAAAACCTGTCTGCTGCCGCGGTCGGGGCCGCCGCGGCAGAATCGAGCGTGCCGCGGGGCCCCCCTGTGCACGGCAGAGCCTGCCCTCCCCTGTAGCAGCTGTCTCTTTGGAGCTGAAGTCAGACGCGCCGGCTTGCAGAGCGCGAGGGAGGAGTTTCTCCCTCGCTGCTCTGTTAAGCCCGCGGGGGCTGATGGGAAGTTCCCATCAGCCCCCGCGGGCTTAACAGAGCAGCGAGGGAGAAACTCTTCTCTCGCGCTCTGTTCTGCAAGCTGGCGCGTCTGACGTCAGCTCCAAAGAGAGAGCTGCTACAGGGGAGGGCAGGCTCTGCCGTGCACCGGGGGGCCCCGTGGCACGCCGGATTCTGCCGCGGCGGCCCCGACCGCGGCAGCATACAGGTTTTCTTTTTATTTATTTGTCCCTGGGCTGGGCTGGGCTGGACTGGGCTGGGGGGGGGGAGTTGTTAGGACTGCTAATGGTCTGGGCTGGGCTGGGCTGGGGGGGGGGTTGTTAGGACTGCTAATGGTATGGGCTGGGCTGGGCTGGGGGGTTGTTAGGACTGCTAATGGGCTGGGCTGGGCTGGGGGGGGGGGGTTGTTAGGACTGCTAATGGGCTGGGCTGGGTTGTTAGGACTGCTAATGGGCTGGGGGGGTTGTTAGGACTGCTAATGGGCTGGGCTGGGCTGGGGGGGGTTGTTAGGACTGCTAATGGGCTGGGGGGGTTGTTAGGACTGCTAATGGAATGGGCTGGGCTGGGGGGGGTTGTTAGGACTGCTGCTGGGCTGGGGGGGGTTTGTTAGGACTGCTAATGGGCTGGGGGGGGTTGTTAGGACTGCTGCTGGGCTGGGCTGGGGGTTGTTAGGACTGCTAATGGGCTGAGCTGGGGGGGGTGTTAGGACTGCTAATGGGCTGGGCTGGGCTGGGCTGGGCTGGGGGGGGGGTTGTTAGGACTGCTGGGGGTGGGGGTGGTTTGTTAGGACCGCTAATGGGCTGGGGGGGTTGTTAGGACCGCTAATGGGCTGGGGGGGGGTTGTTAGGACAGCTAATGGGCTGGGGCTGGGGCTGGGGGTGGGTTAGGACTGCTAATGGGCTGGGGGGGTGTTAGGACTGCTAATGGGCTGGGGGGTGGGGGTGGGTTAGGACTGCTAATGGGCTGGGGGGTGGGGTTAGGACTTGAGGTGGGCTGATGGGGGGGTTTAGGACTGGCAATGGGCTGATGGGGTTAAGACTGGAAGTGGGCTGATGGGGGGGTTAGGACTGGTAATGGGTTATAGGGGGGCTTAAACTGAAAATGGGGTGATGGGGGGGTTAGGACTGGAAGTGGGTTGATGGGGGGCTAGGACTGGTAATGGGTTGGGTGGTTGCTATGACTGGAAATGGGCTGAGTGGAAGGGGAGGCTTGAACTGCAAATAGCTGATGGGGAGGGAGCTTGGAATGGAAATGGGCTGTGAGGGAAGGGAGCTAGGACTGAAAATGGGCTGATGGAGCAGCTAGGATAGGACTGGAAATGGGCTGTTGGAGGGAGCTAAGTTTGGAAATGGGCTGTGGTGGGGGCTTGAATTGAAATGGACTCATGGAGGGGCTAGAACTGAAAGTAGGCTCATTGGGGGGGGGGGCTTGGACTGGAATTGGACTGAGTGGAGGGGAGCTATGATTTGACATGGGCTGATGATGGGGCTAGGAAATGACTAGAAATGGGCTGATGGGGGGCTAGGATTGGAAATGAGCTGATGAAGGGACTCAGACTGAAAATGGATGGGGGAGCTAGGACTGGAAATGGGTTGATGGTGGGCTAGGACTGGAAATGGGCTGATGCAGGGACTAGAAGGGAATGGATGCTGGGTGAGACTGGAACTAGAAGGGAGCTGATGTTGGGGGAGGATTAGAATGGGATGGGGCTGGGAGAGTAAAATGGAGAGGGGAAAAATATTTTGTGTGGGAGGGATGAAAAATCTACAATTGGCCTGGTATTGGGAGAGTAAGTGGGGATTGAGGATGGAGGGGTAAAATTTGTGTGGATGAAATAGGAATGAGGAAAGAGCAAAAGGAGAAAGATTAGTATGTTAAAGCAGATGTAGAGAGAGAGAATGGAAAAAAAAAAACTAGAAGAGAGAAGAAAGAAAAAATGGACAGCAGACGATGGACAGTTAGCAGAAAACATGAAGAAACCAGAAGAAAGTGGCTGGAGCAATTGCAACTGAAAAAAAATGCACAAAAGGTAGAAATATCTCTTTATTTTGAATTTATTAACTGGAATATGAAACCTCTAGGAAATGTGCATCATTAACGTCTGTGCTTTGTTTGGTACAAGAGGAAATTAATTTATAGTTTTATTTCTACAGTGTTGTTGTACTTCCAAGTTTGGCTTTTGGGGTTCCCAGTTTAATTATTGCCTTCCTGTTTCTAAATTGTGATTCCTTGTTTGGTGATGGTCTATGTTCTGCATGTGTAACTGAGCTGATGTATTCTGTTTATGTAATTCCTATTTGACATTGCCACTTGTTCTCTTTCCCCAGTATTCTCTGAAATGTATTGGTTTAATATTTGCAGTGTTGCCTTTTGATAGGTAGGGTATGGTGCTTTGTGAGTCCTGGTAATGCTATCAGGATACGGCGGGTTTGCTATGGGTTCTAAATGGGCAGCGTTTGTAGTAGTTCCTAATGTGCCTGGCGGTTGGCACTGGATTATAGTAATGTAGAAATCTTTTAGTCTTTCTTTATCCATACACTCATTAAGAGACATGTTTACTAAAAGTTAGTGTATGGTAACATTATGCAAATATTTATGCAAATAAGGCCCCTTATGCAAATGAGGCCCGCACTGAGTCTCCGCACATGGCCCCGCACCCCCCTTGGGCCGCCCCTGCTCGTGCGGCCAGGTTACCTATCTCCATAGACTGCCCTGTTCCTGTGGCCATACTGTGGTGCAGCAGACACAGCCAGTGCCTGTAGGACCAGAGGGTCACAGGTTCAAAACCCAGCTGGGGCTCCTGCCAACCCAGTCCCCATAGTTTTACCCACCACTATGCAGTGATAGTACAGACACTCCTCTATTGCAGAGAACATAAGCATGGTTCCAACACCTATATTTTACCCTACACCGCACACAAACCATAACAATGGGCATAACCTACAGCCGAGTCCCCCAAATTCAGTCCTGGAGTGCCACAACTCAATCAGGTCATATGCTTTTTCCCAGATAGGGACATGTCTGCATGTTGGCGGAAGGGTAAAGGTGGTGGAGGGGGCAGTGGCTGCAAATCACAGCAGACAGTGGCCTAGGCCTGTGCAGGCTGGCACCGTCCACCGCGACAGGCTCTGTCGGATGTACAGTCATGGACTCCCCAGAGAACACAGCATATCTGGGGCAACACGGTGGTGCAGTGCACACAGACAGGGTATGCTGGAACAGAAGGTCACAGGTTCAAAGGCCAGCTGGGGCTACTGCCAATCCAGTCCACATATTTTTCCTACAACTAAACCGTGATAGTACGGACAAACCTTTATTGCTGAGAACATACGCATGGTTCATACGCCTATATTTTACCACACCAAACACAGACACCATAAACAGCCGCATTACCTAGAGCAGAGTCTCCCAAATGCAGTCCTGGAGGGCCCCACACCATTCAGGTTCCATGCTGCCTCTAATAAAGATGCCTGTGCTGCATATCTATGCACCACCCCCATGGTATGCAGATGTAGCTCATACATATTTATGAGGGACAGCATGAAAACCCGAACAGTGGTTGGAACACCAGGACTGGAGTTGGGAAACTCTGCCGTAAAGCAGCGGCCAACAGGGCCAGACACACCCACACACACACCCACAGGCCCCATTGGCCAATGCCTCCTGGAGAGGCAGGACATTGGGTCCTGCCTGTATCTCCCAATACTAGCAGTTGCATACCTTAGCACTGCCACCCTACACCTGGGTATATGGTACACAGCTATCAAACGTTGCCCATGATAACTGGCAGATATCAATTCCTACGTTAAGCACATTTTGCTCATTGATCTCCACCATAACAATCATTGTGATGTCTGCGGTGTGCGCTGCAGGTCTGGTCTCTGACAGTGTTTACCACCCTGGGGAGTGACCCCCAACAGTAGTGCGTACCATATCCATGCCTGTACTGTGCCCAGGACTGGTGTGGTGGGTATGGCTGCTGAACCCCTCTATAGTAGCACAATGCTGGCATAGGTGTGGGGGTGGCTGTCTGCCTATCCAGTGTGTGGTGGCTGCAAACACCTTCCACAGCCCACACTGCCAGCAATGTTGCCAGTATTGGGCTGCCAATGTGCATAATGATGAGCAAGGTACCATGGGTATAGTCCGGACAGGGTGGCCTGGCCAGGGTGCATCTGCACAGGGCATAGGGCACTGACTTGGACATTTTTGTGGCCGGCCAGACAGGGTGACCTCAGTATGTCCTGCTGAGAGATCACTCTCACCCTGACTGTGCAGTGACCACAGCATGGCTAGGCACCCCCATAGTGCTATATAGTATTTCTCTCATGTGATAGATATGGGTTTCCTTTTGGGGCCCAGTCACTGATTTATCTGCTTGCTGTGTATGCATCTCCACTGGAAACATGCATTGTGGACTAACTAGCACACTGTTTGCAGCTGGTATGTGTTGTGATGGAGCAGCTTGCAGTGGCTGATGACTTGCTGCAGGAGAATATCAGATAGTGGTGGGGTGCAGCTCACCATATCCAGGCCTAATATCTGTCTGCTATTGTGTTATGGATGTGTATAAACCTGCATTGACTGCCCTGTGGGGTGTCTGCTCCTCATCAGGACCAGGGTTGATGGACCCCTTTACTGCCACCTTCGCAGGGAGGTAGAATGTGGATCTATTGATGGGAGACCCTGTTTGCCACCCTCAGCTGAGGGGGGGGGGGTGTGTGGGGGTGCATGGCCCACCTGGGGGTCCATGGGGGCTACACCTGACTGAGTCAGACAGAGATAGCCAAGGTGTGTGTGCAGGAGCTACCTATCTCACACATTAACACTGCTTTGGACCTCTAGCATTGCCTCTTTCAGCCATGGAAGGTGTTGTGGACCTGGTCCTGGGTGCCTCATTGCACCCTCAGGGTGAGCACAGTACCCGCACAATGTGACGGTGCATAGCTACTCTGTGCCAGTAAAACACACGGTCAGTACCCCCTACCGGGCCGAGGTGCTGTGGGGGTGCATTGCCCATCTTGTGTTAATCTGTGGACAGCTGATTTGCATGTGCAGTGCATCATGGGTATGGGTGGGCTAACCCTATCCTGGTGACCAGCGCAGACTGTCTGTGTGGTGACGTGCATGCTCTTTGCAGCCAGCCAGGGTCTTGCTAGCAGCTATAGAGCTGTAGCCCTATGGTTACTTCACTGCCTTTGAAGCCAGAGGTCATGGGTTCAAACCCACAGTGGGGTTATTTGATAGGGTTGTCCAAAGCATTTTCTTTAATGTACATATTTTGATGCCAGCAAAAACACCCTCAGCGTACTGTACCCATAAGGTGCCTCTGAGGGTGCTTTATAGGGCGCCCTATAGGGCACCTTATGGTTCCCGTCCATATAAGGTGCACTATACAATATCCTGTGATGCAACCTATAGGGTGCCCTATAGGGGACATTTTAGGGTGCTGTGCGGACAGTGCAATTTCTAATGTGCCCTATGGAGTGCCTTATAGGGTGCCTTATACGGCACCTTCAATTACGGCACGTGAGGGCGTGTTTGCTGGCAGCAATTAATAACATAAAATTGAAGTGCTGCAGGACAAAATATGTACAATGCAAAGCTGATGCCACAGCCAGCCTTACATATTAGGCACACTGGGGAGCAAACTCAAGACCCCTGTATCAGCAGTCAGTGCCTTAACCATTGTGCTCCACTGCTGCTCCTCCTTGCCTGTCAGCACACCTACTTATGCTTTTCATTCCTTAAACTGCACAGTGCTGCCATAAAAAACAGTACACTGACCTTGCGGTACCTCATATGGCACCCTCTAAAGCGCACTATAAGCAACATTCTAGGGTGCCTTGGCTGACAGTGCACTTTAAAATGTGCCTTATAGGGCACCTTATGTTAACACGCTTTGGGAGTGTGTTTGCTAGTAGTGATAATTAAAATATGAATAAAATGCCTCCTAAAGCAATCTTCCCCTTAATATGTTATGCCTCAGCCAGTCTTGTTCATTGGGCACTTTGGGGGATTGAACCCCTGATCCCTGCACCATTGGTCAGTGTCTTAACCATTGTGCTGTGGCTCTGTTCCTGTGATTGCACATCAGCGCTCCGCCTTATACCGCCCATCATTTAAATGCCTCCTAAAATAATGCCTCAGCCAGCTGTCTCCATTGAGCACTGAACCCCTAATCCCTGCACCATTGGTCAGTGTCTTAACCATTGTGCTGTGGCTCTGCTCTTCTTCTTGCACATCAGCGCGCCACTTATACCACCCAGTATTATAATGCCTCCATAAACATCAGTGGGTCGCCTTATGCCGCCCAGTATTAATATGCCGCCAAAAACATTAGTGTGTCACCTTATGCTGCCCAGTATTTCTGCACCTCATAAATTACAGCCTCAGCCAGCTGTCTTTAGTGGGTACTGTGGGGGATTGAACTGCTGATCCTTGCATCGTTGGTCAGTGTCTTAACCATTGTGCTGTAGCTCTGCTCTTTTTCTTACACTTCAGCGCGCCACTTATGCCTCCCACGCAGCTATCTCATGCGCTAAGGGATGCGCCGCGCACCTTAGCGCATATGTAAATTCCGGCTTTTCTTTTTCAGGACGGAACGCCCAATCCTTATATGGCACCCGCACACTACCGGGGTTTTAGTAAACATGCCCCTTAGTTTTCTCATGCTAATATAATTCCCATGATGAAAAATCTGCACTAAAGGGTAGCACAATGGGCATGCAAAACGTGCAAACCGATGAATAAAAAATTATTCCTGGTAAAAAAAAATATGCTGAAGTTTTTTGTAGCACTGAATCTTTATAGCAGCTCAGGCCAGCATAAAGATGCAACATGGAAACAGAGGGGAAGCTGAGGAGAAATGCAACACTTCACTTCAGATCACCCAATATCCTTGGTGGCTCAAGGAGGCCCTCAGACTCCCAATCCCCTCCATCTGACTCTACAAAAGTCACTTCTGGTGGTCCGAGTCGGATCTTGGACCCCACTTGCCCTCCCTCTGACCCCAGAAAAGCAGTCCATGGTGATCCATTTGGATCCCACAGATCTCCAAGAGTCCCTGACCCCCCTCCCCAATCAATTTCCAAAGGTTTGGAGACAGGATCAATGTGCACTTGCTCCTGTCTCCAGCACCACCATCTTGACTGACCCCTAGCAGTACATCAAGCTCACCATTAGGTGTCAGCCTAAAAAATAAGGCAATGCAAGGGCTGCATTTCTGTTTTGGAAGACTAATCCCTAGTGGTGTATCCAGATTCAATGCTAAGGGTCTGATGCCACCAGTTTGCAAGACTTAGGCACCAGAGGCAGGGACAAGTGGGTGTTGCTCCTGCCTCCTAACTTTTAGAAGTACGAAGGTAGTCAGAGACTCTGGGCAACACTACAGCTTCTCTAGTCAACTTCATCTCTGACTGGGGTGCCTGGGTCAGAGATGCCATGATCTGGTGGTCCTGAGCCAGGGGTGCTCTGGATTGGGGAGCCCAAGCCAAGGGAACTTTGAACTCACTTGGACTAGGGGTGCCCTGGACTGGGGCACCTGTGCTGAGGTACCCTAGACCAGGGTGCCTGGGTCAGGCATGCCCTAGACCAGATAGTCAGGGGGTGGAATAGGGAGAATTTGGGAGTTGACCAGGTGGGGGGGGGGGGGGATCAGAACTGTCAAGGAGATCATATTAGAAGTGCTGAATAAACTGGAGAATTGAGGGAATTGGAGGAATTTGATGTGCCAGGGGAATCATGGGGTCTAGAATCCACTGGACCACCAGGGAAATTTTGTGTAATTATTAGGGGGTCCAGGGAGTTTGGCCTGTATTTTGTCATGTCTCCCTTCCTGTCATATTGTCAGCCAGTGAATGCTGACGTACTGACAGACAGGGAAATATTTACTCACGATGCAGCAAATATTTCAAGCTATCACTAAGGTGCACACTATGTTTTCTGACAGTGCACAGTTTTTGAAGAAGTGCTAATTTGCATGTCATTACTTTATTGCCTTAGGAGTAGAAATGTTTTAGCACATGCTTAGTGTACTCTTCTAATGCAGTACTTACAGCATTGATGTCTTCATGTTGAACCCTAAGAAAGTCTACCTTGTGTTCACACATCAACTCTAACATTCACTGGGGGAAGTTATTAAGCTGTTATAAAATATCATATTTTACCATATCTTAGTTTACTGTGGGAGTCACTAAATCTGCAGTAACTCAGTGCTTCAGGTTAGTAATTTCTTTGGTAAATGAATAATGCAACTTATGGTCAACCTTGAAAGCTGCATTAAGTTTCCTCCCTGTGAACATCGGGCCACTAATGCATGATCTTAAGGAGCATTATAAATGAGCCACAGCTTAATTTTGTACCACTTGGACCCCCTCCTTCCCATTCCAGCAAAACCCCCCACTCCCAGATACCTCAGACCCCCCCTACTCCCCCTATGACCATAGCACCACTAATGCACAGTGATGCCCACGTATCACCACTTAAAAGAGAAGCATCTTAAAATTCTTGTTTTTTAACTACATGGTAGCAGAAACCTTTGGGGTACACCACCAACTAAAGTAGTCACTCCCACACCCCGGCCTCTCCCAGCACAGAACCCTCATCACCCCAAAGATACCTCCCCCCAGCAAAGAGTCCCCACCCTCCAAGGACACCCTGGACTCCCCTCCTACCCTAAAAGGGACCCTACCCCCTCAAAGGCCCCCCAGTATCTACCATGTGTTTCCATGGTGTCTAGTGGGTGGGGCAGAAGTGATCCCCAGTCATCCCTGTCCTATCAGGAACCAATTAACTCCTAGTGGTAGTCATCCACTAGGCAGGCTAGGTGGCCGCCTTGGGCAGCAGACTGCTGTGGGAGGCACATGGCCTGATGCCCCCCCCCCATGCGCCCAGCTGCATCACCCTCCTCCCATGCTAAACTGTGATGCCGCCTCCCCGTTGCCATTGATTCCGGAAGTGGGTTGCTAGGCTCGGCGGCAGCATAGGGGAGAGGGCAGCACAGCTCAGCATGAGGGGGAAGGGCAGCGTGGTACATGGGGGGAAGCACGGTGCATGGGTGGTGCAGCATGGGGGGAGGGAGCACAGCTAGAGCTTCTGCCTAGGGCCGCAGAAACCTTTGGGTTGGCCCTAGTGGTAGTGGTTGTCTCGCAGTACTACCGTTAGGGATCCAGCTGCCAAATAATTAGTTCAGGGGTATCTTTGATGATGTGGCGGTTCCAGGGGGTTCAGGGGGAAGTGTGGGATTTTTGGTTGGGGGAGAAGGTTCACAGAGCTCTTTATTTACCTGTAGCTGTTTAAATGGTCTTTGAAAGCATCAGGCTATGTGTTGGTGCTGGTGGCCCCACGCTCCCAAGTTTAAGGTTGACATTATTTTTCCATAACTAATGTTGCCTGTGAAGTTCAACACAAGCTATGTTACTCAATTTGCACAATAGTGATGCATCTCATTAATATGTCACCCATGCATCTCATTAATATGTCACCCATGTTGCAGTAAACTAACATGCGGTAAGGTAAAATAATGCACCATTGTGCTTTTTAATGTACATTAAGGGCAAATATTTGCTTCACACACATCATTAACTACTCACTGCCCCTCGGAAGTCAAAATCTGGAAATCATGCTCTTTATTCTGTAAAACACTAAGTAGGTTGCAATAATAGCATTTTCTGAATGTTCTGACATTCAGTCAAATTTGTTTAGTACTATACTCTCATAACATAACAACCACTATACAATTAAAGCTAGGTGCCCTGAAGGACAAGGATATATTCTAATGGGACTTCCTCAAGCTTGCCAGAGCATCTGTGTCATAGAGAAAATTAGAACCATAACTCCAATTATGTCATGTTTCTCAATCTCTTGATTACTTTCTTCTTCACACTGCACCCTAACTAGTAACTATGTTAGCAGTATGATAATAAATGTTTTAATATCCATAGAACGTTGGACTCTATGATGAAAAATCATAGAGGAACGAAACTCTGTTTTAAGGTGCTAACAGAAAGACAGAATCATGTGCTGCACTGCCACCTAGTGGTCTACAGCGTTTTGTGATAAATCTTGGATTTCCATCATTTTCATGCCATAAATTTTGATCACAAAATCCAAAATTTAAACTGTAGGTGGGCTTTTCAAAGGTATTTAGGCAGTTTTCAGACTTGCAGATCGCCTAAATACTGCTCACTGGGCTCATCAGAGGCACTTGCGTGGTTAGTGCCATTGAATATCCCGGCTTTCAGCCACAAAGTGCCCCAATGCTATCCGGCTAGCATGGGGGCATTCCAGGGATGGAGCGGAGACAGCACCTAAGGGTAATCAGCTAGAGGCGATATTCAGCTGCTAGCCGGTTATCCTACAGTGGTTAAAGCTAAGACAGCTAAATGACTGCCTTAACTTTAGCCGCTTTTGCAATCTGGCCAGCAGCTGAATATCGCTATTGAACGTAATATTCATTCCGATGGCTGGATATGAACCCGGCATTGAATATCCATAGTAGTGACAGTTAGCCGCTTGAACAGTGTTGGCTATACCCCCCTCCTGTAGCTCACTGAAATATTAGAGGATCTTGAATAAAAGGCACTAGCTGCCAGCATGGCACTGATGTGTGCTAAAGGCCCACGTTGGACCTGCATTGACAGCTAGCACGGGGCCATGCTGGATTATGGCATTCACTGTCCATTGAGCGCTAGGGATGCAAGTGGGAGGAGAGTAGGTGGGCGGGGCAAGTGCCACACCAGGAGCACAGCCATGCATGGCAGGCTAGTAGCATGGGTACACACCTCCATAGGTGGCATTGAGTGTACCCACTCTCTTCTAGTACTGCAGCAGGGCCACATACACTGTGGTAACTGGCAGGAACATGCTTTCCATGCTCCCTGGCAGCTAATGCTGTGGTGTTGCCCTAACGCACCATGGCTTCACATCTTATGGGTGCATTAGCTGGAACACCACAGTGCCTTTTAGTAAAAGGGCCCCTTAATGTGTAGCTTTCTTGCTTAGTAACATTTATTTATTTATTTAAGGCTTGTCTACCTCTTCCATCATTCCAGCAGCTTGCAACTAGCATACATAATAAATTATGCATAAAATTAAACAATTAAAATACAAAATTGTAAATCGAAAAATACTAAAACATAATAGCAAATGAAAAGACAAAACAAATGACTTCCTCCCCAGTTAAAATTCATAAAACTGATTTAATTGGCTCACTACACAGATGATGCATGAGGGAGCCATGTTAGCACACTTCAACGTGGCAAACTAGTCAGAGGAGCAACTAACACCATCCACTGAGGTGGCATTAGTTGTACCCATGGTGCTTGCGCCAAACACATGTAGCAAGGGCTAAAAATGCCTGTGCTAGCTGTGCCATGGCATGAATGCCCCTGTCCCCCCCAGTTACTGTCCCAATGTGTGATACAAAGGTAATGCCAGATTTTTGGCAGGGGGCCCTGCGCTATTATTTAGTACCATGCCAAAACCCTTTGCTATCCTTTAGTGAACATGCTCCTAAGTCATGCACATTGTTGCACATTAACACATAAGAAACAGACCCTGCTCACAGAGCTTATAATCTATTCAAGACAAGCAAAGAGAACAAATAGGGGGTTAGGATAGTTCTTGAGGGAAATGTATCATTCGAAGTGCTCTTATGAGGTCCTCCTAAATACAGAGAATTGCAAAGCCTTTAAAGCAGAACAGACCAGCCCAGTGCTTAGTGAGGCAGGTTTCTGGTGGCAGAGGTATCAAGGTAGTACTAGTCAAGCTTTTTGAGATTTAACTCTAAAAATGCAAGGTCATACATTTGGGCCGCAACATTCCAAGGGAGCACTATAGTCAGGGCCAGCCTATGTGTGTCGGTCATCTTAGGCAGACCCCCTGCCACCCCCCATGCCACCATACTGCTGTGTCCCCTCCTCCCCTCGGCTACTGGATCACCATGCTGCTGCTGCTGCCTTCAGGCACACCGCGACATGGAAAGGAGGAATTTCTATGCTGACCTCCCACCCCAGCATCCACTGTCTCACCTGGGGGAGGAGGGCAGCATGGCAATTCCTCCCTTCCTTGCCACAGTGAGTCTGAAGGCAGCAGCGCGTGTGCTCACTGCATGCTGCTCCAACAGAACGTCACATCGGGGGGGGGGGGGCAGGAGCGGCATGATGTCAGTAGACACATGTTGGCCACTGCTTTAATGTCCCCCACAACACGGGTGCCATGGCTTGGAGGGAAGGAGGGATGGATGGATCAACTGGCATGCTGCCTGCCTAGTTCGCCTGGTGGATGGGACAGCCCTGAGTATAGTATAGGGAATGAAGTACTTCTGTTCAGGGCCAGAGCTAGGGTTTCTAGCGCCCCTTGCAACCTATAAATCAGTGCCTCTCCCTCATTATTATTAATGTTGGCTGCATCCTACCCTCCTTTTTTCCAAAACTGCTTTGTGAACTATTTTCAAGCGATTTTAGTATTTCTCCTTCAGATCCAGTGTTGTAAGAGAATAGCAGCAAAAGACCAAATGCATAACCAAAATAAAAATACTTAGTACTAAATACTTAGCATCATAAAAACAAGCTTTGATATAGTCCAAAAAAAAAAGAAAGAAAATCTGATTCTGGTCATCTTTCTGACAACAACATAAACATTCTCCAGTTCCAGACATTTTGTGTACTAATATAAAACACTGGAAAAGTCACTGAAAATCTACAAAGTCAAATCTAACCTACCATACCAGCATATACTTCCAAAATGCATACAATAAGGGGCCTACTCAGAAAAAAGCAGCACTACAAATACTGCAGTGTGCCCCAAAACCTCCATACACCTATTTGAAAAACTGTACAAGTCAAATTACTACAGTAAAGATCCCTACGAACAAACTCCATGTTAACAGAACACCAGGTCTTGGTCACACACTAAGGACACAGACCCTCACCAAGTACAGAATAAGTGACCACAACCTAAAGTAAAAATAAAAATATGTAAACAAAAATTAAACAGAAACCCCAAGAAAGCCAGACTCCGCATGCGGTGCCACACTAGATAAGAGAGGCAGTTCCCCATACTATTTGAAATATAAAGATAACGCAAAGTCCAATCACTAAATTAAAAATAAAATTATTTTTTCTACCTTTGTTGTCCGATGATTTTTGATCATGCTGGTCCCTATCTGAGGTTTCTGTTTTTCTCTGTCGTCTCTTAGCTCTTTTTCTATGGTCTATAGTCCATCTGCCATTTCTTGTCTCTCCTTTTGCTTTCTTCATTTTCTTCCATCAGCCTTTTTCCAGTCCCAGTAACCATCCCGAGTATAAGCCCCCTTTACAGCCTCCCCTCCCAGTATCTTCCCCTTGCATTCCCAGCACTGTTCCCTCTAAGCTGTGTGTGTGTGCGCGCGCACACACCTCGCCGAGCGAGCGCACATACTTTACAACAGAGCGCACAAAAATTACAGTTCTGATTCTGATAGAAAACAACACAGACGTCTTAAAATTTAAAAGTTGTTGTGTATTTATGGTTTTCACAAGTTCTACAGTATTTTCTAGTGCAATCAATGTGGTGTACATACTATATTCTCACGTGTAGTAAAATTTTAAAGTATATAACTCCGAGTGTTGTTATGTGGCACACAAAAATTTAACTTTCCTTCAAAAGCTGCACAGCTGATATTTTATGCACACACAGCCTACAGAAAATTAGAGGGAACATTGATTCCCAGCACCGCCACTGGTGTCTGTTCCCTTTTAGTCTCTCTCCTTCTCCATCATCCAACCCCTTCTAGTCCAAATATCATCCCAGGTATCAGCGAACTTCTAATCCCAGTGCCCCCTTCCTGTCACCCTCTCCTCTGTCCATCTGTCTTCCAGTGCCATCCCTGGGTGTCAGCTGCCTTCAAGCCACCACCTTCCCTCCAGCCTCCTCCATTCACTCTTTTCCGCTCCCTTCCAAACCCCCATGTGAGCTCCTTTCTAGCCCCCACCTTCTCCCCTGTCAGGTCTCTTCCAACCCCCCTCCTATTATGCAGCCACCTTCCAGCCCCATCCCAAAGTGTCTGCTCCCTTCCAGCCCCCCCCCCGTGTCTGCTCCCTTCCATCTCCCCCCCCAATGTCTGCTCCCTTCCAGCTCCCCCCGTGTCTGCTCCCTTCCAGCTCCCCCCTATGTCTGCTCCCTTGTAGCCTCCCCATGTCTGCTTCCTTCCAGCTCCCCCATGTCTGCTCCCCTCCTGTGTCTGCTTCCTTGTAGCCTCCCATGTCTGCTCCCTTTTGGCCTCACCCCTAGTCTGCTCCCTCCTAGCTCCCTAGTATCTTCTCCCTTTCAGCCCCCCCCCCCCATGTCTGCTCCCTTCCAGCTCCCCCCTGTGTCTGCTCCCTTTCAGCCCCCCTCCCCCATGTCCAATTCGTCCTTCAAAAAAGAAAGCAGCCTTGGGAACATTTCTCTGTTCCCGCGGCTCTGCTCTCTTTTAAACTGCTGGGTCGCGGAAATGCTTTTTCTTGCTATTAGAAACTCCAGGACCTGAGCGTGATTGTTTCTGATGATCTTAAAGTGGCTAAACAGGTAGAGAAGGTGACAGCAAAAGCCAGAAGGATGCTTGGGCACATAGGGAGAGGAATAGCCAGCAGGAAGAAGGAGGTGACAGCGCCGCTATATAAGTCTTTGGTGCGACCTCATTTGAAGTATTGTGTGCAATGCTCGAGACCACATCTTCAAAAGGATAGAAACAGGTTGGAGTTGGTGCGGAGGGTCGCTATCAAAATGGTCAGTGGGCTTCATTGTAAGGAATATGGGAAAGACTTAAAGATCTCAGTATGCATACTTCGGAGGACAGGGATGATATGATAGAAATGTTTAAATACCTCCATTACGTAAATGCACATGAGGAGAGACTATTTCAATTGAAAGAAATCTCTGCAATGAGGCAACATAGGATGAAGGTGAAAGGGGATAGGCTCAGGAGTAATATGTGGAAATATTTCTTTATGAAAAGAGTGGTAGATGCATGGAATAGTTTCCCAATGGAAGTAGTAGAGATGAGGGCAGCATCTGAATTCATGTAAGCATAGGACAAACACAGAAGATCCCTAAAGAAAAAAAAAAAGAGACTGTAGTAGTTGGTATGGAAGGGCAGACTGGATAGGCCATATGGTCTTTATCTGCTGTCCTGTTTCTTTATTTCTAATAGAGAAGTGCATTCATGAGCACAAATTTGGTTCACTTCGGTACCTAAAAATTGTAGTGTTTACAAGTCACATGTATGCCTTATACCTATGAATTTATGCACATACACTTGATTGTGCACATAAAAAATGTTCTTTTGTGCATATTGTCATCAGGGCCGGCACTACCATTAGGTGAATTAGGAGGTTGCCTAGAGCATTGGCCCTCTGAGAGCACCCGCTGCCACTGCTGTTGCCCCTCTCTGGGACCGACAGTGGTGCCAATGGCTTTAAACAACCCCGCAGCGCTTACCTTCATGCTTCGGCGCTGCATGACTGTTTGCTTCCACTCCTCTCCAACTCTCGATGCCAACTTCTGTTTGCATGACTTCCTGTGGGCATGGACGGCACACTGCAGTTAGCTCACGATAATTTCTGCACGCTGTCAATGTTGCAGTTAGCACGGGTGCCCTGAACGCCACCTCAGAGGGAGACGTTAAGTGCACCCATGCTAACTGCAAATGAACTTCACGCATGGTAAGAGCCTTTTCCTGCTGTAAGTGTGGGGAGATGCCGGGCAAGCCTCTAACAGTGACCACGTGGCTTCTGCACTTACTGTCTATTGGATTTTGCTCCTACTATGCAGTATGTGCAAAACCTGGCCACGCTTTAGTAAGAGGACCCTTTAATGATTAAACCTTTGGGCTTTCCTTGGCGGTGTCAGCTCTATACTTTAATTCAAATTATTTTATGGGGAAGAACTGTTATAGTAACTGGGGCTATTCAGATTTTTGGAAACTTTTTTCATGAAATTGCAGAGACTTTTCTAAAAAGGATTTATATGGCAGGGTGGAGGAGTAGCCTCAGTTGCAAACTTTAGATTATAAGCCCTCAGGTGTCAGGAAAATACCTGCAGTGCATGATGGCAACTCACCTTGAACTTCTGTGAAAGCTGCGATCTAAATCCTATGTATACAGAGAGAATGCTGCATAATGTAAACACTGGCAATGCAATCATTCTTCACTTACAAATCCCACCATAGAAATTCCCATATTATCTTCTTATGAACTGCAGGGATACTGACAATATGGAGCATGTTTACTAAAGTGCGATAAGTGGTTTTTCAGCTTCTGTGCAGCATATGTAAAACTACTTTGCAGTAGCTGCAAAGTCTGTGTGGTATCTGCAGGGGGCGTGCTTACCGCTCTGACCCGTGATCCCTGCATTGTGATGTCTTCCCACTAGGGGTAGCACCACGAGACCAGAGCCATTTTACTTTGTGCCAGTGAAGGAGGCAGGAGAAGGGAGGACTGCTCCTGCTCCCTGCCCTCTGGACCACCAAGGATATTGTAGGTAAGGGCTAGGGGAGTTAGAGGGATGGGTGATTGCCCAACTGGCTCGCTAGGAGTGATCTTGTTTAGGTAGAGGGGTTAGAAGGGTGGACCAACTGGCTAGCCAGGTTTGATTTCCACTAGGAGGCTTGCCCTCTGGACAGTTTCACGTAGCATTCAGGAGCTGTCCAGGGTGGATGGATGCTGATGTGGAGGAAGCCATTTAAGGATGCCATTGTTCCAGATCATTAGATTCAGGGCATTGGCACTCCTTATGGAAAGATGAGTGGACCTGGATGGGATCTGTGTGTGTGTGTGTGGGGGTGTCTGCTGAGTTTTGCTGCTGGGCCGCTGTCAATTGATGACATTATCTGCAGTGGTAATGTTGGCAGCCATCGTACGATACTTGTTCACGCAGTGGCTGCCTCACCATGTCTTTTCCCCTCCCCAATCCTGCCTCCCCCCACCTCTACTTCATCAAATGCAGCTATCACGGAAAATAGTCTGTGATAACTGAATTTTGACCACGTTAGCTGTCACTGTGCCACAATCTTTCCCACGTTAGTGCCACAATGACAGCTAATGCCGTTTAGTAAACATCCCCCTAAGTTCTGTGATTCTGACAAGCTGCTCAGCCTAGGTAAGCATTTAATTCTGTCTTGCATTTCACTTTCAGAAGTGCACACTCTTTATTGAGCTCTTCAGTAAGTCTGGGTAACACTGCAGGCACTTTCTCTTATTGCATGCTCATTGATGCTGCTCTCTATATTTCTTGGCACAGCAATTTTCCCCCTATTCTGTTGATGTTGTAGCTTGATCAGAACTAGGGCTGAGATCCAAGGCTATGAGACTTCATTGGCAACTACCAAAGGATTTTTCTCCAATTTTACAGTATATCTGCTCCTGACTTAGCCCAGTCACTGCAGTGGTAGTTCTTTGCTAAAAAAAAAAAGCATGCACCTTCCAGAATCCTATAATTGTGAAGCCTAAGTTCAGCCACTGGGTGTCACCATTGTACAATGGACGTTATGGACACTGCTCCTTCAGTAGCCCCAGCAAATCATGAAACAGAAAACTTGAGGTGGGAATCAAACCTAAGTCATCCATACTACAATACAGAGCACTGACAGCTACTGTGTATATTTTTATCTGCATTATAGTCTATATGGTTAAGAGGACAATATTCAAAGGAATTTTACCAAATAAATAGATATATACTTGGGCAAATAGGGGTTTGTTTACTAAAGTGTGGTATAGCTCTGCAATTCCCGTGGCTTAATGGGCAATTGAACATGTAATAATTATAAAGCCACAACATTACAGGTATTCCCAACATTTGGCAATTCAGTTAACACAGAAAAAATTTCTTTACCACACACTAACTGAATGACAGATAATACATAGTCAACTTTACCTCTTGACATAGCATTATCAGCATTTCTTTCAATAAATATATTTATTTTGACTAACATATTCTTTGAGATATAATCATTTGATAGCCTTCAGTGGATTAGAAATATAAAGAGAAGCAATAAAACACACAGACCATGACAACAAAATTACAATTAAACTTAATAATATAAGAATTAAACAATGAAAACTGACAAAAGACATAAATAGAAAAAAGATCATAAAAACCACTTCATTAACTATAAGTCACCTACCCCGCTCATGTCCTGTCTCTTCCTGCATTAGCTGTGTAATATGGAAATTCACACGTGCTAGTAAGGCACCATGCTGTTAGCATGGGCCTGGGCTGTTAATACGTGGTAATTCCTAGGTTAAACAGACATAGTAACATAGTAAATGACGGCAGATAAAGACCAGTATGGTCCATCTAGTCTGCCCAGTAAGATGGCAAGAGTAGGTGCACCTGCCGCTCCATGCAGGCCACCCTTCCCCATGTCTTTGTTTAGGGGTGAACCCACCGTTCTGTGTAGGACACCCCTGTTTTTTGAGAAATTAGATAGTTCCGTTTATTTTGATTTTATCCTGTTGCTGTAAAGGGATCCACTGTGTCTGTCCCATGCCATTTTGAATTCTGTCACTGTGTTTGCTCCCACCACTTCCATCGGGAGAGCATTCCAAGCATCCACCACCCTTTCAGTGAAAAAATATTTCCTGACATTGCCTTTCAATTTACCCCCTTGCAGCTTCATGTTATGCCCTCTAGTTTTACAGCTTCCCCGTCTTTGGAAGAGGTTTGTTTGTTCATTATTTCTCTTTAAGTATTTAAAGGTCTGAATCATATCTCCCCTATCCCTCCTCTCCTCCAGAGTCTACATATTTAGGTCTTCAAGTCTCTTCTCATAAGGCTTCTGACGCAGGCTTCAAATCATTTTGGTCACCTTCCTCTGAACAGTTTCCAGTCTTTTTACATCCTTTGCAAGATATGGTCTCCAAAACTGAACACAATATTCCAAATAAGGCCTCACCAGTGACATTAGTATCTCTTCCTTTCTGCTGGTAATTCCTCTTTGTATGCAACCCAACATCCTCCTGGCTTCTGCCACTGCCTTGTTGCACTGTTTTACCACCTTGAGATCCTCAGAAATAATCACATCGAGATCTTTCTCCTGGTCCATGCACACCAACCTCTCGCCCCCTATCGCGTACATTTCCCTTGGATGTCTGCTTCCCAAGTGCATGACACTGTACTTCTTTGCATTAAATCTTAACTGCCAAGCATTAGACCATTCTTCCAGCTTTTGTAGATCTTTCCTCATGTTATCCACTCCCTCAGGGGAGTCCACTCTTTTGAAAATTTTCGTGTCACCTGCAAAAAGACAGACTTTTCCTTTCAGTCCTTCAGCAATATCACTCACAAATACATTGAACAGTGCCGGGCCCAGGACCGAACCCTGGGGCACCCCACTAATCACCCTCCTTTCATCCGAGTGAGCTCCATTTACCTATTGTCTGTCAGTCAACCAATTTCTGATCCAGTTTACCACCTTGGGACCCATCCCTAAACTACTGAGTTTATTGATAAGCCTCCTATGAGGAACAGTATCAAAGGCTTTGCTGAAATCCAGGTAGATGACATCCATCTCATGCCCCTGATCTAGTTGTCTGGTCACCCAGTCAAAGAACTCAATCAGATTTGTTTGGCAAGATCATCCTTTGGTAAAACCATGTTGCCTTAGATCATGCAACCTGTTGATTTTGAGAAAGTCCACTATTCGCCCTTTCAGGGGCGCCTCCATTACTTTTCCCACCACCAAGGTATGGCTCACGGGCCTGTAGTTTGTCACTTCTTCCTTGTCACCATTCTTGTGAAGAGGTAACACATCAGCCCTTCTCCAGTCCTGAGGAACTTCTCCTGTTTCCAAGGATCTGTTCAAAAGATCCTTTGACGGCCCTGAAGAACCTCTCTGAGCTCTTTCAGTATCCTGTGATGTATCCCATCCGGTCCCATGGCCTTGTTCACTTTCAGTTTTGCAAGTTGTTCTAACATATCATCTTCAGTGAATGGTGTGGTATCTACTTCATTCCCATTTTTATATTTGGGAGTCACAGATGGTCCTTCTCCAGGATTTTCTTTAGTAAAAACAGAGCAGAAGTAGTTGTTTAGCAATTTCGCTTTTTCAATGTCACTTTCCACGAGTCCATTCCCAGCACTTCTGAGTCCTGTAATTCCATCTCTGATTTTCTTCCTCTCCCGAATATACCTGAAGAAAGTTTTGTTGCCACACTTCACATCTTTAGCCATCTTTTCCTCTGCCTTTGATTTTGCTTTCCTTATTTCTCTTTTTGTCTCTTTAGTTTGATCCTGTATTCATTTCTGTGTTCCTCTGCAAGCTTTTGAATTATGTGAAAGCTGTGTTTTTTGCCTTTATTTGAGCAGCCACTTCTTTGGAGAGCCAAATAGGTTTCCTTCTCCTCTTGTTTTTATTTACTTTCCTTACATATTTATCTGTTGCCCCTTTTATTGCCACATTTAGTTTAGCCCATTGCAATTCATTTTCACTTATCCCCTCCCACCCTGCCAACTCCTCCTTCAGGTACTTGGCCATTTTACTGAAGTCAGTGTTTTTGAGGTTTAGGACTTTGAGCTTGCTATGATTGGACTGTACCTTGGCTTTTATCTCAAACCACACCATGTGATGATCTTTGCTGCTCACAGGGGCACCCACCCAGACATTCGACACACTATCACCTTTGGTGAGCACTAAATCCAGCATTGAGTTTTCCCTGGTTGGTTCCATCACCATTTATCTAAGTAACACATCTTGGAAAGCATCCACAATTTTTTTGCTTCTTTCCAGATTTGCAGAAGGAGTAATCCAATCCACATCGGGTAGGTTAAAGTCACCCAATATGATCACTTCCCCCTTTGTGGCTATCTTGGCAATATCTATAATCAATTCATTATCTATTTCTTCGATTTGAGTCAGAGGTCTGTAGACTACAGTAGTATGGATGACAGTGCCATCTCCTCTTTCCAACACAATCCAGAGTGCTTCTTCTTTTCCCCATGCCCCCTGCATTTCAGTAGCTTCAATATTGCTTTTGACATACAAGACTACTCCTCCTCCTTTTCCACTTTCTCTGTCTCTTCTGAATAGATTATAGCCAGCAATGGCTATATCCCATTCATGCGATTCATTAAACCATGTTTCTGTAATGGTCATAATCTCCAAGTCCATTTCCACCATTAGGGCTTCCAGGTCTGGAACTTTGTTGGCTAATCGAACATTTGTCGTCATTGCTTTGCAGCATTTAACTGGCTTGCATGTATTTTGCATTGATTTTGTTCTACCCACTTCTTCCCACTTGTCGTTGATGTGTGGTTTAAAAGTGTGGCTGTTACTAATGTTATTCTGGTTTTGCCGAGAGTGACGTCCTGAACTTCTCCTTCCCCATGTGCCACCCCCTTTTTCTAGTTTAAATGCATATCCACATACTGCCTGAATTTTTCACTTAGGATTCTTTTTCCTGTGACAGAAAGATATAGTCCATCCGCACAGTATAGTCTCTTGTTCGTCCATCTGTTTCCCCAGTCGCCTATAAATCTGAATCCTTCGTGTTTGCACCAGCTCTGGAGCCATGTATTAAAGCTGTTTATGTGATGCAGCTTATCTGCCCCCTTATCAAGAACAGGTAGAACTTCTGAGAATGCTACAGTGTTAACTATGGGCTTGAGTTTCTCTCCCAGAGTTTGGAAGTCCCTTTGAACTGCAGAGGCACTGTTTCTAGCCAGGTCGTTTGTACCCAAATGGATGGCAACATCAATTTTGGAGTGCTCAATTTCTGCACTAACTACATCAACAATTTAGTTTGTATTCCTGCTGGCTGAAGAGTTTGGGAGGCATTTGACTATCTTCTCTCCTTTGAACTGTGTTCCCAAGTTGGTGCCTCTGATGATGGAATCTCCAAGTAGTAGTAGTTTTCTGTTTGGTGAGTTTTTCTTCATATTTGGTGCTTTAGCAGGAGATTGGGTATTGACTGTCTCATTTAAGGGCTCTTCAGTTTCCATGGATTGGGCATCCTCATTAACCAAAGCAGAGAAGGCATTATGTAGGGATATCTCTTGATGTATAGGGTGTCTCTGTGTTACAGGTCGCAATCTAACTGAGCCCACTGTGATCCATTTGTTCCTGGGATGTTTGATTCTTTGTGGGAGCGGTGGTGGACTTTGTTTGGTTTGTATCCTAGAAGAGGTGCGTTTCATTGTAGCTAGTTCTTCCCTTAGTACAGTCAATTCTCTATGCATGGCAGCTATCTTGAGACATATAGGACAAGCTGTTAGGTTCCAAATGATTCTTCTCAGAATGAAAGCACCACAGTTATTGCACTGAATACATGACATGCTGATTAAGCGGTCCTAAAAGGAGAAGAAGAAAAGGTGGGCTTAACACCAAAATAAAAGGATAGATGTCAACGTTTGTAACCACAATATAGGCAATGCAGCCTGGGGTGGGTGGGGTAAGGGGTAGGTGGGCAGGAACCTAAGTGTCCCGGGCCAATAGGCCTTATATTTATTTTATTTTTATTTTATTTATTTATTTTATTTTACTGCATTTATATCCCGCTTTTCACTGGGTCAAAGCAGTTTAACATAAAAAGGTGTGTGTGTGTGGGGGGGGGGGGACAATAATCAAGTTGACAGAGAGAGAGAGGGGGGTCGTCACCAGGGGGATAACATAGGTGATCTTCACAGAAAGTAACAGTACTAGAAAGTTGACATTTTATATGAACTCAAGGCACACTCAGATATCTGCTGTAAGGGCTACACAAGGAATGTAGGCAGTCAGAATATTCCCAAAAATGAATGTATAACCAACAGTTAAATTCTGCATTAGCAACAAAACAGGCAAAAAAAGATAGAAGGCTGAAAGCTTAGCTGTGTGGAGGCTCTGGAAGCTGTGAAGACCAGAGTTATAAAATGACCCCAAGGGTTACTGTGTAAAAAGAAGGTGCAGAAGATGTCTGTGCCTGCTTTTATGTGGCCTGAATGTAGCTGTGTTCAGGCAAGGAGTTTGGGTGGAGTTTGGGTGGAGTCATACAAAACACATGTATTTTATCAAATACACAGGTGTAAATGTATGTGGGGACATGCAATGCAATATGTGCCTTCAAGTCAGTCCTGACTCCTGGTGACCCAGAAGCTCCTGGGTTTTCTTGGCAGTATCACCAGAAGTAGGTTGCCAGGCCTTTCTTCTGAGGCAATGGAGGGTCAAGTGACTTGCCCAAGAACACAAGGAGTGCTAGTGGGAATTGAACCCTGGTTGCTTGGTTACCAGGCCAGCGTTCTAACCACTAGGCTACACTAGGCATTAACCTTTAAAAAGGAGATAGAGCAGCTTTTAAACTAGATAATAGGGGAAAGCCGACAGTCGCCCAAGAGCGGATGGTTCGGAAGAATGTATCCTTGAAGGATACTACAAAAAGCAGAGAGGTTCCAAAAAAGAGTAAAGTAGCCCAAATGCCCTCGAGTATGGAGCAGACAGAACTTAAAGATCCCAAATTACCCATGTCTACCAATAGCCAAATTAATATGAATAAAATACAGTCTCTAAAATGCTTGTATGCAAATGCTAGAAGTCTACAAAACAAGATGGGAGAGTTAGAATATATAGCACTAAACGAGAGGTTAGATATGATTGGAATATCAGAGACATGGTGGAAGGAGGACAACCAGTGGGACACTGTGATACCTGGGTACAAACTATATCGAAATGATAGAGCTGATCAAATTGGTGGAGGGGTTGCGCTCTATGTTAGAGAGGGCATTGAGTCAGAAAGGATTAAAGTTTTGCAAGAAACAAAATTTGCTGTAGAATCTCTATGGATTGAAATTCCATGTAAAAAGGGGAAGGCGATGGCAGTGGGGGTGTACTATCGTCCGCCTGGCCAGAATGAACAAATGGATGATGAAATGCTCAAAGAAATCAAGGAAGCTAGCAAAAGTTACAGTGCAGTAATAATAATGGGTGATTTCAATTACCCCGGCATCGACTGGGTCAGTGTCACAACAGGACATGCTAGGGAGATAAAGTTCCTAGATGAAATAAATGACTGCTTCTTGGAGCAGCTGGTTCATGAACCGACCAGAGGGGAAGCAATATTAGACCTAGTCCTTAGTGGAACACCAGATGTAGTGCAAGAGATAAGGGTGTTGGGGCCACTTGGCAATAGTGATCATAGCATGATCGCCTTTGATTTAATTAGTGGAGGAGGGATAGTAAGGAAATCCACAGTACTACCCTTTAACTTTCGAAAGGGAGACTATGATAGAATGAGGAAAACAGTTAAGAAAAAACTAAAAGGAGCAGTTGCAAAGGTTAAAGACGTACATCAAGCTTGGGTGTTGTTGAAAAATACTATCTTGGAAGCCCAGACCAGCTGTATTCCACGCTTTAAGAAAAGTGGAAGGAAGTCCAAAAAATTGCCAGCATGGTTTAAAGCTGAGGTCAGAGAGGCTGTTGTTGCCAAAAAAGCATCTTTCAAGAAATGGAAAAAAGAGCCAAATGATGAAACCTGGAAACAGCACAAGCACTGGCAAGTCAAATGCAAGGCATTGATAAGGCAGGCAAAGAGAGAATTTGAGAAGAAGCTTGCTGCGGAAGCAAAAACGCGAAATAAAGACCTTTTCAAGTACATTCGTAGCAAAAAACCCGTGAGAGAGTCAGTTGGTCCATTAGATGATAAAGGGGTTAAAGGAGCACTAAGAGGCGACAAGGCGATAGCGGAGAGACTGAATGAATTCTTTGCTTCGGTCTTTACTGAGGAAGATGTAGGGATGTTACCCACGACTGAAGTGGTATTTAAAGGTGTGGAAGAATTGAAGGAAATATCGATACATCGGGAAGATGTCTTACAACTATTAGATAAACTGAAGAGTAGCAAATCACCTGGGCCGGATGGTATACATCCAAGGGTGTTGAAAGAACTGAAATTTGAGATTGCAGACCTGCTATCAGTAATCTGTGAACTATCATTAAAATCATCTCTAATACCTGAGGATTGGAGGATCGCCAATGTAACACCAATTTTTAAAAAGGGTTCGAGGGGTGATCCGGGAAACTACAGACCGGTGAGCCTGACATCAGTACCGGGAAAAATGGTAGAAACAATCATAAAGAATAAAATTACTCAGCATATAGATAGTCATGACCTAATGGGAGACAGCCAACATGGCTTTAGACAAGGAAGATCTTGTCTTACTAATCTGTTATGTTTTTTTGAAGGAGTGAATAAACAGGTGGACAAAGGTGAGTCGGTTGATATTGTGTATCTGGACTTTCAGAAAGCCTTTGACAAGGTCCCTCATGAGAGACTTTTGGCAAAACTAAAGAGTCATGGGATAGGAGGCAGTGTACTACTGTGGATCAGGAACTGGTTAAAAGATAGAAAGCAGAGGGTAGGGCTAAATGGCCAATTTTCCCAATGGAGAAAGGTGAATAGTGGTGTACCCCAGGGATCTGTGCTGGGTCCGCTGCTTTTTGACATATTCATAAATGACCTGGAAAGTGGAATAACGAGTGAGGTTATCAAATTTGCTGATGACACAAAACTATTTAAAGTTGTTAAAACCCAGGAGGATTGTGGAAAATTGCAAGAGGATCTTGATAAATTGGAAGACTGGGCATCAAAATGGCAGATGAAATTTAATGTGGAGAAGTGCAAGGTTATGCACCTAGGGAAGAACAACCCAAACTATGGTTACACGATGCAAGGTTCCACATTAGGAACCACCACCCAAGAAAAAGATTTAGGCGTCCTTGTGGATACCATGTTAAAACCCTCGGCCCAGTGTGCAGCGGCGGCCAAGAGAGCAAATAGAATGCTAGGTATGATAAGGAAAGGAATGGAAAATAAAACAAAAGATATTATAATGCCTCTATATCGTTCCATGGTGAGACCGCACCTTGAATATTGTGTGCAATTCTGGTCGCCATATCTTAAAAAGGATATAGCAATTTTAGAAAAGGTTCAGAGAAGAGCCACCAAAATGGTAAAGGGGATGGAAGGCTACTCCTATGAAGAAAGGCTAAAAAGGTTGGGGCTCTTTAACCTGGAAAAGAGACGGCTGAGGGGAGATATGATAGAAGTCTATAAATTAATGAACGGAGTGGAACGGGTAAACGTAGATCGATTGTTTACCTTATCAGAATATAGAAAGACTAGGGGACATGCAATGAAGCTACAGGGTAAACTATTTAAGACTAATAAAAGAAAATATTTTTTCACTCAACGTGTAATCAAACTCTGGAATTTGTTACCGGAGGATGTAGTAAAGGCTGTTAGTGTAGCTGGGTTTAAAAAAGGTTTGGACAAGTTCCTGGAGGAAAGGTCCATAAACCATTATTTAGAAGGGACCCAGGATATCAATGCTTGAACCAATACAAGCATTGTGGAACCTGTGTCCCTTGGGGAAACTGCTAGGTACGTATGACCTAGATTGGCCACTGTTGGAAACAGAATACTGGGCTTGATGGACCTTGGTCTGACCCAGTATGGCATATCTTATGTTCTTATGTCCTCCACTCCATGTAGGGACATATGAGGTGATTTTGTGAAGACACATTGGTGCTTATGTTGTCTGTTAAATAGACACCTACTTGATGTCCTACCTAGGCCACCTTTTATAAAGTTATCATCCACAATTTTAACTGCATTAAAAGGAGACATTTCTATGAGCATGTTGAAGGCAGCAGAGGACAATAACGGGCATATAGGGAATTTCCAAAATGCATGTTCTATTATGCCTCCACCCAGCTGCTCACACAAATAACAGATGCAAAGTACAGAGGGCCCAATATTCAAAAGGGTTTATCCAGTTAGCAGGACCCGCTATCCGGACAAACCCCGCTGAGCCCAACCGTCAGCAGCACTGCCTGGAGAGTAATGCTAAACAGTTCCTCCATGGAACTATCTGGACAGCACCAGATTGCTACGTCAGCAGAGCAAGGGCAGTCCATTACTTAATGGTGATTCTTCAGACCACTAATCAAATAAGAAGTTGCATAATTGTAAGTTTAAAAAAAAAAGTAGACCTCAATTTATGCGGTTTGGCTATCTGGATAGTGGTTGAATATCGTCGCTATGCTGATAGCCAGTGGTGGTAGCTGCTGAAACTGGACATTCAATGGAAGCTGCTGCTTGGGCACTTCCTCTAAATATCTAGTTTAATTTTGGCCGTCGCGGTCAGCGTTTCAAAAAACACTGGCTGCCATAGGCCGAATGTCAGGCGGAGAGTCTCTTGATGTATGGGGTTTGAACCTGTTCATTTCTGAAGCAAAACTAAGTCGGTTGCTTCCTTTTAAGGACTACTGCAATGTTCTTATGCCAAAAAAGACCCTTTATTTTGCACACAGTGCAGGCTAATAAAAATTATCCTCAGAAGCTTTGGCTGCTCTGTTCAAATAGTTTTCTTGCCAATTTTTATTGTATGGAAACTGATGTTTTTCTGATTCAGGTGTGCCTAACATATATGCTGAATTTTGATACATTATTTTACTAAACTTTCACTGTTGCAGTTCTGTGTATTCTGAGCTTTGTTACCTAAGTATGACTAGATGTTACCTGTTGCAGACTGATAAACTTAAGATGGCTTACTTTAAGGGGCCAGTTTACTAAAGCATGATACATTTTTGCCATCAACATAGTTAATGTCAAAATTTTCCACACATTAGCAAGGAATCATCAGCACTAAACTTTTTAGCCAAAATAGGGGCATGTTCATGTTAAGGAGGCAAGAACTCAGTAGCAGCAACTTAACACATGTTGAATGTCACTGGCAGTGAATTAAAGGTACCCTTTTGCTAATGTGCAGTAATTCGCACGCATTTGCATTTCCTACTTTTCTCCTCTATCCTGCTGTACCAGAGGAACTATTCTTTGTATGAATGTCTATGCTGTGAGGAGGGTGAGAGTACTGGCCAATTGGAAGGAGTGGCGGAGAGGCATAAACGACTTCTCTCCTGGATGTGATTGGACTGTGTGTGGGAATGCGCGTGGCATTACATTCATTCAGGGCCGGCTTAAGAGATGTTTCAGTGAGGCGCTGGCTCAGGGTACACAGGAAGGGGCACAGGAAACCCGCCTCACTCTGCCTCCCCAGCCCACAGCATTAACACAGCTGTGGCAGCATTTGCTTTTGCTCTTGCAACTGTGCTAATGCCAGCACCACGGTTTGAGTATAGCACAGCCACGGAAGCAAAAGTGAATGCTCCTATGCCTGTGTTGTTGCAGGAAAGGGGGAGCTGATGGCAGATGCTGGGGATGTGGGGGGTGGGGGTGCAGGAACTGGGCTGAGGACTGTAAATGGGCTAATGCAGAGATTGCAGGGTCTGACTGATATTGGCAATGGGCTGATACTGGGGCTGGGAACTGGTACTGGATATGAGCTGATATGGGACTGGGGAACTATTTGATACTGGTGATGGGCTGATACTGGGAATGGGACTGGACTGGGTCTGGGGGACTAGAAATGCACTGATACAGGGGCTCGGGGACTGGAAAGGACTGATACAGGGGCTGGGGGCAGACTGATACTGGCAATGGGCTGATACTGGGGACTGGGAGCTGGTACTGGAAATGGACTGACATTGGGGCTGGGAGGGACTAAAATTTTTATTTTATTTATTTATTTACCTATTTCTTTTATACCGCCCCTTCCAGAGATCAAGGGCGGTTTACATATAACAGATTAACAGTCTTGTACACAATTTGTATACATTTTACATAGAACAGTAGAAATCAACTATTTACATTGAACAGTAAGTATAAACTTTGTAGGTATTGTAACAAAAAACAAGCAAACATATCAAACTTTGTACAAAAGTATATTTACATCGTGTAGTGTGTGTGGTGTATGGGGTAGAGATTGGCGTAGGTGCTGGAATTTAGTTCCTTTTATTTTTGTCATCTTTGGGGCGTGTGTGGGGGGGACAGGCTTGTGGTTAGATTGTTGGGGTTAAAGGAGTTTGTGCATGGGTGCCCACATTTGTGGTAGAGCTGGCTTTGGGGGAGTAGGGGATTTCGAAGTGTTCAGTGAACAGGTAGGTCTTTAATTCTTTTCTGAATTGGATGAGGTCTCTTATGGTGCGAAGTTCAATAGGGAGGTCGTTCCAGAGTGTAGGAGCAGTGAATGAGAATGCTCTAGAGCTAGTGGTATTCTTGGTTTTACAGATGGCTTTAGGTATGATGAGGGAGTGGGCTGCGTTTTGTCTGAGGGTCCTTGTCGATGTTGGAGACTGCAGTAATGTGGTTAAGTGTGAGGGGGCTATGTCGTTTATGAGTTTATAGGTTGTTAGGATAATTTTGTATTTGATTCGGCTGTTTATAGGAAGCCAGTGGAGTTCCAGCAGTATTGGGGTTACGTGGTCTGTTAGGTGGGCTTTAGCAATTACTTTTGCACAGATGTTTTGTGCTCTTTGTAGAAGGTATGTGCTTTTTTGAGGGAGGCCTATTAGGAGACTATTGCAATAGTCGAAGTGAGGGGTGATCAGTGTACTTACTACGGATCTAAAGTCTTGTGTTTCAAGGAGTGGCCTTAGGTGCTGAATAGTTTTGAGTTTGTAGAAAATGGTTTTTACTGTTTGTTTTATGTGTGGCAGCATGGATAGGGTGTGGTCTATTATTACCCCTAAGTATTTTACCTGTTTTCTGACAGGTATTGAAGTTTTGTTGATTGTGATTGTTTCCGGGTAAGTGTTTTCAGTCATAGAAGATCTTGTTACAAACATTGCCTCAGTTTTTTTGAGATTTATGCTGAGGTAGTTCGTTTCCATCCAGGAGGAGGTCTCGGCCATGCATTTGGATAGAGAGTCATATGTATGGTTTTTAGTGGTTATGGGGATAGCTAGCATGATGTCATCAGCATATATAAAATGGTTAATCCTGTGTTTTTTAAATATGTTTGTTATCGGTTGTAGATACAAGTTAAATAGGAGGGCTGAAAGGGCTGATCCTTGGGGTATTCCTTGTCCTTGGGGGAATGTTTCTGATGTTTGTTGATCAATTTGGACGCGTATTAATCTATGTGAGATGTAGGATTTGAACCAGTTAAGGACAATCCCGCCTATTCCTAGGTTTTTCTAATCTGTTGATCAGTGTCTGGTGATTAATGTTATCAAAGGCAGCAGAGATATCTATAAATAGGAGTAAGAAGCCTTGGTGTTTGTCATCTGTGCCCTTGATGAGGAAGTCCATAAGTGTGATTAGGAGGGTTTCTACTCCGTGGAAAGGGCGGAAGCCAAATTGGTGTGAGTCAAGTGGTTTGTGTTCATCAATGTGTTCCTGTAACTGAATTTGAATTGTTTTCTCTATTATTTTAGCTATGAATGGAATGCTGGCTATGGGTCTGTATGAGTTTGGGTCTTTTGAGTCAAGCTTATTATTCTTTATTATTGGTCGGAGTGTTGTGAGTTTTAGGGCATCAGGCATGATGCCCTGTGAAAGGGATTGGTTAACTATGTGTTGTAGATTTACCGCTAGTTCATCTTTCACACACTTAATCCATGAAACGGGGCATGGGTCGAGTGGGGAGGTGGTGGTGTTTATCATTGTTATGATTTTGAGAAGTTGCTTTTGTTCTACCAACTGGAAGCTTGTCCATTCATGTGTGGTTTTCGTGTTTGATAATAGCGGGGTTGGGGTAGTGGTCTTGTTTTTTAGTTTTTCTGCAAAATGTTTTGCTAGAGTTTGTATGTTTATTGCTTGTTGTTTAGGTTCGGTGTTACTAGTTTTGGTTAATGTTTTTACTATCGCAAATAACTCCCTAGGGCGGTTGATGGATGAGTTTATTACTTTTGAGTGGTAGTCTCTTTTTGATTTGTTAATTGCGTTTTTGTATTCTATGAGTAGGAGCATGTATTGTGATTTGTTTTCATCAGATTTAAGTTTTCTCCATCTCTTTTCTTGTTTCCTTAGTTGTTTTTTTAGTTTTGTCAGCTCTTTCGTGAACCATTTTTCTGTCTTTTTTGTTTGTTTGTGTAAGACTTGTGTTTGGACAGCTGCTTTTTGAATAGTAAGATTCCAATGTGCTATGGTTGAGTTGATGTCTGGTGATCTTGAGTCTAGTTTGGGTAGTACTTTGTCGAGGAATGTGTCTTTGTCAAAGCGTATGAAGCGTGATGTATGTGAGGTTGTGTTCTCATTGTTTCTTGGGACTTGTGCTGGTAACTGGATTGTGATTAGATGGTGGTCTGACCAGGGTACTTCGGTTATACTCGGGGTGAAATGTAGTGAGTGACTGTAGAGTGTGGCTGGGAGGAAAATTACGTCAAGTATGTTACCTTTTTTGTGTGTAGGAGCGTGTATTATCTGTGTGAACCCCATTTGTGACATAGCATCTATGAAGTTATCTGATTGTGAGTGGTTCAGTGATGGAAGATTCAAGTCACCAAGAAGTATGAGTGGTTTGCTTCGTGGCGCTGTGCATGCGAGTTCTAGGATAGGGGTGAGGTTTTTTTGATCGGATGAAGGGGGTCTGTAGATGAGGGTGAGAGCCATGGTTTTATTTTCTATGTTAACAATGTCCATTCCATCTATATTATTTAGGTTTGTTAGGGTGAATTTTAGGTCATTTTTGGTGAGAATCAGTACACCCCCTCCTCTTTTTATATTCCGTTGGCAATTGAATATGTCATATTGATTTGTGGTAAGTTGGTTTAGTAGTATAGTGTCTGAGGGTGAGAGCCATGTTTCAGTAATACAGATAATGTCAGGGGATGTATCTTTAATTATGTCATTAATTATTGGTGTTTTGTTTCTTATGGATCGGATGTTTATTAGGATGAGTTGTAATTTGGTGGTTGTATTGTCATTTTGGTCAATTTTATCACTTAAGGGTTGGTGCTTTATTTGGATGAGACGGTGCTGGCGTTTGTGTGAGGTGTGGCGCGAATGGTGATTGTGAGAGTTTGAGTATGTAGAGCTATATATTGGGTTTTGATACTGATTGTATGTGATTGGAAGATTATTATAAGGGTTCCGGTTATAATTGTGGATGATTGGAATGTTTTTGTATGGACATTGGTTGGTTTTGTAAGTGTATATGTGTTGAGTTAGGAGGGTTATTAAGAAGAGAGTGAAAAGGAGATTTATAATCTTGGTAGGAGATATTGTTTCCATTATGATGTAAAGGGTAGAGTGGGAGAGGAGTAGTTGGGGGGAGGGAGATTATTACTGGTAACAGTATCTCAAGTTAACAGTGCAGAGAGGGTATTTACTACTGTCAACAGTTTCTTACAATAGCTAAAACTGGCAATGGTAGTTTACTATAATTACTACTGGCAACAGTAACTCAGAATAGCAGTGCAAGAAGGGGTAATTACCACTGGCAGCAATGGGAAAATACTACTGGCAACAGTATCTCACAATAATTAATAATTAATTAATCTTACAATAATTAATACTGGCAATGGTATTTCACAATAATTACTACTGGCAACAGTATCTCAGATTAGTAGTGCAAGAAGAGGTAATTACCACTGGCAGCGGTGGGAAAATACTACTGACAATATTATCTGACAAAGATCACTACTGGCAACAGTATCTCACAATAGTTATTATTGGCTGTGATATCCATAATAGTTACTACTGGCAACAGTATCTCAGAATAGCAGTGCAAGAAGAGATAATTATCACTGGTAGCAGTGGGAAAAATACTATTGGTAACAGTATCTCACAATGACTGGTTGTAGTGGGAAAATACTACTGGCAACAGTATCGCACAATAATTACTACTGGCAATGGTATCTCACAATAAAGGTGTAGGAGGGTAAATTATTACTGGCTATATAATATGAAATGGTTATTGTATACTTGCTATGAGATTACATTCCTTATATACCTCCATCAGGCCTCAACATACGGCCACTCAAGAAGAACCATGAAAATCCATGCAGGCAACCCCGATTGGGTGAATATTGCTGGTGCTGTTATCCTACCCCCGGAGGCTCTTTCCCCGACTGGGGAGAGCTGCTAATGATGGCAAGGGTTCCTCTGATGCTCCTTCTTTCGGTCCTCGCCTAAGGGCCACGCCAAAGGGCCCTCTGGTGAGGCCCTCAGGCGCGGGCCCGCCGGCGCGGGCGCGCCCGACGGCATGCTGCCTTTAAAGGCCTTGATCTTTGTCCCGATTGGGCCTCGTGGGCTGCAGGCTCCTCCTGCCGGCGATGGCTCGATCCCCAGGGAAGGGGAGAGCTGTTGCTGGTGTCGGGGCTCAAGGGGACTGCTCCCGACGGCGTGCTGCCTTTAAAGGCCTTGATCTTTGTCCCAATTGGGCCTCGTGGGCTGCAGGCTCCTCCTGCCGGCGATGGCTCGATCCCCAGGGAAGGGGAGAGCTGTTGCTGGTGTCGGGGCTCAAGGGGACTGCTCCCGACGGCGTGCTGCCTTTAAAGGCCTTGATCTTTGTCCCGATTGGGCCTCGTGGGCTGCAGGCTCCTCCTGCTGGCGATGGCTCGATCCCCAGGGAAGGGGAGAGCTGTTGCTGGTGTCGGGGCTCAAGGGTTGATACTAGGTCTGGGAAGATGGGACTGCAACAAGGCTGGGAATGGAAGGGAGCTAATTCTAGGACTGGGGTCTTGGAATTGAAAGGGGGCTAATATTGGCAAATTCTAGGGTCAGATTAGGGAAAAGAGGGAGATGCTGGGGAAGTGAGAAGGGAGAGGAGGAAAGAAATTATGGGGAGTGGGGAAGAAGCAAAGTCAACCAAGGGACGTTTGAGGGGAGGGGTATAAGAATGCCTGCTTGGGTAAGCAGGAGGAAAGATAAGGTTAATGAATATTGGGGAAGGAAGTAAATGGGTGAGTGCTGCTGGGGAAGGGGAGTAGGAGGCAGAAGGGCAGGTACTAGGGACATAGGATGTGGGAAAGCAGGGACTCTGACAGGTGGACACTCTAAGATTGTTTGAGAAAACAGAAGGAAGACTCTAAGATATGCTTGGTATTGGAATTTAAGTGGGGGCTCGGGGCTTGGGTGGGATTGCGAGTGGGAACTTGGATTTTTTGAAG
This sequence comes from Ichthyophis bannanicus, assembly GCA_033557465.1. NCBI lineage: Eukaryota > Metazoa > Chordata > Amphibia > Gymnophiona > Ichthyophiidae > Ichthyophis > Ichthyophis bannanicus. The sequence continues at coordinate 363,083,794 of CM066032.1, read as the reverse complement.
GGATAGTGGGGACTAAGAAATTGACCAGAGATTAAGAGGACAGTGAGGACAGGGTAATCTAGTAAGCAGTATGAGTAGGGCTGTGAGACTAAGTGCAGAAATATTGGGAGGAAAAAACATTTGAAAGATATGGAGAGTTTGGGGAGGGGTTAGGTGCAGTTGAAAAGGAGGGAGTGCCATGCAGTGACTGAGAGCCACAGGAAAGGACAGGTCTTCCCTGAAACAGATGAAATAGGGTTGTGATGGGAAATGGGAAATGGAGGACATAAGAAAGGGCCTGGAGGTAGACAGATGATAAGTGTTAGAGCAGGGGTCCTCAAACTACGGACCGCGGGCCACATGCGGCCCGCCGAGGACATTTATCCGGCCCGCCGGGTGTTTTTGCTGCCGCTGCCTGTCCATTCTGCTTGAAAAGTAAAGTTACAAAAAAAAAAGGCTGTCTGCTTCTGCTTCTGCTGCCGCTGCCGCCGCAGCAACAGCAGAATCGAATGCCCCGCGGGGCCCCCCCCTGCCCGGAAGAGCCTGCTCTCCCTGCATCAGCTCCCTCTCCGCAGTCGCACCGGCTTTCAGAGCACGAAGGGAGACTAGTTTCCCTTTTGTGGCTCTGTTAAGCCTGCAGGGGCTGATGGGACTTTCCCATCAGCCCCGCGGGCTTAACAGAGCCACGAGAGAGAAACTCTCCTTTCGCGCTCTGAAAGCCGGTTGACTGCGGAGAGGGAGCTGATGCAGGGAGGGCAGGCCTTCCGGGCAGGGGGGGGCCCCGCGGGACATTCGATTCTGCTGTTGCCGCAGCGGCAGCAGCAGCAGAAGCAGACAGCGTTTTTTTATTTTAAAATTTCCCTGGGCTGTTGGGGGTGGGGGTTAGGACTGGGAATGGGCTATGGGGAGCTAAGTCTGGAAATGGGGTGATGGGGGGTTAGGACTGGTAATGGGCTATGGGGTTAGGACTGGGAGTGGGCTGATGGGGGATTAGGACTGGTAATGGGCTATAGGGGGGCTTAAACTGATAATTGGGTGATGAGGGGTTCAGACTGGAAATGGGCTGATGGGATTAGGACTGAGAGTGGGCTTATGGGGACTTAGGACTGGTAATAGGCTATGGGGGTGGGGGCTAGGACTGGTAATAGGCTGAGTGGAAGGGAAGGCTTGAACTGCAAATAGCTGATGGGGACGGGGGCTTGCAATGGAAGTGGGCTGAGGGGAAGGGGGGCTTGAACTGCAAACAGCTGATGGGGAGGGGGGCTTGGAATGGAAATGGGCTCTGAGGGGAGGGAGCTAGGACAGGAAATGGGCTGATGGAGGGGGCTAGGATAGGACTGGGAATTGGGTGTTGGGGGGAGCTAAGATTGGAAATGGGCTGTGGTGGGGGCTTGGATTGAAATGGACTCAGGGAGGGGCTAGAACTGGAAGTAGGCTCATGGGGGGCTTGGATTGGAAATGGGTTGAGTGGAGGGGAGCTAGGATTTGACATGGGCTGATGGTGGGGCTAGGAAAGGACTAGAAATGGGCTGATGGGAGGCTGGTATTGGAAATGAGCTGATGGAGGGACTCGGATAGGACTGGAAATGGATGGGGAACTAGGACTGGAAATGGGCTGATGCGGGGACTAGAAGGGAGCGGATACTAGGTGGGGCTGGAACTAGAAGGGAGTTGATTTTGGGGGAGATTAGAATGGGATGGAGCTGGGAGAGTGAAATGCAGAGGGAAAAAATATTTTGTGTGGGACGGAAGAAAAATCTACAATTGGCCGGGTATTGGGAGAGTAAGTGGGAATTGAGGATGGAGGGGTAAAATTTGAGTGGTGAAATAGGAATGAGGAAAGAGCAAAAGGAGAAAGATTAGTATGTTAAAGCAGATGTAGAGAGAGAATGGGAAAAAATTAGAAAAGAGAAGAAAGGGCAAATGGACAGCAGATGACGGAGAGTTAGCAGAAGACACAAAGAAACCAGAAGAAAGTGGCTGGAGCAATTGCAGCTGAAAAAAATGCACAAAAGGTACAAAGATATCTCTTTATTTTGAATTTATTAACTGGAATATGTCAGCTCTGGGAAATGTGCATCATTGTCTGCGCTTTGTTTAGTACAAGAGGACTGGAAGTGGGCTGATGGGGGTGTTTAGGACTGGTAATGGACTGATAGGGGGGTTAGGACTGGACAGTGACAAATATGGAACCGGACATTGACCATCTCATTAGCCAAAAGCAGGCCCATAGCTCCCATTGAAATACTGGTAAGTTTGTTGATTTAACTTTACTTGTTCTTCATTTTAAATATTGTATTTGTTCCCATTTTGTTTTTTTACTTCAAAATAAGATATGTGCAGTGTGCATAGGAATTTGTTCATAGTTTTTTTTTAAACTATAGTCCGGCCCTCCAACGGTCTGAGGGACAGTGAACTGGCCCCCTGTTTAAAAAGTTCGAGGAACCCTGTGTTAGAGAATGAGCTGAAGCTGGTAAAACGATGAGAAGAAAAAGGTGGTAAATGAGAATGAGGAGCATTAAATACAGAGGGAGGAAATAGTGGACTAGAAGGTAGGTGAAAGACCGGGGGGGGGGGGGGAGGGGAGGATGATGCTGGAAAAGGAATGAGACAAATGTGGAATGCAAGGACTAGAGAAGTAAGACTAGGAAATGGAAACATAAGAACATAAGAACATAAGATATGCCATACTGGATCAGACCAAGGTCCATCAAGCCCAGTATCCTGTTTCCAACGGTGGCCAATCTAGGTCAGAAGTACCTAGCAGTTTTCCCAAAAGACACAGGTTCCACAATGCTTGTATTGGGGCAAGCAGTGGATATCCTGGGTCCCGCTTAATAATGGTTTATGGACCTTTCCACCAGGAACTTGTCCAAACCTTTTTTTAAACCCGGCTACACTAACAGATTTTAGTACATCCTCCAGTAATGAAACTGGTAAGTAGATGACTGGTAAAAAGAAGAAGACAAGGAGTGTGAAGAAATAGAAAATGGAAATAGAATCTTGGAAAACCAACAAGAGGAAGTAGAAAAGAGAGACTGGGACCAACCTAACTGTAAAAATAAGATGATCAGACAACAAAGTTGCAGTTTTTAGAGAATAAAATACGTAAACTTTGAAAATGTGCATTTCTTATGGTTCATTACAGGAGGAAATACATTTCTTTTTCTGTTTCTTCCATGTTTCACAGCTTCTGTCTGATATTGGGGCTTTCCATTTTAATTTTTGTCTTTTGTAGTTTCTTATTCTTTAATTGGTTATGGCCTGTGTCTTCCATGTGCAACGGGGATAAAGGATACTGTTAACATGTAGGCTTTCTCTAGGAATCTGTGGTAGTTCAGCTTGTTCTCTTTTCGAACTGGGAGTTGCTGGTGTTCTAGAATATTTGCAGTGCTGATTTTCCATAGGCAAGGTTGGTGCAATTTGAGTTGCTGATGCTGGAGTCGAGAGTCCATTTGCAGGGTTTTGTGTTTTGACGCTCAAAGTCTAGGAATTTTTTTGTATATTGAGATGTAAAGTGAAACACCTTAGTTCTGCTCTGCATCTGTTGTTGGGAGAGTTTTATTGGTGAGTCTGGACGTGTCCCATATGAATGAATAATTAGGCCCAATCAGACTGATATTCAAAGGCAATTAGGCGTTCGCTGACTGATGCATGTAATATCAGGCTGTTTAAACTGCAGAATGGCCAGATATTATGGGGGTCATTCTGAGCCACGAAAAGCAGGGATGTATGCCCTGCCTGGACATACATCCCCACTATAGCTCCATTAGGGAGCCAGGCAGAGTTCGACGTGGATGTGGCTGGACGTGCTGCACTTTAGAATTGGGGCGGGCCTGCACGTACAAGCTGGTAGACCCAATTCTGATCCTGCGGGTCTACTGCTGTACGTCTCGATTCTGAGGGGCTGTACAGGGGCTGGATGTCCAGTAGGGAATAGGCCGCCGCCTGTATACTTGTGAGGCATGTTAGGGGAGGAGCAAGGGTAGGCTATAAAATTATCCATAGTGGCAATATTCAGCCACTGTTCAGATAAGTTACATGTTTAATTTAGGTCTGTGGAATATCAGGCCTAGCCTAAGCAGATAATACAATGACCACGCCATCAATCTCTGTATATTCAGTGCCACAATCTATATGGATAGAGACACAGAATACACAGATTAAGTTACATTTAAGAGCCCATGGGCTGAAAATTCACTCCTGTTTGGGCAGCTTGCAGGTCAAGATCAGACCCAAGGGGGGAGGCACAAAAGCAAAAGTTGGCTCAGGCTGCTACACCCTTTGAGCTGGCCCAACATTCATTTCTGTATATTTGGTTTGATTTGTTGCTTTTCAGTGTTCAGAGAGTGTGCTGAGGGTGAAAGTGTCACAAATGGAAAGTTAGAGACTTGTGAATCAGTCATCAGAAGCCAGGGATGGGAAAGTAGGTCCAGGAAGAGGTTCCACAGAGAAGCCAAAGAAGAGGACTGAGAGAGGAAGGAAGCCATGAGTGGCAGAAAACCAGACAAAAGCCAGGAGAAGGCAGGAAAGGTTCTCCACATGCAAGCCAGCCAGCCTGCCAGCAAACCATTGCATACATGCCTTGAGCTATCTCAGATTGTGTGTGCTTCTGACGTCAATACAATGATTTGCTGATGGAGATGGAGGTTTCCAACTACTCCCAGCTGTTTGGCAAGCAGAGCTTCAAGATGTCAGCAGTCTCCAGGGAAGCCATTTGCAAGGCCATTGAATTGGCTAGCACACACCCATACAATGCCATGAAGCGGCAGCAGGAGAGCAGAACTGCAGGCAGTGAGGGAAAATAAGAACATTAGAAATTCATGAGAGCCTCATCCTGTCTCCAGTGGGTCAGGGATAATGATACAGTTATTGTGTGGTAACAACAGGGCAGGTGCTGGTCACGCCCCCAACAGTTACTTCACATGCTTGGACATATGGATAGACATCGCATAATTGAAAAAGCCAACATGATCTTAGCAAAGGGAAGCCCTGCTTTCTCGATCTAATAGAATTTTTTTGAACATATAAATAAACATGTAGACAAAGGCGAGCAAGTGCTGATAACGTATTTGAAATTTCAAAAGGCATTTGACAAAGTTTCACATGAGAGACTCTTCAGGAAGTTAGTCATGGGATAGGTAGATAAGTCCTAGTGTGTACTGGAAACTGGTTAAAATATAGGAAACAAAGATTAAGGCTAAATGATCAATTTTCTCAATGAATAAATAAATAGCTCAGTCCCACAGGGATCTTGTACTGGGCCCAGTGTTGTTTAACATAAGCAAAAAGGATTCTAAACACAGAACAATAAACAAGGTGATAAGATTTGCAGATGACACAAAATCATCTAATATCGCTAAAACACAAGAAGATTTTGAGGACTTATAAGAAGATATTCCCTCACTTGGTTTGCAGCTTGTTGTGCTGTGAGGGCTTGTGTGCATCAGTGATGCTGAGGGCTAAGCTATCAGTAGTTTAACTACTGCAGGGTCTCCCAAGATGGGCAGGTCTCAGCTGAGGTGCCGGACCAAGACAAACCACCCATCTGGGCAGTAGCAGAATGGGCAGTGTTGATGGTGGAGGATCACATTTCTGTGACAATGGCAACAACACTAAACTTAAACTGTGCGGAGGAAAGGCCCAGCAATCTACTTCTGTATCTTGCCATGAAAACCCAACTGGGCAACAGCAGAATGGGACGGTGTTGGCAGCGGAGGATCACATTTCTGTGGCAATGGCAACAACACTAAACTTAAACTGCGTGGAGGAAAGGCCCGACAATCTACTTCTGTATCTTGCCATGAAAACCCAATGGATAGTCACAAAGCTATCCAGAGGGTCGCCATGAGTCGACACCGACTCGACGGCACTTAACAACAACAAGACATTGCAAGACTGAGGAACTCGACATCAAAATGGCACGTGAAATTTAATGTGGACAAGTCCAGGTGATGTACATAGGGAAGAATAATCCCAAGATATATGGTGCTGGGATCCATGGGATCGATATGCAACCACAGGATATCTGGTTAAAAAGTTGGATAATGATGAATATTCATTGTACATATCCTGAAATCTCCACTAGTATATAGCACTCTAAGGTCTAGCATTGTCTACCCTTTCCTATATCATTAAATGCAAATAAATTGCAGTATTGGTAAAATGGTTATAAACCATTTATTACATATTTCTTGATCATATGCTAAAGCAGTGATTCTCAACCCAGTCCTCTGGGACCCCTAGTCCATTCAGATTTTCAGGATATTCACAATGAATATGCATGAGATAGATCTGCATAAAATGGAAGCAGTGCATGCAGATCTATCTCATGCATATTCATTGTGGATATCCTGAAAACCTGACTGGCCTGGGGGTCCCAGAAGACTGGGTTGAGAACCACTGTGCTGAAGGCTTCAAAAGAACTTGCTCTGAACAAACACAAATCAATGATAGCAATGGCAGAGATGAGTAAAGCGGCTACATGCTTACTATGAATTTTGGCATGACTTGAAGACAAGCTTTTTTATTTTCTGATCTGGAATTTCCCTCCTGCTCCTTTGCATGTCCTGTGCAATCAGAGCCAGGCTTTATTTGCAACTACCCAAGGATTTTTTCCTCTATTTTATAGCCCCAACACCCCTATAGTACCTCTGGCATCTTCTCGATTTGGAGCATCAATATCTGAGATTTTCAGGCAATCAGCTGGCATGACTTTCACCTAAATGACATGTTGCTGTCTCTATTTGCCTCTGAGACATGCTCATGTCTCCACCTGTTAATTTTGCTACCCCATTTGGGGTTTGAGTATGCAGTTCAGGAGCCACTGCCCTAGAGCCACCTCTCCCAAGAACAGTCTTGTTCTGGAAGGAAAAGTGATAAATAAAGTAAGAGCTTTTATGTATATAACATTTTTGGTCTCAATATAAACCAGCATTTGGAGCAGAAAGCTACTGATTTTGGGTATGTTGAGCAATTTTCATGGTTGCAAAGGTTCATGACTCACTCTTACGTTTTTTTAAAGACTTTTTCATTTTTCAATTTTGGGCTAAATCCAAACATTTAATAGGAAAAAGTCTTTTTTTCAGTTTTGAACTAGATCCATATGCTAGATCCATATGTTTTATGGGACAGCATTATTTTGGTTTCTAGGTGTTATATAAATATACTGTCCTGATAATCTGATTTCCTTAGGCTGAATGGTTCATATGATAATACATAGCATCAGAGATCCCCGAACATGTGCTGGGAAATCCATAGCAGTCATATTTTCAGAATAGTTAGACTAAATATGTCTGAGGTAAATCTGCATGCATTGAAAATCCAGAATATGCAAATTTATCTTCTGGAGATTCATTGTCAAGATCCTGAAAACCTGTGGGGTCCTTAGGACAGGTTTGTGAAGCTGCGATGAATACAGACAAGTGTAATTCACAGAGCTTCCCAAACCTGTCTTAAGGACCTCACAAGTTTTCAAGATCTCACTGACAGTTCTTAAGGGCCACAAACAAGTTGGACCTTCAGGATATACCTAATGACTTTGCATGGATAGATTTGCATGCATTCTATTTCTATTGTATGCAAATTTATAACATGCATATTAATTAGGGACATCCTGAAAACTCAAAGCATTTGCAGCCTTCAAGGACAAGAAATGAACACCACTGACATAGCTAAAATACATCCACATGATCTTGTTTTTAATAAACAAACACTAAAAATCTCAAAAGCACAAAGCAGAGGCGTGCATTAATCATGATTGATCTGGTTCATCCGGGCACCTAAAAATTAAAAATGTGTGCAAATTGCTTGTTTGTGCACATAGCTGAAATGCACACATTTTTAACTTTCTGCATGCATACAGTGCATGTGCAAATGGATAAATATGCCAAAAATCATAAAAAATGCCTGAAAATTAGGAAAACGGTTTAAAAGGAGTATGAACCAATTTTTTTTTTGCCCATTTTGCTGCAGTGAAACAGATTTAGAATTTACATCATCAGTTTTTCTGTTGTTTCAGTACTTTTAGCCTGGGCCGGCCCATCCACTAGGAAAGCTAGCAGGCCGCCCAGGGTGGTTGACCTGGGTGAGCAGTGGCAGCAGAACACATGACCGGCTGTGCCCCCCCCCCCCCCCCAGCTACCACCGATTCCATTTGGGAGGGAAGCAGGAGGCAGCAGAAGCAGCAGTATTTCCAAAGGTGGCTGCTTTTTGCCACCACTTTCTTGCCATAGCACACATGGCCTGCAGCTTCTGACCCTCCGCCGACAGTAAGTTGCTTCAGATGGGGATCAGAAGTAGCCACTGCACACCTCCCTCTCCAAGATGGAACTGGCAGCAGCCGGAGGGGGGGGGGGGACAGCAAGGCTGGGGTTTCTGCCTAGAGTGGCAGAAACCCTTGGAATGGCTCTGCTTATAGCCAGTGCATTTTTCTTAGCAAAAAGGTGCTAGTGCTCATATGCAGGGCTCCTTCATTAACACATGAGGAACGTAGGTCAGTTTTAGCAGGCAATGAAAAAGATGTTGGTACTCCATACCACCGAGTACCCCCTCAAACAAAGCCCTGCTTATAGCAGAGAAAATGCAGAGTACAGCAGCAGTGTTTTGTGCATCGCTATACATTAACCTCTTCCACTCTGCTAAGATGATTTTATCCATAAATTAGGAACAACCCATAACTCATACAGCAATAGCTCAGGAAAACAACAATTTCTCTTTTATTTCAATCTTTTTCAGGATTAGACAATAGGTAGGGATCAGCAATGCTCAATGTTTGTATATGTCCATAGTGTTCCTTTTCTTGGGAGTTTGTTACTCCACTAGTGATACCATCATCATTTTTAATTCTGAAGGATAGACAGGTAGTGGGCTTGCTTATCAAAGCATATGGTAACAATAAAAGCATTTTGCAACTGCACTGTTTTCCTGTTTCTCACACAAAACAATACTATTTTTAATGGGATTTTATGGTAGATATTACATATCTTGGCATCTAGTGTGTGAAATCCAACAGTATTCACAACTGATCTCTCAGAGTCAGTCTCTGTGAGGCTGAGCTGAATATCTTCCAAGTTAACCTAAACATCTTGTTTAGCATCATGAGAGAAAAAGTGCTACAGGATAAATCTCAACATTTATGCAACTCCTGGATTTCGCAGAGCAGAAACCCTTGTGATTTTCTCAGCATGGGTAGGAAAAACTATGAATGCTAAGTATACAGATTACTACTATTGACTTTATTAGCTCTAAAAATAGACAAGGCGATGGGGTGGGATATGATACATTCAAGAGTATTGAAGGACATGGCCAGAATGAACAGATGGATGATGAAATACTAAAAGAAATCAGGGAAGCTAACAAACATTACAACACATTAATAATGGGTGATTTCAATTATCCAGGTAATGACTGGATCAGTGTCACAGCAGGACATGCTAAAAAGATAAAGGGCCTGATTCAGAGTTGCGGGTTGCGGGGCTGCACATCCCAGTGGGACATGCAGCTCCACAAGCCCTCCAGACCCTATTCCCCCTTCTGCTCTCACAACACATCCTGAGCAGTAGGACGGGGAGAGCCAGTGGGTGGGTGGGAGGGTGCGGGGGTAGGGTTGCCAACTTTTTCACTGAGAAAAACCCGACACCTTTGGCTCGCCATGCTCCACCCATTCTCCTCCCCTAGGCCCAACCCTGCCCCGCCCACAGCCCCACCCACAAAAATTACCGAGGATACGTGTAGGCTAACTTCCTTGGTCAGATAATAATTAAACTGGGAACCCCAAAATCCAAACATGAGATGTACAACACTGGAGAAATAAAACTATAAAGTAATTTCCTTTTGCACTAAACAAAAACGCAAAGATGTTAGCAATACACACTTCCCAGACCAGACATATTCCAGTTAATAAATTCAAAATAAAAAGCATTTTTCTACCTTCTGTTTGGGCATTTCATTTTTCAGTTGCAATTGCTCCAGTCACTTTCTTCTGGTTTCTTCTCGTGTCTTCTGCGAGCTATCCATTTGTCCTTTCTTCTCTTTTAGATGTTTTCCATTCTCTCTATATATCTGTTTTAACATACTGATTGTTTCCCTTTTGCTCTTTCCCCCAATTCTTTCCTTATCCTTTATCATCCATTTAAATTTCACCCTTCCATTCTCAAGCCCCTCTTACTCTCCCAATACCCGACCCATCATAGACTTTTCTTCCACACAAAATATTTTTCCCCTCTCCATTCTCATTCCCCATCCATTCTAGTCCTCCCCCAAAAATCAGTTCCCTTATAGTTCTAGACCCACCCAGCATCCACTCCCTTCTAGTCCCATTCTCCCATGCCCCACATCAGCCCATTTCCAGTCCTATTCCAGCTCTTCATAAGCCCATTTCCAGTGCTAGCCTTCACATCACAGGCCATTTCCAGTCCTAGCCCCTGCCCCCCAATCACAGCCCATTTACAGTCCAAGTCCCCCATCACAGCCCATTTGCAGTCCTAGCCCCCTAATCACAGCCTATTTCCAGTCCAAGTTCCCCCTCCCTCCACCATTGCCCATTTCCAGTCCAAGTTCCCCCCCCCCCATAGCCCTTTTCCAGTCAAGGCCCCCCCCCCATCACAACCCATTTCCAGTCCAAGTCCCCCCCCATAGCCCTTTTCCAGTACAGGTCCCCCCCCCAACATAACTCATTTGTAGTCCCCCCTCCCGTGCAGCTGCTGCTCCTGCTTCTTACTGAGCAGCAGCTGCAATAAAGTTAATTTAAAAGTAAGGAAACCTGTGAGAAACCCTCAGCTCCTATGAAACTCCTTCTGCAGGGTCCCTGGCTGAAAAGGAAGTGACATCAGAGGGGCGGGCACTGCAGAAGGAGTTTCATAGGGCCGGAAGGCCCCTCACAGGATTCCTTACTTTTAAATTAACTTTATTGCAGCCGCTGCTCTGTAAGAAGCAGCAGCAGCGGCTGCAAGGGGGGGCCAGGACTGTGATCGCAATCGTGATCGCAAGCGCAAAGCCGGTTTTCTGCTCTGGCCGCTCCGATCTCGCAGCCAGAGCAAAAAAATGGCTTTTCAATGGCCGGTTTCGGTTCTCTGCCGGCAGCCGGCCCGACCACAGGAAAACCGGCCAGGCCGGCTGAAAACCGGCTGGTTGGCAACCCTATGCGGGGGGTGGGGGTGGAGCAGGGTCAGGCCAGCTTGGCAGGACATACAGGGCCGATTGAGGTCACAGCCCTGTACGTCCTGCTGGGTCAGTGGGGACATGCTGCTTATTCCACCTCGACAGTGGAATAAGCTTCACTAACCCAGCAATCGCGCCTGGGGATCCCCCCCGGGACCAAAGCCAGGTGTGAGGGGCCCCCACTGCCAGTTCCAGTCCGTGGGTTAGGAGGCGGGGAAGTATCCCTACAGGCAGGCAGAGGCCGGGCTGTCCTTGGGCCCGATTCTGTGTACCATGGGAATGTTTTGTTCCTGTGGTTCAGAATCAGGTCCTAATGGGCCCGTTTAGCTTGGGAACATCTGGACAGCCCAGATGTACCCCTCTCAGAATCGGGCTCCATGTTTCTAGAAGAAATAAATGACTGCTTCTTGGAGCAGCTGGCTCATGAACCAACAAGAGGGGAAGCTATTTTGGACCTAGTCCTTAGTGGAACATAGGATCTGGTACAAGAGATAAGAGTTTTGGGGCCACTTGGCCACTGTGATCATAGAATGATCACATTTGATTTAATAAATGGAAGAAAGATGGCAAGGAAATCCACAGTACTACATTTTAACTTTCAAAATGAAACTATGATAAAATGAGGAAAATAGTAAAGAAAAAAACTAAGAGGAACAGCTGCAAACATTAGATTTACATCAAGCACGGGAGTTTAAACGTACTGTCTTGAAAGCCCAGACCAGATGTATTCCATACTTTCAGAAAAGTGGATGGAAGGCAAAAAAACCTGCCAGCATGGTTTAAAGGTGAGGTTAGAAAGGCTGTTGTTGCCAAAAAAGCATCATTCAGGAAATGGAAAAAGGAGTTTAATGATGAACACCGGAATCATCATAAGCATCGGCAAGTTAGATGCAAACAGGCTAATTCTGTGTTGCATGTCCTGCCCCTGTACGGCCAGGCAGAATCAGGGCATGCAGAGGTAGCACCAGATTCTGATCCCTTGGGGGATAGATGTGCCTGCAGGATTAGAATTGCCTCTGCCGGCCTGGGCGTGTAGGCTGGGCCCCGATTCAGATCGGCTGTATACACAGCCACATCCCTGACTAACTCAGCCAGGCTCCTGAATGGAGCCACAGTATCATGGTGTCCCATTGCCATGGCACCGCGGCTCCATTCATAAGCTACAATCCCCGGCCACAGAAAATAAATCTCTTTCCCCACAGCCTGACCCCTGATCTGACCTTCCATGGCTAGGGTCGAGCTGTGTTGAACCCCTTCAACCCCATTACCTCTTGTCTGTGGCCGAGCTTTGCCATCCCCCGATGTCCAGGGGAACTTATTCCACCTTCGATGTGGAATACGTCCCACGTTCACCTAGCCGACCCAGAATGTACAGGGCCAACTTTGGAATCGGCCCTGTACATCCAGGGTTGGGTTCCTGCCAGCCGCCCACCCTCGCTCCTCCCCCAGCCCACCCTCTCCTGCCCACAAACAGAGCTATCCACACAAGTTGGCTATACATGTGGGGAGCTCTGTGACTGCCAGAAAGATCCAGACATTTAGCGGGTCTGGACATACAGATTGTACATCTAGACCCACTAAACATGGATCAGAATGACCCCGAAAGCATTGATAAAGAGGCAAAGAGAGAATCTGAAAAGAAGCTTGCCATGGAAGCAAAACATATAATAAAAACCTTTTCAAGTACATTTGTAGCAAAATATCTGTGAGAGAGTCAGTTGGGCCATTGGATGATAGAGGGGTAAAAGGGGGCGTTAAGGGAGGACAAAGCCATAGTGGAAAGATTGAATGAATTCTTTGTTTCTGTCTTTAATGAAGAAGATGTAGGGAAGTTACTCATGCCTGAAATGGTATATAAAGCTGATGTAGCGGAAGAAAAGAAAGACGTATCGATAAACTGGGAGAATGTATTACAACTGTTTGATAAACTGAAGAGAAGCAAATCACCTGGATTCAAGGGTGTTGAAAGAACTGAAATATGAGACAGCAGACCTACTATTAGTAATCTATGAACTATCATTATAATCAACTGTAGTACCTGAGGATTGGAGAATGGCCATTGTAACTCTAATTTTTAAAAAGGGTCCCAAGGCTGATCCGGAAAACTACAGACAGGTGAGCCTGATGTAAATACAGGGCAAAATGGTAGAAATCATTATAAAAAATTAAATTACTGAACGTGTAGATAGCCATGATTTAATGGGAGAAAGCCAGCATGGATTTAGCTGAGGAAAGTCTTGTCTTACTAATCTGTTATAATTTTTGAAGTATGAATAAACAGATAGTCAAAGGTGAATTGGTTGATGTGGAGCCTGATTCAGGAAGGGGCACGTCCAGGCTGTCCGGATGGCCCTGAGCAGGATGGGCCCATTAGGACCCGATTCTGTAAAGCAGGAGCAGAATGTTCCTGTGGCATACAGAATCGGGCCCAAAGATGGCCCGGCATGCCACTACTGCACTACTAGGACATTCTCCCCACGGACCGATCCTCCTGCCAGTCTGCCGCCCCTGAAATACTGCTGGGTCGGGTGGCGGAGACCCACCATCTGCATCCTGTGGCACCGAGGGGGGTCTTTCAAGCTCCAGGAGGTGCTGCCGGCCTGGATTGGGGGGGGGGGGCACCCCACGCTTATTCCATCTCAGAGGTGGAATAATCAGGGCATTCCTCCAGCAATCCCTGGACGTGCAAGGCCAACACTGGAATTGGCCCTGTACTTCTGAAGGGTTGGCCCATGCATGCTCCACACACTCTCCGCCCCATCATGCCTCTGTCCCCCGCAGTATGCACAGCGACTCTGCGCATACAGCGGGGATGCAGGCGGAATACTGGCAAGGCGGATAGTAGGGTAGCATGTCAGGTCCATATTGTATCTGGATTTTCAGAAAGCCTTTGACAAGATCCCTCATGAGTGGAGTGGAGTAGAGGAGTGGCCTAGTGGTTGGGGCAAGGTACTTCAGGCCAGAAGGTCAGGGGTTCAAATCCCACTAGAGGACAGCAACCTTGGGCTGGAAGGACTGGGGTTTCTAGTCCCACAGGTGCTCCTTGTGGTCTTGGGTAAGCCACTCAACCCACCATAGCCCATGTTCCCTGTAAAATAGTTATCTCCAAGTTATAATGCCCTGTTCAATGTAATTTCAGTTTGTTCAATGTAAACTGCACTGATGCAGAATAGCACAGTATATAAGAGAATGTAAATAAATGAGAGAGACTCTTGGCGAAATTAAAAAGTCATAGTATTGGAGACAGTATAGTATTGTGGATCAGAAACTGGTTAAAAGATAGAAAACAAAAAGTAGGGTTAAATGGCCACTTTTCTCAATGGAGAAAGATGAATAGTGGAGTACCCCAACAATCTGTGCTGGGCCCACTGCTTTTTAACATATTCATAAATGACCTAAAAATAAGAATAACAAGTGAGATAATCAAATTTGCAGATGACACAAAATTATTCAAGGTTGTTAGAATGCAAGAGGATTGTGAAAAATTGCAAGAGGACCTTGAAAAATTGGAAGACTGGACATTCAAATGGCAGATGAAATTTAACGTGGACAACTGTAAAGTTATGCACCTAGGAAAGAACATCCAAAACTATGGTTTCACGCAGCAAGGCACCACCTTCGAAATCACCACCCAGGAAAAAGATTTAGTTGTCATCATGGATAACCCTCCACCCAGTGTGCAGTGGCAGCCAAGAAAGCAAATAGAATACTAGGAATCATAAGGAAAGGAATAGAAAATAAAACAAAGGATATTATAATGCCTCTGTATCATTCCATGGTGTGACCAGAGCTTGAATATTGTGCATAATTCTGGTAGCCATATCTTAAAAAGGATATAACTGAATTAGAAAAGGTACAGAAAAGAAAGACAAAAATGGTAGAGAATGGAAGGATATCCTTATGAGGAGAGGCTTAAATGGCTGGGACTCTTCAACTTGGAAAAGAGACTTCTGAGGGAGATATGATAGAGATCTATAAATTAATGAATGGAGTGGAACAAGTAAACATAGATCAGTTGTTTATGCCATCAAAAAGTAAAAAGATTAGAGGGCACATAATGAAGCTACAATACAACCCATTAAGACTAATAACACTGGTAAACAAAATTCAAAACCTTTCTGTCACAGAAATGAAAATGGCTGATTCTAATACTGTTTTTGGTTACAAACTCGGATATGTACTTAGAAATTCTCCATCACGTAACGTTTTTGAATGACATGTAGTTTAAATTTAGACTATGTTGCTCATATTTACATTAGTTGTATATAGATGTATATTGTAATGTAATGTCTCCTAAAAGGTACTTGTATATGAATTTCTGCTGTATTTAGGGTTGCCAACTTTTTCACCAAGAAAAACACGACACCTGTGGCTCGCCATGCTCCACCCATTCTCCGCCCCTAGTCCCACCCCTGCCCCGCCCCCAGCCCCACCCACAAAAATTACCGAGGATACGTGTAGGCTAACTTCCTTGGTCAGATAATAATTAAACTGGGAACCCCAAAATCCAAACATGAAATGTACAACACAAGAGAAATAAAACTATAAAGTAATTTCCTCTTGCACTAAACAAAAACGCAAAGATGTTAGCAATACACATACTGATTGTTTCCCTTTTGCTCTTTCCCCCAATTCTTTCCTTATTCTTTTATCATCCGTTTAAATTTCACCCTTCCATTCTCAAGCCCCTCTTACTCTCCCAGTACCCGGCCCATCATAGACTTTTCTTCCACACAAAATATTTTTTCCCCTCTCCATTCTCATTCCCCATCCATTCTAGTCCTCCCCAAAATCAGTTCCTTATAGTTCTAGACCCACCCAGCATCCACTCCCTTCTAGTCCCATTCTCTCATGCCCCACATCAGCCCATTTCCAGTCCTATTCCAGCTCTTCATCAGCCCATTTCCAGTGCTAGCCCTCACATCACAGGCCATTTCCAGTCCTAGCCCCCCCCCAAGCACAGCCCATTTCCAGTCCAAGTCCCCATCACAGCCTATTTCCAGTCCTAGGCCCCCCACCATCACAGCCCATTTGCAGTCCTAGCCCCCCTAATCACAGCCTATTTCCAGTCCAAGTTCCCCCTCCCTCCACCATAGCCCATTTCCAGTCCAAGTTCCCCCCCCCCCCCATAGCCCTTTTCCAGTCCTGGTACCCACCACCTCCATCACAACCCATTTCCAGTCCATGTCCCCCCCCCTAGCCCTTTTACAGTCCAGGTCCCCTCCCCATCACAGCCCATTTCCAGTCCAAGTCCCCCCCCCCCAGCCCTTTTCCGGTCCAGGCCCCCCCATCACAACCCATTTCCATTCCAAGTCCCCCCCCCCATAGCCCTTTTCCAGTCCAGGTCCCCCCATCACAGCCCATTTCCAGTCCAAGTCCCCCATCACAGCCTATTTCCAGTCCTAGGCCCCCCCCACCATCACAGCCCATTTGCAGTCCGAGTCCCCCCACACCATCACAGCCCATTTGCAGTCCTAGCCCCCCCCCCCATCACAGCCCATTTGCAGTTCTAGCCCCCCTAATCAGAGCCTATTTCCAGTCCAAGTTCCCCCTCCCTCCACCATATCCCATTTCCAGTCCAAGTTCCCCCCCCCCAAAGCCCTTTTCCAGTCCAGGTCCCCTCCACCCCCATCACAACCCATTTCCAGTCCATGTCCCCCCCCCATAACCCTTTTACAGTCCAGGTCCCCCCCTCCCATCATAGCCTATTTCCAGTCCAAGTCCACCCCCCATAGCCCTTTTCCGGTCCAGGTCCCCCCCCCCATCACAACCCATTTCCAGTCCAGGTCCCCCCCCCCCCATAGCCCTTTTCCAGCCCAGGTTCCCCCCATCACAGTCCATTTGTAGTCCTAGCCCCCCCCCCCATCACAGCCCATGCAGTCCTTGGCCTCCCCCCCCCCCTGACCAGCACCGCGGCTGTCTGAGGGGCTTTAGAGGGAGCCGGGGAAGCCCGCGCGAGGCCCTTGCTCCCTCTGTACAACCGCCAGCGTGAAGAGCCTTTTCCTTCACGCTGGCGGTTGTTTCTGTGAATGCTGGGAAAGGTTAAAGGGTATTGCCTTTAACCTTTCCCAGCAAGCGCGGCTTCACAGAAACAGCCGCCAGCGTGAAGGAAAAGAATCTTCACGCTGGCGGCTGTACAGAGGGAGCCGGGGCCTTGCTCAGGCTTCCCCGGCTCCCTCTGAAGCCCTCCGGTGTGTGGGCCGGCCCTGGGTGTTTTTTTTTTTAACTTCGGGTCGGAAGAAAAGACGGTCTTTTGCTCTGGCCGCTCCCGATCTTGCGGCCAGAGCAAAAAACCGGCTTTTCAAGGGCCGGTTTTGCATCTGCGCCGGCAGCCGTCCTGGCCATGGAAAAACAGGCCAGGCCGGCTGAAAACCGGCCAGTTGGCAACCCTAGCTGTATTGCGCCTCAAGAACATCCCTCTTAAGGCTCCAACAATAGCCTGCAAGCATACTGGAGCTCCACTTGCCCTGGTACCTATTTTCCATTACCGAAATGTCCTGACGAAACCTTGCCCCATGTTCATCGCTGACTGCTCCTAGATTTTCAGGAAAAAAATCCAGGTGTGAATGCAAGAAGTGCATTTTCAAAGCAGCTCTTTCAGTTTCATTCAACTAACCGTCAAAGTTTTCATCTTTCATCAGTTTTCTAATATCAGGTCCTACAAAGATCCCTTCTTTGATCTTCGCCTCACTGATTCGTGGAAATGTCTTTCTTAGATATGCAAATCCAAGTCCACTTCTATCCATGGCTTTTACAAAGTTCTTCATAAGACCCAACTTTATATGGAGTGGAGGTAGATATACTTTATTCGGCTCCACAAGTGGGTCATGTGCAACATTTTTCTGGCTTGGGACTAGTGATGTTCTCTTTGGCCACTGTTTCCGGATGTAATGATTTTTCCTGTCTCTGCTGTCCCACTCACACAGAAAGCAACAATACTTTGTCCAACCAAGCTGTTGTCCAAGCAAGAGGGCAATTACTTTTAAATCGCCACAAATATTCCACTTGTCTTTCTTCATACTTGATATTTGTTAGCAGGAGATGGATACCGCTGTAAGTTTCTTTCATATTGGCGGCATGAGCTACTGGAACTGATGTTAAAATATTCCCGTTGTGGATAAGCACAGCTTTTAGGCTATATTTAGAAGAATCAATAAATAGTCATCAATCCTCTGTTCTATAATCTGGACAAAGTGTTTCCATCAGGGATTTAACTTCACAACAAAAAGCAATTCCATCTTCAAAGGCAAAGTAATCCACAAACTCGGTATGCCTATTTCCAAAAGTGCACACTTTGGTTTCTTTCTGAAGAAGATTCCAGCCTTTCAATCATGACCCTAAGAGTTCTGCTTGTTGCTTTGAAAGATTCAAATCTCTGATGAGATCATTCAAATCGCCTTGGTCCTGTAAATGTGGTTCAGAAGAGGAACCGGATGCCTCAAAGCTTGGATCCTGCATTACAGAATCGCCATCATCGTCAACATCATCAGCATTCATTGGTTCTTCTTCTTCATCCTCATTCACTGTAAGATTTTCTGGAGGTTTTGGCACCGACAGTTCTTGACAGTGAGGCTCAGGCCTCATGGCAGATGGTAAATTTGGGTAATTTACAGTGTGTTTTGATTTTGAAGTAAGCCTGCTATGTTTGAAAGGCAAAAGTAGCAATCTGTCAAGTGATCTCTTGGTTCCCTCCAAATCATTGGAACAGCAAAATTCATGTGTCAAACACCCTTTAACCAACCTGTTAGGAGTCTGACACAGGTAATACAGCAGACACGAGGAGCCCAATTTTTGTCCTGGTCACCGACTTGACATCCAAAGTACAGCTTATAACATGTCTTAACAAGCAGAGTAAAACATCTTCTCTGCTTCTTAAAAGTAACCTCACCGCAAATGTAGCAAAATTAATCCAGACGATTAACAAACTTTCGAGGCATTGTTAAATAACTACAAGTGATAACCGTAATATTTATTAACCAACTGCTGTTTATGAAATAGATTAACGCAAACTCACATCCATTCAGATTCTGTTTTTTTCAAACAATGCAAACCACAATTGCTGACGGCGACAGAAAGCATACCAATACATGACTCGGTATTTTCTGCTTGTATCAGCCGGACCAGTAGGGTAAGGGTTAATTAATTATATTAAAACTGCATGACTCTGCATTTTTGGTTGTGGCTGACAACATACAATAATAATTATGATGGAATTTTTCGTATTCAACCTTTGTTTACTGAAACGGCTAATTTAGAGTAATGTACACAATTTATTAGATGATATCTCCTGAAGTATGGGTGATAGAAAATTTCTGATACCATATTTGTAAACAATGGGAAAAATTACATATGAAACAGGTCAGAGTGGGTCTGTGACAAAAATTGTGTTGACCAGTGTAAGAGAAAATATTTTTTTACGCAAAGCGTAATCAAACTCTGGAATTCTTTACCGGAGGATGTAGTAAAAGCTGTTAGTGTAGCTGGGTTTAAAAAAGATTTGGACAAGTTCATGGAGGAAAGGTCCATAAATCAATATTAAAGAGGACCCGGGAAATCCACTGCTTGCCCGGGGACAAGCATTGTGGAACCTGTGTGCATTTTGCCAGGTACTTGTGACCTGGTACTTGTGACCTGGATTGGCCACTACTGGAAACCGAATACTGGGCTTGATAGACTTTGGCCTGACTCAGTATGACAGTTCTTATGTTCTTATCAACCTGGGCAAGTTCTAGCGACTCCACTCTTTGATCTTTTCAATGCTTCTTTAGAATTGGGAGTGATCTGAGAGGACATGTCTTGGCACATGCTAAGCAGTTGGTGCAGGATTTCTATCTTGCTGGCTGCTTTTAGCACATGCTAGCATTTATCACGGGGCTGTGCTAAATGGTTAGCGCACTTTAAAAAGCATGCTGACCCTTTGTTGCACTTTAGTAAACGGGCCCCTAAGTGCCTCACTTGCATCTCATTATTTTGAGCCATTCATAGATGTGTGCACACCACTTCTATGGCTGAAAATAATGTGGCATGTGGCAAGACAGGGACTATGGAAGGTTTTAACACAGTTTAGTAAATTAGCCTCATGTTATTGCATGAGGTTTGTTAAAGGAAATGGGTGATTTGTTAGAAGGATAATGTCAGGGCTTGTGAAACTGGAATTTGCTGATCCCCACTGTACAGCAGAAACTATTGGCAGATTGACCCTGCTGAGCCAACTCCTCAGTATCGGCTGTTGGATCTTTCTTGCTTCAGTTTGCAGCCTTTGCTGTTGCATCATTACAAGGTGACAGAGCATGCCCTGAAGCTATGAGCTTTTCACAAAAATATGTTAAAATAATCTTTAAAGGAATAAGTCATAACTGAGATGGTGAAAACAAATAAAATTGATAGTCTCGTTTACAAACTTGCATCAATGTGTTAATGCATATTAAAACAGATTAACGGACATCAGGGCGAGCCTGTCCTCTAGGCAGGCTAGACGGGGAGGGGCTCAGCATGGTGGTGGAGGGCAGCAAGACCGGGGCTCCATCCTGGGGTAGCAGAAAACCTTGGACCGGCCCTGATGGATATCAATGCAAATTAATGCCCGTCATTTTAGAAGCTCTGTTTGTGATTTTGACAACTGAAAAAAAGCATTCAGGTGACCAAATCGCAAAGATGACCCTGAAGCCATTTCATAAAGCCTGAAGATACATGTGTCAGCGCGATCACATCCAAAGCAACCATAGGCATGCCTGTGGGTGTGGCAGGGGTAAAGATACACATGCCCAGGTGATTTCAGACCAGTGCTGCATGTCTGATATGGCCATTGTTGACGTCCATGGCTATACCTGCTCTAGCACCCAAACAGGACTAGTAAAGATATAAACCTGAAGAGCTTTTCTGCTCTATGCTCCAACCTTATAGAATGCATTACCAGAGAGCATACACACTGTATCTCACATAACTGATTTTCAAAGAATGCTGAAAACCTTTCTTTTCCTGGAGCACTTCGGTAGAGAGAACTGACCACGCTACCCACCACATTATTACACTATGACCCAGCATAACTCCCCAGTCTTTAGCTCCGTTTGTTGTATCTGCATCCCAAGTTAAAAGGGAAAATTATGGGTTACTTTATTTATGTTTCTATGTAAAGTTAAGCTCTTGCTTTTGTTTAACCTGTAAACTGCTTTGAATTTCTGATATGACGGTATATAAAAGTAGCTAAAGAAATAAAGATGCTCGTTTCAGCAAACTAACAACGATACTAGGAAGAGGGAACTGCCCATTCACTCATCCGATACTTTTCATTCCTTCAAAGATACCCGCTAGTATGTAGAACAAGCATGTCTCAGCAGAATGATAGGCTGGGATGTGCAAGGGGGAGAGATCCATGGCCACATTCTGTGAAAAGGCAGCGTGAATGCCCCCTATTCCGCGGATGCGCATATGCGACACGTTCAAGTTTCTAAAGTGTGGAGACTTCCTGCACGTGGCTCGCCCATAACTCTGTGCATCCCCGTTTTTGCTCTTATGCAATGGACACATTTATCTTTTAGGGTGGAGAAAGGCCAATTTTACAAGGCACTTAAACTTGACCACCTTCTTGTCTGCCCTTCCCGCAGTATATCGGACGTTTCGACCTGGATGTCCTGATTTGCAGTCAGACATCCTTCTCTTGCATAACTCACATTAATGCGTGTTAATGTGTATTAATGCATGTTCAAATATTGACACAAGCTAGTAAATGAGGCCCTGAGATGAATAGATGGTCAGCAAATGTTCGTATCAACACTAATTTGTCGCTTGTAAGATTTTTGGAGCAATTTAGAGTATTGAAGCATTTTAAACTGTGAGGCATGTTCCCATTTATATGCATTAGGAATACTAAGCAAGTATCAATTAAAGTCATTCCTCAATCCAGGCAGTGGTACAGTTTTTAATTTGGGTGCACTGCCGCTTTTATCGTTTCTCAGATCTTATTGCATTATGAATTGATTGAAAGCAACTGTCCAGTAGAGCAATATGATAAATGGGGAGTTTGCTGAATGTATGTCCAAAACTATTATTAACTATCAAAATACTCGGAGCCTAAAATGTAATAAGACTTAGGAGGTCGATGCCAATGCAGACTGCATAAGTCTTTTTAAAAAATATCTGGGACAATTATATACATAATTTTATGCATATAATCCACAGTCCCTGGCTATGTGCATGAAAGTTATGTGTTAACTGGGAGACGGGGGTTAAGGGAAGACTAGGGCCTGCAATAAAGAAGAGTCATGGTTGGCTCAAGGAGTTGTGGCACCCTAAGCCAACTTTTGCTTTTGCCTCCCTTGGGGCCAGTTTTGAGGTATGAGCTGCACAAAGAGGGGTCAAATTTCAGCCAGCATTGTCACTGTTCTGCCATTTAACTTAATCTGTATTTCAGTGCCGCTGTCCATATAGGTAGAGGTGCTAAATATATAGATATTACGGAGACCACTGGCACTGCTATTCAGCATGCCCAAGCTAAAAGTGTAACTTAACCAAATAGTGGCCGAATATCACCACTATCTGGATAACCTCTGGCCTGCCTTGTGCCTCCCCTACCATGGCCAAGAAATATATGGATTTTATCTGGCTGTTTAGAAATTTTAAATGGCCGGATATTATCCATATATTTTGTGAAAATACTTGGATAAGTGAATGCATAATTACAATCAGTCTGATAGAGTACAATTATTTATTCACGTGGATCATTCCCAGTCTAACCAATAAAACTCCCAGCAACGGAAGCAGAGCAGAAGTAGGGTGTTTCACTTTACGACAGAGTTTCTGTTCAAATTCTGGTGTCACATCTGTGATAACAACACAAACTCCCTCCACTGCAAGACACTGGGGCCTGTCTGCTAAAGATTTTTTCCCATTTTGTGCCTATGGGGAAAATACTTAGTAGACAGGCCCTATTGTGTATAGTAATATAAAACCTTGCAAATGAACACTGAAAAGCTGACCATACTATACCAGCATCAAGTCCAAAAATTCAAACTGCACCAACCCTACCTATGAAAAGTCAGCAGTGCAAATATTCTGGTACATCAGCACACACCTCCAGTGGGGAAAGGATAACAAGCTGAACTGCTACAAATTCATACCCCAAACCAATATGTTAACAGAATCTTTCACTTCAGCTGCATATTGAAATACTGTATAGGCCATCATCTTGTAAAGAATAAGAAAGTGCAAGTTAGAAACAAATATGCAGACAGAAAATGAAATGAAAAACCCCAAAAGCTTTGAGCATTGGAATACTGAAGAAAGAGAAACGGAATGCATTTCCACCTGTACTGAACTGACTGACTGACATTCTTTTGTACCTGTGTTGTATGATCATTTTATTTTTCTGATGGGGTTGGCTCTGCTCTCTCTTTACCACTTCTTTTTCTTGGTTGTCTCCTATAACCTTTTCCAGGATCTCATTTCCGTTTTTAGTTTTCACTCTCCCTGACTTCTCTTCCTTTCCTACATCTCCTTCTGATGTTGATCCTTTGGCTTGTTTTGTTTTTTTCTCTCTCTCTTATTTGCCTTTTAACCTAAACTATAGCTAGATTTCTTTCTTCCTTGTCTCTGCCCTCTGGTCTTTAGCCTCCCTCTTTTACCAGCTTTCCATTTGGCATGCTTGCCTCCCCAGTCCTTCCATTACCTTCAGCAGTCTCCTATTCACCCATCTTTCACTCATTTTCTAGTTCCCCGTTAATCACCTCTCCAGCTTCAATCCCTTTCTGACACTTTACCCCCTATCTTGGCTTCCATTTACTCTTTCATAACCCCCATTTTTACCCACTCTCACCTTCAAGGACTTGTTCTCTTCCTTTGTCTCTCACCCACTCCATAGACCTCTCTGTCCTTTTCAATTGTGTTTCAACCCCTCCCCAAAATCTCTAGGGTCATGACACCATTTTGGCATGCTTCCTCATGCTGAACAGGAGTGAATGGGCCTCACTCCTGCTCCTATTAGACACTACGACCCCGGTTAATCCAGGGGTGTCTGTCAAGGAAGGGAGTAGGGAGATGGCCTGTCTGGCGGGGATTGTCCTTGGGGAAAGGGGCGCCTTCTGATTGCTTCACGGGGAGAAAAGGAAGGGGGATCTACTTATCATTTGCATAGCGCTACAAGGTGTACTCAGCACTGTACATGTACAAGTATGAGACAGTCCCTGCTCATCAGAGCTTACAAACCTATTAAGACAGACCACACAATAACTGGGGACTAGGGTAAATCAAGAGGAATGGCAAGATACAGATAGGTGATAATCAGTAGAATAAGGGGATCAGGATCCAAATGCAACCTTGAAGAGGTGGGCTTTTAGCTTGGATTTGAAAAGGGCCAGAGAAGGAGCCTGGTATACAAACTCGGGTAGTTTGTTCCAAGCATTTAGAACAGCAAGATGGAATAAATGAAGTCTGGAGTTGGTCGTTGCAGAGAAGGGCACAGATAAAAGGGAACTGCCAGAGTAGTGCAGTTCCTGAGTAGGGAATCTAGAGAGCGATAAGAAAGGAAAGGTAGCGAGGAACTGCAGAATGAATACACTTACACAGTAAGTCAGTAGGAGAAGTTTGAATCAAATGCAGAAATGGTTAGGGAGGCAGTGAAGTTACTTGCGAAGAGGGATTACATTAGCATAGCGAGACCAGCAGAAGATTAGTCAGGTGGCAGAGTTTTGAATCCATTGAAGAGGAGAGATATGATTTTAAGGGATACTGGATAGCATCAGGTTGCAATAGTCTAGACAGGAGGAGACTAGAGAATGGATAAGGGTCTAAGTAGTGTGTTCAGAAAGGAAGGGATTAATTTTACTGAAGTTAAAGAGAAAGAAACAACAGATTTTAGCTATCTGTTGGATGCATGCTGTAGGCGGTGAGTGTTGGGGGGATCTGCTTATTGCTTTGAGCGGTCGGTGGGAGGGAAGATCTGCTTCTTACTGTGGGGTGAGGGGGTGGTCAGATATGGGATTGGCCCCATGCAGGTCGGGAGCTGCCAGGAGGTTTATAGGGGTTATGGATAGGGATTGGGGCCAGACCTATGGTGCTACACCGGGATGTCCTCTGTGCCAGTGCAATGATTTTAGGAGGCTACACCCACTTCTAAGTGGAGGGGGGGGGGGGCATCCATGTCATATATTCCAAACTACAGCTTCCTAAAATGGCTGCTCCTGCCAGACATGCAGGGACATACCTGTGCAGTTCTGCAGCTATTTTACAAAGGGCTCTAGCTTTGTCAAAACCCCTTGTAAAATAGTCCTAATTCTCCACATCCTGAAATGGACATGGGAATTCCCTGCTCCACAACCTTTCTAAATTCCCCTTCACATGTATATACAAACCATTCACTATTTCTTCTCAATTTACCTATTTCTTCCCATTTTTCCTTGGCATTTCATCATTTTTCCTTCAATTCAAAATTTCTCAGAAATTTACATCTCTGACTCCAAAGAATACACAAATGTGTCAATATTCAAAGAAAAATATGATATTAACTGTTGCCATAAGAGTGGAGGAGTAGCCTATTGGTTAGATCAAGGGTTTAATTCCCACTGGCACTCCTTGTGACCTTGAGCAAGTCACTTCACCCTCCATTGCCTCGGAAGAAAAGGCCTGGCAGTCTACTTCCGGTGATGCATTGCCAAGAAAACCCAGAAGCAGCTGAGTCCCAGGGAGTCAGCACTGACTTGATGGCACTAAAATACAAAAAAAACCAAAACCCTGCTCTCATTATCCAGAGATTTCTCTTAGTTGTTGCTAATTTAAAATAAAACCCTGATGGTTATGGGTGAGCATTGACCTGAAAATGCCAAAGGTGTACTTTACCTACAACACTCACTCACTAGGGACAAAATGCACTCACCATGTACAGTATTTCTGCTTTCTCCTAAGAAATGTTGTAAGGGTGTTAAATAGCTGAAACACAAGATGAGCGCAATTCTTCCTTGGGGACAATCCCTGGCTAGCACATCCTACCGTCCCATCATGCAGCCCTCTGTCTCTATTATCCCTATTCTTGTAGTTCTTCTCCTAAGATAACATAAGAACATAAGAAATGCCTTACTGGGCCAGACCAAAGTTCATCAAGCCCAGTATCTTGTTTCCATCAGTGGCCAATCCAGATCACCTGGCAGGTTCCCAAAAGGTACACAGGTTCCACAATGCTTGTCCCGGGGCAAGCAATGGATTTCCTGGGTCCTGTAATGGTTTATGGACCTTTTCTCCAGGAACTTGTCTAAATCTTTTTAAACCCATCTATATTAACAGCTTTTACTACATCCTCCGGTAACGAATTCCAGAGTTTGATTATGCATTGAGTGAAAAAATATTTTCTCTTATTAGTCTTAAAGGAGTTACCTTGTAGCTTCATTGCATGACCTCTAGTCTTCCTACTTTTTGATGGTGCAAACAACTGATCTATGTTTACCCGTTCCATTCCATTCATTAATGTATAGCCTCTATCTTATCTCCCCTCAGATGTCTCTTTTCCAGGTTGAAGAGCTCTAACCGTTTTAGCCTCTCTTCATAGGGATATCCTTCCATCCCCTTTACTATTTTGGTGGCTCTTCTCTGTACCTTTTCTGATTTTACTATATCCTTTTTTAAGATACGGTGACCAGAACTGCACACAATATTCAAGGTGCGGTCGCATCATGGAATGAGACAGAAGCATTATAAAATCCTTGGATTTATTCTCCATTCCTTTCTATGTAATTCCTATCATTCTATTTGCTTTCTTGGCCGCTGCTGCTAACTGGGCAGAGCGTTTCAATGGATTATCCACGATGATGCTTTTCCTGGGTGGTCTTTTCTAAGGTGGAACCTTGCATCTTGTAACCAAAGTTTGATTTGTTCTTTCCTAGGTGCATAACTTTGCACTTGTCCACATTAAATTCCATCTGCCATTTGGATACCCACTCTTCCAATTTGTCAAGCTCCTCTTGCAATTTTCCATAATCCTCTTGTATTTTAACAACTTTGAATAATTTTGTGTCATCTGCAAATGTGATCAACTCACGTGTTATTCACATTTCCAGGTCATTTATGAATATGTTAAAAAGCAGCGGGCCCAGCACAGATCCTGGAGTACTCTACTATTCACCTTTCTCCATTAAGAAAATTGGCCATTTAGCTTTCTATCTTTTAATTAGTTCCTGATCCACAATACTATACTGCCTCCAATCCCATGACTTTTTAATATGGCCAAGAGTCTCTCATGAGGAGCCTTGTCAAAGACTTTCTGAAAATCCATGAATACTATATCCCAATTCTGGGACGTGCAGTCCCCCAAGCCATCTGGGCCCGATTCCCTCTCCGGCTCTCCCAGTATGTCCTGAGCATCAGGACGGTGGAAAACCGGTGGCGGTCAGAAGGGGGTGGGATCGGAGCAGAGCCGATTCAGGTCACAGCCCTGTACATCATGCAGGGCCTGTCAGGACATGCTGCTTATTCTACCTCAAAGGTGGAATAAGCAGCACAAAACCGGCGATCAGGGCTGGGTGTGGGGGGGTCCATGCTGCCCTATCCAGGCTATGGCAGGCTAAGCCAGCCATGGCTTGGGCGGTGAGGAAAAAGGGCGCCAAAGCCTTGTGAGTCAGGGGCTCCTGCAGTGAGGATGTCTCTGCAGGTGGCAGGAACCAAGTCCAAAATGTGGTAAAGAGGAAAGACAGGTTTTTTTATTATTAATCATAAACCAGAGAAAACCCTGCAGGCGGCATCTTTCCTTGGCTAAATCCATGTTGGCTTTCTCCCATTAAACTATGACTATCTACATGTTCAGTAATTTTATTCTTTATAATGGTTTCTACCATTTTGCCCGGAACCAATGTCAGTCTCACCGGTCTGTAGTTTCCCGGATCTCCCCTGGAATCCTTTTTAAAAATTGGCATTACATTGGCCATTTTCCAATCTTTAGGTGCTACAGATGACTTTAATGATAGTTCACAGATAACTAATAATAGGTCTGCAATCTCATTTTTCAGTTCTTTCAACACTCTAGGATGCATACCATCCGGTCCAGGTGATATACTACTCGTCACTTTATCAAATACTTATAATACATCTTCTTAGTTTATCAGTATTTCTTTCAATTCTTCCGATGCATCACCTTTATATACCATTTCAGGTATGTGTAATTTCCCTACATCTTCTTCAGTAAAGATCAAACTAAAGAATTCATTCATTGTCTCCACTATGGCCTTGTCCTCACTTTTACCCCTCTATCATCTAATGGTCTCGACTAAACTCTCTCACAGGTTTTTTGCTACGAATGTACTTGAAAAAATTGTTATTATTCATATTTGCTTCCATGGCATGCTTCTTTTCAAATTCTCTTTGCCTGCCTTATCAGTGCCTTGCATCTAACTTGTCAGTGCTTATATTGTTTCCCATTTTCATCATTTAGCTCCTTTTTCCATTTCCTGAATGATGCTTTTTGGGCTACAACAGTCTCTCTGACCTCACATTTAAAAGATGTTGGCAGTTTTTTGACCTCCCTTCCACTTTTCTTAAAGTGTTGAATACATCTGGTCCGGGCTTCCAATATAGTACTTTTAAACAATGCCCATGCTTGATGTAAATTTTTAACCTATACAGCTGCTTTACAGCAGTTTTTTCTTAACTATTTTCCTCATTTTATCATAGCCTCTCTTTTGAAAGTTAAAAGGTAGTACTTATCGTCCTTCATCCATTTATTAAATCAAATGCAATCATGCTATATCACTATTGCCAAGTGGCCCCAATAATCTTATCTCTTGCACCAGATCCTTGGTTCCACTAAGGACTAGGTCCAAAATAGCTTCCCCTCTTGTAGGTTCATGAACCAGCTGCTCCAAGAAGCAGTCATTTATTTCATCTAGAAACTTTATCTCCCTAGCATATCCTGCTGTGACACTGACCCAGTCAATACCGGGGTAATTGAAATTACCCATTATTACTGTGTTGCAGCTTTTGTTAGCTTCTTCCTCTCCCTCTTACTGCTTCCTCTTGCCCCTATTCATGTCAAGGCATTCCTTGTCACCTTGGGCAAGTCACTGAACCTCCATTAGCTCAGGTAGAAATGTAGATTGTAAGCTCTCCAAGGACAGGGAAATAATTACTGTATCTGACAGTAACTCACCTGGAACTGCTACTGGACAGGTGTGAGCTAAATACTACTAAATAAATAAATAAATAAATAAATAAACAGATGTCCCTCCCCTAACTTATTTTCCTTTGTCCCTACCTCACTCACTTCTCCTCCCACATTTTTACTTTATTATTATTACTAAGCATTTATAAAGCCCTGCAACATATGAAGCACTGTACAAACATAAAAAGAGACAGTCCCTGCCCGTTAGAGCTCACAATCTACTTTGAGAAACATTAACATGTAAAGAACAAATATAGTTTTTTACTAGGGGCAAGAGCCCCTTGTTTCTTGCAAGAGAAGCAAACTACTGGGCCTAAAAAATCAATTTTACCTCACATATGGTAGGCCGAAGGATACAAAGATGTGTACTTAAGCATCTGTCCAGTTTATCTAAGTGAAGGTAAATAGAAACTGAGGCTTTCCACATCATGAAGTTTTGTAATGCAGACTGCTAGTAGTTTTATTCATTTTGAGGGCTGTGTACGCCTTAGCATTTACAGATACCAGTGAAACTCTGCAGCAGAGCCCTATTTTTCATTCTTGTTAGAATGAAATGCTAGAAAAACACAACTATCCTAATGTTCTCACCACACCCTCTCATTCCTTCTGCCTTTCTTACTGATTTCAGGTCTGTCTTTGCCCAACCACTACTTTAAATCTTTCTGAGGTTTTTCTGCAGCGCATGTTGTTACTCTGCTTACTGCAGACTCTCTCCAGCATATTAAGTTGATATGTCAGCATTATAGCACCAATGAATGAAAAAAAAATCAATTGTGGCAACTGCAGGAGGAGCAGGTAGAATGGTAGCCTGGTTTGTGCATGACGTCCTAACAGTTCAGTGGGTGCATGGGATGGTAAGTGAATCTGCAATAAATTATCCATGCTCTCAGCAGATCCTATGTCCATTTTGTTCTTCAAGCAAACTTGACACTGTGTTTTCTAAGTCAGTGGAAGGTCATGAACACTAGCAAAATTTTATAAATTAAGGAATTATCATGTTAATGTCTTACTTAAGTATCATTTTGCAAAGTAAAAAGTGTATGCACCCATTTTATTGTGTACATTTGCGTTATGCGCCATATTTTTTTAATATGAATGCACTGTTTATGATCACCTTTAGGTATATTTTCATTTATGTTTTGTAGTACAGATTAGGGTAGAAAATGTTTTCTTTCTTCTTTGACAAGGAAGGAGTTAACTAAAGTTCTTCAAAGCCTGCAGGACACCTAACTTTTCATGCAGATTGGGGTAAACAGTATTACAGACGCACTATATGAACATCAGAAGGCTTTAACAAGTTTTGTAGCAGCTGGCTCTGTATACTGTAGGGTTTCCAAATTTCACGAGCCTCTTTGTATGTGCTGCTCTCACAGTGAAGAAGATACTTTTGGTTTGCAAAGATGAAGAGATTCTTTTTTCTGGTGCTGATTTCTATCTGCCTGGCCGAATATCACACTGTCAGCTCTTCACTGGAACAAGGGAGAACGATTCGTATCCAAGGTAAGCAAACAGCAGGACATGCGAGAAATTGTGTTTTCAATTTCTTTGGAGAGCTAGGAAGCTCTAAAATGCATTAATTAGTTTCTGGTAATGTTTCAAATCATGCTGCAGTGACTTTGGTGCTGTTCCTCTCTTTGCTGTGCTGTTCCTTTTCTCTTCTATTTGTACCATTTTTAGGTTTTAAAAGCAAGACTTGCACAACTGGAGGTTATTTAAGTGCAGTTAATCAAAATATAGTCTAGAAATGTTGAGCAAAATTGTCTTGCAGTCTTAGGTGAAGAAAACGCTTTTTTTCATTTGCATTCACAAAAAGAAAAAAAACCTTAAATGTTCATGACGCTCGTTTTTTCTTAACGGGAGAGTTGAAAATAGTTAACCAATGAGTAAGTGGATCTTAATTTAAATCATTTAATCTTATTGCATTATCTGAGAGAGATGATTGTTACTGAAACAGCTGGAACGATATTCTGATCAAATAATATGAAAAGCTTTCCCTCGGTAGCTAAGTTTGTTCTTATAAACTTAAAATGTCCATGAAGTGCTGGGTTCTATGCTGCATGATGGTGTTGGATTAATTGCATAATAAGCAGAGGTTTCGTTCTGCAGTACGATGCAGCTATTTTCTTTTCCACTCCCTGGCTTCAGTGCTCGAGGGTCATCCTGTGCGAGAGAAACGAGGGCTAGTGATGCAGTAAGAACTGAGGGAGTTCATGACGCTGGAACCCTGCATTAGTAATAAATTCACACATCAGCTCTACAACATTCAGAAGGTCTACACTTGTGCTGCTGTGAAGTATGATGCATTTTCTCGATGCAGGATGCCATGAGTTTCCTCAGAAAGGCAGAACAGCAACTGAAGGTTAAATTATGCAGCTGCAGGAGCTTATTTGTTTCAAAGACAAGGAGATCAAATGGTTCAGTAAAACTAGTTCTAAAAATATTGCCAGGTTTGAAGGTACTGTAGCATACTTAGTGCACTGCCTAATTTTAGACTCTTATTATCATTGTACATTAATGCTGCATTACTTATTAGACTAGAATGAAATGACCTTATTGAGTTATGACAAAGACATGCTCTTCAAATTTTGAAAGTTATTTTCAGGTAACAATGAATATGCAAATCCCTACACTAATATATTATGGGGATCATTTTGGAAGCCCTGTTTATGCTTTGAAAGTCTGAAAACAAACATAAAGACATCCAAAGGACACAAACATCTCTAGAGCTTTTAGAAGCTGGCTCTGGGAACATCTCCAGCATGAGGTCATCAAGTATGAACGAGGGCATGGTGGAGGCATGGCCAGGGCCTTCCCAGGAACATGGATATCTCCCGGTTAATCTCGGAAATGTCATGGATGTCCACGTCGCATCTAAGTTTAGACCTGCTCCAAGCACCTGAAAAGCGCTCATTTTGGCTGAAAAACATCCAGAGAAAAAGAAAGTATGCCATCATCCCATATTCAGCACCATTTCATTGATAGATGCAGTGGGCATTGAACCCTAGCTACCTTGTTCCTAGTCCAGTGCTATCTGAGTCATTTAGGTTCTGGAACATGGTTCTGGGGATGTCTACGTAGACACCCCTCCAGAAGTCCATAGCAGGCACATCCATGATTGTGAAATCGTGTCGGCACCTAGATGTGCCTGCTTTTCTTTCAGATGTTCTGGCTTAGATGTCCCAGATTGCACTTGGACATCTCTTCTACAATAACCATCCACATGACCAAGACAGGATCTATGTAATATTCTCATAGCAAGGTTGGCTGCTAATTATAGTAAGAAGGTAGAAATTAGAATGTGATGTAACTTTCAAAAAGGACTGATAGGTTTACTGGCAGACAGTAAAAGTCTTCTATCTGGCAGGGCAAAAATTTGCCTACCACCCCTGGCACTATGGGGGTAATTCTATAAAAAGCTACATAAATTTGTGTCCCATTGGTGCATGTAAATTGCAGTATTTTAGTATTTTACATGTGTGATCACTTATGCACAAAGGGCCCGATTTATTTCTGGGCAAGCTATGCGTTACTACGGAGCATAGCCCTGCCCGCTCACCCTTAACCCCAGATATTCAATGCCACGGTGATGGCATTAAATATCCAGTTGTGCGCAAAGGGGTCAAAGCCACAGAGCCTAACCGTGTAGCAGCAATATTGGACCACTACATGGTTAGTGGTCTGTGGCAAGAGCTGTTGTTGTTGTTGTTGTTAAGTGCCATCGAGTCGAAGTCGACTCATGGCGATCCTCTGGATAGCTATCCTAAATTGTGTTCAGTCTTCAGTCAGGTGGCTCATTGTTGACAGACTGGTACCCATAGCTGCTGCTATTGTATCGATCCATCTCATTGTTGGCCTTCCTCTTTTGCCAAGCATGATGTCTTTCTCTAATGATCTCTCTCTTCGCATATGTCCAAAGTATGAAAGTCAAAGTCTTGTCATCTGAGCATCTAAAGAAAGCTTAGGTTTGTAGGTTTGATCTCCTCTAGTACCGACTGGTTTGTTCTTCGGACAGTCCATGGTAAGCACAGCATTCGCCACCAGCACCATAATTCAAAGGCATCGATTTTCTTCCTGTTTATCTTTTTCACTGTCTAGCTTTCACATCCATATGATGTTATTGAAAATACCATGGCTTGAACAAGTCAAATCTTTGTATGGAGAGAGAAATCTCTGCTCTTGAGAATCTTATCTAGGTCTTTCATAGCCATTCTGCCAAGAGCAATGCATCGTCTGATTTCTTGACTGCTTGTTGCTTCTTTATTGATAGTTGATCCAAGTAGGTTAATGTTGTTCACGATTTCAATTTCTTCTCCTTCAACGATGAACCTGTTGATTATGCCAGTTGTCATGATCTTTGTCTTCTTTACATTAAGGTGCAGGCCCATTTTGAGACTA
This sequence comes from Ichthyophis bannanicus, assembly GCA_033557465.1. Lineage (NCBI taxonomy): Eukaryota > Metazoa > Chordata > Amphibia > Gymnophiona > Ichthyophiidae > Ichthyophis > Ichthyophis bannanicus. The sequence goes on along the minus strand of CM066032.1, from coordinate 363,050,127 downwards.
TGTTCTTTGATTGTGAGAAGCAAATGTTTCAGATCATCTTCACTTTCAGCCAGTAATGTGGTATCATCAGCATAGCAAAGGTTGTTGATGAGTCTTCCACCAATCTTCACACCTCTGTTGTCTTCATACAATCCTGCTTCTCTGATGATTTATTCTGCATATAAATTAAACAGGTAGGGGGAAAGTATGCAGCCTTGTCTTACACCTTTGCTTATTTTAAACCATTCTGTTTCTCCTTGTTCCGTTTGAACTGTTGCTTCTTGATCAATGTACAGATTGTGCAAGAGAACGATCAGGTGTTCTGGTATACCCATGCTTCTTAATGTTGCCCAGAGTTTCTCATGGTTTACACAGTGAAAAGCCTTGCTATAGTCAATAAAGCATAAATAGATATCCTTTTGGTATTTTTTAGTCTTTTCAAGGATCCATCTCAGATCCACAATGATGTCTCTTGCTCCTCGCCCTTTCCTGAACCCTACTTGCACTTCAGGTAGTTCTTGTTCCAGGTATGGTTGTAGTCTCTTTTGAATAATCTTCAGTAGAATCTTGCTGGCATGTGGGATCAGAGCAATTGTGTGATAATTTCCACAGTCAGTTGGATCACCTTTCTTTAGTATTGGTATAAACACAGATCTTTTCCAGTCAGTTGGCCATGATGTTGTCACAAAGGATATAAAAAGACTGAAAACAGGTTCAGAAGAAGGCAACCAAAATGATTTGGTGCCTGTGCCAGAAGACATATGAGAAGAGACTTGAAGACCTAAATATGTACACTCTGGAGGAGAGGAGGGACAGGGGAGCTATGATTCAGAACTTTAAATATTCTTCCAAAGACGGAGAAGCTGTAAAGCTAGAGGCCACAACCGTGCATCTATCCAGCCTTGCCTCTTGAAAGGGTTGCTGGGACTGACATCTTTTAGGGCAGACAGAGACAGAGCTATTTCAGAAGGCGCAGTCATGTTTCTGCCTTTACTGCTGCCACTAACCCAGTATTTTAAACATTTTGTCCTGGATGTCCCAGCTTGTTCCTAGATGGCCTTTCTAAAATGCCACTTCACACGTCTGAGCCAAGGTTGGACACTTCATCAGGGCCATCTTTCTTCTAATTTATAACTAATCCTAATCTGGTTTCCAGCACTTTTGATATTTTTCATTCCATAATCTATATGCTGGGTAGCCATTCTGCTTTTCTTTTATGCTCTAAGGAATCCTCTATAAATTCTTTTAGATACTTTCTGTTTCAGATTTGGTGGTATTTTAACTCTGCTTAGGCTCTTCTTCATTTTCTTGTAGAATTGGTTTGAATTCTGTGTAAAGTTTCTAGGGAAAATTTCAAAGCCATTTCCTTGGGCTATTTGAACATTGCCCATACTCTGTAAAAGTAAAAATATGCTTGTTGATTAACAGTGGTGTGTGGTGACATTTACAATAGGGGATTCAATAAGAGGGGAATTTTAGAAAGGACATCCAAGTGCAATCTGGGACATCCAGGGTGGAACGTGCAGAAAAACCCCCCAGGGATGTCTATGTCTCCAACCAGTTTCAGGAAGACAGGTGTCCCTGATGTGGACGTCTGTAGCCCCATCGACATATACATCCAGGCTACAGAATAGTGGAGTGTGGACATCTAGCACATGCAGAGTTACGTATGACGACTTCCAGGACGGTTGCAAACTGGAAATCTGAGCCCCCATCCCCAGCAGAGTTTGCTTGACAAGCAAAACAAGCACGTTTCCACTGCTACTCATGCCTAGAACAGGTACAAACATGGATGTGGCACGGGATGTGCAGGTGTTTCTGCAATTGGGTGAGGATGTCGAGGTTCCTGGTAATGCCCCAGACATGCCTTCGCCACACCCCCATTCAGATTTGGATGTTCTCACACTGGGGACATCCACAGAATTGGCTTCTAAAATGGTTCCAGGGATGTCACTGTGCTTTAGATATCTCTATGCCTGTTTTCAGATGTCCAAAGCATGAATGGGGCTTCTAAAATAACCTCCTAAATGTGCTAAATATTAGCGCAATGTGCAACCTTAACCAAAGTTAATTTACTCCCTGTTGGGGGCTGAACTGATGGTACAGCTTCTTGAAAGAACCATGAAAATGTCCATACTACTTGAAACAGAACTAGTTAAGAATGTCACATCTTGGTCTCTTTCTAAGGGGCATGTTTACTAAACACCGTTGCTGTGCAGGTTCCCGTTAGTGTGCTGGTGCCATATAAGGAGTGGGCGGGCCAGGCAGAAAAAAGGATAAAACCGGACCTTACGTGTGTGCGTTGCGCTAATGTGCGGGGCCCACATTATCGCGTGGAGAGGCTACATGGGGCGCTGCTGCATAACCAAACAACAGAGCTGTAGTACAACGGTGAAGACACTGACCTATGGTGCAGGGACCAGGGGTTCAAGCCCCTATTGCGCTCAATGAAAAAGACCAGCTGAGGCATCAACTTTTATGGGCAAAAGTGGTGTAGGAGGCATACTGCTTATGGGCGGCAGAAGGCGGCGCACTATTTTATTATACGGCATGAGGCGGCGCATTGTTCATTGTGGGCGGTAGATGGCGGCGCGCTGTTAAGGTTGGGCGGCAGAGGGCGGCGCGCTGATAAAATCGGGCAACAGAAGGCGGCGAGCCGGTGGGCAGAAGGCGGCGCGCTGATGTGTGAGGGGGCAACCCAATAGTGGGAGGGATAAGTGGTGCGCTGATGTGCAAATAACAGGAATGGAGCCATAGCACAATGGTTAAGACACTGACCACTCATGCAGGCATCATGGGTTCAATTCCCCACAGTGCCCATTGAAGACAGACAGCTGGCTGAGGCATTATTTTAGGAGGCATGCCCATGTTGGGCGGCATAAGGCGGCACGCTGTTAATGTTACGCGGCAGAAGGTGGCACGCTGTTACTTTTGTGCGCCACAAGATGGTGCGCCGATGGCTACAAGGCTGCACGCTGCTGCTCAAGCACAGGAACAGAGCCATGGCACAATGGTGAAGACACTGACCAATGGTGCAGGTGTCAGGGGTTCAACCCCTCACAGTGCCCAGTGAACAAGGCTGGGTGGGGCAGTATGTATTATGGTGAGGAGTGCTGTAGGAGGCCTTCAAGGTTTATTTTATTTCCCACTACTAGTAAACCCGCTCTCACAGTGTGTTAACATACGGATGCCCGTAAGGCACATGTTACAGTGCACTGTCCGCCAAGGCACCCTAGAATGTCCCCTATAGGGCACCATGTATGTTGCGACACAGGACAATGTATAGTGCACCCAATATGGATGGCACCCATAAGGTGGCCTATAGGGCGCCCTAAAGAGCACCCTCAGAGGCACCTTATGGGTACAGTATGCCAAGGGTGTGTTTGCTGTCATAAAAATATGTACAGTAAACAAAGATAATGCTTGGGACAACCCTATCACAGAACCCCACAGTGGACTTGAACCCATGACCTCTGGCTGCAAAGGTAGTGACGTAACCATTGGGCTACAGCCCTATAGCTGTCAGCAAGCCCCTGGCTGGCTGCAGAGAGCCTGCATGTCACCTCACAGACAGTCTGCTGTTGTAAACAAGATAGGGTTAGGCCACCCGTACCCATGATGCACTGCACATGCAAATCAGCTGTCCACAGATGCACACAAGATGGGGAATGCACCCCAACAGCTACCCGGCCTGGTAGGGGGAATTGTCCGTGTGCACCCACACAGCACCTCGGCCTGGTAGGGGGTCCTGAGCGGGTGGACTACCAGCAAAGAGTAGCTACACACCGTCACATTGTGCGGGTACTGTGCTCACCCTGAGGGTGTGATGTGGCGCCCAGGACCAGGTCCACAACACCAGCCATGACTGGATGAGGCCATGACAGAGCTCCAAAACAGCACTAACCTGTGAGATAGGAAGGTGCTGCAGAAACATGTTGGATATCTCTGTCTGTCTGTCTGTCTCAGTTAGTGGAAACCCCCATGGACCCCTAGGTGGTCAAGGTTACACACCACCCCCACCCCCCAACAGATCCCCATCCTGCACCAATGGCAGTAGAGTGGACCATCAAACCCCAGTCCTGCTGGGGAACAGACACCCTACAGGGCAGTCCAAGCAGCTCCACACACATCCATAACACAATTATCAGACAGACTTTAGGCCTTGATATCCAAAGATGCACCCCAGCACTATCTGATATTCTCCTGCAGCAAGTCATCAGCCACTGCACCCTGCAAGGCACTCCATCAAGACACATACCAGCTGTGAACAGTCTGCTGGTTAGCCCTGATGGAAATGCATGCACCCAAAACTGGGGTGGCAGCACACACAAGCAGAGAGCTCTGTGAGGAGGCCCCCCAACAGGAAACCCATACATATCACAAGAGAGAAACACAATACAGCACTATGGGGGTGCCTAGCCATGCTGTCATCACTGCACACTCAGGGTGAGAGTGCTCCCCCAGCAGCACATACGGAGGTCACCCTGTCTGTGTAGGTGGTGGCCGGGCACTACAATGTCACAGCCAGTGCCCTATGCCCTGTGCAGATGCATCCTGGCCAGCCCACCATGTCTGACCTATACCCATGGTACCTTGCTGCTCATTATGCACATTGGCAGGCCAATACTGGCAGTAGTGCTGGCAGTGTGGGTTGGGGAAGGTGTTTGCAGCCAACACACACTGTATAGACAGACACACACTCCCACACCTATGCCAGCATTGTGCTACTATTGAGGGGGTGATTAGCCTTGCCCACCACACCGGTCCTGGGCACGGCACAGGCATGGATATGGTATGCAGTACTGCTGGGGGTCACTCCCCAGGGTGGTGAACACCGTCAGAGGCCAGGCCTGGAGCACGCACCGCAGACACCAAACAGATTGTTCGGATGGGGTCAACTAGCAGTATGTGTGTAACGTAGGGATATCTATCAGCCTGTACTCTTAGCAAACGTTTCAGAGCTGTGAACCTCAGGTGTAGGGTGACATTGCTAAGGTATGCAGGTGCTAGTATTGGGAGATGCACGCAGGGTCCAATATTCTGCCTCTACAGGAGACATTGGCCAATGGGGCCTGTGGGTGTGGGTGTGTCTGCCCCTGTTGGCTGCTGCTTTACGGCAGCGCTTCCCAAATCCGGTCCAGTTTTGCATCACACTGTTCGGGTCTTCCTGCTGTCCCTCATGAATATGCATGAGCTACATCTACATGCCGTGGGGGTGGTGCATAGATATACAGCACAGGCATTTGTATGAGTGGCAGCATGGAACCTGACTGGTGTGTGGCCCACCAGGACTGCATTTGGGGGATTCTGCTGTAGGTTCTGCCCCTGTTCATGGTGTCTGTGCTCAGTGGGGTAAAAGATAGATGTATTAACATTGCATATGTCCTCGTCACCAAAGGTGTGTCCTTACTGTCACTGTTTATTTGTGGGGAAAATGCATGGGCAGGATTGGCGGCAGCCCCAGCTGGTCTTTGAACCTGTGACCTTCTGTTCTTGTATGCACTGTCTGTGTGCACTGCACCACCATGTAGCCACAGATTGGCTGAATTCCCTGGATAGTCCATGACTGTGGATCCGGCAGGGCCTGTCTGTTGCTGTGGACTGTGCCAGCCTGCACATGGCTAGGCCTCTGTCTTCCGTGGCTAGCGGCCACTGCCCCCTGCACCACATGTACTCGTCCGCCAACATGCTGGCATGAGCTTCTCTCAGAGAAAGCAGATGACCTGATTGCAATGTGTCAGTACGGGACTGCATTTGGGCGACTTGGCTGTAGGTATTGCCCATTGTTGTGGTGTGTGTGTGGTGTTGGGTAAAATATGGGTGATCTCCCCATGCCTATGTTCCCTGCAAGACAGGGGTGTGTGTGCTATCGTTGTTCAGTGGTGGGTAAAATATAAGGCCAGGGCTGGAAGGTGCCCCAGCTTGGATTTGAACCTCTGATTCTCTGGTCCTAGAGGTACTGGCTCTGTCCGCTGCACCACACTGTGACCACAGAGACAGTGCAGTCCCTGGAGATAGTAACATGGCAGGATGGAGTCGCAAAGCCTGCTGTGTGCATTTCTACTGTGGGCTCCTTCACCCTGTCTGGTGACAAACATGCAAGTAAAGCCCACAGATGACCACGGGAAAAGGGGGATACAATATAACCAAGCTGGGCTACAGTGATATTACTGGGCAAATATGGAAAACACTCCCAGGACAGCTCCAGAAAAGGAAATGTTTTTTGGACGAGGCTCCGCTCCGTACACCTTTCCATAAATCATTTTTTTTGGAGCTTTCCTGGGTGTGTTTTCTAGTTTTGCCCATCACTATAACTGTTCCCCAACTGAATTACTATTTTTAATATTTTTGTGGTGGTCATTTTCTATTTTTAATTGCACTTTTGTGCTGTGCACATGTATCACACTGCTCACGTTTTTCAGGTTTCCCCGGTTGTGCTGTACATTGCTGACGGAAATGGTTTCTCTTCCCTTTAAATCCCCTCTACCGCGAGTGGTTCACTCGCGCTATTTTTGCAATGGAAATTCGGCCCCGCAACTGTGCGAGGAGCCTCTCCCCTCCCCTTCCCCGCCCATTAACCCCGTCTCTCCGCCCCTCCGGGGCCTTCCTCCGCCCTCCGTAGGCCTTTCCACGCCTCTATCGGACATTTACGGGCCCGTACTTGTGCGGGGCTCGTTAGTGTGACGCGCACGTGTGCGGGGGTTCGACGCACGTTTGCGGGGCGCTTAAGAGCACTTAAGTGATGCTTTTAGTGCGCTATTTTGCGCCGCGCAAAATAGCGGTTTTTAGTAAACATGCCCCTAAGAGTCACTTGCAACATTTGCTAAAATTATTTAGTCTATACAACAACAACAGAGGCTTGGCCGTTACAATAAAACAGTTTCCACTCCTCTAAAAACATCATCCACCCCTTCCCAATCCTCTGCTGCACAACAGCTTCCTTCTCTTTTTCTGTTATTCCTTTGTGCTTTCTCAGACACTTGCCCCCCAATCCTTCACCCCATACTCTCTCCTCCCTTTGTTTGCTGTCCTCTTGCTTCCTCTTTCCCCCAACCTCTCATCCCCACTGCCTGCTCTTCCCCTCCTGTTTCTGTATCCTTCTCTTCCTAGCTTGATCCTACATACACCGCTGCTCTTCTCCATTTCTTTCCTTCTTTTGCTCTGAAATTCCATCACTCTTTCCACCATTCCTCCTCTCTTCTCTTTTCCATTCCTTTTAAACCACACTCCCCTTTTTCTTCCCATCCTTCCCCCACCTCTTCTCTCTTCCCCTGTTGTCACCCCAATCTCTCCTCTCTTTCCCTTTTTGCCCCAATCGTTTGCTCTTATCATTCCAAGACCCAATCCCACTTGCACTCACCTCTGTGCTCCACTGCCCCATCCCATCTCTCTTACCCTCTTGCTGCTTAAACTTTCCCTCTCTCTGCCCCTCATTAGTGACCAGATAAAAAAAAAGGCATTGGAAACAGGTCCTTTGTCCTCCTACCTCTATGATGGTGATGACACAGCCTCTCTCTTTTTTAACTCAATGGCCCATTGGCCCAGCCAGGCTTCCCCAATTCTAGCAAGTATCAGCACTACATCTTAGAGGGAAGGAAAAGAGGGTGGCAAATTGATTAGCAGATTTACTGAGTTCTGTGACAGAATCCACGAGAGGAGCAGTGGTGGACTCAGGACTGCAAGCTGGCTCTGAGATGTTAGTACTGATGTTTAGGCAGGCTCGGCCTGAGTGGGAAAGAAGCAGGGCTCCCTACTTGGCTCTGTAAGCAGCATGGCACCGGCACTGCATGACCACAAGAAGAGCAAGCAACAGAAAAGGCACAAACAGGTGGGAGGAGTGGCCTAGTGGTTAGGACAAGGTACTTCAGGCCAGAGGGTCGGGGGTTCAAGTCCCACCTGGGGACAGCAATCTCAGGCCGGAGGGATTGGGATTTCTAGTCCTATAGGCACTCCTTGTGGTCTTGGGCAAGCCACTTAATCCTCCAATGCCCATGTTCCCTGTATGTATTAGTGTGTGTGTCTCATATCCCCTCATGTTAAATGTATCCCCCAATTGACCACTTTGACCCGGTGAAAAGCAAGATATAAATACAGCAAAATAAATAAATAAAAAGGCACAAACAGGTGGGAGGAGTGGCCTAGTGGTTGGCACAAGTTACCTCAGGCCAGAAGGTCAGTGGTTCAAATCCCACTAGAGAACAGCAACCTTGAGCCAGAAGGACTAGGGTTTCTAGTCCCACAGGTGGTCTTGGGCAAGCCACTTAACCCTCCATTGCTCATGTTCCCTGTAAAAAATAGTTATCTCTAAGTTATAATGCCCTGTTCAATGTAAACAACCTTGGTATCATGAAAGGCAGTATATAAGAAATGCTAAAAATAAAACAGGTGCCCCTGGCCTGCAAGTGACTTGATGTGGTGTGCCATGGGCAAGCACAGAAGCTGCACCTCCTAGACAGGTATAGGCTAGGAAGATATATTGTTAAGGGGCATGTGGGCAAAAAAGACATTGTGTTAGCTCCTAAAAAAAGGCACCTCATAAAATTATCTCCATGGAAAGTAATTTTATAACAGGGTGCACTCGTAAAGCGTGTATTAACATGCCTACATGCAGGCCATTTCATAAAGCAGGCACCTATTTTTCTTTATAAAATACTAGCATAGATGTTCGATAACGCTCAGTCATTTAAGGTACAATCACTTGCACCAACCATTAGGCAGGTGCATGCCAAAGAGTTTTGAGAACATTTTGTTTGTTAGAATATACCAGTTCAGTTAGACTTTGGGAACTAAGCCATTCCAGCTTATCTATCTGCTGCATTTATCTTCCTCAGAATATCTGGGCCGTTGCTACCAGTATTGCAGCCCCACTCCCACTACTTTGGGGGCCTTTACCATGGTGCAACCACTGATTCTTCTTTATCTCTCTCAGCATGTCACCTATGTAGTCCATGAACACTTCTTCCACCCCGGGGGGATTATCTCCTGTACAAGATTTCTCTGTTGGGATGAAAATCCTCAGTGCCAGGACTCCAACTTGCTGGCACACAGTTTAGCTGAACTCACCCCCACTCATGTGGCCTGTGTTCATGCTACCTCTTCTGCTGTTGCGTTAGGTCTCCTCTGCTGTTTTAGGGTCTTCCATGCAATCTGGGTGCTGGACTGATCTTCCTGGCATAATTTAGGGCCTTGCAGCCGATCTGGGTGTTGTGCTTGTCTCAAAGCGCCTTGGTGAGCTTTCATCAACTGTGGCATTGCTTCGTCCTCTTCCACTATCTTGAAGTGTCCATTCACTCTTTGTACCGCTTCGCCCTTCTGATAGTGGTTTCTCGTATTTATCCTGTCACTGTACATACTCTTTCTCCCCCTTTTCCAGTGTTTGGGGGGGGGGATGGTTCATGCCCACAGTGAAAGTATGCACCATGCAAGCAACACATATAATTATTCGTTTTTCTAAGTCACGTGTGCATGTATGTGGCCACTCATGCTCATAAATGACTAAAATATCAACATTAATGTGTGTTATTAGCTCCTAAAAATAGACACCTCCTTATCTTTAATGAATAAATGAAAATTGGAGGTTGTTTATGATCTATGATTGACAACAATGCCACCTGTACAAGACAGTGGATGGAGTGGTTAAGTGTCTGAGGTAAATTTCCTTCAATTTTTTCAATTGTTTCAATATATAGAATTCAAGGTAGTTTGTTTCTTCTGATTTACTTTATTTAATACCTGTATTTATTTCATAGATTTGGTATACCACTTTACCTTACAAACTAACATCGAGATGGCTGACAATAAAAAACCAGAGCTGGATATTCGAAACGCATTTACACAGTGCTGTGAACCATGCAAATGCCGCTTAGCGGGATGTTTAATGCTGAATGTCCCCAATCTTCTCCCCTACATGCCCTGATACTAACGGTTTAGCATTGGGGTGTATCATGGGCATTCCGGGGCATGTCATAGGCGGCAAATGAGGCTAACCGGGTAGCGGCAATATTGCACTGCCATTCAGTTAGCTTCTATGGGTAAAAGAAAAGCACTGCATAAGCTGGCCTATCTTTACCTATAGAAGCTCACTGGGCAGTGGTGCAATATTGCCGCTACGCAGCTAGCCTCTGTGGCTTTCAGGCATGTGTAGTGACCCCAGATAGTCAATGCTGGGGCTGTATATGACCCATGCATTGAATATCCAGGGTTAGAGGATAGCACTGATGGCTAGGCACTGTACTCACGCCTAACCGGCCTTAGCTACTCAGGTGCAATACTCCATTAGCATACTCTAAAACTGTTAACTGTCATTATTTTAGCACAGGTCAATTTTATACAATGGCGCTCAGTTACTAGAAGCATTGGTTATTTATTTATTTATTTTTATTCATTTCATAAACCACACTTTCGAACAAACTACTCTGTGCAGCGCACAAAACAGAAACATAAAAAAGTACAGAACATCATCATCAATCACCCCAAACTCAACCCCACTTCCGTGAAACCCAGCCCATTAATTAAAACAAACTACTCAACAGACATCCAATAACCCCCTTCCCCAAAAGCCTGCCGAAACAAAAAAGGCTTCAGCGCTCCTCTAAAAGCGCGTAAATCACCCAAAAGACGTAAGTCATGCAATAACACATTCCATAGCACCAGCGCCTGAACTGAAAAAAGTCTACTCCAGCGAGCCACACGCTTCCACTTTATACGAAGGAACCACCAACAACCGCTCCGTCTGAGACCTCAAGGACCAAGGAGGAACATAAAGAATCACTTTGCCTGACTAAAATGCAGGCACCATCCCGTACAAAACCTTGAATACCAAAAGCAAAAGCATCATCCAAAATTTCACCGGGAGCCAATGAAGCTCCTTCAACATGGGTGAAACTTGATCAGATTTACACAGCTCCTTCATGGCTTCATTCTGCATCAGTTGAAGGTGCATTAAATCCTTCTGAGCCACTCCCAGAAATAGGCCATTAAAAAAATCTAATTGGGGCAAAATCAAAAGTCTGAGTTAGAGCCCTCAAATGCACCCTCAACAAGTATGGATGGAGTAGTTGAACATAAGAACATAAGATATGCCATACTGGGTCAGACCAAGGTCCATCAAGCCCAGTATTCTGTTTCCAACAGTGGCCAATCTAGGTCATACGTACCTAGCAGTTTTCCCAAGGGACACAGGTTCCACAATGTTTGTATTGGTTCAAGCATTGATATCCTGGGTCCCTTCTTAATAATGGTTTATGGACCTTTCCTCCAGGAACTTGTCCAAACCTTTTTTAAACCCAGCTACACTAACAGCCTTTACTACATCCTCCGGTAACAAATTCCAGAGTTTGATTACACGTTGAGTGAAAAAATATTTTCTTTTATTAGTCTTAAATAGACTAATAAAAGAAAATATTTTTTCACTCCCAGAAATAGGCCATTAGAAAATTCTAATTGGGGCAAAATCAAACGTCCGAGTTAGAGCCCCCAAATGCACCCTCAACAAGTATGGATGGAGTCGTTGAATGCACCTCAGTAACAAAAACAACTTTCTAACAATGGAGAAAATAAGCGCCAACATCCCCAACTCAGAGTTCATCAATACCCCCAAATCACGACATCCATTGTTAATGGTGTTAGTGCGTGCTAGGGGGGCACATTAGTAACTAGCTAAATGCTGTCAGCACTTAGACCTAATACCTTTATGGCCTGCCCTCTCTCTGCCCCAAAACGGGTCCCTTTTCAGAATGCATAAGTTTGACTGCTTGGGAACTAAAACAGCCAAAGTTATACATAGAAATGCCACGGATTTGTTTTTAAATAACCATTGGTGGTACTACTGGCCACATAAATGCTTTGAATATCAGCCTGAGTGTTTTTTATTGGGGTATTTTAGAAACGTTTATTTTTATCGACCATTATTCAGGAGCATTGTTGTACCACAGGTCAGTTTTATAAAATGGTTATTAATTTTTATGTGCCTTTGAATGTTGTATATTTTATTTTTCAAAATCAAAGCATCAGAATTAAGCCGGAGTGGGTTTCTTCTCCCAAATAATCAACCTGTGGGGCATATAGAATAAATTCATAGCCCTGGATATTTAGTCACAGCAGTCAGTCACAGTGTTTAAATATCCTGTAGGCATTCAGTATCACTAGCCAGATAGTGGCTGCCCCCGCATATCCGTATTGTGCAGGCATTATCGTGGAACGTATCTGGATAGTGTCCCGTTTCAGCACCTTAAGTCCGTTTTTCCTGAGGCTTATCCTAATTTATTTGGACAGTGGCTGAAAATTACCACTATCTGAATAAGGGCTGGGATTATCTGAAGGGACCACACTGCTCTCACTCTGCTCACAGACTGCCCCCCCCCCCCCAAGGGCTTTGTAAAATTGGCCCCATAGACTTTATACTAGATAAAACTAGATTATTGATAGACTTTTTTTACCTATTTGCAGAAAACGGACCCCACCTACTTGTGGAAGCAGAACAGACTAAAGTTATTTCACATCGCGGTGGCAATGCTACACTTCCATGCAAATTTATCCGTGATTTTGCTGCAGCTGGTTCTGGCTCCCATAAAATCCGGATCAAATGGACCAAACTCACTTCAGATTACCTCAAGGAGGTGGATGTGCTTGTTGCAATGGGATACCACAGGAGGACGTATGGCAGCTACCAGGGCAGGGTATACCTGCTGGAAGCCGATGCACAAGATGCTTCTCTGGTAATCACAGATATAACACTGGACGACTATGGGAGATACAAATGTGAGGTGATTGAAGGACTTGAGGATGACACTGCAGTGATAGGACTGGATTTGCAAGGTAAGCAGCATTAATATAACTACAATTTTGACTTGGTATTGCTGCTTTTAGGGAAAGTCATGTTCCACTACAGTTGAATACATAATAAAATGAAAAGAAAAGATATCTTCCACCTCTACTTCTAAGTAGGATCATTTTGAAGTGTGGATGGACTCTGTGAGATCACTGTACTGTTTATATTGCCTTTAGCTTATCTGCTCTTGTCATTGTTATAGATCACTGGTTCCCAGGCCAATCAGGTTTTCAGGATATCCACAATGAATATGCATGAGATAGATCTGCATGCACTGCTTCCACTGTATGCAGATCTATCTTATGCATATTCATTGTGGATATCCTGAAAACCTGACTGGCCTGGGAGTACCCGAGGACCGGGTTGGGAACCTCTGCACAGTGTCTCACATGGTTTGCCTCTAAGCACTGAAAACTAAAAATTTCTTGTCAAATTCCTGACACTGGAAAATTAAGTGGTCAGTATACTCATCCCTGGTAAATACTGCAGGTTAGTGGCTGTGTTTTGCAAAATTTGCTGCAGATGCAAATGAGGCCCTTGCTTAGTGACTGTAGCAAACTTTCACAGGATATGTTATGTACGTTCCCAGACATCAGCAAGTATGGCAAATTTCTCGTGAAATTGTCCAATATTTAAAGGTGCTTCTTGGGCATGTCAAAGCCCCCCTCCCGCAACATAGCGTCAGGAGTCAGTTGATACCATTTTACAAAGCTGCACTGGAGGATAATAAGTGAGTAGGGGGTCATTGCCTCCTACAGATTTGGAACTTTGGGGTAAGTTGAGGAGAAAGAGGAGATGAGGCATTGGCAGCCATTTTTATTTAAAGGGATAGAGCTCTGGAGTGGCAGGGCCTCCTAAAGGGGGAACATTTTACATTTGTCAGGGTTAGAGCTTCGAATGGGTGGGGGGAAGAATTTCTCTTACACCCACTGTCCCTCAAGAAGGTCCTGCACCCAGCAGGGGGAGGATTTAACAAGAACTGCACAGCCCCTTTAGAGGGTAATTTTATAAGAAAGTGCCTACTTTATTTCCAGACGTAGGCAACTACTTAGAATCTGTTTCATAAAGAAAACTTAGCACCTACTTTTATTTATAAAATACCAGCGGTGGAAAAAGCAGGTTAATTTAAGACCCAATCACTTACATCATCCCTAGGACTTGTGTAAATGCCTGCCACTTGATTGGTAAAGAATACATGCAAATTATAGTGTTTTTATAATTTATGCCCAATCACAGCAAGCTCAAAGTCCTAGACTTCAAAAAAGCTGACTTCAGTAAAAAGGCTAAGTTCCTGAAGGAAGAGTTGGCAGGGTAGGAGAAGGTAAGGGAAGTGGAATTGCAGTGGGCTAAACTAAAGGAGGCAATAAAAGGGGCAACAGATACATATGTAAGGACAGTAAGCAAAAGCAAGAGGGAGGAATGGCCTAGTGGTTGGGGCAAGTTACCTCAGGCCAGAAGGTCAGTGGTTCAAATCCCACCAGCAGATAGGACCCTTGGGCCAGAAGGACTGGGGCTTCTAGTCCCACAGATGCTCCTTGTGGTCTTGGACAAGCCACTTAACCCTCCATTACCCATGTTCCCAGTAAATTAGTTATCTCTAAGTCATAATGCCCTGTTCAATGTAAACCACCTTGATATCATGAAAGGCAGTGCATAAGAAATGTAAAATAAAAAAGGACATCTACATCATTCCCCTAAGAAATGGCTGCACAAATAAAGCCAAAAAACACAGCTTTCAGAAGTTCACAAAGCAACACAGGAAAGAATACAGGATGAAGCTAAAAGAGAAATAAAGATAGCAAAGGCAGAAGAAAAGATGGTTAAAGATCTGCAGGGTGGAGACAAAACATCTTTCTGGTATATTCAGGAGAAGAGGAAGATCAGAGGTGGAATTGCAAGACAGATTCATAGAATTAGGATAGCAACTTAGGCCTGATTTTCTCACCACCTAAGTTATCTAGATATGTGTCAACTTAAAATCATGCTATCCCTGTAATGTTGGCAGTACATGGATCTCCCTTGCATTAGTGGGATAGTGCCAGGGAGGTCTGGGTGGGTAGATAGTCAAATGCACTATACAAATCGTGCTGCTGAATAGAATGCTAGGAAAGGAATGGAAAATAAAACAAAGGATATTATAATGCCTCTATATCGTTCCATGGTGAGACCGCACCTTGAATATTGTGTGCAATTCTGGTTGCCGTATCTTAAAAAGGATATAGCATTATTAGAAAAGGTTCAGAGAAGAGCCACCAAAATGGTAAAGGGGATGGAAGGATACTCCTATGAAGAAAGGCTAAAAAGGTTAGGGCTCTTTAACCTGGAAAAGAGACGGCTGAGGGGAGATATGATAGAAGTCTATAAATTAATGAATGGAGTGGAACGGGTGAACGTAGATCGATTGTTTACCTTATCAGAATATAGAAAGACTAGGGGACATGCAATGAAGCTACAGGGTAAACTATTTAAGACTAATAAAAGAAAATATTTTTTCACTCAACGCGTAATCAAACTCTGGAATTTGTTATCGGAGGAATTAGTAAAGGCTGTTAGTGTAGCTGGGTTTAGAAAAGGTTTGGACAAGTTCCTGGAGGAAAGGTCCATAAACCATTATTAAGAAGGGACCCAGGATATCAATGCTTGACCCAGTACAAGCATTGTGGAACTTGTGTCTCTTGGGGAAACTGCTAGGTACGTATGACCTAGATTGGCCACTGTTGGAAACAGGATACTGGGCTTGATGGACCTTGGTCTGACCCAGTATGGCTTATCTTATGTTCTTATGAATATCTCCCTCAGCTTCCCACTGGCTTTCTGGATAAGGGTTTTGAATATCAGCCCCCCTTATTCATTTAAAATTCATTATATTTTTAAATTACTTTTTGAAATGTTCACCTCTTATATAAAGTAAATGTGCAAGCAAATACTAAAATGTACAAGCACATACCAAAATTAAAAAATGCAGTTTCTTTAACGATTTGGTACTTTTTGGCTTCTGACAATTTTGAATGAACAAATGATGCATCTGCGTCATATCATTTTCCTGCTTGGACCTCTTAGAAATAAAATACAAAAAGAACTTTTAGGGGCATGCTTACTAACGTATTTTACCAGGGTAGCACAGGATTAGCGTGCATTTTTGGCATTGTGCTAAAAAGTAATGTGGGACCCTGTGCTAAAAACCCCACACTACCGAGGCAGCACACATCTGAATGGTGCCTGGGTAGGGCATGGGAGCCTGGATGGGGCATGGGTGTTCCTGCTGTGGCACCCCTAGCATCAGCCTTGAAAGCTTGCACTGCCAGCGCTTGGCAGAGAGCAACTACCTCCAGTACAATGGGTGGTGGTAGTTGCACCCTGTGGCAGTATTAATGCTGAGAGTTTCTTAAATTCAGGGGGAGAGCTGTCTCCGCCCCTCTACATCTAGTGCAGTGCTTTCTGCTAGTGATGTAGCCCAAACTCAGGTTACTAGTGTGGGGCTTAGTAAGTATGTTAATTCTTTGTAAGCTGTAATTAAAAGTTCTGTGCTGCCGTATTTAAAGATACAAAGAATTTCTTGAACTGTTTCAGCCTTGGGTTTTACCATGTTTAGCCCCTAAAGATGGATGCCGCTCTCCGCAGAAGATAGTAGCAGATCTCTTCACTACTGCCATTTTTTCTTACTAACATAAAGTGGACATTCCTGCTCTCAAAATTTTAATTCCTTTAAATCTGTTTCTGTGAATTATAGCCTATGGGGGGAGAGGTAAAATGGCTGCTGCACTTGTTTGCCAAGTAGGTCACCAAGCGTGATACTCACAATTTCTCATATTTTTATTCCTTCATTATAAATCCAATTATGGACAAACAGAAAGCCACGATTAACACCTACCCTTGAGGATCCATCCTACACCCTGTGGATAATCTGTTGGCCTAGATGAACCAGCATCAAGATTTGTCTGTTCTCAGCACCTCTCTAGGTTTGGCAGGGGGAAATCCACCTTTTCTCCCAGCATTGTGTATTCTCAGCATTGACACTCTAATAGCCTGCTGCAGTGAATAGGGAGTAAGGATTTGTGAGCCCTCCTGCAGGAAGGGCTGAATGAGACTGGATTTGCTCCTGGGAGATAAGTATTCAGATAGTGGCCATGGTTGAAGGCGCTGACACAGCAGGAGACAACTTGTCAGGTGTTGTCAGGGCTAAGGTACCCGCTTCCAATGATAGTGGTGTTTCCAGCTGGTATACGGAGGTCTCCTCCTGGATCCAAAATGTATCTTTGGAAGAGATCTGGGAGGTAATATCCAGGACTGAGTCTGTGGTTTGTGCATCTACTGCTAGTTTGTGTCGCTCTTCCAAAGAGATACTAGTTAATATATGGGAGCAAGAGAAACGTCTTGATGAGTTAGAACATCAGTTGAAGTGAGAACACATTTGTCTATGCTTCAAGCAGCTGGATCGTCCTTTGTCGAAGAGGAACTAGTTTTACATAATAAGTTAGAGGCTTTGGAGAATATAGCTAGTAGTACAATTCTGTATTTGTTATATTTCTCCGAAAGAAGATATTTAGCCCCACAGGACCTGTGGAAGATGTGTATGAGGGACACATTACCGATATTAGATGGGGAAGTCATATTAGTCTCCAAGATGTCTCAGGGGTTCTTGTGAGGATAAACCAGAAGTAGGAGGACTGGACTCTATAACAACTATTGATGATTCATCTAGAGATGAAATAACTTCTCATGCAGTTCTGCTAATTATCCTCTGTTATGGCTCTGATAAAAATGTCAGGATTGATATTCAAAAGGGTTTAGCCTCATAGCAATAGCTGCTAATAGGATAAATCCTGCTCAGTCTGTTAGTCAGTGGCACTAATCAGTTGGTGTCTCTGCATATCCCCACAGACCACTGTGAGAACGTCCACGTTTGTTTCAAGTCGGTCCCAGCAATTACCTGCTTAGCAGCAATATTCAACTGCTAATCAGATAGGCAAACCACACACAGATCAATAGCTGTCCTAACTTTATGTGGATTTTGATGTCCAAGTAGCAGCTGAATATTGCCACTAATTGGTGTGATTTTGCAAATAAGCACATCAGTATATTTAGGGTCGCGGACAGTAGGGGGAGTTTCTCAGAGCTGGTTGGAGTTTCATAACTTAAGGGATCCTGGGTATTACTGGCTGGGAATAGGCAGTCCTAACAAAGGAGTCCCTGCAGCTGGACAGGTAGAAGCAGTGGTGTACCAAGGGCAGGGAGGTGATGTGGCTCACCCCAGGTGCCTGCCAGGAGGGGTGCACCCCATTGGGACTATGGAAGTAGCACAACAAACGTACATTTAAGCTGGCTTTGTTGCAGTGCCTCGCGCTCCAGGGGCCAGCCATTCTTCCCTCCTGGCCAAAGTCTCGTGAAGCAAACAGTCCTGAGGTGTCACAGTTTTGAAGTAAGTGCCATTGATCTGTTTTAGGTCATTGCCACCACTGTAGGTCCCAAGAGGGGCAGAAATGGTGGCAATGGGGGCCAGGGGAGGGTACACAAGGGTCATGGTTTGCCTTAGCAGTCAGCTAAAGCACCAACATTCTGAGGGCTACATACAAACATATGAAGTGCCATACTGGGCCAGACCAAAGGTCTATCAAGCCTAGTTTCCTGTTTCTAACAGAGGCCAATCCAGGTCACGACATATCTTAAAAGTAGCCAGATTCATGCTGCTTATGCCCATAATAACAGTAGGGTATGCAGCCCTAAAAGTTTTATATCATTTTGTTTTGGTGGAGGTCCATTTTTTTTTGGCTCGTATTGTTATTGCTCAATAGTGCACACTCTTTCTCAAGAGTACACACTGTTGAGCAATAGTACTCTTTTGAGAAAGTGTGTGCTATTTAGCAATAGCGCACACTTTTCTGCACATGCGTGAGTTGTGCACACTATTCTCGCATGTGCAAATAGTGCATGCTACTGTGTAATAGTGCATATGCTCACAAAAGGATGCATGATATAGCTCAATAGTACACAATATTAGAAAAAAATGTGCATTATTACATAAGAACATAAGAAATGCCTTACTGGGTCAGACCAAGGTCCAGCAAGCCCAGTATACTGTAGGCTACTCCGTCAGCTTCAACTACCTACACTTCACTCATTCACTGGCAGAAGGAAGGGTATTTAGGAGCACATTAGTTTCTTCTGTGATGTAGGGTCAGCCTCACAAGATGACCACAGGATCTCCAGATCATCTTGAGAGACAGTCTTTGTGCCATAGAGGAAATCAAAGCACTCTTAAGTGTCCTTCCTCTTGATGGTGACGGGGTTGGGTTGAAGTGCAAGGAGTGCTGTGAGAAATCCGGACATTTTTGAGTAGGACCCATACAGTATGGTGCAGCATGGACACTGTGAACACAGCTTGATTGGGAGAAAGGGGAGGGATGGCCATGATTGCAGAGCTGCTGCTGATAGGTAGGCACATAGTGAGGGGAGAAGCGGGTGCGTGAGAATGAAGGTTTGCTTAGGGCGCCAGATATCCTTCAGCGGCTCTGTTCCTGATTTACATGGGTCTCCTGCCTCTATGTGAAGTGAATAGTACCTTGTGTCATGGGACTCTGGGTGAACCCCTTTGACAATGGATGCATTCAGTGCAATTACAGAATAAATTCTATCCAAAACCCTAGGCTACTACCTGCTCAGGGTTCATCCGGTTGTCCTTTCTGCCTTCCCATTCTCTCACTGAAACTTCAACTTTACTCCAAACTTGTGATTTATTAACTTTGTACAGCAATCCTTGTTGCAGGCATTTTAGAAATTATTTATGCTCTCTTCCATTTGTATAACTAGGTTCTCCATTTCACTTGTTACTCATCCTCTCTCACATGGATTTTAGTCACCAAGATGCTCCCATGAACTCTACCAATCTCTTTCCTGAATCCCTAGATTCCCTAGTTACTTCTCTGTTCTGGCCACTGGTACAAGGTAATTCCTAAATTACTTATCCCTTTACCTCTTTGGCATCAAGGTACCGCCCTTGCAAGGTCTGCAGCTCTCGTCCCTGTACAGTGCTCAGTCTGCTTTTTGGGAGGCAGGATTCAGAGTACCAGCTTTTTACTCCACTCAGGAAGAGTTTTGCTCTTCCTTTACCCTAGGACTAGAAAGGTATCTCGGGATCTTCCTAAAAGTGTGAGCTGTGGTTAGCACTTTTTACTGAGTGGCAGAAAAGAAATAAAAGACCTCTTCCCTCCAAAATACTGACCTTCAATAACCTAAGGAACCCACCTAACTCCTCCCGTGGGTGCATTCCAGATTATGTAGCCAACTGGAAGATATTTCTTCCTTTATGCTGATTACAGAGCAGTACAGCCCTGAGTAGGCACACAAGGATACTCCTGACCTTTACTGTACAGAGACCTAGTAATACCCCGGGCACACTTGTAGTTTCCTTTGTCATATTTTCTGTAAAATAGCATATTTGTTTGATGATTTCCAATAGCAATTTGCTTGCACAGGTGTTCTGTTGTATATTTTTATACTCTAAAATAAGAATACTGGGTTATTTCTGAGTGGAGCAGCAGGCCCAGTGATGGAGAGTCCCGGAGAGATGTCAGACTGAATTTTCCCAATTGACTGTCGGTGTTCTGAGAACAGAATTGCTGTTCCAGTATGCTTCAGTGGTTCCTGTGGCGTGTTCCAGTTTTGAACCCAATTATTTGAAGAGGAATTCCAGCTAGAGGGGCTGCAGCCTGCCTGCCTGTGTCTCTGCTTGTTGTCCTATGTTTGTCCTGTTTATTTTGTGCTTTCTTTTAGATGCTGATTTCCGCCAAAGTGTCTATTGAGTGGTGCCACCATATCCCCAGGGAGTCCCTTGTACCATGATGCTGAGAACCCCAGCCTACTTTCCAGAGAGCAAAAGCTTATTGTGCATGTAGTTCTTGCATGTGACTATTTAGCGAGCTGCATCTTATGCAATGTGATTTGAACTTTTGAGCTCTAGCTTTCTAGTGATTAGTAGACTTAGTTTAACTGAAAAATTCTGCAGTGGTAGAAAGATTTTTGGCTATTTACTATTAGCTTGCTAATTTTGAGTATTTGAGAATTTTGAAATGCTTTGATTTTTTTTTAAATATTAGAGAATTTTGAAATGCTTTGTTTTTTTTTTTTAAAAAAACAACCCTTTTTTCAGTATGATACCTGTACTTATGTACTTTCTGATTATGTACGGCATGTTTTGACTGATGCAGGGTGAATGTTATCCTGCATTTTTCCTCATTTATCCTGTCTGTTTGATGTATTATGTTCTGTGGGTCTGATTGCTGAAGACAGTGCTTACAAAGTTAAAGTGCCTTGATTTACAATGCTTTAAATCTTCATTTATGTATTAAACATGGGCACGGAACAAACAGATAATCTCTAAGGAAAAAAAGGGGACGTAAACCTTAGTAGTTGGTATGGAAGAGCAGACAGGATAAGCCATATGGCCCTTATCTGCTGTCATTTTTCTGCTTCTATGAAACATCCTCAAATGTTAGCTTGTTTTAGTATGTGAGGGTGTGGGAGGTGCCATTCCCCCCTCTCCTCAACTGGTATTTCCTGTGGTTTGTTAGCTAAGGTTCCTGTGTGTAATTACCAGCTTGCCTCCACAAAGAGAGGGTTGTGCTTGAAACCTTTGAGTGGCGCCTAATCCCCTAAAGGTTCTGTGTGCTGGGAGGCATATATTATGTGATAAGGGAAGTGCTACAGTGATTTAATGGAGAGGTGTAAATCCCTGCTAAGGAAGAATTAGGGGTCTCCTTGTCTTTTTCGACTGAGATACATCTAGGACTCAAGAAGGAGTATCCGGACCTGCAATAAGGGATCGCTGGACTCGTTGCATCTGACACAGGCAAGGGAAATCCTGCAGCGGGGTCCTCATCCTACTGGTGGATAGCCAGCGTCAAAAGCGGGTTCCTGGACCCCACAATGATGTGTTGTTCAGCGGGAAGTTGACGGGACAGAAAATTGGAGTACCAGAGAGGGTCTGTGTCCTGAAGAGGAGGAAGGGATTGTGTATTACAGATCCCAAGAGAAAAAGAACCAGAAGGAACCAAAAAGAAGAGAAGAATCAGAAGAAAGGAAGAGACAAAGAGCTGACTCTCTGAAGTCAGGAGAGACCAGAACCCTACAGTGTTTTGACAGAAGATTTTGTTTTAAATTCTTCCTCTCTCTGTGTTGTTTTTTTTTTTTTTCTTTTCTTTTTTTTTTGCTTTGAAGAAATTACAGTAATAAATTGTGTTTTTATTCAGAGACTGGCCTGGACCATGAACTTTATAATGTGCTTGAGAGGTGAACAAATTGGAGACTGCCAGAGAAGGGAGATAGGGCCTTGAGAGTTTGTTCTCACACTACCTAACATGACCCTAGAGGTCAGGAGCTTGGAGTTTCACTCCTACCCGACACTCTACACCTGGTGTTCAGTTCCCCATCCATCTAGGCCTTTAAATATTGCTGAGCAGTAGCAACTAGCCTTTCAAATTCTAGTTGAAGGGTCTACTTACTGAATGCCTTAAATGGTTGCATTAGTGCAGGATGCTTAATATGCTATTTATTAAAGGTCTTACATCTTAAGGGGGCTTATGCAATATTACTCAGGGTAATACAATTATAGTGTGTAACTCAGTAAAATGTTTACCTAAATATTAAAACAAGAATCAACATGCCATGCAATACATTTCACCAAGAAAACACTAATACTTGCCCTAATAGCACAGCCTCAGTAATAATATTGACAACCAAAAAAAGAGTGATACAAACACTAGTTGCTGAGAAACTCCCATGCTAACTGATTCCAAGTGAAATGGACAGCTAGTACTGTGGATGTCTCCCACACATGCTTGATATGTCATTTAAGAAGTCTCTGGGGCTCCCCTTTCCTCCTCCTCCACATTTAACAAACACCTCCTGGGCTAGCTCCTATCCACCTCTTTGGAATGACCACTTACCATTCTGGAGACTCCTGAAATCTTCATTAGCCGGTGGAATGCAGAGCACTCCTGCTCATCCAATCACTGAACTCGAAATAAACCTCATCACCCTCATCACTATATATCTGCGAAGCACTGCTAGTACATTGGTATATATTTGGTCGCTAGGCTGGTAGGAGGGCTCAGTAGTCCCTTTTGCCAATGAAGAATGTGGGGATGCCAGAACAGTGGATTAGAGGAACAGGTGGATGCAGGGTCTCTCATAAGCCCTTCAGGGGTTGTTTTATTCTTGGAGTGGGGAGGGAGAGGATATATTCGAAAAGATGTTCTTAAAGAGTACATTTAGAGTGTTTAGGAGCAATATCCTCTACTAATCAGCCATTTGACTTCTGGCTGTTTATCACACGGCATATTAGAACTAAATATAAAAGATAAGAATTTATCATCTAGTCCAAAGTAGTGTTAAGTTTTGGACCTTACAAGCACTCTGTAAATAGCGTGAGGAGAAGTGCTTCTTTTTATTTTGACTTGTTTCTATGGACTTCCAGCAAAAGGTTAAGGTGCATCCTGGGAAATTAGGAGCCTGAATGATGGACTAGTCAGACTGGAAGAGAAGGTGCATGAAGATACAAAAAACACAGATGCAGTTAATTAACTGGAGGCATTTTTGGTTGGAGAATTTGGATAATATCTCAAGACACCTGAACCTACATATTTTGAATTTTCCCAGAGTGTCAGCAATTTCATATTTAGACATTTTCAAGAAATATATGAGTGAAGTGGTACCGATTTCAGAGCGTTGTTTACTCTGCCTCTTCAGCTAGTCATGGTGATAGAAGAGGGAGAGGGACTGAGGGAGAATTTTCAGCTGACAGTTTTCAGCTCTCTGGGCTGGGGAGGCTCATAGAAGGACACTGTCATTTGTGTGAGACATTCCTTTTTTTACGCACATGGAGATGAAAATTTTATCTTGGTGCTACTATGGCCAATAGAACGTGCATACTATGGGGGGAGGTAACACATCTCAGTTCTTTTACTGGTTTGCATTTGCATTACGGGACCTTGGTATGCCAGCCACCCATAAATAAAAAGTGTGATGACCCCCCCCCCTTCCCACTCAGGTATCTTGCCCCCTCATTGCTGAACAGGAATGCCAAGTCCAAGTTTTCTCTCTTCTACCCTCACCACCCCATCCCCACCTACGTCCTTCTGTGTTGAAGAAAGGCTGCTAGGGTAGGGCAGATCTCCAGCTACTCCTGCCACATTCACTCTAAAGATGCAAATGGTGCTTGCTGATTTGCTGATTTCATTTTACACTGCATGTGTGGAGCAAAAGAGTCAGCCAGTGCTGTTTACATCTTCAAAGAGTGGAATAAGAGGAATGAGAAATCTCTCCAATCCTCAAAAATGCTGTTACATCAGATGGGGTTCATAGGAAGATTTGTGGAGACTGGAGGAAGTATACTGGGACTTATGAAGGGAAGGGGTACCTTCCTGGGGAAGTCAGCCACAGCTGGCCCTATAATTACTGAGAGGTGGGGGGGGGGGAGGGAAGAAGTGGCCACGTGCAGCCTTTTATGCATACTGTAAGAGAGGTGGGGCAAGTCAGGCAGGGCCAGCCCCAGAGTTGGTTCAAGGTGTTGGCACCCTAGGCAAACCTTAAGCTTTACACCACACAGCTGTCAAAATCTTAGCTTTGAACGTACAGCTCTTTCCTACCCCACAGAAGTTGCCGCCCTAGGTGACCACCTAGTTTGCCTTATAAATAAAATAAATAAATAAATAGTTGGGCCGGCCCTGAAGCCAGGTCACAGACAGGCACTTGAATTTGACAATGCTCCTAGCCAAAGTAAATTATACTTCTTAAGATGTAGCTAATCTTTTTACATAGTGACCAGCATGGTCCATCTACTCTGCCCAACAAGGTGGCAAGAGTAGATGCACCTGCCACTCCATGCAGGTCACCCCTCCCCATGTCATAAAACATGATTGGTGGCAATCCATTTTAATACTAATGGGTACCATAGATTTACGTGTAATGCAGCTCTTTAAATTATTTTGTATATTAATGAGGCCTTTTTTTATTAATGGCAACACAAGCACATACATTACCCTTAATATGCATTCATGCCCCGAATTTAAGGCATGCTAGGTTTTGATTTTCTTTTGGTAGCCTGCTATCTCTGTTTTCTTTCATCCCAATTGGCACTTCCCATCCCAGTCTCACACACTGCCTCATTTGTTCTTTCCTGCACTGTGCAACCAAAATCTACTGTGCAGTGACCTGCACACAGTTCAAATGATCACTGCTTCTTGCTCTCCTATGACGACTACAAACACTTATTATAGAGTAGTAGGACCGCTAGGATTTGACATATAGAGCTTTCATGATTTTTCATGACTGTTTCTTTCATACGCCAGCTCCCCCTCTTTTCCTATCTGGAAATACAAGGGCTTTCTATGACCAGGAGAAGCCAGGAAAGCTTCTTCAGAGTGGTGAATACTGTACTTAGTCTGGCTAGTGTCACTGTAAGTACAGCTCTGTTTTCCCTTCAAGGGTGGAGTACTACCCTGATGTGTTTTCCACTTCCATTGAGACCAAGCACTAAGAATTTAGCTCAAGAATTGAACCTGTGTTTTCTGCATGCTAGGTAACAGAGCTAGCTCCTATGGAAGTGCCTTTCAACCCAGTTCTAGAGGCACACCTCACCAGCTGAGTTGTCAGTGGGTCTCCAACATGTGCAGATTGATGGCTTTCAATTCATTGTGGTGATTCTGAAAACACAACTAAGGGGTATGTTTACTAAACTGTCTTAACGTAGCAGTGGCGATGTTATCGCGCAATATGTAACGTTATCACGCGATATCGCGTGATAACCTCACATATCGCGCGATAACATCGGCAGCGGCGTTAAGGCACACTAACGCTGTGAAACCCGGCTCTGAATGGTGGAGTAAGGCCTCCCAGAGAGCGGAGATAGGGGTCAATGGGCGGAGAGTGGGCGGGGAGAGGCTCCAGGCACACTAATACAGTGAAATCTGGGTCTAAACACTAACACCAGTGAAACCCTCACATTTGCAGGAGAGAGAAACCAGTTCAATCAGCAATGTACAGCAAAGGCAGGGAAACCCAGAAAGTGATAGTAGTGATACATGTGCAGGAACCAAAAAGGCAAATAAACATATAAAATGACCAGAACCACATCTGAAATCCCAATAACCAAGCTGGCCAATAGTGATATTAATGATAAACATAAAGCAACACTACTGACAAAGCGTAAAAAGAAAGATATCATGTTTGCAAGGGTCTATGCTCTGTACCCCTACAAAATGAATGATCCCACATTGAAATAGTGGTGATCAGGATTTTTGTCATTTATATTGGGCAGGTTTGTTAGGGCGTGCACATGTGCAGCAACAGCAGAGTGGGCACGTAGGAAAGGGTAACTGTACTGATGCTGTAAATGGGATACAGGGGGCTGCAGGCGGCACATGCTGTGGTCCAGCTGGGGCACAGTGCAGACTAGGCAGATGCCTAGGTGGCACATAGGAATGCCGAAATTGTAAAGCAGCAAGACAGCATCTGATGAGGGACCAACATGGGCACGAGTGTGTGTCCCACAGTGTCACAGGGGATATTACCCAGCAGATACCCCCAAGGGCACATAACATTGGCAGGCATGTCCATGTAGGCACCCCTACCTGAGAACCCACACCATAGGCAGCTGCCTACTGGCACACTAGATGGCCTGGGACTGTGCACCACCAGCATCACCGGCATAAGGGCATGTCAGCATGGTGGCGGATGGGTGCTGGTGTCAGAGGGGACAGTGGCATCTGCCCACAGCAGACCACAGCCAAGCCCCGTTTAGGTGGGTGCCATGCACTGCAACAGACAAGGTCTGTCTGACGAACAATCATGGTATCCCCAGGGAATGATCTGCCCATGTGGCAACAGTTTGGTGCAGTACACACAGCCTGTTTGTTCAGGGGCAGAAGATCACAAGTTGAAGTCCCAGCTGTGGCTCCAGCCAACCTTGTCCCCATATTTTACCCAGTACTAAACCATGGTAATAAAGACGGAACCTTTATTTCAGATAAATTAAACATGCCTGAAATGCCTATATTTTACCCTACAGAGCACAGACACCATAAACATGTGCAATCCCTAGAGCAGAGTTTCCCAACTGCAGTCCTGGAGGGCCAAACACCATTCAGGTTTCATGCTGTCCATAATAAATATGCCTGTGTTGCATTTGTATGCATCACCCCCATTGTATGCAAATGTATCTCATGCATATTCATTAGGGATGGCATGAAAACCTGAACAGTATTTGGCCCACCACGACCGGAGTTGGGAACCTCTGCCCTAGAGCAGCGGCCAATAGGGGCAGAAACACGCACACCCACAGGCTCCACTATCCAAAGCCTCATGGAGAGTCAGGCTGTTGGGCCCTACGCGGAGCAGTATCTCCCTACTGGCACCTGCATACCTTAGCAATGCCGTCCTAAAATTGGGAACACGTTCCACATATATCAAAAGGTTGCTATGATTAATGTCAGCTAACAAATCCTAAGTTAAACATGATTTGTTGATATATATTCATCATAGAAACCTTTCTGATATCTGTGGAGTGTGTTTCAGTTATTGCTTCTGACAGTGTTTACCACCCCGGGGAGTGACCCCAACAGTATTGCATACCATAGCAATGCCCGCACTGTGCCCAGGGCTGCCACAAACCTCCATATTTGCACAATGCTGGCATAGGTGTGGGAGTGTGTGTATGTCTATCCAGTGTGTTGTGGCTGCCTACACCTTACTGAGCCCACACTGCTTGCACTGTTTCCAGTTTTAGCCTGCCAATGTGCAAAATGGGGAGCAAGGTACTGTGAGTATGGCCCGGACAGGGTGGCCTGGGCAGGATGCATCTGCACAGGTTATAGGGCAATGGCTGGGACATTGTAGTGCCAGACCGCCACCTGCACGGACAGGGTGGCCACAGCATGACATACTGGGAGGTCACTCTCACCCTGGCTGAGCAGTGACCACGGCATGGCTAGATTCCCCCATAGTGCTATGCACTATTTCTCTCAAGTGATATTTATGGGTTCTCTTTTCTGGGGCCCAATCACTAACATACCTGCTTGATGTGTGTGCTCACATCCCATTTTGGGGTATACACAGTTCCTCCAGGAACATGCACTATGTGCTAGGTAGCAGACTGTCTGCAGTTAGCATGTGTATGGCTGGATTACCTTGCAGGGTGCAGTGGGTGGAGACTGACTGTGCTCTCTGCTGGTGAGTGTCAGATAGTGGTGGGGGGCAGCTGAGCTTCTCCAGTGTTCTGCCTGTATGCCATTGCCTTATGTGATGCATATGGATCTGCATTTACTGCCTTGTAGGGTGCCTGTTCCCCAGCAGGACTGGGGTTGATGGTCCTCTCTACTGCCACCATTGCAGAGATGTACAATGTGGATCTGTTGGTGGGAGATCCTGTCCCCCCCCCACCCTGAGCCACAGAGGGTGGTACTACATAATCCGCTTTTGGGTCCAAACACCCCCCCCCCATAACATGTGACCATAGCACCCACACAAGATATGCACTATTCTGGGTGCATCATAGTCCACAAGGGCTAGACATGACTGGGAAATACAGATGGACACAGGTGTATCCTAGGTGTGTGCAAGGACTACCTATCACACACTGGCACTGATGGGGACATGCAGCATAGCCTATTTCAGCCAAGCCAGGTGCTGCGGACCTGGTGCTGGGTGCCCCACCTCACCCTCAGGGTGAACACAGGACCCGCACAATGTCACGGTCTGTAGCTACTCTGTGCCAGTAACACACACAGTCAGTTCCCCCTACCAGGCCTAGGTGCTGTTGGGGTGCATACCCCATTATGTGATCAGCTGTAGTCTGCTGATCTGCAGTGCATCATGGGTACAGATAGGTTTACCCTATCCTGGTAACCACAGCAGACAGTTTGTGTAGTGACCTGCAGTCTTTCTGTAGCCAGCCAGTAATATGGTAGCAGCTATAGAGATGTAGTATACTGGTTACTTCAATGACTGTGGAGGCAGAGGTTATGGGTTTGATCCCACATTGGTGTTATTTAGGAATGCTGTCTGAGGCTTTTCCTTTTCATTTCAATCAGTGCTGCCACCATAAACACCCTCACAGTGCTGTAGCCTAAGGTGCCTCATAGGCACCCTATACAGTGCCCTATAGGGCACATTATAGGGTGCCTTGTCAGACAGGGCACTTTATAATGTGACCTATGGGGTGCCTTATAGGGCGCCTTATGAGGCACCTTAAGTTACGGCACTGTAAGGGTGTTTTGCTGGCAGCACTAATTTAAATTAAAAGAAAATGCCTCAGACAGCCTTTTAGATCACACCACTGCAGGAGCAAACCCATGACCTCTGTCTCCACAGTCATTGCATTAACCAGTGGGCTACATGGTTATAGCCTCTAACACTGCGCTGGCATGTACTTAGGGTTAACGCGTGTTAACGTTCCACGGCACCCACTATCGTGCGATACAGATTCTTACTACCTTAGGACTGGAACACCCTCTCCTTATATGGCATTCTTCACATTATCGCTGCAACTAGTGCCAGTAACATTAAGACGGCTTAGTAAACATACCCCTAAGTATGCCTTCAGCAGAGGATGGAAAAGCACTGTTCAAATTTTTATGCTCCTTTAGTATCAAATTTAGGAAGAATGAATTAATTTAAATGAAATTTCTTTATAAAGTTCTTACCATACATCATTGGGAATGTTGAAGCATAGTCTCCTTTACTGTGGTGACCGCAGTGATGGGGTAATCCGCCAAGGGCAAACAAATGAAGAGCTAGCATAAACAGTCTTAAAAAGGGATATGCCAAATATTTGAAGGAGCGTGTTTGAGAGCTTAACTGCTAAGGAGAGGATGATATCTAAATAGGTTTCCTGGCATCTTTCCAGGCTAAAATATACTGCATTGTTATGGAAAAATTTAGTACTTAAATTTAAAAAAATGGACATTCACATGTTCATCATGCATCCAATTACTTAGTTAGCGTGCAGTATTTAATAGCAGACTAAATAAGGGGCATGAAGGGTCAGCATACTAGCACTGAAACAAAATCAGGACTGAAATTTCATGTGCTGAAGTCATGACCGTGCTATATAATGGTTGCATAGATGGGTGCACCAACTTCATACTCATCTGCATATGTGCTAAACAGTGCTGCTTTTGCCCAATATTAGGAGCTTAGCACAAATGAAGGAGTAGCCTTTTGCAGTGCTCTCCAAACAGTTTTCCCATATGACCCCATTTTAACAACTGAAAATCCACATGACCCCAGATGATGATGAAATCAAAATAGCATTCTTCAGCTTCCCCTTCCTCAACCCATCTAAAGAAGCAAGCAGCAGCCCTTAGCACAGGGTTCTTTGGGTCAGTGTGTGCTTACAGACCCCAGTACTCAGCATGAATTTCCAGTCTAACAGAAAGTTACTCAGGTTGGGGACAAGAGCTTATGAATGTTCGCTGGCTGACTGGTGACTGCCACTACTTGGTATAGATCACAGTGAAAGTCCATAGAGAACAGGAAATGGCCATGTTTCTGTAACCCCATCCACTGATGATGTGACCCCATTTGGGGTCATGACCCCCAAGTTTGGGAACCACCGGCCTAGTAGTTAGAGCAACAGCCTTGCAGCCAAGAAATTAGGGTTTGCTTCCAACTGGCACTCCTTGTAACCTTGGGCAAGCCATTTTACCCTTCATTGCCTTGGAAGAACAGGCCTGGCAATCTACCTCTGTTCATACTGTAGCAGCAAAGCGCAGACAAACCAATGATACCAGGAGTCTGTTCAGAAGGTCCAAATCATTTATTTGTGCACAAGTCTCGAACCAATCAATTTCAAAATGGCTGAGCAAAGTTTTCAAGCATTACAACAACTTTTATAGACTTCTGTTCCATTCTAGGTATAGAAAAACATTTCATTGGTCCCGGTAATCTCCCGTACCTCCCGTACCTCTTCTATTGGTCCCGGTACTGATAAGTTTATCCAGTTATGTCCCTCCAGTGGGCATGACACCTGCATACCCCCCTTCTAGTCCCAATTACAATGGTCAGTTCATCAACTTGTTACTTTCACACTTTCAAGGTTATAGAACCAATTTGTACGTGCAGAGGAGCTGGGCTCTGCAACTCATCTGTCAGCACTCCCAATTATTTCTTTGCAGATGTACTTTTTCTTATCAGTAACTTTTAAACATGTTTTTCTGTATTTTTCCATCTTTCAATACTGCAGTTCTGCTTACCTAAGCTAATTCAATACTTCTACTGAGTTCTATCTTACAATAGCAGCATATTGGGGGATGTGCAATCCTATATGCCTCTCCACAGGCCTCATTTACAGGTCAAGCTAGCCATGCTGGCCTGCTTATGTTCGGACACTGTGGGTCACAGGCCTGCACCTGCCACATTCCCCCCTTTGATTAATCTCACCCTATTACTTAATAAGGTGTGAGAATTAAATCACTTTCTGAAGAATCACATCCTGGCTAAAGGATTTCTACCAGGACTGGCTGTATATAAAGCCATGATTTTTGTTGCGGTCTTCCGCTCTACTGTACTATCAATAGTGTTATGAATGGAACGCATACAACATGGGATTAAACATGGTAATAAGAAGATAACAGCAACAAGGATTAGTACCAATATGATGAAAGTCTTAAATCCTCCCACCCATGAAAAGAGGTTAGCAAACCAATTAGGAAATTTCAATGAGTGCCACGTCTGTACTGGCACATAAGCATGTCTTTGCATATCTTTAGCAATTTCTTCAACTACTTGACCTTTATCATCTATTTTCAAACAGCAATTGGTTAAGTTCAGTTTACCACATACTCCTCCTTCAGCTGCTAACAAATAATCAAGTGCTAAGCGGTTCTGATATATCGCAGTGCGCATCTGTGTACTTTGTCTAGCTAAAAGCGTAAGAGCATGACTAGTCTCATTAGTTATTATTTCAACTACTGCTTGTAAGCGAATAATACGATTGATCATATAAATTGGGGTACGATAACCATACATACCATCATCATTCCAAGTGGCGGGTCCATAATATTCAATGATTCTTTCTGGTGGCCAATCATCACCTTGCCACTTTTCCCATTTGCCTATCTGTAAGGCTTCTCTTTTCTGTCTTGATGCTCTTTTGTGTTTGTGGGTAGTGTATACAGGGTATCCTAATTGTTCTCCATA
Source organism: Ichthyophis bannanicus (assembly GCA_033557465.1). NCBI lineage: Eukaryota > Metazoa > Chordata > Amphibia > Gymnophiona > Ichthyophiidae > Ichthyophis > Ichthyophis bannanicus. The sequence goes on along the minus strand of CM066032.1, from coordinate 363,018,128 downwards.
TTCAGTGTTCAACAGGAAGAAAGAAAGAAGGTCTGATGGTTCCTAAGACACATGCTCCTCCCCAGTGTGGCGGGAGTTGTGCATATGCTCGGTTTCCACAGATCCAATATAGGCCAGGTGGGGCTTGCCAGGCTTGGATTTCAGCAAGGTTAGTCCATAGACCTGCAAGTTCAAGAAATCTGGCTAATGGGTTAGGAGGTTCAGGATGTCCGATTCCTGACCACCATGCTATCTTCTTGGTCGTGGCATTATAGTACTTCTGGCTAAGACAGACCAGCTGTCCTACCTTTTGGGTGAACTGGGGTCCAGTTCTGGCATAGCAAAGACGTCCAACGATTGAGTGCGCTAACACCCATTCACTGGTAGTCTTGTGTAATTCAGTCTGATTATAAATCATGGAATAATTCAATTCTTGGGCCTCCCATGGCCACTGATCTCCCATTTGGGTTCCGCCACAGAAATAACAATCTGTGATCTTAAGACTAGATACTACTGCTCCGGCTAATTCTAGAAATAAATTCTGTGAGGGGTGAGGGATCTCAAACTTATTTACATGCATGGCTTCATAAAAAGTATTATGAATATGATATTTAGATGACTTGTGGGCTTGGGTATTCAATCTGATATACACAATGGTCCCTGGATCTATTGCTCCTCCAGCAATACGTAAACCAAACTTATATCCTTGTTTCCATGCATGGGGATTGTGTATACATAAGTGTAAGGGGTTGCAAGCATCTTTCTGACATTTATCATTTGTGGTTGGCTTGGTTAGAGTAGCCATCCGCTTATCTATTTTCTCATCAGTTATACCAGTGTTCCAGGTAGCATAAAAAACACATCCCCAATACGGGCAATAGTAGTCTGCTGCTGGGGCAGTACTATAGCCTGGTTCCTTTTTACCTGTACACTTTCTCCATCCCGTGGCACCTTCTGGACACATATACTTATGGTCATTTCGATACGCTTTCTCCCATGTACCACAGGTGGAGTAACTATCTCTATTAATAGCATTGCATGCATCAAAATTCAAAACAGCAGGTTTAGTAATGTCCTTAAGTGGTGGCGTTGCAGCTAATATAGGTCCATCTGCATCCTTCCATCTTATTTCCATCGTGTAATAGGATGGATTCTGATGCGGATTATAGCATGTTTTAATTTTTCCATGAGTGCAAACATTTAGTTCAGTGGTGTTATAGATACACCGAGTTACTGTCCCCTTGCAGGTATAGTAAGAATGATAAAGCAAAGTCTGAGTTACTTTCAGTCCAATTCTAGTAGAAGTAATGCAGGCAGTGCATGGAGGTAAAGCATGAGTCTGTTCAAAACCTCCAAAGAAGGCAACCAAAGCAAAGCAAAAGTAGAGATGCATGTCGATGTTGATTGGAGTTCTTCTGAATCCTCAGCTTGCTGATCTTGATCACGACGTTCTATTATTCTTCGTCCCGTTTGCTAATGAAGCAATTTAACGGGTGCTGAGTGTTGATTGAAGATCCTCAGGATGTCCAGCACACATTAACCAACTTAGCAATTCAGTTGGCTTGTGAAGTCTGGCTTAGTCAATGTAGTCTCAAAGTAGTGTGTCAAATCACACACAAATTGGGTTCGTTGAAACAAAGCTGTTGCTGCATGGAAAACAGCAATCCTCTTCGAAAGACTTGGCTGCTGCAAAGCACTTGTGATGAAGTGTCTAAGCTGCTGGTTGTCGTCTCAAAGTAACTCGCAAGGGTACATCAGGGTGCTGCTCTGCTGTCCACCGCTCTGGTTCAGGATTGGCGGCGGGCTTGACTCTGCTGTGGTGGATCCAGGCGTCGATCTCGGCTACCTTTACTGCAGTTGGGGTAGACAGGATGACGGTGTACGGTCCCTTCCAATGGGGTTCCAACGGTGTCTTCTTCCAATCTTTGATCCACACCGAAGTACCAGGCTGGTAGGGATGCAAGGGTTCCGTCAAGTTGATAGGCAACTGGTCTTGGATCCACGTATGGAAAGTCTGCAGAACAAAACTAAGAGCTAGAAGTTCTTGTCTGGTTATTTCTGAACCAATTTGGGCTAGACTTCCTTTGATTCCCTGCACTATTGGTGGGGGTTTACCATACAAAACTTCAAAAGGGGAAAATCCTGTTGACTTTACAGGAGCTGAGCGTATTCTGAATAAAGCTATGGGGAGCACTTGGGGCCACTTCAATTGTGTCTCCTGACAAAGCTTAGACATTTGGGCTTTCAAGGTACGATTCATTCGCTCAACTTTCCCTGAACTCTGGGATCTGTATGCAGTGTGGAGTTTCCATTGTATCTGCAAAGCTTTTGCTAACTGCTGAGTAACTTGGGAGACAAATGAGGGTCCATTGTCTGACCCTATTACTGCTGGAATTCCGAATCTGGGGACAATCTCCCTCATTAAGACTTTGGTAACTTCTCGGGCTTTCTCAGTTCTGGTTGGGAATGCTTCTACCCACCCAGAGAAAGTACAAACTAATACTAATAGGTAATGGTACCCATTGGCTTTTGGCATTTCGGTGAAATCAACTTGGAGGTTGTGCATGGGGGTCACACCTCTTGACTGAACTCGGGGTGCTGTAATAAGGCCTTGCTTGGCATTATTCTTGGCACAAGTTTGACATTGTCGTGCTACTGAAGCTGATATGGTTGTCATCAGAGGGATGTAGAAATGTGGTCTGAGTGCTTTTTCCATAGCACTTTTCCCATAGTGGGTAGCTTCGTGGAAAGCTTTGACAAAGGATGGTCCTAACAGTTCAGGAATTACTATTCGTCCTGGAGGTTGACTGCCCTCTTCTGGTGGCAGCTCAATCCATCCGTCTTTCAATACTCCATTTTCTTTGTCACAATAGTAATCCAATTCTTTGGTGGTATATCGTGGGGTCCATAGATTCAAAGGTACTGGAAACAATGCTGCTTGCATTGGCATAGCTTGTGGGGCAATTTGTCCTGTCATAGCTGCTTGTCGTGCTGAGGCATCTGCAAATCTATTTCCTCGGGCAACTTCTCCTTTTCCTGCTTGATGTCCTCTGCAATGCATGACAGCTACACGTGTTGGGGCCCAAACGGCATCAAGTAACATCAATATTTCGGGACCATATTTGACTGATTTTCCTCCGGATGTGATGAGTCCTCTTTCTTTGTAGAGAGCTCCATGGGCATGCAGGGTAGTGAAGGCATATTTGGAATCTGTATATACATTCAGTATAAGTTTTTCTCCTAACAACAATGCTCTGGTAAGTGCTATCAATTCGGCTTTCTGGGCTGATGTGCCTGAGGCTAGGGCTGATGATTCAACTACTTCATGTTGAGTGACGACTGCATATCCGGCACAGCGTCGTCCATCAAGGATAAGACTGCTCCCATCAACATAATAGGTTTGGTCAGGATTGTCTATGGGCACATCTGTCAAGTCGGGTCGGCTGGAGAACACAGTCTCCATGACTTCGATACAGTCATGTTCTGGGAGTTCTTCACTGATGGGTATCAAGGTGGCTGGATTCAGGGCATGGCTCACTTCAAGTTGTATCTGTGGGTTTTCACATAACATGCTCTGGTACTTCAACATTCGGGAATTGGTGAGCCAATAATTTGCTTTCTGTTCCATAAGGGCAAGGACTGCATGTGGCACAGTGACTCGTATGTTCTGTCCTAGTGTGAGTTTGTCTGCTTCACACACTAGTAGCGCTGTAGCTGCAACTGCTCTCAAGCAAGGTGGCCATCCTTTGGCCACAGGGTCCAATTGTTTCGATAGGTAGGCTACAGGTCGCTCCCAATTTCCTAATTTCTGAGTCAACATGCCTAAGGCATTTCCCTGTGCTTCATGTACAAACAAGTGGAAAGGTTTGTGGACATCTGGTAATCCAAGTGCTGGTGATGACATTAATTCTTCTTTTAACTTTTGGAAGGCTGTGTCCTGCTCAAGTCCCCACTCCAGTGGTGACTTCTCTTCTCCTTTTGTGGCTTCATACAGTGGTTTGGCAATTTGGGCAAAGTTGGGTATCCAAATTCGGCAATATCCTGCCGCTCCCAGAAAGGCTCTGACTTGCTTTCTGGTTGTTGGAGTTGGAATTCTACATACTGCTTCTTTTCTTTCTCTGCCTAATCTTCTGCTTCCTTGGGTGATACGAAAACCCAGGTATTTCACTTCTTTTTGGCATAGCTGTGCTTTGGCTCTGGAAACTTTGTATCCAGCTTCCTCTAGTAACTGCAAGAGATCTTTGGTGGCTAGTATACATTCACTTTCTGATACGGCAGCTATCAACAGATCATCCACGTATTGGAGAAGCACTCTCTTCCCCGGGGCTACTGGATAGCTTGAAAGGTCTTGATTCAGTGCAGCACTAAAGATGGTAGGCGAATTCTTGAATCCTTGGGGTAATCTTGTCCAGGTAAGTTGGCCCCCTCTTCCAGAGATGGGGTCCTGCCATTCGAATGCAAACAATATTTGGCTTACAGGGGCTAATCTTATGCAAAAGAATGCATCTTTCAAATCCAGTACAGTGAAATGGGTAGCTTCAGCAGGTATCAGTCCTAGGAGGGTGTAAGGATTGGGTACGACTGGATGTATGGTCTCAGCTGCATCATTTACTCTTCTCAAATCTTGCACTGGGCGATAATCATCTGTCCCAGGCTTCTTTACTGGTAAAAGTGGAGTGTTCCATGGGGATTGGCATACTTTTAGTAGGCCATACTCAAGCAATCTTTGTAGGTGGCGATGAATGCCTTCAATTGCGGCTCTTGGGAGAGGGTACTGTTTGACGTGCACTGGTGTAGCGCTAGGCTTGAGGGTTACAATCACTGGAGCTATATGTTTGGCTAGGCCTGGGGGGCTGCCTTCTGCCCATACTCCAGGTGGTGCATCAATACTTTTCAAAGTTTGTTCAAAATAGGTATCTTGTATCGAATCATCAATGTAGTACCTCCATTCTTCCTCTCGGGGAACTGTCAGCAGCATCACTCCTGCTGGTTTGGTTTGGGGATTTACTGTCATTTGCATTTCTCCTTGCTCAGAGAAAGATATTTGTGCTTGAAGCTTGGCTAACATATCTCGTCCCAGTAGTGGCACTGGACATTCGGGCATGTAAAGGAATTGATGAGTTACTTGCTGTCCTCCCAGACTGCATATTCGGTTTTGAAGGAAAGACTTTGTGGCTTTGGCACCAGTTGCTCCTATAATGGTGACTGCTTTTGTAGTGAATGGGGCTATCTTTTTGTCTATTACTGAATGTTGTGCTCCAGTATCAACCATAAAGTCCATAATTTGGTCTCCTATTTGTATTCCGACCATAGGCTCCTGGAGACCTAAAGCAAACTTGGAGCCCGGTCTGTCCTAATCCACGTCATTCTCATCATGGGCTGGTGTGGCCAATGCTTGAATGGTTCCTCCTCTCTCTCGCTGGAATTGTTCTCGATTGGCTCCTCCTCGGCTTCGGGGATAGCTTCGTCTTTCTTCTCGCCACTGATGGCTGCTGTCGTCATCATGCTGGGCGTCTTCGAGTTGCGGGCACATATCTCTCCAATGTCCTTCCTCTCTGCAATAGGCGCATTGGTTCACGCATAGTCTCTGGGTCCGGCCTCCGCCTTGACCCCGCCCTCTTCCTCTGCTCCTTCGACTAGGGACACCTCCCCTTTTCTGTTCCACTATGGCCGCAGCCAAAAAATCAGCTTTCTTCTTCATCTTTCTATCACATTCTCTCTGTCTTTCAGTATCACGATTCACATACACTTTATGAGCGACTTCCAGTAACTGTGTTGCATTCATGCCCGCAAACCCTTCTAACTTCTGTAATTTGCGTCTAATGTCTGGTTGAGACTGGTTTACAAAAGCAGAATTCACCATACATAAACTTCCTGGTGCCTCGGGATCATAGGGAGTATACATTCTGTATGCTTCAGTTAATCTTTCATAAAAATCTGCTGGGCTCTCATCTATCCCTTGGATAACTCCTGTAACTTTGGAAAGGTTCATGGCTTTCTGGCCCCCCCTTTTCAGGCCTTGTAAAAAGCCTTGGCGAAAACGGGCTAGGGCTGTGGATCCTTCATCTGTATTTGGATCTCATTGGGGGTCTTCATTCGGGAATTCTCTCTGAGCTGCTTCCCTACGGTCTATTATATTCTGTCCCTGTGCCGGAGCTGCAGGGTTTTCTGCCATCCATTCAATAGCTGCTTTTCTAATTCTTGCTCGTTCTTCTGTAGTGAATAGGGTGGTCAGGAGCTGACGGCAATCTGGCCAAGTGGGTTGGTGAGTTTCCATAATACTAGTTACTAATTCTGTCAGCTCCTGGGGCTTACTAGTATAGGAGGCATAGTGCGACCTCCAATTTAATAAATCAGTTGTAGAGAAAGGGATATACACATAAGTTAGGGGTCCCGCTACCACTTCATCATCATCATTCTTTACGGGCACTCCCGGTACTTGCCGTAAGGGAAACAGTTTAGCTGCTATGGGTGTCTTTTGGGATCTAAGGGTTATTGTCGTTGCCTTTGCAGGAGTCACTTTCTTTTTCTCAACAGGTTTTGCTTTGGGTTTCTCTCTCACTGGCGTACTAGTGCTAACGCTAGCTTTCTCAATTATTTGTACATTTTCCTCCTCATCTGGGGGATTCTCTCTTTCTCCTCCTTCTTCAGTCTCCGCTTCTGACTCGCTTTTTAGGTCCTCCTCTTCTTTTCTCGCTAATTCTTCCTTTTTCTCTTCTCCAGGAGGGGGATCAGGGGTTGGGTCCCGCCTCGGCTCTGGCCGTCTCTGGGTTTCTGGGGCAGGACGCCGGGCTACTCTCACTGGACCTGGGGTTCGGGGCTGCCTGAGAGTTATTTCTGGGGAATCAGGATCTGCCAGGATGGGCTTCTGTCTGGCTTTCTTATCCTGCTCTTTCATTCTAGGCTGTTCCATTTTCTGTCTAGAATCTGCTTTAGCTAACATTATTCTGCACTGTTCCTCATAACAGCGCTGCGCCCAGGGGGGCGGATCTTCACAAATACTTAACCAGGAATCTATATAGGGGTACTGGTCGGGGTGCGCTATCCGCACTCTACGGTGTATTGACTGAATAATCTCTACTTTGAACGTTCCCTCTCGGGGCCAGATGGGGTCTAGATCGGGCCACTCCCTAGTACACAAAATTTGCAAACGGGCTGCTGTCATTTTTATACCATAATCTCCTGAATATCCCTCTTTAAAATGTGCGATCATACATTCTAATGGAGTGTTTCTAGTAGACCCCGCCCCTCTCATTTCGATGTGTGCGCGCAACAACAGACAAAAGGAAAAGGAGGGCGGACCGTGGGTAAGGGGTCCTCACGGCCCTGGAAACGTATAAGGAGTACAAATAACAAGACAAGACGACAATCGCTTCCCCCTTTTCGCGACCTGAACGCGGTCGCCTGGTCAGGAAATGCGCTACTCAGGGGTCCGCCTTCACTTGGTCCGTGCTGCCAGACCTCTCATTCACACTTCGTTCACACAATCATGCTAGCAACGTATCCCAGAATGCATTCGTTTCTATCTGTTCTGACTAGTCTTTTCCAATTTCCCAATTACAAAAAGGATGAGGGTTTCACCCAGCGAATTCCCATGCCAGGCTACTCGGCTCTTCCTTGAGAGGTGATCATGCTCTCTTACCAATTCCCAATATCTCGAGATTACAAATTCCAAAGTTCCAAGTTCCAATGGCAGTACTGCGCTTTCTATTTCTGTCTAGACCCAAAATCAAAACTATACTCACCGGATCCGGTCCTCAAACTTCCCAAGCAGGCGCATGAGTTGGACCTCGGACTCCCCTCACTCGGGTTCGAGGCGTTGACTCCAGCCGGGCTCGTCACCCGCCGAGGTCCGACCAGCTCCCTCCGATACAAGGGACTGGTGGCGCCAGGGAGCAGCCCTCGTCGGAAGGGCGCGATCCCGGCAGGACCAAGCCTATAGAGGCGGAAAGTCGTGGTATATTGCCCTATATACACTTTGATTCCACAACTTCCCGGCCAACGCACCAAGGAATATGTAGCAGCAAAGCGCAGACAAACCAATGATACCAGGAGTCTGTTCAGAAGGTCCAAATCATTTATTTGTGCACAAGTCTCGAACCAATCAATTTCAAAATGGCTGAGCAAAGTTTTCAAGCATTACAACAACTTTTATAGACTTCTGTTCCATTCTAGGTATAGAAAAACATTTCATTGGTCCCGGTAATCTCCCGTACCTCCCGTACCTCTTCTATTGGTCCCGGTACTGATAAGTTTATCCAGTTATGTCCCTCCAGTGGGCATGACACCTGCATACCCCCCTTCTAGTCCCAATTACAATGGTCAGTTCATCAACTTGTTACTTTCACACTTTCAAGGTTATAGAACCAATTTGTACGTGCAGAGGAGCTGGGCTCTGCAACTCATCTGTCAGCACTCCCAATTATTTCTTTGCAGATGTACTTTTTCTTATCAGTAACTTTTAAACATGTTTTTCTGTATTTTTCCATCTTTCAATACTGCAGTTCTGCTTACCTAAGCTAATTCAATACTTCTACTGAGTTCTATCTTACAATAGCAGCATACTGGGGGATGTGCAATCCTATATGCCTCTCCACAGGCCTCATTTACAGGTCAAGCTAGCCATGCTGGCCTGCTTATGTTCAGACACTGTGGGTCACAGGCCTGCACCTGCCACAATACCGTGCCAAGAAAATCTAGGAGTCAGCATTGACTTGATGGCACTTAAAAAAAAAGGGGGCTTAGTACATTGGACATTGTTTAATGTGTGAGGTAAGCACAGCAGATAGATCCCTTTATCTTTTAACTTTGGCTGGCTGTCATTTTTCTGGTAATGACACCGATCTGCATACTTCTTCTGATGCACTAAGTTTTCCTGCCTTTCATACAAGTTTCATTCTCATACCATACGACAATTTATCCCTTTCTCTGCTCTCACACACTCTATCTGCCAGAACATTTCAATTAATGTTACTATACTTTCTGACTGAAAGTTTCAAGTCCTCGTCAATTACATGAAGTTATATCTCTGCAGAAAATGAAATTATGTAATAAGAATATACGTTCCTCTATTGTCTCATTGTTTCTCTTTCTTCTTTATTTATTTCTATCACTTTTGATAGCATCGGTGGCTCTTTGTTCATAGATCGTTCCTTTGATTATTACTTTCTTTCAAAACTTACTGCAGCGGGGTTAGTAGTCCCTGCACTAATGAGCTGCTAGTATAAAGCTGGAAAGAATCCCTAATGGGAGACAGCACAGCGAGGGGGTGCACAGTAGTAGTGCTCTAGAGAAGAGAAGGGGGGGGGGGTATCAAAGCACCTCCTGGCTGTGGCCATCTGAAAGATTTATAATTAGAGGTTTAAAAGGTCATCCAGCACATTGTGAGGAAAAGACTAGGGGTGTGCAGGCCAAACATTTTTGTTTTGTTCATTTTCACATCTTGTTTATGGGATTTTTTTTGTTGTAGTCAGGGATCGAATTCTTTTGGGGGCAATGTTACCAATAGTATGCACTGTTGCTTAATAGAGTGCCTTATTGCTGAATAATCGCCTTACTGTTCAATATGGCAAATGAAATTTAGTGTGGACAAGTGCAAAGTTATGCACATTGGAAAGAAGAACCCAAACTATGTTTACACAATACAAGGTTCCACATTAGGAACCACCAACCAGGAAAAAGATTTAGGCGTCATCGTGGATAGCGCATTGAAAGCCTCCAAACAGTGTGCAGCGGTGGCCAAGAAGGCCAATAGAATGCTAGGAATCATAATAAAAGGAATAGAGAATAAAACAAAGGATATTGCCTCTATATCGTTACATATATATATAACATCAACAAAGACAAAACCTGGAGCTGACTGTGGTACAGATCATCAACTACTAGTATGCAAACTCAAGCTAAAGTTGAAAAAGAGCAAAATATGACCTTGAGAATATACCGCTGGAATTTAAAGACTGCCTGCAAAATCGATTTGCTGCTTTAGTTACAAATGACAGAGCTCCGGAAGAGTTATGGAATGACATCAAAAAGGTTGTGTTGGAAGAAAGCGAGAAGTCTCTACAAAAGGTGAAAAAGCAAAAACGGCCAAAATGGATGACGGAAGAAACTCTGAAAATTGCCCAGAAACGCAGAGAAGCTAAAGCCAGAGGAGAAAGAAAGACAATCGCAGCACTCAACAGAGATTTCCAATGTGCAGCAAGACAAGACAAGGAAAAGTACTACAACGACGCATGCAAGGAAATAGAAGCAGAAACTATTAGAGGAAGAACAAGATCGGCTTTCCTAAAGCTACGAGAAGTAAAGAAAAAGTTCCAGCCTCAAATTTTATGTTGAATGATGCTGAGAAGATCAAGAAAAGGTGGAAGGAATATACAGCGTTTTTATATGATAAAGATCAAGTGGACCAACAGCCGCTTCAACCTGTACCTTATGATCGGGAACCATTGCTGATGAAAGAAGAAGTTGAAGCAGCATTGAAAGCCTTATCAAAGAACAAACCAAACCCAAATTTCACTGTAACAGTACCTCTCTTCTCATTATTTTTTGTCGGAGCTAGGCCGTGGGAGGGACAAAACAGACATATATGTCCCCCAACCAGACTGCCAGCTACTTTTTTTTTTTTTATTGTGGTCCTACCAAAACCAAAAAATTGTGCCGAAATTTAAAAGTCTCCACTTAGCTGAAGTATCTCAAAAATCAAAGAGTCCCCCAAGGATCAGCCCTTTCTGCAGTGATATTCAACATCTTCACCCAACCAATCTGCTCAATCACACAATCACTCAACAACTACTACCACATATATGCCGATGACATCATGATTTATGCACCCATCAATACACTCATGAACATAGCCAACTAATATCACCACCCACAATATGACTATAAACCTTAAAAAAGCCGAAGCCCTATTTTTCAGGAGAGACAGCAGCTTCACCTCACCAGACACCATAAGCCTTAACGGTACTCAAATTCAAATACAACAGGAGGTACGATACCTGGGTGTCACCATCAATCAACACCTGACATTTTCCACTCACATCAAAAATATCACCAGGATCATCTACTATAAGCTCAAGACTGTGCAACATCACAAGCTTCTCCAACCCACCAAAACTCTCATACAGTCCTTCAAGTCTTCGTCTTACTACAACTGGACTACCGAAGACAACAATCCACCCATTCCAAATAGCCCTCAACACAGCAGCGTGTACCCTTTACAATGCATGCACAACCAAACACATAACTCCCATGCTCATACAACTGCACTGGCTGCCCATTATTGAACACACAAGATTCAAAGCCATCCCTACAGTCTTCAAGGTCCTCAATGGTCTTTCATCCACCCATCTCCAGACATGAATACATGAAACCAACAACAACCGTACCAGGCGAACTGGATCCCAGAACACCCTACACACACCAGCACTTTTCATCAGATCCAATATCACTACTTTCAAAAGAGCCTTTTCATTATATGCACTCTCCTTCTGGAACTCAATCCCATACAAGCTCCTGGCCACAAAAGACCTACTATCATTCAGAAAGGTCCTAAAGACTCATCTATTCACAGCATGCTTCTCTGAAGACACGACATAATATCACTGCACACCTACCTCTGTCCTATTTCCCTTATCCCCTCCCCATGAACTCTTGTTAACTCCCTTTCCCTCACCCCTACTTCAACCCATGCTCCCCCTTATAATAAGTTTTCTCCAAGTTTACTACCCTGTTACAATTTATAACGTTCTGTTTGATGTAAACCGCTTTAACCATAGGATAAAGCGGTATAGAAAAACTGTTAGATGAATAAATAATTAAAGAGGACCCAGGAAATCCAATGCTTGCCCCAATACAAGCATCATGCAACCTGTGTGTCTTTTGGGATACTGCCAGGTATTTGTGACCTGGATTGGCCACTGTTGGAAACAGAATACTGGGCTTAATGGACCTTGGTATGACCCAGTATGGCAAATCTTATATTCTTATGTTCTTATGACACAGGAAACTTCAGGAAAAAAACCCAAGAGCCCAAGAACCGAGGGCTGGAAATAGAACTTTAGGAATTCTTCTGTTAATTTTGGGTTTGAGCAGATAAATCAGGCGACGCAATTTGGGGCCCTTGTACTAAAGCCCGGTAATCAGTTAATTTGTATTTCAATGAGCAGCAACTGGCAACCAAGTATGCTAATGTGGGGGCATACCAGTCACCGCACGTTAAAGGACATGGTAATTAGCCATGGCACAATGAAGTGGGGAGTGGGCGTGGAGAGTGGCGCATTGCTGCTAGCGCAAAGGTAATTGCTGGCAATGTGGCAATTAGCATGAATGCACCTAACAGCATCACATGTTAAGGTACTTGGTTGGGCGCTAGCTGTCAGGAACATGCTGGTAATGAGCCCAACAGCTAATGCAGAGGCTTTGCACTTAATGTGTGATTGTAATGCACCTTAAGTGCAAAACATTAGTGGCCTTTAGTAAAAGGATTCCTGTGTGTTCTTTCTCTCTTAAAAAGAATTTCAAATGTTTTCTCTGTTTGCCAGGATGGCAAAGGTAGCCACCAAGTAGCCCTATTAGTGTTTTTCTCTAATGAGCTTTCCAGGCGGCAGTTAAACTAAGGTTATCAAAACGAATCACATCAGAAGTCCCTTCCAGTCTCTTCAGAGCCAGGAACATACAGTAAGCATATAACATACATATTCCTTTGACTATATTTTAGTATTCAACTTCCTATCTCTGATTCAATAGCTGTTATCTTGACTGCTTCTCTTTTATATATTATTTCCCCCATGCAATTCTCATCAACTGAGGGTTGTGCTTCCTTTCCACTCACCCCCACTGTGAGCTTGATATGCACTATAACTGCAATATGATTCCAGAAAAATCATGTGATAGGAGGCAGTCTACTATTGTAGATTGGAAATTGGTTAAAAGAAAACAGAGAGCAGGGCTAAATGGCCAATTTTTTCAATGGAGAAAGGTGAATAGTGGAATACCCCAGGGATCTGTGCTGGGCCCGCTGCTTTTAACATGACCTTCAAATGGGAACAACAAGTGAGGTAATCAAATTTGAAGATGATACTAAATTATTTAGAATTGTTAAAACACAAGAGGATTGTGAAAAATTACAAGAGGACCTTGAAAAATTGGGAGACTGGGCATCCAAATGGCAGATAAAATTTAATGTGGACAAGTGTAAATTTATTCACTTAGGGAAGAACAACCCAAATTATAGTTACATGATGCAAAATTCTACCTTAGGAACCACCACCCAGGAAACTAATCTGAGCATCATCATGGGTAATACACTGAATCCCTCTGCCCATTATGTAGCGGTGGCCAAGAAGCCAACAGAATGTTAGGAATCATAAGGAAAAGAATGGAGAAAAAGGATATTATAATGTCTCTGTATCACTTCATGGTATGACCGCACCTTGAATATTATGTGCAATTCTGATCACCATATCTAAAAAAGGATATAGCAGAATTAGAAGAGGTACAGAGAAGAGCGGCCAAAATGATAAAGGCAATAGAATGATACACCTACGAGGAAAGGCTTAAAAGATTAAGGCTCTTCAACTTGGAAAAGAGATGGCTGAGGGGATCTATGATAGAGGTCTATAAAATAATGAGTGGAATGGAACAAGTAAATGTAGATTGGTTGTTTACTCTTTCAAAAAGTAGAACGACTAGAGGATACACAATGAAGTTGCAATGTAGCACATTTACAACTAATCAGAGAAAAATATTTTTCACTGAATGCATATTCGTTGCCAGAGGATACAGTAAAAGCTGTCCGTGTAGCTGGGTTTAAATGAGGTTTTGAGAGGTTCCTAGAGGAAAGATCCATAAACCATTATTAAATTGGACTGGGGAAATCCACTGCTTACACTGAGATAAGCAGCATGCAATCTGTCTACTTTGTGGGAACCTGACAGGTACATTTGATCTGGATTGACCACTGTTAGTAACAGGTTATTCAGCTTGATGGACCTTTGGTCTGCCCAATATGGCATAGCTTATGTTTTTATGTTCTAGAAGATAACATTTATTGAAAAGAAAGGAGACTACGCAAGTTGATTTCTTGAGAGGTCAACAGGAGTGAAATATGGAAAACGATTTTGTAGGGCAAAGTAAAGAAAGAATCTATGGGAAGATCAAAAAATCCAATTGCTTTTGTATTTTGTTCAGGCCTTTCCAGTAGCAGTTCAAGGTGAGTTACAATCAGGTATGGTAGGTATTTCCCTGTCCCCAGAAGGTTTACAATCTAAGGTTGCACTTGAGGCAGCGGAGGGTTAAGTGACTTGCCCAAGGCCATCAGGAGTGTTAATGAGATCTGAATCCTTGTTTTTTCTGGTGCCTTAACCACTAGGCTACTCTGCATGCTAAATGGAATGTGGGTGCACTTAACTCCACCCATAAAGGTCGTGTTAAGTGCACATTGCTAACAGCTGCATTGGTGGTTGGCGGTTGGCATGTGTCCAAAATGCCCAGACTAATCATGAAGTGCTGTCAATGCCCACATTCTACCCCTAACCCACCAAGTCACTGCCTAATCGCATGTTGACTGGTTAGCATGGGGCCCCACGCTGTTGGCATGGAGAGTTTACCACATGCTAAACCCCCACAAATAGCGTACTTTGGTATGCATTTAGCCCTGGTTGCTCTTACCTCTCTGCCAATTCAGAAAAGCCCTTTCTCCAGTCCCTTATCAACATTTCTATCTTCCTCAGACACAGTCCAGAAAGATTATTTTTCAGCTCTCTGTCACTTCTTCCCCTTTCATTGGAGAAACAGAGTAAACAACATTTCTCCACAAGCTACATTCAATAAAAAAATATTAAATCCCTCGGCATTTCATACTCTTATTCTCATACTCATTATATCAAGACTCAATTATTACAACGTGATTTACAATAGTATCAGTAACACTAATCTCACCAGACTTCTGTGAATACAGAATGCAGCCATCAAATTAATGAGTAATGCTACGACATATCACGTAACTCCCCTCCTAACAGATGCACGCTGGCTTCCCATCACTTACAGAACAAAATTCAAAATTCTTATCCTGACCATAAAATCTTTTACACTGGAATGCTACAATACCTAGCAACTCACCTGACCTCATACACCCCCCTCCCCCATTGAGTTCTTCATTCACAAGACGCTTATTTTATTGCTAAGCCTTACAAAATATCAAGCACACGTAAAATGGCATTTTAGAAAGGTATCCAAGTGCAATCGGGGACATCCAGGGCAACACATGAAGAAAAACACTGGGGACCCTTATGTCTCGGCCCTATTATGGAAACATTGACACCTCCAGTGTGGACACCCATGCTGGCATCCACATAGACATCCCACTACAAAACCTTGGGGCAAGGACATCTGATAGATTGCATACAGGGACATCTATCGGCATGGTAAAATGAAAGCATGGTTCCTCACTCACAACAAGGAAAATTTAGTGGATATGAATGTACCTCATTCTCCACACCATCCAGATGTTTGGCTGGCAAATGAGTACTTTTGTGATAACCTATTCGTGCCTGGAGCAGGTATAACCTTTGATGTGGCTAGGGACATACAGGGCTTTTCTGAAGTTCGGCATGACATCCAAGTCCTTGGAAATGCCCCAGACGCACCTCAGCCATGCCCCCTTCACGGTGTGGATGTCCTGATGCTGGGGACATCTCTGAAGCCTGTTTCTAAAATGCCTCCAGAAACATCTCTGTAATTTGGACATCTGCGTGCCTGCTTGCAGACATCCAAAGCATGAATAGCACTTTTAAAATAATCCCCAGAGAGTCTACCTGAATATCAGCATTTTTCTATCTAAGTGCTTCCCTCTGGAACTCTCTACTCCTTTATCTCAGAGAAGAAATATCCCTAAAGAAATTCAAATAAAGCCCTTTAAAATGCATTACTTTGAATTGTCATTTAATTTAGAGGGCTGACTGGTACTGGGGAGTGCCAAGCTTCCTACCATGTTCCCTCCTTCCCCCAATACTGCCACAACTTTTTATCCACTCCTAATAATTTTCTCATATTTTTTTCTTTTGTTCTAATATTTGATTGATTATCATGGCTTTGAAAAGGCAGTAAATCAAAACTAATATCAAACCATAAACTAGGGCAGTAGCTCCCTCCATCCATCCTCCCTTAAGACGTGTCATCTTGTCTTCCAACAACTGCTTGAATATGTTTACTGCTTTGTCATCTTCCATCTGAATATGCTTAAAATTTCTTTCACCATACTATCATATTAACCTTGACTCCAAGCCAGTCCCAAGATGGAGACACATAATTTAATGTACCATATATTAAGATTTGCTTTTAACTACACTCTACATACCTACAATGAATAATAATGATGAAGTTATCAAAGTATAAATTACCAAAGTTAAATCTAAGTTACGAAAGGATGAAGCTGATATACCCTGAAAGTGACTTGACTATTCTGACCAGTAGGGAAAACCCTGGGACAGGGAGCTGGCTGAAGCCCAAGAACAAGGCAAGAGAATGAGAGGATGGGGCACCCCTGGCACAAGAACAAGAAGGATGCGGACTTTCTCCTAAATTAAGCATCTTCTCCTTCAGGGGGTCATTTTAGAAACCTTATTCATGCTTTGGAGGTCTGAAAACAGGCTTAGAGACATTCGAAGCTCAGAGGTGTCTCTAGAGCCATTTTAGAAGCTGGCTCTGGGGATGTCTGCATCTGAACGGGGGCGTGGAGGAGGAGGTTTGGCCCAGGAATTCCCAGGAACCAGGACATCCCTGACTGATCACAGAAAGGTCAAGGACATCTGGCACGTCGTGTTTAATCCTAGACCTGCTCCAAGGCACGAACATGTATCTGAAAAGTGTTTTTTAACTGAAAAACATCCAGAGGGTGTAGGGAAGAATGTAGTCACTCATCCCCAATATTCAACACAATGCCAATGAGAGCAGTAGTGGAATTTGAACCCTGACTTCCCTGTTCCTAGTCAACTGCTGTCCAAGAGTAACAGGAACTGAGTTAACATTCTAGATCAATGGAGGATCAAGTTCTGGCAAGGAGGAAACTGAGGTCTAAGTATATATATGCATCAGAACAGGAAATGGTCTCAAGCAAAATAGTCCCTAAAAGAATGCGGGAAACAAACTTAACAGGAGATTTATAGTAACACCTGCTGGTGGGAAGGTGGAAGTTCACTCAGTCATGAAATCTGCTTAGAAACAGTGCCACAGGCTAATTGCAAAACCTTACAATAACAGAAATTAGTGCTTCTATATTCAATGTAAAATACATAATAATACTTAAACTATGTGCTTGAGAACATAGAGGTACACAAAATGTTTTTACCCACAGTACTTCCATTCCTAGGCAACCTGGTTTTCAGGATATCTAAAAAAGAAATGCATGAGATAGAACAGCATATAGTGGATGCAATACATGCAATTTCTCTCACACATCACTGTTTCTGGATATCATGAAAAGTAAATTGGCTAGAGGATACAGGCTGTATGTCTCTTGCAGCAACTGTCACACTGCTTGGGACCTGCAGTGAAATAGCATGTAAATAGGTAAATGGGCCTGCATGAAAATGATCTTCCTCTATCTGGTTAAAAGACTATGTAGGCTTTTCATAGCATGTACATTTCTAGTTGGGTTAAAGTTAAGAGAGTAAAACAGCATGCATACTTGGGATTTCCCTTCCAATATCCATACAAACAGCAGTATTTTGTTTATTTATTTGAAATGATTTATATACCGCATTAGATAAACCTAAGTGAACTGCAATATAACATACATAAAAAATTAAACAAAATAAAAACTGCAGCAGTAACACAATTCACAACATAAAATATTTATATGCAAACTTCAAATAAAAAGAACTAAAAATATCCAAAAATATGCTTTAAAAAAATCAAGGTGGAAAACCTTTCTCATTTTAATTTTCAATAAGTTGTAAAAAATCTTGCTTAAATAGATGTGCTTTCAGCTTCTTCGTAAATGGGAGCATATCCATGTCAGATCGTAATTCTTTACACAAAGAAATCCAGATTTTGGGGGACATGAGAATATCCAATCATGGAGTGGTGGGTACACCCCTAAACAAAGGCATGGGGAAGGGTGACCTGCACGGAGCGGCAGGTGCACCTACTCTTCCCACCTAGCTGGACAGACTAGATGAACCATGCTGGTCTTTATCTGCCATCATATACTATGTTACCATGTTACTATCACCCTACAGTTACTGTGGGTTTCCACAGTAAACCTGCTGTGGGAACAACTAATGCCACCCAATAATATGGCGTTAGTTGTACTCATGCTACCTGCACCAAGCACAGCTAGCGCGAGCTGCAAATACCTGCACTAGTAATTCTGTGGTAGGAATGCCTCCATTCCACCCAGTTGCCACCCAAATACGCTCTACCCAAGTAACAAGGGATTCTTAGTGTAGGGCCCCATGCTACTTTTTAGCATGGTTCCGATACTGCATGCAAACCCCTCACTACCCAGGTAGTGCACGTTTGTAAACATGCCCCATAAGTGTAAGGCACACAGGGGCCCTGTAAAGTTTCAGAACTGAAGAAATATGAGTGGTGCTTCATGGCTGAAAGCCGCCTATACTAACCTATGTAATGCACCACGTCAGCATTTCCATCATATAGTATCGGCAGAGTTTTGTTGATGAAATGTGCTGCTAAGGGCACATAGAATAATTATCTAAATACTTTGCAGCTAGACAGCCAATTTAAAAACCTTCCCACAATATTTTAAAACCATATGGGGGAGTAAATATACAGGAATATGATTAAAAAGAAAATAATTCATTTTCCGGCAGACTTTATCACCAAATAATTGATTACAGCTGTATTTCGATTGTGTCTTCTGAAGAATGGTTACTATCTGGTGCTACAAGGACTTTGAAAGATGATACATCTCTGCCTCATGTGAGAGGCTCTAATGCCACAGATGAGGTTTATGCAGGGCCTCCATACAGAGTATTGCAAATAGTGGTTTTCCTTAAACAGTAAGCAATACAAGATCTTTACGCATCAATCCACCTAGGGAAGTCACCAATGTGGACATTTGGAGGCGTGTATCTAAGATGGAGAATGCATTAACTAATTCTTTATCTCAATTGTGTTCTTTTTCTGGGGACACAGGGGGCACAAACTGGATATGTGCCACTGCATACCCTGCTCAGCGGAATTAACATGGTTAGCAGGTTTGCTAATCATTTTAATCCCTATGAATGGGCCCCCTCCCCCACCCCCGGCTGTATAATTTTACCATAACTCAACTATGTCATCAAAATGAAAACTGGTTATTCTACCCACACTCCCTTCTTAGGGTGGCATTCAATGCTCTTAGAAGGATCGCAGAAGAAGCTGTCTTTGAACTCCATTGTTGGAGGATTCCACTATATTGTCCAATGTGTGAGCACAGTAAATACTGAGGGATTAACCATCATGGCAGTGATATATCGTTCCATGGTGCGACCGCACCTTGAATATTGTGTACAATTCTGGTCACTATAGCTTAAAAAGGATATAACTGAATTAGAAAAGGTACAAAGAAGAGTGACAAAAATGGTAAAGGGAATGAATGGAAGGATACCCCATGAGGAGAGGCTTAAAATGTTGGGCCTCTTCAACTTGGAAAAGAGACAGCTAAGGGGAGATATGATAGAGGTTTATAAATTAATGATGGAGTGGAACGGGTAAACATAGATTGGTTGTTTATGCTATCAAAAAGTAGAAAGACTAGAGGACATGGAAAGAAACTACAATGCAACCCATTTAAGACTAACGAGAAAATATTTTTGTATTCAAAGTGTAATCAAACTCTGGTATTCGTTACCTGAGGATGTAGTGAAAGCGTTAGTGTAGCTGGGTTTGAAAAAGGTTTGGACATTATTAAAGAGGACCTGGAAAATCCACAGCTTGCCCTGGGGCAAGCATTGTGGAACCTACGTGCCTCTTTGGGAACCTGCCAGGTACTTTTGACCTGGAGTGGCCACTGTTGGAAACAAAACACTGGTCTTGATGGACCTTGGTTTGACTAAGTAAGGCATTTCTTATGTTCTTATGTTTTTATATTTAGATGTCTAATAGAATTTACCCCCCCCCCCCACCAGCTGTGTATGGAATCCTAAATGTTATGTTAAAACAATAAAGAAAAAGAGATTTAGTATTCAATCTAGAGCATTATATCTATATTTGAATTTTACACACACACATTAGGAAATGGAGGACACAGCAAATTACAGCTGAAGGACTTATCCCAAGGAATGCTTACTGATAATATCTCCTTTCCAAGAGCTATCACTGAAAAATTCTGCTATAAACTACTGCCCCTTCAGCTGCACCTTGCAGCATTTCCTTGAGACCATACCTGTCAAATCTCAGAGCCTTTCAGCTAAAATAAACTTTTCATTTCTAAAGAAAGCTGGAGTTGATTGTCATGGCCTGACTATACTTGTGATCTTACAGCTTATGATTCTGCTTAGTAAGGAAAACCACATGTGGTCTTTGCTGTATTCAGCAGGTTACAGGATAATTAACTTGTATGAGGCTGTGCGTTTTTTCCCATTCCTGTTTATAATAGGTATTATATTGGCTTTTTCATTGCTTCTCTTCTGACATGACCAGAAGCCATAGTTATATCAAGATGATACCAGACAAATGTGATTGTAGCAAAGTGAGCTTAACATGCTCTTTATTATACAAAAATAAACTATATGGAGGTAATTTTATAAAAGGGTGCCCAGTGGTATAAGTTCAAATGAGGGGCCCATAAGCAACATTTGCTGATGGTAGTGATGATGGGTAGAGACCCCCCCCCCCCCCACCACCCCCATCGGAAACTATTTTTAAAGTCAGAGCGCAGCAAACATCTTACCTGCAATAAAGATGTTTGCCATGCCGTGTCCCGCTGCCTGTCTATTAGAATAATTCTTTACGTGGAAGCCTGAGCGTGGAACAACATCACTTGTCTGTGTGGCCAATGTCCCAGGTATCGCGAGACTTCAGGCGTATAGTCAGATGAGGTTATTCTCAGCTTAGGCTGCCACCTAAAGTACTATTCTAACAGAGAAAAAGCGGTAGATGGTGCGGCAAACAACTTCATTGCAGGTAAGATGTCTGCTGCGCTCTTCTGAAGCCATTACAGGCTAGGGATCGCTGGGTCAAGTGGGGCCCCCTGTCTAGCCTGGGCCCCCCTGCATTGCGGGGGCTGCTTGGACAGCATTTAGGCCACTGAGTTACCCAGCCCCAGCCCCAGCAGCACACAAATCCTCTGGCACAAATCTGCATCTGCTTCAAAGAAGGAAAAAGAAATTTGCACATGTACTCTTTATCCTTGCTTTTTTGTGTGGATGATGGCATGCACGTGTGCATTTTATAAAACGTGTGTACATCACAACTCTAACCCTGCTCCACTGAGACTATATCCGCACGCAGTGTCATATGGTCAGAACTTTCAAGGAATTCAGTGAATTCCCAGCTCTGCTGGGACATGAAAAGACCTGATTTTCCCCCCATCCAGTGTCATTACTACTACTACTTATCATTTGTATAGTATTAGAAGTAGGGTTGCCAACTGGCTCCAGATGCGCCCGACAGTGTCAATCCAGTCCTGAGTTTACCCCATTGCATGCAGGGATATGTAGTTCTGATTTCTCCATTGCACTCCATAAGAAATGAAAAACTACAAGTCACTGCATGCAATGGGGTAAATCCAGGACTGGATCAAGTCTGTCGGGCGCATCTGGAGCCAGTTGGCAACCCTAATTAGAAGGCATACGCAGCGCTCTACAGAGACATGTAAAAGACAGTCCCTGCTCATCAGAGCTTACAGTCTAGTAAAGACAGACAATACAACAACTGGGGACTAGGATATATCTAGGGGCATGGTAAGGATACACATACAACAACTGGGGACTAGGATATATCTAGGGGCATGGTAAGGATACACATAGGAAGTGAACAGGAGACTAAGAGGATTAGGATCCAAAAGCAGCCTCGAAGAGTTTTTAGCCAAGATTTGAATAGGGCCAGAGATGGAGCCTGACGTATTGACTTGGATAGTTTGGAGCAGTAAGGTGGAAAGATTGAAGTCTGGAGTTGGCAGTGGAAGAGAAGGGCACAGACAGAAGGGATCTGCCAGAAGATCATACTTTCAAAAGAGGGGCGTAGGGAGAGATACGAAAGGAAAGGTAGTGAGGAGCAGCAGAATGAATGCATTTATAAGTTAGCAGGAGAAGTTTGAACTGAATGAGGAAATGGATTAGGAGCAAATGAAGTGACTTAAAAAAGAGGGGTTATGTGAGCATAACGACACTGGTGGAAGATAAGCTGTGCAGCTGAGCTTTGGGGGAGAGATGATGCAGAGGGAGACCAGCAAGGACCAGGTTGCAATAGTCTACTGTAGATGGGAAGTGACTAGAGAGTGGATGAGGGTCCTAGTAGTGTGTTTAGAAAGGAGGGGACAAATTTTGCTGATGTTATGGAGAAAGAAATGACAGGTTTTAACTATCTGTTGCATATGTGCAGTGAATCTGAGAAAAGAGTCAAGGAGGACTCCTAGGTTGTGAGCTGAGAAAACAGTGAAGAGTAGAGTGCTATTCACAGAAATAGAGAAAGGAGGAAGGGGGGAAGATAAGAAGCTTGGTATAAGCCATGTTCAACTACAGATGGTGGTGAGATAAGCAGACAGAGATCCAGGCTTGGATTCCTGAAGAAATTTCAGGTACAGAGAAGTAGATCTGAGAGTCATCAGCATAAAAATGGTGCTGAAAATCTCAGGGGGAGATGAGTGCACTAAGGTTCTGTCTATAGAGAGAAAAAAAGAAGAGATCCCAAGACAGACCCTTGGGGTACACCAACTGAGAGTAGGATAGCTGTAGAGGAGGATCCACCAGAACATACACTAAAAGTGCAGTGGGAGAGAGAAAAAGAAAACCAGGACAGAGCAGAGCTCCTAAATCAAAGCAAGAACAGGGTATCGTGGAATAGGTGGTAATCAACAATGTCAAAAGTATCAGAAAGGTTAAGAAAGATGAGGATTGGGTAAAGGTTATTGAATTTGGCAAGGAACAAGGCACTGGAGACTTTGGCAAGAGCCATTTCAGTGGAATGTAAAGGATGAAAGCAGTAGATCCCGAAGGGCTTGAGAGGACAGAAAGTCAAGATAATAGCAGTGAAATGCATATTCAAGTAGTTTAGAAATAAAGGGGAAAAGGTAGAGTGGTTGATAATTACTGTAGAAGGACAGGTAGGGTCTAGTGAGGATTTTTTGAGGAGAGGTGTAACCACAACATGCTTAAAGGCTGCAGAAATAGTTGCAGTCGAAAGTGATAGGTTGAGGATATGAGAGATGGAAGGGATGATAGCAGAGGACATGGAGCTTAGTAGATGGGTGGGACTAGGATCAGAGGAGCAGATAGTAAGTTTGGAGGAGGATTGAAGATGTGTGGTTTCCTTCTCAGTGATCTTAGAAAAGGAAGAAAGTGTGACAGAGGTTGAGGGAAGGATTTGGGAGTGAAGATAGGGAAGGGACATTGGAAATGGCCTTGGGGAAGAACTTGATAATAATCTTGTGCACTTTGTCATGGAAATAGCCAAAGTTTGGGTAGAAAGGGAAAGAGGAGTCATCGGTGGAAACACTTTGAGGAGAGAGTTGAAGTCGTAAAGAGATGGCAAGGATCAGAGGCTAGAGACTTAGTCGGGTAGACATAGTGACTTGCTTGGTCAGTGCTATTGCTTACTGGAGAGAAACAACATGAATCTGAAATGTAGGAAGTCTGCAAGGGTGTGGTATTTGTGTCAACTGTGCTCAGCTGAGAGGGCACAGGAATGTAGCTAGCAGGTTTAAGAGGACAGGTTTAAGAGGCTGAAGTACAATACACCTCACAGAGTATGGAATGAGAGGAGTCAGTCCATCCAGAGCAGAGGAGAGTATAGTGTTATAGGATGCTGCCTCATTAACAGACTCAAATGACAGTGGAGGAAAAAGATGATAAGACAGCAAGTAGAGAGAGCTGCTGGGTTGATAGCATGAACATTCCTAAAGATGTTGAAGGAGACTGGGTGAGACTAAGATGGAGAGTATTAAAAAATGAAGCTTAGCAGGTGATGGTTGAATAAGGGAAGACTGAGGTGCAGATGTCTGAAGGCAAGCAGTTAGAATAAAAGAAAAGGTTGAGGAAGTGGCCAAGTTGGTGAGTAGCAGCAGTAGAGCACAGCTGGAGGTTGAATGAGGAGATAAGGGAAAGGAGCTTTAAAGCATAAGGATCAGAGAGGTCATCAACATGAATGTTAAAATCCACAAGAATATGGGAGGGGGAAGATGCATCCAGAAAGAAGGAAAGCCATGAGTCAGTCCGTAAGAAAGGTATAGGTGGACTTATTGGGAGGTCAATAAATGACAACTATCTGAAGAGGTAGTAGAGTAAAGAGGTGGATGGAGTGGACTTCAGAGGAAGTAAAGGATTGAGACTGATGCATAAGGAAGGGTAGAAACTGAGTGAGAGAGTAGAAACCCAACACTACTGCCATGGCCAATGGGATGAGGTATATGGAGAATTGGTAGCCCCATGACAAAGGGCATCAATGGAAGCAGAGTCTTCAGGGAGAAGACAGGTCTCAGTAAGAGCAAGAAGTTGCAGAGTACACAGTGTGGCTTCTGGTTCCCACAACGGTTGCCCAATATAACACCAATTATAGAATTACTTAGACGGCAGTTGCTTTAGCTCAAAAGACTTTTATTTAGAATAACAAAAGTGATTATAAAATAGCAAACAGCAAATGCCTATCTAAAAATGGCAGACAGTACTTTCTTTCTCTGTGAAGGGGAAGAAAGTACCGCCCGAGACCCTCCAAAATTGCTGTCTTATATATACCTCTCTGCTTCAAATTCTAAATAGTTTCAGCAAATGCAAAACTCTTTCCCAGGGCCTTCTATGGTTATGCAGCTTGATCTGCTGATCAAAGCTTGCCTATCGATGCAATCAATCATAGCCCTCTGCCTCCTCCTGTGTTTTTCCATCTGCTGGCACCAATTGAAATCTTCAGGGCAAGAGCATTAGTTGAATTCCTGGCTTGACCTGTTTGAACCTAGGCTTATATCCTTGGACACTTCTGTCCAAAGTATAGCTTTTTTTAGGCTTTATAACAGTAGTAAGCTGCGTGTACTCTTTTCCTGTTGCCCACCTGCTTTGTGCCAACCATATGTTGCTGTGTCTGTTTCAAACAGGCCAGAGTGCAGTTATAAGGCAGATATATATATGCAATCATAAGGCAAACAATATAAAGCAGATCTGAGCTGATTATCCCTTTATTCCAATTATCCCTTCATTCCCCAATTTTTCTTTTCCTTTTTTTTTCTGTGTGGAGGGAAGCGAAAGTAATCCCACTAAGGGGCATGGATAACAACCATTTGAGACAGAGAGGGATCATTGAGAGGCAACCGCTGATACTGTTCCATAGATACAATGTACATGGTTTTAGTGCTTTGCAGCATCATTCGTTTACAACAGGCAAGTAAAATAGATAAGGTACAACAAGCAATGATTGCAAAACAAGCTATACTTAAAAGCGTAATAAAAAAGGCTTTAAGTCCTACACCTAAACTAGCAAACCATGAAGCAATACTACCCCAAATATTATTAAGTTGAAGTCCCCCTTTAAAATCATCAATATGCAAATCAGAGAGATGCTTTATCTTATTCATGGCATCTATTATGGCCCTTAACACCTCCACATCTCAGTCCGATCCATGCCCAGCCTTCTGGATCAAGGAGCTCCGCAGCCACTTCAGCCCAATCCTATCCAATATAATTAACCTCTCCTTCACAACAGGTTCCTTCCCCTCAGCTCTTAAGCGCACCTCTATCAGACCTCTTTTGAAAAACTGCAAACTTGACCCCCAAAAAGTAGAATCATACAGACCTATTTCCAGTATACCTCTACTTGCGAAGATCATCGAAAAAGAGGTACAACGACAACTACAAGATCACGTTGACACTGCCGCACCATTAGACCCCTGCCAGCATGGTTTTAGGGAATCCCATGGAGTGGAAACTCTTCTTACCACCCTCTTCTGCAAGATAATCACTGGCATTGATGACATCCATCAAGGATTTGCTCTCATCTTTCTGGACATCGCTGCTGCCTTTGATTCAGTAAGTCACGAACTTCTCATAGGTCGACTAATTGAGAAAGGCATTACTGGAAGAGCGCTTGAATGGTGCAGATCTTACCTGTCTGGAAGATGGCAACATGTGCGTTCTGGAGGCATGACATCGGAACCTTTCCACCAAAATCAGGGAGTCCCACAAGGATCCTCCCTTTCAGCCCTCCTGTTTAACATTTACATGCAACCAATTTGCAAGATCATCCGATCCTTCAATGTGGACTGCATGTTATACGCTGATGATGTCCTGCTGTACATACCCTTCTCTACGGAACATCTAGACCTCTCTCCACTGACGAGCTGTTTCAACGCAATTTCTGACTGGCTTTTCTCCCAAAACCTCCGAATACAGCATAAGAAAACGGAAGTACTCTTCATTACGAGGAACCCTAACTTCACACCACCACAATTCCTTAAAGTAAAAGATGCAGAATTACATGCTAAACCATCAATACGCTACCTCGGAGTCACCTTGGATCAACGCCTGGACATGAAAGCCCACATAGCGAATACAGTCAGGGCAGTATACTATAAGATCCGATCACTTAGGCATCTACGATCCATGCTTGAACCGAATGACTTCAGGACTATATACCAGGCGTTGATCATACCTCACTTTGACTACGCTAATGCCATCCTTCAAGGCCTGCCCCTATCCACCTTACACCCCCTGCAGCTCGCCATGAACGCTGCAGCAAGGGTCATCCACGGAGCCTCCAGAAGTGACCACGTTACACCTCTGCTGATACAACTACATTGGCTACCTATCCAGGCTAGAATAATGTTCAAGACTCTGTTACTCACTTTTAAAGCTCTTCACAAGCTCTCCCCGGAATCAATAACTGCCCTCATCCACATCACATCTCCTAACAGAGCGAGGAGATCCGCAGCGACAAACACCCTAAAAGTACCGAAAGCTTTAACAGTTTGCACAGCAACTACAGCCAATAGGGCGTTTAGCATCAGCGCACCAAGATGCTGGAACGCACTACCTCCAGATATCCGGGCTATTGAAAGCCTCACACAATTCAGGAAAGCCCTTAAATACCATCTTTTCAATAAATATCTCATAGAACCAACGCACTGAGATAGAGAGCCAATCCGCTAAGGAAATATATGGCTTCCCAACAACATGCCATTAAAGTTGCTCTAACAACAACATGCCATGAAAGTTTCTCTAACTCTTAGTGGTTCATTTGTATCTACTGAATCCCTTCCATATGACTCTATGTAACAATATTTGTAAATAGTTTACCACTGTTATCCAAGATCATGTAGCAAATGTTGTAAATAGTTACCCCTGTTATCCAAGTTTCTTACCCTGTTATCTGTAAACTCATACATGTTATCTGTACTGAGCATTTTTTGTTCTATGTAAACCGCGCTGATGCTGAATAGTGCGGTATAGAAGAGATCGTAAATAAATAAATAAATAAATAAATAAATCTAACACAAACACCGTGTGGTTAGCGATTACAGTACAACAGTTTGTAGCATTAATGAAAGTGCATGTTCCGCCTTCAGCGGCCAAAAGTAAATCCAAAGCTTGCCTATTCTGCAGAGTCATTTGTGTATTTTGTTCAAGGGACTCGGCTAGGCGTGATATGGATTCAGTAACAGCTTTCATTTGAATATGCAACAAACATTGCAAACGGCGTACAGCCATACCAAGCTCAGCAGTAAGGGCGGGGGTGGCAAAGGGAATCCAGGCCGTTGCGCTAAGGGCATCCAAATGAGTTTTAGTCATGGGATAAGTGGAATTGATATACTCAAATGAGGCCTGAATGGCATCATCCTCGGCTATAGAGGAATCCCAGGGACTAGCATAAGTTGAGGAGCTACGTTTTATATAACTTTAGGAATGCCAAATCGGGGAATTATTTGTGTTAGCAAAACCTCTACTACTTCTTCAGCAGTCTCTCTATTGCAGGGGAAGGCCTCAATCCATTTAGACCAAGGGCAAACCCACACTAAAAGATACCGCTTCTGAGCACATCTGTGGATCATGTCAGTAAAATCTACATACCAAGACTCAAAAGGACCACTTAGAACTGGGAGGTGACCCTTGGCTATGGCCTTTCCCCCTGGCTGAGAGTTCAGAATACACACAGGACATTTAGCTACTAGTTCCTGAATGCGATTTTTCATGTGTGGACACCAAAAAATGTCCTCAAGCATGCTGTAAACATTTGCAGTACTAGAATGATAGATATCATGAATGAGATCTGTAAGGCGTTTTAGTGCCACATAACAGATACAAAGTTTTCCTGATGGATGTACCCACATTTTCTTAATTTGGGAACAACCTAGTCTCTCCCAATTTCCTATTTCATGAGAAACAGCATCTTTCTGATAATCAGCAAGGTCAGGTACTAAATAGATCTGTGATCTGGTAACAGGCAAGGTCAGGGAAGCATTACTAGTTACTTCTTTGGCTAACTGATCTGCCAGGGCATTGCCCATCTGGCGGAAAGAGTCTCCCTGTGTATGTCCAGGAACCCACTCACAGCACAGAAACAGATTGTTGATTCTGCGTTTCTCTAAACACTCATAAATTTGATGTATCTCGTCAAGATGTGAAATTGAGCTGGCTGAGGAAGTGATAAAACCTCTTTGTGACCATTTCTGGTGAAGCGCTGTCAGCACTTGTGCTGCATATTGGGAGTCAGTGAATATAATAATGTTCTGTCTCTCCTGATGCAGTAAGACTGCCAAAATTGCACAGAGTTCTGCACCTTGAGCACTATAAACACTCGGCAACTGATATTGTAACACATCTAAAATGTCCCCAGAAAGAGATATCTGTACTGCACTGAAACCAGAACATAGTGACGTCTCAGAACCGTCAGTGAACCAGACTTTAGAATTGACAGGCATTTCGTGAAGAGACAGAATATTATCTGCAAAAGAAAAAATGGGGATCTTATCTTCTTCCTCTCCACTAATAACAGAAACTAAATTTTGTAGGTAGCCAAAAGGGTGACTTGCAGGGAATGGCTTAATGAGAATGTGACTCCGTAGCAGAGTAGCACAAAGCTGGTGCACCCGATATGGGGTAAAGTGGAGAGTATTACTGCATAACAATGCCTCTACATCACCGGAGCAATACACAGTGAGTCGCAAGGGATGAAAGGTGTTATAGGTCTTTCTGACTGCCTCACTGGTGGCTACTAACCCTCTCTCAACATCAGGCAGAACTATTTCTGTAACAGAAAAAGATCCTGACAAGTAGGACACAATTTTACCATCATCCTGATAAATCACAGCTGCCCACGTGTGATGTCCGTGAAAGCTAATGAGAAACATCTCCTTTGAATAGTCAGGAAGACAGATACTTGGTGTGTACGAGACATCAGTCAAAAGAGATTGAAGCAAAATCTGGTCAGGAGCTGACAGGCTGATAACAGTCGACCCCTTAGCCCCCCTTTTAAATATTTGCGAAAGGGATGCGTGCGTTGACTATGACCTGGGATCCAATTTCGGCAGAAATTTATCATGCCGAGCAGAGATCGCAATTGCTTTACAGTGGTAGGCATCTGTAATTGCAAGCAGTGTTGTTTAGTTTTCTCTGTCAGAGACAGCATTCCATCTCCTACTAGGAAACCCAGAAAAGTGACTTCAGTTTGGCAGATCTGTGCCTTGGCCATGTTAATCTGGTATCCACTTTCCAAAAGATAACAAACAAGTTTATCTGTGAGGGCCAGATTTGTTGCAGCCTCAGCTGTGGAAAGCAGTAAGTCATCTACATACTGTAACAAAGACACATTGCTGGGCAGCTCTGCCCTGAATGATTGCAAATCAGCAACTAGTGCTTGAGAGAATATGGAAGGACTTTCCACATATCCTTGGGGTAACCTGGTCCACTGATAATGCTGACCCTCAAAAATAAATGCCAGAAACTGCCGGGATGTGGATTCAACTTCTATCCCAAAAAAGGCATGGGAAAGGTCCAGAACAGTATGATATTTGTACAGAGTAGTCGTTGTCAGCAATGTGGCAGGGTTTGAGACTACTGGAAACTGTGGTTCAATAACACTGTTAAGTGCACGTAAGTCATGAACTATTCTCCACTTCCCATTAGGCTTTTTCACAGGGAATAGTGGGGTGTTATATGGGGAGTTACTGAGTTCAATAATTCCATGCTGTAACAGCTCCTGAATCTCCTGGCGAGATCCTTGCAGGGCCTCCGGTTGGAGAGGATACTGCGGAATCTTTGGTGGTTTACAGCCAGGCTTAATATGAATGGTAACAGGCAGATGTGATTTAACTCTGCCATAAGGGCTGAGGAGCAGTGACCGCTCAGGGCCTTTTTCTCCCAACGAACCATAGGTGAATTCAACCTGTAATTTCACCAGTAAGTCCCTACCCATCAAATTTACTGGGCAATATGGGGCAAACAGAAAAGAATGAGAAATCTGCTGATCTCCTATTCTTAAACAAATGGGTGTAGTTAGGTAAGATGTAAGGGGTCTACCATCAAAACCAGTGGTAGTCATTTTCTTTCTACTAAGCTGGCATCTCTGCGGTAAAGTAGTTAATACAGAGGAAGTGGCTCCTGTATCAAGTAACATTTCTGTGGGCTCATCATTAAGATATACTGTGATCAGAGGTTCCTGATATGTGAGCCTCGCCTGTAAAATATAGATTCCCAGTCATTGTTGGGGTGGGGGTCCAGAATCCCGGGGAGGTGTCCACAAGGGAAAACGCCTCCTATCAAAGTTCTCATTTCTGCGCTGAGCACGGCATGAGCGCTGAAAATGACCGTAACCACCACAGTTCCAACACTGTGGGGCAAGAGTACGGTTATTTTGTTGGTACGAGGGACCTCGACGCTGTGGCTGAGGATAACGGGGTCGTTGGGCTCCGTTATAGTAAATGCGCTCCTTATCTCTATCCCATACCTCATCACAGGGGTCTGGAACATCATCCTCATAAGGATCCAGATATTCCATGTCATCAATTTTCTCCTGCTGTTCCCTAATTTTCTGTTTTAGCTGTCTAATAAGTTCATTATTAGATTTATCAAGATGTAATTTGGTGGTGGATTGGGGATCTTTAATTTCTTGTAACCCTTTAAGTTGAAGGTGTAACAAGCGTGCTTGGGCCTGTTTCAAATCCTTCTCAGGTTTCAAAGTGTCCTCCTCTAAAGATCGAATATAATGCAAAATATGGGCCTGCTGTTTAGGCCATGGCTCAGACTCCAAAGCTACTATAGACTTTAATTTTGCAGTTACGGGTGGGGGTAATGTATTACACAAGGTCTGGAAAAATACAGGTCTCATACAAACATCATCGTATGGTACCCCCATTTGTGCTTCCCATAAATCTTGAAATCGTACGAGGTATGCACTGATATCCTCACCTATTTGGAATCTCATAGCAGTGAGAGGAGCCAAACTGCGCTGAGTAGGGTACATCTCCCTGAGGGAGTCCCAAATACGAGGACGAAACTCGTTGAAGGAAGAACCATCATAAGTGTTAACTGTGACCTTCACCTGGCCTAAATCTGCATTGGCGAACACTTGATTTGTCGCACTATTTCCCAGAATTTTGGCCAATAAAGCTTTGATATCTCCCAAAGCCAAATGATATCCAGCCGTAATTCTTTCAAATTTTTGAATCCATGTCTCTCCCCCTCTACTAAGAGGAGGGAGACTACTGGCTATATTAGTCATATCAGTAAAACTCCATGGGATATATTTAGATTTTCCTTCATTTGTGTAGATTACTGGAAACAGAAGCTGTTTATTAGCGTCCTGATTCTCATACTTCTCCCAAACCCTCAGACCTGCCTCCATATAGGCAGAATCCCAGTTAGGGTCTCCCGCTCCTCCGCGAATGCAGAGTCGGGCGGTGTTAAGATGTACAGTTTCTAGTGATCCATTAGGGGGCCACTGTAACATCTGGGGCTGGTTGGCTCTTGTCCAACCGTACATGTTGGAGGACCATCGGTAAACATAATAACCATTTCCATCCTCCTGCTCTGTAATAAAAGTAAGGATACAGGGTTGTGGAGCTCGGGGAGCTTTACCACCTTTCACAACTCCACAAATCACTGTAAGTGCACTTTTTGTCTTTTCGTCATCTACTTCCTCCTCTACCTTCTCCTCTTCTTCCTCTTCTATAATCGTCTTAAGACGTTTTTCCCTATCTGTCAGGTCTAACTCCCATCTTCTAAGATTCTCAGTAATTTTTTCCTCAGATTGCTTTAAAGCTTGAGCCTGACTTTCTAAATCTTCATGTTCTGCTGTTAATTGCTGTTTCAACTCTTCTAATCTTGCCTGTGCCTCAGCATATGCACTGGGATCTGGGGCAGGGGTGGCTTTTAAGTTAACATGACCCTCAATCTTTGCCCAAGCTCCCTCAGTGTCCAAGAGTTTATGCAGGACCTGTTCTGGGGGTATAGAGGCTGCTGGGTGAGAAGTCGGTTCTGACTTGGGCTGGAAAACAGGGTCGGAATAGCCTATGGCTGCCATAGCTTTACTTTCGGCTGCCCAATAAGAAGGTGGGGGTACAGGGGCAGAAGACAAAGGCTCTGGACCAGCCTGCATCCACAGGGAAATATGTTGCAAATGTTCCAATTGGGCTTTGCCACATTTGTTAAATAAAATATGATCCCTAATTTTGGTCAAAATGAGCGGATCAAACGACCCCCCTGCTGGCCAGGCAAGAGAGGGTGTTTTTTTCGTCCATTTTTCCCATTGTTTAGAACAATTTTTTATTGAAGCCTCCAATAGGGGGTTCTGTTTAACAAGGCTATCGATGGGGCTAGGACCGGGCTCAGTTCCTTTCTCAGTATTTCGTTCCTGTTTAGATTTTCTTTTAAACATTTCTCTAGCTGTCCCTTCTCTATAGTCTATGTAGACCTGGTGTTTTCACTGTTCAGGGACAGGGGCAATTAACTTCGCCTTTTACCAATAGCAAATTGAACCTCCTTATATACAGAGGTGTGCGCAATTTCGCTTTTAGGTGGCAATCCAAACCTCGTAATTAACAGAGGAGCGAAATTAAAAAATCCAGGATTTATACACGCTGACAACGCTTACGCTTCATCTAAATCCAGCCAATCTCCTCGCGGAGGTATGAAAACGTGGATAAAGACACACATTCGCTTCATATCAATGATATGTACAGTCTCAAGCGTACATCAATCAATCCCGGAAAGACAGAGACCTAATGTCTGGGCAAAACTTTCAAACTTTCTTTCCCTACCATTACAATTAAATGCAAAGACAATCTAACGATTTGCTACATAACAAAACATGAAACACATAAAATACATATGCATATGTGTAAATTTGGTACTCACCCACCAATTGAACCTGGGTAAATCTTCCGTCTTTGTTTGTAGACAGGAAAAACAAAACTCACCCACTGGAGTCGTCCTAGGGTATCAAAATCTCTCTCGACGTCACTCAGAGCGGTATTCCCATCTTCTGTACCAGCAGAAGGAATCCTCTTAAGGTATTCTCATCCCCTGTTTTTTTTTTTTTAATCTACTGTGAAAAACAGGAGGTAGTCCCTCTGACAAGTAAAACTACAAGTCAAAAACTGCAGTCAGAGGAGTCCTTGGGCAATTTGGAAGGGAAAAAAATTTAGAGGGTGTTCGGCACCAATTATTGTGGCTTCTGGTTCCCACAACGGTTGCCCAATATAACACCAATTATAGAATTACTTAGACGGCAGTTGCTTTAGCTCAAAAGACTTTTATTTAGAATAACAAAAGTGATTATAAAATAGCAAACAGCAAATGCCTATCTAAAAATGGCAGACAGTACTTTCTTTCTCTGTGAAGGGGAAGAAAGTACCGCCCGAGACCCTCCAAAATTGCTGTCTTATATATACCTCTCTGCTTCAAATTCTAAATAGTTTCAGCAAATGCAAAACTCTTTCCCAGGGCCTTCTATGGTTATGCAGCTTGATCTGCTGATCAAAGCTTGCCTATCGATGCAATCAATCATAGCCCTCTGCCTCCTCCTGTGTTTTTCCATCTGCTGGCACCAATTGAAATCTTCAGGGCAAGAGCATTAGTTGAATTCCTGGCTTGACCTGTTTGAACCTAGGCTTATATCCTTGGACACTTCTGTCCAAAGTATAGCTTTTTTTAGGCTTTATAACAGTAGTAAGCTGCGTGTACTCTTTTCCTGTTGCCCACCTGCTTTGTGCCAACCATATGTTGCTGTGTCTGTTTCAAACAGGCCAGAGTGCAGTTATAAGGCAGATATATATATGCAATCATAAGGCAAACAATATAAAGCAGATCTGAGCTGATTATCCCTTTATTCCAATTATCCCTTCAACAGGTACACTAAAAAAATATTTTTTTAAACTGCCTCTAATGTTTCGATTGATTTTTACGTTTTTTGGTGCGCTGAATCCAATTCTGGTAACCAATTTGCTCCATCACGTACAGATTTTTTGCTACATTGGGTTAGCAGTTTGAGGTGAACGTTTCAGATTGAGTGCGATCGAGATAAAAGTTTCTTGGATGAATTCTTTATACTAATTGTTTAGTAGTTATTCAAATAAGAATAAAGAAAATTGTAACAAGGCAGCACATAAGAATAGAGTAATGTCAACAAAACACACTGTGATGGTAGCAAAATTGTCTGCACTTAAAACAGCCACATACATGTGCACAAACATTGAGCATATAAGAGCGAGGTTAGACACAAAGCAAAGAAATGTGCAAAAAATGTTGTACAGGTATGTATGTAAGAATAGAAAACGTAAACCGCACCATTTGCAATACATGAAGACAAACACCCGATGGTGTGAAAATAAAATTCTAATAAATGAGATCCGACACTGTGGTAATAACTAGCAAATTTTTATTTCAAAGTTTAGTAAAAACACGATATTTGTCAACACAGTTTAGATTTTAAAGTCATTCTTGGGTCAATCAATCTCCTGGTGGGCCCGTTTCTTCTTCCCCCGAATGCTTCTCTTGGTGCGCTGCTTGGCGTATTTTTCATCTGGGGTTTCCCGCAGCAGCAACCAGCAGAAATCAGCCATCATAGTGGTGTTCCATCTTCCTTGGTACCTTCTCTCTGCATCCTTGATGTCCTGGTGAAACCTTTCACCTTGTTCTTCACTGTACGCCCCCAAGTTTTCAGGAAAGTAGTTCACATGGGAGTGCAAGAAATGGACTTTCAGGCTCATGTTACAGCCTTGTTCTTTGAAGGCATTGAGCATCCTGGCAACAATATCCTTATAGTTCTCATCCCGCCTGTTCCCCAAGAATTTGAGAACAACATCCTTGAAGGAATCCCAGGCTTCTTTTTCCTTCTCAGACATCGTTTCAGCGAATGCTCCATCTGAAATGAGTTTCCTTATATCAGGGCCAACAAACACTCCTTCCTTTAGCTTTGCTTCAGAAAGTCGGGGGAACTTTGAGCAAAGGTACCGAAAGCACTCACCATCTTTTGGAAGGGACTTGATGAATTGCTTAATGAGACCCAACTTAATGTGGAGAGGTGGTAATAGAATTTTATCACGAGGTACCAAGCTCTCATGAAGAACATTTTTCTCACCGGGTCTCAAATACTCCCGAATTGGCCAGTCTTTTTTCCCCCAGTGTAGGTCGCAGGCCCGGCTATCCCACAAGCAAAGGAAGCAGGGATATTTGGTGAAACCGGATTGCTGCCCTAATAGCATGGATAGAATTTTAAAGTCTCCACAAATCATCCACTTATGCTCATCATAACGAATCTTCTGAAGAATCAGGGCCAAATTCTCGTATTTTTCTTGGAGAATAACAGAGTGAGCAATAGGAATTGAAGCGAATGTGTTGCCATTATGAAGAAGAACACCTTTTATGCTGTCTTTTGACGAATCAATGAACAGCCGCCATTCAGCAGGATCATACTTGAGTTTAAACTTTTCCATCACTCCGTATATATCGTTGCAAAATACCAAATCTTCCTCTTTGCTGAAATACTTCAAAAATTGTGTCTCGCGGTTGCGGTACCAATAAAAAGTTGTTCCTGGTGACAATAGATTTTTCTGTTTAAGCCGAGAACCTAGCAGTTGGGCAGCATCTTTTGGGAGTCCTAAATCCCGGACTAAATCATTCAATTCAGCTTGAGAGAAAAGTTCAGGTTTCGGATCTGGTTCAGTTTCAAACTCGGAAGTACTGGACTCATCGGGAAAAGCCATCTGATGAGTCTCATCATGATCTGAACCGTCCACACAAATATGATCCAAAGATTTTGGTGGTTCAGGCACAGGTACTTCGTTGCTATGAGGCATAGGCCTAATTGCTGAGGGAAGGTTGGGGTAACTTATTACGTTCTTATTTTTTAAGTTGTATCCCTTCACAATGCAAGAGCAAAAATAGCAGTCACTGCTGTGGTCTCTTTGTTCACGCCACATCATAGGTATTCCGAAACGAAATGCTTGTTTTTTACCTTTCATCCATAAGCGTAGATCTTCCTCACATGTCTTGCACACTTTGTGAGGAGCCCACGGTTTGTCTTGATCGCCTAACTTCAAACCGAAATAGGCGAAATATACTTTTTAAATAAATGCAGAAATGTTCCTCTGCCGCTTTTTCATGGTATATTCCCCACAAATAAAACAAAAACTGTCCGGAGAGTTGACGCACCTCTGGCTCTGTGAGCCATCACAAATACACAGCACTGCAAACTACAACTGTAGTGAACCACTTCGGAATAAAGCTGGATTACGACTGAGCAAACAAAAGGTAATAATGAACTTGCAAGAAACTGAAATTTGACAGGAACGTTCATGTCGCAACCTCCGTGTTTGAGCGAGCGAACGAGGCAAGGCGAACAGGAAAGAACATGCGCCAGCGCGAGTACTGGATTTAGCCCCCCGCCTCCCAATTGTCCTGTTAATGTGTAAAATGAATACAAAACACTCTAAAATATCATGAGGGAGTGTTTCTAGTTAGTTAACCATTACAACCTCTATTTTGGGCCAAGAAAATAAACTGCAGTCGGCTAAAAAGAAATTATGTGAACATTCCTTATATGGGTAAGAAATCTAATTTTGCAAGAAAACGTGACGTGATGGAACATTTTGGCTATTTTTCCTGGATTCAGCACCCCAAAATCTATAGGAATCAGTTGCAAAACTGGAGGCAGTTTTTTGGTAGTGTACCTCTGGTATTAGAGATAAAGAGGTCATGAATGAAGGCAAGTTTATTGGAGACAGAGTGTGCATTCCACAAGGTGCAGGAAAAAGGGAATGAGGAGGGAGGAGGAATAAAGGAGAGGGCTATGACTAAGATTTGAGGGGTTGCATGTGGATCTCCCCTGGGAGTATGAAAAATATCTAGGGGATCCAGGGTTGGGATTAATATCCCCAGATGAGAGAAAGAGAAAGAGCAGGATAATGCAGGGAGGAAGGAGGAGGCACGATTGTAATGAGGGTGAGGTTCTTTCAGAAAGAGAGGAGATGGATGAATGAGAGAAAGAAAATGATGAAGCTCAAGAGCAGATGATTGGGTAGAAGACAAAATGGTACAAGAGGAGAGGACATAAGGAGGGCATGATAAGGAGCAGGAGCTTGGTTTGTTGGAATAGGGGAGATTAGGGAATGTCAAGAATAGGAAGAGAAAGTAATGTGGAGCCATAGGAATGAGATGGAGGGGGGAGTAGAAGTCATAGGAGATATATGATGGATAGGCAGAAGAAAGAGCCCAGAGGATTAGGGTGCACCTGTGAGTAACAGTGCTAATGAACACTTGACAGCTATAAGAGAAGTTATCCTAGGGGCAGGTGGGCTGAGGGGTGGGTGACAGAGACAGTAAAGAAGGCAGAAAGAGCAAGAAAAAGCCAGTAGTAGATAGCAGAGTGCTTATCAATATTACAAAATTGCAGATAAGAGCTGAGCTGTGCAAAGAGCTCTGTTCATGGATGGGTGGGGCGGGTTGAGGGCAGGCTGTGGGTGGCACCAAGACCCCAGATGTACAGGGCTGATTTCAAGGTCGGCCCTCTATGTCTGGGGTCAGTCATTTGCACGAGGGACTTATTCCACCTTAGAGGTGGAATATATCCCCCTGGAAGGAGGGCAATGGACGGCCCGGGCCTGGCAGGTGAGGGGGTGCAGGGGATTCCCCACAGCACAACCCTGGCTACGGCAGGCTCGATCAGGGGTTGGGCTGTGGGGAAAGCAGTTTGTGGAGTTCTTCCAGGGATCGTGGCTCCTGCATGGAGCTACGGTGCCATGGCAACATGATGCCAAGGCACTGCAGCTCCATGCAGGAGCCTGGCTGTGCTGGCCGGGGAGTTTGTTGGATGTCCAGGTACCCAGAATCATGGCACAGCCTGGATGTCCAGGCCCTGTTCTTGATTCTAATCCCACAGGCTCCTATAATCTCCGCAGGATCAGAATCAGGTGCAACCGGTGCACATCCCGATTCTGGGTGTCCAGACAGGCGGGATGTCCAGATCGGAATGGGCCTCACAGACAATATATTATATATTATTTAAGACTCTTCCTGGATTTATTGCCTTATGAATCTACTGACGTCTGCTAAAGAGACTTACTCCAAAGACTTATCTTGTGCCAGAAATTCTGTGAAACCATATCTAGGTTTTTTAAACACTGTTTCCCAGAATTTCTCCAGGATCTAAGCAGTCTTGGTAAATATCTCTGACTGTATAAAATTAACTGTGAATTTCACACAAGAAGCCCTGCCAAGTTACCCAGTTCCAAGAGGAAGATTTTAGTCCATTTCTGGATTTCTGAGAGACCCATCATGAAGCATGAATGAGCTGTCAGAAATTCAGCAATGGCCTAAAACTGGTAACTTGGCAGGGCTATTTGTGTGAAATTCCCAGTTATTTAGCATCACAGAATTTCAGGCAAAAGAAAAGTCTTTGGAATAAGTCTATTGACCAGGAGTCAATAGATTCACAAAAAAATTGAAGAAGAATTTTCCATATACAGTAGATAAAAACTAGACAAACTTTGGGCCAATCAGGAAACAGGACATAACAGTATCAGCAATATAAGACACAGCTAGGTATAGGCTGGTTAGAGCTTATCACCAGGAGACATATTAGCTCTTCCTGGAAGAAGATTGCCAGTTCAAGGCCAGCCCCATAATAACTGTAATAAAAAAAATAAAATTTAGAGTAAGTTTTATTTGCCTGGAAACCTCTCATAAACTAAGTCATTATTTTTGGTTTGGAAGCAGCTACAGCCCCTTCTTAATTAACAAAATTGCCCTGAACGACAACATTTCATTTATTTATTTATTTATTTATATATCTAACAGTTTTTATATACCGTCTTTCATCAATTCAAGACGGTTTACAGGTAACAAAAACATAACAGCATGGCACTGCTGTTTTACATAGAACAGAACTTAGTTAATAAACACAGGTACACTACCAAAAAACTGCCTCCAGTTTTGCAACTGATTCCTATAGATTTTGGGGTGCTGAATCCAGGAAAAATAGCCAAAATGTTCCATCACGTCACGTTTTCTTGCAAAATTAGATTTCTTACCCATATAAGGAATGTTCACATAATTTCTTTTTAGCCGACTGCAGTTTATTTTCTTGGCCCAAAATAGAGGTTGTAATGGTTAACTAACTAGAAACACTCCCTCATGATATTTTAGAGTGTTTTGTATTCATTTTATACATTAACAGGACAATTGGGAGGCGGGGGGCTAAATCCAGTACTCGCGCTGGCGCATGTTCTTTCCTGTTCGCCTCGCCTCGTTCGCTCGCTCAAACACGGTGGTTGCGACATGAACGTTCCTGTCAAATTTCAGTTTCTTCCAAGTTCATTATTACCTTTTGTTTGCTCAGTCGTAATCCAGCTTTATTCCGAAGTGGTTCACTACAGTTGTAGTTTGCAGTGCTGTATATTTGTGATGACTCACAGAGCCAGAGGTTGCGTCAACTCTCCGGACAGTTTTTGTTTTATTTGTGGGGAATATACTGTGAAAAAGCAGCAGAGGAACATTTCTGCATTTATTAAAAAAGTATATTTCGCCTATTTCGGTTTGAAGTTAGGCGATCAAGACAAACCGTGGGCTCCTCACAAAGTGTGCAAGACATGTGAGGAAGATCTACGCTTATGGATGAAAGGTAAAAAACAAGCATTTCGTTTCGGAATACCTATGATGTGGCGTGAAGAAAGAGACCACAGCAGTGACTGCTATTTTTGCTCTTGCATTGTGAAGGGATACAACTTAAAAAATAAGAACGTAATAAGTTACCCCAACCTTCCCTCAGCAATTAGGCCTGTGCCTCATAGCAACGAAGTACCTGTGCCTGAACCACCAAAATCTTTGGATCATATTTGTGTGGACGGTTCTGATCATGATGAGACTCATCAGATGGCTTTTCCCGATGAGTCCAGTACTTCCGAGTTTGAAACTGAACCAGATCCGAAACCTGAACTTTTCTCTCAAGCTGAATTGAATGATTTAGTCCGGGATTTAGGACTCCCAAAAGATGCTGCCCAACTGCTAGGTTCTCGGCTTAAACAGAAAAATCTATTGTCACCAGGAACAACTTTTTATTGGTACCGCAACCGCGAGACACAATTTTTGAAGTATTTCAGCAAAGAGGAAGATTTGGTATTTTGCAACAATATACGGAGTGATGGAAAAGTTTAAACTCAAGTATGATCCTGCTGAATGGCGGCTGTTCATTGATTCGTCAAAAGACAGCATAAAAGGTGTTCTTCTTCATAATGGCAACACATTCGCTTCAGTTCCTATTGCTCACTCTGCTATTCTCCAAGAAAAATACGAGAATTTGGCCCTGATTCTTCAGAAGATTCGTTATGATGAGCATAAGTGGATGATTTGTGGAGACTTTAAAATTCTATCCATGCTATTAGGGCAGCAATCCGGTTTCACCAAATATCCCTGCTTCCTTTGCTTGTGGGATAGCCGGGCCTGCGACCTACACTGGGGGAAAAAAGACTGGCCAATTCGGGAGTATTTGAGACCCGGTGAGAAAAATGTTCTTCATGAGAGCTTGGTACCTCGTGATAAAATTCTGTTACCACCTCTCCACATTAAGTTGGGTCTCATTAAGCAATTCATCAAGTCCCTTCCAAAAGATGGTGAGTGCTTTCGGTACCTTTGCTCAAAGTTCCCCCGACTTTCTGAAGCAAAGCTAAAGGAAGGAGTGTTTGTTGGCCCTGATATAAGGAAACTCATTTCAGATGGAGCATTCGCTGAAACGATGTCTGAGAAGGAAAAAGAAGCCTGGGATTCCTTCAAGGATGTTGTTCTCAAATTCTTGGGGAACAGGCAGGATGAGAACTATAAGGATATTGTTGCCAGGATGCTCAATGCCTTCAAAGAACAAGGCTGTAACATGAGCCTGAAAGTCCATTTCTTGCACTCCCATGTGAACTACTTTCCCGAAAACCTGGGGGCGTACAGTGAAGAACAAGGTGAAAGGTTTCACCAGGACATCAAGGACGCAGAGAGAAGGTACCAAGGAAGATGGAACACCACTATGATGGCTGATTTCTGCTGGTTGCTGCTGCGGGAAACCCCAGATGAAAAATACGCCAAGCAGCGCACCAAGAGAAGCATTCGGGGAAGAAGAAACGGGCCCACCAGGAGATTGATTGACCCAAAAATGACTTTAAAATCTAAACTGTGTTGACAAATATCGTGTTTTTACTAAACTTTGAAATAAAAATTTGCTAGTTATTACCACAGTGTCGGATCTCATTTATTAGAATTTTATTTTCACACCATCGGGTGTTTGTCTTCATGTATTGCAATGGTGCGGTTTGCGTTTTCTATTCTTACATACATACCTGTACAACATTTTTTGCACATTTCTTTGCTTTGTGTCTAACCTCGATCTTATATGCTCAATGTTTGTGCACATGTATGTGGCTGTTTTAAGTGCAGACAATTTTGCTACCATCACAGTGTGTTTTGTTGACATTACTCTATTCTTATGTGCTGCCTTGTTACAATTTTCTTTATTCTTATTTGAATAACTACTAAACAATTAGTATAAAGAATTCATCCAAGAAACTTTTATCTCGATCGCACTCAATCTGAAACGTTCACCTCAAACTGCTAACCCAATGTAGCAAAAAATCTCTACGTGATGGAGCAAATTGGTTACCAGATTTGGATTCAGCGCACCAAAAAACGTAAAAATCAATTGAAACATTAGAGGCAGTTTAAAAAATAATTTTTTTTGTGTACCTTATATTCTCATTTTTTTTAGTGTACCTTATATTCTCATTCTATAAAAGTTCAATTATAATTGAACTTTTATAGAATGAGAATATAAGGTACCAGCAGGTAACTATGTACATAATGCACCTTTTCTGATGCTTGCTCTTCTTGTGGTCATGTAGTGTCAGTCAGGAGCTTTGCTTCTTTCCTGCTCAGGCTACTCCTGTTGGTACTAACATATCTTAGAGCCAGCCTGGAGCCCTGAGTCCACCGCTGCTCCTCTCCTGGGTCCTGTCACTGCACAGCAGTACCAACTCTACTGATCAAACTGCCATCC
Source organism: Ichthyophis bannanicus (assembly GCA_033557465.1). Classification (NCBI taxonomy): domain Eukaryota; kingdom Metazoa; phylum Chordata; class Amphibia; order Gymnophiona; family Ichthyophiidae; genus Ichthyophis; species Ichthyophis bannanicus. Next base: position 362,975,477 of record CM066032.1, on the reverse strand, counting down.
TCTCATCCTTCCCTCAAAGCTGTAGTGCTGCTACCTGTTGTAATTGGGGCAGTAGAACTGGGCCAAAGGGCCGTTGAATAAAAAAGAGAGACTTGTTTATTACTATCACTTGTTTATTACTATCACCTGTTGTCCAATGCCCTTTTTTGACTTGGTCACTAATGGAAGGCAGAGGGAGGGATGTTTTAAGCAGTAAAAAGGGAAAGAGAGAAGGGATGGGGCAGTGGAGCACAGAGGTAAATACAGTTGGGTTTGGGTCTTGAAATGGTAAGAGAGAAGAACTGAGGGCAAAAGTGGGGAAAGGTGAGGAGAGATTGGGTGGCAAGGGTGGAAGACAAACAGGAGTGGGGAGTTAAAAGAAGAGGAAAAGAGAGAGGAAGAGGGGGATGCTGGAAACAATGAGGGAATTTCAGACCACAAAAAGGGACGAGAAGATTTAGAGCAGGGGCGTGGAGTGGGATCAAGCTAGAAAGCGAAGGGTACTGAAACAGGAGAAGAAGAGCAGGGAGTGGGGGGGGTAAGAGGGTAGGGGAAATAGATGAAATAGGAGGACTGCAGGAGAAGAGAGTATGTGGTGAAGGAATGAGAGATAAGTGTGTGAGAACATAAGAACAAGATATGCCATACTGGGTTATATCAAGGGTCCATCAAGCTCACTATCCTGTTTCCAACAGTGGCCATTCCAGGTCTCAAGTACCTGTCAGGTTCCCAGAGGTGTACACATTCCATGCTGCTTGTCCCAGGGGTAAGCGGTGGATTTCCCCAGTCTCCTTTAATAATGATCTCTGGACTTCTCCTCCAGGAACTCGTCCAATCCTACACTAACAGCTTTTACCACATCCTCCGGTAACAAATTCCAGAGTCTGATTACATACTGAGTGAAAAAATATTTTCTCTGATTAATCTTAAGTATGCCACATTGTAGATTCATTGCATGTCCCCCAGCTTTTCTACTTTTTGAAGGAGTAAACAACCAATCTATGTTTACCTGTTTCACTTCATTCATTATTTTATAGACCTCTATTATAGCTCCTTTAAGCCTTCTCTTTTCCAACTCAAAAAGCCTTAACCTTTTAAGCCTTTCCTCAACGGGATATCCTTCCATCTCTTTTACCATTTTGGAAACTCTCCTCTGTATCATTTTCAATTCTGTTATATCCTTTTAAAGATATGGTGTCCAGTATTACACACAATATTCAAGGTGTGGTCAGACCATGAAGCAATACAGATGCATTATAATATCTTTGGTTTTATTTTCTATTCCTTTCCTTGTGATTCCTAGCATTCTATTTGCTTTCTTGGTGACTGAAGGAGAGGAGGACGTTTTTGGCACACTGTGCAGGGGGAAAGAGAACTGGGACAGATGGTGTTTTTAATGGGGTGGGAGCTGTTATGTTGTGACAGGTCTGGTACTACCCTGAAAGCAGGGTAAGCGCAGCAGGGGGGGTGCCATCCTTTGGGTCGTGCCATCGCTAAATGCCCCCACCTCCCAAGCAGGGCCAGCTCTAGGCATGTGCAGGCACGAGGGGGCCTGCGTGTACCTGTCCGGCTTCAGAGCAAGCTGGTAAGTCCCGAAGCCCAGCACCCCGATTCACTTCTGCACAGCTGCAGGAATAAACAGTGGAGTTTTCCTTTACTCCTATGACTGTGAGAAGTCACAGATACCGGCACCTCTGAATTCCTGGAGCTTAAACAGGGGCATTTCTCTTTAATCACCAGGAACTCAGCAGCACCGGTATCTGTGACTTCTCTCAGTCACGGGAATAAAGAAAAACACCGCTGTTCACTCCTGTGGCTGTGCAGAGGTGAACTGGGGTTCCAGGGTTCCACAATATCACTAACAAAGATGTTAAAAAGAATCAGACAAAGCACTTATCCCTGCAGCGGTAACCTCCTTCTCCTCAGAGTATGCTCCATTTACCTGTACCCTTTGTCGCCTCCCACTCAACCAATTTCTAACCCAAGCAATAACTTTAGGATCCATCCCTAAGGTGCTCAGTTTGTTTATAAAGCACCTGTGCAGAATGGTGTCAAAAGCTTTACTGAATCTAAATACACCACATCTAGGGCTCTCTCCCGGTCCAACTTCCTGGTCACTCAGTCAAAGAAATCAATCAGATTTGTCTGACAAGACCTGCCTCTGGTGATTTCATGCTGCCTCAGATCCTGCAATCCATTGGACTCCCAAAACCTCACTATTCTCTCTTTTAGAAGCCTTTCCAATAATTTACTAACCAAAGAGATTAGCCTAACCAGCCTGTAGTTCTCAATGTCATCCTTCTGCCACTTTTGTGTGAAGGAACCACGTGTGCCTTTCTCCGTGTCCTTTGGCTGCTGACTTAGAAAAAGAAAGAAGACTCCGGGGATGGTGTCACACAATATCTTTTCCAAGGGGGGGGGGGAGGAGTGATAGAGGGAGAGAGAAAAATAGAGATGGGATATGCTGGATGGGGGGGGGGGGAGGAGAGAGAGAATGAGTGAGAAATGGGGAATAATGAACTAGGAAAAAAGAGGTGAGGAATGGGAGGACTGGGATGAGGGTGAAAAGTGGTAGATAGATGGTATAAAAAAGAGGGGGACTGAGGATTGGACTGGATAGTAAGAAAGAAGTTTGAGTTGACAGAGAGAAAGATAAATGAAAGAAAGCTGAAGGTAAAAGATCATTACCCAAGATGGAAAGAAGTGAAGAAAACTAGAGGAGACCAGAAATGGAAGATGGACTAGAGACCATAGAAAGAAAGTTAAGAGAAGACAGAGGAAAACCTCACATTGGAACCAGCATGATCAGAGAATAAAATGGTCAGACAACAAAGGTAGAACAAATAATTTATTTTCAATCTTTATATTTTATATAGTATAGGGAAATGCATCTCTTTCTATTTCTCTGGTGTTGCATTGTATGCAGAATCTGACTTCTTGGGGTTGCAGTTTAACTTTTATCTATATATGTTTATTTTTAGGTTATGTCACTTATTCTGTACTTGGTGAGGGTTTCTGTTCTGAATGTTGGTTTAGGGTCTCTGTTCTGAGTGTTGGTGAGGGTCTCTGTTCTAATGAAGGCCAGGTGTTCTGTTAACATGGAGTTTGCACATAGAGATCTGTACTGTAGTAATCTGAATTGTTCAGCTTTTCAAATAGGTGTTTGGATGTTCCAGGGCCCACTGCAGCATTTATAGTGCTGCTTTTTTTGGGTAGGCTCCCTATGGAGGGGAGTGGGGTGTAGCCAGCATTCATAATAATAAGGGAGGCGGCACAGGGGGTGCCAGAAACCCTAGCACCGACTATGTATTGTGGCCACCAAGCCCTTCTTGTTGTGGTATAGTCTACATAATTTCAACAAATGTTGCAAGTGACTCTCTGAAAGAGACCAAGATATGCCATTGTTAACTTGCGTTGTTTTACGTAATAAGGACATTTTCATGATACTTTCAGAAAGTTCTACCTTCAGTTCTGACAAAAACCTGGGGGGGGGGAGGGGGGTTACACTAACTTTGATTAAAGTTACACATTACACTAATACTTAGCACAAGTCAAATCCTCAGCTGCCTGAGGGAATGCTCCTGTGATTACCACCTAGATGAACAACTCTGAGTTATGAAAGATTCTTGGATTTCATCAGGATGACTTTTGGCCTCAACAAACGTGCCAAAGCAGTCGTAATTGAGAACTGAGAGCATCTCTTTGCCTGAAGATTTTGTCATAAAGGAACTTGAATAGGAAGGTACAGTTGTAGCCAATATTATTGGCAACCTTCTATTTTAGATATGTTTTGTACAATATCTTGAGAAATAATTGGAAATATTCCATCTGTATGTCATCATAATATTTTAATAGTATGTTCAAAGGTCTACAACAACAAAAAGAGATGTCTGTGCTACTTAGACATAGTAATTTCTGAGAAAACATCAAAATATGACCAGGACAGGATTAATGGCACCCTTCACTAATATTTGGATGCACAAACCTTGGCAGTGATGACAGCCTCCAAATGTTTCTTGTAGCCATCTATAGATTTTGTACATCTGGCTGTTGGTAGTTTCTCCCACTCTTCAACTGTGATTTGTTCCCAGCTCATGAATTGTTTCCAGGATTCCTTTTACCAATGGCATATTTCTGTTCTTTCCAAAGGTTCTCAATAGGATTGAGATCAAGACTCATTGCTGGCCAGTTTGAAACAGTCCATTTGTTCCTTTTTAACCATTCTTTTGTACTTTTGGATATATATTTTGGGTCATTGTCCTGCTGGAGGACTCAAGACCTTCGGCCCAGACCTAGCTTTCTGACACTAGATAGCACATTTCACTCCAAATACCTTAGTAGTCCTCTGACTTCATGATTCCTTTAATACGTTTCAGGCCTCCAATTCCTAAGGCTGCAAAACAGCCCCCACAACATTATGGAACCTCCACTATATTTAACTTTAGGAAGGGTGTTTTTTTCTTATAAGCGTCATTTCTTTGCCTGTAAATGTATCCCTGGTCTGCATTGCCAAAGAGCTCAAGTTTGGTTTCATCTGTTCTCAGTACATTTTCCCAGAAGGATTGTGGTTTCTCAAAGTGGGTTTGTGCAAAGATCAGGTGTACCTTTTTATATCTGTCTTTGAGCAGTGGAGTGCTCCATGGTCTTCACCTATGAAGTCCTTCTTTGTTTAGTGTACGGCTTATGGTGCGGGTTAAAACTACTACTCCAGATGTCTCCAGATCAGCCTTAAGCTCTTTGGATGTTGTACATGGTGTTTTTCCAACAATTCATACTAACCTTTGAAGACTTCTTGGATTAATTTTCTTCTTCCCATCATTAGAGGTTCTTGACAGTTCCATGAGCAGAAAACTTCTTAATAACATTGTAAACTGTAGACACAGGAATCCCAAGGTCTTTGGAGAAGGTCTTATACCCAGCGCTGGCCCAAGGGTTTCTGCTGTCCTAGGCAGAAACCACAGCCATGCTGTCCCCACTAAGCCACGTCGCTGACCCCCCTCAGCTGCCGCCACCGATTCCATCTCTGGGGGGACAGCGGCAGTGATAGCAGCAATATTTCAAAAGGAGGTGTTTTTTTGCCACTGCTTTCTTCCCTGCAGCAGCAAAAAAGCCGCTGCATTCTGAAATGCGGCTCTGCCGCCTCCCCCCCCCCACCCCCCGCTATGGAATCGGCAGCAGTTGGGGAAGTCATGTGAGTTCCCACCTCCTAACTCACCTACTGGATGAGCAGGCCCTGCTTGTGCCCCTGTGAAGTTTGATATTTGGTGACATAGCTTTTCTGATGGTCTCAGGCAGCTCTCTTGTCGTCACCATTCTGAAAATGGAAAAGGGAGCGAATGTGGCCATTTTAAACATTAGAGCCATCATTCATTGGTTGATTGAAGTCATGTGAATACTGGCAATTGATCACAGGTGCATCTAATTTTTCTGCAATGGTAATATGGTTCTTCTGTTCAAACTGATTTGAATTGTTTATAAGAGTGCCAATAGTCATGTCCTGGCAATGTCCCAGTTTTTATACTATTTCCTACTATTTTCTTTTTAATTGATCTTGGTTTATTTGATTCTTTTATTTGTCAAATATGTATGCATATATAGTCCAAAACTATTTCACTGGCTACTTTTTTAGGAGATATTGGAGATTAAGGGGTTGAACTGCAAGTGTGCCAATATGTTGACCACAACTGCATATAGAAATACTGGGAACAGCAAAATGAGCAATAATCTAGCACAAAATAATGAGAGAAAAGATCAGTAAAGAGGAAATCAATAATGAAAAGTGTTGTAACAGCTCGGAATAAGATACAAGCCATCAACTGGCTTGCACTCTCATAGAGCTCTGGAATTAAAGATTTGCCCCATAACAAACTTGAAAAACAGAACCTATGAACAAAAAAACCTCCTCGATGCTGACATGGTAATCTATAAGAATTAGTGTATACCCAAAATTATACAGCCAAAGATCCAAATGAGTCTCTTGGGAATGCATTCTAATTGTGGGCTACTATCATAAGGCTAGAGAGGATACTTAACTGCATCGACATATTCAAATCTGTAAAAAATGCTGATGTGCAAAGGAAAACATCCAGAACAGATCTCAGTCGTTAAGACCAGACAAGCATTCTTATCAGTAGAAGGAATGAGTGAGAACTGACCAGCCTGTCTGGGGAAAGAAGCAACAGCATTTTCAAAATAAGACAAAAAAAAGCCCTCTTCAACACATAAACCTAAAGGATATGAGATTGATAGTTGACTATGGACCAGATGGGTCAGAACCAGCACAGAAAAAGTGACAAAACAGACAAATGCAGATTCTGTAAAAGAGCACTGAATACAGTAACATTGGCATACGCAGAACCACCATCCATTCGCTCACAGCCTTACATATGGAACAATAACCACTACAATGCAGTTATTCCATCAACAATGTGTAATATAGCAACTGTATTTGAATCGTAGTTGACTGATATCAGACTGAGGCGAGATGCCCTCGTCCTAGTGCTACTCACTACAACATTAGCCAAATATTCTCTAGCACCCTCCCCTGGCCTACAGTGATACCAGGCTGAGGCCAAGAATATGGGAGCCTTTTCTGGGACATTGCAGTGACACCCTTGTCACGGGAGGCTACGGTCCATTCCCCTATCTCTCTCCCCATGCCATTCTGGGATATATCAGCAGTGGGAGAGATGACTAACCTTCCATTCCCGCTCAAGCTGTGACACTCCCAGCTACTGTCCACCCCTCCTCCTTGTCCATCCCCCCTACTCTGCACTTTAGCCATAGAACAATCCTTTCCCTAGGGTGGGTGGGCAGAGTCAAGTATCCAGTGCAACTGCTTCTCCCCCACATGGCTGTCCCTAGCCGCCCTTTTCCCACAGTGAATTGGATGGTGGGCTCTGCCATGTTATTATCCTACTCCCAAATTCATATGGGAAAGGGGATCTGGGCTTGTTAACATTGGCATTCACACAACAGACATCCATTCACTTACATCCCTATCTAGGTCCAATGGCCCCTACAGTACAGATGTTTGGAAAAAAACATGGCTGCAGCTTGTATTACATCTTCCTGGCCCCCCTTGCCCTTTTGATACAGCAATCCGGCATCACTGCATTTAACTACGCAGATGACATTGTCTTATTACATCACACCGCCCCCTCCTCTCCTGACCTCTCCATGTTGAACTCCTGCCTCTCAACGGTGGCCAACTGGCTAACACAAAACTGCCTGCACCTTAACCTTACCAAGACCATTGCAATTTGGTTCTCCCATAGCCCCCCCCCCCCCCCCCCGGCTCCTTCTTTTTCTGGTACTCCTATCCCACTAGTCACCACCTTCCGCTACCTCTGGGTTCATTTTGACTCAGAGCTCTCTTTTCATTCCCACATTTCACACATCACTAAGACTTCCTTCTTCTTCCTTCGGCAAATTCGTGCCATTCGCCCATTTCTTACCCCCACAGCCCTCAACACCCTATTGCTATCCCTGGTCATGGCACGCGTGGACTTTTCAAATTCTGTTCTCCATGGCTTACCTAAATCTCAACTATCACGGCTTCAAAGGATTCAAAACACTGCAGCCCGCCTCGTCACTCACTCCTCCCTCCACGATCACGCAACTCCTCTACTCTTACACCTTCACTGGCTTCCCATCTCTGCCCGCACTCACTTCAAATTACTTACTCTGGTTCATAAAGTTCTCTACACCAGCACCCCTCAGTATCTTGCCGACCTTATCAGCCTCCACTCTCCCAGGTACACACCCCGGTCGTTCCACCTCAACCGCCTTACTCTTCCCTCCCCCTCACATGCTCACCTGCAATCCACCGTTCTTCCGCCTTTTTCTTTGCCGGTCCCGCTCGTTGGAATGCTCTCCCTTCCTCCCTATGCCTAGAGACCCATCACCCTACCTTTAAACGCAATCTCAAGACTCACCTATTTGCACTAGCCTTTGACCTCCCCTCTCCTTTTGTCTGACCTCTCTCCCTACCCAGCTGTTTCCCCTATAACATACAGTCTCTCTCGTCTCGTGTTGTCTTGTCCTCTCTCTTCTTCTTTCTCCTACTTTCCTGTCAATTGAAACTGTAACTTCTTTTCCTACCTTCACTGGCTTCGGCCGCGAACCTCTCTTTGTTTGCATATTGTACACCGCCTTGACTTATGTAGAAAGGCGGTATATCAAATTCAATAAAACATAAAACATAAACATACTTCACTTGATAACACAGCAACCACATTTGAATCTTAGATAATTGGCATCAGACTGAGGCTAAAAGGTGTTGTCCTAGCCCCACTCATTTCAATATTAGCCAGATATCCTCCAACCTCCCTCTTCTAGCCTGTGGTGATGTCAGGCTGAGGCCAATATAGAAGCATAGAGACATAATGGCAGATAAAAAGGATATGGCCTGTCCAGTCTGCCTGTCCATACCAACTTTGTGACCTGCTCTGCAATGGCCGTGATGCCCATGCCGTGAGAAGCTACAGTCCTCTACTTCTCTCCCCATACCATGCTGAGATATATCAGCAGTGGGGGAAGTCACTTACCTTTCATTCAAGTCTTGGGCAGTGATTGCAACTTGCTTGTCACCCCATTTTTCTGCTACAGCTATGAATTCCTTCCAATAAATCCTGAACAGAAGAAAGAAAAATTATCCTGACCAAATATCTGACCAATTGGGAATATATTTTATTTAGACAGTTTTGTATACTGCCTTATCCTTCAATCAAAGCGGTCACAACACAATTGGGGGATACATTTAACACGCAGGGATATGAGACACATACACTAATACTTACAGGGAACATGGGCAGTGGAGGGTTAAGTGGCTTGCCCATGACCACAAGGAGCATCTGTGGGACTAGAAACCCCAGTCCTTCCGGCCCAAGGTTGCTGTTCTCTAGTGGGATTTGAACCCCCGACCTTCCAGCCTGAAGTACCTTGCCCCAACCACTAGGCTACTCCTCCCTAGATGGTCTGAGGATAACAAATCATGAACTTGCTCCAGCCCATGTGACCAGACTACCATATCTCTGCATTTACCTGTGTCTGCGTTGCTCTGCCTTTGACTTGATGGCATCATGCTAAGCTCTCCGAGGAATGATCTGTGATCAAATGAGCATCGCTGAAGGAAAATAGCAGTGGATTAGGAAAAACCTATTTCCTTTGTCAAATAATATCAACCATTGACCTCACAATCATCATTCCCACCAAAATGAATACAGATACATTGCAAGAGGTTATACTGGCAGGCCTCCATTAAAAGAGATAGAAGTAGGGCCATCACCTGTCCCATAGGCCCATCCACTGCTATAGCAAAAAAAACGCCAGCTGTCAAACCCAAGTTTAGTCCCCAACTTGACTCAGCTGTTCTCTTCTGGGCCCAGAACACAAAAGCATAACCACACATCCATACCCAGAATTCTTACCTCCCCAAGTTAGTGATACAAACTGAAAAACACATACGGTATGAAGGCCCACGAAGGGCCCCTAGTTAACAGAGAAGTCTTGCAATAGTTAGAATGCCAGTTGCTCACTCACTGAATCACTTAAACTAAGAAGCCATACCGGCAACAAATGCTGCTGCCTTCATTCAAAATTAATGTGATTTGAAACTCACTGAGGGCATTTTCCCATAACAAACCCCATTCCCATAGGAGGAAATAGAAACTGCCGTAGCACCAGAGACTTTAGGTGAGCACTACATGGTGATTATTGAGCCATTATCACCAGGCCCAGTGCAAGGAGATGAAGGGCCCTGGGTAAACATCATTCCTTGTGCCCCCTCCCCCTCTCCGACCCCCATTGCCATTGCTGCCGCCCCTCTCTGGGACCTGCAGCAATGACAATGGCCTCAAACATCCCCATGATGCTTACCTTCGGCATCACGGGGGCTCTTTGGCTTTCACCCCCATACAAATAGCAAATCGGCATCAGGCGTTGGAGAGAGTGGCATCCAAACAGCCCCATGTTGTCAAATTTTTAAGGTAAGCACCATGGGATTGTTTAAGAATATTGCCACCCCCACTACAGGTCCCAGAGAGGGGCAATAGACTGCCCTTGGACCATAAGTGCTCTGGGCAGGCGCCTAATTTGCCTAATGGTCCCTCTTGTCCTTATTGCTGCCAATGCAGGCCGTGGAGAGGGGCGACAGTGGTAGCAGTGAGGGGGGGGGACAGGATGGAGGGCCTACTCTCCTGTTTGCATCCTTACCTACCAAACCAGGAACACTCCACACATAATATGCCAACTCACTCAAAATCAAGTTTATAGAATTAGCTGGATTTCATCAGTTGCACAGAGGCATAACCTCTGATCTTGGTTCTTCTATTTAAACTTTATCTCTTTTTAGGTCACACGTGCTTGAGAATATTTTTCAGTGCAAATGGACTCTTACCAAAATAGCTTTTCTAACTAATATATGCAGCAGAGTGCAATTTAGAAATCTTCCCTAATATTTTTACATTGTGGTTACTTCAAAAGTATCACCATAATTCCTCATTTATTTATTTATTTATGTATTTATCTATTTCTTCTATACCGCCCCTTCCAGAGATCAGGGGCGGTTTACATGGAACAATTGCATACATTTGCATAACATTACATAGAACAAGAACTTCTTAACTTTTTACATATAACAGAACAGTAAATTGTCAGAACTATTTACAGGGTGTATACTTTTGTATACTGCTGAATTTACAGAGGAAATGTCAGCGAGCTGGCATTGCTATTTATAGAAATTATTTACAAGAATACATGATTCGCTATTCAGGTGTGTGTGTGTGTATGTATGTGTGAGTGTGTGTGTGTATAAGTGTGCGTGTGTTTGTGTGTGTATGTGAGTGGGTTTGTGTGTGATGGAATTTATTTCCATTTTTTCGTGGGTTGTTTGGGGTGTCTTTGGGGGCTGTTAGAAGAGGAGTTGTGTGTTCAGTTAATTGTGTTTCTGCGGGTTTTTTTGTTTGTGTGTCTGTGGACGCTGTGTGTCTGGACTTGGAGGGTAGGGGATTCCGAAGTGCTCAGAGAATAGGTATGTCTTGAGTTCTTTTCTGAATTGGGAGAGGTCCTTTATGATCCTCATGACACTATTATGTATTTCTGTATGAAATGTCAACAGTATAACAAAACTGAAAATTCTGGGCTCAGTTTTCAGCTTGGGCTGTGATGAGAATAAGCTAAAAGCCGGCTGCAGCATTTAACATAATCCTTACATTCAGTAAGGATTCACTATCTGAATAGGTAGCAATGCTGAATATATACAGTAGATAGTACCAGCATGTGACTCTACTATCTACTTAGTTTCAACAGGCTTAAACTAAATGTATATATCATCCATTCAGTGGCTGAATATCACCGTTAAATGGATAATTTGTTTAGCCCAATCTTACCCTTCCCAACCCCCTCCCCTTTCTTATATAGATAGTATGAGTTTGTTCAGTCAAATATTGGCATGATAATATCTGTATAATGTTTGAAAGCACACAGATAGTGAAGTTATCTGTTCAACAACCACTGATGAATATATAACTTCTTTTGAATGTTAGCCAGTATCTTTATCAGTTCAGGATATGGTGCTTATATTTGCTCACGTTTGATGTCAAAAGAAAAGCTATATAGAACTGTAGGTATTGGCCTGACTACAGACAACAGCTCAGTCTGAGTTTGGGGGCGGGGGGGGGGAGAAACAAGACATGAATATCTCCCTCCCATCTCTGATCTTCGTACTGATGCTGGAACCTATGGCTATTTCCTTAAGAAGCCTGAGAGAATTCCAGAATATCAGATTTGGAAAGTTAGAGCTCAAAATGGGCCGTTTTCAGACAGTATATTGTACTTTATTGCTAATGTCTCGCAGGCAGTCCAGGTTATTCTTGGGATATCAGCAGTATGAATAAACAGCAGGGCTCATGATTAGTCTGGATAAGCCAGAAACAATGCCTCTGGGGTAGGTAGGGTTATCTACCAACCGGCCAGGTTTACAAGCTGCAGGCCAGCGGCTGGCAGAACGGTAAAACTGGCCAATGAAGGGTCGGTTTTCTGACAAATACTGGCCTCAGCATCCCCCTTCCTGCTACATGCCTCTTCCTAGGGCCAGCAGAAGCACTAGTGAACTAGACGGCAACCTAAAATGCCACAGTTTGGGGGGCGCCGCCGGCTCACTAGAGTACCTGGAAATCAAAGTGCCAACTGTTGTTCTCCCCAAAGCCAGCCCGTCATAGTACAGTGATGGCTCAGATGATCCCTTTCAGTTCCAGTGCTCTGCCTCCCCTTTTCCAGAGTGTGTCCTGTCAGCATGTAGTGGGAGGGATCACCTAAGGAGCCTGCGAGTCAGTTGCTGAAGCTGCTTGCAAGTGTAGCCGGTGTGCTTGGTGGCTGCAACAGCTTGTACACTTGTGACTCATGGCTTGAGCACAGCGGTATTCTCCCTCTGCTTCATGCTTGCTAGCTGGGTAGACAGCAGGTGACAAGAACAGCAAAAACTAGCCTCTCCTCACCCTTCCCACTCCCCTCAGGGCACTTCTGCGGTATGGCTGACAGCTCAGTGAAAACACTGAATCCCAACCCCGCAGCCACTCCTCTCCCCTACAGCAGGCAATAAAGGTCAGTTAGTATTTATTTATTTATGTTGGGTTTGACTTCTCATACTACAGGATATCTATGACCAAATTTAGCTCTTGGAGCCAAACCAAAGGATTTGGCTTTAAGTGCAAAAATTGATAATAGATACCCCATAGCATAAGAGACTTGGGAAGGTTAAATATTCCCAGCACTGACTGCAATTGCAACCTCCCTGACTCAGAGTAAAATTGGCAGAGAGTACCAGGGCTGGCGCGCCCATTAAGCAAACTAGGTGTACACTTAGTGCACCAATGGTCCGGAGGTGGCCTATTGCCATTGCTGCCATCCATCTCTGGGAACTGTAGTGATGGGATAGGTCTTAAACAGCTCTGCAGTGTTTACTTTAAACCTCCAATGCTCTGAGGCTGTTTGACTACTGCCCCCATCGCCAACTTACTGTTTGTGGAGCTGTTGGAGACCATTGCCTCTGCTGCAGGCCCCTGAGAGGGGCGGTAATGGGGGCCGGGGAGGCGGTGGGAGTGGGGAGGGGGTGCAAGGCTCACCTTTGGCATTTCCTCTCCTTGCACCGGCACTGCCCCTGCGGTCAATGACACTTTTCCTGATCTCGTGGTGGCAGAAGCAGCAGCAGCAGCAGACCTCCAATTTAAAACAAAACAAAACATGGATCTTTATGACCCCATGCTTGCAAGGCTGGTCTACTTTCTCCCTCCTCTAACATATGCTCATGTCAGAGGGGACGGGATCAGACCATTCTTCCAAGCACGGAGTCACAAATATCCACGCTTTTTTTTTCAAGTTGGAGATCTGCTGTTGCTACCAGAACAGGAGAAGTAGCAGCGGTGGATAGGAAGTGAGGAGGGCGGTGCACGGATGCTGGGCAGGAAGAGGTGGAGGGGTATAGAGCGGACACAGGGTGGGAACATAAGGGGATAGAGGGCAGATTATGCATAGGAGTGGGTTAGATGCTGGAAATGGGTGGGGAACAGAGGCTGGACACTGTGTGGGGGCATAAGGTGATGGAGAGCAGATATTGGATATTTGGTGGAGGAGTAGAGGGCAGATGATGGGCATGGAGTAGGGGCATAGGAGGATAAAGAGCAACCACTGGACTTGGGCTGGGAGCATAGGGAGGTGGAGAGCAGAGGCTGGATGTTGGGTGGGAGCATAAGGGGATGAAGAGTAGATGCTGGATATGGGGTAGAAATCATATGGGATGGAGGGCACATGCTGGACACAGGTTAGGGGCATGGGAGCGAATGGCAGATGCTGGAAACAGGGAAGGGGTCATTGAGGGATAAAGGTCAGATGCTGGATGGGGGTGGGGAGATAGGGTGACTTCATGATTCCTTTAATAAGTTCCAGTCCTCCAGTTCCTGAGGTAGCAAAACAGCCCCACAACATTATGGAACCTCCACCATCTTTAACTGTAGGAACACAGGGGTAAACACATTTCTTTCTGTTTCTCAATCTGGAGGGGGGGGGCAATCAGAGCATGGAAGCAGGAATCAGCTGTCTTGAAGATTGCTGCTGCCAACTGGCAGTGGCCACAAAGCGGCCTAGGCAGCAGTGGCTGCAGCTAATGCCACCTCTTGAAGTGGCATTATCTACAGCTATAATGGGGCCAATTTTGGTAGCCATTGCACAAAAATGTATTCCCATGCTAGCTGTCAAAAATTGGCACACCTACTACCTGCCCCAATCCCGCCTCCCCGCGACTTCAATGCATGAAATGCAGATAGCATAGAGACGTGCTTAGGCGGTTTAGTAAACATGCCCCTTTGCGTTCTCACAAGTCAGGGCTACTGCATGCTCGTTAGTACTCGCCACCAGTTCAATTTCAATCTGTTGCCAGAGCTAAACTGATTTCCCATTTTTTTCTAAAGCATGACTCTAAGTCAGTTAGCAAATGTAACACATGCAAAAACATATTATGAATAGGAGCTCTTCTCTATGCAATAAGCCAGCCTGAAGAATATTTTTGCAACATAAGCAAAAACAATTTGTCCTGTCTGTGACAGCTAAGCCGAAAGCTCCATGGAACAAGGAGTATCTGCAAAGTGCAGCCTATGCTGGAAGGACGGTAGAAATTTTAACAGTCATATGCAATATCAGTAGTGGCAGTAAAGCATTTGGAGTATTTTGTGGCCTATGAATTAATGAAGACTCGACACCCTAATCTTTACTAAACTGTTTAATTGTTTTTCAAGTATTAAATATTATGCAATGTCAACCAAACCCCACTTGCCAGTTAAAAGATGATACTGCTTAATGGACAACATAAGAATTTGGGAGCCACGTAGATCCTTTCTTCGAGACTAATCTTAAAAGGATACCAATGCAAACTCAAAATGTTATGCGCAATATCATTTCCGGGCAACTCATACAGAGCTGCCAAGTTACGCAGTTGCAGGAGGGAGACATTTTTGGCTGGGCCTAGTTTTGAACTTACACCCCAATGTAGTGTGGTATTTGTAGCCTTTGATTCTAGTATTGAAATGAGTGCTGCAGGAGCCATCTGGGCAGGGTTGTCAGAAACCCAAGACTGGTCTAAAATTTCCCTCCTGCAACTGTGAAACTTGTTCCCAATGTTGCTATATTGTTCAAAGAAAAGATATCGCGATTACAAAGATCCCAGTTTTCTCCAGTCCCTTATAGCTATTAGAACTGCCACAATGATTTAGGGAGCAATTTTCAAAACAACACAGATGCTTACAGATTTCGTGGGTAGACGTTGCACCAGTTCTATGCATGGGCATGCTTTCCATTTGAGAAATGCCTAAGGAAACGTACCAACAAAGATTTGCACCTCCTTTTTTTTAAAACAACTTTCCTTTCAAAACAATACCTGTAATTTTCAAAATGCTAAATTATGTGCATCGTAGCGTTCCTCACCCTAAGCATGCCTATGGGAACTGCTCTGCCCAAAGCTAGTTCATTAAATTAGTACAGCAAGCTTCCCGCAGATTCACACACAATTTGTTGTTGATTTCTGCAGAGGGGAAGAGTTCCATGGAGCCACGGCTAATCTTCACAGATCTCAGAAAAAAACATTCATGTGTTTTCAGTGCATTTGGTACAAAGCTTTGTCATTTTTTAACTCAAGCCAGGCCGTAACCTACTGGTTAAACTTGGAACCAAACTAGTCCTCACGTCTCTGCTTATCATAATGCAGCATTATTCAGTCTTCCCACTGGGGAACAGTCAGCAGGACCCCCATAATATCCAGCCACTAAGAATCACCGCTCTGGTCACAGAATACCATGCAGCATATCACAGTGACTAAATTCAGCTCTTGAAGATCAGGATAAGCAAGAGAACACACTTAACAGAACATGATATATATAAAAAACCACAAACAATGTAGTAAAGGCTGTTAGTGTAGCTGGGTTTAAAAAAGGTTTGGACAAGTTCCTGGAGGAAAGGTCCATAAACCATTATTAAAAAGGGACCCAGGATATCAATGCTTGATCCAGTACAAGCATTGTGGAACCTGTGTCTTTTGGGGAAACTGCTAGGTACGTATGACCTAGATTGGCCACTGCTGGAAACAGGATACTGGGCTTGATGGACCTTGGTCTGACCCAATATGGCATAACTTATGTTCTTATGTTCAATAACAGATCAGAAGGGAAGATATCAATAGAAAACAACATTACCAACGAGCTGCAAAATGTGATTTGATTGATTTGATTTATTAACTTAATATTCCACTGTTCGCAATACAGTACATCATGGGGAATTACAATTAAAACATATCACATAGATGAGGCAATAAATTGTGTCTTAGCCAGTCATTTTGTGAGACTGTAGAGCAGCTCTGGTCTTCTGTGCATGTCCAGAATAACACAGAAACACAGTAATTGATAGTAGATTGCACGCTCCAGGCAATTTTTTTCTACCGGCTGCCTTTCAGTAGATCCTGCCACACCTCAGTTCCTGACTGATGCTTTTCTGAAGCCGCACTACTTGTCTAAACAATAGGGGTTTCTTTAGTCTACATTTTACCATATTACACGACCAACTCGATTAGTAAGGAGATCAGTTATTTTATACATGAATGGACAATGACAAAGTTACTTCTGTTTTTTAGGTTAACAGCAGTGCTTCTCAGCACAATATTAAGGGAAAATGCGGCTTTCCAAACTTATTTATAGGCAAGGTGGACCTATTAGGATGGGCAGGCCACTCAGGATTAAATTGTAACCCTTCAGAATCTTCACAGACAGATTACGTGCTAAAAATGGCTGAAAAGGCTCTAAATGTGTTGAGGCAATAAGCCTGTATAAGAGGTTACACCAAGCTGCTGCTGTCATTCCCGAGACTGACAGGTTTAAGAGGGCATGGACAGAGATCTGCAGAAAAGACAGAAAGAGATAGTGAGTGTAAGACATGAAGATGTAAAGTTTCAGTAAGGTTTCTAAAGAGACAGAGGACAGGTACCTGTTAGCTTGCAGAAAGCTATCTCATCTTCAGAACAAAATCTGCTTGCATAGTTTGTGTTTAAACATCAGGGTTATGCTGATTCAAATGATGTGTGAATGCACTTTAAGCCATTGTCAATGAACAGCCGGCCTAAACTAGATGAATAATGCCAGCACACTGACCAAACTAGCTATATATTCAGAGCTGTTACTAATAATGGTGTTGAATATATGGATTAAATTACATGCCACAGCCGGTATTTAACTTCATCTGAGCACCATGCCTGTTCTAAATTAAATCTTCTCGTTGCCTCCCATCTCTCATCTCTCCCTTCACCCCTTCTCGGGAACTCCACTCATCAGTAAATCGCTTTTATCTGGGCCTCTCTCTTCTACTGCCAACTCCAGACTCCGTTTGTTCCATCTTGCTGAACCATATGCCTGTAATAGACTAATTAAGTCAGTACGCCAGGCTCCATCCCTGGTCCTCTTCAAATCCAGACTAAAAAACTCACTTCTTTGAGGCTGGTTTGGATCCTGACCCCGTTATTCTCCTGCTTACCACCTTTGTGTGATACAACCATTTTCTCTTAGTTTACCCTGGTCCTCTATTTGCTGTGTTTGTCTTGAATAAGTTGTAAGATCTATCGAGCAGGGACTGTTTCTTACAAGTAAATGTTCAGCACTGCATATGCCTTGTAAAGCTATAGAAATCTTAAACAGTAGTAGTAGTAGTACATGTGTAGATTTTCTTCATGGACCAGGTTAAGCCCCTAGGAATATTACCCTTTCCCGCAGCTAATATTATGTGTGCTTTTAACTGACAAATTCTATAAAGGCAGTCTCAACTATTCCCGCTGCATGAAGGGTAATTTTACGAGCAGTTAGGAGGAAAGATATTTAAGCACACATGTTGCACCTATTTTTTCAAGACAACATTTATTTATTTAAAGTCTCTTTTATACCGCGCTACTCAGCATCAGTGCGGTTTACAATAAACAACGAACATACACATTTCCAATAGTACTTTGTGTTTACATATGAACAGGAGAATCAACTTGGCTAACAGGGTAACTATATACAATAACAATATATACAATTTACAGGCTGGTCATGTGTTCTTATGGTTTCAGACAGAGGAGATTTGTGAGGTTTCGGTAATTGGTGCTGAGCTTTCATTGGTTTCCGGGTAATGTAGGAGGAAGAGGTAGTGTTTCACAGCCTTCCTGAATTGGAATATGTCTGGGATTGTTCGGATGTTGTGAGGGAGGCTGTTCCAGATCATTGGTGCATAAAGTTTGAATGCCCTGCTGGATGTTGACTTGGTGCATTGAGTCATTGATCTTGGGACTATCAAGGTGTTTTGTGCTACTGACCTTCTGTCCCTATTGTGGGGTGTCCTCTGGACTATCTCTGTTAGTGATGTTGACGAGAGACCATTGGTGGCTTTGAAGGTGAGTAGCAAGGTCTTGAATGTAATCCTACCTTGAATCGGGAGCCAGTGGAGTTGTTTCATAATGGGTGTGACATGGTCTTTCCTGGATGCTCCGTGTAGTACTCTTGCTGCGGTGTTCATTGCCATTTGCAGTGGGTTCAGAGTGGTCTGGGGGAGTCCTTGCAGTATTGCATTCGCGTAATCGAAATGCGGAATTATTAGTGCTTGAAAGATGGTCCTGAAATCATCAGGCTGCAGCAGAGATCGTAGGTATCTAAGGGATCTGATTTTATGGTATACTGCCCTTACAGTGTTACTTATATGCGCCTGCATATTTAGGTTCTGGTCTAGTGTGACGCCAAGGTATCTGATCGCGGATTTGATCTGGAGGTCAGCTTCCTTCACCTTTAGTACTGTAGGCGCAGTGAAGTTACGATTTCTTGTAATGAACATGACCTCCGTCTTCTTGTGTTGAATCCGGAGGTTTTGGGATTGTAGCCAGTTGGATATTTCATTTATGCAGCATGTTATTGGTGAGAGGTCTGGGTTTTCTGTTGCAAAAGGCATGTATAATAGCATGTCATCTGCGTATATCATGCAGTTCACGTTGAAGGACCGGATAAGGTTGCAGAGAGGTTGCATGTATATATTGAACAGCAAGGCAGAGAGGGAGGATCCTTGTGGGACACCTTGGCTTTGGTGGAATGGTTCTGATGATGTGTCTTTGGATCGAACCTGCTGCCATCTGTCAGAGAGGTAGGACCTGCACCACTCGAGCGCTTTACCGGAGATTCCTTTTTCTTTGAGGCGTTCTAGGAGGCGTTCATGGTTCACGGAATCAAACGCCGCCGCGATGTCAAGGAAGACAAGGACAAAGCCTTGGCGGGTATTGTCGATGCCTGATATTATGCTGCTGAAGAGTGTGGTAAGAAGGGTCTCAACCCCGTGTGCTTCTCTGAATCCGTGTTGGCATGGATCCAGTGGTGCATTGGAGTCAATGTGGTCTTGTATTTGTCTCTGAACTTCCTTTTCCATTATTTTTGCTAGCATCGGTATGCTTGCTATAGGTCTGTAGGATTCCGGTTTCTGTTGGTCGAGTTTGTTGTTTTTTAGTAGAGGTCTTATTGATGTGTGTTTGAGGGTGCGTGGGAAATCACCTGTTGTGAACGATTGTTGCATGAGTCTGGATATGATGGGACTGAGGTCAGTTCGTAGTTCTTTGATCCAGAATGCTGGGCATGGATCAGATTGTGCTGTAGTCGTGTTGATAGCTGCTATGGTGTTTTCGATGCATTGTTTGGATGGGGTCATGAAGGTAGTGAGTGATGTTTGGTTGTAAGGCTGAAGGATAGTATTGGACGCAGAGTTGTTTATCTGACATAGTTTGGTTTGTAGATAATCTGCATATATTTGAGGATGGATTCCATTTGCTTGTTCTGATGCAGGTTCTGTTGTAAGTCGCTTGACAAGGGCAAACAGGTCACGAGGTTTGTTGAGGGATCTCTTTAAGGTGTCAGCGTGGTAACGTTTCATGGTTTCAGTTACTGCGGTACGGTGTGCTGTGAGCTGTAGGTTGTATGCACTTTGGTCTACTTCTGAGCGTGAGCGGCGCCATCGTCTCTCAAGTTTTCTTAGTGTCGCGAGTGAGGCTTTCAACTCAGTAGAGTACCATGTTGCTGTGTGTCGTTTCCCTTGAGGTCTGTTTATTGCTGGGCGAACAGCTATTGAGCTGAGTATCTCATTCCAGTTGGAGACTAGTTCGTCTGGGTTGTGTGCTGTTGAGGTTATTAGCGGGATTGTTGATTCCAGGATTAGTTCTTTGTTGAATGGTTGGAATCTTCTTGGCGGATTGTTGGATTGACCAATTGTTGAGTTATCTTCCTTTTGGCCTTGGCTTGGTTGAGGAATTTGGAATAGGATTAATGAGTGATCAGACCATGGGACAGAGGTAATAGATAGTTCAGGGATGGTTGTTCCTCTGCTGGTTGGGTCTGTGGTGAATATTAGATCGAGCATGCCTCCTTTTGTGTGGGTAGGTTCCTTGATTAATTGGCTATATCCTAGATCCTTCAGGGCTTCGAGAAACGCCTTTGAGTGAGTGTCTTGCAGGGAGGGGAGGTTGAAATCTCCTAGTACCCAGCTTGTTGCATGCGGGCTCTGGGAGTTTGCGGCCGTGTCGATTATCGTTGTTAGTGCATCTGGATCGGATGATGGAGCTCTGTAGAGTAGATTGATGGAGGAACACTTATTCGCTATCGAGATTGAGTCTAGGAGCGGCGAGCTGGTTGCATCTTTTATGTTGAAATGAAGGTCAGATCTGGTGATGGCGAGGACGCCGCCACCCCTTTTGCCTGATCTGTGACATGTATGGACAGAGAAGTTAGCGGGCAGGAGCTGGTTGAGTATCACGTTGTCATCACAGGAAAGCCATGTCTCGGTGATCAGTAGCAGGTCAAGGTTGTGTAGTGTTATCGTATCTGAGATGATTGGCCATTTTTTACGTACAGATCGGGCATTTACAAGGGCACATTTCAAGAGACGAGGGAGTCGCTGTTTTTTCTTTTTACTATGCTGTATTGATACATGCAGGAGGTGGTGGTGGTGTGTTTGAGTGGTTTCTAGTGATTCATAGAATGGGGCATCTGGCCACCTCTTTCTATAACTGTGGATAGTTGGTATGTGATTGTTGTTAGTATATAGGCCAGTGACATTGCCTAATCCTGTAGCAAGGAGGTAGAGGGCAATTGAGATGGTGCAGGATAGGGCCATTTTGTGATCTATGTTGAGGTGTGGATTTGGGCTGGGATGTTGGTTGGCGGTGGTGGGTCAGCTAAGCTGCCTGGTTGTGATAGTTTTGCTTCAGCTGCAGATTACACGGGTAGTAGAGAACTGTCGCTTAACAGATAACTGTTAATATTGGCTAACTGCAGATTACACAGGTATATTGAGTCAAAGCTAACTGGGACTGGCTGGTTCGTAGATTATACAACATATCTCAGAGGTAATTGTAAATAGAAGGTTAAGCTGATAACATCTGATCATACAACAGTAACACTAGTAGCAGGTTACGCAATTATCACTTATTTGAGCAAACTAGATCTAGTAGGTTAGACAATTATGCTACATACATCATAGAACAAGTGTGGATAATACATTAATCTGGTATTATAAGGATATATGTATGAGCAATATTTCTTAGAGTATATAGTAAAGTTCGCATATGAACTACTTTGCTTGGGTTATCATGTATATCTGATTCTATGATGGCTACCATGTAGGGTAGGTGCTATGCTGAGAGTAGAGAGATTTTACTTGCGTTTTCGCGGTTTAATGTTCTGGACTTTTGCTCTGCTGTTTGGATGTTGGTCTGGCAGTTGGATGTTGGGTCAGTCTGAGTCCCAGGTTATCTGTTTAGTACTTTTCCTGACGAGGGAGGCTTTTTCTTCGGGTGAGGGTTCCGATTTCGCTGGTGTAATTACTGAAGCGGCACTGCCGGTTAGATTTTCAGCATTGATTGGAGTTGGTTGATGTGGTCCAAGGCGCAGCCCTATGGCCTTGTTCCTTCAGTCCACGCCTAAGGGCCACGCCAAAGGGCCCTCTGGTGAGGCCCTCAGGCGCGGGCACGCCTGCCGGCGCTTCCTTAAACGATGGCTGCTCTGCCCCGATTGGGTAGAGCAGCAGGCTGGAGGAGCCGCGTTGCTCCGGCGTGCTCCTCCCCGATCGGGAGAGCAGTGGCTGGGCCGGAGGGGTGCAGGCAGTGGAGAGGCCTGAGCGCCTGCCGGCGCTTCCTTAAACGATGGCTGCTCTGCCCCGATTGGGTAGAGCAGCAGGCTGGAGGAGCCGCGTTGCTCCGGCGTGCTCCTCCCCGATCGGGAGAGCAGTGGCTGGGCCGGAGGGGTGCAGGCAGTGGAGAGGCCTGAGCGCCTGCCGGCGCTTCCTTAAACGATGGCTGCTCTGCCCCGATTGGGTAGAGCAGCAGGCTGGAGGAGCCGCGTTGCTCCGGCGTGCTCCTCCCCGATCGGGAGAGCAGTGGCTGGGCCGGACGGAGGGGTGCAGGCAGTGGAGAGGCCTGAGCGCCTGCCGGCGCTTCCTTAAACGATGGCTGCTCTGCCCCAATTGGGTAGAGCAGCAGGCTGGAGGAGCCGCGTTGCTCCGGCGTGCTCCTCCCCGATCGGGAGAGCAGTGGCTGGGCCGGAGGGGTGCAGGCAGTGGAGAGGCCTGAGCGCCTGCCGGCGCTTCCTTAAACGATGGCTGCTCTGCCCCGATTGGGTAGAGCAGCAGGCTGGAGGAGCCGCGTTGCTCCGGCGTGCTCCTCCCCGATCGGGAGAGCAGTGGCTGGGCCGGAGGGGTGCAGGCAGTGGAGAGTGCCTATGTGCAATGTTCCCCCTAACTTGCGCTGGGTCCGCTGCCAACATTCCTGCCGGCGAGGAGGGGTGCAGAGCGATCAACGCTCTGCCCCTCCCCCCACTGGCAGGAATGCCGGCGGAGGACCCGGCGCATATTAAAGAGAACATTGCGAGGGTGCTGCGGCGTGTGTTAGACACAGGGTCTAACATGCAGCAGCACCCTCGCAATGTTCTCTTTAATCTGCGCCTGGTATGCCACCCGGCATTGCTGCCGGTGGGGGGGAGGGGCAGAGCGTCGATCGCTCTGCAACCCTCCCCCCCTGCTGACAGGAATGTTGGCGGCGGACCCAGTGCAGGTTAGAGGGAACATTGCTTATGAGCCCTTATAAAATGTCTTTCCAGAAACTAATGTAAATTGTTACCCCCACTTACATGTATCAAAGTTCTCTAAGTTGCCTACCCTGTTTACTGTAAATGTTCTGTCTCATTGTAAACCGCTTTGACTGAAGGATAAAGCGGTATAAAAAAAATAAATCTGCTAAATAAATAAATATGTGTGAACGGCGTATAAATTACCAAGAAGCATAAAAGTATGCTTGAGTGAATGAATGTGCGTACTTTGCTAGAAGGCATAGCAGAGGGTGTGAACGAGTTTGCAAGTACATGTCTTGATTAGGAAAACCCCTAGGGGCATACTTCTTAAGTGCGCCAACCCATAGTCTGGGGTTTGACATGCGCTAATGCAACGCATGGCCTAGCACTAAAAATCCCATGCAATTGGGCGGCTTTGGGGCATAATGTGGGCATTGATGGTGTCTTGGAGTTATTATTGGCATTTTGGGCACATACTAACAGTTAATGTTAGAGTGGGGGCCCTTAATGCTGCCTCAGTGCGTGGTATTAAGTGCACCCATGTGCTGTTTAGTACACTGCTATGCATCAGCACTGTGCTATCAGTGGGGGGATGAATATGCACTCCCCAAATATTAGTGTGGGTCTCCGTGCTAATTTGGCAGCACATCCTGGTAAACATGCCCTTTAATTTACACACTGACTTGTACACTTTAAGGGTGTTCATTTACTGTACAGAGGGTGCCACTGAATACTGTGACAGACTACCTTGGCACTGTCAGGATCGTGGTAGGGAAGACCAGGGGTGAAGCAGAAATGGAGTGGCAAATTGTCAGCACAATGGTAATATTAAGTGCTACTCTATGGAGAGGTATCCACATAGCTTAGGACAGAAAAAAAGCTGTGTTAATTGCCATGCAGCCAGCTTATCCATAGAGCCGTGTTGATTACTGCCGCAGTACAAATAGTGGCGCCACTGATCTCATTTCCTGGATACTCAGCACCGACCACTATCCAGATTCCAGCACCGAATGTTTCTTTTTTATTCAGTAGCAGCTGAAATTTACCAGTAAATATTTAGCTCATGCATGACAAAAGAAATTGTGAATTGCATTTTTATGATTACTGGGCAGACTAGATGGACCATATTGGTCTTTATCTGCCGTCATTTACTATGTTACTATGTAGATGTCTAAATTCTCAAACAAAAGGTGGGTTGTTTCAAAATTGCATACACAAGTGAACTTGAAGCCTTCCTGCTTTTGTTGTTGTTGCTAAGTGTCAGAGTTGACATCAACTTAGGGCGACCCTGTGGATAGTTATATTAAACTGTATTGGGTCTTTAGTCAGACAGCTAATTGTTGATAGGGTGTCATCCATAGCTTCTGTTATTGTATTGATCCATTGCATTACTTCACATAAATCTAGCCTTAGAAATGTGATAATATTTCTGCCTCTCATATGTTACTTTATGCATATTATTGAGAAAGCAAGGAGGAAGGGAAAAGGTTGCTCCTGAGAGTGTTGATGCTATTGTGTGAGTTGCACCCTCACCTCTATGGTTTCAAGGTCAAAGAGGCCCATCCTTTACCAGGTCCTATAGTAAGGACCCATAATGTCAACTTCCACAACCAAAGCAGCATGACAATCAACCACAAGAAAACTGAGGTGATCTATATCTCAAGGAAAGCAAATTTTGACCCACCTACATCAATAACCCTGTGCAACAACACTTATCAAACAAAGAAATAAATAAAATATCTAGGAGTTACATTTGACTGCGACCTAAAAATGGAAACTCACCTGCGCAAAACCAACAGGGAAGTCTTCTACAAACTGAGAGCTCTACAACCCATACGGAATATTATTGATCCCCACGGCTTTAGATCCGTTGCTCAAGCACTCATCATGCCACATTTCGACAATTGCAATGCCATTCTTCAAGGACTTCCTAAGAAAACCCTGAACATCCTTCAAATGGCACAAAATGTAGCTGCCAGGATCATCATGAAGAAAAGTCTTACTGAACACATTACACCAGTACTAATTGAGCTACACTGGCTCCCCATAGCAGCCCGCACAAAATACAAAATACTGACGACCACCTTCAAACTCATCCACAGCATAGCACCATCCTTCCTCGACACCCTAATCAGATTGCAACCATCCAACAGAAACAGGAGAACCATCAATTCCAACACCCTCCACACTCCAACAGATATCAGATCAGTCAAAAAAATCACTAGTAACAGGGCTTTCTCATACACAGCACCGATACTATGGAACCAACTCCCACCCGACCTACGAGCCAGCATTGATCTAGCCGACTTTAGAAAGAAACTAAAAACCCACCTATTTCAAAGTCATTTCAACCTGTACTAAATTCGCATGAGGGGCAACTCCCCCACAGCTCCCCAGAAACCTGTAATGTATAAATGTACATATGTAAATTATTGTCCCCTTGGCTTAGAAGTAGATAATTTTCTGCGTGACGTGCTAACCTTTCGAATCTTTATGTACAAATCAAAATTATTCTGTCTTGATTCGACAGCTTTATCCATGTAATCTTCCCCGCTTCTGATCGCTGGAAGGAGCGGTATACAAATTTATTTATTTATTTTATTTATTTTATTTATTTACATCTCTTATATACCGCACTCTTTGGCATCAGCGCGGTTTACATCGAACAAAAATTCAGCACCATAGGCAAGCGTCTGAGTTACAGTAAACAGGGGAATAAAACTTGGATAACAGGGTAAAATCAGTAAATGGGGTCATACAACCTGGTTAGCAATGTGATTAAGAATAACGGAAATATAACAGTGAACTATTAACATCTTAAAAGATAGCGCAGATGAGATAGAAGACAGGCCACGTAGAACCTTCTACCAAAGGTCTGTGGAACCTTTCTATGTGGGGAATTCTGGTTCAATAGGTGAATCGGTGTGTCCATGATTCACAGAGAGGGGTCGTGCCTCTGCACTCACTGAGAAGTATTTAAGGAATAAGTAGTGTTTGAGGGCTTTTCTAAATTGCAGTAGGCTGTTGATTGCTCTGATATCTGGCATTCCAGAGTTTAGGGGCACGAAGGCTGAAAGCCCGGTTTGCTGTTGCTGAGGTGCTTCTAGTAAGTTCGCGGGAACCATTAGCGAATTTACTGCAGTAGATCTCCTCGATCTATTCGGGGCTATGGGTTTGATGAGTTCAGTTAATGATGTGGGGGAGAGACTATTTACTGCTTTGAATGTAAGTAGTAATGTTTTGAATATGATCCTGGCATGTATAGGAAGCCAGTGTAACTGCATTAGCAGGGGTGATACATGCTCACATCTAGATGCCCCATAGAGAATCCTCGCAGCGCTATTCATTGCGAGCTGTAGGGGGTTCAGTGTGGATTGAGGGAGGCCTAGTAAAATGACATTAGCATAGTCAAAGTGGGGCATGATCAGAGCCTGGTAGATGGTGCGAAAATCCTCAGGTTCGAGCAGGGGGCGAAGATGTCTTAGTGACCGGATTTTGTAGTATATGATTCTTACAGTGTTGGCTATATGTGCTTTCATGTCGAGGTTCTGGTCGAGTGTAACGCCCAGATATCTTATGTTGGGTTTTGATTGTAGCTCAGCATCCTTCACCTTCAGGAACTGTGGGGGGCTGAAGCTCGGGTTCCTTGACATGAAGAGCACTTCTGTCTTCTTGTGTTGAATCTTTAGGTTTTGTGACAAGAGCCATTGCGATATGGCATCAAAGCAGTTACTTAGTGGGGATAGGTCCATTTTGTCTATGTTGAAAGGCATATAAAGCAGGACATCGTCCGCATATATCATGCAACTCACATTGAAGGACCTGATGATCTTGCAAATAGGTTGCATATAAATATTGAACAGTAAGGCAGAAAGGGAGGAACCTTGCGGGACTCCCTGTCCTTGGTGAAATGGATCAGACATCATTCCACCAGACCGAACGTGTTGCCATCTTTCAGACAAGTACGATCTGCACCATTCAAGGGCAGTTCCGCCAACACCTTTCTCTTTTAGACGTATTAGAAGGAGGTCATGGCTCACCGAGTCAAAGGCCGCGGCTATGTCCAGGAACACAAGTGCGAAACCTTGTCGGACGTTGTTGATACCGGAGATTATGTTGTTGAAGAGAGATGTAAGGAGTGTTTCTACTCCGTGTGACTCTCTGAAGCCATGTTGGCAAGGGTCCAGAGGAGCCGTGGAATCAATATGGTCCTGCAATTGGCATTGGACCTCCTTTTCTATTAATTTCGCAAGAAAAGGAATACTAGAAATGGGTCTGTAGGATTCTGCCTTTTGAGGATCTAACTTACAGTTTTTTAGCAGTGGTCTGATGGACGTTTGTTTGAGGGCAGAGGGGAACGTACCAGACTTGAAGGACAGGTTTATGATTTTAGTTATTATTGGGCTGAATTCGCAACGAAGTTCCTTTATCCAAAAAGCTGGACAGGGGTCCGTCTGAGCAGTGGTGGAGTTGAGAGACATGATCAGATCTTCAATTCGCTTCTTATCCGGCGTAGTGAAAATGCTTAGAGCTGTTGGGCAGTTATGGACAGGGGGGTTTACTTGTTTGTGTAAGCTTGGACTGTAGGTAGACCGCAAAATCTTGGGGATGGATCTCACATTGCTTTTCAGGGGTTGGTTCCTTTGATAGAGTCTTGACTATGTTAAACAAATCGTGGGGCTTATTTAAGGCCCGCTTCAGGGTGTCCGTGTGGTACTGCTTCATTTTATCAGAGATGGCTTTGCGGTGGATGGATAGCTGGTTGAGGTAGGCTGCCCGGTCTACGGAGGAGTGTGACCGACGCCAGCGCTTCTCGAGGCTCCGTAATTGGGATAGTGATAGTCTCAGATCATCAGTGTACCATGGTGCAGAAGCTCTTTTCCTAGTCGGTCTATTGAGAGGTGGTCGCAGTGCAATTGTATTAAGACTGTTGTTCCAGCATGCGATTAGGTCTTCTATCTCTAGAGGGGCCTCGTTACGAAGTGAGCAGGTTGCAGCAAGGATGCGCTCTCTGTTGAATGGAAGAAAGCTCCTGGTCAGCGATTTAAAGTTGTTATTAGGAGCAATGTTGGTCTTTGAGTGTCTGAGATGAGTAGGGATCTGGAATGTAATGAGTTTATGATCTGACCACGGTACCTCAGATATCGATATCACCGAATTGTGTGATTGGTCACGTAAAATCTGTGGTGCGAATATAAGGTCAAGGGTGTTCCCCTTCACATGTGTAGGTTCCCGTACTAATTGTTGATATCCTAGGGATTCGAGGGCTTCGAGGAATGCAGTTGAATGGCTGTCTTGGAGGGCTGGCAAGTTGAAATCACCAACAATCCAAATTGGAGTATTAGGATTCTGTGTGTTGGAGGCTAGGTCTATAATGTCTGGAAGGGCATCTGGGGCGGCTGATGGTGCTCGGTATAGGAGGTTTATAGCGCATATCTTGTTGGAGATAGAGACTAACTCTAGGTGGTCCGTGCTTGGGGCATTTATCAGTTGGAACTGAAGGTCTGATCTGGAGAGTATGAGCACACCTCCTCCGCGCTTGTTCTGTCTGTGACTAGTAAACACTGAAAAATTTGGTGGAAGGAGCTGGTTGAGTAGTACATTGTCTTCTGTGGACAACCATGTTTCAGTAATCATAAGGATGTCAAGGTTGTGGAGGGATATTATGTCAGCGATCACCGGCCATTTCTTACGAATTGAGCGCGGGCGTTGATAAGGGCGCATTTTAAACTATGTGCATGTGCATGGAGGCTTTCATCCTGTTTGGCTCTCATCGTATGTTGGAGTGGAATGTGAATTAGATGCTTGTGATGTGGATGTGGGTTCCAATTGTAACTGAATTTGGGTATATCTGACCATCTCTTCCCTTGGCCGTATAAAATAGGTATCCTGTTAGCTTCAAGGGATAGGGCTTGGGAGAATGAGAGGCAGACAGAGAGGAGTAGGTAGCAACCAGTTAAGGTGGTGGGGGGACCCATTTTACCCTCTCTGAAAGCAATCACAGAGATTGTAAGATGTTAACAGTGATTGAGGGAGATTTGTGAGAATTCGATCAGGGCTGGTTCCCACTGGCTTTGAGACTTGCAATTCCTATCAATCTAGGTATAGACAGGGTATGGGATGTAGATCTATTGTCCCTGATAACAAAGCATAGACAAGCAATTTATAAATTCACAGACTAGCAAGATAGTGGCAATAGTAAACTTCGTCAGAGTAACATACTACTAAGATTACTGGCAGTAGTGTAGTAACAATGTAGCAATGAAGTTGTGGGTTATACTTGCAAGGCAGCAGGAGGGAAAAGTCGTTTGGAGAACTCTGTTGCTTCAGGTCTTTGTGGCTTGGTGAGCAAGCTCGATCAACGGGGAGCTCAGGCTGCTGGCAAGATGAGAGAGTTCAGGATTTTGTCTGCCGTAGGATTGTAGAGGCCACTGCCTAAGGGCCACGCCAAAGGGCCCTCTAGCGAGGCCCTCAGGCGCGGGCCCACAAGGCGTGGGCGCGCCCGGTGGCGGTTACTTTTATTCCCGCAGCGCTACCCCGATTGGGTAGCGGAGGTGATGGGACGTCCGGCGATGCAAGCCCTGGAAGCACGAGGCACAGTCCCTCCTGGGATCTGTGTGGGGCTGAAAAGGACGGTCCCGGAGCTGGCGGCTGCTAAATAAATGCTTGCTAAATAAATAAATGCTTGCTAAATAAATGCTAAACAAATGCTTGCTAAATAAATAAATAAATATATGCAGATGACATTAGGTTCTATGGTCCCATTTCAACTGCAAATCCAACAAATCTGAAATTAACAAACTGCTTCAACGACATCTTCAAATGGCTCCAGGAAAACAATCTCAAAATAAACCTCAAAAAACACAAAAGCCTTGCTTGTCACAAAGAATCAAACCTTCACACACCGATGCACCTCACACTGGGAACAACCCAAATAAAAGTTCAAACCCACATCAAATATCTAGGGATCATTCTGGATCAAGCACTATCTTTCAGACAGCAGATTGCAAAAACAGCAAAGGCAATATTTTTCAAAGCCAAGATGTTACAGCTCCTCAGACCTCTTCTAGACCCACAAGACTTCAGAACAGTCTTGCAGACAATGACGCTCCCCCACCTGGACTACTGTAACGCAATATACCAAGGACTCCCAGCCATCAGTCTCAACCCATTGCGTACAGCCCTCAATATGACAGCAAGGATTATCCAGAAAGGGAAGAAATATGACCACATCAAACCCATATTGATAGATCTTCACATTCTCCCTCTAGAAGCACGGATCAAATATAAAACACTAGTCCTGATTCATAAAGCATTTCACCAGCAACAAGCCACACATATGAGCACCCTGTTACAACGTCCGAGCTCCGGAAGACCATCACGACAGGCCACATGTGACTTACTGTCCATATCATACGAGAAGACCAAATTTAACCAACAAGCTTGTAACCGCGCACTTGAATTATATGCCCCCACACTCTGGAACTCACTCCCACCCAATATCCAAAGCAACACGGACCTCTCCTCATTCCGGAAACAGCTAAAGACCCATTTATTCAGCATTCACCTAGGGCAAAAACAGAGAAGCACCCAGTGAACACAATCTGAGACTCAGAAGCAGATGAAAAGTAGACTGTAAATGAGATGATTGCTCAACTGAAATGTATATATGTTTGAACCTTCTGGTGATGGTAACCCCCCCCCCCCTTGTAAATATGAGATAACATCTTTTACTGTACCCCCTCCTTTATTTTGTAAACCGCTTTCATCCGGTGAAAAGCGGTATATAAGTACAGCTAAATAAATAAATTAAATAAATACATGATCAGGTCTATGGCCCGGAACTGATACCACTGCTAGACTATGGTCAAAACACCCCACTTAAAATTGGATCATAATATTGAATAGGGACTGTGGGAAAAATATTGTAAAACAGTATTTTCCAATCTGAATGCAAAGATTGACTCTCAACTTCCAATAAAAGGCCAGAGTAATACAGTATTTGTTCACTGTCATCTCAAGTGAATAGCTTTGCTCCAGAAAATATGGTAATTGAGAGATCAGAATATCAGCCATTCTATGACATAATGAACAATTAAAATATATCCTAGGCACCATATATGTCTTTATTGCACCTGAAAAATATATAGTAAATAGAATATTAACAGTATGGAAAATCATCTGGCCTCTTCATGAAAAGGAGTTGATGTTCTTATTTGCCTCGTATTTTGAAACAAATTTTCCTGTGAGGTCATTACATTCTAAGTATAGGCTTGCAAACATAAAGTGACTAGGCAAAGTGACTGGTTGACAAGGGCACATTTTAATGTTATTTGAGACAGTATATTTATTTCTAAGTTAAGGAATTCAACTGTTTCTGGATTTTGTGTTCTGCATCCCCTGCTCAGTTAATGCATTGTTATTATCATATCTATCCCGACCATTTTCTTCCTTTAACCTGCATTAGGATGACAAGAGAGGTAAGCTGAAAATAACTAGAATCTGAAAATTACAGTTGTCACGCATTCATTAGCAAGGGAAATCACACAGTCCTCAGAGCTTTTCCAACCAGGTTATTATGTTGTCCTTTAACTAATATATATACACAGCTTATATAAATAGTATGTGCACTTTTCAATCATTTTTCACATTGCACTTTCCATAGGACAGTGAGCCAGCATACTCTCAGTCTTTCTGCCAATCCCCAATACCTTCCCAGTGCTGGCTTCGGTGCAATGTTCCTCCCCAGTCTCATCTGCAACATTTGCACTCTGCAAAGGGGTGCTGGGTGGCCACTGGGAGGGACGCAGAGGAAGAATGCTAGCTATGGTGGCAGGTTGATGGTGCAGCAGCACTAACTGGGAAGGGCACATTGGGAAAGGAAGCGCAGAGCTGTAAGTTTGTTTTGCTGGTAATTCTAGAGAGTTGGTAAGAGCGTATAAGCATCACACGTAACTATTGAAGACCATGGAGAAGAACAGTTACTAAATTCCAGTAACTTTACTAAACAAAACCTACGGCAATATATATTACTTAGGCAACAGCACCTATGATCTAGGGGCCTGATTTTCAAAGGCCTTTACACGGGTAACTTTCCTAGTGACCCATGTAAAGGCCTTATCTGGGATTTTTGAAGGGCGCCTACACGAGTAGTGCCCTTTGAAAATCCGGGACAAGTCCCTAACGCACCTGGATGATATGCGGGTAGCATCAGGACATGTTAGGGGCGTTCTGGGGTGGAGGAAAGGGCTACACGGGTAGTAGCTATTTTTGATTGAGGTTTTTCCTCGCCTATCTTTGAGGCACAGAGGCTATGCAGGTAGCATCGAAAATTGCTACTACCCGTGTAGCCTCTGTGGCTGCCGGGGCATCCAGGCTAACCCAGATTTTCACTTCTGCTGCCACAGAAGTGAAAAATCCGGGTTAAGGGGGCCGGCAGGCATGCTATGCCCCACCGCCGCGGCACATAGCCTGCCTAACTCAAAATCGGGCTCTAGATCTGCAGACAAAGAAAGAGTGGCAAATCAAAGCATTTCTATAATTTCTAAGATCAAATAGACAGACGAAATCCTTTTGCGGCCTTCCCTCCATGTGTGCTGGGGGTGATGCCATTCATGGATGGCACATGTCAATCATTCTTCCTTGTGATATGTCAGATATGGTGCCTGCTGCAAGATCTGAGTGTGTGTCACTGTTTACAGGGTGACCTCCTTGCTCAGCTTAGCAAGATTCTAGCCTGCACATTAAGTGCGCAGCCTTATCGGGATTTAGCAAAAGGGCCCCAAATTTACGCCGTATGAAAGACTATCCTAAATTTATCCAGTTAGCTATCCAGATAACGGGCTGAAAGTCACCACTGTGCTGGTGTCCAGCATGAATCCTGATATTCTGCACCAACCAGTGTCTGATGCTGGTACTAAATATCCAGATTTTCTTCATCCACAGCGGCCAGCATATTTAAAATAATTCCAAGTGCTAAGGAGAATATTGGTCTACAATTTCTTTTAACAATCATGAGGCCCTTTTACTACCACGCCATTAGCGGCAAAACTAATGCGCAATAAGTGCCGTCGTCATGTGCTACTTCTCAGGGGCACACCCAGCAAGGTCCTGGCAGTTAGTGCATGATCGAGCATTGGAACACGTGGCACGATTAATGCAGGCGCACCTAACGACACCCAGAGAGGTATCCTTCTGTGCACTCACGCTAATTGCCACATTGCCGCTGAGTATGTGGCATTTGCCCTTGCACTAGCTTCAATGTGCTCTCCATGCCTGCACTCCACCCCAAACCCTCCTGCTTTCCTCCCTAGCGTGTGATGGCCACTTACCATGTGTTTTAGCAGCAGGTAGCTGGCATGAATACGTATTAGCATTCTTGATTGCCAGTTAACCAGTCAGCAGCCTTCACTCAACGGGCTGCTAAGCTTGGTATCCTAAATGAGGTGTATGCAAAAACTGCAATCTGTGCCTTTGAGTCAGTGCTGACTCCTGGAATCCAGCAGCTCCTGGGTTTTCTGGGCAGTGCAGCTGGAAGTAGATCACCAGGCCTTTCTTAAGTGATTTGCTCAAGGATACAAGAAGTGGCTGGTTTCCTGGTTACCAAGCCAGTGCCTGAACCACTAGACTACTCCTCCACTCCAATGAGGTGTACAGATAACGAAAGAAAAAAATAGCCAGCTGCTTAGAAAGAAATATTTAAAAAGCAGACGTTAAAGGGCAAATCTACAAAAATATTCATGAAATTTTTTTTCTAAGTTCATGACAGTGAAATTCCTACACATACCTCTCACGTCCGCTCCCTCTTCTTACTCACGAGGATGATAAGATCCCTTTCCCCACAAAGTAACAAGCAATTGAGAAACCTTTTCTCCGTGAAGCTCTACAACTAGTTAGATGCTTGCACAATCACTGTTGTGAGCTGTGATTATGATTACACTGCAGAAAAATGCTAAAGTGTAAATTTTGCAAAAGCCTGTTTCTTTGGAGATGTTGGACACTGGCTCCTTTTAACTATCTTCACTAATTTATATGCTTCCCTGTTTCACAGCCATTATTTAATTTTCCCTCTTGTTGTTTTAGGTGTTGTATTCCCATTCTTTCCACGACTGGGTCGCTACAACCTGAACTTCCATGAAGCTCAACAAGCTTGTCAGGAACAGGATTCCATCATTGCCTCATTTGATCAGTTGTATGAGGAATGGCGATCTGGGCTGGACTGGTGTAATGCAGGTTGGCTCAGTGACGGATCCGTGCAGTATCCCATCACCAAGCCCAGAGAACCCTGTGGAGGTATGGACACTGTCCCCGGTGTCCGAAATTATGGTTATCGGGACAAAGAACACAGCAGATATGATGTATTCTGTTTTACATCAAACTTCAAGGGTAAGGATTTGGAATCAGTTCTACTTCAAACACTGCAAATATTATGCAAGCAATGAGACACCCGAATGGAGACAAAAAAATATTAATATTCAGTGCAGAATAAGCGGCATGTTGGAATATATGTTGTTAATTGTACTGGCTCTAAAATCAGCTTAGAAAATACTGTTTTAATTATAACAATTTGAAAGTAATGCTAATTTTACGAGTCACTATTTCATGCATCTATACGAATTATGTTGTTGCACCAACAGAAATATTGTCAACAGTTGAATTTCAATGAAAAGGATTATTTACATGTACATAAACCTAAACACTGAAATATGGTGTTAATGCCCCAATATGGCAATTATCATTGCAAATCACTGGGGCCCTTTGACGAAAGCATGCTAGAGCTTAGAAACTAGGGTGCAACTGCTGTGTGCTAACTGCCAGTGATGGGTCCAGCAAATTCCTATGGTAACATTTACAGTAGGGGATTCAATAAATGGGCTAAATACTAGTGCAATGTATAACCTTAATCAAAGTTAATATAATCCCCTGTTTTGGACTGAACTGATTGTACAGCTTTGTGAAAGAACCATGAAAATGTTCTTTCTACTTGAAACAAAACTAATTAATAATGTTGCATCTTGGTCTCTTTCTGAGATTCACTTGCAACATTTGCTGAAATGATGTAGTCTATGCCACAACAAGGGGGGGGGGCTTGACTGTCATACTATTCCCACCCCTATAAACACACCATCCACTCCCCCTGAACACCGTGCCAATAGCTTCCTCCTCTCTTTCTGCCAGCCTTTGTGCTTTCTCACACACTTGTCTCCCATCCTCTCACTCCATGCTCTCTTCTTCTTTCTCTTGCTTTTCTCCTACTTCCTCTCTTTCTCCCGCCCTCTCAGCCCCGCTCCCTACTCTTCCCCTCCTGTTTCTGTACCTCTTCTCTTCCTAGCCGGTTCCGATCCCATCCCATACCCCTGTTCTGCTCAATCCTCTCTTCCCTTCCTGTGTTCTGAACTTCCCTCACTCTGCCCACCATCCCTCTTCCCCTCTCTTTTCCTCTTCTTTTTACCCCCACTCCACTTTCTCTTCCCAACCTGTCACACCTCTTCTCTCTTCCCCTCTTGCTACCCCAGTCTCTCCCTCTCTCTTCCCCCTTCTGCCCCCAATCCTTCTCTCTTATCATTCCAAGACTCAACCCCACCCACACTCACCAATGTGCTCCGGTGCCCCATCTGTTCTCTCTTTCCTCTCTTGCTGCTTAAAATGTCCCTCAATCTGCCCCCCACTAGCAACCAGGGCCGGAAATGTCATTGGGCTTAATAGGTCCTTTTTCTTCCTACCTGTGATGCACCCAATGCACCCAATGGACTTTATCCAGTCCTGGGTTGACCCAATTGCATGGAGCACAATAGAGAAATCAAAACTACATATCCCTGCATGCAATGGGGTCAACCCAGGATTGGATCAAGCTTGACAGGCACTTCTGGAGCCAGTTGGCAACACTAGTGATAACTCAGACTTTTGCTTTTTTAATTCAGTGACCTATTAGCCCAGCTGGGCTGCCGTGATTCCAGAAGGCAGCAGCATTATAGCTTAGTGGGAAAGAACAGAGGATAGCGGTTTGATCAGCATAGGAAAGGAACAGGGCTGCAAGCTGGCTCTGAGATGTAATAGTACAGTGGCCTGGGGCAGGCTCAGCCTGAGTGGGAAAGAAGCAGGGCTCATGATTTGGCTCCATAACCAGCATGGGGCTGGCACTGCATGACCACAAGAAAAGCAAGCAGCAGAAAAGGCACAAATGGGCGCCCCTGGCCTGCATGAACCTTGATGTGGTGTTGCCAAGGTACACAGCTCCATGAGTGAGATTTTTTGCCAGTTCTGGTTTTCTGTTTGCATTGCATTGCAGTATGGTATTTTATCCATTGGAACCAGTGCTGCAGGTCTCATAATGCACCGGGATGAGATTGTCAGAAATCCAGGACTGACTTAAAATCTCACTTCTGAAACTGGCTAATTTGGCAACGCTGGGGCAGGCTCAGCAGCTGCAGCTCCTAGTCATGCGCAGGCTAGGAGGAGCTAATTTCTAGGTGTGTGCAACAAAAAAAACACATTTGTTTAGCGCCTTGTGTTGTTTGTGGGGTTTTAGTTTTGGTTTTATAAGTTGTTGTTTCAGGGCAATTTTCTTAATTAAAAAAGGGAATGTGGCTGCTGTCAAACAAAAACAATGGCTGAAGATTACTAGAGGTTTCCAGGCAAATGAAAAACCCACAATTTGTTTTTTAACTCATTTTTGTTAACTGTTATGATGGGCTTGTCTCAAACACGTGATTCTTATATTTAGTGGGAGGAGGGAGGGGAGAAGGTGAAGAAATAAATAGTCCTATTCAAAGAAGAGCTATTCTGTCTCCTGGTGGTTACCTCTAGCCAGCCTATACTTAGCTGTGTCTTGTAAGTGTAGTTAATCACCTGTAACAAGTGTTTTCTGGGGACAGCAGGAATCAGTCCACACATATGGGCGACGCTGGCACCGACGGAGCCCTTATGGAAGCCTTTGGGAGATGCCAACACACATGCATGGTCACCTTCCCACCCAAGGGTGCCATCTTGCTCAGTCAGATGACAGAGCTAAAAGACGGCAAAAAATAAAGATGATAAATGAGCAGCTCCAAAGAGAGGAGGGAGGGTTGTGAGGACTGATTCCTGCTGTCCCCAGAGAACACCTGTTACAGGTGAATAACTACGCTTTCTCTGGGAACAAGCAGGAAGTCAGTCCTCACATATGGGACTCCCCAGTTACAGGCTACCGAAAGCCCATAGCAAAAATAGGGGGAGCCGCAAGCAGCAGCAAATGAGTCCATGTCCACAGACCACAGTACGACCCCTTTGTCCGATGAAACCAGCGCTCCAGTAGCCTGAACACAGAAGGGTCAGAGGGTAGGAGTTGCCTAAAACCCAAAAAGGTTACGGAGCATAGCCTGGCCTAAGGCACTGTCCCGTCAGGACTCTTTTTCCAGGCAGAAATGAGCTGTGAAGGATGGACTGAAGACCAGGTGGCAGCCCGGCAGATGTCCACCATCAGGACAGAGTGCAAGTTTGGCACCAAGGCCACCATGGCCCTGACACGGCGCGCTGTGATGCGGCCTTCCAGTGGGAGCCCCACCTGCTCATAGGTGAGGGCGATACAGTCCGCCACCCAAGTGGACAGTGTACACTTGGTCACCGCCTCCCCTGAATTCATTGGATATAGAAGGACAAAGCCCTCTTACAGTCCAAGATGTGAAGGACTGTCTCCGCCTGACTAGAGAGAGGTCTTGGAAATAAGGTAGGGAGCACTACTTCCTGGTTGAGATGGAAGGATGATACTACCTTCGGCAGGAATTTTGGGTGCGTGTGAAGCACCACCCTGTTCTTGTAGAACCTGGTACAAGGTGCCTGCCCCACAAGGGCTTGAAGCTTGCTAACTCTGTGAGCAGAGGTGAGTGCAACCAGGAAAACCACCTCCCAAGAGAGGTAGTGAAGGTGGCAGGTAGCCAGAGGCTCGAAAGGTGAGCGAGTAAGCTGCCCCACCTTTTCAGGCCCCATTCATTGAGGTCCTATTCAGTTGCTGGAGGGAGAACCGGGAGCTTTGATAAGAGCAGGCCCTGAAGAAAACGGGTCATCAAAGGATGGGCAGAGGGGGGGCTTAACATTCACTGGGTGATGGTGTGCCACTAGGGTACTAAGGTGCACTCAGACTTAGTTAGACTTGAGCCCGGAATGATAGAAATGGAGAAGCTACTATAACACCAGTCCCACTGGGCAGGAGAATGGGTCATCCCTGTGCTTGGCGCACCAAGCCAATAGCCTGCGCCACTTGAGAGGGGAAGCCTTTCTAGTAGAGGCCTTGCGAGAAGCCAGCAGAATCTCTTCCACCTCAACCAAAAGATTGAAAGGGGCCAGAATCACCCTCTCAGCAGCTACGCTGTCAGCGATAGGGACCCCAGATTGGGGTGCAGAAGAGAGCCCCCCTCCTGAGACAATAGTCCCAGGGAAGTCCCCAAGGGGATGGGGGACTCCACCGTTAATCGGAGGAGCAGCAGAAACCATGGTTGCCTGAGCCACCGAGGGGCTATCAGAATGAGTGAGGCCCTGTCAAGGAGAGTCCTGAACAAGGTCTTGAGGATCAGTGGCGTGGGAGGGAAGGCGTACATGAGGCCTTCCAACCATAAGACAAGGAACGCGTCCGCTGCCACCCTGGAAGGGTGAGCCTGCGGGAACAGAAGCAGGGCAACTGGAAGTTGTCCAGGCTGGCAAACAGGTCCATCACAGTTTCTGCCAGAGCCATAAAAGCCAACTGGCTACCCTGGGGTCCAGCTGACACTCGTGCGGCTGGAGCACTCTGCTCAGCCTGTCGGCCAGAAGGTTGTCCTGACTTGGCAGGTACACTGCTCGCAGGAGGATACCCTGTTGGATTACGAACGAGCAGAGGACTAGTGCCTCCTGACAAAGGGTATGAGGCCCCGTACTCCCCTGTTTGTTCACATAGAACATCGCCACCTGGTTGTCTGTCTGGACCAGCACTGGCCAGTGACGCAGGTGGTGGCAGAAGACTCACAGGGCTAAGTATATGGCTCGGAGCTCCAAGAGGTTGATCTGTTGGGTGCTCTCGTCTGGTGACCAGTTGCCCTTGGTGCGGAGCTCCTTGCAGTGTGCTCCCCAGCCAAACAGGGAGGCATCCATGGTGAGGATCCTTGAGGGGCTCAGGGCCTGAAAAGGCATGCCCGCATCGAGATGCTGGAAAGACTACCACCAGACCAGAGAGTCTGCCAGTTGGTGGGTTACAAAGACTCTGTCTTGGAGGCGATCCATGGCCTGAGACCATTGGTCTCTGAGCCACCACTGAGCCACCCTCATGTGGAGATGAGACACCACTGAGCCACCCTCATGTGGAGATGAGTGTCTGGGGTGACGTGGACCGTGGAGGCCATGTGCCCGAGGAGGCGCAGAAGAAGCTGGGTGGGCACTGAGGGACGGAATTGTATGTCCCGTGCCAGAATCCTGAAAAGGTCAGCTTGGTCCATGGGCAAGAAGGCCTTTGACTGGAGAGTGTCGAGCTTTACCCAAATGAACTCCAGGCTGTGTCAGGAGAAGGTGAGACTTGAGGTAATTTATGACAAACCCCAAGTGTTGCAGAACCTGGATGGTGCATGTGGTGGCCTGCTGCACATCTGAGGCTGTGCCTCCCTTTATGAGCCAGTCATCCAGGTAGGGGAAGACAAAGACCCCTTGGAAGCGGAGGAAGGTGGCCACGACTGCTAGGCATTTTGTGAAGACTCTTGGGGCCGAGGCCAAGCCGAAGGGGAGCACCCTTTACTGAAAATGTCTGCCCCTACTACAAACAGGTACTGCCTGTAGTTGGTGTGAATGAGCATGTGAGTATAAGCATCTTTGAGGTCTAAGGATCATAGTCAATCTCCCTGCTGGAGGTATGGCAGAAATGTCCCAAGGGAGAGCATCTTGAACTTCTTCCTCACCAATAATTTGTTGAGGTTGCGCAAGTTGAGGATGGGTCTTAGTCCCCCTGTCCTTTTTCGCATGAGGAAGTACCTGGAGTAGAACCCCTCACCCTTGAGATGGTGGGGCACTGGTTCCACTGCTTTGTCCTAGGGAAGACCTGCCAACTCCTCCAGTAAAAGGTTCCGGTGGAGGGGAGACCTGAGGGGCTTTCCCGGGAAATAAGGGGGAGGTATCTGAGTCAGGCGGAGGAAGTAACCCTCCCTGACTACCCAAAGTGCCCAGGAGTCAGTGGTGATGGCCAACCACCTCTGGGCATAGACGTCTCCCTGTGGGCTGCTGCTCTCCTTGGGGTAGATAGGCTATGTTCAAGGAGTCAAAAACTCCCCCCCTGACTGGGCTGGAGCTGGCACCTGGGGCTTTGGAGCCTTTTGCTTTGAAGGCCATACCCATGTCCCTTGGCCTGTTGGGGAGCTGGGGAGGCCTGAAAAGCTGGGTAGTTTCTGTGTGTAGCCCCCTTCCTCAGGTAAAAGGACTTTTTACCTGAGACCTTCTATCGGGGAGGGGCAGCGATCTTTTTGGAGATCTTGGTCCTTGTCATGAACTCGGTCTCCAACTTGGCATCCTTGTCAGTCATGGGTTTGCCAAAGAGGTTCTCTACTTGGCAGGGGACATCGACCAATTTGTCCTGAACCCACTGCTCGAGGTTGGATGACTGTAGCCAAGCTTGGCGGCATGCACCGATGCCTGCTGCCACTACTGAGCCGCTGACTCGAACCTGTCATAGGTCGCTCGAAACATGAATTTGAAGCATTCATGGACTGCCTTGGCCAGGTTCTTGAACTGCTACAAGGGTCCTCAGAGAGACCATCTGAGAACCCAGTGAGTTCCTTTGCCAGGTCTCTCAGGTACATGCCCATGTACAGCTGGTAGACCTGGATACGGCCGATGAGCATTGAGCCCTGGTTGCACTTTCTGCTGAGGGCGTCCAGGGTACGAGCCTCCCTGCCGAAGGGCACCAAGTTGTGCATCTTCTTACTTTTCAGCGGACGCATGGTGGACTCCACCACCCTGGAGTTATACAGCAGCTGTGACTTTTGGAAGCCCGGGCTCCTGTGGACTCGGTACATCAAGTCTAGCTGTTTGCTCACCACCGATACTGAAGCTGGTGTCTCCCACATCCAGAACATCAGCCGTTCCAGGATGGGAGGAATGGGCACCATGAGCGTTTCCCTCAGAGGAGCCTTGTACTGGAGGATTTTCAACTCATCTGCCTGAGGGTCCTCCTCCAACTCGGTAAGGTATGCCAGAGCCTTTGACATGTCCTTGATGAAATCAAGGAAGCCCATATCCTCCGGTAGGGACTGCCGTCGAGGTTCTGAGATGAGAATGTCAGATGGGACGTTGCAGTGGTGACGGGTATTGGGGGACTCCTCGTCCTTTGTCTCCCATTCGGAGTAATCTGTGGAGGACTCATAGAAGTGCTGCTCTGTGGGCCTCGAGGCCCCTGATGCCATGCAGCCAGCACCCGGCAAACTTGCTGGGAATGACTGCGGTCCCGTCGAGAGAGACTCGGAGCGCGACCTTGGCCAAAGATCAACTTGAGGCCGAAGGACCTCGAGGATCGACTCGGCCTCCGGGGAAATCTTGGACATCGAGGGCCCGGTGGTTGGGGCAGATGAACCAGTCATGCTGGACAACAGTGCCTACTGTTGGTCCACGAAGGAAAACAAACTGCTCTCCAGGGCTGCCATTCTGGACTCCAGACCAGAAGGCTCCGCAGCTCTGGGCGTGGGCACTGAGGGACTCGGGCCCGATGCTGACTCCCCCGAAGGGGAATCATTGATGAGGATGGTGTCTGGGGACCAAGGCCGGTCCGTGATTAGATCCTTTTGGGGGACCTTTGCAGGCTGCTCCCTCTCTGAAGCCTCGGACAAACGTCTCGGACTGCGGGACCGGGTCATGGGAGCACCCGGCTGGTCGGAAACATCCAAGGACACCGCATTCAAGGGTTTCTTCTTTTTCCTAGGTTCCCTTGAGGAAGATCCTTTTTCTAAGGACCCACAAGGGGGCTCAGGTTCGGGAGGTTCCGCCTGAGACGTCTGGACCTCAGCCAAGGTCCTGGCCTACGGAGGCACTGGAGACTCAGGAAAAAACTTATCATGCTGCTGCTGGTGGCTCTTGAGGGCCTTACTGGACATTCTTTTGCAGAGACCGCAGGCTACTGGGTCGTGGTCTGGCCCAAGGCAGTGGAGACAGCAGTCGGGTGTGTCAGTCAAAGGCATAATTTTATAGCACTGATCACACTTCTTAAAGCCACTGGTAGCCATGGGGAAAAAAAGTACTCCTGCAAAGTCAAAGACTATCCGGGCTGCCTGTGGGAAGAAAAAAGACGTGAGGATGCCAGGAAAAGAAAAAACTACAAAAATAGACCCAAACTCGACGCCGAAGCAATGAGGTCAGTAGGTGGGAAGAGTACCAGTGCAATATCAGAGATGAGTATGAAATTCGGAGAGAAAAAACAACTTTTTCCAGGAACAAGCCAGACAGATGTCTGAAGGGCTCCGTGGAAAAAAGGAGACTGAGCAAGATGGCACCCTTGGGCAGGAAGGGGACCACGCATGCATGGTGGCATCTCCCAAAGGCTTTTTTTGAAAACTAGGGGGATGCTTCCATGAGGGCTCCGTCGGTGCTGACATCACCCATATGTGAGGACTGACTTCCTCCTTGTCCCGGAGAATGTCTGGTATGTTCCTATTTCCTAACTGGCTGAAAATGGGTCTGGTCTTGAACTACATAGAAAACTCTTCATGGATTTTTTTGACTTGTGAATCTATTGACTCCTGCTCAAGAAACTTTCTCCAAAGTATTTTCTGTGATAGTATAAGTAACTAGGAATTTCACACAAGTGGTCCTGCCAAGTTACCTAGTTCCAAGAAGGATATTTTAGGCCATGATGGGATTGTCAGAAATCCAGGAATGAGCTAAAATCTCACTCTTGGAAC
The DNA here is from genome assembly GCA_033557465.1 of Ichthyophis bannanicus. NCBI lineage: Eukaryota > Metazoa > Chordata > Amphibia > Gymnophiona > Ichthyophiidae > Ichthyophis > Ichthyophis bannanicus. Next base: position 362,932,462 of record CM066032.1, on the reverse strand, counting down.
TAGGAACTTGGCAGGGCTGCTTGTGTGAACTTCTCAGTTGCTTTTATACTCAGAGACAATTACCAAGTCTATTCATATCCTGGAGAGATTCTCTAAAACCATGTCTAACAACTGCTGGATATGTTTTCACAGAATTTCTAGCATGAGAAAAGTCTTTGGAGTAAGTCTCCTGAGCAGGTAGGGTGTCCAGCTGACTCCAGATTTGAGGGACAATCTGATCCAGTCCTGGTTGTATTTTGCTGCTTTCTCCATGCAGTTAGTAAAGTAAAGCCAGGACTGGATCAGGTTGTCTCTCAAAGCTGGAGCTAGTTGGTCACCCTATGAGCAGGCATGAATAGAATTAAAAGACAAAAATTATAGGAAGAGTTTTCCATGTAAGTCAAGACCAGATACAGAACAGGAATTAACAGTACCAGAAGAACAGTTAAGTATAGGTCAGCTGGAGCCTGATTCGCCAGGAAGCATAATAGTTCTTCCAAGAAAGACTGCTGTATCTCAATACAAGGGATATTAGTTCAAGGTCAGGTTGGTCATGACTGTGCTAGGGGGGAATAAAAAATAAACTTTGGGTTTTCTTCATGTCACACAGCTGGGCTGAGGATTTGCTGAATCCCTTGAGGGCCCTGACTATATGCCACTAGTTACTAAACAGATCTCTCATGTGCACTGAATGTTGGTTATTGAAATGGTGTTAGATAAACCTCTGCAAATTGCATGAGGTGCTGAATATGCAGTACTCGCCACTCCTAATCTGTGCTTTTACCACCCCAGTGCCTGACAAGATGTTAACCCACAAATCAGTTCACACTAACTGTTTTGGCCCTGCGCTGTTGGTTTCCACTGGTTTCAGTATATGCTTAACACGGGGCAAAACTGTCGATGATTGTGCAATGTCCTTTAGTAAAAGGGCCTCACCAGTCATTTACCATACCAAAATCGGAAACACCGGGAGGCTAATTTTATAACAGACTGCCTAACTTGTGCAGAAAGTATGTGTATAAGTTACATCAATTTTACTAAGAGAAAGTACATGCTTCCTTTCCCTATGAACATTGCCCCACAGAAAGTACAGATGTACATTTACAGTTCCTATTTATTATGCACAATTTTACATGCATTAGCTCCTCCTCATCCCTGCTCAGGTTGGATAATCTCAGACTGTACTGTATGCCCATAAATTTAGGTGCATATACTTTGGGGAATTTTATAAAGCACTGCCTGCACATAAAGCACTTTTGCTACAGAAATGCTTTTTAAAATTAGCCCAAAAGGCTTCAATGTCAAATGCACTTACAATCAAGCATTGAGTGGCCCTAATTTCTACTATTACCTTCTCTGTGCAGGTGGTCTCACAATCATTCTAAGGTACATAAGGGAAAAATTCTCACTGAATAGAGTAGTATGAGTCCTATTCATTGCTGTTTTCCTTACTTATTCCATGGCTGCTTTATACTTTGTTTCGGTCAGTTTACATAGTCACAGAATGGGTATAGAAAGTACTCATAATTCATCAATAGCTTTCATGGACTGGAAAGTATTTGCTGAAATGCAGCTCAGAAATGTCCTTTTTGGCTCCTCGAGTAGCCTCCTGCAGCCATGCTAAGGTGTAATACTCCTGGAACCGTCTCCCCCCGAGACTCCTTGTCAAACACATCTCTGGGACTTTTCATATTAACAGGAGAGTGCACGGTCAGACTTTTAAGAGCTGGTGCAGTAAGCTGCGTTATTAGCATAGTGCTTTGCTCTTGATTTTCCCATGCCAATCTTTCTCTTAATGCAGAAAGAAAGACTAGTGTGAGAAGGTCAGTAGAAAATCACTGCACTAATGGGTAGTGCCCTAGGCAAGCAAAGCAAGCAAATTGCTACATAAAAAATTGCTCTGCGCTAAAATCTAGCATAGCATTTTATCGATTGCAGTGCTGAATCATTGCGCTAGGCTGAGGCTGGCATGAAGATGCAGAGCAAGGATGATTTGAGGGGGAAGTGTCATACTTCCACTAAGATCACCGAAGATCTCTGGTGGGCCTCCTGACCGCCCCACCCCCAACCCACAAAAGAGCTCATTGGTGGCTTGTAGGTACCCATACCCCCCACCTTCTGATCCCACAAGTGGCCCCATTAAGCTGCTTCCCATTCTCTCTGATTCCTCAAATGGCACTGTTAACTAAGTGGACCCCTCCCCCTATATTCCACTCTCCCTCCCATACACACAGTTCATCCCCAGTACTAGCCTTGTTCTCAACCAAGCCATCATGTCCCTTCACCATTTCAGTCAGCTGAACCAGATCCATTTTGGGTCTTCTCCAACTGTTACCGCAGCCTCCTATCTCCTTGCTGTGCCCTTTGCCATCATGGCCTTTGCATCTTTTCCTTTTTCTTCATCAATCACCAATGTAGGAAGAATTTTCCAGACAGCTTGCTGCATCTCCTCGAGTGCTCCTTCTACCATTCTCGCTGTGATGGTGGAGCCAGACATGGTAAATTGTAATCCAAAGGGAAAGCACCACTTATCTCTTATCATCTCTTCCCACAGCCTCTTAGTGACTTCACGGACTTCCTTCCTCTTACATATAGGGAGGAATTTTAGAAGGGACAAAAGTGTAATGTGTGCTTTCAAGTCAGCGCTGACTCCTGGTGACCCAGCAACCCCCTGGGTTTTCTTGAAAGTGCATCTGGAAGTAGATTACCAAGCCTTTCTTCTGAGGCAATGGAGGGTTAAGTGACTTGCCCAAGGCCACAAGGAGTGCTAGTGGGTATTAAACCCTGGTCTCTTAGTTATTAGGTCAGTGCTCTAACCACTAGGCTACTCCTCCAAGGGATTGCCAAATGCAATCTGGGATGTCTAATCCAGAACGTCTGAAAAAAAAGCAGGCACATTCGGGTGGGGGTGGCCTCAGCCATACAGACACAATGGAATTTAAATGTGGTGGCTTTGTGCCGCCTCTTCCGTGCTCCAGCAGGCCATGCATTTTGGCACCCACACACACATGCATGGCCTGCCACTCCTGCCCCCTCTGACAAGAAGTTGCATCAGAGGGGGGTCAAAAGCAGCATGCCAAGCATGTGTATGTGGGCCCAAAATGCATAGCCTGCCAGGGAACCGAAGTGGTTGCCCAAAGCCGTCATGCTTCCCAGCAGGCTCTGCTGCCCTAGACGATCACCTAATGGACAGCACGGCCCTGTCACTACTTTTTTAGTAACAAATTCATGTAGGCAGGCCACAATGTCCTTTGGTCTCTCAATGCACTGGGAGCCTATTGCTCTATGACCTTTCTTAACCTTAAAGCACATATTATTGCTGTTTATCCCTATCGCATTAATCCACACTCTGAAGAACTGCTCAGTGAGGGCTGCCTGGTCTCTGGCTTCCTCAATCTCAGGTTACTCTTATGCGAGCTGTTCTCCAAGGAGCTCAGCTTGATGGTTTTCGAATTCTGTAAGTTTCTGCTACATGGTATTAAGGAAGTCTTTGGCTTCCTCCATTCGCTGACCTACCTCCACCAAGACTGCATGGAGTTCTGTGATCTTTAACGGCGCCTCCTTTTTAAAGTTTGCTAAATCACGTTTGATCTCTGCAAAACACTCCAGGAGGTCACTGCGCAATTTAGTTATTCCCCCAGGAGCCTTGTCCTGCACCCCGTTCTCCTCATACTGCTCCCTATGATCTTTAGAATTCTACAGGTGGCATCTTGGAGCTGCTAGTATTTGGGAATCAGCATCCTTAAAAGCGAAACATTTTAAAGTCCGTGATACCTATTTTCCTGCTATAGGGCTTTCCTCTATTTCATTAGGCTTCACCAGTGGAGGAATGTTCTCCTCGGGGATACTGTGCCCATATAATCGCTGGGTTTCTCTTTTCTACCTGTGGAACACCTGACTCAAGCAGCCATCTTTAGCAAAATAATTTTTGAAGTGGAGGAAATTTGTAAAAATCTATGGGGGTCAATATTCAAAATAATTTGTCTGGGTAACCTTGGGCATCGCCGATTTTTCCCCCCTGCAGATCAGACAGCTCAATGTCCTGCCAAATTGTATTCAGTTAAGTGTGAGATAGGACAGCATCATTTTCCCGACACAGTCTCTGAAGCAAGCAAGGTCTGCTGAAACACTGGTGTCAAGTGTTCTGAAGTTTTGATCTTTCGGATTATTTCGAGCATCATTTGGTGGACAGTCATGGTTAAGACTTGTCAACGTTGGTTCTGCTATAAAATAAGTAACACTGTTAATTGACTTGTGTACCGCATTAGAGGTTGGGCTCCCAGCACTTCAAATCAATTTAAATTATTATAAGATTAAAAAATGACTGTTTTATGCCCAGGAGACAAATGATAAGGTTGTGGTGATCTTGAGAGCTCCTGTAAAAAGGTGCCTGTTCATATATCTGAGGTTTTTTTCAAATAAATTCTATATATTCCTTATTTTCCTTTTTGCACGATGGCATGCATTTGAGGAGTTAATTTTTTGGTAGCATCTGTGGGATAAGATATGGGCATTCAGGCGATGGTGTTAAAATGAACCAATGTTCATATTAAATTCTGAGTATCTTTATGCTCTGCAATAGAGTTCACGTCCCCATGCCTTTTGTTTTCAACAGTCCACAAACATATTGAAGTTGCATTCCCAGCCTACTGTGAAGCCACAATGCTGTATTAATTTCCACAATCAGTGCAGGGCTCCCCACCAGACAGTAGGGGAACCCATCCACAGGCACAACTATTCCAGCTGCACTAGGCTGAAGGTTGTGCCTGCCACATGGGGCAGGCTTCTTTCTCCATGGTTTCAGGTACAATATGTTCCTGTCCCCAAAAGCTTACAATCTAAGTGGGTGCCTGAGGCAATGAGAGATAAAATAAGTTGCCCAGGGTCACAATGAGTGTTAGTGGTAGAAGTGGTATTTCCTAGTTCTCAACCCACTGTTCTAACCACTAGACTGCTTTCTGTCCTAGCCTACTCTGTCCAACCACAATACGTCCTCTCTGTGAGTGACACAGTCTCCTGATAAGGATCCCTTGAGTTTGTATATTCCTTTCTCCGGCCTCATTTTACTTCTTTCTATGACCTCTCCCAAACAACTGCTTTCCCGTCTCTCTTTCTTTCCTCAAACTCTCCCTATTTTTGTCTGGCTCTTTCCCACTAGTCCTTCCTACTTGTCGTTTTCTTCCTTCTCTTCCTCCATTATTCCCGCCTTTTTCTGAATGTCCATTTAGTCAAGGAAGCGATATCTGGAAGCAGAAGGCAGCAGAGACCCAGTGGCCTGAGATTATGCAGGAGGTCGTGTTGTGGCGGAGAATGAGGTTTGGCGGGTGGAGCAAGCAGAGGCCCAGTAGCATGAGGATATTCAGATTGCAACAAGCGGAAGAGGATGAGATTGTGGTGACTGGAAGGCCTGCAAGGCTAGCAGCCTGAGAAGGCACATGCCCAATGCCTAGAGGAAGACCAGGTTATGTATGGCAGCAGAACAAGATTTATGACTGGTGCTTCGCAACATTTTTTGAAAGCCAGAGTAAATAAGGGCTAGCACAAATCTGTGATGAACTGCTGCTTCTAACTAAACAACATTTTCAAAAAGCAAAACTTTTGTTTCCTTTTATGCTGTACTATAATTGTGTTACATATATGCAACACATGTTATTTAGCAAAGACCTATCCTTCCTCACTGTCTAAACAAAGCCTCTTAGTTTGTATAAATATGAGTTTGTAGTCTGTGGTTAAGAGTTATCCAGAGCAAAACCTCATGATTTGTAAGGTTTTACTTTGAACCAAACAACCATAACTGCAGTTTTTGTTTGGGGCCAAGTGTACTTCTGTCTTAATTTCCCTTCAAAGTTTTATCTAAAATGGAATGAAATGAATAGTTTCATGAAAGAAATAAGCATGTTGGACATATTGTTTCCTGCATGTCACAGTGAAAGCCAAGGGGATATGCATTTCACAGTACTCTTTGACAAGCATCGTTCTAAACAGATGATAAAACAGTCCCTTAATAAAATCTAAACCGTTTGACTTTGCAGTGACACAGTTATGATCACATAACTGTAAAAAAGCGTGTCGATTTCTATTTTCAAACAGTAACAAAAGAAGCGCTCTGGCAGTTAGCCAAAATCACACAGCTCCATACTCACACGTTGTTTTAGCGTCAGTTTTGTTAATTCATGCGCCTGTCTAAACTTAAAATGCTGCACATACAAAAGTATGCACAGGGCCAGCCCAAAGGTATCTGCTGCCCTAGGTGAGCTTTCAGGCATGAACCACACCTCCCCGGGAGCCTCAGGGTCCTGAACTGGCCCGGCAATGCTCAGGGTCCTGAACTGCCCCAGGTGACCAAGGGTCCTATCCCTTCATAGCCCAACACCTCCTCTTCCCTTCCCCACCCTACCCCCATAGTCCAACATCTCACCTTTCCTTCCCCCTCACCGAGGTGTCCAATCTCCCCTTCCCTCCCCACCATCCCAGGGGGCCAGCATGTCCTCGCCCCTCTCACCCAAGTGTAGCTGCTACTAGGCATATGCAGTGCTGTGCACATACACATAAGAGATAGTCCCTTCCCCAGAGAGCTTAAAATCTGTTCAAACACAACAAACAGGGCACTAAGGTAATTGTTAAAGGGCAATGATTAAAACGCCCATGGGTGCAGACAGGAGAAGAAGTGGGTCAGCATCCAAAAGCAGCCTCGAATAGATGAGTTTTTAGTCTGAATTTAAAATGGACCAGAGACGTACTATCTCAGGTAGTCTATTCCAGGCATATGGTCCTGCATCCCTTCATGGGAGAGGACCACAGTACTGCCCCCTCTGCCCCCAGCGAAAGACTTGAAGCACCCACATTCACATGTGCACTAGGGAGGGAGGAGTGGCCTAGTGGTTGGGGCAAGTTACCTCAGGCCAGAAGGTCAGGGGTTCAAATCCCACTAGAGGACAGCAACCTTGGGCCGGAAGGACTGGGGTTTCTAGTCCTACAGGTGCTCCTTGTGGTCTTGGGCAAGCCACTTAACCCTCCATTGCCCATGTTCCCTGTAAGTATTAGTGTATGTGTCTCATATCCCCTCATGTTAAATGTATCCCCCAATTGTGTTGTAACCACTTTGATAGAAGGATAAGGCGGTATACAAAACTGTCTAAATAAATAAATGTGCACTAACAGCTGACTGTTCCTGCCCACTCTGACAGGAGGTTGCACTGGAGGAGGTGGGTCCAGCAGGCTGTCAGTGTGTGCACGGGTGCTTAAAGGCCCACAACCACACCAACAGTGGCTTTCTCTGCCACTGCCTTGAAGGCCTGTCATCCTAGGCAGATGCCTTCTCTGCCAGATTGAAAGGCCAGGTCTGAGTAAGCAAACAGATAAGCATGCAAGGTTGTCAGCTTGCTAGGCTCCTGATGCATTTAGTTTTGAAAAAGACTCAATAGCACCATTTACTTTTTATTTAATTTAATATTTATAATCCATCTATTCATACATTTCTAAGCAGCTCACAACCTTAAAATTATAAAATATATATAAAATATTTACAACAAATAAACAAACATCCAGACGGCAACAATTACATTTCAGAAAATACCTGCCTAAATAAATATGTTTTCATCTTTCTCCAAAAAGTTACGAAGTTCCACTCCAGCTGTATTTCACTTGCAACCAGGAATGCTCGCTGGCGAGTCACTGTTTTACAGAGTTGCCAAGTTACCCAGTTCCAGGTGTAAGATTTTGAGCCAGTCCTGTATCTCTGACAATCCCATCTTGATGCATTATGGGACCTCTAGCACTGATTCCAATGGTTAAAATCAAGATCTACAAATATCCTACTGCATTGCAATGCAAATTTAAAACCAGAAGTAGCAAAAAAATCTCACTCCTGGAATTGGGTAACTTGGCAACTCTGGTTTTATGAGCAACAGTCACTAGAGGAGACAGGGCCAAATTAAGGAGAGAAAGTAAGTGAGGCACTGGCTTAGGGAGTCCAAGCTCAAGGGTCCCAAAGGCCTGCCTCATGGCTCATCCTTTCACAGCAGAGGGAGGGTGTTCTTTCACTCCAGCCACTGTGCAGTAGTTTTGCTGGTGCTGGCACCAAGGCGTTTTTAAAAGGCAAAAAGAGCCACTTCCTGTCTGATTCGAGAGACAGGAAATGCCTGTTTTTGCCTTTTAAAAATGCTGTGGGGAGGAGGGGCAAGATGGTGTCTTGAGCAGACGCACGTAGCAGAGCTCTGTGGCCCTTTACCTTTTCCTTTAGTCTTTCGTTATTTTTACTGCCCAGCGACGCTGTCTCTCTATGCAGCATTCCGGCAGAAAGAGGAAGGCTAAGCCGGTAGCTGTAAAGTCTGAGGAGGGCCCGGAGGTTGGGAAGCCTATGTGCATTGGACCCATGGATTCTTTCGTGGTCCCGGCTAGAGTGGCTGTTGCAGCTCCGTTGAGTCCGCTGAGCACGGGCGGGGTGGAAGGACGACCTCGCAGTGCTGAGGAACTTGAGGTTTCTCTCAGTCCGGAGTTTCGCCTGCCTCCAGCGCAACCGGAAGGAAGACCTGTGCTTTTGCTTCCCGATGAGGACAGTAAGGTGTTACTGCCCTCACTATTGGATGTGATAGCTCCGACCGGCGCTGTGGGAGGAATGCCGGCACCGGTTGTTTCGGCAGTTGAAGCTGGAGAGGACAGGGGTGGTCCGAAGCAACGATCTGAATCCTTTCGACCCCTGGGTGAGCTGGCGTTTTTCCCTGTATTGGCCAGGCAGCTCGATAGTGTTGTGGAAGGACTGGGACATGGCTTGGTGAAACCCGCGGTGGTAACTACTGATTCTTTATGGACTACCTTTTCATCTATGACTATGAATGTTACTACACAGCTACAGTCTATTTTGCAGCAGTTTCATTCGTTTGGGCAACAATTGAAGACATATGAGTTGAGACAGTCTGAATGTACTGCGAAGGTGGCCTCTTGTGAAAGTCGGCTGGCGCAGTTGGAAGACTTTTCCCAAACTTTTCCTAAGGACTCTTTTGTTTTACATAGGCATTTAGAATTCTTGGAAAATGTAGCGAGAGGTCGGAATCTTAGGGTTCTCAACTTTCCAAAGGTTCCTTCGGTTACTCTGATGGAGCTGTTTAAAAAGTTTATGTTGAATACCCTTAAGGTTCCTGCTGAATCTTTACCTCCTATATCCAAGGCTTATTATTTGCCTACTGCTAAGGCTGTTCCTGTGGTGAAGGAGAATCAGGCAGTATCTGAGGACAGCCTAGACCTATCTACCTTTTTGGAGAAATCTCCTTTGGAGGTTGGTACAGTGGCAACTTTACTTGTCACCTTTGCCCTAGAGGTAGATAGGGATTGGTTGTTGAGGTTATTTTTTCGTGCACCTTGCAAGGTGTTTCTGGATTCCCAATTACGTATTTTTCCTGATGTTAGTAGGAACACTCAGCGGAAAAGGCGTCAGTTTTTGTTGTATCGCCCTGGGGTAATACAGCTGGGCAGATTATTTTTCCTTCGATTTCCTTGTAAATGCCTAGTTAAATTAGATGGGCATAGTTATATTTTCTTCGAACCCTCCCAGCTGGCTAGCTTTGTGTCTTCTAGGCTAGCTTTGAGACAGGATTCTCTTCTCGTTCCCCCTGTGAGTAGCTCCCCCGTGGAGGAAAGTTAGGCGGTTAGTTTTTTGGTAACCATTCTGGTGTCTGCTTTTTTCCTTATTTGCTGGTTTGTATAATTTTATCTTTTGATTTGTGTACTATCATGCCCCACACGTTGAGGTCTAAAGATTAATCTGTTTTTTTTTCATATTTCTTCTGTTTGTTTCCTTAATTTTCGTTTGTAGCGTGACTAGATTTCGATTTCTGTATACAAGTGTTTCTTGTATTGTTTAAAAAATTTGCATAAATAAAAAATTAAAATAAAATGCTGTGGGGAGGGTGACAGAGCTCACAGAAACAGTGCACAGCAGCAGGAGTGAAAGAACATGTTCTGCCTCTGTGTAAAAGATTAATCTAGGGCAGGGGTGGCCAATTCTGGTCCTGGTGTACCATGATCCAACCTGGTTTTCAGGATGTCCTTAATGAAGATTCATGAGATATATTTGCATACAATAGGCGGCAGTGAATGCAAATATACCTCATGAAGAGTTATTAGAGACATCCTGAAAAACAGGCTGGATCGCGGTGCACCAGGACCGGAGTTGACCACCTCTGATCTAGGGTGGAGGAGGTGGATAACTAGCTAGGACTGATCCTGAGAGAGGGGGCTGGAATTGGAAGAACTGGAAATGGGCTAATTTTGGGGGGTGGAAGGGCAGGGCCGGTGCTAGGGTTTCTGCCACCCCACTGCAACCTATAGATCGGCAACTCCTCCTCATTACTATTAATGATTACTATTCTCCATCCCCCTTTTTTCCAAAACTCCTTTGTGAACTCTTCATATGCTAGTATTTCTCCTTCGTATTGAATGTTGTATGAAAATTGCAGTGAAGGGGCAAATGAATAGCTAGATTAAAAGTAAGCACTGAACAGTACTTAGTATTGTATGAACAGGCTGTGATAGTCTAAGGTTTAATGTGATCAGCAAACAAAATCAATTTATTTAATCAAACAAAGGAGGTTCTACAATGGTTACAACCACTTAGCGATTAATTCACTGATGTCTAACTGGGCACATATATCCTCTCAGTAGCAACCATGGTGAGGTTTACAAGCCATTCTTAAGAAATACCTAATCTCAAATCAATGTTTTTGTTATTTTTAACTATAAAAGCAATCACGTGCCATTTGCCACGCTGACAAGAATCATCAGTAAAGTTACAACCACTTAGCTTTTTGAGCTTTTATGTTTACAAAATTAGCAATTAATTTGGTGATGTCTAACTGGGCACGTATATCACTCTCAATAGCAACCATGGCAAGGTTTAAAAGCCTTTCTTGAGAAATGCTTGATCGCAAATAACTTTTTATTTTTAACCATGAAAACGAACGCTCGTCATTTGCCACACTGACAGGAATTGTCAGCAATATTCTAAGGGCAATGCTCAAATTTGGGAACAAGGTGAGATTGTTTGAATGAATGAATTTAGGAGTTTTACAAGTGTTATGGAACTGGCATAATCCAGACTTAATGAGATCTTTAAAGGCACAGAGTTTATCATACAGTTCAGTTGCATCGATATCTTTATTATCAACATCTGATAAATAAAATTCCAAATCACTGCAGTACTGTTGGAGCTTTTCATGGTCAGCTTCGTAAATTCTATGTTGTATAATCAAATTGATTGTTGTATTGCTGTAACTGCTCAAATCTTTCATTGAGGGAAATCATCGCAGTATCCAAAATTGCAAAAAAAGTTTAATCGAAATTTCTCCTCAGGTGCTTGCAGCGATTTGTCTTCTTGTTCATATTAGAACTGTTTAGTCTTTCTCCTCTGATGAAGTTCAACAGTGGCTTTGAATTCTGGTTCCCCCTCAACTCTTGACAAAGAAGCTGAGCATATTTAAGCAATGTGATAATCGGAAATAAAGGCTTTCAAAATCATAATCGCTGTCAATGTGGTGGCAACATTTTTACCAGTACTCTGTAGGATCTTACTGATGGGATTGATGGGATTCAAGAGGTTATGCCACAGGATGAGGGAGTACAAAAATTGGAAATCCTTTAACTTGGTGCTCAAAATATGTGCTTCATACTTAGATTCACTGTCACGCTTATCATCACTATATTTCTCATACAGACAGAGCCGTACCGAGAGTGAAATGTGCCCTGTGCGACTTGCACATCTGACGCGTGCCCCCCCCCCCCTCCTGCACCTCCATCTAGCCACTTTTTGGGGGCAGGAGAGAAGAGGCGCGTACCCGATGTGCAAGTCGCCGGCACTCTAAGCAGGTCTGGTCTCAGGGACTGTAACAAGCCCTGTGCTAAGACTTAAGGGGCGCATTTCGGCTCTCTGCTGCTGCCTGCCGCCGAAAAAGTGGTGGCGGCAGGCAATGGCAGAGAGCCAAAATTCACCCCTTAAGTCTTAGCACCCTGTGTGGCCACACCACTCGCACAGGGCTTGTTACAGTCCTGCATACAGAGCATCATAGATTTCTCCCGTTTGGTGCCTGAGAGGCTGCAGCACACCAGTGTGACTTTCCCGATGAGTTTTTGAAAAGCTTTCAGTGTCAGAGAGGTAATGTGATTTTTGAGAACTGCCCAATGCTTCATTGATAATGAGAAGAACTTTATAACTCTTGAACTGTTCTAAAGAAGCCAATTGTTTTGTGATTCACTTTGGCAGCATCATTTACCACTAAGTTCAGGTTGTAAGTGCACACAGAAAGAGCAAGGGTTTATGCTTAAAATCAGCCATTGATGGCCATCCCTTTTTTGTTTCATATTAGCTCCGTTGTCATAACCTTGGCCTTTGTATCACCATTATCAAGATTCCAGGCATGCACTTGATTGACAACAGTGTCACATAGACCTTCTCATGTTAAATCAGGCACATCCAGGAAATGTTCTTCAATGTCTACAGTGCCTTCTTGGCAGGAAACAAAACAAATAACAGTCATCTGCTCAGTGTGACTGACATCTGCAGTGCAGTCCAATATTATAGAATAGTATTTTGCTTTCTTGACTGCAGACAAGATTTTCAGCGATGGTTTTGCTCAAGATTACAATAATTTCATTTTGTATGTCTTTGTTCAAATAATGGCATTTGAATTTGTGTCTTATGGCCCTCCCTGTGTGCCTATGTGTGTTGCTTGGAGTAGAATTGGATTAGTAATGCTCTAACCACCAGGCTTAGTAAGAACATAAAAAAATAAGATATGCCATACTGGGTCAGACCAAGGTCCATCAAGCCCAGTATCTGTTTCCAATAGTGGCCAATCTAGGTCATAAGTACCTAACAATTTCCCCAAAAGACACAGGTTCCACAATGCTTGTATTGGGTCAAGCAGTGATATCCTAGGTCCCTTTTAATAACGGTTTATGGACCTTTCCTCCAGGATCTTGTCCAAACCTTTTTTAAACCCAGCTACACTAACAGCTTTTACTACATCCTCCGGTAACAAATTCCAGAATTTGATTACACGTTGAGTGAAAAAAATATTTTCTCTTATTAGTCTTAAATAGGTTAGACTAGCTTCATTGCATGTCCCCTAGTATTTCTATATTCTAGTAACCAGGGTTTGATTCCCAATATTGCTCCTTGTAGCCTTGGGCAAGTCACTTAACCCTCCATTGCCTTGGAAGAAAAGCCTGGCAATCTACTTCCAGTCACATTGCCAACAAAACCCAGGAGCTGCTGAGTCAGTATTGACTTGCATTTTGCATGTGTGCTGCCAAGACAAGATCAAACTTTGCAAATAGTTCTACCGGTCTCAGAAAGTTGCCATTGTTTCTTTTCCGATGAGTCTCGCAGAGTCATACATTGAGATCCAAGAAAGTGAATTATATCAGTGAGCCTTGCAATCACATCCGACCAATGTTTTTTCTCTACTTCATACAGCCTTTGATTTTGTGAGTCAAGTGCTGTCTTTTTTTTTTTAAATCCTATTTGAAGTCGATCCACATTTTTAAATGCTTAATATGGCAGAGACTTCTTTCATGTGTATGTAGTGCCTTGGATAACACTCCCCTGTTATTGAAGCCAGTTGATACAAAACTGCTAGGTGATTCACTTGGTGAAGACAGTTTGCAGCAGAAACAGGACACACAGTCTGCAGAAGTTGAGTATACTAACGGCCTTGGCAGTAGTTCACCATTTTCCATTTTTCAATTGTAGTATGTCATTGATCTTGCATCCACTAAAATTTGTAGTATACAAAGTGCCTCTTGTTTGAACAGGTTCTGATTCTGTGAGAATAATTCTTATGTTGTCAGTGGCTTTTGGTCAATTTGAAAGGCCTGCTAGTTCAATTGCCAATGAGTCTGAAGTTGATAAAGCTGACGGTTCTTTTGGCCTAAGCTGTTCCTCGCCAAAGGTTTCTAAAGCACATGGCCATTCACTTTGCTCTTTCATACTCACTGATGGTCCTTTTGAGGAATCTTCATCATAATCAGAAGTAGAAGACTCTGAAGGTTGGTTCTCTATTAGCTTCTCAGTTGTGCTTGCTCCAGCAGTACTTGTACTCGGTAGGCCTTCTGCCTGAGGGTGATCAGTTGGCACTTTCAATTGTTTGATGTAAATATAAAGTGCTCCAGCTTGCCTCTGCTTGGCTTGTTTTTTAGCTGCCTTCCTTTTTCTGTTTTCGTAATCTGAGAGTTTCTTTTTTGATGACATTGTAACTAGTTTAGATGAACTTACATAGAAAAACTCTCTCTCCTTTCTCACTCATGCCCCCATACCCTGCCCCATCCAGTCTCTCTCCAGCAGTCCTTGCACCCTACTCCTTTCCCAGCCAGCCCAACCCCACCTCATCCAGGGGATGATCATCCTACCTGCCGCCTCTCATCAGCCTCTTCTTCTGCCTGTTCACTGCTGCTGCGGATACTACTGCCGCTCTACTCCTGCCTGCATGTCACACAGCTTTTATAAAGTCAAGAAATAAGAAGGCGATGGTAAAAGCAATTAGCCAGATTTAAAAAAAGGTTTTGACAAGTTCCAGGAGAAAATATCAATAGACGTATTAAGATAGGCCTGGGGAAAGCCTCTACTTATCTCTGGTTTTAAGCAGCAGGATAGAGGAACTATTGACCTTTGATCTGAGTCGTACCCAGTATGTAAGGTTACCAGATGTCCCTGATTTTTGGGGATTGTCTCTGATTTTTCACTAATGTAATTGGCTCCATGGACTAAAGCCACCTCCTCTTCCCGATTTAAGGGTAGACTGAGGTACAGGATCTTTCTTCTCTCACAAGCCCCTCCAATGGAGTACAGGTGGCACATCAAGTCTTCTCACTCCCCGCCTCCCTCCACATTGGCAGAGGGAATGGCGCTTAATAGCATATCAGCTTCCTGTGCTATGCAGAACCAGTATCCTCTGTACTTCTGAGGAAATCCCCTACCTCTCTGTCCTAAAACTCCAAGACACTACCAAATTTGCCTTCCAAAAATATGATAATCTTACCAGTATGTCAATTATGTTCTTATCACTGAGCCAAACAAGCATGTGGAATTTCCAGAGGAGGTAGGATTTGTCTAGCTGATTTACAACTACAAGCAACACTACAAATGCATCTGAACTTTCACAAACTTGCGATACACAGTCTGAAAGTTGCAAGAAGTTTCTTTGGCAGTGCAAACAGGTCAGAGAAAAAGCTTCCAGAGATCACTGCACAACTTACTTTATGCAAAACTCTGTATAAAGATAAGGATAGATGCTGCATATTCACATTCACAAAGTTTAATCTGTAAACCCAGAAATACTTTTTTCTGCCTTTGCTGTGTGGACAATTGAGGCCCAAACAGTCCTAGTTATATAAAATTACATTTACAATGCAAGAAACTACTACTACTAATTATTTATATAGCACTACAAGGCATACACAGCGCCATATAGTATCTTATAATGTACATAAGAACATAAGAACATGAGATATGCCCTACTGGGTCAGACCAAGGTCCATCAAGCCCAGTATCCTGTTTTCAACACTGGCCAATCTAGGTCATAAGTACCTAGCAGTTTCCCCAAAAGACACAGGTTCCACAATGCTTGTATTGGGTCAAGCGGTGATATCTCGGGTCCCTTTTAATAACGGTTTATGGACCTTTCCTCCAGGAACTTGTCCAAACCTTTTTTAAACCCAGCTACACTAACAGCTTTTACTACATCCACGGGTAACAAATTCCAGAGTTTGATTACACGTTGAGTGAAAAAATATTTTCTCTTATTAGTCTTAAATAGTTTACCCTGTAGCTTCATTGCATGTCCCCTAGTCTTTCTATATTCTGATAGCGTAAACAATCGATCTACGTTTACCCGTTCCACTCCATTCATTAATTTATAGACCTCTATCATATCTCCCCTCAGCCGTCTCTTTTCCAGGTTGAAGAGCCCTATCTTTTTTAGCCTCTCTTCATAGGGATATCCTTCCATCCCTTTTACCATTTTGGTGGCTCTTCTCTGTACCTTTTATAATAACTCTATATCCTTTTTAAGATACCGCGACCAGAATTGCACACAATACTCAAGGTGTGGTCACAGCATGAAACGATATAGAGCCATTATAATATCCTTTGTTTTATTTTCCATTCCTTTCCTTATGATACCTAGCATTCTATTTGCTCTCTTGGCCGCCACTGCACACTGGGTGGAGGGTTTTAACATATTATCCACAATGGCACCTAAATCTTTTTCCTTGGTGGTGGTTCCTAATGTGGAACCTTGCCTCGTGTAATCATAGTTTGGGTTTTTCTTTCCTAAGTGCATAACTTTGTACTTGTCCACATTAAATTTCATATGCCATTTGGATGGCCAGTCTTCCAATTTATCAAGATCCTCTTGCAATTTTCCCAATCCTCATGGGTTTTATCAACTTTAAATAGTTTTGTGTCATCTGCAAATCTGATAACCTCACTCGTTATTCCCTTTTCCAGATTATTAATGAATATGTCAAAAAGCAGTGGACATCTCCATGGTGCCCGTAAATATGACCATGTGACTCTCCTTTTTATCACTGAACATTGGTTTCTGGTTGTCTACTGCATTCAGTTCAAGCTCCTCATTCTCATGCATCAGATTCTTCATTCTGGCAATCCCTCTGTTCTGTCACAATTCCTAGTTCCGTATGCTTCTCAGTATCTTCTGGTCATCCCCTGCTTCTGGCTCATTCACTCTTCCACTGCCCTCTCTTCTTTTCTGGTGGCCACCTACCCAGTGGAACTCTCTCCCCTTGGTCCTGCATTGTCAGCTTTCTTTCATCTGTTTCAAATCACAGCTGAAAACCCATTTCTTCCTCTTGGACTTCCCTTCCACTGCCTCCCCTTGACTCGTTTGCCCCCATTGCCCGCCTTTGGTCGTCTCCCGTTAGCCGGTTCAGATACAGCACCAGTCCCTGGTTAATCCTTACCTATGTTTATTCCCTTCCTTCCTTTTACATTTTTGTTGGCAGAACATTTCTGGAATTGTAACCTAGGCCCTCATCTAGCTTCTTGTCCTATTGTCTTGTCTCACTGTCTCCCCTGATTTTTTTTCAGTTTTAATTATATTTTGTTATTGTTGCCCACTTAGCTGCCTTTGACCTTAGGCAGTATATTAAATAAATGCAAACTGTAAAAGTTTATTAAAGGTTTTAATGCATGTTAATGAAATTATCATGCATTAAGTGCCCACAGCCTTTTTATTTCTATGGGTGTAGTAGCACTCAATGTATGTTAATGTCATTAATAGGCTTTAACCTTTAGTAATCATGCCCCCTAGCCTAGTCTTATCCTGCAACTACTTAGAGGAACAATCTCCTGTTCCTGCTTTCTAAACTTCTCAGGCTGCAAATTACATATTGAACATGAAAAAGAATGATCTGTGTAGGGTTTTTTTAATACTTTATTAAGTTTGTTATAGAATTCATAAAAGTAAATAAGAAAGCCAGGAAATTACACAACCCAAAAAGAAAACAAATATCAATACTTAATACAAATTTCCAATAACAAATAATACAAACATTTGCTTCTAGCCCACATAAAAGGAGTGGCTATTCCAAGAAAAACTTAACACAAGCAAAATTCAGCTGTGTAGTTTTTATAACACACTGTTAATGTAATATGTATTTTGTCTCCAAAGCAATAAGGTGATTATTTTGGTTTTGTGTTTTCCATATGCTCTGTCCTATATTTCTGACCCTAAACAAACTTGGTATGTTTTAGAAAGGTGATGTTTGCCATGTATCCCCTTCGTGCAGCCACGTCTTATGTCCATTATCTCTGAAAGTCCCCATTCGACAAACGTCTCTTCTCTTCCTCCTCCCTATTGCAGGCAAAACTAAGTATTAAGAAACCATTGCGGGTTTTCCTCTCAGTCCCACAACATAAACACAAAAGGCCCGATTTTTAGTTGGGCAGGGCTAACTGCCATAGTCGCGTAGCCCTGCCCGCCAACTCCTTAACCCCGGATTTTCACTTCCATGGTGATGTAAGTGAAAATCTGGGGTTCGCGGCACAACCGGAAAGCCACCAAGCCTAACCAGATAGTAGCGGATGCTGCCTGGTTAGCCCCAGCGCCTTAAAGATAGGCTTGGGTTTTCCTCACCTATCCTTTTTTTTTAAATTGAAAATTTTCATTATTACAAATGAAAAAATAAAAAAATAAATGAGGCAGGAATAATTCTCTACAATAACAGAACCACATATTACTCAACAAGCCCACATTAAGGATAGCACAAGTCCTCCATTACACATTACAAATTAATCAAAGGTATAGAGAAGAAAAACATATAAATCCCTGAATACAGCTCAAAAACCATATAACTAAATACACATAATATTCAAAATTAATTCTTAGCCAGTGGTCCGAACATTAATGAAATTTTCCAATTGAGAAACATCAAAAAAATATAATTATTACCCTCCAAAGACACCAGGCATTTACAAGGAAATTTAAGAAAGAAAGAAGCACCCAGTGCCAATACATGGGGCTTCAAATTTAGAAAAGACCGACATCTTAACTGGGTAATCCTGGAAACATCTGGAAAAATATTAATCTTATGGCCCCAAAACAATTCATTCTTTGTAGAAAAATAAAGTTTCAGAATAACATTTTTTCCAACTCAGAATGAAATGAGACCAATAGTGTGGCCCTAGAGGAGATCTCATCTCTAGAAGATTCCAAGAAAGCTGAGAGATCTGAGCCCTCCGCAGCTGAATCCACTCCCTGCTCACCACCTGCTACCAACAGAACTCCTGAGTCTCTAGGCAAATATAAAATATTATCAAAAGAAATAGTTGCATGGTCCTGAAAACCCGAAACCTCTTTCAAATACTGACAAAAAGAATCAGAGGAGACAAATATCTGGTAATTGGGAAATTCAAACACCTAAGGTTCTTAGACCTAGAGGTATTTTCCAGATTTTCCTGCCGTCGGTGGAGAGCCAAATTATCAGTAACAAAAGAAGCTAAAGCACTTTGAGCCTGAGATCCTTGTAACTCAGCTTTCTGTAACCTAGATTCAATAGATAACAATTGATTATCATGTTGTGCTAATTTTGCCACTGTTTCAGTAGTAAATTCAGTAAATTGAGAAAATGAAGCCCGCAAGGAAGTCTCCATATGGGACACTACATCCATACATCCTTTAAAGTAATATCAGACTTCTGATCACCAGCAACAGTTAAATCGAGAACACCCCCTGACACATTGTCCAGATCTGAGACCTGAACAGTCTGTGGGAGAGGAACCATCCCACAAGAATCACACCCGGTCGAGGGATGGGGCAGGTCAGGGGAAAGTGAACCCTGGTCCCCGATTGCCTCACCCAACTTCTGAGGAGGCTCAGCAAGAACAACTACTCCATTGTTGAACTGTGGAGCAGGGATTGAAACCCCCAAAGTAAGTGAGGAGTCCAATAGAGAGGCTGAACTATCCGACAACGGTCCAGCAGAGTCCTCCTGCGACTTCACAGTCATCACTAGATGCCTATCCATGGGACCAAAACTTTTAGTCACCTTCCTGGGATTAACAGTACTCGCAGAAAAAATCTTCTTCTTCCGCTTGCCCATGTCATAGGTCCAAGCCCACTAAGCTCCTCCATGCTCCGAAGGGGCAAAACCTGCCCCTTTGGACATGCCCCTTAGAAAAGCCTGCAGCACGTCCCAAGGAAGGGCCCCAAATTCTATAGGCTCCCAGCTGTAAATGTGGCATGCTATTGGCAGGATCTGTTCACAGCTCAGGCAGGGCTCCTTCCTCCTGCAGTTAGAACGATAGCTTGGGGCTCCTCCAACCAGAAAGCAATTGCAGAAAACTTCACCACCCCCTCACCTATCTTTAAGGCGCAGAGTGCTAACTGGGAAGCATCCAAAATCACTGCTACCCGGTTAGCACCATTCCCCACCTCCGCTCCACCCCGGAATGCACCCCCCCCCCCCCCCATGATAACTGGATAGCATCGGAGCGTGTAAGGGACTTAATCAGGGATTTTCAAAGGCACTAGCCATGTAGGTGCCTTTGAAAATCCCCAATTAAGGCATTTACAGTTAACATGGGCTGTTAACCATGTACAGTAAATGCCTTCAAAAATTGGGTCCAAACATTTTTAGAAGACTTTACGTACACTGATGACATTTTGTCTAATATTTATTCTGCAGATCAGTCACAGCCAGGAAAGAAATGATTCTGAAGAGTGATGTTGAATAAATCAGTTTATTGATTGATTCACCATGAAGTAAGTGGAGGAATAGCCTAGGGATTAGGGCAGTGGCCTGGTGACCAAGAGACCAGGATCTTGTGACCTTGGGCAAGTCTTCAAAGGATTCAAAACACGACTTCGAAGGATTCAAAACACTGCTGCCCGACTTGTCACTCACTCCTCTCCTAGGGACCACATAACCCCCCTTCTTCTTCACCTCCACTGGTTACCCATTTCTTTCCGCATCCAGTTTAAATTACTTACTCTTGTCCACAAAACACTTCACACTATCACCCCGCAATACCTGGCAGACCTCATCCACTTCCATACCCCCAGACATACCCCTCGCTCTTTTCACCTCAACCGCCTCACACTTCCCCCTCCCTCCCTTGCCCACCTCCACTCCACCCGCTCCTCAGCTTTCTTTTTCATAGGCCCTGCCCTCTGGAACTCTCTCTCCACTTTCTTTCATTTAGAACCCCATCACCCCACTTTTAGACGCGACTTAAAGACCCACCTCTTCTCCCTAGCCTTCAACCTTCCCACCCCCTTTCCATAGCCTCTTCCCCTGTGTTAACTGTTCTCAACTAGCTCTTTTTTCTCTTTCCTATCAAGAATTGTAAATTTCCTTTCAATTTTCCGGCCTCGTGCCCTACTTTGTTAACTTTATGCATTGTAAACCGCTCTGACTACCACTGAAGGGCGGTCAAGCAAATGAAATAAACATAAACATAAACAAGTCACTTTACCCTCCATTGCCTCTGAAGAAAGACCTTGCAATCTACTTCTGGTCACACCTTGCCAAGAAAACCCAGGGGTGCTGGCACAGCATTGACTTGATAACACACACTGCATAGTATTTGTCACCAACAGAAGTAAGCCTTCTGAAAATGTCAAAGAATAGCCAAGTAGAAAAGCCAAAAAGACAAATGTGTCATAAAAAGAAACCATATCAAGCAAAATATGTACCAACCATCACTTACACAAAAGGGGTGCTTTAGGGGTGTGTGTGTGTGTGTGTGTGTGTGTGTTTGTGAGAGAGAGAGGCAGAGGTGGGTTGTCTGGGTGTGCGTGGTAGAGATGGGGTGCATGTGTGTGTGTGTGTGGCAAAGGTAGGGTACCTGTGTTGGTGTATGTGTGTGTCGGAGGTGGAGTGCCTGTAGGTATGTGTGTGTGGTGGAGGTGGGGTGCCTGTGTGTATGTGATGCAGAGGTAGGGTGCCTCGGTATGTGTACTCGTTTATAGCAGGGGAGGCCAGCTCCAGTCCTGGTGCACAACACTCCAGCCTGGTTTTCAGGATGTCCCTAATGAATATTCATGAGGTATATTTGCACCCGCTGCCTCCCATTGTATGCAAATATATCTCATGATTATTCATTAGGGACATCCTGAAAACCAGGCTGGATTGTGGTGCACCAGGACTGGAGTTGGCCACCCCTGGTTTATAGTGTGGAGCTGGAGTACTTGTCTGTCATGTGGAGGTGGGGTATCTGTGTGTTTGAATGTGGTGTGTTCTGGAGGAAGGGGAGTGCACTTTGGCAGAACCTTGCACTCTTCCCTCCCCCTTCAACTATTCTCCTGCTGACTCCTCTACTCTGGTTCCCTTCTAAACTCTCTTCCTTCACCAAACCCCCTAGCACTCCCCTGTCCTAAAATCCTCCCCCATCCTCCCTTTTTCAAAGCACACTGCCCCTTTAAATTTTACCTGCCTTCTCTACCTCGGTTCCTCCCCCCTTCCCTCCCCTCCACTAAATATTTTTGTTGTTGCAGGGATTGCCGGCTTTCCTCTTCCTTCTGTGTGTGGGGATCCAAACTCCCGCGGGCAGACAGCCAAGATCTTTGCTGATTGAGGCAGTGCTACTCTCTTCTGCCCATAGAAGACTATGTGCAAGTGGCAGGGCTCTTCTTCTGCCCATGGGAGATCAGGTCCCCATGGACAGACAGCTGCATTGAGGCCGGGATCTCAGCAGTGCTCTTCTGTTCTGCCCATAGGAATCCAATCTCCCATGGACAGACAGAAGAGATCTTTGCTGTGATCGTCATAGGCTCTTTTCCTCTGCTCGTGGGAGATGGGGTCTCTGCAGCCAGACAGCTGCAATGAGGCTGCCATCGCGGCCATGCTGTGAAGGGATTGCATCCATTGAGGGAGGGGGTAGAGAAGGGGCAAACAATCTCAGACAGACACATAAGAACATTTTTTAAGCAGTGCCTACGTACTTGAAACTGGACCACACCATACCTCGATAGCCCTTTGAGCTCATCGGTGAGTCCTCTTCTTCCAACTACTGGCATGCCAGCACCTTTTATTCCTGCCAAACTACTAGCTGTGCAGCTGCACTGGAAGGTCCCTTGTACAGGAAGTTCCTACTACTCTCTTCTTTATGGTTGTAGCAATTCCTCATGGGACAGGAGAGAGAAATCTGGGGACATGTTGGGTAAGCGCCTACTGCAATAAACACCTGACTACTTTTATTTTAAATTGCATAATCAGCTTGATGGTTTGGATAAAAATAACAATGGAACACATTTATTTTAAATGGCAGATGATCGGCGCCACCCTGCCGTGCTTACCATGTAGCGCCGGCTTTGTGGGAGGAGACTAATACTGGAGCAGGGTGGGCTAGGACTTGAAGGAGGCTGATGCTTAGGAGAGGGGGCCAAACTAGAGGCTGGGAATGAAGGGGGTTGATAGAGAGGCTGAAACTGGTAGGAGATTCAGAATGGAAGGGGGATAATATTGATGCTAGGATGGGGGGGGGGGGTGCTTAAACACTGGAAAAGGGCTAATATGGAGCCTGAGAATGAAGAGGTCTGACACTAGGCTGAGGGGCTGAGAGTGAAAAGTGGATAATGCAGGGATTGGGAATGATGAGGTCTAATGCTGGAGGGGGGACTGATAGAGGGCTATAAGAGGACAGGGGCTGGGATTGGAAATGTGTGAATGTTGGAGGAGTTGGGACTGGAAATGGGTTGGAGCCTTGGGGGGGGGGGGATTGGTACTGGAAGAGGGCTAATGTCCGGGGATGGCTAGGTCTGGGCTGGGCTAGAGATCATTCTGTGGAGGGGGGCTGCAACTGGAAGGGGACCATTGCTTGGGCTGTGACTGGAAGGGGCACATTCTGGGGCTGAGAAGGCTGGAAAAGCTGGGACTAAAATGAGGTTGATACAGGCAAATGCTGGGGAAAGAAGTAAAGAAGTGAGAACAGACATTGCTGGAGAAGAAGTATGGACATGCAGGGGAAGGTTGAGTGGAAGACATAGGGATGGATACCAGGGTAAAGAGGAAGGAAAGTAGGGTCAATGACAATGGAGAAGGAAGTAGGTGGGATGGGTGCTAGGGAAGGGGAGAAAGGAGCAGGAGGGAAGAAACTGGGGATGCGGGAAAGCAGAGAATGCTGGAGAATGTATAATTTGCCTATCCATATATTTCCCAAAAATATGCAGATAATTCTTATGCCTAAACAGACAGATTTTATCTACTTTTTTATCAGCCAAGTTAGAAGATGCTTTTCATTTGCTCCTGTTTTTCTGTTTATTCTGGAAAAGAATTATATTGCTTTGCTTATTTGCCTGAGAACCTCTGTGAGGGGAAAAACCCAACAATAATAATAAATTTATCTGTTCCAAAAGACCCTTGTGCCACAACACATTTTTGTGAGAGTGAAACCTAAGAAACTACATATCCCAGCAACCCTTGCTGCTAGATAGTATAAAGGACACTCAGAAGCAAAACAGCGGTCACCCCTACTATAAAGCCTTCGGCCAGTAGCTGGGGAGCGTGACAGTATGCAAAGGAACGTAGCACCCCCATAAACATGATAACTCTTAGAAGGAATAACATGCTATTTTAGAAATCAAATATGAATATTTAAAGATGCTATAAAGTTGTGGCAACTCAAGGGATGCAATAGGTCTTTACGCCTAGCTACGGCACAGTTTAGCAGCTTAAGCGGAATTTTCTCTGTTTTAGTAAACAGTATGGTTAAGAGCTTAGACATAAGAAGATTGTTCGAGGAGGAGAAGGAAGAGTGGTAGGTAACTGCTGATGATGGGAACTGGGTACAAATAAGAGAAAAGCAGAGAGGGGCAATGCCAGATATAGAAAACTTTTTAAGCATGTTTGCCAAATGGGAGGATACAGATTTCATTGTAAAACTTCTTAAAGATTCTTCATACTATTCAAACATAGCTATAATATTGCTCTTGGAAGAAGTTGCATAAAAGGAGAGAAATGATGCTCCTCTTGAATCCAGCAAGGAGTGAAAGCACAACCAGAAAGAGGGCACAAACCTCTATATGGAGCTATCTAAAAGCCCACAGACATTACTAAAAAAAAAATGTTTGTAGCAGTTCGCAAGTTTCCTAAATATATTTTAAGATGTTAATCTACCTCCTCTCCCTTTCCAAATTCCTATGTCTGCCCCAGACAAGGAAAGAGCAAATAAGAAATCCAAGAAGCAGAGCTAAAAGTTAAAATAGGAAAAGATATTACAAGTAAAAGAATATTATAACGGAATAGGATGTAGGATATCAAAGCTTTCGTGGGTTTTCAGTTCTTTGAAGCACTTCTTATGTTCCAAACTTCTTATGTTTCAGACTTCTTATGTTCCAAACCCCAGTAAGATAGGATGATTGCAATTTTAGTTACTATAGAGCTGTGGGCTTAATGGCTCTTTTACACAGACGACCAAGAGCCCATCTGGGAACCTATGAAATGTCTATACTCATTTTATTTTATTTATTTATTTATTTAACAATTATTTCTATACCGCTCTTTCACAAGTATCAAGTGCGGTTTACAATGAACAGTATGTTATATGGTATGGATAGTATCATACCAAGTCATTTTACATAGAACAGATGAACTAGGTACAGATAACAGTATAAAGAGGTTTTAAGAGGAAATTACATAAGTTTGCCTAAACTTGATCACCATGATAGCCCTAGGTAGATGCCGAATCCTATATTTAATCTTCCCAACTGAAAAATACAAATGCAAAAACAAACACAATTAATCCACCAATTCCAGCACAATGAGCTTGATCAATTCTCATAGTTTAGATTTTATTGTTGTTGTTGTTAAGTGCCGTCGAGTCGGAGTTGACTCATGGTGACCCTCTGGATAGCTATCCTAAATTGTGTTCGGTCTTGAGTCAGGCGGCTCATTGTTGACAGACTGGTACCCATAGCTGCTGTTAATGTCTTGATCCATCTCATTGCTGGCCTTCCTCTTTTGCATTGACCTTCTATCTTGCCAAGCATGATGTCTTTTTTCTAATGATCTCTCTCTTCGCATGATGTGTCCAAAGTATGAAAGGCGAAGTCTTGTCATCTGAGCTTCTAAAGAAAGCTTAGGTTTGATCTCCTCTAGTACCGACTGGTTTGTTCTTCGGGCAGTCCATGGTATACACAGTATTCGCCGCCAGCACCATAATTCAAAGGCATCAATTTTCTTAGATTTTATTAGGTGATTCTATTTTAATCCCTTTTGCACCATAGGTTTAAAAATCATGCTCTTTGCTAACTTATAGGTTCCATTTTGGGCATGGGTGAACTGCACCTGTGAACATTAGAGTGGGTGCACTTAACACCACCTCAGTGAGTGGAGTTAAGTGCATCGGCATGCTGGTTAGCACGGTGCCACACATTAGCAATGCCCAATGGCAGGGGAACGAATGCAAATGCCCCCTAAAGATAATGTACGCCTCCATGCTATTTTTGTGCCTCAAATGCACGTTACTGGCATGCACTTTAGAAAACGCACCACTCTGACTCCAAAAAGATTGAGAAGAACTAGAAAATGTAAAGCAAGGGGCAATTTAAATGACAAAGGGTACGGAACAGCTCCTTGAAGAGGAAATGCTTAGCAAATCAGAGTTCTAGAGCTTGCAGAAGAGACACCCGAGAGGGGATATGTTGAAGGATTGCAAAATCATGAGCATTGTAGAAACGTTTATATAGAATGATTATTCACTGTGGAGGTCATTTTAAGAGGCTTAGTCTTGATGTAGGATGTCTGAAGATGTGCACATGGACATCTCTCACAGTCATTTCACAAATGATGTTTACAGACATCTTCAGTGCAGGAACGTCCAAATAGATGAGGGGGTGTGGTGGAGGTGCTATGGACTTACACGTTTCTGTTCGATTTCAGGAACAATGGGGACGTTTGCAGGCATATGCATGTCCACATTTATACCTGCTGCAAGCATGAATAGGCATCAAGAAAGTGCTTGTTTTGGCCTTAAAACATTCACAGAACATAGAGAAGGAAGGAGAGTTAAGTGAATACTCTAAGATCACAAAGAGCCACACTGGAATTTGAACTCTGGCCACTCCACTCCCAAACCACTCCTTTTACCATTTTGCTGTTAGATGTCCCCATTTTGAGATGCTAGTCCAGGGGCATCTATGTAGATGGCTGTATAGACGTCCGCATCAGGCACGTCCACATTTCTGAACTTGTGCCTGAACTTGCATGTGCCTGCTCTTTTTTCAGACATTTTGACTTTGACATCTCAGATTGCACTTGGACGTCCCATTTAAAATGTGCCTTAATATCAAACAATGCTAAGGCTAAAATACAGTCTTTGAAATATGGGGTCGATATTCAAGGGCAGTTATCTGGTTAGCAGCATCTGACCGGTTTGGCACTATCCAACTTGTGCTAGGGCAGCCGAGAGGCAGATAGAGGGGGAATCCGACCTGCTCATCACCTACACAGCCTTGGATTTATTTATTTTATTTATTTATTTTATTTATTTAGCAAACACTTATATACCGCTACTTCCAGCGATCAGAAGCGGTTTGATTAAAGTATTGGGATATGTCACAAAATCAAGACAGGAAGATTGGGGCATAGATAGAAAGAAGAGGGGTAATACACAGCACACATCGCAGGGTCTAGATATAGCCCTTTAGTAGGTATCATTCATATGTACAAAAGCGATTATCCTTTAACTATTTACATTTGACAAACAGCTATTTGTTTCTTTTCATCTTGTTGTATTCACAGCTGGCCATAGTGGCAGTTGAATAGGTGAGTTTTTAATTTTTTTCTGAAATCGAGTAGGTCTTTTGTTGCTCTCATCTCATGTGGTAGGTTGTTCCATAAAGTGGGGGCAGAGAAGGAGAATGCTCTGCGGCCAGTACTGGATTTTACATGTCTGATGCTGTTTGGAACTATAAGTGTGTCTTCGTTTATGGTTCTCCTGCTTCTGGAGTTAGTTTGCATGGTAATCAGGGTGGAAAGGAATGAAGGGGCTAGGTTGTGAATTAGTTTGAATGTCGTTACCAATGTTTTGTATTGGATCCTGGCAGAGACTGGGAGCCAGTGTAGTTCCATCAATATAGGTGTAATATGTTCGGTGACGCTTGTTCTCATGATGATCCTTGCTGCTACGTGTTGTGCCAGTTGTAATCTGTTGGTCGTTTTCTTTGGTAGACCCTGTAAGATGGCGTTACAGTAGTCGAGGTGAGGCATGATGAGTGCTTGAGCAACTGAACGGAAGTCACATGGATCTAGTACATTCCGTAGGGGTCATAATACTCTAAGCTTGTGAAATATGGCTTTGTTGGTGTTGCTGAGGTGTTTTTCCATTTTCAGTTTGCTGTCGATTATGACTCCTAAATATCTAATTTCCTTCTTCGTGTTGTACGTATTGTTGCACAATGTGATTGTTGGTGGCGGTTCGAAGTCAGTTTTACTGGATATAACATTACTTCAGTCTTCTTATGATTAATCGACATGTTGTTTTGTTTTAGCCATCCCAACATCTCTCCCATGCAGGTTTCCAGCTGATCGTACTTTGGGTTGACGGTTTCTAGCTGTGTGTACAGCATGATATCGTCTGCATATATGTGGTAGTTGATGCCATATTTCCTGAATATTTCACTGAGGGGTTGCATGTAAATGTTAAACAGAAGTGCCGAGAGCGCCGACCCCTGTGGTATGCCTTGAGTTTGAGTGAAGGCTTCGGCTTTTTCTCCGTTGAATTGGACTTGTGGCTTTCTGTCTGTTATGTAGGAGGAGAACCATTTCAGGGTGGTTCCTAATATACCAATTGATGCCAGCTTGTTAAGGAGGGTTAGGTGATGTACAGTGTCGAAGGCTGCTGAGATGTCGATAAAAATAAGAATAAACATTTTCTTCTTGTCCTCTAGCCCCTTGAGGAGGCAGTTAAACAGTGCTAATAGCAGGGTTTCGACCCCATGATTTTTTCTGAAACCGTATTGCTGTTTGTCGAGGGTTTCGTGGTCATCGAGGTGTTCTTGCAGTTGGATGAGGGCTGCTTTTTCTATGATCTTCGCTAGAAGCGATATGCTGGAGATTGGGCGGTAAGAAGATGTGTCTTCTTTGTTAAGCGAGTTGTTCTTTAATATCGGTCTAATTATAGACTTTTTGAGCTGGTTGGGCATGACTCACTGTGACAATGATTGGTTCACAATGTGTGAGACCTGGTGGCCAATATCCTTTTTTGCTGCTTTAATCCAGGTGGTTGGGCAAGGATCAAGCATGGAGGTGGTGGTATTTATGCTGGTTATTATTCCAATTGCTTGCTTATCATCAATTTTGTGAAATTCGCTCCAAATCTGTTCTTTCGTCACTGAAGTTTTCGGGTGGGGTTCGGCCGGGCATAACGCAGTTGCTGTTGTTGTTAGTTTGCTCGCGTAGTGATCTGCGAGAATTTGGGGCTGAATAGTGTCACCCTGTTGTTCTGGTTGTGTTGTTTTGGTTAGTGTTTTCACTATTTGAAATAGTTCTCGTGGTTTATTGATGGCTTTATTCAGTAGGCTGGTGTGGTGTTTCCTTTTTGCATTATCCACCTCGTCTTTGTATTTTGCGAGGATGTTGAGGTATTTATCTCTGAGTTCCAAGGTTTTGTTGCGTCTCCACTTTTTTTCGGACCTTCTAAGTTCTCTCTTCCTTTGGGTTAGCGTAGTTGTATACCAGGGCTCTGATTGTTGTTTCCCTGGGGTTGCTGTATTCTTCCATTTCGGGTTTGCTGCAGCCTGTATTCCTTCATCCCAGCTATTTGCTAGTGCATCGAGATCAGTAGATTCCAGGTCAATGTGTGCCTTGATGCAACTTGTGAGGTTATCCAGATCAAACTTATTGAAGGATCTCTGTTGTTGTGTTCCTCGTTGGGCTTTCGCATCTCTTGGTACCGATGGGAGTTTTATCAGTAAGTCTATTTGGTGATGGTCAGACCAGGGTATGGCTTTGATTTTAATCAGGGGTCTATCATGGTTGTTCTGATTGCTCATAGGGGTAAAGACCATGTCCAGTGTATGTCCCTTTTCATGTGTTGGTTCGTTTATTATCTGCTGATATCCAAGTTGTGACATAGCTTCCAGGAATATATTGGCGTGCACTGCTGTTGTGACGCTAGGTTTAGGTCACCGAGGATGATTTGGAATTTTTTTGGTTGTGTTGAGGAAATGTTTTCTAGTGCTGCAGCAAGTATTTCCTGGTTCGGTGAGGGGGCTCTGTATATTAGGCAGATGGATATTGCAGAGTTCTCCACTTTGAGCATGTCTATGTCTGGGTTAGAGTCCAGGGACGTGCACGAGAGGTTCAAGTGTGACCTGGCGATTATTAGCACTCCTCCACCTCTTTTGTTGGATCGTGGGCAGTTATACAGGTTATAGCCTGGTCTGCTTATCTGGTTCAGTAAGGCAGCATCGGTGCTTGTGAGCCAGGTTTCCGTTATGCAGAGGATGTCTGGTTGCTCATCTTTTATTATGTCGAAAACGATGTGGGTCTTGTTTCTGATTGATCGGGCGTTTATGAGGGTGATGTTACAGACTACTAATGGGGCTAGTGGGGCCTGGCTTTGGTGGGCATGGGGCCGGTTTGGCTTCAGCGACCATGCCATTTTTGACTTTGGCTTTCGGTTCTTCTGCGCACCCGCGTGCTTTCTCCTTGCATGTCCTGGATAGTTCGAAAGTGTCGGTATTACACTGGTGGTGAGTTATGTTGAGGGAAGGTGTTTCTGCGGAGTATGGATGGCATAGAGGATGAAGAGTGGGCCACATATTAGTGGAGTCGATTGGTATATGTTTGCTTTGGTTGTGTATGTTGATACTAGGGTGAACAGCCAAATTCCTAGGGCCATTTTTAGCAGCTTCATGTCTAGGTGTGTTTGCGTAACAAGGCAATACAGAAGTCTCTTAGTATCCAACGTTAAATTGAAACAGATAAAAATGTTATGTTGTAAAAGTTACCTTACCAGTAGTCATTAATTACCGTACCCGCAGTCATTAATTACAGTGCAAGCAGGTAGAAGTTGCAGTTCAGCAGGTGATAGTAACAGAGGAAAATGTTTCGCTGTAAGCGGCAAACTTATTTCAGAGGTAAAAGTTCGTGTACCAGCAGGCAGTAATTATAGTATCAATGGTAGTTACAGTACAGCAGGTAATAGTATCAGTCACTATGGTGTGTCAGAGTGACATTAGATGACAAGGGTTACTCCGTGATTTTGCAATATTGCTAAGTACAAACATGTATTGTTTGTGACATTGTATGTGGAGCGGCAACATGTAACAGCCCGCATGTAACAGTGTTCAACAGTCGGTAGTAGTATCAAGCATGTAACAGTATTCAACAGTAGGTAATAGTATCTAGCAATAGGTCGTAAAGTATCTGTATCAGGGGGATACTTAACAGTCAGTATGTAGCAGTATTCAACAGTAGGTAACAGTATTCAGCAATAGGAAACAGTAACAGTAGGTAACATTATTTAGCAATGGGTCACACAGTATCTGTATCAGGGGGGATACTTAAAGTGGTTATCCGTCTGAGTTTTGTAGGGAAAGTCAGTTCAATTTGTGCCAGTCAGGGGTCATGAATTTTTAGAGTAGCTTACCTCCTTCGGAGTGATTCAAGTCGTCCCAGACCTTTTGACTTTGCTCGGGGTGGATCTCTTGGTGTTTCTGGTATGGTGAGCCTGTTGGGCTCCTTCCCGGTGTAGCCGAGTATGTAATCCTGTGACCAGACTGAGTCTCGGGTGTTGACACCAGGCATAGGCGAGCTCGACCCGGCCAAGGGGAGCTCTAGCCACGTGGAGATGTCGCCTTGGTGCCCCGGGTCACAGGGTGATTCTTGAATTTCCTCTTCTCGCTCCTGCGGTACGCGGGTGTTTTACATCAATGGTGGTGGATTCAACAAGAGGTCATATTCCTGTAACCAAGAAGATACTAAGTTTAGACACCTATTCAATGGGACAGATCGGGTATGACCGTGGAGGAGTAATACACTAGTAAAATATCATTGGTGTAATAGTAGCCACTGAGTCTTTGTTCCTGAATCTGCATAGCAAGAGGGGCTAAGAAGATAATAAACAGTGTGGGAGAAAGGACAAACCCAAGGCCAAGAGAGGGTCAGCAGCAGTAGCAGTAGGGACATGGGTTGGAGCAGGCAGGGCGGCAGGGATGACGGTTCACCTAGGGCACTTCATAATCTTGCACTGGCCCTGCACTTTACCTCAGATGACCCAATCAAGCCCAGATCCCCGATCCCCCACTGACCTGCTTCAAACCCTCCCAACCATCTCTGATCACCACAAAAATCATGGGTGGCCTAGTTGCACCCCCCACTCCTTGATGCCTCCCAAATATAAACACTGCTGGCCCTAGTGGCTGCTAGACTCCCCGACCCCAACCCCAACCCCTTCAATAAAAATAAAGCAGTTACTTTGGGTCTCATTTTATTTCAGCTGGTAAGGTATCAGGATTCCCACCAGCAGGGTTACTTCTAGCAACATTTTCTCTTCTTTGATCGGCACGCCTGGGAGCCCTCATTCACACACTGATCCTGCCACCCTTTAACTTTGCTGTTCTCATCTGAGTTCTTTATCACGTGTGGATGCTCAGTCAGTTTTAGTGTGCACATTTGTTTTGCCAGGAACATCATGTGTGCAAACTGTGAAGGAACAAATGTGAAAGGACATTATTGGTTACATAGATGCCCTATATAGGAGGCTTGCAGAGGCTCAGCCTTACCAACCCTGAGTGCTTTGTTATATTTACTGAACCGAGGCAGCGAAAACAGAGCCACCGTCCTGTCCTTTCCAATTCCATTCATGCTCTGTGTGCTCTCTCATTGTACCGCTGCTGCAGCAGTCAGGTGATGGAGCCCCAGGAAGGCTGAACAGTGACTAAGAGCACCAATCCAACCTGGCCAGTTCCTTGTTGACACCTTGTTCCTGTGGTGGGACATATCTGCAGAAGACTAGAGCTCAGGTAAACGCCTCCTAATGTTGTTGCAGAAAGGCTCTGGAAGTCCATCTCAACCTTAGCCAGCTGCTCAGTACACAACAACAAGAACTCCTTGCACTCAATGTGGCCGGGAAGAAGAGGAGACACACACACACACACACACACACACACACATATGCATATGTGGGGGGCCAAAATCACTTAAAAGCAAAAAAAAACCTGGCACCTTTAGTGCTACATATCCCAGGAGCAGAGTGTTCTCTGACTGGAGCTGACTCCCTCCTTCCTCCTCCCTCCCAGTGGTGGTTGGGGGGAGATGCAGAGTTACCCAGTTTCAGGAGTGAGATCTGTTATTTATTTAGCTGTATTTATATCCTGCTTTTCACTGGGTCAAAGCGGTCAATTGGGGGATACATTTAACATGAGGGGATATGAGACACATATGCTAATACTTACAGGGAACATGGGCAATGGAGGGTTAAGTGGCTTGCCCAAGACCACAAGGAGTGCCTATAGGACTAGAAATCCCAGTCCCTCCGGCCTGAGATTGCTGTCCCCAGGTGGGACTAGAACCCCTGGCCCGAAGTACCTTGTCCTAACCACTAGACCACTCCTCCCCATCTGTTGCCATTTCTGGTTTTAAATCTGTATTGCAATATTTGTAATCCCTGATTTTACCCATTGGAATCAGGGCTGCAGGTCCCATAATGCATCAGAATGAGATTGTCAGAAATCCAGGAATGGTTTCAAATCTCACTCCTGGAATCAGGTAACTTGGCAACTCTGGAGAAGCCTAGCGATGGTCAGCTTTGGCTTGACTGAAGACTTCACCTCACTGCTTTCCCAGATACCATTAGCAACACCACGCTGATGGGGGAAGAGGGAAGCTGTCTACAGTGTTGGGCACTGTGTGTGCACAGACTGCAGCATGGTGCATCTGATCATCAATAGCCATCCCTTTCCCCCCGGGAGGAGGAAGGAGGGACTCAGCCCCAACTACGGAGTGCTGTCCTCCCAGGACTTGCAGTGGTCTCTTTGCACTAAAGGTAACAGGTTGCTTTTAAGAGATTTTGGATTCCTCATTTGTGCCTCTTTGTGTATGTGTGTTCCTATCGCTGTGCACTGACTAGCCGGCTGAGTTTGAGATGGTCTTCCAGCACCTGACCACGTTAGTGTCATGAGGAGTTCACCTGAGCTCCCTGGCATCTGTATGTTTATGTTTATATTTCATACCACTCTATGCCAAGCAGTACAAGAGCAGTTTACAAACTTAAAAATCATGATCAAATTGAGAAAAGGAACTATAATAAAAACAGGAAAGAAAAGAACAGTGATAGAATGTAAAGCATTCAAAGGGTAAGCACTCTCGGACCTCCTCCCACCCTACCCTGAGAAACCCTGAAAAGCCATTGTGAAAAAATGAGTTTTTAGGAGAGCTTTGAATTTTTTGAGAGAAGATTCCATACGAAGAGACAGCAGAAGAGCATAAAAAACAGCATGACGCGAAGCTTGGAGACGTTCCTGAGGAGGAATAGATAAGAGATTAGAGTTTTGAGAACAAAGTGAACGTATAGGGCTGTAAGGAATTAACAATGTGAGAGATAGGCAGATAAACCTGTATAGAAAGCCTTCTGAATGAGGATAAGGACTTTGAAGTGGAAACAATGGATAAGTGGAAGCCAATGATGTTCAAACAAAAGAGAGGAGACATGATCATACTTGGAGGTGTTAGTTAACAGGCAAATGGCAAATTCTTGATTAGCTGTAATTTCTTGAGGCTAGTGAAACAAAGACCACAATAGATGGTGTTACAGTAGTCGAGGCACAAAATAACGAGAGCATAAATAAGGGAACATATAGCATGAAAGAAAAAAAAAGGTTTGACAGAATGTATCTGGCATAGAGAATAGGAAGCAGAGTGAACTGTAGCAGCACCTTGGTGATCGAAGGAGAGCTGGGTGTCAAAGATAATGTCTAAAAGTATTTTATTTATTTAACATCTTTTATATACCGTTTTTCTACAAGTCAAAACGGTTTACAATGAACTTGGTGTGCAATGAACAAATAGCACAAAAGTGATTTACACAGAACAAAATGAACGTAATATTGAACATAATTTAACTGAGGGTGACAATAAAGCTATGGTAGCATGAACAGTGCAAAGGTTTAACATATCAGAGCTGTATCAGGGCCTCCCACGGCAGACCTTACACCCACTCTAAATGGTGCAAAACACTGCAGCACGCATCATTACGGACACTGCAAGAACTGAGCACATCACCCCCGTCTTACAGCAGCTGCACTGGCTCCCAATGATTGCCAGGGAAAAATTCAAAACAATCCTGATCATCTTTAAAATCTTTCACTATCACTCGGCAGATGCACTCCAAGATATCATAGCAAGGGATATCAGCAATAGACCAAGATGGACCAATAATGACAACATGATCGGCACACCTGCAGGATATCACAAGACTAAACAAGCAACCTCAAGAAGAGCTCCCTCGCTACTGGCATCCATACTTTGGAGCTCCCTCCCAATGGGCCTGAGGGCCTTGAATGATACCAAAGACTTCCGCAAGGCCCTGAAAACCCTGCTCTTCACGGAAACCTATGAGCAAACAGACAACCAACAGTCTCCACCCGAACGGTAATGCAACTACCTCCACCATCCCATGATACCCACCATCCCAACTAGACATATGAGTTCAATGTATAATGTTGTTAAGTTCCCTCATGTTAAATGTAACCCTCCAACTGTGATGTGACCACTTTGATTGTAGGATAAGGTGGTATACAAATCTGTCTAAATAAATAAATAAATGCATACATAAATTTACAGTGTACTAGATGGGTGAGTGATGGGAAGAACTTGATGATAAGGCTGTGGTAGATCAGATTTAGTAGAGGGGACAGAGAGTGACTGGTTTAAACTCTTGGTGAGTAAGGGCACTTAAGTACTTTTTTTCAAGTTTTTATTTATGCAATTTTCAAATCTTTACACGAGAAAACAACTTGTTACAGAAAAGGAAAACCTACAATCTAAACAGGGAAGGAGACATGCCTCCAACCCACAATACCAAAGAAAAAGTAAAAATATGAAATCTTATTCCACTAGTCCACCACCAATTAGGGGAAGCCAGACTTAATCAAAGGAAAACTTTCCAAAGAAATAGAACACGTTCTGGTGCAATACCTCTTACTATGTGAGATTTCAAGGGGCTCCATCAAGGATTCACAGACTCTGAGTTTTACTAACAATAAACTGGGTTAAGTGAGAGGGATCAAAAAAGATATAATTCACACCCTGGTATTTTATCAAACATTTACATGGGTAGCGCAAAAAGAACAGACCGTCCAGTTGCAGAACCGTAGGATGCAGCAGCAAAAACTGCTACCTGCTCTTCTGGGTGGCTTTAGAGGCATCTGGAAACATACAAATAGGAGCTCCCATAAATATTTCATCTCTAGCCTTGAAATACATCCTTATCAACCATTCCCAATCAGGTTCCAAAGCCAGCATCAGCAAAAGTGTTGATCACTGAAAAGCCTCAGGATTTGAGGTCTCTAGAAAACCAGTCAGGTCTAAAGAATCGTAAGATGGTTTCTGAAGTGGTGAAGAGGAAACAGGATCTTTTCGCTTAGCAGCAGGCAGGTAGAAAACCCTAGCAAGGGGAAGAATCGACTCTGACGGTATTTTTAACACAGAAGTAAGATATGAGTAAAAAAGCTCCTTCAGAGAGACTTAGAAAATTTAATAAGAGAAACGCAGATTCCTCTTCCTCACTGAGTTCGCCAATGACTCAATCTTCGAATGAATACTAGATAAATCTTTAGTCACAGTATCTGACACAGCAATAGCATCTTCTACCTTCACCTCTAATTGAGACACTGACATCACGGCAGTCACCATTTGCTTCTGTTACTCCAGAGCAGTCTTCCAGAAATGATGTAAACCAGTTAAGCGCCTGGGCTGTAATGCCAACCTCTGCAAAATGATGGAGAAGAATGGAATGCTCAATTATATCAAAGGCTGCTGAAAGATCCAGGGAAACCAGCAGGGATTACTATGAAAATCACTGATCAAATCAGTCATTGCAATTTCTGTACTATGATTAGCTCAGAAACCTGATTGTCTTGGGTGCAGGATATTGGTTTTGGATACAAAATCTGAGAGTTGTGTAAAAAACATCAATCAGTGTAGAAAGAAATGGTAAATTGGATATGGGTCGGTAATTACTTGTTAGGGAGGGATCTAGATTAGGTTTCTTTAGAATGGGACACACAGTGGCTTGTTTCAGAGATGATGGCAAGTGACCAGAGGAGAGACTGCCATTAATATCGGTATGCAGAAGGGGGTACAACCTCCAAATTGGACAACTTAACCCACTTTGAGAGTATCGGGTCTAGAATGCAGAAAGGGGGCTTGATGGTGTTGAGTAGTTTCTCTACTGCTAGGTGGGATAATTCATTGAATGACAACCAAGAACTGGATAGGGCAGGTGAAAAATAGCATCCAGTAGACCATTGTGGACTGGCTGCAGCAGGATTTTCTACAATTTTAGACTTTAAAAAGTCAGCTAGAAGATTTGTTGAACAACCTTCTGGAATAATGTCGTAGATTTTGTGAATAACTTGAACAAAATATTAGCTTTGTTGGAACTCTTATCGGTACAGGATGTGAAAAAATATTCTTTTTGTTAATTAAATCTGATGTTTGTAACTTCTTTGCAGCTCTTTACAGCACGCATAAGCGAGAGGAGATTTAGATTTTTGCCAGGAACGTTGAGCTTTCTGAGTTTGTCGCTTTAGAAGAATAAGACCTTGGTGGAACCAGGGATGACTGTGTTAAGCCTACATTGTGTGGTGTGAGGAAGGACCACTCTTTATAGATAATGGATAAGGATTGAGTTTCAGGTTGTAACCTGGTCTGACAGAAGTAGTTCTAAAAAACCCTCAGGGAAGACCAATGCTGCTGAGGGAAGGGGATCCAAGGGAAGTTGTTGAAATGACCTGGACGCCTTAGTGGCAGGAGAGATGGCCATATGCTGAGAGAAGATATCAAAAGTGAATTTAATAAGTCGGTGAAAGTCTAAGAAAAAGAGTTGATGTGAATAGGACTGATCGATACTGCAAAGGATCGGATGAAAAATAATATCCAGAGTGTGACCAGCAATATGAATGGGAGCATGAACATGCTGTGTAAGACCAAGATTAGACAGATAGACAAGGAAAAAGGGATCTTTAGACTGGATTGGGTCATCCACCATGGGGACAAGGTGCCAGCAGGGGATGAGCCAAGCTGGTATGGTGCGCTGAGTCAGTGCACAGCTTCCTAGTGATCACTTCCTATGGCCTCAGTAACCTGACTGTTGAAGGGGTGGTAGCTGCCATGGCTCACAGTAAACATAGCAAGGCACTTAGCTTCTCCAAGTCCTCTATGTGGGATGCCTATGAGTCATAGCCTCTTCTTCACTGGCAGCTTACTCACCAATAGTTATTCTGTAGCATTCTTTTTTTTTTTAAATACTTTATTTATATACCACCAACACATAACCAAAACAGTACATATGTATTTCCAAGGGGGGGGGTGTGTACTCTGATCCCCCCCCCCCCCCGGCATCACAACGCAAAAACAGAGAAGGTGGGTTATAACATTTTTTCCCCATCAGATTACCCCCCCAGCTCTCCCCCATCCCCCCCAGCTCCCCCCCATCCCCCCCCCACGGCTCCATTAAGCTACGCTGCTCACCTCCCATCCTACCCACTCCGTACCCCAAACCATAGTATCTCCTCAACTGTCCCCCTGTAAAATCTCATTCCGACTCCGGGCCCCCAGTTGTTGAATATAAGGCTCCCAGACTGCCATAAAGGCCGTCCAACGTTTGACACTGCCCCGTGCCCACCAGTGCTCCATCCGCATCATTTGATGGAAACAATTCCTCCACTCCCCGAAGGTGGGAGGCTGAGAGTCTCTCCAAAGACGAAGAATCAGCGCCTTCCCCACCAGACAGGCTTTACGAATCAGTAAACGTTCCCCTTCGCTGGGCAAGGAGGAGGTATGCAATCCAACACCACAAGAGGGCCCGACCACCGCAATCTCCGCCGGAGCAACCCCCCTAGAAAGGAGCAAATCTTAGCCCAGTAGGGCTCCAAACACTTGCAGCCCCACCACATATGTAGCAGGGTCGCCATGGGCTCCAGACAGCGAGGACAGTGACCATCAGTCGTCAGCCGGCTACGTAGCGCCCGCCTTGGAGAAAAATAAGCCCTAGTGAGGCACTTGAATTGTATCTCCCTCCAACGCATCCCCTGCGCCAGGCTGACTATACGGCGCAAAGCGACGCGCACCGTCCCCTGAGGCACCTCACTGCCCAGCTCACCCGCCCAGTCCTCCTCCACCCCCCGATAGTCTGGAGGGGGAACGAGCTTTGCCACTCGGGATTTAAAGGCGGAAATCGACACCGGGGCATTGCCCCCCAACCCAAAGAATTCCAGCATCTGCTCAGACCGCTCGATCTGTAAGGCAGCCAGTGATAAGGAGGACACATAATGGGCCACCTGAATATACGCATAGCAGTGTCGGGAGGACAAATCATATTCCCGACTCAGCGTCAGGAAAGATTTGCAGTTTCCAGACGGCTCTACTAGGTGCCCAAGGAGCTTTAAACCTCGCCCGTACCAGTCTTGGAAAAGCATCGATTCAGAACCCGGAGTGAATGAGACGTTCCCCCACAGCGGCAGCCAACTAGAGACCTGCCATGGGGTGCCCCAGCGCGCATTAAGATATTGCCAGGTCCGCTTAGCCAAGCTAATCAGCACGCTCTGCACTAGATAATGAGGGAGGGCACAGTTTGCTCCATGAAGAACACCCAACAGGGTTAGTGGGGCCACAAAACATTCCTCAAGGGCCCGAGGCGTGAAGAAGGCTGTCTCGCCCAGCCAATCCCCAACATGCCTAGCCTGGCAAGCTAGGGCATAAGCCTTCAAATCCGGAAATCCCATCCCCCCTCGCGCCACTTCCCCAATAACCGAGACCACGGAATGCGTGCCCTACCTCCCTTCCAAAGAAAGAAGTGAAAGCAAGCCTCAAGACATCGCAAATCTCTTCAAAGCAACCACACTGGCAAAGTCTGCAACCAATAGAGGAGTCGGGGCAACACCACCATCTGCACCGCCGCCACTCTCCCAGAGAGTGACAATGGAAGGGACCCCCATGCCCTCAACTGCGTCTGCAACCTCCGCAGGGTGCGATCAAAGTTACAGCCGTACAGCCTAGCAGGGAGGCGAGGAAGCACAATGCCTAGGTATATGAACTCATCAGACACCCATTTCAACGGGAACTCTCCATCCCACGTAGCTCACAAATTACCCAGGACATCGAGGGCCTCAGATTTCTCCTTATTAATTCGCAGCCCCGCAATCCTCCCAAATCTCTCAAATTCTGTCATCAGCCTCCGCAGGGACCGCTCCGGGGAGAGCAAATGTACTAGTAGGTCATCAGCGAAGGCAGAAAGTTTGAATCCCTGTGTCCCGATTTGTATCCCCGGTATCTCCCTTGAGGCCTCAATGGTCCGTATCAAGGGATCGAGAGAGAGAACAAACAAAAGAGGGGAGAGAGGACAGCCCTGTCGTGTCCCAGGGCCCAAATCAACGGCTTCCGAAAGTACTCCGTTACATACGACCCCAGCCGTTGGCTGAGCATAAAGACTCATTACCATCCGACAAAAGTTGGTGCCCAGGCCATATTTTGGTAAGAGGCACCACAAATATTCCCAGTTCACCCGATCAAATGCCTTCTCAGCATCAAAACTGACCAACAGAGAAGGCAACCGGCGGTAGTGTACCCACTCCAAGGAAGCCAAAATTTTCCTCAAATTCCGCACAGCATAGCGACCTTTAACGAAGCCCACCTGCGAGTCATGCACCAGATGTTCCAACACATCCGCCAGCCGGATAGCCAAGATCTTTGCAAACAGTTTCATATCAAAATTAAGCAAAGAAATGGGACGGTAAGAGGCGGCCGACAATGGATCTTTGCCTGGCTTGGGGATCAACACAATATGAGCGTGGTTACTCCCCCAACGAAAGGCCCCCCGCTCAGCACGACTTCCAAAAACCGCTAGTAACACTGGGCCCACTGACTCCCCGAGGATCTTATAAAACTCCGCGCCAAGACCATCCAGGCCTGGCGATTTATAACAACAGGCCGCAGAAATGACAGACTGTAGCTCCTGTGAAGTCAGGGGCTGTTCCAACGTCGCCCATTGGTCTGCCGTGAGTCGGGGTAGATCTAAACCCTCCAGGTAGTCACAGAGTTCCGCCCCCAGCACATGTTCTGCCTCATACACAGATTGAAAGAATGTCCGAAAAACTCGAGTAATCCCCCCACTCTCTCTGTGCAGTCTACCCGCGTCGCCCTGAAGAGCCGCTACCAAGGAAGAACCCCGCTGCCCTCTCAGACACCGAGCCAATAGCTTCCCCGCCTTATCCCCATGGCAATACATTTGGTATCGGTAATAAAGGAAAGATTTCTTTGCCCGTTGATGGAGCAATTCATTCAAATCTACTTGAGCTTCCCATAAACGTTTTTTATTCGCAGCCAGTGGGGCACGAGCACACAGCCGACGTAAGCCCAGAACCCGCCACTTCAAACGAATGATACGT
This sequence comes from Ichthyophis bannanicus, assembly GCA_033557465.1. Lineage (NCBI taxonomy): Eukaryota > Metazoa > Chordata > Amphibia > Gymnophiona > Ichthyophiidae > Ichthyophis > Ichthyophis bannanicus. Next base: position 362,891,360 of record CM066032.1, on the reverse strand, counting down.
TCAGCAATCATCCGGCGTTTCCGGGCCGCGAAGCCAATGATATCGCCCCGTAGCACCACCTTCGCCGTCTCCCAAACCAACTCCGGGTCCCCCACGTGGCATTGGTGATCACTCAAGAATTCCTGCCAACGTTGGCGAATAAAGTGGTGAAACTGGACATCATGGTAGAGGTCTAAGGGAAAGCGCCAGAGCCGAGACCGAGAGGACTGCTCCCCCCCCCCCCCCAGTGTAGCTCCAACCATACCAACGCGTGATCATAAATTTCCAGGGGGCCGATCCGAGTCTCTCCCGTCCAAACAAATAGCCCCCCCGATAACAAAATATAGTCAATACGGGCGCTAGTGCCGTGTGCCCGGGACTAATGGGTATAGTCCCTCTCCAGAGGGTGAAGCAACCTCCAGGGATCTACCAAATCTAAACGCTTCCGAAATCGCTGTAGCATTCGGGTCATAGGAACTCTATCCCGCCCATCTCCCTCTCTCGAGGTATCTAAATCGACATCAAGGACACCGTTGAAGTCCCCCCCCCTAAGAGCAAGGGGCAGTCCGGAAGTTGTTCCACTCGAGACGCCAAGCCACTAAAGAAGTGAGAATTGAACGTGTTCGGCCCATAAAGATTCCCGATAGTCACTGGTTTCCCTTCGAGATGACCATAAAGGAGAAGATACCTGTCCATATCATCGGCTACAACAGAGTCCAACGTAAAGCGGACCCTCTTATGGAACAAGACAGCAACTCCTCCTTTCCTCCCACTGGCAGGAGAGCCCCAAACTTGTCCCACCCAGGACCGACATAGTTTATTATGCTCTTCAGCCGTCTGGTGAGTTTCTTGCAAGAGGGCGATGTCGCATTGTTGGCGGGCTAGGGCCTGTAATACCTTATATCTCTTGATCGGGTTCCCCAGCCCGCACACATTCCAAGTAACAATCTTCAGGGGCACGGGGCAGTGTCAAGATTCCACCAAAGAATGAGCTCTACTTGTCTGAAAGAGGTCCTCCCAGCCTGGAACCTCTCTCGCTCGAGAAATAGGGGGGTACAGCGCCATGAGACAAACATTAACGGAGTATTCTCCCCCCCTCCCCCCTCCCTCCCCCCCTTCCCCCCCTACCCCTCCCCCATCTCCCACTAGTCCACCCACCCGGTCGGACAAACTTCCTCTGGCATTCGGGATTACCCCTCCCCAAGCTCCACCTAACCCAACCACTGTTGCCATAAGGTCCACTCTATCCCCACCACCCCATGAGGAGCCTAGTGACAACCTTACCCCTGTATAAGATCACTCACAAAAGGTACCCCCGAGGGCCGATCCCCGGCTGTTGCCCCTTCCTACAAGATCTCTAGTTGAATGGATAAGGCAGCCGCCTCCACTCTGCCCCCCTCTACACCCCCCACCCTACCAGTTCCCCATCTCCCGATCAGATCTCCCCAGGGCTGCCGGGTCGTATAGCACCCATTCTACCCCCTTCTCCCCCTTCCACAGGGCTCTATCTGGGCACGGTGCCCTAGGGCCTATATGGCTAAATGCTACCCCCGGGGGACCCCCTCGTGATGGAACCCATAGGGCACCGCCCAGCAGTGTAAATAAAGGTTACCCCACTCCTCCCCTACGAATCCACGAACCGGTCCCCCACCCTCCCCCTCCCTACAAGCAATAAACCCACACAACAGATACACAGCCACTTGGCTCTAATAACAAAAACTAGGACACACACAAAGCAACAAAGACGAAGCAATGTAGAGCCAGCAGTCTCACCCAAACATACCTCACTCACACCATAGAAACAACCTCGTGCCCAGTCACACTGCCCCCTAACTCTCTCCCCCTTCTCAAGTCTCCAAATTACCTGGGAGGGAACCCGATGGCCTGGTGAGAGCCCCTCCAAAGGGCCAACGCTAATAGGAGCATCTTCCCAATCTTCAGGAAGGACAGACTGAGCCCCTAAAATGAGGACCCTCTCCTCTCAGCAAGCCCCTCAATCTCCACGCCGCAGCCGAAGCCAGGCCCTCCGCCACAATCGAGCAAGGCCACTAAGTGGATCGCTCCCCAGTAACGGGGCCCGCCCATCAGAAGCCCCAGCCAATCATGACAAGGAACCATGCAGTCTATCACATAGCCCAGGCCCCCCTCTCTCCCCGCTATCCACAGCCGGACCAATGAACAGCTAGCCCCAACCCCCAGGTGCTGGATCCTACAGCACTACAAAGAAAGTAAGGGGCTGTGGCCCAAAATAAAAAAAAAATAAAAAAAAATGGCAACTATAGCTATCCATAAGCACCAACCCCGAAGAGAAACAACAGCCATGAACAGGACTAATCCGTCAGCCTCACAAATCAGCCACTCCAAAAAAAAAAGAAAAAGTAAAAAAGTAACCATGCAGACAATTCAAGTAGGTTCAAAGTAACCATGCAGACAATTCAAGTAGGTTCAAAGTAATCATGCAGACAATTCAAGTAGATTCAAAGTAACCCTGCAGACAATTCAAGAAGGTTCAAAAGCAGTCAGGTCCACAGTAACAATTGCAGCCACTTCCATGGCAGTCAGCAGGTAAACCTGAGCCTGCCAGTCATACCACAAGAGTCCCGCTGCACGTATCAAAGCGTCCCTCATGTAGACTCATCGCTTGGGGTATTTAGAGAGTCCAAGAAAGTAGCGGCTTCTGCTGGTGTCGCCAGAAACTTTGGACGGCCCTGGTATTCTACACGCAAGCGGGCAGGATACAGCAGCGAAAATCGTATCCCCTTAGCAATCAACTGAGCGTAGGTAGAGGAGGAGGCACGACGCTGCTGGCTTAGTAATGCAGAATAATCCTGAAACACGAGAATGTTCTCAGCAGTCGGTTGTTGTGGCATCTTGCGGCTGCGGGCGACTTGCAAAACTTCCTCCTTCTGCCGATAGTCCTGAAATCGGGCGATGACCGCTCGGGGTCTCTGCGCCTGCTCCCGCCGAGGTCCCAGCCGATGTACACGCTCCAGTTTCACTTGGTTCTCCCCGATACCTCCAAGCAGCTTATCGAGCCAAGTCTGCAGGTATCCAAAGAGAGCTCCATCCCCCACTGATTCAGAAATCCCCACAAACCGTAGATTTTTGCGGCGCCCTCTATTTTCTAAATCATCTAGCTTTTCACTGTGCTGCTTAACGAGGGATTCGAGGGCCGTCACTTTGGCTTTGAGGGATTGTTGGGTATCCTCGATGTCTGATATATGAGCCTCCACCTGTTCCATCCGTCCAGCAAACTCCGTAAAATTTTGGTTAAGATTTTGCAAACTCTCTGCCAGGTCGTGAAATCGAGCCTCTAGCGCGTGCACCACCACTGCGCTCACCTCCACCACCAGCTCAGAGTTGTCACCGGACTTAGGGCTAGTAGGTGCCCCTTCGGCCATCTTGGCCTCTGTTGCACGTGGCTTCTCCCTCCTGGGAGCTTTCGATGCCATCAGGGTTTATACTCCTTAAAAGCCTCTCCACGCTCCAAAAACTGCCCAACTCAGAGCTCTCACCAAAATGTTAAGCGTAGGCAGCAATAGAAATGGCAATCTTCAGTGTAGGTCAAGATTTGTTGCAGATTCGTGGGGTAATTACCCGGAGCTGATCAAGACACGTCTGGTCAGCTCATTGCCAAACCGGAAGTCCCTTCTGTAGCATTCTTAACACTAACATGGTCTTGCAATTCATGAAGTGGACATTGGTGATTCTCCTTTGGTCTTGCTAAATAAGCTATATGAAATTTCCCCACCCCTTCCCTCGATAAAAATATACTTGGGGATTTAACAGCATGTATATTTTTCTCTGTGGGTTTGGGCGAAATTGGGTTGGAAGAGAAGGTGGGCTCATGTGTTCAGGTGGAGTTTGGTTCAATGAGATAATAACATGCTTGGGGGCACGTTTACTGAAGTGTGCTAAGCAGTTGGTGTGTGAGATTTAATGTATGGCAGCCATTAGTGTGGCTCCATACTATTGGGTACTGTGTACTAAAAACAGCCAGTGCAGTAACAATCCCATGCTAAATGCTCAACTCATTATGGAGCAGGAACTGAGCAGGTTATGGGTGAAGAATGGATATGGATTGTATAAACATTTAGAACAAGATAATTTACCATATGTTTAACTGTCATGGTGGCTTATAGTGGAAGTGCACAATGCCTCCTCAAGAGATGGCGTTATGTGGGTAATTTTATGGTCACACGTAGTTAATGAGCATTTTTTCTGTGCCTCACAAGTGCCTGTTTTCTAATGTAAGGTATGTGAATACTTTATAAAATAGGGGAAGTTAGTGGACAAAAACATGCTTTAAACTAGGAGCAAGCAGTTATGAGCACTTATGCCTGCCCCATGGCTGGTGCAAATGCCTAGGCCTAGATTTTTCAAAAAGGCTTGTAAGTTATAGCATTCTATAATTTACATGTATAAATATGCATTCTGCCCATGCTCTACCTCTGCCGATGTGCACACCCAGAGTGAAGGAACTCGTCATAGGCCTGTCGCGCATACTTACATACTAGCAACCGGCTAAACTACATGTATAAAGAGATGGGTCCTTACAAGCCAGACTGAGCGAAGAGCTATTCTAAAAGTACACAGTTTGGGCCGATGGCACATACTTTCATTGGGAGTGTGCATATGGATGGATTTTGGGCAGAGTGTGGTCGAGTTGCACAAGTGCATGCCTGAATTATAAAATAGTGTAATTTATGTGCATTCTTGGGAAAAATCTAAGCATGAGCAAGTACATCAGCTCTGAGGCTGGCATTAACATAGCAGCATATGACAGCAGATAGAAACCAGTATGGTCCATCTAGTCTGCCCAGCAAGGTGGTAAGAGTTGGTGCCCCTGCTGCTCCGTGCAGGTTACCCCTCCCCATGCCTTTGTTTAGGGGTGTGCCCACCACTCCATGTAGGTCACCCCTGTTGAGATATAAGAGATGGTTATGTTTATTTTGATTTTATCCTGTTGCTATAAAGGGATCCACTGTGTCTGTTCCAAGCCACTTTGAATTCCGTCACTGTATTTGCCCCCACCACTTCCATTGGGAGGGCATTCCAAGCATCCATCACCCTTTCAGTGAAAAAGTATTTCCTGACATTGCCTTTCAATTTACCCCCTTGCAGCTTCGTATTATGCCCTCTAGTTTTTTGGAAGAGGTTTGTTTGTTCGTTAATACTCTTTAAGAATTTAAAGGTCTGAATCATATCTCCCCTATCCCTCCTCTCCTCCAGAGTGTAAATATTTACAGTAGGTCTTCAAGTCTCTTCTCATATGTCTTCTGACGCAGGCTCCAAATCATTTTGGTTGCCTTCCTCTGAACCGTTTCCAGTCTTTTTTTATATCCTTTGCGAGATACGGTCTCCAGAACTAAACAATATTCCAAGTGAGGCTTCACCAGCATCTTGAACATTGGCATTAGTACCTCTTCCTTTCTGCTGGTAATTCCTCGCTGTATGCAACCTATCATCATTCTGGCTTTTGCCAACACCTTGTCACACTGTTTCGCCACCTTGAGATCCTCAGAAACAATCTCTCTGAGGTCCTTCTCCTGGTCTGTGCACACCAACCTCTCGCCCCCTATTGCATATTTCTGCTTCCCAAGTGCATGACACTGCACTTCTTCATATTAAATCTTAATTGCCAAGTATTAGACCATTCTTCCAGCTTTTGTAGATCTTTCCTCATGTTATCCACTCCCATCAGGGAGTCCACTCTGTTGAAAATGTTCTTTTCATCTGCAAAAAGACAGACTTTTCCATTCAGTCCTTCAGCAATATCTCTCACAAATACATTGAACAGTACCGATCCTAGGACTGAAACCTGGGGCACACTGCTAATCACCTTCCTTTCATCCGAGTGAGCTCTGTTACCATCAACTTCTGTTGTCTATCAGTCAACCAATTTCTGATCCATTTCACCACCTCGGGACCCATCTCCAAGCTGTTGAGTTTATCGATAAGCCTCCTATGAGGAACAGTATCAAAGGCTTTGCTGAAATCTAGGTAGATCACATCTATCGCATGCCCTTGATCTAGTTCTCTGGTCACCCAGTCAAAAAACTCAATACAATTTGTTTGGCAAGATCATCCTTTGGTAAAAACCATATTGCCTCGGATCAGGCAACCTGTTGGTTTCAAGAAAGTCTACTATTTGCTCTTTCAGGAGCGCTTCCATTACTTTTCCCGCCATCGAGGTAAGGTTTACCAGTCTGTAGTTTGTCACTTCTTCCCTATTACCACTTTTGTACAGAGTTACCACATCAGCCCTTCTCCAGTCCTGTGGAATTTCTCCTGTCTCAAAGGATTTATTAAAAGCATCCTTTAACAGCTCTGCAAGAACCTCTCAGAGCTCTATCAGTATCCTGGGATGTGTCCCATTTGGTCCCAAGTGATTGTTCTTTAGATTAACGTACATATTTGGCCACTTACATTAGTATTCTATATAGAAAGTAGGTGCCAAAGTTTCTTAATAAAATAGGCTTGCAAAGGCACATGAAAATATGCCAATCTAAGCACCTCTACGTGTATCCATGCCATCAGTATGCAGTTAGTGTGGCCCCAGTCGCCCCTGAACGGGCACTCAAAACCCCATGCAGCATCCCTACCCACTCCCATCCCCTCGATCAGTACTAGCATGACCCTTCTCCCTCTCACCAACCCAGATTAGTACCACTACTAGCATGAACCCCCATCTTCCTGCTCCAAAGAGGCCCTGATACCCTTCCACCCACTACCCCACCCCAGCAGTTACCAGGGATTTCTCTGGTGGGATAGCAATGGGGCAGGAGTGATCCCTGGTTGTTCTTGCCCCTTTTTTAGTCTGGGTTCAAGGTGGTGGCTCTGACCCCTACTGATAATCTTATGGTTACACCGCTAGGGATCACCCTACCAAATAAAAGCTAAAAGCTCTTATTTGGTAGCTTGACCCCAGGGGGTTCCCACAACACTACTAGTAGTGGTCTGGGTTGCCATTTTGAAAATGGGACAGCAAAGGATCAAGAGAATCTGGGGATCACTCCACTATCCCACCAGTAAATCCCTGCTAACTGATAGAGGGGTTGGGTAGGTGGGGCAGGGTTTTGGAACTTTTTGGGTGTAGGGCACTGGGATCTGCTGATATTGGTATTCCCTGAAGAGGTTCTGCTGGTATTGGTACTGTTAAAGTTGGGGGGGGAGGGGGGTACTGCTGCATATTGGAGAGGTTATAGTCATCAGAGTTTGAGGATCTTTATTGCATGGGGCCAATGTAAGGGTCATCAGCAGATAACATGAATGCACTTACAACACTCTCTGCCAATTTATTCATCATGAGGTAAGGGCAGAGCAGATGCTGGGCATGCCCCCAAGAGTTACAGCATAGGCGTTGCATTTACCATATGCTAAATTTTGTGTTTAATGCATGATAAGTGCGCAAAACGTAATACACTTTAGTGAACAGGCCCCTTAGTTTTGCATTCTCAAAGCTTTGTGCTTTAGTATTCATGGAGAAGTACTAACAGATAAATCAGGTACTATCTGCTTAGGATTCTGAAGATATGTCTATAAGTAATAAATGAAAAAAATGGATGAAATGAAAAGCTTTCCTAGACAATTTTCAAAGGCAAAATCTTTTCTTTGAGAACTAATGCCCATGGAGTTTCGAAAGCTGTCCCCTAAATAGACCTTTCAAGGCAAAAATCAGTTCCTGAAGCATATCTACAATGACGATAGAAAGAGTAGTGCTGCTTCGTGGGCGGCAAGATCTTCTTTGAAAGGGATTTTTTCCATTTGGTGGAAAGGAAACTCAACCCCAGTTAAAACTGAACCACCCTAATGTGTAATCGGGGCTACCACTTCTTATTTGAGGAAACATGCTTAATAATAGTAATATTTTATTTTTATCACCTTCTTGACTCTTGAAAGTAATAAGTTCTTCAAGCATAAAAAGAAATGAAAATCATCAGTTTGCCAAATGGATGAGGTTGGGAAAAATGATGTGCTATTTTCCTCGTGTATATCAATAAATATTTACGAATGGAAGATGTTTCTCATGAGGAGAAAATATTTTTTGTCCAAGTAATGAATGAATGGATTTGCTTCTCAGTTTTAAAGTTGCAAATGGAGAGAACCCAAAGGACACAAGTATATTTTACTTCTCCACCTTTCCTGTATCTGTTTGGAGTTTTATTTGAAATAATTCTTTGGAAATATCTTCATTTCAGGTGACTCACAGATGAAAGTAGTTCCCAGTTCACTGTGTTCAACCCACATCCAGGAAAATCTTCCTCAGACATATTTCCATCTTTATTGAATGCTAAATAAATACATAAAATGAGATGAAAACATGAGTACATGCTGGGAAAAACATAACATATGGGTGGAGGAGTAATTTTCTAAACATTTTTCCATGTGGACATGCAAAAAAGATCGTACATAAGATTCTTCCACTGTATACGCACACTGCTAAGGTGGCATGTACTTATACAGTACAGTTGTGGTCAACATTATCAGCACCTTCTCAGTTCAACCCCTTAATGTCTAATATCTCCTAAAAAATGAAGTGGCCAGTGAAATGGCTTTGGACTATATATGAACACACATTTGACACATAAAAGAATGAAATAACACAAGACAAATTAAAACAGGACATAGTATAAAAACTGGGAGAATGCTAGGACATGATTATTGTCAATTATAATAATGTGTTTTCACTCAACATATATCTTAAGAGTATGGATGTACTCAGAGCATTTCTGGTGGCTAAACTCTCATACGTTTCAATTAACAAATTCCTTCGTATCACAATGAGGAAGGTCTCAGACTCTACAGCACTGGTTTTAGACTTAAAATGTGTCTAACAGTGATGCCTGCTCGCATCAATGACCTTCCCCAATAAATATTTATTCAAATTTTATGTCGTACTTGAAATATTTTATGAGGTTATCTCTCAAAATGAATTAAACTTTTTTCAAAGTATGCTTATTAGGGAAATAAGTTAAGCGTACTTTGAAACAAGTTTAATTCATTTTGAGAGATAACCTTATAAAATATTTCAAGTATGACATAACATTTGAATAAATATTTTTTGGGGAAGGTCATTGATGTGAGAAGGTACCACTGTTAGACACATTTGAAGTCTAAAACCAGTGCCGTAGAGTCTGAAACCTTCCTCATTGTGATACAAAGAAATCTATTAATTGAAACGTATGAGAGTTTAGCCACCAGAAATGCTCTGAGTACATCCATACTCTTAAGATATATGTTGAGTGAATACACATTATTATAATTGACAAAAATATCACTCAAAGAATAGACCATACATAGTTGTTTTACTACAGGACATGATTATTGACACCCTTATAAACAATTCAAATCAGTTTGAATAGAAGAACCACATTCTCACTGCAGTAAAATTAGACGCATCTGTGATCAATTGTCATTATTCACATGACTTGAATCAACCAATGAATGTTGGCTCTATTATTTAAAATGGCCATATTCACTCCCTGTTCCAGTTTCACAATGGTGAAAACAAGAGAGCTGCTTGAGACTGTCAGAAAAACCATTTTTACCAAACATCAAACTTCAAAGGGGCACAAGGCTATCTCCAAAGACCTTGGTATTCCTGTGTCTACAATTTGCAATGTTATTAAGAAGCTTATGGAATTGTCAAGAACCTCCCAGGATGTGGCGGGAAGAGGAAAATCAATCCATATACAAAATTCAAAGAACTTAAGCCTGACCTGGAGCAATCTGGAGTAGTAGTTTTAACCCACACTGTATGACATGCACTAAACAAAGAAGGACTTCATGGGCAAAGGCCAAGGAGGACCCATTGCTGAAAGACAGACATAAAAAGGCACATCTTTTCTTTGCTCAAACCCACCTTGAGAAACCACAATCCTTCTGGGAAAATGTTCTGTGGACAGATGAAACCAAACTTGAGCTCTTTGGCAATGCAGACCAGCAATACATTTACAGTCAAAGAACTGAAGATTTAAGGTAAAAAAACATCCTTCCTACAGTTAAATATGGTGGAGATTCCAAAATGTTGTGAGCTTGTTTTGATGCCTCAAGAACTGGAGGTCTGGAACGTATTTAAGGAATCATGAAGTCAGAGGACTATCAAGATATTTTGGAGTGAAATGTGCTACCTAGTGTCAGAAATCTAGATCTGTGTTGAAAGTCATGGGTCCTCCAGCAGGACAGTGAGCCAAAACATACATCCAAAAGTACAAAAGAATGGTTAAAAAGGAAAAAAAACTTTAAAACTGGCCAACAATGAGTCGTAATCACAATCCAATCGAGAACCTTTGGAAAGAGCTGAAATCTGCCATTGGAAGAAGGAATCTTGGAAACATTTATGAGCTGAAACATATCACAGCTGAAAAGTGGGAGAAACTACCAACAGACAGATATACGAAGCTTATAGATGGCTACAAAAAATGTTTGGAGGCTCTCATCATTGCAAGGGTTATGCAACTAAATAGTAGAGAAGCGTATTAGTATTTAGTATTTTTCTCAGAAATTACTACATCTAAGTTGCACAGACATCTCTTTTTTGTTGTTTACCTTTGAACATACTAGTAAAATAGTATGATGACATACAGCTGGAATATTTCCAATTATTTCTCAAGATATTATGCACAACATATCTAAAATGCAAGGGTGCTATTAATGTTAACCAGAACTGCATATGCATCACATGTAGGCATTCCTGTGAGTACAATTGGGGGGAACAGGAGCAGAGTTTGCTTCTATTTTGTAAGCCCTGTTCATACTTTGGACATATGAAATGGGCATAGAGATGTTCAAAGCACAGAGAAGTCTCTAGATCCATTTTAGAAGCCAGGTCTGTGGACGACCAAGTCTGAACAGGAGCGTGGCAGAGGTATTCCCAGGATGGAGTCGTGTCTAAGTTTAGTCATGAGCACAGGAAAAGTGCTAGTTTTAGCTGAAAAAAGCTTCAGAGAGTGTAGAGAAGATAGCACACTATCATCCCCATTGCCCAGCATGTCAGTAGTGGGATTTGAACCCTGCTCCTTGCCCACTACTCAAACCATTAGGCTATTTTAGACAGCCAGGCTCTGAAATGCTCTTCAGCAGATGTCTATGTAAATGCTCCTGCAGACGTTCATATCGAGCACGTCCACGTTTGTGAAATCGTGTCTGCATCTGGATGTGCCTGCTTTTTTTCAGAAATGTTGGCTTAGACATCCCAGATCGCACTTGGGCATTCCTTCTAAACTTCCCTTCTGTACATTTTATATAGTGTACAAGTACACACATAGGAGGTAATTTTATGTACCTTTTTCGCACATAAAATGCTGATTACAAAATTAGGTGATGCCTAAAAGCACATATTTGTAGAGAAGGCATACTCAGGGAAGAAGTCTGGGCTGAGCATGGGAAGAGCTGCAATTTATGCAGGTATTTTATAAAATACACACATGTACTCCTGCTTTATGCACTAACATGTATGCTTACTCCTAAGCATGCCTTAATGGCTGCACTTCGAAAGCACTTGCAATATCTGCATGGCTGCAATTTCCACATTTTTATGCTGGGCACTGTTGTGTGTAACAAATTCTTAGCCGGGGCCCTTAGTTTCCTATCTCTGGTCCCAGAAGCAAGTGAAATGAAATGAGAACACAACATACATAGAGGTATACCATAAGAAAATCTGCTAAAGCTTTGGGAAGGCAGCCACAGACCCAAAAACCTGAACAGTCCCTTATTTATTTATTTATTTGGTTTTCATTTGTATACCACTACTTCCAGCGATCAGAAGTGGATTACTTTGCATGACAAACTTAATCTGCTTGTCCACAGCACTTTATTTTATTAGGAAAAACCCGCCACATTGTACATTTATTTGCATTATCACTCTGTGCCATGCTTTTTGAGTTGCCTATATCTACATGTTACAGGTCAGGCTAAACACTATGGGCCCAATATTCTTTTGGAATGGCTATGCATTGCTATGGCGCATAGCTTTCACTGCTGAACTATAACCCATATGGGGCCCAAGCATTGAATATCCGGGGTCACCATAGAGCCCACAAGCCCGCAGAAGCTAACTGGGCTGTGGCTCAATATTGCCACTGCCTAGTTAGCTCCCATGGGTAAAGATAGGCCAGCTTTTGCTGCGCCTATCTTTTATCCATGGGTATTAACTGGGCAGCAGTGCAAGATCACTGCTGCCTGGTTAGCGACCGGTGCCAACTCCATTCCTCCCCAGAACACCCACGACATGCCCCAATGCTACACAGTTAGCATCAGGGCGTGTAGCAGTTAATAGGGGATATTTTGTGTTAGTGCTGCTGAATATCCCTCTTAGCAGGAATTTCATGATTTACAGGTCTGTAAAGCATGTAATGCCTTTGAATATCGAGCCCTACATGTTGCTCACACTTAATCAGGAGAGCTTCCTACAAACATGAGCTTTCTATCTTGTCTCCCATGCAAAATGAAACCTTGATTGTCTCACTTATTCATAAACATCCGCTGTAATACTGACAGCATATTCAAAGCTGTTCTCACACTCTAAACTTTCCCCAAGAGATCCCAACCCACCCTTTCTACAGGCATCTAATAGGTTTTGCAAGAAGGTATTCTAGACATTTTGGGTTGTGGCCTGGAAGAGACAAAAATCTACACATGTATTCCACATTTCATATATGAAATGCATATTTAAGACCATAATTGCCCATGTGTAGATTTACACTTGTGCCCTGATTCAAATAGCTATTTGAAAAGTGCTCCTTTGCATCATCCCTTTTATAGGAGAGATTAAGATGTATACCCTTAATCTTCCAAAGTGTATTTCCCCCTCCAAATTAACGTGAATGTGTGAACGTGGCCGCAGACCCCCAGTTCATTGGTTGCCTCTCCACCACTTGCTCCGTCTACCCAGGAAGTGACGCGGCTGCGTTCACGTGGCCGCGGACCCTCAGGTACTCTCCAGACCTCGTGCATCTACTTAAAGATGCCTCCAGCGGTGCTTGTCCTGCCTCTGCTCCTCTCCTTTATGCTGTATTACTTGTGCTTTTGCTGTTTGCCCCTGCTGCTGAAAGTACTGTTGTTTGTCTCCTCCAGGTCATTGGTTGCCTCTCCACCACTTGCTCCGCCTACCTAGGAAGTGACGCGGCTGCATTCACGTGGCCGCGGACCCCCAGGTACTCTCCGGACCTCTTGCACATTCTTAAAGACGCCTCCAGTGGCACTTGTCACTGCGGCGGTGCATGACTTGGGCACACACCAAAGGAGGGCACCTAAGGAGCACGGCGTGCTCCTTAAGTGAGCTCCTTGAGGTCACTCTGAAGGCGTCACTTTCCACTGTAAACCCTCATTGTCTACTCTGCAGTTCCTCCTAATCCTACTCTATGCCTCTTCCACATCTGCTTCTTTCTCCTGACTCCAGGTAGGTCTGCACACCTATTCGCCTGTGTCTTATAACTCCTTAGACTTATCCGGCCAACTCCTGTGCTCTATGTCCACCATTCCTGTGGTATGGGGGCACCGACCCTCTCCCTCTCACTTCTGCCCAGTGACTAACAGTGCTCTTTTCTGAAATTTGTCAAATTTACGACCCTGTTTGCCCAACACCACTTTCATATGCTCTGCCCTTCCTTCCTTCCTTCCGCCTTCACTTAAATTTGGCACAGTAAATTGTAATTCACTACGATCTAAGTCTCTCCTAGTACAAGACCTTATCCTCCAAGAGTCTCTGGACATACTCTGTTTCTCTGAGACCTGGATAAAAGATGGCAAACAGCCCCCTTCTTGCCAGATGTTTACCCCCCCCCCTGCTTCTCTGCTTTCTCTGTCCCCCGTGTGGGATGGAATGGAGGCGGCATTGCTGTCCTCTATCATTCTTCTCTTTGTATATCTCAGGTTACCTCTTCCCTCCTGCAATATCCTGAATCCCTTCACTTCTGCCTCCAATCCTCTCCCCCTCTATCCATTTTCTTGTCCTTTGCTCTCCTTCACAATATTACTGACATCCCCCTACACTATCCTCATCTGATTGTGGTTGGAGACCTTAATATCTACTTTGACTGCCCTTAATCATTCTATTATCCCCTCCTTTCTCAATCTCTCAGCTTTTGGTACAGCCTTTTCCCTGGACTGATCACCATTGCTTGACATTCTTGCTTGACCCTCCTTCCCTCCAACCAGCCACTAATTTAGACTCTGCCTCCTCCGCCGCTTCCCCTGCCCCTTTATGTCACCATATTACTCCCCTTATCCTCCAGTGTTTCCCTCCTGCACATCAGCTTCTTCCAGACACCTTCTCTACTCTTTCTCCAAATATTCAGGCGTCCATCTGGACTTCCACTCTGTCTACCACCCTTGATCAGCTTGCACCCCTTCAGCCAGCTCAGCCCAAACACCCCTCTGTCAGACAGCCCTGGTTTCATGCTGGCCTGCGTCTTTTGCGTCGCCACCTTTGCCAAGCTGTACACACCTGGCAAAAGCACCACACCACTCACACCTTGGCAAAGTTTCATGAACAACACCAGCATTCCCGCTCCTCTGTCCACCAGGCTAAATTAACCTTTTTCTCTAATTCACTTCAGCTCCTAACCCCTTTAGACAGCTCTTCTCCGTGCTCAGATCCCTCACCTCGCTTCACTCTGACTCTTCCCCTGTTTCTCCTCACCCCATGCCCTCTCCTTCCAGCTTGTCATCATACTTTGCAACCAAGATTCTGGACTTGCGTGATGCCCTCCCTTTTTGCCCACCCCCTTTGTCCCCCCTCCATCCCCCTCTCCCTCTCCTCTCCCCTCCCTCTCTCATTGCTGGTCGGTTTTTCACTCTGTTACCAATTCAGAGCTTCTAACCTTCATTTCTTCAGCACGTAAGACCACTTGCCCTCTTGACCCCATCCCCTCCGCCTGGTTTGTTGAACCTTCCCTTATGTTCTTACTATGATCAACTCCTGTCTCTCTTCTGGATCCTTCCCTTCCCTCTGGAAACACGTACTGGTCCGTCCTATTCTAAAAAAATCCACCCTTGATCCTCTCATCCCAGCTAACTACCGTCCCATCTCCAACCTTCCCTTCCTTGCTAAGATCATTGAAATAACTGTTTTCTCTCAACTCTCCCAACACCTTCATTCCATAAACTTTTTGCATCCATGTCAATTGGGTTTTCGTCAGGGACATAGCACTGAGACGGTCTTAGTAGCACTCCTCAACGATCTTCACTCTTCACATGACAGAGGTGATATTTCGGTGGTGGTTTCTCTTGACCTTTCCACTGCCTTCAATCTAGTTGATCATTGTCTCCTCCACTCAAGTCTTCGGGACGCTGGTCTCAGGGGAACTGTCTATCACTGGTTTCACTCTTTCCTATCCTTCTGCTCTTTCTCTGTGGCCTCACCCACTGGTCCATATCACTCTTCTGCTCCTACCCCCTCCCCTGCGGTGTTCCTCAAGGATCGGTCCTGGCTTCTCTCTTGTTTAACCTTTTTCTTGCACCTCTTGCCCTCTGTATCCAACAATCAAGTCTCTCAGCTTTTTTCTACGTCGATGACATCATCATCCTACATCACACTAGCCCCCTCCATCCGGATCTTGCTCCTTTACATTCCTGCCTCACTCTCGTAGCAAGCTGGCTGTCTTCAAATTGCCTTCACCTTAACCTGACTAAAACTTCCTCTACATGGTTCACCTTTGAGAGCCCCTGCCCCTCACTTGCACCCTCCATTGGTAACTCCACAATTCCCTTGGTTTCTTCTTTCTGCTATCTCGGGGTCCTGCTTGACTCCAATCTTATTTTCACGGATCATATCTCCCACCTTGCCAAGACATCATATTTCTTCCTACACCAAAAACGTTCTATCCATCCTTTTCTTTCCCCCTCTGCCTTGACTACCCTTACTCTAGCCACAGTTATTTCTCGGCTTGATTTCTGCAATTCTGTTTTCACAGGTATCACTCGCACTCAGTTACGTCGCTTACAATTATTAAAAAACACCGCAGCCAGGATCATCACTCGCTCTTCTTGTAGAGATCATGTTACACCACTGTTGTTTCACTTACATTGGCTTCCTATGGAATTTCATGTTCACTTTAAGGTTCTTACTCTAGTGCACAGAGCTATCTATACCCACACACCACAGTACCTCACCGACCTCCTTCACTTTCACATTCCCATACACAGTCTCCGCTCCATTCACGTCAACCGCTTTCATCTTCCTTCACCCTCACGCGCACATCTTCAATCCACCTGCCACTCTGCTTTTTTCTTCCACGGTCCTGCCCTTTGGAATTCTCTACCCACGCCACTCTGACTAGAATCAAATTACTCTACTTTCTAATCTCAGCTGAAAACCCACCTATTCACCACTACATACAACCTCCCAGTCTCTCATAACTGACCTGATTTATTTATGTTCATCTACAATCTCTTCTTTATGTATTGTCTTTATGCTCGCTGCTATTTCCTCTTTTCCGTTAAAATTGTAGTTCTCTTTCTTTCTTCTGGCCTTTGTGCCACTATTTGATTGTTAATATGACTGTGCTGTGAGGGCTTGTGTGCATTAGTGATGCTGAGAGCTAAACTATCAGTAGTTTAACTACTGGCAGGGTCTCCCAAGATGGACAGGTCTCAGCTGAGGTGCCAGACCAAGACAAATAACCCATCTGGGCAGCAGCAGAATGGGGTAGTGTTCACAGTGGAGGATCACATTTCTGTGACAATGGCAACAACACCAAACTTAAACTGCGCAGAGGAAAGGCCCGGCAATCTACTTCTGTATATTGCCATGAAAACCCAATGGATAGTTACAACAAAACAAATTGTGCTATAATGCTGGAAGATGAGACCCTCAGGTCAGAAGGCACTCAACTAGCTACTGGGGAAGAGCTGAAGACTTTTCAGAATAAAGCCATCATTTATTATGTGGTTGGATCAAAGCCCTTGGGACGTCTGACTTCTGATGTAGCTGCGCATGAAATGAGAGTCAGAAGCTGTAAAGATGTTTTACACATTGGAAATATGGAACGTACAAAGCATGAACCAAGGGAAGATGATGGTGGTCAAGAATGAAATGGAACGTGTACAACTTGATCTGTTGGGTGTCAGCGAACTGAAATGGACTGGCATTGGGCACTTTGCATCAGATGATCACATGGTCTACTATGCTGGAAATGAAAGACAAAGAAGAATGGTGTTGCATTTATAATAAAGACGAAACTTGCAAGAACAGTAATGAAATACAATGCAGTCTGAAAACGCTTAATCTCTATTCGTCTACAAGAAATGCCTATCAACACAACTATAATTCAAGTATATGCCCCAACAACAGCTGTAGAAGAGAATGAAATTGAAGAATTCTATGAACAAGTACAAGCTGAAATTGACAGAACATGCAAACAGGATATCCTGATAGTCATGGGTAACTGGAACGCAAAAGTGGGCAACAAAGAAAAAGGCAAAGTAGTTGGAAAATATGAACTTGGCAACAGAAATGAAGCTGGAGAAAGACTGATAGAATTCTGCAAGACCAACGATCTTTTCATCTCAAATACCTTCTTCCAGCAACACAAGCGGTGACTGTACACATGGACTTCACCCAATGGATTGCATAAAAATCAAATTGCCTACATCTGTGGAAGTCAACGATGGAAAAGCTCAGTAACATCAACAAAGACAAAACCTGGAGCTGACTGTGGTACAGATCATCAACTACTAGTATGAAAACTCAAGCTAAGGTTGAAAAAGAGCAAACCACTAATGAATGCAGCAAAATATGACCTTGGGAATATACCCCTGGAATTTAAAGACTGCCTGCAAAATCAATTTTCTGCTTTAGATACAAATGACAAAGCTAAAGAAGAGTTATGGAATGACATCAAGAAGGTTGTTTTGGAAGAAAGCGAGAAGTCTCTACAAATTTTTTTATTTTATTTAAAGGGTATTTGTATCCCGCCTTATCCTTTAATCAAGGCGGTAAGCACAGCAAGCAATCAGTGTAAGTGTTGTGTGTCAGGTGAGCTTTATGTACAGTGTGGGTGTGGGTGTGCGAGTGTTTTGATTTGGGTGAGCTATTTACAGTGTGCGCTATGTACAGTATATACATGGGTTTCTGGGTCCAGGCTTGGTGGTTTCCGTGAGCTGTCATTAGTCCAGATTGGATCCGGTTTGTAGATTCAGGTTAAGCATTTGGGCCGTAGTGATCTATGAAGAGTACAGTCTTCATGTGTTTCCGGAAGTCCTTCAGATCTTCAGTTGATCGTAGGTCGTGAGGGAGGGAGTTCCATATTGATGGGGCTGCCAGGGAGAGTGCCCTTTGTGTGGTGGCTTTGCATGCTTTTGTGTAGTTGTTTGGGGTGCTGATTGTGTCTGTTGTGGCTTTTCTTCTTGGTCTGAAAAAGGTGAAAAAGCAAAAATGGCCAAAATGGATGACAGAAGAAACTCTGAAAATTGCCCAGAAACACAGAGAAACTAAAGCCAGAGGAGAAAGAAAGACAATCGCAGAACTCAACAGAGATTTCCAACCTGCAGCAAGACAGGACAAGGAAAAGTACTACAATGACGCATGCAAGGAAATAGAAGCAGAAACTATTAGAGGAAGAACAAGATCGGCTTTCCTAAAGCTACAAGCGTTAAAGAAAAAGTTCCAGCCTCGAATTGGAATGTTACAAGATGATCAAGGTTCTATGTTGAATGATGCTGAGAAGATCAAAAAAAGGTGGAAGGAATATATAGAGTTTTTAAATGATAAAGATCAAGTGGACCAACAGCCGTTTCAAACTGTACCTTATGATCGGGAACCATTGGTGATGAAAGAAGAAGTTGAAGCACCATTGAAAGCCTTATCAAAGAACAAAGCACCAGGCATTGATAGCATTCCCATAGAAGTATTACAGAAATCTGATGCAGCTGTTACCGTACTTACAAGGCTCTGCCAAGAAATATGGAAGACAACATCATGGCCAACTGACTGGAAAAGATCTGTGTTTATACCAATACTAAAGAAAAGTGGTCCAACTGACTGTGGAAATTATCGCACAATCGCTCTAATCCCACATGCCAGCAAGATTCTACTGAAGATTATTCAAAAGAGACTACAACCATACCTGGAACAAGAGTTACCTGAAGTGCAAGCATGGTTCAGGAAAGGGCGAGGAACGAGAGACATCATTGCAGATGTGAGATGGATCCTTGAAAATACTAAAGAATACCAAAAGGACATCTATTTGTGCTTTATCGACTACAGAAAAGCTTTTGACTGTGTAAACCATGAGAAACTCTGGGCCACATTAAGAAGCATGGGTATACCAGAACACCTGATCGTTCTCTTGCACAATCTATACATTGATCAGGAAGCAACAGTTCGAACGGAACAAGGAGAAACAGAATGGTTTAAAATAAGCAAAGCTGTAAGACAAGGCTGCATACTTTCCCCCTACCTGTTTAATTTATATGCAGAACAAATCATCAGAGAAGCACGATAGTATGAAGACAACAGAGGTGTGAAGACTGGGGGAAGACTCATCAACAACCTTCGCTATGCTGATGATACCACATTACTGGATGAAAGTGAAGATGATCTGAAACATTTGCTTCTCACAATCAAAGAACATAGTCTCAAAATGGGCCTGCATCTTAATGTAAAGAAGACAAAGATCATGACAACTGGCATAATCAACAGGTTCATCATTGAAGGAGAAGAAATTGAAATTGTGAACAACTTTAACCTACTTGGATCATCAATCAAGAAGCAACAAGCAGTCAAGAAATCAGACGATGCATTGCTCTTGGCAGAATGGCTATGAAAGACCTAGATAAGATTCTCAAGAGCAGAGATGTCTCTCTCCATACAAAGATTCGACTTGTTCAAGCCATGGTATTTTCAATAACATCATATGGATGTGAAAGCTGGACAGTGAAAAAAGATAGACAGGAAGAAAATTGATGCCTTTGAATTATGGTGCTGGCAGCGAATACTGTGTATACCATGGACTGCCCGAAGAACAAACCAGTCGGTACTAGAGGAGATCAAACCTAAGCTTTCTTTAGAAGCTCAGATGACAAGACTTCGACTTTCATACTTTGGACACATCATGCGAAGAGGGAGATCATTAGAGAAAGACATCATGCTTGGCAAGATAGAAGGTCAACGCAAAAGAGGAAGGCCAGCAATGAGATGGATCAATACAATAACAGCAGCTACGGGTACCAGTCTGTCAACAATGAGCCGCCTGACTAAAGACTAAACGCAATTTAGGTTAGCTATCCAGAGGGTCGCCATGAGTCGACTCCGACTCAACGGCACTTAACAACATGACTGTAAACCGCCCTGATGTCATAAAGGGCGGTATATCAAATGCAAATAAACTAAACCAAACTAAACGTAAAACAAGATGAAAATAGAGTTCTCTGTACTTAGTGTTATGTACACACCTGGGGGTCTTTTATTAATGGATGCTAGCTGGCAGATCGTGTTTTGGCACTCACTGATGGCCAGCTGGAGCACACATTGCCGTGCTAACTATGCAACCCACATTAGGGTCATGAGTGGGTGGGTTAAGCACAGAGCTGTTAGTGCTGGGTTCATACCACAAGCTAACTGTATAAGTGCAGATTCACCTCAATAGGTGGAATTAAGTGCACCTGTGTTAATGCAGCCCACATTAGGGGAAAGTGTTCCACATTAACTGCCAGGGAAACAATTTCCACATCCCCAAAAGTTAAGACAGTGATGCTGCACTTAAAGTAACATAGTTACAGCACTTTTGGCGCATTACTGAAGGTGGAACAACCTAGCGCCTGTTATTAAAAGGGCTCCATCTAGGTTTCCAAATAGCCAAAATACATGTGCAAGTGCCGACCTTTTACATGTGGCTGTTGTGTAATGCCAGGCTTCCCGCATCCATTTTTCCCACATGCAACTTTGTGAAACGGCTCCTCCCACTGCACATGGATGTGTATTTTAGAAACAGCTCCACATTTAGCAAAGCCATGCTAAAATACTGATGGAATCGAGTACATCCTAACCTTGACGTCTCAATTTTGACCTCCATGTTTTTCTAAAATGTGCCTTCCTATGTCTTTATAAGACAGATGAAAAGTAGGTACCTTCCTGTCCTATTAATCTAAATACTTTGTAATAAAATCATTTATGTGTTTGCTCGATTATTTACATTTGATGAAACACCTTACTACAGAAATCAAGACATGGTACAATTTAAAAATATGTAAACCTAAAAACAACTCATCAATATTCATTACCCTACCCCAAATAAACATTGTTCTGTATAAAATTCCTTGAAAAAACAACATATGTTGAGCCACTCTTGTTATATTTCACCTCAATCCTAATGCAAAAAGCCACGTTTTCACTCATTTCTGAATCCTCAAATATTTTGTTTCTTCATAAATTGAAACAGCATATTCCACAATTGTGGAGCAAAAAATGCAATTGATCTCCATCTGGCTCATTGCAATTGCATATGCAAAGGGAAACTCAACAATAATTGTTGTAAAGAACGTAAAAGTCTACTGGGCTCATAAGGAGTCAATAGATCAGCCAAATATTGAGTTTTACTTGAATGTACTGCCTTGAAGACAAGGCAGAGAGTTTTAAATCTAACCCTTTTCTCCAGTGATAGCCAAGATAGTGAAGTAAAATGGGCGTAATATGATCATGAGATTTCTTCCCTTTCAGTAGTCGTGTTGTCATACTTGTAAATAACACAATTGCTTTCTTGGCATCCCTGAATACAAACAATTACATTAAACTAGTCAATTACTAATCATGGTATGGACCACTGGAGTGGAGTTGTAATCATAGAAAAATAATTTCACCCACCAAAGTAGAAATAAACTCATAAAAGCAGTTCAACTTTTGAAATGGATTCTTCAAAATTCAACTATGCAGTGATAACGTGGAATTTTCACACAGTAGTAGCAGCTAACACCTAAAAAATGCAGACATGAGGAGATTTTCTGCCATGTCTGCATTTTGCATGTTACCAACTGGTTTAATCAGGATTAGGGCGAAGATAGGAGGAGAGTAGATGTGTCTGCAATGGGCAATTTCCATGGATGCTAGCATCCCATGGTAACTGCCCAAATTTGCAGTTATTGCAGAAGCAGCTAAAGTGTACATGAGTGGGCGGTGATAACAGCATCTGTGAGGTCAGCCACCCATGATCCCTGAGCTAACTCTGTGGAATCCGCAGGAGAAACGCTGGGAACTCCCCCTATGGTTACTGCAGGACTTTTGCAGCTATCGCAGGCTTTTTGCAGCTAATGCTGGGCGTCAACTGCAAAAGCCTAATGCAGTCCTGTGCCAACCTTCAAGGGCATCTCACAATAAAAAGTGACATCTTTAATTCTCCTTCCTTCCAACTAAACCTGGCTAAGTTTTAATCTATGCTGTTTGAACTACCTAACCAAACTCTTCAAACAAACATTTAATACAGCTTCCCATTTCTCTGTGTAAATGA
Organism: Ichthyophis bannanicus; assembly: GCA_033557465.1. Classification (NCBI taxonomy): domain Eukaryota; kingdom Metazoa; phylum Chordata; class Amphibia; order Gymnophiona; family Ichthyophiidae; genus Ichthyophis; species Ichthyophis bannanicus. The sequence goes on along the minus strand of CM066032.1, from coordinate 362,868,936 downwards.
ATCACCAGTCTGATATCACCAGCAAATAGATGACACTTAAATTCAAATGAAATAACTGGACCCAAAAAATAGTAAACAAAATGGGAGAAACTGTAGACTCTTGGGGTAGTCCACAGTTCAAATTACTCTCATAGAGTTCACATATAAATATACATGTACACATTTGCACCTGCTTCAGAGCAAATGTAACTCTGTGCAGGGCCATACCAAGGGCTTGGCTGTTCAAACACAAGAGGACTGTGAAAAATTGCAAGAGGACCTTGATAAATTGGAAGACTGGACATTCAAATGGCAGATGAAATTTAATGTGGACAAGTGCAAAGTTATGTACCTAGGAAAGAACAACCCACATTAGGAACTACCAGCCAGGAAAAAGATTTAGGTGTCATCATGGATATTAAGTTGAAACCCTCTGCCCAGTGTGGAGCAGCAGCCAAGAGAGCAAATAGAATGCTAGATATCATAAGGAAAGGAATGGAGAATAAAACCAAGGATATTATAATGTCTCTGTATCATTTCCATGGTGTGACTGTACCCTGAATATTGTGTGCAATTGTGGTCACCATATCTTAAAAAGTATATAGCAAAATTAGAAAAGGTACAGAGAAGAGCCACCAAAATGGTAAAGGGGATGGAAGGATACACCTATGTGGAAAGGCTTTAAAGGTTAGGGCTTTTCAACTTGGAAAAGAGAAAGCTGAGAGGAGATATGATAGAAGTCTATAAATTAATGAATGGAATGGAGCAGGTAAACGTAGATCAATTGTTTACACCATCAGAAAGTAGAAAGACTAGGGGGCATGCAATGAAGCTACAACATAACCCATTTAGGACTAATTGGAGACAGTATTTTTTCACTCAAAGCATAATCAAACTCTGGAATTCGTTACCGGAAGATGTAGCAAAAGCTGTTAGTGTAGCTGGTTTAAAAAAGGTTTGAGCAAGTTCCTGGAGGAAAGGTCTGTAAGCCATTTTTAAAGAGGACGCAGGAAATCCACTGCTTGCCTAGGACAAGCATTGTTTGGAACCTGTTTTGGGGAAACTGCTAGGTACTTGTGACCTGGATTGACCACTGTTGGAAACAGGATAGTGGGCTTGATGGACCTTGGACTGACCCAGTATGAAATTTCTTGTGTTCGTAAGGGCTGCGCGTACAGTGTGGCCACCCAGGGCACAAGCAAAGAAGGGGCACTAATGTCCTCACTGGGCTTCCAGAAAGCCTGATAAGAGTGAGTTCCTGCATTCAGCTGAATGGGGTGAAGGGCATCAGGCATTATTAAATTAATGAACGGAGTGGAAGGGGTAAATGTAGATTGATTGTTTACTTTATCAGAATATAGAAAGACTAGGGGACATGCAATGAAGCTACAGGTAAACTATTGAAGACTAATAAGAGAAAATATTTTTTCACTCAACGTGTAATCAAACTCTGGAATTTGTTACCGGAGGATGTAGTAAAGGCTGTTAGTGTAGCTGGGTTTAAAAAAGGTTTGGACAAGTTCCTGGAGGAAAGGTCCATAAACCATTATTAAGAGGGAACCCAGGATATCAATGCTTGACTCAGTACAAGCATTGCGGAACCTGTGTCTCTTGGGGAAACTGCTAGGTACATATGACCTAGATTGGCCACTGTTGGAAACAGGATACTGGGCTTGATGGACCTTGGTCTGACCCAGTATGGCATATCTTATGTTCTTATGTTCTTATGTTCACGCAAGTCGCACAGGGTGTATTTCTAGCTTGGTACAGTCCTGACACTGTGTGTCAGTATTTCATGCTTGGGGCTGATTCTGGGTGTCTATTTTGTAAAGGTGCACAGGCGCCTATGTTGTCTTTATAAAATAGGCTTAAAATAGATGCCTTTTTTGGACTTCTCGCATATGTGTCTTCTCATAAAATCAGGCTCAGAAATTCTATATATATATTTTTAAATGTCACTCTTGTCCAGAAATATCAATTTAAATAGAAATTTCAATATAAATTAGTTGCCCATTCCCTATCCTTATAGTTAAGTGGAATTTAGTATAAATTATAATGCTACTTTCTTTTCTGTTTTTGTTAGGTCGTTTTTACTACCTGATACATCCAGCGAAGCTGACCTACGAGGAAGCTGTCCATGCCTGTCTCAACGATGGATCTCAGATTGCGAAAGTGGGACAGATGTTTGCAGCTTGGAAGCTCCTTGGCTATGATCGTTGTGATGGTGGCTGGCTGGCTGATGGCAGCGTGCGGTACCCTATTTCCAGGCCCCGAAAACGCTGCAGTCCTGATGAGGCCGCAGTGCGTTTTGTAGGTTTCCCAGACAAAAAGCACAAGTTATATGGTGTTTACTGTTTTAGAGCATAGACTGAAATTTCCTAGAGCACAACCATATTAAAAATGCATTCAAAACATGTGAAAGATTTGTTTTCAAAATGAACTCATGCAAAATTACCAAAACTGTGATAAATCTTTTTTACTTACTGTAAAGTTCATTTTTCATAAATCCAAATTATTAATTTGTTTTAATGTTTAGATTGTTCTTGTAAAATAATCATTCAATGGCTAGGATAAATATAATTTTGACAGAAGCTCTGTGTAAAGAAGCTTTAAAACTAATGGGCATGGTTATTAATCTGCAGGAAGGTTTGAAGCCTACTGCTCATTTAGGGCTAAAACAAAATGCATGGCATGTGCAAAGCCTTTGCGGTACATGCAGAGGGCATGCCCGGAATCTGCCCTGCATTTAGTGCACAGGGCAGGCACATACCACACAAGAGCTGTGTTACCTGTAGTAGCAGACAGCATAGGTGTGCCCAAGCTATCTGCAACTGCATGCAACATGGGCCCGATGCTGGCTCACTCCTAGAAACAGCGGCAAGGTCTACTGGAAGCCATTAGGCCATATTAGGTAGCCCACCTTTCCAATCTTCCCAAACCTGTTCCATAGATCTGGCTATCCTCCCAGTCTGAGCACTCCCCAATCCAAATAGAACAAAGCCCCTGATCCCCCACCAGATGCGCCTCCTCCGATCCTTCTCCCAGTACCATGTTGGTAATGAAGCAGGCACTAGATCTCCCCGATCATGCCCCTCCTCACCACAGTGGCAGCCAAACCATCCCTCACCCTCACCACATCCTCCTGAACACCTCCTCTAAGCACTTAACCCACTGAAATCCCTATTGCTTAGTGGATGAGGCAGAAGCGATCCCCCTTCCTTCTGCTGTGTTGTCGCCCGGGTGAAAAATGATGAATCCAACTCCTAATAATACTCTCGTGGAAATACCAAGGTGGGGAAGGACCATTAGTGGTGGGGTCCAATGCCTACCCCATTACCAATATAGTACAATAGGAGAGGGATCGGGGGGGGGGGGGCATCTGGTGGGGATCAGAAGGAGGGAAGCAGTGATGGGTTTGAAGGGGTGCAATCAGTGGAGATCGGGAGCTTTGTTCAATTGGAGGGGATCAGACCAGGAGGTGGCCAGATTTATGGAATGGGTTTGGGCAGAGAGGGAGTGTCAATTGACCTAATAACTGTCAAAGGCGCTTGCAGCTCTTCCTCATTTGCGGCCTGCATGGGTGTGCCAGAGGCCGCTCTACCGGCAGTCTGGTAGAGCAGTTGTATTTAACGCCACATCTTCAGGTGGTATTTTATGTAGTCGCGCCATCAACAGTTATGACAGCTAGTGCGTGGCAACATCCTGCACTCTGGATGTCACCGGCTGGCACACCCACTCTCCACCTTTACCCTGCTCATTTCCCTCCCCTTTGCACACAAGGTGGATACCGTGGGATTAACCCCTCACTGTCTGTTTTGCGTGCATGCTATTAGTGCGGCTATGAGCATGCGTGTTATTGCACTCTCAAGCTCACGTTAACAGTTAGTATAGCTTAGTAAACATGCCTTTAAGATGATTCAGCTGCATATTAGCCCAGCAAAATATAGGTTTGTGAATGGGGCATGCAATAGCTTCATGATTGCTAGGTCTAAATTAAACAATGCAAGGCTAATCAGAGAAAACTTTCACAGGCATACTTTCTTTTATAAATGCACTGGGTTCATCAGATGGTTTCACATCATCAGCTGAGCAAGGCAGAGCAAATTCTGGTTTTGCTTTATTGCATGCATAGATTTGTAGTTCTAATTTCCTATTGATTTCCCTAATCAAAATAAGACTAACAAGTCTGTGCATCCTTTGGGACAACAGCAGAATTGACTTAGCCTGTTTCTGATGACATGGAGCCATTTGGTAATCTCCACTGCGAGACACACCATGGAAAGGAAATTTGAATGGAAGTTTTGAAATAAGGTGGAATCATATCTTCACAACCGAAATCCCATAACATTTTTAAATTTTGTTTTGTCATGGTTTTTTTTTTTTTACTTTTTCTTTTTTTTTTTTACATAAATGTCACTTTGTAACAGGGTAATGTTTAGCAAACAGGCTTTGCGATTTACTTCCAAAATATTTTTATTAGTTGCCTTTCCTTTATTCGTATAAAAGGAGGAAAAGAGGAACTCTCAAGGAACCCAGGCAAATAAAATAAGTGACAACTCTGCAATAGTTAAATGTTTTCTATCATGCATGAAACATTGATGAACATGTGAATAATTAATCTATGACTGAACCCTTCTTTTTGTTTAATTCAAATGATGGATGCCTTGGCAAGTGTTATATTCCCTTTCAGTAGTTTTACTGAGTTATTTTTAAACTTTCCAATTCAATTGTATAGTGGCACTTAGCAACTACTCAGGGCAGTTTTATAGCTGAACTGCTGGACAGGAAAAGAGAACATTTTAGTAGTTTCATTTCACATTAGTTTTTGAATCCCTTTTGTCTATTGTGTCTGTTAATGTTATGGCTATTTAATATTTTGTTCTCATTCATGCTTTGAAAAAGATGTACTTTGGGAAATCTTATGAAAGCAAATAAACTCACTATAAATGTTATGGTAATGGCAATGTTTAAACAACTGTTCCCGACTAGCAAGAAACAACTATGCCTCCTACCTCTGTACATAATGTTAAAAGAATGATTTGTAACTATCTGATAATTATAGATTAAGAACCCCACAAATAAAAGTGAAAGAAATATGGCCAATTATATGACTGTGAAAAAAAATAGCCAGGTCGATATTTAAACTGCACGGTCGTATTTTTTTTATAAAATGCCAGCAGCAGTCTTTTAATAATATGCGTGTATTCAGTATCGCTATCCAGAGAGTGGGAATATTTGATCCGCTATCTGAGTAACTGTCCAGATAAATTTAGGATGGCTTCTTTGCTGTGCTAAACTTATACGAAGAGCAGATTGAATATAGCCACGCTCCAGAGAGCTAAGTGCAATGCACAGCAGATAGTCTAGGGCAGGGGTGGGCAATTCCGGTCCTGGAGGGCCGCAGACCAGTCAGGTTTTCATGATGTCCCTAATGAATATTCATAGCCTATTTCCATACAATGGAAGGCAGTGGATGCAAATAGATCTCATGAATATTCATTAGGGACATCATGAAAACCTGACTGGTCTGCGGCCCTCCAGGACCAGAATTGCCCACTCCTGGTCTAGTGATATTCGTTGACATTGCCCTTACCGTTAGTGCCACCTTAGACAATTATACAATTCATTAGTTCCCTAGATAAGTGCCTTTGAATATCGTCCTGAGCCATTTTGCCAGCAACGGATAAGGCTGTAGATTTAACCCAATCTACAAGGTGCTTTATTATGCTTACAGTGCTTCTTAAAGATTGTTCCCATTTTCTTATACTCTTTGCTTCTCTATGTTATGTTTGTGATACTTCCCTAAGTTCCATTATACTTTGTAAATTATATTTTACAATCTCCATCACTGACACCATCAGGTATATAGATGAGATGAGGCGGTATTATCCCACTATGACACAGCTGGTATGCTTTCATGAATGTTAGTGTGTGTATTGTATTTCACACACCTACATATGCAAATAAATGTATGTTTCCTGAGTTGACTATGGTGCATTGAAGACCAAGAGGTTTTCTATATAGTTTGAATTATCTATGTGTGAAAGATACTGTGCATATTAACACTGGTATTTGATGCCCCCCCCCCCCAAAAAAAAGAAAAGTTTATAACATCTTCATAAAAGGAAACTCATTCAACTTACACCTTGAAGTCTCTTTCAAATGTTTTTGCCATATATACACAGAGGGGGTCATTCCGAGTGGTAGTTTCGTGGGGATATACTTATGGGTCAGATATATATCCCCGCTAAACATCTAGGTCTGATTTAGGCTCCAAAGCTCCCCGCATGTATAGAGGAGATGTGCGTGGAGCTCTGGACGGGTGCAGGCCAGAGGTGGAGTGAGGATGGGCTGGAGGCGTGACCCTGACTCCAGACGTACAGGGCCGATTCTGGTCGCAGCCCTGTACATCCGGGGTCTCTGATTTAGACAGGAGACTTATTCTACCTCAGAGTGGAATAAGTCCTCCTGCCATAGCCAGACAGCCACAGAGGGGCCAGGTGGCAAGGTAGGCAGCTCCATGAGGTTCTCTGCAGGCCCTATTGGGGGTCAGGTGACTGGTAAATCAGCCTTTGCAATCACCGCAGAGAATCGGGATTTCTGCATGGCATCCCTGTGCCACGGCAACGGGATGCCACAGCACTGGCCGCCATGCCGAAGCATTGGGAAGCCTAGATGGGGAGGGTTTCCTGTATGTACAGCAGCACAGAATCAGGGCACGGCCAGCAAGTCTAGGCCCGTTGCACCCAATTCTAATTCCGTGGGGAAATATAGCTCCCACAGGTTCACGATCAGGTACAGATCTGGCTTATCCAGATTCTGGTCATTCAGATGAGCCAGACATGCCCCAGTGGTAATCGGGCCCATAGCTAAAAACTCCTTTCTCTGTGAAAACTGGGCCCTCCAACTTTCTTTTCATCATTTTATATTTCAACAGGGGTATTTATAGTTTATAAGGTATGATCAAAAAGTAATGAGACTTGTGCTAACACAAGAAGTAAGAGGTGGGGCTGATAAGTCTCTGGACTTGTAACAAAACAGAAAGTTCTGGAGGTCCGAATGATCTCTCTGCAGTTTCGTTTTATTTCTGCCAAATAAAATGAAACAGAACTGTGCACCGAACTGAAGTGTGCCTGTAGCTTTCTGTTTTGTTTCAAGGCCAGAGACTTATTAGCCCCCCTCGTAGAACACTGACAGTTATTGCACTCGATCTCCTTCAAAATAGTCCCCTTCTGAGAAAACACATTTCTTCCAGCGTTCCTGCCACTGCTGGAAACAATTCTGAAATGCCTCTTTCATTTTGCTGTGAAACTGCTGTGTTGAATTTTGCTTAATGGTCTCCAAGTCATCAAATCTCCTTCCTTTCAGTAGTAATTTCCATTTTGGAAACAAGAAAAAGTCACAGGGTGCGAGGTCAGTTGAGTACAGAGGCTGACAGACTTGCTTGATTTGGTGTTTGGCCAAGAACTGTTGGACAAGATGTGATGCGTGAGCTGGGGTGTTATAGTGATAAAGCAACCATTCACCATTCCTGTGCAATTCTGGCCTTTTACGATGAACTGCATCCCTCAAACGAGTCAGAACTTGGAAGTAGTACTCCTTATTGATGGTTTGGCCTTTTGGAGCATACTCATGATGCACAATACCCTGATTATCAAAGAAAACGGTGAGCATGACCTTGACATTGCTCCTCATCTGACGGGCTTTCTTGGGTCTGGAAGAGTTTGAGTCTTCCATTGTGAGTATTGTGCCTTAGTTTCTGGGTCATAACCATTAACCCATGATTCATCACCAGTAATAATCTTTTTGATGAAATCTAAGTCATTTTTGATACATTCTAACAACTCCCAGCCTTCAGACCATTGATCATCTTTTTGTTCAGGGAACAGGAGTTTTGATACGAATTTTGCAGATACACTTCTCTTCCCCAAATCGATAGTAAGAATGGACTATACCAACCCAAAACTGATGTACATGTCCTCAGCAAGCTCCCTGATAGTCCATCAATGATTTGAGTGTATTGCAGCATACACTGTTTCAATTTTGCCTTCATTCCAGCTCGTGGATGGCCTTCTAGAGCGCTCGGCACTGTCAACACTTTGGCGGCCCTTTTGGAAACGTTTATACCAGTCATAAACATAAGCATGACTCATGCATTCATCACCATATACTTGATGTAACTTGCCGTAAGTCTCTGCACGAATTTCCAAATTTCTAGCAGAATTAAATGCAAATTTGCTGTTCAATCTTTTGCCTCATCGTAAATGTGACTAACTGCTTTTACACGATACCAAACATCACATTATTTAAAAAAGTGCACATGTGCTGCAGCCACGCTACACTCTGCACATGCAGAGCACATAACTAGGTCACTTAGTAGCATCGTCATGCGACGTACTGTTGTATAACTACATAATAAGTCTCAATACTTTTTGATCACACCTCATTTAGTTTATTTGGATTTGATATTCCACTTAAGGTAGTTTACAGTATAAGTATAAAGATACAGAAAGGAAAAGAACCACAAAATGTTGACAGGAAAGAGGAGTAAGGATAGCGGCAGAGAGCTCTGGAACAGCAGGTCAGCCTGGAAAATCTCCCCCCCAAGCCAAAGGCTCCCTAAACAGGACGGTCTTAAGAAAGGTTTTAAATTTTTGGAAGTTGTCCTCCAGGTGAACAGGTGCTGGAAGGTAATTCTAATGAGAGGGTGAGATAAAGTAGAAGGCAGAGTGCCTTGTGCGCTCATATTTATTTATGCATGCTTATATACCGCCTTTCATAAATCAAGGCAGTTTACATTGAACTCAAAAATGTGTTATAACATACATGCTTTACATGGAACATTATAACAAGTGAATAGTAATCATTGAACAATGAGGAAAAAATAGTAATTAAACATAACTAGATATAACAACGAACTAATTACGTAATGTATTTGAGTAGATGTAGCTTGATATTAGATGTAGCTTGATATTGAGCCTTCGAAGGTGGCAGAATGACTAATCTATTGCCATGTAGGGAGCATAAGCAGCAGGGGGGAGGGGCATATGGGATCACCAAATTGACCAGGTGTACAGGTGCATGACTATGTAGGTACTTGTGAAGGTTAAGACTTTGTGCCGGATCTGAGCCGAGACAGGTACTGGATCATGAGGGGGGTGACATGGTCATACTTATTTGCTTGAAAGAAGATACGAATGGCTGTGTTTTGGATGGACTGCAATTTCTTCATTAGCAGAGATTCCTGAATAGACACTGTTGCGGTAATCCAGTCAAGCAATGACAGTGCTGAGGTAACTGAAATTTGAGCAGGAAGGTCAAGGAATAGGCATAGGGCACGAAAGTGACAGAGGGCTCCAAAGGAGGTTTTAACATCCTGTCTGACTTGGGCAGAGAAGGAGAGCTATTTAGTTATTAGGCATGCTATAAGTGGATGTAAATAAATAGAAAATAAACGACATATTTGCTGAGAATAACACTGAGATGATGCCTAAGAGAAAGGAGCAGAAGACTTCTCTGCATACCATGTGATAGATGTCATGAAGAGCCCAACAACAGTAATAGTAAATAAAACGTTGGCAGAAGTTAAAGATAGAACAGAACAAAAAAGGTGATGCCATTTTATTAGACTAACTTAATTCATTTCTTGACATGAAGAGCAACAGCTGTAAACTTGCTAACAACTCCAAAGGCATCGACAAAGTCCAACACGACAACCACAAACAGGGCGTTCAGTTTTTATGTCCCCAAATGCTGGAATGCTCTACCCCCTGACATTAGGACCATTGCCAATCTATGTCAGTTCAGGAAGGCTCTCAAAACCCACCTTTTCCTCCAATACTTCCCAGCCAGCAATTGAACCTAGATATCCCTCTCAAGAAATGACCCACTCTAGAAAGGCCCTTACATGCATTATCTGATTTTTACCTATCATTGCAGTGTAAATAGCTTATGTATATAGTTAACCCTGTTATCCAAGTTTGTACTCCTGTTCGATGTAAAACCTGACAGCTTGTCGTTATGGTCGTTATGTTATGATGTAAACCGCGCTGATACTAAATAGCGCGGTATATAAGAAACTGTAATAAATAAATAAAATGTTATTGGGCGTTCACACTCCGTTCTCCAGGTCAGAACAATGAAGAAAAGAGGACATTATCAGAAACTTAGGGGTATGTCTATTATACTGCATTAGTTTTGACTGCTAACACAGTGCGTTAGCAGCCAAAACTGCACAGTAAGCAGCAAATCTCCACGGAATCTGCAGGGGGCATTCCCAAGGGATACTGCAGAGGTTTGGTTTTCTCACAGAAACCTCTCATTACCTGCCTTGGCAGATCTGTCAGGAAAAGTCCACGGTAAATCCATGGGGAGGGATGGCAGTGACTGGGTGCACAGAGCTGTTAGCTGCTCTTTGTTCCAATTGCTACCATGCCCCCTCAATTGCCATGATTGGGCCTCCCCCTCCCCTCAATATTGCTGGTGCTGCGGAGCTGCAATCTATGGCAACTGCAAAATAAAAAATAAAATGAAGGCTTCCCTTCAGCACTGATCCCCCATGGACAGCTCCTGAATCCCATCGGGAGCTGCCCTGGGGGCAATGGTGCACCTCCCGCAGTTAAGAGTGTCTCAACTAGCCAGTCGGGCTATGCTTCACCTTCCTCCCTCCAATGCACAATTGCAAGGGTGGGGGGCCAGAGGTCCCCACCACCCTTCCCCTGCCACCTCTCATTACAAAAAGAAATTCCAGCTAGCCAGCTGACAACGGGGCCCATACCCCCCCCCCCATCCCACCACAGCACCCCCATCACATACCTGTAGATCTCTGGTAGTCCCGAGGAAGAACAGAGCAGGAGGGATCCTATATGCATCTCCTGACCCATTTAGCGGCCAAAACAAAATAGCCACCATCATGAGGTGCTGCCTTCTAGCCTCTCGCTAGAGGTCATCACTGTGAGATCGTGGCCATATTTGCTAGGGCCTATGAGAAGAGTAGGATGTTTTTTGTGTAATGGGAGGTGATGGGGGTGGATAGGGCCCCAACAATTGCAATGGGAGGAGAGAGAAGGGCTAGCCCGACTGGCTAGACAGGACACATAACTGTAGGAGGAGCTGCTCAGGAACAATCTGTGCTGCAGGGGTGGCCATACTTTTATTTTTTGTACTGTTAGCTATGGATTACAGCAGTGCAGCACTGACAAAATTGTGGGCGGTAGATGCCCAATCATGGCACTTGCCCAATCAGCTGCAGGGCACAACCTGATTTATTGGACCTCCTGGCAGATAATAGCATCTCTTGAGGTGGCACTATCTGCTGCCACGATCGGGCCTGATTTTGACAGCCACCACTTGAAATCTTTTGGCAGTCACCCTCATTCCCCACCCTGATCCACCACCATCCTACCCCTAGAGACATCCATTGTACAAAAATCAGATATCGTGGAAAATTGCCTGCAATATCTGATTCTTTTGCTGGCTAGCTGCTACCATGAGGCCTGCAGTAGCCTTGTGGTAGCGGTTGTCTTTTAGTAGACATACCTCTAATGGCCCGATTCTGAGTCATGGATTTTGGGGCTGCATGTTCCGGTGGGAGATGTGGCCCCACAAGCCATCCAGATCCTATTCCCCCTCCTGTTTTCACCGCACAGCTAGAGCCGCAGGACAGGGAGAGCCAGCGGGGTCAGGGCAGAACGAGAGTGGGCAGATTTGGCAGGACATACAAGGCTGATTCAGGTCACGGCCCTGTATATCTGGCAGGGTCAGATGGTATGTGCTGCTTATTCCACCTTGAAGGTGAAATAGGCAGCACTGGCCAGAAATTGGGGCCAGGGATTCCCCCTCTGGGGCCGGGGCCAGGTGCGGGGGATCCCCACCACCCCATCCAGGCCCCGGCTGGCCAGCTGTGCATTGAGAGGCGGGGAAGAAGGGGGTCCTAGCCACATGGGCCTGGGACGCTTGCAGGGAGGACGTCCCCGCAGGTAGGCAGGGGCATGCCAGTCCATGCTCGGGCCCGATTCTGTGTACCACAGAAACATTTTGTTCCCACGGTCCAAAATCGGGTTTTAATGGGCCTTCTTTGTGAATCAGGCTCAACGTGAATCATAATATGCAATTTGATGATAATTTGAAGGGGAAATGTATTTGGTAGTGGGGGAGATTGATGGGTGATTAGAAGGGGCAGGCAATTGAATTTAGTGGCTCATAATGAGTTAGAAAACACAGATCTTTGTTCAATCTTCCCTTCACAGTTCCAAAGTGTATGATCATTTTAATAGTAGAGACTTTACATTCTAGCATTGGTTTAAATTTTTATTTGCGTATCCTGATCATAAATGTCATTGATACAGTAGTCTGGTCCCAAAAAGTGCTCCCAATGGAGATGCCACAATGATCTGCCCTGTGGTGAGTTGATTCTTGTCTTTCACACACCGGCCACAGTAGCTTCTTCCTTCCTTTATTTATTTATTTATTTATTTATATAAAAGTATTTATAGTCCGCTCAAATATCCAAGGCGGAGTACAAAAAACATACACAATTCAATCACACAAAAGATGGAAACCTACTCAAAGCCTGTCTGCAACTAAATAAAATTTAACCAAATCTCAGGAGTGCCATACAAAATAAAATTACAATCAAACATAAATTCATAACTGTCTCCAGATCAATTTCAAACACCTGAGACAAATCCAGAAAAAAGCCTGCTGGAATAAATATGTTTTTAACTTCCGCCGAAAGACTAGTAACTCTGCTTCAGCACGCAGCTCTTTAGGAAGGGAATTCCAAATAAATGGAGCGCTCATTGAAAATATCCTCCTATGAAAAAACTGGAAACAGATCCTTTTAAAGGAAGGAACATCCAACAACCATGCATCTTGAGATCGTAAGGCTCGAGCAGGACAATAAATCCTAAGAAAAGGAGCTAAACTAACAGGAGTCACATGATGTAATCATTTGAAGGTAAAGCACAGTTACTTACCTGTAACAGGTGATCTCTGGGAACAGCAGGAATAAGTCTTCACATATGGGTATCGTCGGTACCGAGGTTCCCTGCGCAGGAATGCTCCCCAGTGTCCAATTAGAACGCTTTTGGGAGCATCCCACAGCGCCTGCGTGCTGCCTTCCCGCCTTTCCCAACTGCCTCTCTCCAGTTGAGTTTTACAGCTGAGACAAAGAGAGAGAGAGCGAGGGAAAGGAAAAGAGATAGATAGAGAGATACAACTCCTAGGGGAGGTGGGTGGGTTGTGAAGACTTATTCCTGCTGTTCCCAGAGATCACCTGTTACAGGTAAGTAACTGTGCTATCTCCAGGAACAAGCAGGAATGAGTCTTCACATATTGGGACTCCCAAGCTAAGATGCCTGGAGGAGGCCCCAGCATGTTACAATCTAAAGATGGGCCATGCTTATCCCTCAAAACCTCAGGCATCCAAGGGATGGAGGGTAGGAGTTGAACTAGAAAAGAAAAAAGAGGTGCTGTGGAACAGCTTAACTAAACAAAGGTATCCAGAGGGGAGTCCTTGTGTAAATTATAAATATTAGAAAAATGTTGAGTCTTAATTCTCTAATGTGGATCTCACTCAAAGATATTGCAAAAATACTTGTTGAGTGTAATAAGGGTCTGTGGTTGAGAGCCAGATCATTATCCTCAAAGAAATTCCCCCAATGTGAAGTAGAGGGAAAAAAATAATTTTGCAATACAGGAAGAGATGAGAAGTCCTCATGGTCAGAACTAACCCCAGAAGAAAGTACCGGGGGAGTTCAATGAGGTTGGACTTTTGAGAAATAGCTAAAGCTTCTGTAAAGTGCAAAAAATTGAACTTCTTGTCCTTGGAGCAGAATAAGGTCCTAGGAAAGAGTGGAGATAATCTGACTGGTTTGGATGAAAAGGTAGAAATACCCTTTGCAGAAAAAAGGGGATAGGTCTTTAAGACCCCCTTTATTCCAATGAAAGAGAAAGATATTTGTACTAGGCGTTGAGCCTCCAATTTCTTGAAGATCAGTAAAAGCCCTTTGTAAGTGATGTCACTTATGATGATGACCTTACATGTAGAGCTTCAGATGTGACGTAACCTAAAAGGTAACGGTAAAAGAAGGTATTTTGTAAATTACCATAGAAATTGGTTGTCCATTGAATTTTATGGTATGCTGGGGCAGCATTAATATGGACAGTAGACAAATCTTTCAAAGTCAGATGTTGTATAGAGATTGACGCAACAACAAGAAGGATTAAGACCTACTTGAGAATATTGATGGAGAATCTCTGTCTGGTTAAATTTGGAAGAACTATAGAAAACGTTTTGTGGAAACTGGTAATATGTTCTTCACTTACAGGGATAAGATTAGACCTCTTGAAAAGATCTAGGCCCTGAATAACCAGGTCTTGAAACATATGTGAATGAGTGCAGAGGAGATCCTTAGTCTTAAGACAGCAAGTTTGGATCCTTCTATAATTTCAAATAGTAGCTGGAGAAAAAGACGCAATATAAAGGGATACCATGTTTGCCTCTTTATGAGGGCAATATGAGTATCATGCGTTCTCCTGTTCAACATAAGCTACCATGAAGTGGAGGAGTGGCCTAGTGGTTGGGGCAAGGTACTTCAGGCCAGAAGGTCGGGGGTTCAAATCCCACTAGAGGACAGCAACCTTGGGCCGGAAGGACTGGGGTTTCTAGTCCCACAGGTGCTCCTTGTGGTCTTGGGCAAGCCACTTAACCCTCCATAGCCCATGTTCCCTGTAAAATAGTTATCTCCAAGTTATAATGCCCTGTTCAATGTAATTTCTGTTTGTTCAATGTAAACTGCACTGATGCAGAATAGCGTGGTATATAAGAGAATGTAAATAAATAAATGAAGGAAAGTAGTGAATAAGGACCAACTGCAGTGAAAAAAATGCATCCCTGTTGAGGAAGTTCCAGTGAGATGTGGAACAACCAGGGAAATGAGCAATTTTCTACACTTTCACGTGGTCTAAACCCTGGTTACCTTTCCTTAAAAGGAAATTTTAAGGAATATGGTAAAAGTAGGAAAAAAACAGTCTGCTGAAAAGAAGTAGGTTCAAGTTCTAAACCTCACACAGAAAAAGTGAATAAAATATCAGAAACCCTGGAATTGCTGGGTTTGCTGAGCCTGTTGAGGTTTTGGTTTTCTTAGCCTGGTGTGGTTCTGCCCAGAGTGGAGGAGTGGCCTAGTGGTTGTGGCAAGGTACTTCAGGCTGGAAGGTCAGGGGTTCAAATCCCACTAAAGGACAGCAACCTTGGGCCAGAAGGACTGGGGTTTCTAGTCCCACAGGTACTCCCTGTGGTCTTGGGCAAGCCACTTAATCCTCCATAGCCCATGTTCCCTGTAAAATAGCTATCTCCAAGTTATAATGCCCTGTTCAATGTAATTTCAGTTTGTTCAATGTAAACCACACTGATGCAGAATAGTGTGGTATATAAGAGAATATAAATAAATCTTTGGAAACATCTGCAGAATGGGTAGAAGATGGTTAAAAGTTTTTCCCCTTGGGGGTATAAAGCTTTTTATGAGATTTTTTTATTAGCTGGGATAAAGGAAAGTTTTGACAATCCTCTGAAAGTAACAGCATCAGTGCTCAACTGATTAGCTTGAAATAAAGCCTCCTTGTTGAAGAGATTTTCACCAGTACAAGGAGTATTTCCCAGCCTTTCCTGAACCCATCTGTCCAAGTCAGAAGCTTGGAGCCAGGTATGCGTTGTGCTCTTATGGCTATAGCAGAGGTTCTGCTAATAGACTCAAAACAGTCCAGGGAAGCACGATTAAGGAACCTAGAGATATTTTGAGCATGATTGACTAATGAGAAATAGTCTGCTCTTTTATACTCTGGAAGAAAAGGGTTCAAAAGCCTTAAGTTCTTTGTGACCTCTTCAAGAGATAATCCCATAGAGAAAATATATGAGATAATTCTTGCTGAAAGCATGGATGCCTGGAAGCATCGACGTCCAAAGGCATCTAAAGTCCCAGACTCACAACCTGGCGGATAAGAAGAGTGCTTCTTTGCACTCTTAATACGCCTCATTGCTGATTCTACAACAATAGAATGATGAGGAAGTTGAGTCTTTTGAAAACCTGGAGAAGGTGGCACCTTGTATATAGTGTCAAGTGTCTTAGAATGTGGGGATACCGTTAAAGGAGTTTCCCACATTCTGAACAGTAGATCTTGTAAGATCTGATGCAAAGGAATCATGATCACCTCCTTTGGAATCCATGGGAATTGCAGTGTCTCTGAATTCTCCGGTAGGGATTCTTTACCAGGTATAGAAATGGCAAGTAGCTTTGCCATATCAAGCAGAAAAGCTTGAAAAGAAATCTCCCCTGAGGAGGACTCTCTAAAATGAGGGGTAAAGGCTAGACTTGTAGAAAAATCAGCCTTGGTACCGATGGATTCATCCCAGTCATCGGGATCGGAAGACTGAAAAGGATGAAGCATCGGATTTTCTTTAAAGCGATGTCTTTGGGACCGCCCGAGGTCGGTACTGAGACGAGTCGGTACCGAATCCTCCATGTTAGAGATCGATTCCAGGCTCGACATCGAGGGAAGCAATTCTTTTTTTTTTTATTGATATTTTTACCTTTTACAACAAAACATTATACACAATTACAAAAACTCCATCCAACAAAACTGAACATCCGTACCAGACTACCCCCTCCCCGACACCTTGCAAGCCCACCCCAAAACCATTTAGCCACTATTACTAATACCAGCAAATAAGTCCAGAGCAGCCCATTTACTTCCTGATACCTTCCTCCCTCTGGAGCAGGAAAATTTGTCTTGCGCTTTCTCAAATTTACAATATAAACACACTTGATTCCACCACGTCTGCCAGTTTAAACTCGTTGGGTCTTTCCAGTTATTTAGGATAAGCTTTATGGCTACCGCCAGCATAAAATTCAAGACGAAAAAGTGCTTCTTAGGTAGCATGGGAATTCCCGCAAGCGATCTTAGCCCTACTATGCTCCAAGATAGAGGAAGGGAGATGTTAAGCACTTCTTGTATTCTTCTCCAAACTGGAACCCAAAATCCTTGAATGTTCGGGCAGTCCAGGAACATGTGTTTCAAGGTACCGAAATCTCCCTGGCAGGTCCAGCATCTCGGGGACGAGTCTTTGCTCCACTTAGCCAACTTTAGAAGGGTAATATATGCCCTGTGCGCAAAAAAAAAAACATAGACTGAGTAAGCGCTGCCGATCTAGATACCCGAACTATTGGACTCCAAAAACAGGTCCAATCTGGTCGAGATAGCTTGGCACCGGTCTCTTCTTCCCAGAGCTTCTGCAATCCCCTCAGCGAAGCCGAGCCGCTTCTCCTGAAAAATGAGTACATTCTAGATATACCCCCCTTCTTGGCATTCACATCCGTCGTTATCGTTTCCAAGATCCAGGTATCCGGATATTCAGCAGGCTTTTACTTTAAACTACCGATGCAATGCTTTAATTGAAGCTATTGAAAGTAACACTTTGATGGAATCCCGAAGTCCTTTTGCAGCGCACTAAATGGCTTCCATCTGTCCTCTTCAAACAGTTGCCCCACCGTCCAGACACCACATTTCTGCCACTCAGCCCAGGCAATAGAAGACTTGTTAATCTTTAGCAAGGGGTTGTACCATAAAGGTAGCTAACGCGAGAAAAAGTTATCACTTGCCAGAGACAAGAGGAGACTCTGAAACGCTCTCTGGGTAGAGATGATAATACGCCCAACCTTGGATGCTTCAGGGCACCTCATTCCCATCATCAAGTGCGTCGAATAAGGTAAAGCCAGTCGAACCTCTAATTCAAGCCAAATAGGCCTCTGCGATAACACGGCCCCCTCGGACCATAAAGTGCCTTGTTTGAGAATCGCTGCCATGTGATACCACTGGAAATCTGGGAAGTGGACTCCCCCCTCAGATTTACTTGCTTTCAACTTCTTCAGGGCAATCCTAGGAGTTTTCCCATTCCATAAAAAGGACACAAGGATACGCTCCACCTCTTTATACACTGCTGGAGGAAACAGCACAGGAATCATCCCCAAAATATAGTTTATTTTGGGCATCACCGTCATCTTAATAGACTCCAGTCGCCCCCACCATGACAAATGGAGAGGGGACCAGTGCAAAGTGAAGGTCCGGGCAATCTCTCTTATCTGTTCCATATTTACTCGTAATGTTTCATCCAGCGGCGTCCCAAACTGGACTACCAGATATTTTATAGACGAGGGTTCCCATTGAAAGGAGTATTGCTGCACCATGGCTTTATTTGCACTCTGGTTCAAAGGAAAAGCCACTGATTTTGTCCAATTTACTTTATACCCAGAGAGCCGGGAGTAATTATCAATCAACTGGAACAGAGAATTAATTGCTGATGGCTGCAGAAAAAACAAAAGATCATCAGCATAGGCAGACAACTTGATATGGAGGTCCGCAATACTGATTCCCTTAATCTCCGCTGTCTGCCGTACAAATAGCATTAACGGTTCTAGAGCCAGGTTAAATAGTAGAGGTGACATCGGACAGCCCTGCCGAGTGCCCCTATGCAGTGGGAAGGATCGAGACAGCACTTGATTGGCAAGTATCCGTGCGATGGATTAGAGTACAGCACCTGGATCATGCGCACAAACTTGTCAGGAAAACCGAACCATTCCAGCACTCAAAATAGGAAGGGCCATTCCAGCCTATCAAAGGCCTTTTCAGCATCCAATGATAGGCCAATAAGCGGTGAGTCATCCCGCTCTGCTATCTCTAGCAGATTGCAAAGTAACCGCGCATTATCTGCTGTAGATCTTCCACTAACAAATCCACATTGATCTGGATGTATGAATAAATGAAGAACTTTACTTACACGGTTAGCCAGCAGAGATGAGTACACTTTGTAGTCCGCGTTTAAAAGAGAGATAGGCCTGTAGCTACCCATCAACTTCGGGTCTTTCCCAGGCTTTTCCAGGACCCCTATTGTGGCCTCCACAAAGGCCCCAGTACAGCTATCAAGATCTCGAAGTTGCTGATAGTACATCAACAAGTGGGGGAGAAGGTCCTTTGCAAACATCTGGTAGAATTCCACTGGTATACCATCTGGTCCCACAGCTTTTCCGGTCTTCATTTTTGCCAGGGCTTCCATCACCTCTTCTCTCTCCAAGTCTCTACTTAAGAGTGCTTTCTGTTCCACGTCCAAACAAGGGTGCTCTATTTGGTCCAAAAAATTACCCATACCAGCCTCATTCCGTGGGGCTTCTGAAGTGTACAATTGCTCATAAAATTTACTGAAGGCTTCGGCAATATCCCGGTTTTCCTTCAGGGGGCCACGACTATCATCCTGAATGGCTATAATATGGGATTTACCATACCTGGGCCACAATCTGGTGGCCAGTAACTTACCGGCCCGGTTCATTTCCGTGTAGTAGCTTGCTTGCTGATCGAACAAGGTGTGTTAAGGTGGAGAGCATGAGAGAGGTGATTGCTTACACAGAAGACATCCCTCAGTGATTTGGTCATGTTAAAAGGGGTAATGTATACCAGACTGTGCCAAAATGTAGACATCATGACAGAAGCTTGGAAAGCATGGCTATATATTAGTTATTAAATATTTTGCATTGCATACTGAAGGAGTGAAAGGCCTGTAAATTTCTGTAGCTGTCTTTACTCCCTACAGGTGGCTTGATTGCAACGTGTGTGGAATTAATTGGCCCCCAAATTAAAGGAAAATGAGCCAGTTCAAAAACTTCTGACATAGTTTGATGTGCCTGCAATTCCTCCACAGGGAAAGCAAAATATTGATTGGCTCTCCTGAGAAGAGTGCTCAGAAACTGAGCAATTGAGAGGTAACCTATTGGCTTTGTCTGCTATGATCGCCATAGCTTCCAGTGTCAAAGAAGGTAAGAGGTGAGGGCACTGGCAGAAGGCTGGAACTAATTCTCTAGCTGATCACTTAGGTGGAGAATGATTTCCTTATCAAACCTAAACTTGCACATTTATTGCTCCTCAGACAAATCTAGGTACTGTGTCCTATACCTGTAGAACCTCTATGGAAGATATCCCTTCCTCCTTTGCTGCTCCTCCTCTTCTGAGCCAGACCACACAAGAAGCACTTGTGCACAAACCTCCCCAACACCAGCAACACCACATCCATTACCAGCATCAAAGCCAGAGACACATCCACAGCTCTACAAGGAGGCACAAAACAGAGAGAGGGGCAGGCACACTCAGTGACTGGGTAGACACAGAGACTTAGAGGAAAAGAAGACCCAGACAGAGAAGGAAGTGTAAATAGAACTTAGGAATTATTTCTAGCAGATGTAAAAGCGTGCACCCAATTTTTGATGAAATGGACACACACTGCTGTTGCGACGTATGTGCCTATATATGCATCCCGTCCAATGCATGCCCAGTCCCCTTCCAGAAAACAATCCATTTGCAGGCACACATTTATGCATGATACCAAACTTACACACATCTTAACCCCCTTTACAAAGCAGTGTTCCATGCGTAACTCTGAACACAGATGTACATAGGCCATATGTATGCACACACTTGTCACTTAACCTTTGAAAAATGAACCCCTAAGAGGAAGGCCAGCAATGAGATGGATTGATACAATAACAACAGCTATGAATGCCACTCCATTGACAATTAGCCGCCTGACTGAAGACCGAATACAATTTAGGACAACTTTCTAGAGGGTCGCCATAGGTTGACACCAACTCGAAGAACAACAGTCCATTAGCA
Source organism: Ichthyophis bannanicus (assembly GCA_033557465.1). Taxonomy (NCBI): domain Eukaryota; kingdom Metazoa; phylum Chordata; class Amphibia; order Gymnophiona; family Ichthyophiidae; genus Ichthyophis; species Ichthyophis bannanicus. Next base: position 362,848,245 of record CM066032.1, on the reverse strand, counting down.
CCTAGCCTGTCTATTTTTGATTGTGTTAAATGCCCTTAGCATGCATTCTAAATTTTAGTGCATAGCACCATATTATCCACTCTGAATTTTCGAAACTTTTGAAGAGACAAAAATCAAAGATAGTGGATGCTACATGTACAATGTATATGAAAATGTAGTTGAATTTAAAATGGAATTTATGGACCAAGTTAATTCATTTGGCTTACATGTTTCTTAGAAAGGTTAAGAATATTCCAATCGCATTCATTCTCCAGTATGTCCCAAGATGCATTTATACAAGTATTTTTATCACCAATACTTAATGTACCTTCAGTTACGGTAATTTGACACTTTTTTTGCACTGATCTTTTCAGAAGCATGAGCTGACCTTTTCATATATTGTGCATAGTGAATGAGTTAATGATAGTTCAGAATGCATACATTTGTGAAGGCTTCTGATACATTTAGCAAAAAACATATTGCCATAAAAAAGGACAGCACATGGTCTATTGACATTATAAAAACATTAATAGGAACAGGAAACAATGTAAAAAACCCCCAGCAATTTTAATTAATAAGTCTTAAAGTTAAAACTCTTGGCTTTTAATTTTAGCATTTTTCTGACATCGTTTACCCAACTGTAATTTTATTTTTAAAATATCAGAATGTTTTACTGCTCTCTACTTTGTGGAAGCTGTCATATGGAGTGCAAATTAGTGTTCATGATCTTACTCACAAAAGACCATCTGAAAATCTAGTTCCATTATGGAAGCCAAATTTTGGCTCACTATTGGGCCCTTTTATTAAAGTATGATAGGTTTTGGCACTTACTACATGTTAGTAGCAAAACCCAATGGGCTGTGAGAGCAAACACTGTGCAGTAACCACCAGGGGTATACCCAGCATGACCCCTGCACTTACCACACAGAAAAGTCTCTTATCACGCATTAAGTTCATGTGCAATTGGCACGAGTGCACTTATCTGCCACTCTCTACTTAGTCTCCATCCTGCACTGTCTGCTTTTAACCTGCAGACCTGTGCTAACAATTACTGCACATTTAAAAGCACTTTAATTGCTTAGTACAGTTTAATGCAAAGGTCCCATGTCCCTTTTAGAAAATGTTCTTGCAAGTAAAAGAGTTTTTATAAAATTGCCACAGGAGTTAGGTGCGTAAAAGTATGTGCCACAACAAGATGGCACACGCTTTATGCGACCTGTGTCTAGGCATGTTCTTGGGCAGAGCAGGAACAGAGTCACATTTGAAGCAAGTACTTAATAAAACACGTAAAGTACTTTATGTAGAAGCATTTACGTTGGCCTCCGAGGAAGCGTAATTGTCTGCAGCTTTATTGTAGTCATAAGTTATATTGGTTTACCTCTAATATTTTATGAAAACATTTAGGTGCTTAAGTGTCTTCATAAAGTATCTTCAAAATAGGTGCCTACTTTCCTTCTCAATCTAGGTGGCCTGCTATGCATAATAGATTTAGGGAGCCATTTTAGAAAGCATCCAGTTTGCATGCGACTGTCCATACCATGTTGAAATTCAATGAGGGCTTGTCGGGGACATGCCCTGGGCCGGACACACATCTACACGTGTATTCTCCATGTCCTAGAGGGAATGGAGGAAGATGAATACTGTAATACCCCAGGGATCTGTGCTAGGCCCTCTGCTATTTAACATCTTCACAAATCACCTGGAAATGAGAATAACGAGTGAGGGGATCAAATTTGAAGACGACACAAAATTATTCAAAGTTGTTAAAACACAAGAGGAGGGTGAAAAATTGCAAGAGGACCTTGATAAATTGAAAGACTGGACTTTCAAACGGCAGATGAAATTTAAAGTGGTCAAGAGCAAGTTATGCACCTACAGAGGAAAGAACAACCGAAATTACGGTCACACGATGCAAGGTTCCAAAAAAGGAACCACCACCCAGGAAAAAGATTTAGGTGTCATCGTGGATAATATGTTGAAACCCTTCACCCAGTGTGCAGCAGTGGCCAAGAAAGTAAATAGAATGCTAGGAATCATAAGGAAAGGAATGGAGACTAAAACCAAGGATATTATAACGCCTCTGTATCGTTGCATGGTGCGACCGCACCTTGACTATTTTGTGCAATTCTGATCCCTATATCTTAAAAAGGATATAGCAGAATTAGAAAAGGTACAGAGAAGAGTCACCAAAATGATAAAGGGGATGGAAGGATGCCACTATGAAGAAAGGCTTGAAAGGTTATTGCTTTTCAACTTGGAAAAGAGACGGCTGAGGGGAGATATGATAGTGGTCTATAAATTAATGAATGGAGTGGAATGGGTAAACGTAGATCAATTTTTTATGCCACCAAAAAGTAGAAAGACTAGAAGACATGCAGTAAAGCTACATCACCTATTTAAGACTAATAAGAGAAAATATTTTTTCACTCAACGTGTAATCAAACTCTGGAATTCATTACCAGAGGATGTAGTAAAAGCTGTGAATGTAGATGGGTTTAAGAAAAGTTTGAACAAGTTCCTGGAGGAAAGGTCCATAAACCATTATTAAGAGGACCTGGGAAATCCATTGTTTGCCCAGGGACAACCATTGTGGAACCTGTGTGTCTTTGGAAATCTGCCAGGTACTTGTGACCTAGACTGGCCACTGTTGAAAACAGGATACTGGGCTTGATGGACCTTGGTCTGACCTAGAATTGCATTTCTTATGTTCTTATGCACATGTAATCCCAAAATTACTCAAGCCTGGACTTATACCTTCTCCCTGACACTTAGGTCTCTCAAAAGTGCTCCTTTAGGCCATCCCTTTATTTTCCCCTCGAAATGGAATCAAGGTAAAGATAGATTCCTCTGTAGTTCATTAACAGCATCTACACCTCTAGGTTTGCAAAAGGGCTTAAATACAGGCATAAGCTGACAGATTTCCTCCATCCTTTTTTGCCTCATGTCCATTTGTGAAATGGCTTCTCCCACTGCACTTGGATATATAGCCCTGTGGGTCTCTGCACCTCCTTAGCCATACATGAGAAATGGCTCCACTTTTAACAGAGCCATTTTGAAGATACTGACACAATTATAAACACGATGACCTCGACTTCTCATTTCTGTTCTTCACACCCTATCTAAAATGTGCCTTCATGTGTACTGTTCTCCTATTAGCAAATAAAACATAGCATTGTGAAGGCAGATTTTGCATAAGGCATCTATTTCAGTTGAAACCTTCAAAATGTCCTTACCCAGAGTGGAACCTTTTGCAAAATACATGTCAGGACATGCAGAAGTATAGACGTAGTGTGCAGCACATCCAATGGGAGAGGCCCTCTCACAAACACATTCAAAAGAGGAGGAGCATCGTTGGGGCACTACTTGAGTAAGCAGCAATATTTGCAAGTATACATAGGTGCCAATTTAGCAAAACTACACCTGAAAGAGGAGCAAATTAAGGAGTCATGTTGTAAACTTCACATTGTTTGGCCTTTTGAGGTGTTTTTTAAGGCCAGAAAGCTAAGCACAATTGCCCCAGGTTCAAACGAGCAGTTAGATAACACTTACGCAGGATTCAGTATTTCCCTTTGTAAAATGGGAAGTACATATATATTTTCAAAGTCTGCCCACACCACTCACAGAGCATGCCCTCTTGAAATATATGTTTGCCCCAGATATACATGTGTAAGTAGCAATCTGTCGGGTATATGCAGATTTACTCACATAAACTAGGGGCCCAGTTTTCAAAAAGATTGATATGCAAATGCCACATTACCCAGCTGTGGCACTTAACTATTGGCAGGATGTTTAGCAGCAGTGAGCAGATAAGCACCGCCCCTGACTATTTGGGCTGAGGGGCACTTTTTAGATAAGTGTCAGCACTTAGGGGCATGTTTACTAAATCATGTTAGGTTTTTGTAGCTAACGCGTCAGAAAAGTGCAGATAGTGCCGCATTAACTGCAAAAGCTATGTGCTATCGGTTGGGGGCATGCACAACATTTCCCCAGCAAGTAACGCACTAAAGGTGCACAGAACATGGTTGGGCAGCATCATGGATGCAGCTAACACCAACCCATTGAGGTGGTGTTAGCTGCGCCTGCGCTGTCTGCAGATCTGACCGTTACCGTGCACTGCTGAGGCCCGTGGTAACCACGTATTGCAGACATGCCCATTCTCCGCCCTAATCCCACCCACTCCTGCAGATAACATGCTTTCTGCAAATGGTGCAAAACTGACTGCGTTATCTGCAGCTGCCTCAAGTTAACTGCTACCACGGTCAGATAGCATGTGCTGTCTTCCGCGCTAGCAGCTGACGTGGTTTAGTAAACTTGCCCCTTTTTGATTAGCAGGATTTGCAATTGACACTTATCCAGATTACAATTTAGTAATCAGCCTTTCATGTGGCCTAAATTGCCTGGATAATTGCCGAGTGAAAATCCTGCTAAATGGATAAAATTGGCATTTATCCAGAAAGCACTGATTGCACTATCACTCCGCCCATAGACATACAAAGCAGATAGCGCCGGGGCAGTCTGTGAAAATATTCAGCAGCACTGACTTTCAAAGCACACACAAGGCGCCTACCAAGAAAAGGGTAGGGGGACAGAACATCCATGCACTCATTCAGAAAACGGAACAAGCCGGCTTTCTACTGATACTACTACATAGAAACTCCTTGCTAACGGAACACCTTGTCTTAGTTACATAAAATGTAGATGTAGACAAAAAGTAAAATGAAATCCCAAGAAGCCAGACTCTAGAATACAACACCAGAGAAGCAAAGAGATATGTAGATGCCTTTGTACTGTGCAAAATATAAAGATAGAACATGCAAATTGGAAAGACTGAAATATTTGAAATTGAAAATAAAATAATTTTTTCTACCTCTGTTGTCTGTCCATTTTATTCTCTAATCACTTTTATCTCAGTCTCCGGGTTCTTCCTTCTTCTATCTTCTCTTAACTCAATTTCTAGGGTCTCCAGTCCACCTGCCACTTCTCTTCCCTCCTGTCCTCTTCACTTTATTCCATCTTTGGCATTGATCTTTTCCTTTCAACTTTCTTCCATTTATGTTTCTCTCTCTCTCTCTCAACTCAAATCTCATTCCTCCTTATTACCTTCCAGTCCTCAATCTCCCCTTTTTTATCGCATCTACCATTTTTTAAGCCTTAATAGAGTTATCCCATTCCCCAACTCTCTCCTTCCCCAACCTCTGATTTCCAACTCTTTGACATTCCCCTTCTCTCTACCATTCCACCATTGTCCAGCATCTCTCCCCTTACTCCTGTCTAGCCCCTCTCACACCCCTCTCACCTGATCCATCCATGTTTAGCATTCTCTTTCTTTCTATCTCAGCAATCCATGTCCATCAGCTCCCCTCTCTCTCTCTTTCTCCCTATCCCCCCATATCCCACATCTCGCCCTCCTTATCCCCCGTGTCAGCATGTCGCCTGCCTACATCAACCCCACCCCATTTTCACCCTCAGGGCCAAGCACTGTTCTGGGCTGTGCTTCCCTCTGAGTGCTTGCCCACCCCCTTGCCTCTCTCTGTGGCATGCTTCCTGTGAAGTGACCTTCATTTCTACCCAACAGCACACTGTTGGCCATCCCATTCAAGCAATGCAAGTCCAGAGGCTGTTGATGTCTTCTTTGCTTCCTTACTAGTGTGGGGGTGGGATTTGTACTCTGCTCCTTGGCATGTGGCTTGTGTGCACTTACCCCCACACTACCATTTCAATCCAGATAGATTGATTTGCTGCCATCATATGGTGCTCCATGCAGTCACCAATCTCTGGCTGCTGTTTCATTAGATTTGGCAGCACGTAGGGACATAGAGCCAAGGAGCCAGCCACCCATGATTTCCCCACTGCTCAATTGCTTGTGGATGCCTGATTGCACCAGGATATATGGTAGGCATCATGGCATGGCCCTGAGTAGTGAGAAAACACAAAGGTTATTTCCCTTTTAGCATTGCAAACCACCTACATGTTCATGGAGTCGTAGGCCTTTCTATTCCTATAGATGATTTCCCACATCCTCAGGGGCTGTAGGGCCATATGTCTGCAATCTATGGCACCCAACACTGCAGGAAGGCCTGATGTCTGGTGGAATTGCAGTATGGTCTGTTGTTACTGCTGTACTGAGCTTGGGAAGCAATCCTAGCAAGGAATTCTGCCTGGAACTATATCAAACACAGCAACAGCGATAGCAAACACAGTCTGGGCCCTCACCCATACACCCTCTGATAGGGGTGCCACCTCTGCACCCTTCTGTGCTCCCTGTCCAGCTGCTCCTCTTTAACCACTGCAAGCCACTGTATCAAGCTCTGTATTGCTGCTACCATCCACCAACACCTGTGGGGATCACCACCTAGAGCCCCTCACATCCACCACTGACACCCTTGTGCTACCTCCATTAAAACAGTGCTTTATGCTGTGTGAGACACAGACAAAGATGGATATGGACTCTCATACACAGCCACATGGAGACTGATAACTGCGCTTATACTGATGGTCATGCACCCTCCTCAGCTCCTTCACTCCTATACACACGGACACACGTGTACTCCCACTGCCATGGCTGAATCAAAGACGGGAATAGGTGGCAGGACACAGGAGGAAGGGCATACGAGGGACATGGTACTGGGTTGTGCAGGGGAGGGGCCAGGAACTTGTAGCCAGATAGGAGAATGGAGTTGTAAGGGGTCTATAGGGAATAGGGCCACAATGATTTATTTATTTATTTTATTTATTTAATTGTATGCTTTTCTATACCGCCCCTTCCAGAGATCAGATGCACAGGGAGCACAAGAGTTACACAGCACAGTTCTCAGAAGAAAGGGATGGCAGACAGACTCTTCTCTCTTGACTTCACTCCTGCTAACACAGTTGCATTCATGGTCAGCATGGACAACAAAATCCCATACTTGTTTGTGCTTTATAGGTGGTCTAAGTTGAGATATCTGGCTTCCATGCCCAGAATGTCCCAAACACAATTGTGAAATATGCCTTGGACATTTTCACTTCTGCTCCACCCTGGCTGTGCCCCAAAATGCTCCCAGACATGCCCCTGTTGGGATGCCTAGACTTGGATGTTCCGTCCATGGTGACTTTCAGATCTGCCCAATTTTGTAATCGCCCTTAGTACTGCCCTGCCATTCAGACGTTCACATCACCCATTTTAGACGTCTAACCCACATCCAACTCTTTTAAAATGACTCCCAAAGAAAATTAACTACTCTAATCTCAAAACCTGCTCTGTGGCAGCGAACCTAAGTTAAATTCCACCCTGCTAGCTTTAATCATGGAGTGAAGGTGTAGCCTAGTGGTTAGAGCAACTGCCTAGTACCCAGACGTTCAAGCGCTTGATTCCTATTGGTACTCCTTTGGTGTTGGGCAAGTCACTTTGCCCTCCATTTCCTCTGAAGAAAATGCCTGGCAATCTACTTCTGGTGATATGTTACCAAGAAAACCCAGAGGAAACTGGGTTGCTAGGAGTCAACACTGACTCTATGGCACAAAAAGAAAATCTCAAGACAAAAACAGTAAGACCTCATGAAAAGAATAAAAACTGCATGTGTTTGTAGCTCTTTCTTATGTTTTGTTTAAAATGAATGGTGGCAAATGTCCAAGTACATAAAAGCTGAAATCTTTGCGTACAAGAGAGGCAGTAAAGCTATTATCCATGCTGCACTCATTTAAAAAGTCTACTTATTAGAAAGCACAAAAAAGACTACTTAACCAACTGAATGAAGACTTTGGTCTGGCTATGGGAACTTCCAGAGGTACTGTGTCTCTCAATAACCAGAAGAGACATAGTATCGCTGAAAGTTTCCATAGTAAGCAGCAGATTGTGAAATGGTTATTATCATCTAGAATGGGTACTCCCTGATGCAAATTATATGAAACACTGCCAATAGCTTTGTTAATGCCCCATGCTCTGGGATGCAGAACTTTGTGATCCAGGTGGAACAAGATGGAATACAGGTGGAACAAGATGGGTCCCCCACTCAAGATCTGATAGACTCAGGAAGCATTAAACATTTATTAGAAGGGAGCTTGTTAAGAGAATCTAGATCAACTATGAATAGACAATGACCATGGAAATTAGAGGCAATACCTTACCACTGATATCTCAGTAAAAACAACACTAGGTTAAGTAAAGCTGAAACTCTCCCATATCCAAGTCTACGTACTTCGGCTCCCATATCTAATTATTCTGGGATGATATTTCTCAGTCTTTGGGACTGTGATGCCAGCTGACAGCTGGACCGGCAGGCTCTGAAGAAGAGTCATTTCTTGATGTCTTTCCCCTTGAGGATCCTGACTTATACATTAAGGACCCCAAGATGGCCAAGCCTCACTGGCAAAGATTGCTGTAGAAGAACTTAGAAGCATCAGTAGATGTGATTCTGGAGACAGTCAAGGACAATCAAGTACCCCAAGAACCCTTAGTAGTTATGCTTTAAAGGGTGGGAAGGGTAACGGGGAACAGGAACAGGTCCAAGTGCTAGATATGGAACTTTCGCCTGGCTTGGGCACCCAAAGACATCTGCCCTTTTTTATAATAATAATAATAAAAAAAAGAGAGACTTACTATACAGAGTAGTAAAGGGAAACTTAGAAGGAGAGGTGGTGAAGCCACTCCTAATACCTCAACCTTACCATCAACAAGCACTTCAGTTAGCTCTTAGCCATCTGCTAGGGGACCAATTAGAAAAGAATAAACTCATGAGTGAATATTAGCACAATTCTATTGGCCAGAGCTATATAAAGATCATGGTCCATCTAATCTGCCAAGCAGTGTGTTTAGGGTTGTAACTGCAGCTCTGTGCAGATTAACCCCACTCTATGCTTTTTTGAAATAGTCTTCAGGATCTGTCAACCTAGTATCCTCAGCTAACTCAACTTTATCTTTGAAAGTGGATTTTAAACCCCTTTGTTCACATATCTTTATAGCTACTTGCTTCCTGTGGTTTAAGAATGCACCCAGTGCTGATTGTACGAGTTCTGTTGCTTTTAGCAGATCTGCATCTTTGCAGTGCAGATATTTAGAAGCAATGTTTAGTTTACTTAATACCTTTGAAAGCAGAACAAGAATGAAGACAAATTCAAATGTCTCCAGGCACTTCTTCAGACCACACAGTTTCTTCTCTCTCTTCTTTCTTGTTACTCCCAAGAATAAGTCGACACAAAGCTTTCATCAACTGTATATATTGAACTTTTATTCCTATTCGTGATACTAGATGGCCAGCCAAATACGTTAGATTGAGTCTTTTCAGTGTGCTTTTAGATTAACCAATGAATGAGAACATAAAATCTCATCTACATATACTAGTTCCAAAACAATGTAAACTATTTGCACTGTTCCAGAAAATCCATCAACTTCATGTACAGCAGTCACTGCATCATTTATAGCTAAATTTAAATTGCATGCTGCACAATGTACGTTTCTTTTCTGCACCCCACTGTAAGCGCCACTCATAGATCAAGCACCATCATCTCCTTGTCCATGAGAACTATCTAATGACAAACCTGTAGCTTAAAAAAAATGCAATGTGTGCCTTCAAGTCAGTCCTGACTCCTGGCGACCCAGAAGCTCCTGGGTTTTCTTAGCAGTGTCACTGGAAATAGATTGCCAGGCCTTTCTTCTGAGGCAATAGAGGGTTAAGTGACTTGCCCAAGGAGTGCTAGTGGGAATTGAACCCTGGTTGCTTGGTTACCAAACCAGTGCTCTAACCACTAGGCTAAGCTTAAATTATATCAAAAATTTGCACTGAAATTCCTGCTCCATTCATCAGAGCCCAAGAAGGTCTGCAATCTGAACCTCTATTGCTTGTCCCTCCTCATCTTCAATTACTGCAACATATTGGATGCAATTGGTATCTTTTTCATATGTCTTGGGTGGTATCTTAATTTCTTCAATAAGACTATTTTCCAAATTACTGCCCATCACTTCAATCAGTTAAGAACATAAGAACATAAGATATGCCATACTGGGTCAGACCAAGGTCCATCAAGCCCAGTATTCTGTTTCCAACAGTGGCCAATCTAGGTCATATGTACCTAGCAGTTTCCCCAAGGGACACAGGTTCCACAATGCTTGTATTGGTTCAAGCATTGATATCCTGGGTCCCTTCTTAATAATGGTTTATGGACCTTTCCTCCAGGAACTTGTCCAAACCTTTTTTAAACCCAGCTACACTAACAGCCTTTACTACATAAGAACATAAGATATGCCATACTGGGTCAGACCAAGGTCCATCAAGCCCAGTATTCTGTTTCCAACAGTGGCCAATCTAGGTCATATGTACCTAGCAGTTTCCCCAAGAGACACAAGTTCCGCAATGCTTGTACTGGGTCAAGCATTGATATCTTTGGTCACTTCTTAATAATGGCTTATGGACCTTTCCTCCAGGAACTTGTCCAAACCTTTTTTAAACCCAGCTACACTAACAGCCTTTACTACATCCTCCGGTAACAAATTCCAGAGTTTGATTACACGTTGAGTGATAAAATATTTTCTTTTATTAATCTTAAATAGTTTACCCTGTAGCTTCATTGCATGTCCCCTAGTCTTTCTATATTCTGATAAGGTAAACAATAGATCTACATTTACCCGTTCCACTCCATTCATTAATTTATAGACTTCTATCATATCTCCCCTCAGCCGTCTCTTTTCCAGGTTAAAGAGCCCTAACCTTTTTAGCCTTTCTTCATAGGAGTATCCTTCCATCCCCTTTATCATTTTGGTGGCTCTTCTCTGTACCTTTTCAAAAATCGCTATATCCTTTTTAAGATACGGCGACCAGAATTGCACACAATATTCAAGGTGCGGTCTCACCATGGAACGATATGGAGGCATTATAATATCTTTTGTTTTATTTTCCTTTCCTTTCCTTATCATACCTAGCATTCTATTTGCTCTCTTGGCCGCCGCTGCACACTGGGCCGAGGGTTTTAACATGGTATCCACAATGACGCCTAAATCTTTTTCCTGGGTGGTGGTTCCTAATGTGGAACGTTGCATCGTGTAACCATAGTTTGGGTTGTTCTTCCCTAGGTGCATAACCTTGCACTTGTCCACATTAAATTTCATCTGCCATTCTGATGCCCAGTCTTCCAATTTATCAAGATCCTCTTGCAATTTTTCACAATCCTCTTGGGTTTTAACAACTTTAAATAGTTTTGTGTCATCTGCAAATTTGATAACCTCACTCGTTATTCAACATTCCAGGTCATTTATGAATATGTCAAAAAGCAGCGGACCCAGCACAGATCCCTGGGGTACACCACTATTCACCTTTCTCCATTGGGAAAATTGGCCATTTAGCCCTACCCTCTGCTTTCTATCTTTTAACCAGTTCCTGATCCACAATAGTACACTGCCTCCTATCCCATGACTCTTTAGTTTTGCCAAAAGTCTCTGATGAGGGACCTTGTCAAAGGCTTTCTGAAAGTCCAGATACACAATATCAACCGACTCACCTTTGTCCACCTGTTTATTCACTCCTTCAAAAAAACATAACAGATTAGTAAGACAAGATCTTCCTTGTCTAAAGCCATGTTGGCTGTCTCCCATTAGGTTGTGACTATCTACATGCTGAGTAATTTTATTCTTTATGATGGTTTCTACCATTTTTCCCGGTACTGACGTCAGGCTTACTGGTCTGTAGTTTCCCGGATCACCCCTGGAACCCTTTTTAAAAATTGGTGTTACATTGGCGATCCTCCAATCTTCAGGTATTGGAGATGATTTTAATGATAGTTCATAGATTACTAATAGCAGGTCTGCAATCTCATATTTCAGTTCTTTCAACACCCTTGGATGTATACCATCCGGCCCAGGTGATTTGCTACTCTTCAGTTTATCTAATAGTTGTAAGACATCTTCCCGATGTATCGATATTTCCTTCAATTCTTCCGCACCTTTAAATACCACTTCAGTCATGGGTAACATCCCTACATCTTCCTCAGTAAAGACCGAAGCAAAGAATTCATTCAGTCTCTACGCTATTGCCTTGTCGCCTCTTAATGCTCCTTTAACCCCTTTATCATCTAATGGACCAACTGACTCTCTCACAGGTTTTTTGCTACGAATGTACTTGAAAAGATCTCTATTTTGCGTTTTTTCTTCTGCAGCAAGCTTCTTCTCAAATTCTCTCTTTGCCTGCCTTATCAATGCCTTGCATTTGACTTGCCAGTGCTTGTGCTGTTTCCAGGTTTCGTCGTTTGGCTCTTTTTTCCATTTCCTGAAAGATGCTTTTTTGGCAATAACAGCCTCTCTGACCTCACCTTTAAACCATGCTGGCAGTTTTTTGGACTTCCTTCCACTTTTCTTAAAGCGTGGAATACAGATGGTCTGGGCTTCCAAGATAGTATTTTTCAACAACACCCAAGCTTGATGTACGTCTTTAACCTTCGCAACTGTTCCTTTTAGTTTTTTCTTAACTGTTTTCCTCAATTTATCATAGTCTCCCTTTCGAAAGTTAAAAGGTAGTACTGTGGATTTCCTTACTATTCCTCCTCCACTAATTAAATCAAAGGTGATCATGCTATGATCACTATTGCCAAGTGGCCCCAACACCCTTATCTCTTGCACTAGATCTGGTGTTCCACTAAGGACTAGATCTAATATGGCTTCCCCTCTGGTCGGTTCATGAACCAGCTGCTCCAAGAAGCAGTCATTTATTTCATCTAGGAACTTTATCTCCCTAGCATGTCCTGACGTGACACTGACCCAGTCGATATCGGGGTAATTGAAATCACCCATTATTATTACTGCGCTGTAACTTTTGTTAGCTTCCTTGATTTCTTTGAGCATTTCATCATCCGTTTGGTCATTCTGGCCAGGTGCTCGATAGTACACCCCCACTGCCATCGCCTTCCCCCTTTTATATGGAATTTCAATCCATATAGATTCTACAGCAGATTTTGTTTCCTGCAAAACTTTAATCCTTTCTGAGTCAATGCCCTCTCTAACATAGAGCGCAACCCCTCCACCAATTTGATCAGCTCTATCATTACGATATAGTTTGTACCCAGGTATCACAGTGTCCCACTGGTTGTCCTCCTTCCACCATGTCTCTGATATTCCAATCATATCTAACCTTTCATTTAGTGCTATATATTCTAACTCTCCCATCTTATTCTTTAGACTTCTAGCATTTGCATACAAGCATTTTAGAGAATGTATTTTATTCATGTTAATTTGGCTATTGTTAGACATGGGTAATTTGGGATCTTTAAGCTCTGTCTGCTCCATACTTGAGGGCATTTGGGCTACTTTAATCTTTTGTGGAACCTCTCTGCTTTTGGTAGTATCCTTCAAGGATACATTCTTCCGAACCATCCGCTCTTGGGCGACTGTCGGCTTTCCCCTAATATCTAGTTTAAAAGCTGCTCTATCTCCTTTTTAAAGGTTAATGCCAGCAGCCTGGTTCCATCCCGGTTAAGGTGAAGCCCATCCCTTCGGAAGAGCCCCTCCTTTCCCCAGAATGTTCCCCAGTTCCTAACAAATCCAAAACCCTCATCTCTGCACCATTGTCTCATCCACGCATTGAGACTCCGGAGCTCTGCCTGCCTTTTGGGTCCTGCGCGTGGAACAGGAAGCATTTCGGAGAATGCTACCCTGGAAGTTCTAGATTTCAACTTCCTACCTAAAAGCCTAAATTTTGCCTCCAGAACCTCCCTACCACATTTTCCTATGTCATTGGTACCGACATGTACCAAGACAGCAGACTCCTCCCCAGCACTATCTAAGACCTTATCTAGGTGGCGCGTGAGGTCCGCTACCTTCGCACCAGGCAGGCATGTTACCAGGCGATCCTCACGTCCACCAGCCACCCAGCTATCTACATGCCTAATGATCGAATCACCAACTATAACGGCTGTTCTAACCCTTCCCTCATGGGAACATGGCCCTGGAGAAACTTCCTCGGTGCGAGAGGGTTTTACATCACCTGGAGGACAGGTCCTAGTTACAGGATCACTTCCTGCCACACCAGGGTGATGCTCTCCTGTCACGTGACCTCTCTCCTCCATGGCAACAGGGGTGCTGCCAGACTGGAGGTGGGACTTCAGGACTATATCCCTGTAGGTCTCGTCTATGTACCTCTCTGTCTGTCTTATGTTTTCCAAGTCTGCTACTTTAGCCTCTAGAGAACGGACTTGTTCCCTGAGAGAAAAGAGCTCCTTGCACCTAGTGCACAGGTAAGACCTCTCACCAACTGGGAGAAAATCATACATGTGACACTCAATGCAAAAGACTGGAAAGCCCCCATCCCGCTGCTGGACTGCTGTCTGCATCTTAGTTTTAAGTTTGTGTCTAGATCTTTAAGTTCTTACTTACTAGGGGTTGCTATGGGTATTTATACCAATAAAACTGTACCTAATACGTTTAATATACCTTGTTCACCTGAAGCTTAATTAATCTCAGGTCCCTAGTGTATGACTGATTTGGGTAATGAGCTTCACCTGAAAGCACCTCCTGTCTTTTAAGATGTGTAAGTACCTATAAAGCTATGATTATCCCAGGGGAGGGTGGGTGTGGGGAGGGAGGGAGAGAAATAACACTTATTAAAAGAGGGCTGCTACACAGTACCCTGTCTTGTGCTGCTGAGGTAAGCTAAATTCTGATTTGATTTAAATTATAGCTCTTAGCTGCTGCTAGGCTCTAACTTCTGAAATTTAAACTACAAGCTCTCTGCTGGGTACTAAATTTAACCAGAAAGCTCTCTTCTGTGTGTTAAATTTAAACTAAAAGTACTTTGCTGTTACTTGGCCCTGAGTGACTATTAAAATTTAAACTACAAGCTCTCTGCTGGGTATGAAATGTAACCAGAACGCTCTCCTTTGTGTTTTAAATTCAAACTTTAATTGCTGCTACTAGGCCCTAACTGATCCAACAAAAAACAGTGGGTTCACAGATTAAGTAGCTTTAATACAAAGAATTATTTTTAGAAAATTACCAGAAGTATATACTCACAGTTGCAGATTGCTCTCCACAAGTAACAGTCCCCCTTTCTAGTCCTTCAAGAAACAAATTCCAGAGTTTGATTACACGTTGAGTGAAAAAATATTTTCTTTTATTAGTCTTAAATAGTTTACCCTGTAGCTTCATTGCATGTCCCCTAGTCTTTCTATATTCTGATAAGGTAAACAATCGATCTACGTTTACCCATTCCACTCCGTTCATTAATTTATAGACTTCTATCATATCTCCCCTCAGCCGTCTCTTTTCCAGGTTAAAGAGCCCTAACCTTTTTAGCCTTTCTTCATAGGAGTATCCTTCCATCCCCTTTACCATTTTGGTGGCTCTTCTCTGAATCTTTTCTAAAATCGCTATATCCTTTTTAAGATACGGCGACCAGTTCCTTTTGGACCAATGGACTTAAATGCTTAGTTGATCCTTTTTTCTAAGAAATTCTTTCATGACATTTCCATTGTAAACATCACCGATATTCTCAAGTTCACAATGCTTGTGAATTAATGGCTATATTCAGCACTACTTTTGGCAAGTGTTTTAACACGTGCCTCCAAAAATTCTTCTCTCCTCCTAATATTACTCTCTACATTTTCTTCAACAGTGCCATGCCATTTCCACTGTTCATAAAACATATAAGATATAACATGAGGAGCTTACTCTAAATGATCTTTGATTTTTCGTGAAGGCCCTTGCCAATCACCTATTCGCCTAGGTAGAGGCATCACATAGGGTCCGGTTTGCTAAAGTGTAGTAATGGTTAGCATGTGTTTTAGAGCATGCTAATGATTACCACAAGCTAAAAGTAGCCAGCACAGTAAAATTCCCATGCTACTTAACTCATGATGGGGCAGCTTATGAGCAGAGTTGGTGCGGACTGCATATTGTGGTTAGTGCACGGTACTTTCCGCATGCTGTCAATTTTTCAGTTAATGCAGGGGTACTTAACTCCTTCTCAAGAGGAGTCGCTAGGTAAACCCACATCAATGAAGAGTGAAGTTGGCATGTAAGGGAAATGCTGGTCATATTGTACACAGTTAGTGCACGGCCTTTGCACATACTGCATATAAGTGTTTACTTCTATTATGCAATAAGTACAACAACTTACCCCACTTTAGTAAATATGCCCATGATGCATTTAGTTTAGACCCACTACTTGGGTAATTTTTTGGTCTGCCCTCACTCCTCCCCTAAACCAGCCCATAAATAGACAGGCAGGGACAGCCCATCCACTAGGCGAGCTAGGCGGCTGCTTAAGGAGGCCGACCCAGCCGAGCAGCTTTGTACCACCGCTTTGTTGCTTGCGGCAGGCCGTGTGCTAAAGCACACATGACCTGCTACTTTTGATCCTCTATCGGAGGTGGGTCAGAAGCGGCAGACCATGTGTGCTGAAGCACCTGGCCTGCCAGAGGCAACAAAGCAGTGGCATAAAGCCTCCGCTTTTAAAATACTGCCTCTGCCACCTCCCCCCTCCCCCCCTATTGAGAAATTTAAATCATTCAATGGCAAGATACTGCCTGTCTATAGGGCCGGCCCAAGGGTTTCTGCCGCCCCATCCCCATACTAAGCCAGCCCTGCGGAGCCACACTGCTATCCCCCCCAAATACTGCCTCTGCTGTCCACCTCCCCCCCCCCCAAGACAGAATCGGCAGCATAGAAACATAGAAATATGATGACAGAAAAAGACCACATGGCCTATCTAGTCTG
This sequence comes from Ichthyophis bannanicus, assembly GCA_033557465.1. Taxonomy (NCBI): domain Eukaryota; kingdom Metazoa; phylum Chordata; class Amphibia; order Gymnophiona; family Ichthyophiidae; genus Ichthyophis; species Ichthyophis bannanicus. The sequence continues at coordinate 362,831,594 of CM066032.1, read as the reverse complement.
TCCTTCCATAACAACTACAACAGTCCCCTTTTTACCTTTAGAGATCCTCTGTATTTGTCCCTTGCTTTTTTGAATTCAGTTACTGTCCTCATCTCTACTAGCAGTGGGGGATAGCAGCGTGGCTCCGCAGGGCTGGCTTAGCATGGGGAGGGGGCGGCAAAAACCCTTGGGCCGGCCCTATAGACAGGCAGTATCTTGCCATTGAATGATTTAAATTGCTCAATAGTATCCATATAGCTTTATAAATGTGCAGATAGGCTATTAATGTATTTTTCTGATGCTGGCAAACACATAATTGCCTTTGAATATTGGCTTATTAGCCTTCCTTCACTATAACAAAGATTATTTACAGGCCTGCTAGTTTAGCTATACCCTTGAGTTACCTGACTTCTATAGCCTACCCCCTGAACAGGCAGTGATCTGTAAGAAACCCAGTATACAGGATATTATCGCTTAGTTTTCTGCAGGTCTGCACTGTATGAAAGGAAGGCTGTCAACATAACACACCCTGACATATTTAGAACAGTTCCCCACAGTCACTTCTCATCAGCTATATTGCCTTTCCCTCTCTATTTGGCCCTGGCATATAATATTGCAATGGTCTTTCTAGAAGCTTAGTCAGAGGACCCAATTCAACAGCAGAGCAGGCAGGGATCAGTGCACGGCTCAGTCCAGGAGACAGAGACTTCTAGCAATAATTTATATTAAAAACGTTAAAGCTTTTTTGTCTGCCAGAGATAAACTCTATGAGAATGTGGGAGAAGTGGTGTTCCCATTGCAAAACACAAATTCTTAGAACTATCTCTTATCCCCACAGTATTCTTGTCAGGAAGTGCTGAAACCCTCTGCTGAGATGGGAAAGCAAGCAGCTTGAGTCAAATTGGTTATTCCTCTTACAGGCTCATAATATCAGAACTGCAATTTAGTGCTGTCCAAGTCCATTTGTGACTAAGGTTTTCTCCATTTGACAACAGATCTCAGATAATAAGGGTTCAAACTATAGCAAAAAAAGCAGGGCCTGATTTTCATCTAGGCAGACAACGCTCTGCGTCAGCGCACAGCCTGCCCACCGACCCCCTTAACCTGGTTTTTCACTTTGCAGCAACAGAAGTGAAAATGTGGGTTTGGCTGGACGTGCCTGAGCCGCTGACGCTAAATGGGTAGCAGTGATTTTCGATGCTGCCCGCTTAACCCCTGCGCCTTAAAGATAGGCAAGGAAAAACCTTGTAATCTTTAAGGCACAGAGGGCTAAGATCAAAAATCGCTGCTACCTGTTTGGTCCTTTCCTCCGCCCCCGCTCCAACTTGGAATGCCCCCAACATGACCTGATGCTAAGCACATAGAGGCATATTCTGCTTCGGCCGTCCAGCCGCCTGTGTGGCCGATCGGAAAAGAGACGCCCAGAGTTAGACCTGATTCTGATCCCACGGGGGCTAGACATTCTTGTGGGATCAGAATAGGGTCCATCACCTGAACATGCAGGCTGGACCCCGATTCCAATTGGTCTGCACACCCAGCAGATCCCCAGCTACCTCAGTTAGGCTCATGAATGGAGTTGCAGTGCCATGGCATCCCGTCGCCATGGCACTGTGGCTCCATTCAGGAGCCGCAAAAGCCAGCCACCACAGTTTTTCTTCTTTCCCCGCAGCTGGACCCTCAATCAGGCCTCCCATGGCCAGGGTCCGGCTGAGGGGAACTTACTGGACACCCTACCTCTTTGTCCTGACCCAGCTACAGGATCCCCCGACGTCCAGGGGGACTTATCCTACCTCTGCGATGGAATAAGTCCCCCATCTAGGTTCACAGCCCTGGATGTACACGACCAACCTCAGAATTGGCCCTGTACATCTGGGGTCATGGCCCGCCCATGCTCCTCCCTTGCTCCACCTCAAACATGCCCCTTGCCACCCCTATCTAGGCCTCCCTGTATAAATGAGCTGTTCAGACGTGGAGGCATTAGTCGGGGATGGTAGGGGAACGAATAGCAAGGATGGATGCCCAATCCGGATACCCATCCCCGCTATTTATGCCACTGAATGACCCCCATAGCATCTGGCACTTTAGGAACTTATCCAGGATTTTCCAAAGGCACTACCCATGTAGGTGCTTTTGGAAAATCCCAGATAAGGCATTTACGTGGGTAACTAGGGCAGTTACCTGGGTAAATGCCTTCAAAAATGCTGCCCGCACAGTTTTAGATTCAGAGTCAGGAAACTTTATTAGCCTGACAACTTGTGCATGTATCACCATAGTAATAAAAGAGGCAACTTTCCAACAAAATATGTATATAAAGATTGCAGATACTTTTTACCTTCAGATTTGACATCAGCTTTTAGGGATGTGCAATCGCTTGCTAGAGCTGGCTCAACCACTATGCAGACTAGGCAGTCAACTAAGCTAGCAGATTTTCAGTTGGGGGGAGGAGCAGCAAAAAGCAGCTTCAGTCAAAGCAAAATAATGAATCCGGACAGCCACCCAAACTCAGACTTATCAGTGCATACTTTTACCTGCAGGAAGGCTGGGCAAATCACAAAATTTTATTAACCATTGTAAGTGGCTTTTTGAAATCTCCTTCATTATATATATATTTACAAAACAAAGTTTAACCTTTAAAATTGTGATGGCAAAATATGCATTTTTATAGGATTGTTCTGGGAGGAGTGGTGATGAGATGATTACGATTAAATTTAATCATCAAAATCTTGAGGGGGAGCTACGGATCTAAATGTTAAACTGCAAGGGACCCAAGGCTGACATTTCACCTAGGGAGTCTAAAACACTTCCACCGGCCCAGCTGCTAGCTCGCATTGCTACAATGCCTCAAAAGATTTAGCCTATGAATTAACAGACATACAACTGATTTGAATGCATTACAAAGTTCTATAGTGCCTTATAAATGTTATTAGAATGAATGTATTTATTTAATTTTCATGTTTTTTGTTATACCACTAAAAGCGAGAAGCTTGTCATAGCGATTTACAATGCACAAAATAAGGGAGGTGGCAGAAAGAGAAATGGAACAGAAGAGGAAGCAAGGGAAGTACAATATCGTAATGGGACGGGGGGAGGGTAAGAGAAAGCAGGTTAGATCCCTGAAGCCAAAAATTGGGAAAAATAATCAGAGAAATCCAAAAACGAACAGTATTTTTTGCCTTTGCACATCCCTATCAGTTTTTAAATGGACACATTTCCTTTTGAATGTTGACGTGGAGCCTGATCCTAGGAGGGGCAGGCCGGAGGGCCAGGGGTTCAAGTCCCACCTGGGGACAGCAATCTCAGGCCGGAGGGACTGGGATATCTAGTCCTATAGGCACTCCTTGTGGTCTTGGGCAAGCCACTTAACCCTCCATTGCCCATGTTCCCTGTAAGTATTAGCGTATGTGTGTCATATCCCCTCGTGTTAAATGTATCTCCCAATTGACCGCTTTGACCCGGTGAAAAGCGGGATATAAATACAGCTAAATAAATCTGGACGGCAATGACCAGGATGCATCCATTAGGACCCGATTCTGCACTGTGGGAGCAAAAGGTCATGTGGGTGCTGGATTGGGTCCTGGGAGACTGCCCGGCATGCCCCTGCATCATCGTGGGGATGTCGTCCCCACGGCATAACCTGCCCGCTGCCTTGGAGTGCCCCTTTTCCCTGCCACCTGACCCTGACGGGGCAGCTGGGGCCTGGATTGGGCAGCAGGGACTCACCCTGCTTGCCGCTGTCACTGCTGAAGGGCTTGCTGGCCAATTCAAAGGAGCGGCCAGTGCTTATTCCACCTCTGAGGTGAAATAAGCTGGCCATCCCCCTGGCGATCCCTGGACATACAGGGCCGTGATCAGAATCGGCCCTGTACGTCGGGGGGTCGGACACTCACTGACGGTCTCCGACGGTCTCAGTCCAGTGCCTCATGTTCACTTCCTTCCTTGAGCAAGGCCATACCAAGAGCTGTGTAAGCAGTGTGGCCACACAGGGCGCAAGTATTAAAGAGGCGCTGATGTCATCACTGGGCTTCCAGGAAGCCCAGTAAGAGTGAGTTCCTGCATGTGGCTGGTTCATAAGTCATACAGGGCTCATTTCTAGCTTGGTACGGTCCTGCCTTGAAATAATTGGAACTGCCTTCCAGTGCTCCTGCTTTTAGTGCCTTGCCATTGGCTAGACCCTACCCACAGTTTCTGCTGCAAGTTACGCTGGAAGCACGCAGGGCAAGTTCATTCACACGAGAGGGGAGGATTGAAAAGCTGCAGATAGACGTTTTATGCTCTGAAAAACGGCCTGACATATTATTTATTTACTTATATAGCAACTTTTCTATTCTGCTGTATCTACAAGTCACAGCAGTGTACAGGTAACAAGTTGCATAGGATTAATGGTTTACCTATAAGATGATGTATGCTTGAGCAAGGTTTAACTTATAACACCATGTGAAGAGTAGCTGATTGTGGTATAATTAAACCCACATGAGAACATAGGTTGAGATAGTATTGAGGTTTGTAGAAGGAAAGGAGTGGGTTTAGGAGACAAAAGTGGGAGTGAAGGATTTAAATGGATTAGAGATATTGGTCGTGATGAAATAAAGCATAGACAGTTTATTTGTGTTATGGACAGGGGGTGCAGTTAAGTTTCGGAGCCAAAATGTTCAGTGAAAAGATGAGTTTTCAACCTGAGATGGAATTGGCCGTCCTTTTAGCTTACAGACATTAATGCAAAATTCTGTATAATCTTAAAACATTCCATACAATTGGCAATCCTGCACATGTGACAGGGCCCTCACTAAACCTTTGGGCTCTAGGCATGTGCCTAGTTTGTCTATGACTTAGTCCAGTCCTTCCCACGGCAACAGCTATTCTTTGGCAATACAAATAAGCAAGCTACAGGGTTCAGTCAGTAGGTTTGAGAGTGAACAGAGCGAAGGAAATACGTATCTGAGTCACTAATAGGCGGCCCTTCAGTGCTACGGGCATGACAGCACTGGGTAGGCAGCTGCCTAGTGGGGAAACCGACATTCTACTGTGGACAGTATCTCCTATTCCTCTTATCACAGTTTCAGGTCACCGCCAGTTCCGTTGACCTTTACTTCTTCCACCACAGCTACTACAAAAAGCTGTTGGGCGAATATTGAAATATTTCTAGAATCCCCCTGGGTCCATCTCAGCCACCAAATCATTTTTCCATGCTGCTTACATTTCTTACTCCAACAGGCTTCTGCCTTTGTTCTCTCCTCTAAAACGTTTTATGAATGTGACTTTCCATTAGTCTAATAGATATGTCCTTACTCCACATTTATCATAATTTTGTACTAACTGCCAATTTGACTTTAAAACTAGTCTGAAATTTGAGGGTTCACTGAACTGGCATTCCACATTGTAAGTGGCCATCCCTTTTTCTATTGCTGATTTCCCATAATGGCCAGTCTATACCCTCAGATGGCAGCACTCTTATGGCCAACTCCATTCCACCATATTCCAGCATCACATTCCCTGATCTCCATCTCTTTTCTCTCACCCCCAGCTGTGGATTGCTCTCACTGTAAATTCACATGTCCAGTTCCTTAGCTATAGCTTGGTCTAAATTCCAGCATTATTTTCCTTACTATGCTCTGCTCTCCTTCCTCCTAACTTCGCCCTTTTGTCCTTTACAGATCTTTCTTACCACCACAATGTTTCTGTGTCTATTCACTTAGGGGCTCTTCTACTAAAGGGAGCTTGGGCGTTGCATCAAATTCATCAACAGCGCTGAAACTATGGCTTGTTAGGTGCAACACCATTGTGTTAATTGTCAGGGGTGTGGAAATCATTTCGCCGGGAGTTAACAAGGACAGGGCGTCCCTTAGCGCATGCCACATTTGTGTGGCTGCATTTCACTCCACCTATTGAGTTGGCGTTAGGTGATCCCACACTAATGCCGTTAGAGCGTGCTGTGAAGCCAGTGCTAAAGGCATGGAGCGCGCCACGCCCACTCTCCGCCCCACCCCACCCACTCTTGACCCTAATGCTGGTTACACAGTTCGCATGGGAATCATCTTGCAGTGGCATGGTTCTGCGGCTAGCCGGCACCGCGTGTCCCAATGCGCATTCAGCATGCGCCAGAGCATGCGTTGTCAGCTACCGCCCTTTAGTAAAAGTCCTCCTTAGACTTCATGTTTTATAGACGTACCATATCAGCTACTGTAGTGAGAGTTACTGTTTGCTGTATTGCCTTTTACAGAAACAGTGTACTGAGAGAATATGTGTGAGGCGCCAGCATCAGAACCTGACTAGGAAAGGCAAATAACCCTGAAATAAAAGAATAAATCTTGAAATAGAGCTCTTAAAAGTATCCTAAAACACCAAGTCAATGGCGAAGTATTGGAAATTATGGTTAACAGTGCTGAAAGCCACCTTAGGTCTAAAGAATGAAGATGGAAGATTTTGTGACATGCTTTGCTATTTAAGTGATCCACGACTGAGGGGTAGAGCGCTTCTTTCAACCAGAATGCAGCTTTAATCATGATTAGCAAGGATCCAGCAATGACTGATAGTTGAGACATGGTAGGCATTATTTAGAAGCAGAATAAAAGCTGCTAAATCAACTTTCTGCTGCACTTATCATTCCCAAACAGGTTTAATATTTTAATTGCCAAATTCTGTCACCCACAGATGACACATCTTGCTGCCTAGCTTCTGTTTACTTGTAATCAGCGAATTGAAATATAAATTGTAGTTCAATTTCAGAAACTCTCGTCTTTATTCCGATTAACATGGATAGATTTAATCAGCTCGGGGCAGTGTCTAATTTCCAGTATCTTGTAAAATTATACAGACAGCTACTGAATTATTTACATATTTATCTGATTAAAATGCTCTTTAATAACCTTAGTTGACAGGTAAAATTTTCACATCATCCTCAGGCAAAAGGTATTAGTGTCTGATTCTTTCGCATGACACTATAACTTACAATACAAATAACTTTTCTCATACATGTCCATGATCTTGCTGTAGCTATAATCTATGGTCTCATTAATATTTGACAGTATTTGGAGATGGAAGGCGCAGGAGAGTAAATTTTTTAGCATTTCATGTAAGATGTGGTATTATAAATAAAATCACATGAAAATTGCTTGGCAAATTAATTTGTGAAGTATCATTTCATCTTGTGATATATTGGCAATTCTGCCCTGGGCAAGTTCTCGTATCAAATAATTCTTCTGCATTAGGCCTTTGCAGTCATAACAAGAAGATGTTTCCATGTGAACTAATGCCATTAGACAGATCTCATCTCTTTGGAGCCCTTTTACTAAACCACACTAACCAGTTAGTATGGGAATTAGCGTGCACTGTCAGTGCACACTCACAGTAACTGTTAGCTCACATGGATGACAGTGTGCACTATTTCAGGCCTGTACTTGCATGCCCAGGAATGGGGCAGGATTAGGGTGGAGAGTGAATGTGATGAACAGTGAGTACTAGTATCTGTGACATTGCTGCATGCTAGATATCGCGACTACCATTAACACAGGTGCACCTAAAGCTGCCTCAAGAGGTTGGCATTAAGTATAGCTACACTACTGGCAGTCCTGTAGTATGGCTGTTGCTCAACTACCCTCACTGAAAAGCTGCCATGGTAAATGCGGCTGTCTGGTCAAGCCTCCCAATCACAGTCCCAATCCTCCGGAACATCACCCCCTCACCCGATGATAGTCTAAATCCACCATTCCACCATTCTCCATTCCAATCGCAATCCTCATCCTCCATTATACCCCACCCGATCGCAGCCCTGATCCACCAGAACATACACCATCGCACCACCCCTCACCAAGGCAATCACCCCCTACATTAATCAAGCCAGAACAATTGGCCCCCCTCCATGAGAACCCCCCCAAATCAAATCCACCATCCCCCCACCCTCCCCATGCTTACCATGATGTAATCCCTGGTGTCCAATAGAAGGGGCAGGAGCGATTCCCTTTGCTCCTGTCCCACTGCCACCCAGGTCCAAAACGGTTGATCTGACCCCTAGCAGTACTACAGCTGTGGCAGAAGAGAATTCATTGTTCCGGCTAGCCTGAGAGCTGTCACTGCAACCACCAGCAACCGAGCATTCTCATTCATAGCGCCACTGCTATGGAACCAACTACCATGCAAACTGAGAGCAATCAGTGACCTGTTGGTATTCAGAAAAAAGCTAAAGACACATCTTTTCCAGACACACTTCAATCCCACATAACCTCTTTCACCATGCACAAGGAAAGAGCACTACACGTCAAACACCTATAGACTCCGACAACCTGTAAATATGTACATACATGTGTAATCAATGTCTTGCAACCAAGTGTAAACCTGTAATCTGAATGTTTGTGTCCTGTACTGAATCATTATGTATGTTTTAATCCATGGCCTGTACAACCATACTGTTATGTATAGCAAACCGCTGCTGATCGCTGGAAGTAGCGGGATATAAGTGTACACTAAATAAAATAAATAAATAAATAAATAAATAAATAAAATTCCTCTTGTCCACTTAGTGACAGATTGGAGTATCTCTAGCTTTAATAAGCCCTTGCGGGTTGCGTATTCACGAGGTCGTAATTTACGTGATATGTTGGTAAAATTGACAACCTTGCGGGATAGGCTGGCGATACCGGAGGCTCGATCTGGTCTTCATGTGGCATGTGCGGAGTGTAGATACTGTGCAACTACCATTTCAGGGCCTTCTTGGTCCGATTTACGGTCTGCTTGTGTCTTCCACCGAAGGTGGCGGACTTTTTGTGCTTCGAGTTTTGTGGTCTATTTTTTGGAATGTCCCTGTCCAAAACGGTATGTAGGGAGCACTACGCGAGTTATAAGAGTTCGGTTGGGAGAACATGCCTCACGCATCCGACAGTCAATACTGACGGCTCCGGTAGTACAACACTATCAAGATTGTCATCACGAGTTTGAACATTTGAAATGGACGGTGATAGATCATGTGCCGGTGGATCCCAGAGGAGGGGACCGTAAGTTTAGGTTGCGCAGATTAGAACAACGATGGATTTTTATTTTGCGGACCATTTCCCCCAATGGATTAAACCGGGACATTGAGTGGCTGGACCTCTGACATGTAAAGGCTTTCCTTTTGCTATAGGGGATCCCGTGAAGTGTGGGAATTCCCCTATGTGCGATTGGTTCTCTGATATTGGGCATTTCTATAATTGGCCTATCTTTGAACAGATATCCCTGACGTCACCAGCCAACAATCTGACGTTTTTTGTCGGTTAGATGAATGGATGAACGCACTTCATTTCATCGGGGGCACTTGAGACAGAGGCTTCAGCTTCGAAACATGCACGTCGTGTGTGATTGATCAGTTAAGTGTGGTCTTTTATTTTGGCAAAATAGAAGAACGTATTGAGTGAACATTTAGAAAATTTTGATTAAAAGGGGCATGTACTGCGTGGGAGGGAGAGGGTGTTCCTCTTCCTCTTGCGGTTTATGCCCGACAAAAAATAAATAATGGTTTCTGATTGGGATTTGCGGTATTCCTCTTGAGTTTAAGCTATTGGTGAAAGCTGGTGGCATGGGGGGGGGGGGAAGATAGCATTCTAGAAGATCAGGGCTATGATCAAGTAAGGAGGGTATTTTAGAGGATCAGGGCTACGAATGGATGGGAGGTAAGGTGCAAATGTAGATCAAGACTGTGGTCAGGAGGGGGTGTAATTGTGGATTGCAACTATGATTGGGTGAGAGGCGTGTTTAATGGAGTACTGGGGTTATGACTGGGTGGGAGGTGGTGTAATGGAAGATCAGGACTGTGATTGGGTGGGTGGGAGGCTTTTTGGGCTTATGATCCCACGTTAAAGCAATCTGCAGTCAGCAGTGGTGCACATGCGCTGTCTGCCAATCCTCATAACACCATACCTATGTGGTAAGTGTCTGAGCTGCACAGTAAATGCAGGGCAGAGGCTGGGCACAGCTCCTGTATTTACCGCACAGGATTTGCACTTACCAGTGCATTCGTTTTTTCTCAAAAGGCAGCATAAGTCCAAAACCGCACTGCACTTTAGTAAAAGGGTCCCTTTATTTATTTATTTTATTTATTTATTTATTTAAACGTATTTCCATACCGCCTTATCCTGCAATCAAGGCGGTCTGAACAGCAATTAATAAGATACAGTGTATAGTGTGCACATGCAGTGAGTAGTGTATGTGTGTGAGTGTGGCTGGACGTTGATTCTTGTGGTGCTATTTACAGCGTGCGCTATGGGTATCAGTTCCTTGCTTAATTACAATTATAGTGACATGTGGGGGGAATTGAGGTGTCTGTTGCATGGTTTAAGTAATGTCACCGTAGTGTTATATTTTATGGGCAACAGTGCAGAAGGAAAGAGTCATTTTTCTTCAACGCTTACTACAGAAAATGCAAATAGTTGTGAGGCTATCAATAATGAATCTGTTTGAAGGATAAGGATATGCAATGTTTTTGCACTTTATGATGATCCCTGTATTTATGAGAAGACCCAGAATCATCAAGAATTATTTGGTCAATAAAACTGTGATCAAGACAAAATCAGATGCAAACGCTGATACTAATCCGCGCCATTTATCAGTCAGTGCTAAAGAAGGCAATCAATAGAAACTTTAAATGCCAGTTTGGCTGCAATTTTAAAAATAGTAGACTCCAATAACCCTCGTGTTAGTGACATCTAGTGGCCAATCTCCAAACGACAGTTTCTAGAAATTAAACCTTGCATTTCATCAGCCTTACCTGAAATAGTCCTTTCCTGGCATATTCAAACATTCGGTGATGTTTTATTAATGACGGTGAGCTCTCACGATATGGGTATGTGCAAATGAAATGGCTCAGGCATGAACCCGGCTAGAAGGGTGCCAGATGTTCCAAGGAACTGTCCTAGTTAGCAGCACCTGTTAACCAGATACAGCAAGTGCCGGCGAGAGGAAAGGTTTCCAGATTCTTTTCAGGCCCATCTGGCACACTTATCGGAAGCAGAGAGGAGGAGGAGGAAGAAGGCACACCTTAGGTTTGACTTAGGTTTCAGCAACCAGATGTGCAGGATGGAAGAAGAGTCATTACCCTGCCTCCCCCCCCCAACACCCCCCCCCCATCCATCCCAGCAACACTATCACTTCCAAGCAGACAAATGGGTGATGAATAGAAACAGTGAAGCTTTTCTGCAACATTGTGCAAAAGACAAAGAGAATGGATGAATATTCTAAAAACTGGCATTCAAATCACTCAATTGCAAATCATTTTTTTTTCTACCCTCTCTGTCCCCATTGCCAGAATCAGAACAGGAGAATGCCAAACAAGTGGAAGTTGGGGACACAGCTCTAAAATCAGGAACAATCCCCAAAAATCAGGGACATCTCACAACCTTAGTGAGAGGGATACTCAGTAGCACTTCCTCTGGTTGCCGCGACACTGTCTGGATAGTGCAGGAGGTCTGTGCAAGGGATGAAAGAGTCCGCTTGGTTATCTAATTAGCAGTGATTTCCACTCCAGTAACCGGATAACAACCCACATAAAGTTAAGCCACAAAAAAGGCAGACATAACTTTATGCAGCTGGCTAGTCAGATAGCTGCTGAATATTCCTCCTGTCCGGATAGCCGCCGCTCGTTAGTGCTAAAACCAGGTATTTGGGGCTGGAGGGTATCCACATTCCTGTACTGAATATCTGGTTTCATTTTTAAACACCACAGCCAGCTCTTAAAAGAACACTGTCTGTGCAGTTTAAATATTGGCCTTACAATATTTACTTCAGAGTGATATTTATTTAGCCCCACCTTTTCGGTAGCAGTGCAAGGCAGTTTACATTCAAGTACAGGAGGTGAACCCTGGTTCTCAGAAGAAGCAGCTCTTCATAGGGCCTCTTGAATCCATTCATCTATAGTGGTAAGTGGTTTGCATTGCCTTAAAGTTGAAAGAAATGGCAGTATACAACCACATATGGTCCTGTAAAAGGAGATGACTGTTGAAAAATCCTAAGAAAATGCCGTTGTTTAGCAGAATTTATTATAGTGATGCAGGGTAGATGAGCCCTGTGATTCTTCCCTGTTTCTATTTGAAAATGCAGCGTTGCATCAAGTCGAATTCACAGCATCAGGCGCTGCATTCCATCATGAAAGAGGAGCATCTCTCTTCCGGGTGTCTTTCTCTACATTTGACAAACTCACACCCCACAGATGAAAAGTAGCAGAGGAAAGAAACATCAGTGCATCCAATTTACACTTCAATTGCTAAAAAGAGAATATTTGAAATTAAGACGTGGGCAGCACATCGGGCTTCAAATGTGCATTTCTTTCCCATAAAGCAAGTCATATTCAGCAAGGGTAGAGCAGATTAAAAATCACTTGCTGAAAGTTGCTGCTGAGATGATGGATCTATCTGTCACTAAAAGGGCAAGAGCAATAATTCTTGCAGGAGTTTCTCAAACCCTTTTCACTGGTGACTATCACATCTTTCGCTGCTTTGTTTTCCTTATAATTATTTGGAGAAGTCTAACTGTGACTTTTTTAAAACTCCCAATGACATTAAAGGTTACAGTAGAAAATGATTAAGCAGGCCTATTTCTTTCTAGATCCCAAGATTGTCCAAAGACACGAGGAAGAAAACACTCACTGATCCTCTCAGAATTCTCATTAGTGGAAAGAATCTGCACACTCCCCAAGTCTTCACAAGCAGTTGCAGTACACTCAAGGTCAATCCATTAGTTACAACATAGATATCAGGTGTACTATGGGCACAATTTCAAATACATTTCAATTTTTGGAACATACAAAGAATCAAACTTTAGGCACGTAGTCACATTTTGAAAATCTCCAAAACCTATTAAAGCAAAATACATTTTAGCAATCATTAACTTCAAGGTGCATGTTTACTCAAGTGTGCTAACAGCATGGAGTCTGATTCTGTGCCGTTGGGACATCCATTCCTGCTATTCATGCCCCCTCCCGCCGGCCTCTAGCTTCCCCGCAGTTTGTACAGGGAAGCTAGACGGGGGCGGGAAAGGGGACGATCGGGGGTGGCGTTAGGGCAGGCAGTGGGTGGTTGCCGGCCCCAGACGTACAGGGCCAATTCTAATGTCGACCCTATATGTCCGGAGCCGGTAACTTGAATGGGGAAGTTATTCCACCTCCAAGGTGAAATAACTTCCCTGGACATCTGGCATCAGCAGGTCCCGGGCAAGGAAAGGGTGGCAGGGGGCAGAGTGCATTCCCCACAGCCCAATCCTGGCCCTGGGAGGCCAAATCGGGGGTCAGGCTGCGGGGAATAAACAGTTTGTTCCAGCGGCCGGCATTGTGGGTTTTAAATGGCGCCATGGTGCCATGGCAACCAGACACCATGGCACCATGGATCCATTTAAAAGCCCTGACTTAGTTGGGCTTGTCTTGTACGTGCAGGCTGGGCTGAATCGTAGTCCCAGCCTGCACGTACAGGACTGATGGCGATTTTGATTCCCGCGGAAATCAGAATTGCGACCTCCTCTGTACATCCAGTTAAACCAGACATACAGAGGGGGTATACGTCTGGGATGGAATGAGCCTGATGGAGTTTAGCATGCAGCAACTGGACTGTGGTAACCTTTATCACGTGCCAAAACTTACACTACACTAAAAATCCTTTGTTAACCGCTTACCATGGGTTGGAGCGGAGACGGGGTGGTTCAGGGGCAGAGCATGCACATTACGGTTAGCCTGGGTGTCTTTAATGCATAGTCTATGCCTTTCTCTCTTTCCTTTCCTGTCTTATAATTGGCGTTCTTTTTTCTTTCCTGTACTTTTGTAGCACTTTTACTTTTGTAAACTGCTCAGATGCCCTGGTGTTGGGCGGTATATCAAACATTGCAATAAAGATAAAGATAACCAGCAATGTTGCACTTAGCAAAGGGCCACCTCAATGGACGGCGTTAAGTGCACTTGCGTCAATCATGGCAAACAGCTTAGTGCAGAACATGAGCTAGCTACACAGGAACATGTCGGGCACACCTTCCTTAGGTCACTTGGGTCCATCACCACCCCCTTGCTAATTTTTGGTGCTGTTGTTGTTGTTAAGTGCCGTCGAGTCGGAGTCGACTCATGGCGACCCTCTGGATAGCTATCCTAAATTGTGTTCGGTCTTCAGTCAGGCGGCTCATTGTTGACAGACTGGTACCCGTAGCTGCTGTTATTGTATCGATCCATCTCATTGCTGGCCTTCCTCTTTTGCGTTGACCTTCAATCTTGCCAAGCATGATGTCTTTCTCTAGTGATCTCTCTCTTCGCATGATGTGTCCAAAGTATGAAAGTCGAAGTCTTGTCATCTGAGCTTCTAAAGAAAGCTTAGGTTTGATCTCCTCTAGTACCGACTGGTTTGTTCTTCGGGCAGTCCATGGTATACACAGTATTCGCCGCCAGCACCATAATTCAAAGGCATCAATTTTCTTCCTGTCTGTCTTTTTCACTGTCCAGCTTTCACATCCATATGATGTTATTGAAAATAACATGGCTTGAACAAGTCGAATCTTTGTATGGAGAGAGACATCTCTGCTCTTGAGAATCTTAATCAAGTAATCAAGTGCTTTTTAGTAAACATGGCCCCAAGTCTCTTATTTTGGAGGTTTTTGAAAGCAAATAGATTTTTACAAAGAGGTTCCAAACTGAAGGCACATCTAGCGCTTGAACAAAAGCATTTTCATCAACTTCAACTTTCATTTAAAATACTCACTAAGAGGCTGGTTAATAAACCGTGTTAGCTGTTGATGTGGCAGAAAGCACACACTATCTGGACGCAGTAGCTGGTAACTGGGAGAACTGCAGATAATGCATCAATTTTTGTGCTTTTGCAGAAAAAGTGTTATCTGCAGAAGTGGGAGGGATTAGGTCAGAGAGTGGGTGTGTCTGCAACACGTGGTCACCGCTAGCTTCAACAGTGCATGGTAACCATTGGATTTGCAAAAAGCACGGGTGCAGCTAACACCACCTCATTGGATGGCATGAGCTGCATCCACCATGCTGCCGACTGCGTTCTCTGTACTTTTGGTTCTTTATCTGCTAGGGAACTGCTGTGCATACCCCCCAACAGAGAACGCATGTTTTTTGCAGCTAACACAGCGCTATCTACAGTTTTTTGGCATGTTAGCTGCATAAGCCTAATGCGGTTTAGTAAACCAACCCCTAAGATTCCCTATTATGTTTCTCCTTTTTATTTAATTTCTCTAAAGAAATAACAAATAAGCATCTGAAGAGTCTACAAAAATGCAAATGAAGGAAATCAAGCAAAGCTGCCATGCTGACGTCATCCTCTTCTCTTCCCTCATCATGCCCAGTCTATTTTCGACCTAATAACTGGAGTGAGGATTTGAATCTGAAACAAGCAGGAGTAACATTTTTTCTAGTCTTGATTCAGTCATCACACAGCACTACAATACAATTTTCCTGGTTCTCAATATACTATCACCATCATTGATCGAGTGGTTAAATGAGTCTCCTCCCTCCATTACAGAGCTTAGAATAACGATTTATGATTTGGTTTTGATGGAACAAATTAAAGCCAAGAAGCGGGGTGAGAATGCATGGCTTGACTCTCAGAAGATCTGGGACTGTATTAGCTAACCTTGCCCCCAAAGGCATGTAGTTATCTTTAACATTTTCGGTCAACTTGAATGTAAAGTAGTGTGAATGGACATTGCCGTGGACCCGGCACTGCTCCCGGGAGAGGAGGAGTGTTGGAGAAATTCTGGAGGTTTTGTTTATTCAGTAGGAATTATGAGTGTTGGGACATGAAGAGTCACCATGTTCCTGCCTTGAGTTGTATAATATTACGGTTACATTGGAATTGTTTTTGTGTAAATATTCAAAGTTGTTCACCATAATAGGCGAAAAGTGTAATTTGGAGGCTAATCTGTATGTGATCATGGAGAGCCGCTATGTGTGCAATGATTTAATAAAAAAAGTTTGAACATATACCACCATCCATCTCACATGCATCCCATCTCGCACGGTACGCCCTCTCACACCAATCTTGAACCGTAACCCACCATACCACAACATCCCCAGTATCCTACCCCAATACATTAGCATCCCAAACAGTGCCCTTATAAAGCAGGTATAAGCATAAAGGCATAACCATCAATAACTGCAAAAAGAAATCAAAGAATCTCAAGGTGACCCAAGATGGCAACCATGAGCTGATCCCGTCTTCTTCTGATCTGGCAGTGGAATACACACATTTACTACTACTACTATTACTACTACTACTACTACTCATCATTTATGCAGCACTACAAGGTGTTTACAGACATATTCTTCTTAGTTGACCAATAAATACATATCCATTAGCATTATACCAGCAGACCAAAATGTACCAGCCTTAGCAAAGCTTTATGATGATATCCAAAGAAGACACAAGGTACCCACAAAACACCATGATAATAAGGTGACAGTCTCTATGCTGTAAGCAAGGTACAGAGAACAATCAATGGGTCACAATCAGCAGTTGCATAGGAAGCATGCAATTTGAAAGGTTTTCCAGTTTTCCCCTTATTAATATGATCGTAGAGTATTTATGGCTAGGTTAGAACATTCCATGTGAGTGAAAACTGTGATGGC
Organism: Ichthyophis bannanicus; assembly: GCA_033557465.1. Classification (NCBI taxonomy): domain Eukaryota; kingdom Metazoa; phylum Chordata; class Amphibia; order Gymnophiona; family Ichthyophiidae; genus Ichthyophis; species Ichthyophis bannanicus. The sequence continues at coordinate 362,815,042 of CM066032.1, read as the reverse complement.
ATAAATATGAGGCACTCAAGGTGTGGGTACACGTGGAGTGATATAGACCATTATGATATCCTTTTATTTATTCTATATTCCTTTCTTAATGATTCCTTCCATTCTGTTTGCTATTTTTGGCAGCTGCCACACACTGAACAGAAGATTTTGATATATTGTCTATGTTCACACCTCGAATTTTTCTTGGGTGGTGGCTCTTAATGAAGAAGCTAGGATTGTGTATCTATAGTGTGGGTTATTCATGCCTACATGCATCACTTTCCACTTGTCTACATTAAATTTTAACTGCCATTTGAATGCCTGGTTTCCCATTCTAACAAGGTCCTCCTGCAATTTCTTACAATCCACATGCAATCTAACAACTTTGAATAATTTAATCATCTTACTTATTGTTCTCAATTCCAGATTATTTATAAACACATTAAAAAGCATCCATCCTAGTACAGATCCCTGGAGTGCTCCACTATTCACCTTCATCCATCGAGAAGGATAGCAAAAACAAAGGCAGAAGAAAAGATGGCTAAAGATGTGAAGTATGAAGACAACATTTTTTTCAGGTATATTCAGGAGAAGATAAAGATCAGAGGTGGAATTGCAAGACTCGCAATTGTCTAGGTCAGATTCGTGGAAAGTTACGTAGAAAAAGCGAAATTGCTAAACAAATATTTCTCCTTTGTATTCACTCAAGAAAATCCTGGCGAAGGACCATGTATGATTTACAAATATACAAATGGGAAAGGAATAGATACCACACCATTTACAGAAGATGATGTTTTTGAACACCTTGTAAAACTGAAAGTGGACAAGGCCATGCAACTGGATAGGATATATTCCAGGATACTGAAAGAGCTCAGAGAGGTTCTGGCAGGGCCTTTAAACAATGGGCCCGATTTTCAAAGGGCACCTACATGGGTAGTGCCCTTCAAAAATCCCGGATATGTCCCTAATGCGCTCAGATGCTATGCAGGTAGCATCGGGACGTGTTAAGGCTGTCCAAGGGGCAGAGGAAAGGACTAACCAGGTATCACCGATTTCACTGGTCAACAAAGTTTTACAAAAGTCATGTTGTTGTTGTTGTTAAGTGCCGTCGAGTCGGAGTCGACTCATGGCGACCCTCTGGATAGCTATCCTAAATTGTGTTCGGTCTTCAGTCAGGCGGCTCATTGTTGACAGACTGGTACCCGTAGCTGCTGTTATTGTAGCAATCCATCTCATTGCTGGCCTTCCTCTTTTGCGTTGACCTTCTATCTTGCCAAGCATGATGTCTTTCTCTAATGATCTCTCTCTTCGCATGATGTGTCCGAAGTATGACAGTCGAAGTCTTGTCATCTGGGCTTCTAAAGAAAGCTTAGGTTTGATCTCTTCTAGTACCGACTGGTTTGTTCTTCGGGCAGTCCATGGTATACACAGCATTCGCCGCCAGCACCATAATTCAAAGGCATCAATTTTCTTCCTGTCTGTCTTTTTCACTGTCCAGCTTTCACATCCATATGATGTTATTGAAAATACCATGGCTTGAACAAGTCGAATCTTTGTATGGAGAGAGACATCTCTGCTCTTGAGAATCTTATCTAGGTCTTTCATAGCCATTCTGCCAAGAGCAATGCGTCGTCTGATTTCTTGACTGCTTGTTGCTTCTTTATTGATAGTTGATCCAAGTAGGTTAAAGTTGTTCACGATTTCAATTTCTTCTCCTTCAACGATGAACCTGTTGATTATGCCAGTTGTCATGATCTTTGTCTTCTTTACATTAAGGTGCAGGCCCATTTTGAGACTATGTTCTTTGATTGTGAGAAGCAAATGTTTCAGATCATCTTCACTTTCAGCCAGTAATGTGGTATCATCAGCATAGCGAAGGTTGTTGATGAGTCTTCCACCAATCTTCACACCTCTGTTGTCTTCATACAGTCCTGCTTCTCTGATGATTTGTTCTGCATATAAATTAAACAGGTAGGGGGAAAGTATGCAGCCTTGTCTTACACCTTTGCTTATTTTAAACCATTCTGTTTCTCCTTGTTCCGTTCGAACTGTTGCTTCTTGATCAATGTACAGATTACGCAAGAGAACGATCAGGTGTTCTGGTATACCCATGCTTCTTAATGTGGCCCAGAGTTTCTCATGGTTTACACAGTCAAAAGCCTTGCTATAGTCGATAAAGCACAAATAGATATCCTTTTGGTATTCTTTAGTCTTTTCAAGGATCCATCTCACATCCGCAATGATGTCTCTCGTTCCTCGCCCTTTCCTGAACCCTGCTTGCACTTCAGGTAGTTCTTGTTCTAGGTATGGCTGTAGTCTCTTTTGAATAATCTTCAGTAGAATCTTGCTGGCATGTGGGATCAGAGCGATTGTGCGATAATTTCCACAGTCAGTTGGATCACCTTTCTTTAGTATTGGTATAAACACAGATCTTTTCCAGTCAGTTGGCCATGATGTTGTCTTCCATATTTCTTGGCAGAGCCTTGTAAGTACGGTAACAGCTGCATCAGATTGCTGCAATACTTCTATGGGAATGCTATCAATGCCTGGTGCTTTGTTCTTTGATAAGGCTTTCAATGCTGCTTCAACTTCTTCTTTCATCACCAATGGTTCCTGATCATAAGGTATAGGTTGAAACGGCTGTTGGTCCACTTGATCTTTATCATATAAAAACTCTGTATATTCCTTCCACCTTTTCTTGATCTTCTCAGCATCATTCAACATAGAACCTTGAGCATCTTGTAACATTCCAATTCGAGGCTGGAACTTTTTCTTTAACTCTCGCAGCTTTAGGAAAGCCGATCTTGTTCTTCCTCTAATAGTTTCTGCTTCTATTTCCTTGCAAGTGTCATTGTAGTACTTTTCCTTGTCCTGTCTTGCTGCACGTTGGAAATCTCTGTTGAGTTCTGCGATTGTCTTTCTTTATCCTTTGGCTTTAGCTTCTCTGCGTTTCTGGGCAATTTTCAGAGTTTCTTCCGTCATCCATTTTGGCCGTTTTTGCTTTTTCACCTTTGGTAGAGACTTCTCGCTTTCTTCCAGCACAACCTTCTTGATGTCATTCCATAACTCTTCCGGAGCTCTGTCATTTGTATCTAAGGCAGCAAATCGATTTTGCAGACAGTCTTTAAATTCCAGTGGTATATTCTCAAGGTCATATTTTGGTGCATTCATGAGTGGTTTGCTCTTTTTCAACTTTAGCTTGAGTTTGCATACTAGTAGTTGATGATCTGTACCACAGTCAGCTCCAGGTTTTGTCTTTGTTGATGTTACAGAGCTTTTCCATCGTTGACTTCCACAGATGTAGTCAATTTGATTTTTATACAATCCATTGGGTGAAGTCCATGTGTACAGTCGTCGCTTGTGTTGCTGAAAGAAGGTGTTTGAGATGAATAGATCATTGGTCTTGCAGAATTCTATCAATCTTTCTCCAGCTTCATTTCTGTTGCCAAGTCCATATTTTCCAACTACTTTGCCTTCTTCTTTGTTGCCAACTTTTGCGTTCCAGTCACCCATGACTATCAGGATATCCTGTTTGCATGTTCTGTCAATTTCAGCTTGTACTTGTTCATAGAACTCTTCAATTTCATTCTCTTCTGCAGCTGTTGTTGGGGCATATACTTGAATTATAGTTGTGTTGATAGGCAATCCTCGTAGACGAATAGAGATTAAGCGTTCGCTGACTGCATTGTATTTCATTACAGTTCTTGCAAGTTTCTTCTTTATTATAAATGCAACACCATTTCTTCTTTGTCTTTCATTTCCAGCATAGTAGACCATGTGATCATCTGATGCAAAGTGCCCGATGCCAGTCCATTTCAGTTCGCTGACACCCAACAGATCAAGTTGTACACGTTCCATTTCATTCTTGACCACTTCCAACTTCCCTTGGTTCATGCTTCGTACGTTCCATGTTCCAATGTGTAAGACATCTTTACAGCTTCTGACTCTCATTTCATGCGCAGCTACATCAGCAGTCAGACTTTCCGAAGGCTTTGATCCAACCACATCATAAATGCTGGCTTTACTCTGAAAAGTCTTCAGCTCTTCCCCAGTAGCTAGTTGAGTGCCTTCCGACCTGGGAGTCTCATCTTCCAGCACCATAGCACAATTTGTTTTGTTGTAACTATCCATTGGGTTTTCATGGCAAGATACAGAAGTAGATTGCCGGGCCTTCCTTCCGCGCAGTTTAAGTTTGGTGTTGTTGCCGTTGTCACAGAAATGTGATCCTCCGCCGTCAACACTATCCCATTCTGCTGCTGCCCAGATGGGTGGTTTGTCTTCGTCTGGCACCTCAGCTGAGACCTGTCCATCTAGGGAGACCCTGCCAGTAGTTAAACTACCGATAGTTTAGCTCTCAGCATCACTGATGCACACAAGCCCTCACAGCACGACAAGCTGCAAACCAAGTGAGAGAAAGTCATGTTACTGAAATAAAAATAGTCATTTCTTATCAATTTTTATATGCTGAACACGAATATTACAGTGAAATTGCAAAGTTGGCTCTAATTTTTTTGTAATTTACAAGAATTAATGTTTACATCACGAAATGCATGTCAATAGTAAATATAACAGGCCTTCGGTTAATACCTATAAAAATCCAAGTCATAGAATACTTCTTAGATTTTTTCGCTTGTCTCTTGTACAGCTGTTCGGGAGCTTCTCTGGGGAGTGTCCAGCAATAGTCAGCCATCATTGTAGAGGACCATTTTCCCTGGTATCTTTGCTCCATCGTTGCGATATCCTGGTGAAAACGTTCGCCCTGTTCATCACTAACCATACCACAGTTGTCAGGAAAGAAATCGAGATGGGAATCAAGGAAATGGATCTTTAGAGATATATTGCAGCCAAGTTTCTGATACTGCATCAGCATGTCTTCTACTAGTTCCTTGTAGTTTTCTGCCCTAACATTCCTGAGAAAGTTTGTTGACACTAGGCAAAAAGCATTCCATGCTTGTTTCGCATCACCCTGCAGCACGTTGTTGAACCGGTCATCTTTGAAGAGCTCTTGAATCTGAGGACCCACAAAAACTCCCTCTTTAATCTTTGCTTCGCTGAGTCGAGGGAAATTTTCATGCAGGTATCGGAAAGCTGGCGAAGTGCGGTCCATGGCTTTCACGAAGTTTTTCATCAAACCTAGTTTGATGTGAAGGGGTGGTAGCAGGATTTTGTGCACCTCAACCAGAGCTGGGTGCTGGATATTCTTCTCTCCAACTGTTACATTTTGTCTGCGATTCCATTCCTTCCGCAAGTAGTGCCAATCCCTTGCTCAGCTATCCCACTCACATAAGAAACACATGTATTTCATATATCCCTGCTGCAGTCCCATTAAAAGGGCAACTATCTTCAAGTCACCACAGAGGTGCCAGCTGTACTTGTTATAGTTAATGGAAGTCAGTAGATGCTTTAAGTTATCGTATGTCTCTTTCATGTGGATGGCATGCGCTACTGGAATAGATGGAAGACGGTTTCCATTGTTCAAAGGCACAGCCTTCAGACTCAGTTTCGAAGAGTCTATAAATAGTCTCCAGTCTTGTGGGCCATGAGTAATTTTTAAGGCATTCATGAGGCTTTCAATATCGGAACAGAATACCAGATTACTTTCTTTTCCGACTGCGTATAGCACACTGCTGAAGTCAGTTGGCTTCAGCAGTCGTCTGGCAGTAGTATTGCATTGCATCAGAAAATTATACAATCAACTCTGGATGATGTGTGCATGCTGGTATTATGCAATGTGATGCAATATTGCGTCATTCAAGGCTTATTTGGGATGTTGTTGATGTCCTACTGGATAAATTTACACGGTGAAACGTCAAAAATGAACTACATGCAATATCTTCAAAACGAGAGCCAATAATTTTTTTTTAATGTTATATTCGTGTTCAGCTCACCAAGATACTACAGATTAGGGCCTTTTAAAGTCAGTAACGATTTCAATGTTGACCAATGTTTTCGATGCTACCCGCTTAGCCCTCTGCACCTTAAAGATAGGCGTGGAATACCCTCGCCTATCTTTAAGGCGCAGGGGCTAAGCGGGTAGCATTGAAAATCAGTGCTAGCCGGTTAGCTCCTGCGGTTTCCGGTAAGACCTGGATTTTCAATGCCGGAGCCGCATAAGACCCCGTCATTGAAAATTCAGGTTAAGCAGAAAGGGGGTGGGCTAATGCATTCCAACACCTCCCTGGCATATAGCACCGCCCAGTTCAGAATCGGACCCAATGTTTTTAAAAGATCTTTGGAGATGGGAGAGGTTCCGTAGGACTGGAGAAGGGCTGAAGTGCTACATCTTCACAAAAGTGATAATAGGGAAGAGCTGATAAAACATAGACTGGTAAGCCTTACTTTGGTGGCGGGAAAAGAGATGGAGGTGTTTCTAAAACAAAGAATAGTGGATTTTCCTGAAACAAATGGGTTGCATGATCCATGGCAACATGATTTTACTAAAGGACTATCATGCCAAACAAATTTGATTGTGTTTTTTGACTGGGTGACCAGAGCACTAGATCAAGGGCATGCGATAGATGTGACCTACCTGGATTTCAGCAAAGCCTTTGATACTGTTCCTCATAGGAGGCTTATCAACAAATTGAGCATCCTGGGGATGGGTCCCAAGGTGGTAAACTGGATCAGAAATTGGTTGACTGACATGATAGAAGGTGGTGATAAACAGAACTCACTCAGAAGAAAGGAAGGTGAGTAGTGGTTTGCCCCAGGAATCAGTCCTGAGACTGGTACTGTTCAATTTATTTGTGAGTGATATTGCTGAAGGACTCAAGGGAAAAGTCTGCCTTTTAGCAGATGACACAAACATTTGCAACATAGTGGACTCCTCTGAGGGAGTGCACAACATGAAGAAAGATCTACAAAAACTGGAAGAATGGTCTAATGCTTGGCAGTTAAGATTCAATGCAAAGAAGTGCAGTCATGCACTTGGGATGCAGAAATCCAAAGGAATCTTATGTGATAGGGGTGAGGGGTTGGTGTACATGGACTAGGAGAAGGACCTTGGGTGATAGTGTCTGAGGAACTCAAGGTTTTTAAACAATGTGACATGTCCCATTGGGACGTCCATCCCCACTATTCATGCCCTTTCCTGGCCCTGTCCTCCTTCCCCGTGCATTGTATGGGGAAGTTAGATGGGGGAGGGAAAGGGGTGGATCGGGAGCTTCCTCAGTGGTGGAATAAGTTCCCTAGTCACCAGGGGATGGCGGGTTCGGGGCGCAGAAGGAGCAGGGAGGGCCCAAGAACATTCCCCACAGCCCAACCCTGGCCTTAGGAGGCCAGATTGGGGGTCAGGCTGCGGGGAAAGCATTGCAGAAGCTGGCAACCAGGGATCGTGGCTTTTAAATGGAGCTGCGGTGCCATGGCAACTGAATGCCATGGCATCGCAGCTCCATTTAAAAGCCCTGACTGAGTTAGCCGGGCAAGCCTGTATGTGCAGGCCGTGCTGAATCGCAATCCAGCCTGCATGTACAGGTCTTTTCACGATTCTTATCCCATGGGATAGACATGCCCCACGGGATCAGAATTGCGACTCCCTCTGTGCATCTGGTTCTGACCAGGCGCACAGAGGGCCTGTACATCCCGGAAGGAATCGGGCCCATTGTTTTCAGTTTATATCTCACAAAGGATATAAAAAGACTTGAAACGGTTCAGATGTAGGCAACCAAAATGGTTTGGAGTCTGTCCCAGAAACTGTATGAGAAGAGACTTGAAGAGCTAAATATAAGGTGTGATCAAAAAGTATTGAGATTTGTAAAATAACACAAGAAGTTTAACACTGACAGTTATTGCATTCAATCTCCTTCAAAGTAGTCCCTTTATGGTAAAACACACTTCTTCCAGTGTCTAATCTCCTTCCTTTAAGTAGTAATTTCAACTTTGGAGACAAAAAAAAGTCACAGGGTACGAAGTCAGGTGAGTACAGAGGCTGACGTACTTGCTTGATTTGGAGTTTGGCCAAGAACTGCTGGACAAGATGTGATGCGTGAGCTGGGCGTTATTGTGATGAAGCAACCACTCACCATTCTTGTGCAACTCTGACCTCTTACGACAAACTGCATCTCTCAAATGAGTTAGAACTTAGTCCTTATTGATGGTTTAGCTTTTTGGAGCATACTCATGATAAACCAAACCCTGGCAATCAAAGAAAACTGTGAGCATGACCTTGACATTGCTCCTCAACTGATGGACTTTCTTGGGTCTGGGAGAGTCTGGAGTCTTCCACTGTGAAAATTGAGCCTTAGTTTCCAGGTCATAACCATAAACCCATGATTCATCACCAGTAATAATATTTTTGATGAAATCTGGGTCATTTTCAATGAATTCCAACACCTCCCTGGCTACAGACAGTCAATCTTTTTAGTCAGGGGACAGAAGTTTCAGGACGAATTTTGCAGACACATGTCTCATCCCCAAATTGACAGTAAGAATGGACTGTACCAACTTGAAACTGATTTCCATGTCCTCAGCAAGCTCCCTGATAGTCAATCGACGATTTGAGCATATTGCGGCATGCATTGTTTCAACTTTATTTATTCATTTATTTATTTAACAATTTTTCTATACTGCTTTTGTCCAAAGCAGTTTACATCGAACAATAAAACAATCTTGGTGGAATTGCTTTACAATGAACAGGGAGAAGTAACTTGGAGAACAATAGGGGTAAGCAACAACAAAAAGAAGGTAGGTGGAATAACTTATTGATGGACAGCATTTCTGCTCATGGGTGACTTTCCAGAATGTCCGTCACTGTCAACACTTTGGCAGCCATCTTGGAAACATTTGTAGGGAGAGAAAAGAGAGGAAAGATAGTGAGGAGCAACAGAATGAATGTGTTTATAAGTCAGAAGAAGAAGTTTGTATTGGATATGGAAAGGGAAGGGAAGTTAATGAAGTGATTTAAGAAGAGGGGTTATCTGAGTATAATGAGACTGGAGGAAGATTAGCCATGCAGCAGAGTTTTGAACAGACTGATGTGGAGAAAGATGACTCAGAGGGAGACCAGCAAGGAGGAGGTTGCAATAATCTAAATGAGAGGTGACTAATGGATACATGTTTTAGTAGTGTGTTCAGAAAGGAAAGGGCAAATTTTGTTAATGTTATAGAGAAAGAAACATCAGGTTTTAGCTATCTGTTGGATATGTGTGGAGAAGGAGAGGGAGGAGTCAAAGATGACCCCAAGGTTGCGGGCTGTGGAAACAGGAAGCAGAAAAGTGTTATCTACAGAGATAGAAAAAGGAGGAAAGGGGGGAAGAGGGTTTAGGGAGAAAAATAAGATAAGTTACTATAAACCAGTCTGCAATTTAAGCCCTGTCTTATACCAGATTTCACATTAAAATCTTACAGCTAAAATTTAACTGGCCTGCAAAAAATTACAGTTGATTTGAATTTTATTTATTTATTTTATTTAACTTGTTCTATATACTGATCTATTTCGCAGTCAGAGAAGTTTACGTACATGAACAAAGAATGTTTACATAGAACAGGATTTAAAATGTGGAGAATTTAATGAGGTAAACTAAGGAATAACAGACAACTGGTGGGGCATGAGGAGCAAGGGTGACCGTGTGTTTGAATAGTTCAGATAAGTAAGTAGGCTCTTTATTTATGGGATGTTGTCATAATATAGCTGGAATAGGTGTGTCTTTAGAGATCTGCGGAAGTTAGAGAGATCAGAGATGGATCGGATTGAATCAGGTAGCAGGTTCCAAAAGGTGGGACAGGGAGCACATAATGAGTATGCTCTGTTGCAGGTTGACCGATTGCTTCTTGTAATTGCTGTGGGTGTTACGAGGGTGTTTTGCATTTGCATTTCACAGAATTACTATAGATTTTGTCTTTCTGAGCCTATCAAATGTTTTGATTGATGTAAAAGATACAGTTTTGAGGGTTTCTAACACATAAACATTTTCCATTCACCTTCTTTGTTTTTGATATTTGTTAACAATTCCTTTGAGTATCACCCATTACCGAACATGTGCATGAGGAAAGGTAGGCCTATAAATAAAAAATATTCTAATGATGTTACTATTCCTGGCCACCCAATGCACAAAAGTGCTAAACATTTGAAAACTATGTACTAGAGACTAAACATCCCATCAGTAGGCAGTTATGAAATTAATAATTTCCTTCAGTGTGAAAGTTTAGTCATTTAACACTGTCAGAGCACAAAAGTAACCTGAAAATGGATTCACTGTCTGTTCTTTACATTAAGGCACCCTGCCGAGAATCCCTAATCAAGCTGAAAGCAGAATTAAATGAAACATAATGGACAGAAGCCACCTCAGGATCTGAAATGCCATTCACTACCCAAGAGACACAAGCCTTTATAAGCTAGATAGAATTTTTCAATTTGCTTTTATCAGATCAGCCCCTCCAGGGAAAATTAACATATCAGAGAAGAATATTTTCTTAAATAGACTCTAAAAGCCTCCCCATTGTCTTTCCTGGCTGATTTTTTGATCACTATTACTTCAGCTGGGCTGCATCTGCTCCTTAATTACAAAGTATTCATTCTTGATCCATCCTTCATTAATAAATCGGGAGCCATAGACTGTGACAGCAGATAGAGATCACAGTCTGCTCATCTTCCCTTTCTCTTTGAATGCCACAGGTTACATGAAGACCAGGTTTTCCTTTGTTTCCCCAAAATGACAACTTACATAGCCTTAACTTATGCTTTCTTAAATTCTGCTGCGATTTGGTTTAGAGTAGTTACTCACCTGTAACAGGTGTTCTCCAGGAGCAGCAGGAATGAGTCCTCACATATGGGTGACGTCGGCGTCGACGGAGCCCCGGTGCAAAGCATTTCCCCAGCTTTCAAAGAAAGCCTTTGGGAATGCAGCGCACCTGCACGGTCCCCTTCCCGCCCAAGGGTGCCATCTTGCTCAGTCTGATGACATAGCTAAAAGACAGCAAAAATCAAAATAAAGTATATGACTGCAACTCCAGGGGAGGAGGGAGGGTCGTGAGGACTGATTCCTGCTGCTCCTGGAGAACACCTGTTACAGGTGAGTAACTACGCTTTCTCCAGGACCAAGCAGGAAGTCAGTCCTCACATATGGGACTCCCCAGCTCTAGGCTACCAGGAACCCAAAGCTGAATAAATGGCTCCCTCTGAAGAGTCTCAGCATCCGTGATAAGAATATCCTCTGAGAATGCCCCCATATGGTAGCCCAACACTAGGGCCAGAGGGTAGGAGTTTCCTAAACCTCAAAGAGATTACGGAGTACCTCCTATCCGAAAGCACTGTCCCTTCGGGACTCTCTTTCAAGGCAGTAGTGGGCTGCAAAAGTCTGTCTTGAAGACCAAGTAGCGGCCCAGCAGATGTCTGCCAACGGAACAGAGCGGAGATGAGCTACTGACACAGCTTTCACCCTGACATAGTGGGCCGTGACTCGACCCTGCAAGGGGAGGTCAGCTGCCTTGTACGCCCAGGCGATACAATCTGCTACCCAAGTGGACAACGCACGCTTGGAGACAGGTAACCCCAATTTATTAGGGTCAAAGGAGACAAAGAGCTGAGTAGCCCTCCGATAACCCCTTGTACATTCTATGTAAAAGGACAATGCCCTCTTACAGTCCAGAGTATGCAAGATTGTTTCAGCCCGGCTGGTATGCGGCCTGGGAAAGAATGTCGGAAGAACCACCTCCTGGTTGAGGTGGAAGGAGGAGACCACTTTTGGAAGGAACTTGGGATGGGTCCGTAGGACCACCTTGTTCCTATAGAGCCATGTGTATGGTCCATCAGAAACCAGAGCTTGTAGTTCACTCACACGTCTGGCCGAGGTAAGAGCTACCAGGAAGAGCGCCTTCCAAGAAAGGAAGCGTAAATGGCAAGTAACCATCGGCTCAAATGGTGGGCGAGTAAGTTGTTGCAAGACCACATTCAAATCCCACTCAGTGGCAGGTGGACGAATCGGTGGCTTGAGCAAAAGCAGGCCTCTGAGGAAGCGGGACACCAAGGGGTGAACCGAGAGAGACTGACCCTCCACCGGTGAGTGGTGTGCTGAGAGAGCACTGAGGTGGATCCGAACAGAGTTGGACTTAAGGCCCAGGTATGACAGCTGAAGTAGGTATTGTAGTACTACTGGCACAAGGCAGGAGAAAGGATCTTCATTGTGCTGAGCACAACATAATGAAAACCTACGCTACTTGAGGGCATAGGACTTTCTGGTGGATTGCCTCCTAGAGGCCAAGACCACTTCCTCAACTTCCCTATGTAGAAGCAAGGGAGCTAGCACTATCCTTTCAGCAGCCAGGCCATCAGATTGAGGAATCTGAGATTGGGGTGCAGAAGGGAACCATGATCCTGAGACAGGAGATTGGGTTGCAACCTCAAAGGGAATGTAGTTTCCACTGACAACTGCAGAAGAAGTGGAAACCACGGCTGCCTTGGCCATCTGGGGGCTACCAGAATCACCAAGACCTTGTCCCATAGAATCTTGAACAGAGTTCGGGCCACCAGGGGCGTGGGAGGCATAGGTGGCTCTATAATGAGGCCAAGTGAGACGGTGGCCTCAGGCGGCAGCTTTTTGGGCTTTTTGAGGGCGGCAAAATTGCCCCCACAAAGACTACCGTCACCGCCTCACTCGGCCTTCAAAATATATTAACAAAAGGACTTCCGGCGTAAGAAGCAGCTGCTGCAGCTTTGCAGAGCCGCGGTGAAGGGACAGTATTTCCCTTAACTGCGGCTCTGTTAAAGCTGAGCCCGAGGTGCTGATGGGAAACAAGATTTCCTGTTTCCCATCAGCACCTCGGGCTCAGCTTTAACATAGCCACGCGAAAGGGAAACACTATCCCTTCACTGTGGCTCTGCTTTGCAGAGCCGGGGAAACTAGCAGGCTCTCCGGGGGGCGGGCGGGCAGCCACGGGGCACCTCATTCTGCCGCTGCCGCCGTTGGAGCAGCAGCAGCAGCTGATTCTTACACCAGAGTTAGGGGAGGGGTTAGAACTGGTAATGGGCTATGGGGGGGTTAGAACTGGAAATGGGCTGATGGGGTTAGTACTGGAAATGAGCTGATCGGGAGGGGGGCTAGGACTGGTAATGGGCTGGGGGGGTTAGAACTGGACATGGGCTGATGGGGTTAGGACTGTAAATTGACTGATGGGGGTTTAGAACTGTAAATGGACTGATCAGGACGGGGCCTGGGACTGGTAATGGGCTATCAGGATGGGGGGTTAGAACTGGAAATGGGCTGATGGGGGGGGTAGGACTGGTCATGGGTTATGCTGGGGTTAGAACTGGAACTGGGCTGATGGGGGGTTAGGACTGGAAATGGGCTGATCGGGAGGGGGGCTAGGACTGGTAATGGGCTATGGGGGGATAGAACTGGAAATGGGCTGACGGGGGCTTAGGACTGGAAATGGACTGATCAGGAGGGGGGCTAGGATTGGTAATGGGCTATCGGGAGGGAGGTTAAAACTGGAAATGGGCAGATGGGGGGTTAGGACTGGTAATGGGTTATGGGGGGGTTAGAACTGGAAATGGGTTGATGGGGGTTAGGACTGGAACTTGACTGATGGGGGTTTAGAACTGTAAATGGACTGATCAGGAGGGGGGCTAGGACTGGAAGTGGGCTATCAGGATGGGGGGTTAGAACTGGAAATGGGCTGATGGGAGGTTAGGACTGGTAATGGGTTATGGGGGGTTTGAACTGGAAATGGGCTGATGGGGGTTAGTACTGGAAATGGGCTGATCGGGAGGGGGCTGGGACTGGTAATGGGCTATGAGGGGGTTAGAACTGGAAATGGGCTGATGGGGGCTTAGGACTGGAAATGGGCTGATCGGAGGGGGCTAGGACTGGCAATGGGCTATCGGGGAGGGCTAGGACTGGAAATGGACTGATGGGGGTTTAGAACTGGAAATGGGCTGATGGGGGGTTAGGACTGGTAATGGGCTATGGGGGGAGACTAGGACAGGAAATGGGCTGATTGGGGTGCTAGCACTGAAAATGGACTTATTGGAGGGTTGCGACTGGTAATGTGCTGATTGGTGGGCTAGGACTGCGGTGGGCTGATAAAGGGGCTAAGACTAGAAATGGGCTGGGACAGGAAATGGGCTAATAGGGGTGGGGAGGAGAGTGCTGATGGCCCTGAAGAAAACTAGGGGCTAGGGCTACAAATGGGCTGATGCAGGGGGGGGGGGGATGGTAGAATAGGACTGGAAGGGAGTGGATACTGAGAGGGTCTGCCAGGGGAAGGATGGGGCAGGAAGGGAAAGAGGGGGCTGGAAAGGAGCTGACACCTGGAATGTACCAAAGGGGGACTGGAAGGGAGCTGGGTAATAGGGAAGAGTCTGGAAGGGAGCTGACATGTGAATGGCACTGGAAGAGAGATGGACAGAGGGTAGGGTGGCTGGAAGGGAGCTGACTGGGGGGTGGCACTGAGAGTGAACCTGAGCTGATACCTGGGATGGTATTTGGACTAGAAGGGGCTGGACAGTGAGAAAGGAGAGGGACTGGAAGGGAATGGACACAAGTGGCAGTCATGGGAATGCAAGGTGATTGACATTGGAAGGTACTGGGAGGGAAGGACTGAAAAGGGGACTGATACTGGGGAGGGTTACTGAAACTGGAAATGGGCTGATGGAAGGAAGTGAAGAAAACAAAAGAAGAGATAAGAAATGGCAGATGGACCATGGACCATAGACCACAGAAAGAGAGCTAAGAGAAGACAGGAAAGCAGAAGCCTCAGATCGGGACCAGCATGATCAGAGAATAAAATGGTCAGACAACAAAGGTAGAAAAAATAATTTTATTTAATTTTGGTGATTGGACTTTGTGCTATTTTTATATTTTTACACAGTATTGGGGAGCTGCAACTCTCATTTATCTGATGTTGCACTGCATGTGGACTCTGGCTTCTTGGGGTTTCAGTTTAAATTTTGTCTACATATTTTTATTTTTACTTTAGATTGTGGTTACTTATTCTGTACTTGGTGAGGGTCGATGTTGTGCGTGTGTGACTGAGGTCAGGTGTTCTGTTAACATATTAATAATATGTAATAGCGCGGTATATAAGAGAAGTTAAATAAATAAATAAATAAACATGCAGTTTGTATATAAAGATCTATACTATACTGTAGTAATTTGACTTGTTCAGCTTTTCAAATAGGTGTAGGGATGTTCCAGGGCCCACTGTAGTATTTACAATAATGCTTTTTTGGATGGGCTCCTTATGTGACTTTTGGAAGTTTGTGCTGATATGGTATGGTATGGTAGGTTTGCTTTTTGTTGTAGGGTTTTTTTATTAGTTCCCAAAATGCCTGGTACTGGAGAATAGTGGTTGTTGTTGTTGTTAGTGAGATGATCAGAATCAGATTTTTTTTTTAAATATTGAGTTCTGTGGGTGAATGTCCTGGTTCTGCTCTGCACCTACTGTGGATGCAAAATATATGTTGAAAAAGAAAAAGGGAGAACCATAACGCAGTTTATAAGAAAATAAAAATGGGTTATAATTTAGTTTTATAAACTGTGCTATTGATTCTTGCTGTCTTTTAGTTCCTTGGTGTGCAAACAGGACCGTACCTTGCCCTGTGCAAGCAGTGCAGCCACACATGGCGCAAAGGCTGGGGGGGGGGGGGGCGTATTTTGGCTCTCTGCTGTTGTCCTGCTGCCACTGGCAGGACAATAGCAGGCAGTTAATATGCGCCCAAAGCCTTTTCGCAGCACCTTAAGCAGGTCTGGTCCCTCCCTCCTCCGACACGATGTCAGAGCAGGGAGGGACAGATCTGCTTAGAGTGCTGATGCCTTTCAGATTTGGTGCATGCCCCCCCCCCCTCCTCCTCCCCATACCTCCGTCCAGTGCTGCCTGCCCTTTCCCTGCTGCCGGCGCCGCCATGAAAAAAACAGAGGGTGGCAGCAGCAGGGAAAGAGCAGGTAGTGCTGGATGGAGGTATGGGGGGAGAGGGGGCGTGCGCCCGAGTTGCAAGTCACACAAGGCGCGATTGCAGTTCGATATGGCCCTGTGTGCAAACATCTTACATTTCCTCCATATAATCGGCTTTTTGATTTGGTTCAGTCTCTGATTGGATTTCTGAAAAAGCCCCGCCCCCTCTAAGGTGTGTGGGGGGGGGGGCGCCATCTCATTCTTCGCCTCAGGCAGCAGACTGCCTTGAGCCGCCCCTGGTGGGAGGAAACGCATACAGGAAGCCTGTAGACCAAGAGATCAGAAACGTATCTGCTGCCATTCTCAGGAGATGTGGCTGTCTGGAGCAAAACCTGGGCAGCTGACAGTTCAGTGGACTTGCAAAGAGATCGATGGATGGAAGTCCCCATCATAGAAAGATCTGCTGGACTACCAGTGGATGCAACTGCCATTCGTGATGCTGGAGAATCCTGCTTAGTTTGTCTGCCAAGAAGTTCTCTTGACCAGGGAGATACACTGCTTTGAGAAACATGCCTTGTTTGACTGCAAAGGAGCAAAGGGCCTGCGCCTCCTGACAGAGGTGTCTGGACCCTGTGCCCCCTTGCTTGTTCACATAGAACATTGCCACCTGATTGTCTGTCTGAATTAAAACAGACTGGTGAGAGAGGGCATGAGAAAAAGTCTGTAGAGCTAAGCGGATTGCTCACAGCTCCAAAAGATTGATCTGCTATGTGGCCTCCCGAGGAGACCAGAGGACTTGAGTGCACGTGCCCTGGCAATGTGCACCCCAGCCCTTTAAGGAAGCATCGGTCGTCAGCACCCTTGTGTGTGCTGGGGCCTGAAAAGGCACCCCCCTGAGAAGGTTTGGGAGATGTAACCACCACTGCAAGGAGTCCAAAAGTGGTTTGGACACCTTTACTCTGTCTCGGAGGTTGCCTGTGGCCTGCGCCCACTGAGCTCTGAGGTACCACTGAGCAGCCCGCATGTGCAGATGGGCATTCGTAGTCACATGCACCGTGGATGCCATGTGGCCCAGGAGCCGCAGGAATTGCCTGGCGGAAACCTGAGAATTGCTTTGGAACTGATTGGCCAAGTCCATCAATCTGTGGGCCCTGTCCTCGGGCAAGTAAGCTCTTGCCTGAAGAGTGTCTAATCTTGCCCCTATAAACTCCAGGTTCTGTGAGGGGAGCAAAGTGGACTTTGCGTAGTTTATGACAAAGCCCAGATGCTGAAGAAGAGAGACAGTGCGAAGAGTGGCTTGTCTGGCCTCCAGAAGAGACTGGCCCCTGATGAGCCAGTCGTCCAGGTATGGGAAGACAAAAATTCCCTGATTTCTGAGATAGGCAGCCATCACCGCCAGGCATTTGGTGAAAACCCTGGGGGCGGAAGTTAGCCCAAAGGGAAGTACTCTGTACTGGATATGGTTTCCTCCCACCACAAATCTGAGATATTGTCTGTGGTCTGGATGGATGAGAATGTGAGTATAAGCATCCTTTAGGTCTAAGAAGGATAGCCAATCTCCCTGCTGGAGGTAAGGCAGCAGTATTCCAAGGGTAAGCATCTTGAACTTTTCCCTCTCCAGAAACTTGTTTAGGTTTCGCAAGTCTAGGATAGGTCGGAGGCCTCGTGTCCTTTTTGGTACCAGAAAGTACCTGGAGTAGAAGCCTTGCCCTTTCAGGAGGTGAGGCACCGGTTCCACTGCCTGTTCATTTAGAAGACTTGCCAACTCCTGAAGGAGGAGGTTTTTAAGCAGAGGGAGTCTTGGAGGCTCCCCTGGAAAGTAGGAGGGGGGTATCTGGTGGAAGTGGAGAAAATAGCTCTTTTGGACTATGCTGATGACCCAGGTATCCCCTGTGATGGCTGGCCACCTGTAGGCATACAGAGTCAGCCGACCTCCTGTGCTGAGTGGAGCCAGTTGTGGAGAAGAGGCTATGCTGTGAGAGTCAAAGCCCCACTCCTTGCTGTGCAGGAGCCGGAGCTGGCAGCTTGGGGGTCTTCTGCCTACGGGGCCCATGCCCCTGTCCCTTGGCCTGCTGGCCCTGTTGGGGAGCTGGAGAGGCCTGATAGTGAGGGTAGGATTTGTAGGCAGCACCCTTCCTTGGGAAAAAGGGCTTCTTTCCCAAGCCCTTCTTTTTCTGAGAAGGGGCAGAAGTCTTCCTGGACAGCCTTGTCCTGGTGAGAGTCTCAGTCTCGATTTCTGCAGCCTTTTCCGTCATGGGCTTACCGAAAAGGTTTTCACCTCGGCAGGGGACATCGACCAACTTATCCTGTACCCATGACTCCAGGTCTGATGACTGTAGCCAGGCCTGATGGCATGCACCGATGCCGGCCGCTGCTACCCAGGCCGAAGCCTCGAAGCTATCATAGGCTGCTCGAGAGATAAACTTCGAGCACTCTTGAATCCCTGTTGACAAAACCTTGAACCTCTGCAAAGGTTCCTCGGAGAGGCCAGTTGAGAACCCGGCAATCTCCTTTGCCAGGTCTCGGAGGTACATGCCCATGTACAGTTGGTAGGTCTGGACACGGCAAGATAGCATAGAGCCCTGGAAGCACTTTCTACCGAGGGCATCCATGTTCCAGGCCTCCCGGCTGGGGGGGGCACCGAGGAGTGCATCTTCTGACTCTTCAGACGGTGCATGGCCGATTCCACAACCATGGAGTGGTGCGGTAGCTGCGCCTTTTGGAACCCAGGGCTCTTACGGACTCGATAAATGGAATCGACCCATTTGCTGAGAACTGGCGTTGAGGCCGGTGCCTCCCACATACAGAAGAGCAGCCATTCCAGCATCGGAGGAACCGGTACAGTAAAGGTTTCCTTCGGAGGAAAATCATACTGGAGGGCATCGAGCTCCTCGGCTCGAGGCTCCTCTTCAGCGTCCGCAGGGAAGGCCAAGGCCTTGGCCATATCCCTCATGAAATCCGAGAACCAGGTATCCTCTGGGGGAGACCGTCTCTGAGGCTTCGACTCCGGTGAGTCCGAAGGGACTCACCGGGTCTGGAAGGTGTCCGGGGACTCCTCGTCCTCCGTCTCCCACTCTGACTCCTCCGAGGAGGAATCGAGCGGTTCTGGCCGTGCGGGCCTCAGTGCCACCCGCCCCGATGCCGAGGGTATTGGCGTCGATGATCTCAGCCCCCTCACAGGAGGTCGAGGGGGACCTTGACCGAGGATCGACTCGAGACTTCATCGACTCGAGGATCGGCTCGGTCTCCGGGGTCGACTTAGACGTCGAGGTCCTGGTGGTCGGGGCAGATGCACCGGTCAGACCGGCAATCAGCACCCGCTGCTGTTCCATGAAGGCAGCCAAGGTGCTCTCCAAGGCCATCAACCTGAGTCCAAGCTCAGGAGACTCAGCAGCCCCTGACTCGGGCCCCGACGGCGTCAGGCCCGACGTCGGCTCCCCTGGAGGAGAGTCCACAAGGACAACTGCACTTACGTGACTCAGGGACTCCGGCTCCACAAGACGTACTTTGGACGGCCTCTCCGACTCCGAGAGCCCGGGGCGGCGGTCAGGGCTACGTGACCTGGCCCTCGAGGAACCAGGAGCTTCCACCAATGCTGCCCTCGCAAGCTTTTTCTTCCTTCTGTGCTCCCGGGAGGGAGACTACCTTTCAGAGGAACCCCGATGGTGCTCAGGGTCAGACTCCCGAGATGTCGAGACCTCTGACGAAGTCCGGGCCCGGCCGGATGCGGATTCAGAGAAAATTCTCTTACGTTGATGCTGCCGGCTCTGAAGTGCCTTTGACGACATTTTGCCGCATGGGTCAAAGGCCAGCGAGTCATGGTCGGGCCCGAGGCATCGGAGGCAGCAGTCATGTGTGTCGGTGACAGACAAATGTTTCTTGCACCGATCACACTTTTTAAACCCGCTGGCAGCCATCGGGGGAAAAAGGGCCCCTTCAAGATCAAAAGACTGGGCTGCCAGTGAAAACACAAAAAGAGCGTGAATGCTAGTCACCAAGGACAAAAACCGAAAACACAACTCCGGACTCGATACCGGTGTACTGAGCCCAGGCGGGAAGGGGAACCGGCATCGAACCGGATAAGACAATGATAAAAATCGCAGAAAAAAAATCAACTTTTTCCGGGGTCACACAAACTCACGTCCGTCGGGCTCCACGGAAAAAGAAAGACTGAGCAAGATGGCACCCTTGGGCGGGAAGGGGACCGCGCAGGCGCGCTGCATTCCCAAAGGCTTTCTTTGAAAGCTGGGAAAATACTCCGCATGGGGGCTCCGTCAACGCCGACGTCACCCATATGTGAGGATTGACTTCCTGCTTGGTCCTGGAGAATAAGTCCCTCTAGTATACTGATGCGGAGAATTCCATTAGGTCCCTCCATTTCCAGGTACTGAATTTCCCCCAGCCTGTTCTTTAGATTTATTCTGGAGGTAATTAGAGAAAGTTTGAAGATTCCAGAAAAGGGACTGCCTCCTACTGGGAAAATCTTTTCCTTCTCCTCTTTCTCCCCCCCCCCCCCCACCAGTATGAAAGGAAGAACTGGTCCTACCGGAGAAGGGGGAGGGTGGGAATGAGGATCTCACTAGTGATAGTTTATTTTGTATACTACCAAGGGAGAGTGTGAAAACCGCTACACTTCTTGTTTCCCTAATATTCTTTTCAGGACAAGGACTCAGTTCGGAGACTGCACTTTAGCAACCATCAAACATTATTTATGAGGCAGTATGTTCAGATTTTCCCTGATCTCTCGAGAAACACGACAAGGAACAAGAAGTTTCAAGAGATTATTTTCTGAGGCTTTGGAGGAAACTTTTCTGGTGCAATTTTCTTGCAAATATATTCTCTGTTACAACGGTGTCCAGCATGTAGGTTTTGAACCCTCCTGATTAAGGTTTGCCTAGATAATAAGCATTTATAGAGCTGCTGATTGTCAGGGGGAAGGGGTGAGAGTGCTATGAATGGGATTATTAAAATGTTAGATTTTTCTTCTTATTTATTGTTATCTCAGGCCTTTCCAGTAGTAGTTCAATGCAAGTTATAATCCAATATAGTAGGCATTTCCCTAGAAGGCTTACAGTCTAAGCTTGTACCTGATGCAATGGAGAGTTAAGTGGCTTGCCAAAGGCCACAAGGAGTAGCAGTACAATTTCTGGTCCTGGTCCTAGGCTGTTGCCCTAACCGCTAGGCTACTCCTTTACACTTAAAATGACTTGCATGCCCATGCTCTAAGGCATTTCTTTTTTTTTGGTCCCTTTTTAAGTGAACTTGAGGGAATATTGTATAAGATAATATGTTTTCCTTTTTTTAAGATATTATTTTGCCTTTTTGTAAGATATTATGCTTTGTTTCAAGCTTTTACTTCATTTTCATTGTTGTGTGCACTTCACATAAACTGATACACAATAAAAACACATTTCTTGAAATGTGTTTGTTTGCTTGTCCCAAAAGATCTCCAAAATGGTAAACGTGAGAACAAAAGGTGACTTGGTTATATTTCAAGGACTCTTCCTCCAGAGCCCCAGCTGGACCCACCAATAAAGACATACCTACATTAACATAGAAGAGTTTGAGCAAATACCTCTGCCTACATTTTTAATGTTTTTAGGTTAAATCATGGTCCTCCAAAAAATAGTTTGATATGTGGGTCAACAGTCATTTCAAGATATCTTTTGCTTTCAACCCCATAATAGATTCTTTCCATTTGTTTTAGCAGTTAAAAAAACGACATGGTACAGCGAGTCTGCCCAGTAAAGTTGCCAGGATAGAACCTGTGGTGCAGCGCAGGCTATTTTCCTTATGCCTTTGGTTTTCAATCACCTTCAAATATATTGCACTTGATTAAATCCCCAGCTCATCATGGAACCAATCAGGCTGTCATTTTTGCTATAACCAGTCTAGGACATACTGCTGTACAGCCAAGTAGCCCATCCCTTGACACTACTGTCTCAGCTGCAGTGAGTTATTCTTTCTGCTACTGGTCCAAAGAACCCCTGCTGTGCAGCCAGGGGTCTGTTTTTTTTCTATTTGTATATGGCCCTTATTTTACAAGCATCTCCATGCATAAGTCAGCTGCACATACAAATAATGATTTTAGAAAGCTGCTATTCACATATGGAGATTTAAACCACATCTGGATTTCAATGGGGTGTGGTGTGGTTGAGCCAACTCTATATACTGTATGTATTCCACATTTTACAAGGGGAACACATATGGTGGCCAGACATTTTGGATACTGGCCTTTACACCTGTTCCAAACTACTCATAAATGTCAGCTTGAAGAGGCAGAGTAAAGACTGCCAGCACCCTCATTCCCCTGACATCCCCACTCCACCAACATGACAGTCCTTTACTCCCCCTGATACCACCCTGACATCACCACATTGTACCCTCTGTCCTCTGACATCTCTCCAACATCAACACACAGTACCAAATCCCCTGACATCTCAACATCTCCCTGGGTTCTTACCGAGGTCCATGGTCTATGGGGAACAGGAGCAATCCCCAGTCCCCCTGCTCCATCTGGCTTTGAGTGAAAAATGGCAGTTTTGAAACCCAGAGTTGTCTTGCAGTACTATTACTTGAAGTTAATCTGCCAAATAAGGGCTTTAACTGTTACCACAGCAGATAACAGAGATCATGTAAAACCACCTAAAAGGAATGCTAAGTTCAGTTGTTCAGGGTCACTGTCTCATGATGAGTGAGACTTTGTTCCACAAGGTCTGTAAACATTGCTTCCACAACATCCCCAGACCCAAACCCTGACTTTACTGAATCACCAGGCCAGTTCAATTTATAGATTTTACACAAAGAAGAAAAAATAAAGTAAAATGTAATCTCATGAAGCCCCATTCAGAAAGGGACATGTCCAGCCCACCCGGACTCCCAGAATCTGGACGGGCCAGATTTGCACCCAATTCTGATCCTGCGGGGGCAATACATCCAGGAAGATCAGAAATGGGAGCAACTGGCCTGGACGGGCAAGACCTGCCCAATTCTGGGCCCTTGGATGCCCTGCACCCTCCCCATCCAACCCAGTCATGGCTCCTACATGGAGCCCGGTGCCGAGGCATCCTGTCGCCATGGCACTAGAATGCCATGCAGCAGCCACGCCCACCCCCAGACACAGATTAGCCTTCATTTCCTGCCATCCGACTCCCAAACGACCCTGTCGACGCTGGAGTCAGGCTGTGGGGACTCTCCTGTGCCCTTCCTACCTTTTGGGGTGGTCCATCACCGTGGATTTCCACAATCAGGGGAACTTATTCCACCTCCGAGGTGGAATAGGTCCCACATCTATCTCCCTGACCCCGGACATACAGGGCCATCACCAGAATTCGCCCTGTATGCTCGGGGTCATAGAGCTGTCCCCTCAACACCCATTCTCCTTCCTGTCACTGCCCCCTCCCATCCCCACCCGGAGCTCCCTGTACCGCGGGTCTGAATGAGCGGGGAGCTCTGGACATGGAACTGTGTCCCGGCAACTACAGGGATTTGGATGTCAGCCCTGAATGCTTGACCCTTCTAGTCGCCACTCTGCATGTCCATAGTATTTAAGTTCTCCGATCTTAGAAGAGCTTGTTCTATAAGAGAGGAGTACAACAATTAAGCAGTAGAGATGATTAATACATTTTAAGAGAGATGACCCAGAACGCATCATAAAATAGACATATAGGAGCATATTTACTAATGTATGCTAACTGTTAGCACGGGGTTTGTCACATACTAAGAGTTCCAGCGTGGGCCCCCACACTACAACTCCTGCACTAATTGTGAAGCACACAATTGGGTGGGAACTGGGAAGGTTAGGGGCAGAACATGGGCATTAATGGTGCATCACAGTTAGAGCAGGTATTTTGGACAAGCACTAACTGTGCCTGCTGCTGTTAACACAAGTGAAGGTAACACCACCTCAGCAGGTGTCGTTAAGTGCCCCTGTTCCTGGTTAGCATGATGCTTGACATTAGCAACATGCTAACAGCAGGGGAATGCGTGCACATGCCTCCTAAAGTTAGCACAGGCCTAGAATGTGTGTTAATGGCATGCTCTTTAGTAATCAGACACCATAAACTAGCATTTTCATTCTAACAGAAGCAGTACAACAAAAAACATATAAACCACATTCTAAGTTGATAATTCTTGCATTACTGTATCTTTGTTGTAAATGGGTGTGAATTTGTGAGTGTGCATTTGATACATCTGGGTGCCTAAAACTTTCACATTCATTCAAATTGCTTGTTCATGCATATGTCTACAAATTAAAGCACATACAATCGATTTGCATGTGAAAAATCTTCAAGCATACATACAGGCCACACATTTAAAACAAATGTGTGAAAATGTTAAAAACACATGCAAATCAGGAAAAATTCAGGAAAGCCGTAAGTGAGCCAAACATTTTTTTGGTTGTGCACATCCCTATTCTCTCACCAATACTATCTAGTGACCCATTGTAAACTGGAACAGGAACTTCCTCTCCCTTCATAGTGCTTCAGAGGCAGATATGGCATCAGAAACTAATACTGTATTTTCTTATGTTATTTACTTGAAAATCTGGCTATATAGACTGGAAAACCAGGAATTAGATTACAGATAGTATCTGTAGTCTATATATCAAGCACACTTTCTTGTTGTGCTCATCCACCTAACTGGAGCATGCCATATTGGCCTTTGTGCTCCAGATGTCCTACTGTCTCCCTTTTTCCCCCTACCTCCCTCCTACCCCCAGCACCCCATTTACCCTAGCCAATCCCCAGCTTGCCAATAAGAGACCATTCCACTCTACCGATTTATTGGTGGGTTATAAAGGTCAAAGCTTGCGGGCCATCCTTACATTACATCAAGCAGATACAATATACTATAACTGTGATACAATACCATAACAATCACAATAACCATAATAATAACAGTAACCAGGATAACAATAGCAACCCCCAGGACCCCCAATGGGGAAGAACAATGCCACTGTTGCCCATTTAGAGACCCTCGGTCCACGCCATGACCAGGAATTCCCCTTTTCCGTGCTGCCACCAAACACACCATGTTGGTGCCCAGGAGCAATCCTTGTGTTTGTGTTTCAGGCCACCGGGCCAGGCATCCATGTCCCTGATACCTAGCCCCCTCCCCCACCCCCCACCCATCACTGGATCCAGGCAACATTCGCGGCTCCAGGAAAAAAGGCCAGGCAACCAATGGTTCCTGTCTTTATCCCTACTGGAGCCTCCCCATTCCCCTACCTCACCCATCCAGGGGGCCTAGAGGAGCCCTCCTCCCCCTGGCCACCTAGTTATGGGCTGGCACCCTTTCGTGGCCAGTCCAACATTACTGTGAATACGTGAATGGATCAACCTGACAAACCAAACATCCCAAAAGCACTAGAAACATAAAAACAGAAACATGATGGCAGAAAAAGAGCACATGACCCATCTTTCATATTAACTACAATAGTCCCCTTTTTATCTTTAGAGATCTTTTGTGTTTGTCCCATGCTTTTTTGAATTAACATACTCTCCTTGTCTCTATCACCTTCACTGGGGAGAATATTCACGTACCTACCACTCTTTCCATAAAGAAATAGTTCCACATATTACTCCTGAGTCTATCCCCTTTCACCCTCATCCTATGTACCCTCGTAGCAGAGCTTGCTTAAATTGAAAGAGACTCTCCTCCTGTGCATTTATGCCATAGAGGTATTTAAACATCTCTATAATACTGTATATATTCTATCCCGCCTTTCCTCTAAAGTATACATATTAAGATCTTTAAATCTGTCCTCACATGCTTTATAACGAAGACCACTAACCATTTTAGTAGCCACCCTCTGCACAGATTCCAATCTGTTTATATCCCTTTGAAGGTGGTCACCAGAATTGCACATAATACACCAAATGAGGTCACACCAGAGTGTTATACAGAGGCACTATCACCTCCATTTTTCTGATGACCATTCTTCTCCTTATACACCGGAACATCCTTCTGGCTTTTGCCATTGCCTTTTCTACCTGTTTAGCTACTTTAAGATCGTCAGACACAATCACAGCCAGGTCCCACTCTTCTTGGATTTTTACAGCCTGAATGCATGACCCTACATTTTTTTAGCATTAAATCTCACATGCCAAATTCTAGGCCATTCTTCAAGCTTACCTAGATCCTACAAAGCAGCAACCCCCTCCCCCAACAAAATCCCAGGCAAGATGAAATAAATAAACTGCCCCTCCTACCCAAAACCAAGAAACAAGCCTACCCTCCAGATAGAAACCCCTCAGCCCACCCCTACAATTCTGCAACCACAACCCCCCCTCACCAAGCACTCCAGCTGGCACTCCAGCTGGCACAACCGCACTGCCTACTACAGCTGAGCACTGAAACTGCCAGATAAAACAGCAAACCTGCCTTAACTAGGCAGGCACTAGGACCCCTGTGGCCACCGAAAATCACAGCCTCACGCAGAGATATAGCGGAAACAGCCAAACACCTCCCAATTATCCACCCAGCAGCCTGCCTGACACCAAAATAAAAATTGCAATGGCAGCTACAATTCCCAAACCAACACGACACACAACCACCCGCCGGATACCAGAACTTAAACAAAAAAGAGTCACCACCAGGTGTGGCTCTATAATGAGGTTGAGTGAGGTGGCTGCCTCAGGAGGCAACTTTTAGGGGCAGCAAAAATGACCCCAAAACAGCTACCTCACTCAAAATTTAAAACAAAAAAAAAGGGGTGGACAAGCTGCTGCCACTGTTTCTCAGCAGTGACAGAATCAACCACTCTGCACCCCTTCCCATTCCCCTGGAAGAGCTCCACACTTGCCTGATCGGTGCCTTGCCTCATCTTTGCAGAGCCACAAGAAGAAACAGTGTTTCCCTTCTGTCCTGCAGTTCTGTTAAAGCTGAGCCCGCCAGCACACTGAGGGTAAGCGAGGCATTTCCTGTCTCACGCAAGACAGAAAATGCTCCCAATGCTCAACGTTAACAGAGCCGTGTGAAAGAAGGGAAACACTGTCCTTCTCATGACTCTGCAAAGGTGAGCATGGGCACCGGTCAGGCAAATGCGGGGCTCTTCCCTGGGGGGCTTGGACCGGAAATGGACTGATGAGGGTGGGTTAGGGCTTGTAATGGGCTAATGGAAGAGGTAGCACTGGAAATAGGCTGTTTGGGAGGGCTAGGACTGGAAACGGTCTTATTGGGGGGTTAGGACTGGTAATGGGCTGATGAGGGGCTAGGACTGGAAATAGGCTGATGGGGGGGTAGGACTGGAAATGGGCTGATTTGGAGAAGCTAGGATTGGTAATGGGCTGATCAGGGAAGTTAGGACTGGAAATGGGCTGATTAGGGGCTAGGACTGGAAATGGGTTGTTTGGGAGCTAGGACTGGAAATGTGCTAGGGCTGATAATGGGCTGATTGGACAAGGCTAGGACTGGAAATGGACTGATGGGCTAGGACTGGAGTGGGCTGATAAGGGAGATGGGATTGGAAATATGCTGGGACTGGAAATGGGCTGATGGGAGGGGGAGGAGAGAGCTGCTGGCAGTGGAAGAAGACTGGGGGCTAGAACTGGAAATGAGCTGATGAGGTGGAGGGGAGGAGAGAGCTGCTGGCCCTGGAAAAAAATGGGGGCTAGGGCTACAAATGGGCTGATGTGCGGGGATGGGAGAATGGGACTGGAAGGGAGCAGATGCTGAGAGGGTCTGCCAGGGGAAGGAGGGGGCAGGAAAGGAGGGGACATGGGGGGGGGGAGGTGGGTGCAAGCAAGGGAGCTGACACGGGAGAGGTGGGAGTTGGAATGGAGCTGTCATGGAGGAGGTAAGGCCTGGAAGGGAGCTGACAAGGAAGAAGGAGGGGGTTGGAATGGAGCTAACACCTGGGGATGGTACTGAAGGAGGACTGGAAGGGAGCTGACACTTGGGGATGGGACTGATAGGTGGCTGGGTAATGGGGAGGAGGATGGAAGGGAGGGGGCACTGGGACTGAAAGGGAGCTGAGATGTGGGGATGGCACTGCAAGGGGGATAGACAGAGGGTAGGGTGACTTGAAGGGGGTGGCACTGGGAGTGAGCTAATACCTGCAATGGTATTTGGACTAGAAGGGCTGGACAGTGGGGAAGGAGAGGGACTGGAAGGAATTGGATACCAGAGGCAGTCCTGGGAATGCAAGGCGGTTGACATTGGAAGGTATTGGGAGGGGAGGACTGGAAAGGGGGCTGATACTGGGGAGAATTACTGGGACTGGAAATAAGCTGATGGAAGGAAGTGAAGAAAACAAAATAAGAGATAAGAAATGGCAGATGGACTATAGACCATAGAAAGAGAGCTCAGAGAAGACAGGAAAGCAGAAGCCTCAGATTGGGACCAGCATGATCAGAGAATAAAATAAAGTGGTCAGACAACAAAGGTAGAAAGAATAATTTTATTTTCATTTTAGTGACTGGACTTTGTGCTATCTTTATATTTTACACAGTATGAGGAACTGTATCTCTTATTTATCTGATGTTGCACTGCATGTGGAATCTGGCTTCTTGGGGTTTCAGTGTAATTTTTGTCTACATAATTTTATTTTTACTTTAGGTTGTAGTCACTTATTCTGTACTTGGTGAGGGTCTGTGTTCTGCCATGTGTTCTGTTAACATGGAGTTTGTACATAGGGATCTCTACTGTACTGTAGTAATTTGACTTGCTCGGCTTTTCAAATTGGTGTATGGATGTTCTAGGGCTGCTGCAGTATTTATTTATGCTGCTTTTTTCTGGGTAGGTCTCTTGTATGGGTTTTGGAAGTTTATGCTGGTATAGTATGGTAGATTTGGCCTTGTAGATCTTAGGTGACTTTTATGGGGTTTTCCCAATATGCCTGGTACTGGATAATGTTTGTTAGTGAGATGACCAGAATCAGAGTTTTCTAAAATATTTTGTTCTGTGGGTGAATGTCCTACTTCTGCTCTGCACCCATTGTCGAAGGAGAGGTTTCTGTGGATGCAGAATATATATATTCAAAAAGAAAAAGTGAGAACCATTATGCAGTTTATAACAGAATAAAATGAGTTATAATTTGGTCTTATAAACTGTGCTGTGGTTCTCACTTTTTCTTTTAGTTCCTTGGTGTGCGAGCATCTTGCATTTCCTTTATTTTTTACAGAATCTATGGGATATGTTTACTAAACCGTCTTAATGTCACCGGCGCTAGTTGCAGCGATAATGTGAAACATGCCATATAAGGAGTGGGCGTTCCGGTCTTAAGGTAGCAATTGCGGGTTATCATGTAATAAAGTGTGCCATGTCCGTTATCGCGCAATAGAGGGAGCTGCGCACGTTACCGCGCATTAACCTTAACTTTGCGTGCTGACCTGCACTCACAGCAATGGAGGTGTAGCACACTGGTTAATACAATGACTGCTGAAACAGGGGTCATGAGGTCGATTCCCCAGTGGGCTTAATGAATAAGAGTGACCAAGGCAATTCCTTTTCCTGCTTGTAACAGCCCAAAAATCTATGCTGGCAGCTAAAAATACCCGCACCCCAGTGCCATAAACTAATGCACCTTTCAGAGCACCCCAGAAGGCACATCCTAAACCACCATGTCAGCCAAGGTGGGTCATAATGTGCCCCAGAGGGCATGTTGAAAGGTTGTCAACCCCCAAGGCACCATATTAGGTGCCCCATAAGCTGGCTGAATCTAAGGTGTGGCTAAAGATGCCCCAAGGATGTATAGGGCACTCAAGAAATGTTGGCCAAGGGCAGTAAGGTTCCCCAAGTTGAAAAGCAAGAAAGGTATGGGCCAAACACAGATGTAACCCAACATTGCACAGAGCACCAAGGAAAGACAAGTGATGGAAGGAAGTAGATCTGAGCTGATGGATCAGACAAATCTGCGTTCAGCCCATGTGGCAGTTTGAAAAATGGACAAACATATCGGGGCCAGCTATAGTGATGCACAGGGTGATGGTAATGTACCATGCAACAATGACAGTGTGTGGCAGAGGATGGGAAGATGTGTCCAGCAGAGGAGGTAGAGGTGGCAGGATAGGTGCAATGACAGGAAGACAGAGGAGTAGTAGTGCCATGCACAGCACACACAGGAGAGGCAAACAGGAACAGCTGCAATGCAGAAATGTGTACCAGTGCAGGACATGGGGTAGGAGCTTGCAACTCAGGGCAGGACGGCACACAGCTGCCAGACACACATAGAAGAACAGAACGATGGCTGGCAACTGTGATAAAGGTACAATGTGCTAACAGCACAGATCTGCACAGATATGACTGTTACAGGAATGAAAAGTAGCTGTGCAGGTCAGGGATACAAATGAAAAAGAACAGAGAGGAATCAAACCTATGACCATTAGTACAAATGTCAGTGCACAAACCGGTAGGCTACACCACCAATGTGAGGTCAGTAGCAAAGGCTGCATGCAAGAATACTGCAGGGCATCACACAAGAAGCCTGCTGGCTGCCAGGATAGGCAAACCTCCAACAGTAACCATGATGGAATGCATATGCAGATCTGGTGTGTACAGCTCAAATCACAGTCTGTAATTGGGACCAGAACCACATATAACTACATGCACACACACAATGACATGTTATGCAGTGGATACAGTATGCAAAAGAAGAAAGAACTTAAACCCAAAGGGCAGCAGGGGATGCCCTGTGGAGCAGGGCAAAATATGGAACTGGAACAGGAGCATGTGAGAATTGAATCTGCAAACAGGTGTGCCATAGACCAGCTAAACCACAGCAATACCAATCCCCCAAACAGACTACCTATGTGAACACTGCAAAGAAAGAGATATATGTAAGCTAATTTGTGATGGATAGGCAGCACAGAGGGCACACTTTGGTGTACAGTGAAGAGGTGGAAGGGTGTGTGGATAGGTGATGAACCTTGTAGTTTGCTCATGGTCAGGTTAGCATAACACCAAAAAAACCCCCATGTGGGAATCAAACCTGCAACCTATGGTGTTACAACACATGTCCTTAACCACTACCCCAAACAACCACACCAAGCACAATGCAAAGATATCATCTCAAAGGAAATGTGTGTATGGGAACCTGTAACACCCAGTGATGTGGCAGACGGCTGGCAGATAGACAGCTGGCACCGTAGAAGGATGTGAGCACAGGTGGGCCATGTACATGACCAGGAAATCACTAAATACATGTGTCAGTGTGTTCAAGCAGCAGCAGAGACAAATGTACGTCCAACACATATTTTTCTTTTGGTTAATCATCAGAGATAGTGTAGATACCGCCTATCATAATATCAAGGTGATTGGATCCCAGGTGAAAAGCTGAGAACACATATTGCAGGGCAGCAACCCACATATTACAGAATTGTCACTGGCCCATCCAGAGATAATGTGCATCAGGTGCATGGTGTGCAGTATGCATTGGGCCCCCACCCCCCACATGCTGCTGCATGCCCCAAATGTGTTAGTTACATATGTGTGCATGTAGACAGTAGGCGGTGCATGATGAGGGCCCAACACACATCAATTATGATCTGTTCCCTAAAACATATCTGTCTGCCAACACAGGAGGTACACAAATGAAACAGCATATGTTGTTAAAAGTAAGAAAGTGTAAACACACATATCGAAATATGTTACAGCTGTCACATAATGCCTGATATAGGAATCAAAGCTGCAACAATGTAAACCTAAACAATCATCAAATACACAATGAGGATATGCTAACAGGTAGCAGAGGCACATGAACACAGAGAATTCAAAAGAAACCATCTGCAGAAACATGCAGAGATGACACTATGCAGAAGGTCCCCTGCACTGGTTGGTGTAGATACAGAGTCCTTACACATATATCACGGTACATGGAATGCACTAATGAAGGAAGAAAATGGACACTCACACTGCCACACTCCAAATATAATGGGGCAATATGAGTGTCGTTACCTCAGGGGATAAATAGGACTGTACAGACATGCAATGCTAGGTTTGCAAATCAATGCAGAGCGTCACGTCTGTACAGTAAACAGACACAATAACCTGTATATGGAGATGGAAAGAAAGGTCGAACATGTTACAGTAATCCACACAGAAGCCATATTGCAACATGCTGTGTTGCACCAACATAGTCAGTCACATGCACATGCACCGTGTAAGTTGAAACATGATACGGTGATGCCACACATGCACTGTAACGCCCTTGGTGATTGCAAACAGCAATCCAAGATGCTGGTGTGTGGTAAAGTGGTGTCGTGGCAAATACTGTGTCATGTTTAAGTGGAGGCTAGGTGGACATGGACAAGAGTACCTCTCCATTTCTCCCCCTGTGCCACATGCATGGCTGTATGCTCATGTTGAGACAGATGAGCGTATCCTGCATTCCATGTCACACACATGGGCAAAACACAACAACACAATGCCAGAAGGATGTACAACATACAGCAACAATGTCAGTCCCTGCTGCACATGTGGGGACCAGTACACAGTGTCCACAGTGCAAAGGGTATCTGCAATCCAACAAGTCATGTTACAACTGTCCCTGAAACCCTGGGCATGCATAGTCAAGTGTGACATCCCAATATGCCACAGTACTGGAAAGGTCATGTGTGTCCCCTGCGATGAACACGACACCCAGCCAGAACACAGCAGCAATGGTGTGTTGGACAGGCCTGTCATGCCCAAAATAGCAGTCCAACAATAATACTGTCCATCCTAGGCATGTGTCCCACTCGCAAAGGTCAAACATCCTATGGCACCATTTCCCAGGGATAGTTCCATGGTATTGTTGCGTCCTCCAACAGGTGGTTGATGGTGACGCCAGATGCACTGTAGTAGATGTGCTTTGTGTGTTCACTGCCCTGTGTCAGAAGAGGATAAACAATGTATTGATATGCTGCTTGCAATATCAGCCCAAATTGCAGAGAGTCAAACATCAATACGTACGTAAGGAAACATCACACAGGCAAACATAACATGATCACAAAACAGAACAAACTGCATGTTGGGGACATTTTGGATTGGAACCGCAGACGAGGGTGTCACATGGATATGGCCATGTCCATGCCCATGTTACACAGGCATTTCACAGCTCCACCTCATGTGCATCAGCGTTCGTGTACAGAGAACCAACAGGAAATGTCTATGAGACAGACAGTAAATCATTAACATGTAAATGCTGATGTCATTCACAAAAGACCAAAGGTGCAACCTACCGTGTGCTTGCAGCAAGTGTATGTTTGAGATCCCCTGAGGCGCTCAAAGGCCACAACACGTCACAGTGAAGAGAGAAGATGTCATCAAAATGTGTAGAGTAACCATGTCCCCATGTCCAGCCACTGTTGATGCATGTGCACATTATGGTGATATCTGGGAGGAGATATCTGGGATAAAGGGAGGAGTGGCTCAGTGGTTGGGACAGGTTACCTCAGGCCAGAGGGCCGGGGGATTCAATTCCCGAATGGGGACAAGCAACCTCAGGCCGGAGGGACTGGAGTCTCTAGTCCCATGGCCACTCCTTGTGGCCTTGGGCAAGCCACTTAACCCTCCATTGCCTCAGGTACACTTAGATTGTGAGCCCTTCAGGGACAAGGGAATAAAAAGTACCTGTTAGTATACATGTAAACCGCACTGATTCTAAAAGAGCACGGTATAAAAAAGAAAGAAATAAAAGAAATAAATCTGTGATACAAAAATGCTGTTGCGCAGTGGTCTGTCAGCACACAAGAGATAGGTCAGCTCATAACACACAACACATGTCCACAAGGAAAACAGCAGTACGGTAGAGATAGCACAGTCACCACCGCTCCCCAGGTGTACAGACCCCTCACACCACATGATAGAGCAAACTGCATGCACATTGTATCATAACAGAGCCACCCATCCACCCAAACAGTATCAGAAGGTGAGCGTGGCACCAGTAACATACGGCCTTTGTGTGCACAATGGGCGAATAGTGGAGATAAAGGCATGGCAAATGCTATGATACACTGCTGTTGGCCAATGCCACAATGTCATGGAAGAGTGAAAGTGGAGCCCACCACCGGAACACCTAGGACCTGTAGACACACACAGCCCTGTTGGATGTGTCCCAGAGACAGTGCCAGAGAAGACAAACTGCGCATGAACACATGTGAATATGTGTGGCCATCATCACCATATGGGGTACTGGGGAGCCCGATAAATAGGTCACCCACAACATATGTGCAGTAGACAGATAACCTGTGACAAGTGTTGCTCCTGACTGTCCATACACACAAATCACCTGTATGTCCACCTACCCCAGTGTCCTGCACGTTGAATGAGGTACACACAGCTGACACTGCACTACAGCACCTGGAACGTTTCCAAGCATGTCCTGTGGATCGAGAAACAAGGGAAACATACATATGTCATTTTGGAGCTGTGCAACAAACACACCAGCTTCATGTCAACATCTCTCATAACCCCCAGACCCGTCACAGTCTGGAAGTTCGTCATGACACGGTACCTAATTGTCCCCACCCAAACACGCCACTGACATGTTCCTGGCCAGGTCCAATGGCCTGTAGCCTGTCTGTCCCCTCTGGGACCTGTCTGCTGCCCTCGAGACCGTTGACCACAACCGTCACTGCACTACCCTGTACGTGCTCGTCCCAAAGGTCTAGCTACAAGCTTTCCACCCCCATATGTCTCCCATAGCACCCTCAGTGTGTTCCTGCGGGTCCACCTCCCCTGCTAACCCGCTCCCAGCTGCTGTATGAAAGGGAGCTATGCAGGGGCTGCTACATTCCCCTGGCCCCATACCCAGTTCCCTGGTGCAGCAGGCACATCCCCTGGCTATCCCTAGCAGCTGTACATTGATGTGACCCACAGATATCTCACCACGCATGAGCTATGTTTGGCAGACCACACCCCGACAGCAGTTTGCCCCCTGACATTGCTAGCTGCAGGTACCCCCGCTGCATGAACTGAGCACGGCCACGACCAGATATCTGGGCATCGCCCCTAAACCTTCTCCAACCCTTACAGTGTCTGTGTATAGGTTAGATACACCTTCTGCCGACGTGGTCGTCAGGGTAGCAGGTCTCTATGACTCCTTGCTCCCCACCCCCACACATACCCATCATGTAGCTAAGGCCTGCGGGTGTCTCCCTAGATAACATCAGCAAGGTCCCTGCCATCCACCCAGAACACACACATAAAGCACCAATAACCCCCTTCATCAACCGCCAACCTGGTCACTGTAGCCTACACCTTGCTGGTCTGCCTCAAAATCATCTATGTCCATCGCAATGTATGCAACACTGCACTGCATGGCTAAGCTACCGACATGCACAGTATAACAATAACACCCCACCTGCCACGACACCTCACAGGCCCCAGGCGAGGTCAAGATGCACCTGCTGATCTATACATGGAGTCACACTGTGGTTGCCCTGTACCCTGACCCGCATAACCCAAGTACTACAAATACTACTACTACTACTACTATTGAGCATGTAAACAGTGCCAACACCTGTATGAATTGCCATACTGACACCTGTAACACACAGTCCATGCTCATCAGAGCATACGACCCATTCAATCCCCTCATGTTCCCTAAATGTCATCCCCACACGTCAAGCCAGCTGGCCCTATCTATGGGCTGCTCACCCACTGTTAATGTGGGACCACACTCCTGTCACCTTGCAGCACCCAATGCCTGGAACGAACTACCTGTGGCTGCGGGGCAGCCACCCTTAACAACCATCCAAAACCCTGTATGTCAGCCTACCACATCACATAAGCCTAACAAACCTGCACACATTAATCATCTCCTCCCCCTGATGTCCCCTTCCCACACCATCTGTGTTAGCAGTTGGACCACATTCTAAGCTCAGATGGCCAGGCATTGTGTCAGCAATGTCAGTGCAGTGCTGTGTATGATGGGTAGTGCGATACCAATGCTCAATAGTAGTAGTAGTACAGATATCTATACAAAAGTGTCATTTGGAAACATCCATTACTCACATGCAAATAGCTCCTCAATCAGCTGGCGCCTGAGTGCTGCACCCTCATGTGTGTCACCATGGCCACGGACAGGAGGGCACGTTGGATCGTCTTCCAGATCCTCATTAATTTCAACATCGATATCATGCCTGAGAGCAATGTTGTGCAGGATGCAACAGGCAATAATGATCTCTGCCACTGTCAGGGGTTGGTATTGTAAGGCCCCGCCGGTCCTATCCAGACACCTGAAGCGACTTTTCAAAACGCCAAAGGTGCACTTGATGACGGAGCGACTGGAGGCATGGGCCTCATTGTACCTCATCTCTGCACGTGTCCGTGATAGACGCACAGGGGTAAGCAACCACGGCCGACACCCATATCCTGCGTCACTTGCAGAAAGAAATGTTGAACGTTAAAACAGTACCTGATGTCCGCACACATGCACATATGAATGTACGTGCAGACCCACAGCACCTACAGGTCAAACAGAAACATAAGGGAACACATGATGGGACACAACCACTATGCACCAGTGTCTGGAGGTGTGAGATACAGAGCACGGGTGAGGTAGATGGAGGACAAACAACAGTAACCCAAATCACAGCAGACACATGGGCAGATACCAGAGGCCAAAAGGTATTTGTGGCAAGCCTGAACACATCAGACACACACATGCAATGCACCCTGGACAAGGGCAGAGATGCACACATGTGCAAGCATGTGACAGTCATGCTATTCCCCACAGACAGATGATGCGAAAGGAACAGTCACCCCACCGTGGCAGGCAGGATGGCATAGACAACACCACACTGTTGATAAATGGGAAGCATACATGTGTGTCGTACCGAGCCAACCGAAACACAAAATGCCAAATGGTGTTATACGTCAAATGTCAGTGTGCCACCAACACACAGCACCGCAGCACAGAGGACCTGGCATCAACCCCCCCCCCCAGCAGCTCGCACACACACAGATGACACATACACACAACTTGGGACACAAGTCAAGGACAGACATGTGTCCGGATGGATAGCAGGGGTAAATGATGTGCATGTCAGAGATGACAAATACCCACCCAGCAGGACACAGTCCTCAAATTGTCCTGCCTCAAATTTATTTATTTATTTATTTACATTCTCTTATATACCGCACTATTCTGCATCAGTGTGGTTTTACATTGAACAAACTGAAATTACATTGAACAGGGCATTATAACTTGGAGATAACTATTTTACAGGGAACATGGGCTATGGAGGGTTAAGTGGCTTGCCCAAGACCACAAGGAGCACCTGTGGGACTAGAAACCCCAGTCCTTCCGGCCCAAGGTTGCTGTCCTCTAGTGGGATTTGAACCCCCGACCTTTCGGCCTGAAGTACCTTGCCCCAACCACTAGGCCACTCCTCCACTCCTCCAAGTTGTCTGAACAGTGCCGAGTGACACAGGATATAGGAGTCATGGGTGGACCCTGCAAACCGCAGGACCACATTCAGAATACACATACCTGCATCACATACAACCTGAACATTTAGGGAGTGGTAGTGTTTGCAGTTGCGGAACACTGCCTCCCTGCCTCTGTGTGGGACCAGGGCAACATGTGTGTATGTGTTTATGTTTATTAAAACTTTATATACCACCCATAAACGATTAGCATCTGGGCAGTTTACATACATAAAAAAATTAACAAGGAGAGAGAGCTGCGAAAAAGAAAAGGAAAAGGAACGCCATAAAATCCTTAAAAGACAGCTAGGGATAGGGTCAGAAGATAGAAGGGGCAAAAGGTAGATAACATGGGGGGGGAAAGAAAAACACATTAACATGGCAGTAGTGGGGGGATAGCAAGAGGGGGAAGGATAGGAGAGCAGGAACAGGTTACGAAAACGGTGGAGGAGAGGGGGGTAGGAAGCTAATACATTAACGAGGTGAAGGGGAGAGGGGTTAGGCTGGGAAGGGGAGGTTGAAGGCGGAGCAGAAAAGGTGAGTTTTTAGTTTAGCTTTAAAGGAGATATATGAGGTCTCTAAGCGGAGCGAGTGGGGGAGTGAGTTCCAGAGTCTAGGGCCAAGGAAAAAGAAGGCTGAGGACCGAGTGGATTCCAAGTGAGCTTGGGAAGGGGGGGGGGGGGAAGAAACATATGGTTAGCATGAATAGAGCGAAGGGAACGGTGCGGGGTATGTAGATGAACCTGGTTGGCGAGATACAAGGGAATACCGGAGTGGTAAACATACACATAAACATAAACATGTGTGCAATCAATAGCTCCCATCACGTGTGGTAACCCGGCAAATGCCTCAAAGGCCTGGTGCAGGGTCCCCCATTGTTGCCTAGTGTTGGGAAATGCAATGTAATTCCCAACCCGGCTGATCATGGCACGCAGTACTTGGTGGAGACAGCATGAGAAGGTGGGGCGGCTCATGCCACCCACTGCGGCCACAGATTTATTTATTTACATTCTCTTATATACCGCGCTATTCTGCATCAGTACGGTTTCCAGATGACTGGAAACAGCCAGAGTCACCAAGGAGCTTGACCAAACCCAGTATGGCATGTGACCGACCAGTCAGGGGCTCGAGGTCAGGTCTCAGAACCTCATAGAGCTCCCTAATAGCACCTGTGCTCAGGCAATAGAGGGAGATGACCTGGTCCTCACGAATGCCCTGGAGCAGGGCCCTGGGCCTGTAGAGGCAAGGCCGGTGGGCATGCAACTCGGCACGCCTCCTGTGCCATGCCAGCACAGCCCCTGCCTGGCCTGCCCCCACAGCTGCAGGTCAATGTTGGAGCGGGCCTGCACCCCCACCCTATGCCCCAGCCCCATGGACACCATCTCCCCCGTCAGGCAACCGCAAGCCACCCACATCCCCCAGTATAACTAAAGCAACCACAAAGGCCGCCATAGCGGACACTGTTAATCCAAACCCTCTCACCACCCCACCTGATGCTAACCCTGCCACTCACCTCCACCCCAAACACTGACCAAGCCACACAGCACACCCACCACCCACCAACCGTACCACCCACCAACCGTGTCACCTACCTCCCCCAGCACACACCAACCCAGCCACACAGCTTCCCCAGCACTCACCAGGGCCGCCGCTCGCCTCTCCCACCACTTACCACCCTTGCCACTCACCTCCCCCACTACACACCAACCCAGCTACCTATCTCCCTCACTGCTCACCAACTCTGCCACAGTTCACACCTAACCTGCCTCTGACCCTCCTTCTGCCTCATCACCAATAATGCACACCTCCAACCTCACTCGCCAGCACTAACCCCTCAGTGTGTACCATGTGTGCGCGTTGATTTATGGACCTTCGGATGTCTGCGCGTGTGTGCATGCATTGCGCATGCGCACAGGTGATGCGTAGCATTCGTACGTGGAGCTGTGCGCTGCACATGTGCAAGATGTGTATGTGTCTTGCGCATGTGTGGTGCACGGCTCTGCGGCCGTCCCATAGGCACCAGGGGTACACAGAGCCATGCGCCACACATTTGCAGACACGTACACATCATGCGCATGTGCGGCACATGGCTCCGCATACCCCTGGTGCCAATGGGACGGTGGTAGAGCCCTGCACTGCACATGCACAGACACGTACATGTCTTGCGCATGTGCGGTGCACAGCTCCATGTACACATGCTACACATCGCCTGTGCACATGCGCAACACGCGCACACACGTGCAGATGTCCAAAGGTCCATAAATCAATGCCCACACATGGTACACGCTGAGGGGTTTGTGCTGGCGAGCGAGGTTGGAGGTGTGCATTACAGGTACTGAAGCGAAAGGGGGGTCAGAGACAGGTTAGGCATGGAGTGCAGCAGGGTTGGTGAGCGGTGAGGGAGGGAGGTAGCTGGGTTGGTGTGTGGTGGGGGAGGTGAGTGGCAAGGGTGGTCGGTGGTGGTGGTGGTGGTGAGTGGCTGGGTTGGTGCATGGCGGAGGTAACAGCAGGCAGGGCTGGTGAGTGGCTAAGGTGCTGAGGGCTGGTGAAGGCAACGGGGGAGGGGCAGGGCCAGACGAGGTAAGACACGTAAGGGATGCAGAGGAAGGACAGGGAGAGCAGGGGCATGCTGCGGCAGGACAAGATAGGTGGGGTATCCGGAGAAACGGCAGGGCCGCAATCCCTAGAGATGGGAGGGTTGGAACACCCTGCGTCTGAGGTTGCTGGCCCATCGGGTATGGCTGGCACCACCCAGGAGTGGCCTGAGGAGTATACCACAGGCAAGCGTAGGCAGATGCCTATGCCAGATGGGGGGAGGAAGAGGGCGATATGGTTTAGCCAGCAGGAAAACCACAACCTGCTTGCAAATGTCCTTGAACACTATGAGGAGCTGTATGGGCGCATGAGCTCAAACACAACAGTTAGTGTACAGACCCAGGTGTTGGTGGAGGTGCAGGGGGCCGTGGCACAGGCTGGGGGGCCACCAAGGGACCTTGACAGCCTCCGTAAAAGGTTTAATGATATCAGGAGGGGCGTCCGTGCACACATGACTGTGGAACGCTGACATGCTAGTGGCACTGGTGGGGGCGGTCCCTTCATCCCCAGCCTCACGCCCCTGGAACAGCAGCTGGCTGAGCGCCTAGGTCCCATCTATATCCATGGCCTCTCACCAGCGCTGGACACGGCTGATCCCCAAGCAGCTATGTTTGGGACATGCAGCACACATACACCTATCTACCATGCACACACTGGGCATGCCACGGGGGGGGGGGGTAGCGGGCCCATGTCCTAGGAGCAGGTTGTCCGACTCAGGGAAACATATACCTGAGTCCACATTCCCCATTAGTGTTTGCACGTGGACATTATATCTGTCTGACAGAATGAGCTCCCTCCCATCACCCCTTCTTGCCCTGGGCAGATGTAGGCGTGGATATAGGTCAGCATGTCCTGGACATATCTGAGATGCGGTGAGGACATCCAAGGTTGGTGTGTAACCCACACATGCATACTGCATGCTCCAGGTCAGACTTGGATGTCCGCACCCTAGATGTGGGTTAGAAAATGGGGCATCCCCATCAAATGGGTTAGTTATGTGCATACAATGCATGGTAAAGGGAGGAGTAGCCTAGTGGTTGGGGCAAGGTACTTCAGGCCGGAAGGTCGGGGGTTCAAATTCCACTAGAGGACAGCAACCTTGGGCCGGAAGGACTGGGGTTTCTAGTCCCACAGATGCTCCTTGTGGTCTTGGGCAAGCCACTTAACCCTCCATTGCCCATGTTCCCTGTAAGTATTAGTGTATGTGTCTCACATCCCTGCGTGTTAAATGTATCCCCCAATTGTGTTGTGACCGCTTTGATTGAAGGATAAGGCAGTATACAAAACTGTCTAAATAAAATAAATAAATAAAATAAAGGGGGTACAGGGGGTGAAGAAGGAGCAAGCAAGAGAGTCCCTGTCCCCATGGCTGACCAGGTAAGAGGGACAGAGGAACGCAAGGGCTACATACACAAATATGTGTCTACGTTACAATGTGCTCTATGTCTCTGTCTGTGACACCCCATATCTACTGTGTACTTTGTCCCCTCCCCCCCCAGGTAACATCCAGGCCATCGAGGCAGCTGAGGAGGACAGTAGTGGTGAGCCAGAGCCTGCGGAGGTTGATGAGGCACCACATGCAGAAGTTGCCATCAGCGACGCCCCAGACACCCCATGGGCCGAGGTGCTGTCTGAGGAGGTGGCCACCCAAGACGACGAAGGGTCACCCCAGCAGAGTGGGGAGACAGGCACCACAGTGGCTGGGAAAGGGCCCAAGGTTGCGTGGGTGAGCCCCACATTGCCACCGCCAGGGCCATCCACTGCAACAACAGGTGCCATGCCTGTCATCCTCCGGGAGCTGCAGGCACATACGGCGTCCGCACACAGGGATGCTGCAGGTAGGCAACTGTCAGGATGGTTGCATGTGCTGTTGTGGCACACCAACACCCAGCCACAGCGGTGGGGCCACACATGCACACGATGACAGTGGGCCTCCA
The DNA here is from genome assembly GCA_033557465.1 of Ichthyophis bannanicus. NCBI lineage: Eukaryota > Metazoa > Chordata > Amphibia > Gymnophiona > Ichthyophiidae > Ichthyophis > Ichthyophis bannanicus. The sequence goes on along the minus strand of CM066032.1, from coordinate 362,773,349 downwards.
CACATACATATGCCCCCCTGGCCATGCCTGGGGTAGTTGGTGTGGCACAGTGGGGAACAGGCAGGTCATATATGTTGGGGTCTGGGCAACAGATGTCTCACAGGTCACCTTGTTCCACTCCCAGAGGCATACGCCTGGCGCTGATTGGTATGCAGATGGAGATGAGTGGCCAGCAGCAGCTCCAGCATGCCCAAATCCAGGCGGTGCAGGCCTTCATGTGGGTGATGTGTGGGCTCCACAGGGACACCAGGTAGCACACCCAGGAGACACGGCAGCTGCGAGGGACTGCTGTGGATATCGCAGCTGGCATAGGCCGGGTGGCAGATGTCCTCGAGACCATGGCGGGACATATCATGTGGCCTGCAGCAGCACCAGAGGTGGCGGCGGCAGCAGCAGCAGCAGCAGCAAGGGATGTGGGGGGACATGGGAGGGGGTGGGGCGTGGGTAGTCACGCAGGCCGTAGGTGTGTGAATGCAATTTGGACTGTAAATCACATTAAATGACACATTACCTTTGTTCACCGAAGTGCACGTGTCCTTCCTTTGTGTTGGGGGTTCCCTGAGTGGGCTGTCCCAATTGGGGTTAGCATGGTCACCTGTGCTCTACCATGTCACAGGCTGGTGGGGTGTCTGCACCAGCATCAGTCATTACAGAGCGGTGCACAAATGCCCTTTGTCCCATGCACTGTGCCATGTGTTCACGGCCATACATATGCCTGGTGTTACACCCTCACTCCTCCTGTCACCTGCTGTACATGTCTTATTGTTCAGCCCACATTGTGGGGTATGTCACCCCTCTGTCCCCGCATATCATCCACATCAGGCTATCTACATGGGTGACCCATCTGTCAGACACACACCAGGGACACGGTGGCATACTAAACGCACATGCTTGGCGGGCAGACATGACGTACAGATATACCTAGCTACTGTCAGTTGTTTACCCCCCTCCAGTGCTTGTACTGCGCCACTGCTCCTTCACCCCACCAAACCCCATCTTAGTGTGTCCCACCGACTAACGAACTGACACGTGGGTTCCCGCATACATCACATATACGCTGCATCATGGGTATCACACCCGCACTTCCTCACCATCCTATCATGTGCTGCACCCCTACTACAGACTGACTATCTGTGACAACGTGCCTGTGTCCATGTCTGGTGGATGGTGCAGCGCACGTTTACATCACAGTGTCAGCAGGGGATACGTCTGTCAGCCCACATGGCGCTCAACACAGCCTGTTGTGGGGCAGGGACAATGTATGTATTACAAATACACACTAAGACATGCACACAGGTGGCACACTCACTGCTACAGCATGATACTGCCAGGTATACCTCAGAACGTATCAAAAGTGACTTCATGGCTCTGGGACAGAGGGTGAAGCAGTTAGGTGCACAGGTGGTGTTCTCTTAAATCCTCCCTGTTGAGGGTAAAGGCCAAGGCAGAGAGGCTCGCATCCTGGAGAAGAATGCATGGCTGCATGGATGGTGTCATCGAGAGCGTTTTGGTTTCCTAGACCATGGGATGCTGTTCCAAGGGTTGCAGAGCAGAGATGGCATCCATCTGTCCAAGAAAGGTCAACGCGTCTTCAGTAGTAGACTGGCTAATCTCCTGAAGAGGGTTTTAAACTAGATTCATTGGGGATGGGTGAAGAAAACCCCCAGGTAAGTGAAAGCCCCCAGGTAGGTGATACACTAAATAACTTTATGGAAATGGGTAACAGGGGTAACATATGGAAAGCAGTGTATATAAATGCCCGTAGCATGGGAAATAAGATCGCTGATGTTGAAGCTTTGGTGGGAGTGGCTGACTTGGATTTAGTGGCAGTTACAGAAACATGGTTCACAGAAAACCATTATTGGGATGTGACTATACCTGGCTATACTTTATTCAGAAAGGACAGGGTAGGAAGTAGGGGAGGAGGAGTGGCACTATATGTATAAACTACTATTAAAGCTTTGGAATTACAGAGCTTAAAAGGGAGAGGGGAGGCATTGTGGGTTAAACTAGAAAGAGGGAAAGAAAAATCTATTTACATTGGTGTGATATATAGACCTCCCTCACAAGAGGAAGAGGTGGACAGAGAGTTAAATGAAGACATGTGCAGCATTGCTAGGAAAGGGGAAGTGCTACTGATAGGCGATTTCAATATGCCAGATGTTGATTGTCACATTCCTGCTGCAGTATCATCTAGAAGTAAGGAGATCCTGGATTCTCTACAGGGAGAACTATTCAGGCAATTGGTAACAGACCCCACACGTGAAGGGGCCATACTGGACTTGGTGCTTACCAATGGTGAAAGTGTTTCTGATGTTGTAGTGGGAGATCATTTTGCATCCAGTGATCACCAGATGGTGTGGTTCAGTATTAGGACTAGGGCTGTTAGAATTCATTCAAAGGCGAGGATCTTAGACTTTAGGAAGACTAACTTTGCGAAGATGGGCCAATACCTCAGGGAGTCGTTAGTTGGATGGGAACAGCTGAGGGATGTAGAAAAACAGTGGGAAAAACTGAAAGACGATATTTTAAGGGCAACCAACCTTTTTGTTAAAATGGTAAATAAAGGTAAAAGGAAAAGGAGACCGCTATGGTTTTCGAAAGAAGTAGCTGAAAAAGTGAAGGAAAAAGAGGGAGGCCTTCATGAAATACAAGAGATCACAGAGAGAGGAAGACAGGCATCTGTATTTGGAAAAACTTAGAGAAGCTAGCAAAGTAGTCAAGAAGGCAAAGATTCAAAAGGAGGAGGAAATAGCCAATGCAATGCAATAAAATGGGGGGATAAGACATTTTTCAGATATATTAGTGAGAAGAGGAAGGGTAGGAGTGGTATTGTCAGACTCAAGGGTGCAGGGGAGGAATATGTAGAAGCTGATAAGGATAAAGCGGAATTGCTTAACAAATGTTTTTGTTCTGTGTTCACAGATAAAGAACAAGGAGCAGGACCTCAGAAAACACACACAAATAGGAACAGAAGCAAAGGACATCTTGAACAATTTTCAAAAGACTGTGTTCGTGAGAAACTATCTCAACTTAAAGTAGACAAAGTGATGGGACCGGATGGGATACACCCGAGAATACTGAGGGAACTTGGGGACATTCTAGCAGCTCCACTGACTGACCTTTTCAATGCCTCATTGGAGTCGGGAGTGGTGCCAAAGGATTGGAGAGAGGCTCATGTGGTGCCTTTACACAAAAGTCGAAGTAAGGATGTGGTTGATAACTACAGGCTGGTTAGTTTAACTTCGGTGGTGAGTAAATTATTGGAAACGCTGCTGAAAGAGAAAATAGTGAGGTTTCTAGAGTCCAGCGGATTACAGGATCCAAGGCAGCATGGATTCGCCAGAGGCAGGTCTTGTCAGACAAATCTGATTGATTTATTTGACTGGGTGACCAGGGAGTTGGACCGAGGGAGAGCCCTAGATGTGGTGTATTTAGATTTCAGTAAAGCCTTTGACACTGTTCCTCACAGGCAACTTATAAACAAACTGAGCACCCTAGGGATGGACCCTAAAGTTACTGCTTGGGTTAGAAATTGGTTGGGTGGGAGGCGACAAAGAGTACAAGTAAATGGAGCTCACTCTGAGGAGAAGGATGTTATCAGTGGTGTGCCCCAAGGATCTGTCCTTGGTCCGATTCTTTTTAACATCTTTGTTAGTGATATAGCGGAAGGGCTTTCAGGTAAGGTTTGCCTCTTTGCGGATGATACCAAAATCTGCAATAGAGTAGACATCCAGGAAGTGGTAGATAACATGAGGAGGGATCTAGCTAAGCTTGAAGAATGGTCTAGAATTTGGCAGCTGGGATTTAATGTTAAAAAATGTAAGGTCATGCATTTGGGCTGCAGCAATCCAAGGGAGCAATATAGTATAGGGGGTGAAGTACTTTTGTCCACTAAAGAAGAGTGGGACCTAGGCATGGTTGTGTCTGATGATCTTAAAGTAGCTAAATAGGTAGAAAAGGTGATGGCAAAAGCTAGAAGGATGCTTGGATGCATACGGAGAGGAATGGCTAGCAGAAAAAAGGAGGTGATAATGCCTCTGTATAAGTTTTTGGTGCGACCTCATTTGGAGTATAGTGTGCAATTCTGGAGACCGCACCTTCAAAATGATGTGAACAGGATGGAGTCGGTGCAGAGGGTGGCTACTAAAATTATTAATGGTCTTCATTATAAAGCATATGAGGACAGACTGAAGGATCTTAATATGTACACCTTAGAGGAAAGGCGGGATAGAGGTGATATGATTGAGATGTTTAAATACCTCCGTGGCATAAATGTTCAGGGAGAGAGCCTCTTTCAATTGAAAGCAAGTTCTGCTACGAGGGGACATGGGATGAGGGTGAAGGGAGATAGATTCAGGAGTGATATGCGGAATATTTCTTTACGGAAAAGAGTAGTGGATCCATGGAATAGTCTCCCAGTGGAGGTGGTAGAGATGAGGACAGTAACTGAATTCAAAAAAGCATGGGACAAACACAGAGGATCTCTAAAGGTAAAAAGGGGACTGTTGTAGTTGTTATGGAAGAACAGATTAGATAGGCCATGTGGTCTTTTTCTGTCATCATATTTCTATGTTTCTATGTTTCTATGTACAGAGGACACATGACCATTGCAGAATTTGGCTGCCTACACACTGTTTTAATAAGGGTATGTGTTGGTAGGTGCCATACAAACATTAACAGTTAGAACACAGAAACACTCTCCCACAGGCGGATCAACTCTATAAACTGTTTCACATTGGGCGTTATCCTAGCATGGACATCCGTCTCCAATGTTAGGAAGGACACAGTTTTCTTTTGGGGTTGCCACTGGGAGATGGCCACAGCTATAACTGTGGGTCACACACCCAGAGGCCCGCCATGGGGGTATGGCTGGGGGCGTGCCGTGAACATGCCATGGTAATGCTGGCGGCGCATCACCTCAGCCATACCCTGCACAGCAGCTGTCAGCTGCCTGATGGCATGGCCATATTTTCCCAGGGTCCGCATAACGGTGCCCATCGCCACACACAGGAGACCCACACATTTGCCACCATGTCCACACCATGTGGCTGTGGTCTGGGTGGTGGCATCTGTGTGGGCCCTGTGCGTGGAAATGTGTGGGGGGCCCACATTCAGCCTGACACCATGGTCATGCACATGGGGCAGGTGGCAGGGGCCCCAGTGCCCTGTGGTGGTATGCGACCACCCTCAGGCACAGGATCCCCCTCCCCACCCTCCTTGCCCCACCCACCCTCCCTGCCCTGGCCGCTCCCCTCACTATCCCCGCCACCCTCCTCACCCTCCCACTCCACCTCTCCAGCACCCTCCGCCATCCCCTCCTCCCCACCCCTCCCCACCCTCCATGTCATTCTCCCCCACATCCATGGCATCCTCCGCCGCTGAAGGAATGTCCTCCGCCTCGGGACCTCAAGTGGTCATGGTGGGGGCTGCCACCAGGTTGTGTGCCTGCAGAGGTCCCCACCCCAGCATCTGAAGCCTCTGTGGAGAAGGCAGAAATGAATAGGGTGTCATGTGTTTGTTACGGCACAGACACATTGTGTGTGGCATCACAGGCTGCCGTGCCACTGGGACATGGTGTGGCACAATGCATGGGCTGGGACATTCACCGTCACCCATGGCCATTGCCTCCCGCTGCATGCAGCGGAGGTACCCCGGGCAGTGTAGCCGCATCTCTCTGCCCTTCTTCCATAGGTCCTCTACCTAGGGGGATAAGCAATGTTTGCAAACATTAGTGCCCTGTATCCCTGCCCATGGCGAACTACATGACACACATGTCTGCGTGCAATGGTGGCCGCTCCTGCTATGGGCAGCGGGTCCCATATCTGCTGTTGGCAGCGCCACCTGCATGTGTGGGCGTGAGGCTGGGCATTTGTGTTGCGACACCTACGTGTCCTGTGTACCGCCTCACAGCCACCCCATCCCATGTCCCTGCCATCTCCTGGCATGACATGTGGGCAACATAGCATGTGGGGCGTTGCAATTGTGGTCTACAGGGGGTGTGACTCCATACACTCAGCAGTCCAGCACACACCTCGGTGTTAGGCAGGCCTCCCACATCAACAGGACCCATCACCATGAAGCATGGACGCTGATGCAGCCTCTGTGGTGCGTGCTCAGACACCTAGGGGGGTGGGGGGGCTGGGTACCTGCACCAGCATCAGCTACCATTACACCAGACTGCTTGTTGGACCACTGGAATCTGGTGTGCTGCCTCCTGGGGATGTGGCAGAACTGGGAACCGGCAACACAAACAACCACCATAACACCAGGATGTAGAATGGACCTGTGTCAGCTGGTCTGATGCCTCCTGGGGTTAGGGCAGAGCTGGGAAACTGCAACAACAGCACCCACCATAACACCAGGATGTAGAATAGATCTGTGTCTGCTGGTCTGATGCCTCCTGGGGTTAGGGCAGAGCTGGGAACCTGCAACACAAACAACCACCATAACACCAGGATGTAGAATAGACCTGTGTCTGCTGGTCTGATGCCTCCTGGGGTTAGGGCAGAGCTGGGAAACTGCAACAACAACAACATCCATAACACCAGGATGTTTGATACGCCCCTCTGCGCAGGTCTGCAAGCGTTTGGGGCCAACGGTGATGTTCCACACATCAGCAGCACCAACTAACACACCACCAGGATGACTGCTGGACAATTGTCATCAGTTCTGATGCCTCCTGGGGATGGGGCAGGCCTGTGGTTCTCCGAGTGCAGCAGCTACCAGTGCACCATGATGACTACTTGGCCTCTGTGATCAGGTCAGATCTCTCCTGGAGATTGGCCATATCTGGTAATGTATCATAGCATCAGCCACCATGTCACAGGGATGCCTAATTTAGCTCTGTCATGGGGGCTGCAACTCCTGAGGGTTGAGCAGAGGTGTGTACTGCAACAAGAGCAGCTTACATCACAGTGCGCTACCCTCTGCATCTCTGCTTTCATGTCTATGCCTCCTGTGTATTGGCATACGTGCACACAGCAACATATACAGATAGCTTGATCACAGGTTTGCCCACATACATGTGTCTCACACAAGTGGTGCATATCTTATATGTTTTGATTGCTGGATATTGTGTTGCATACCTTCCATTTAGTGACCTGTCCCCATACACTTGCCTCACGTGGGTAGTCTGCTGCACGGTTAAAGCGCCTTGTGATGTGCACCCACGCCCTCCGTACGCGTTCCTGATCCTGGCGTTTTGAGGCGCCTGGGAAGAGGCGTGGCTGCCTGGTGCATATTAGGGCTGCCAGCTGTCGTAGGTCATGGCGGCTAAAGGCTGGCTTGTGGGATCGTGTCGCCATTTTGAGGAATGCCCATGTGTTGGTGACGCATGCTGCGCATGCACAGTATCGTGCATATTCTGTACCGTGCACTACTACGCCGCGCACATGACGTGCGCGTGTCACGGACGCCACATGGAAAAGTATCTCGGGGGCTGCATTACTACACTTTGGATACTGAGATTGGTGGCTATGGTGGCTGGCTTTGGTTTACAGCATTGCATTACTTATGCCGTTTGGCCTGGGCTGCATCTGCTGCACCTCAGCTGTCGGCGCCTTCTGCTGTGCTGTCGGCGATGCAATGCCACATCAGGCCTCTCCTTTGGGGCACGGGACAAAGGTTATAGTGTATTTGGCTTGTGTCACTGTTTGTGGGGATGTGTCTGACTGTTGCTAACACTCATCTTACTGTTGGTGCAGTGGGTATTTGAACACATGAGCAGTGACTCTAAGGGCATCGTATTAACCAGTGTGCTATGCCTCTTCTCATAGCACAGGCTGACTACACAGCAACTGCAGGTCAACCCAGTAAATGTCAGCTGTGCTTACCGAGATGGGGTAGACCCACAGCTATGGCACTTTACAGGGTACTTTAGGTTTCCCAGCTGCGGTGATGGTTTTGTTTTGGGGGACACACTGTTATTTGCTATGGGGTATGTGTGCACCACCCTAATGTTAGCGGCGAAACCCCAAGCTATGATGTGAGCAATGCCATATAGGGAGGTCGGCGTGCCGGCGTCCATGTAGCATGCACTGTGTATCGCACAATAGGGGGCGCGTTGGCTGTTTACGCACGGTAACATTAACTTCATGGCAGTGCTATGAGAAGATGTATAGAGCTGTAGCCTACTGGTTAATACAATGACCAACAAGCCAGAGCTCATGGGTTCTATCCCTCAGGGGTCTCATCTGCTATGGCTGTCTGAGGCAATCTCTTTTGCAGTGTGTGACACATCTCTACAATCTGTGCTGCCAGCAGAAACACCCTCACCTCATTGCCATCACCTATTGCACCCTATAGGGCAGGGGGGGGGGCTGTCTGGACCCACATGTGGATGAGGGGGTAGCACCTACAGACCCGCCCTATTGGGGCCAGGATCTGCCTCCAACAGCCCCACACTCTACAGCTTTGCAATGGCGGCAGTGCAGTGACATGATGAAGGGCTGTGGGACTAGCTACCCCAGTCCTGCAGGGGAGAGGGCACCCTCTAAAGTACTGGATGCAGATCTGTTTGTATCACACAGGGTACTGGCAGACAGGCAGTGGGCCTGTATACGCTCAGATGCCCCCCACCACCATCTGACATTGACCAGCAGTGGGCACTGTCAGTCTTCACCCTGCAAAGTGCTCCAGCCATACACATGCTAACTGCAGATGGTCTGCTAGCTAGTACATAGTGCATGTACCTGGAGGAATTGTGTGCACCCAAAATGGGATGTGAGCACACACACCAAGCAGGTATGTCAGTGATTGGACCCCAGAACAGGGAACCCATAGATATTACCTGAAAGACATGCTATATGGCACTATGGGGTAACCTAGTCTAGCATGACATGCTGTGACCACCCTGTCCTTGCAGGCGGTGGTCGGGCACTACAATGTCCCAGCTATTGCCCTATGCCCTGTGCAGATGCATCCTGCCCAGGCCGCCCTGTCCGGGCCATACCCACAGTACCTTGCTCCTCATTATGCACATTGGCAGGCTAACACTGGAAACAGTGCAAGCATTGTGGGCTCAGTAAGGTGTAGGCAGCCACAGCACTCTGGGTAGACATATACACACTCCCACATCTATTTCAGTATTGTGCAAGGATAGAGGTGGTTTGCAGCCCTGGCCGCCACACCAGTCCTGGGCACAGTGCAGGCATTGCTATGGTACGCAATACTGTTGGGGCCACTCCCCGGGGTGGTAAACACTGTCTGGAGCATACACTGAACCACACTCCACAGATATCAGAAAGGTTGCAATGTTTAATCTCTGTCAATAAATTGTGTTTAACATAGGATGTGTTATCTGACATTGATCATAGCGACCTTTTGATATATGTGGAACGTGTTCCCAAGTTTAGAGCGGCATTGCTGAGGTATGCAGTTGTTAGTATTGGGAGATTCTAGTCTGCGTAGGGCCCAACGGCCTGACTCTCCATGAGGCATTGGATAGTGGAGCCTGTGGGTGTGGGTGTTTGTGCCGCTGCTCTAGGGCAGAGGTTCCCAACTCCGGTCCGGGTGGGCCAAACATGGTTCAGGTCTTCATGCTGTCCCTACTGAATATGCATGGATACATGTACATACAATGGGGGTGGTGCATGTAAATACATCTCAAGCCCCTTCCCCCTTCTCCCCCACAACAGCTTCCCCTCCCAAAGTGAATAGATGTGAGGCTCAGCCATTTTACAAGCTCCACTTCCAATTCACATGGAGAAGGGGAGCTAGAGCATCAGTATATGAAAACCAGTGATATGACTGCTACAAGAATACATATGAATATACTGCATAACGAATACCCCCACAAATAACCCACATCTAGACAAAGCTAGGATAGCTCTTCTCTCAGGCCCTGCTTGCGATGTAGAACTTTATTACAAAGTCTGCTCCTTCAATTCATCTGCACAATAGCGCCAAGAATGCCTCCATGCCCCTTATTTATTTATTTATGAATTTTAAAAAGTTTATATATCGCCGATTACTAAAGCATTCCCAAAATGAACACTAGGGGTGTTGTTTAAGAAGACAAACCATAAAATAATAAAGCACACTGATCACATTGCAATAATAAACAGTTACTTATCCTGAAGACCTCAAAATTATTCATAAAAGCTTAAGATCCAAATTAAAAATAATTAATGCTTATTCAGAGCTGCACAGAAAATAAGATAACAAAAAGTTTGTTCTTCACATCTTCAGAATCAAGTAATTACAAGAAACTATGCAAAGTGCAATATGTGTTTTACAGCTAGAGGCCAGTGGTGCCTCCCTTTATCAGGCTTGAGCTCCGGAGAGAAGAAAGGAGTTAACAAATAGAGCTCCAACCCTGCACATGGATTATTTGGGCTCAGTCCCAGAATGCATGACATGACTGTTTAAGGTTTCACCCCTATCAGCTTATGGTCAATCCAAATGTCTCAGCCATTATAGTTTTGGCAATTTCCTTTGGATTCTGAGAGACTGTCATCAAGAAGAAAACAAACTCCCTGGACTTATAGACACTGTTTCTTAGAGAAGTGAAAATACACAGGACCCTATCTGTCATATAATGATGTTAATTACTGATGATTAGCTGATGTTCCAAGATGGTTCCTAGCCAATGTTACTGTTCTCTGTGTTTTTGGACAGTTTCTGCATCCTAGACAAGTTGACACTTTGGCCTGGAAATGACTGAAGAAGAAACACAGAAGTGGTTGACTAACTCGGGGTGGGTGGAGGAGGTTTGGCAATTGTCAGACTCAATGTCAGTGTTGTCCCTTCAATCTATTTTATTCACCCAAGGCCCTAAAACACCGCCAGCATCTATCATTACAGTACATAGTCACCTCCCCATCCATCTCTTCTAGCCTCATGGTCTTTCTTGTTTCTGACTCATTCCTTTATTCCTTTCTCAGCCTATTTCTCTTTCCCCTGCATCCTCTTTCCTAGCCTGTCACAATCACTCTCCCTCTTTCCTGAACTACAATTAGCCTGTCTTTTTCTTTGTCTCCAAATCTCCACTTCTGCTCTGTCTGCCCTGCAATTTCCCAGCTACCTTTGGTGAAAGGTCTGAGCCCAACAAATTGCCAGAACCTAGAAGAACTCTGATCCATAGAAACAGAGAAAAATAGAAACATGATGGCAGAAAAAAAACACATGGTGTATCTAGCCTGCCGTTCCATATCAAATACTAAAGTCCCCTCTTTTCCTTTACAGATCTTCTGCTTGTCCCCATGCTTTTTTGAATTCAGATACTGTCCTAGCCTTTACTACCTCCACTGGAAAACTATTCCATGCATCTACCACTCTTTCCATAAAGAAATATTTCCACATATTACTCCTGAGTCAATCCCCTTTCACCCTTATCCTATGTCCCTCATAGCAGAGCTTGCTTTCAATCGAAAGAGGCTCTCCTCTTGTGCATTTATGCCATGGAAATATTTAAACATCTCTATCATAACTCCTCTATCCCACCTTTCCTCTAACATATTCATATTAAGATCCTTAAGTCTGTCCTCATATGCTTGATAACGAAGACAACTAACCGTTTTAGTAGCCACCCTCTGCACCGACTCCATCCTATTTATATCCTTTTGAAGGTGCAGTCTGCAGAATTGAACACAATACTTCAAATGAGGTCGTGCCAAAGACTTATATAGAGGCACTATCACCTCCTTTTTTCTGCTGGCCATGCCTCTCTCTTTGAAACCAAGCATTCTTCTGGCTTTCACCATCACATTTTCTACCTGTCTAGTCATCTTAAGATCATTAGAAACAATCACGCCCAGGTCCCGCTCTTCTTTCGTGGACAGTAGTACTTTGCCTCCTACACTGTATTTCTCCCTTGGATTTTTGCAGCCCAAATGCATGACTCTGTATTCTTTAGCATTAAATCTCAGCTGCCAAATTCTTGACCATTCTTCAAGCTTAGCTAGATCCTTCCTCATGTTATCTATTCCTTCCTGGGTGTCTACTCTATTGCAGATTTTGATATCATCCACAGAGGCAAATCTTACCCGACAGCCCTTCTGTAATATTACTAACAAAGATGTTAAAAAGAATCGGACCCAGGACAAATCCCTTTGGCACACCACTGGTGACCTCCTTCTCCTCAGAGGGAGCTCCATTTTTCTGTACCCTTGTCGCCTCCCACTCAATCAATTTCTAACCCAAGCAGTCACTTTAGGGTCCATCACTAGGGTGCTCAGTTTGTTTATAAATCACCTTTGTGGCACAGTGTCAAAGGCTTTACTGAAATCTAAGTAACCCACATCTAGGGCTCTCCCTTGGTTGATTCCCTGGTCACCCAGTCAAAGAAATCAATCAGATATGTCTGACAAGACTGCTGCCTTAGATCCTTCTATCCATTGGACTCCAAAAACCTCACTATCCTCCCTTTTATCAGCATTTGCAATAATTTACTCACCACTGAGATTAGACTAACTGGCCTGTAGTTCCCAATCTCATCCTTACTTCTGCCTTTGTGTAAAGGGTCTACATGTACCTTTCTCTGGATCTCTGAGATTATTCCCGACTCTAAAGACTCTCAACTCCAAATGGTGAGATCTAACCATATGACCCCCACCCCCACTAAAGGTGGGTGTTTTAGAGTGCATTGAATAATATAGGATAAAGGTCATTTTATTCTACTAAAGAAGTAGAAACATAGAAACATAGAAAAATGACAATAGAAAAAGACCATATGGCCTATCTAGTCTGTCCTTCCATATCAACAACTACAACAGTCCCCTTTTTTCCTTTAGAGATCCTCAATGTTTGTCCCATGCTTTTTTGAATTCAGATACCGTCCTCATCTCTACCACCTCCACTGGGAGACTATTCCACAGATCCACCACTCTTTCCATAAAGAAATATTTCCGCATATTACTCCTGAGTCAATCCCCTTTCACCCTTATCCTATGTCCCCTCATAGCAGAACTTGCTAAAGAGTTCAGATGAGGGACAACATCATTGTGCTTGCCTGTGTGCATGATATTAAGGGGGTGGGGGGGAGGTGGGGGGGCGTGGGGGGCGGGGGCAGGGGTGGGGGCAGGGGCGGGGTGTGGGGACCAGCAGCAGACAAGCTCACTGAAGAGTCCATTCTGGATTGGTATAAACAAGATCCCAGGGGAGAGGATCCAGCAGCACTGAAGAGCTGCAGCAGCAGAAAGTCCATACTGGACTAGGACCCACAAGACCCTTGTGAATCTAGCAGAAGATCAACTCACTGTAAAACTGCTGCAGTTATTCTGATTGGACAGGAGTACAAAACCATTCTTTCTCCTCAAGGAAGAGTTTGGAAAAGGCAGAATCAAAGGCTACAGCCTTAGTGATTGGACAGGATTACAAAACATCTCTCTCCTCAAGCAGCCACCAATCCAGAGCTCCAGCAGTGGCTGAGACTTGCGGCTGGTGGTCTAGGGAAGGGAGGGAAGTTAAGGGACAGGATAATAAGGTTATGAGGTCTATTCTGTAGCATGAATGGTGGGGATGGACCCGTATGAACAAGGAGTTTGTATGGGGAGGCTAGACAGGGGCAGGAAGAAGGTGGTGCAGAGTCGGAGTTAGGGTGACTGTGGGCGGTCCACAGCCCCAGATGTACAGGGCTGATTCTGTTGTCGGCCCTGTACATCTGGGGCCAGTAGACTAGATGGGGAACTTATTCCACCTCTGAGGTGGAATAAGTTCCCCTAGATGTCAGGGGATAGTAGGCCCAGGGACCGACAAATGGTAGAGGGGGCAGGAGATTCCCCGCAGCCAAACCCTGGCCTTGGGAGGTCAGATTGGGTGTCAGGCTGCAGGAAAAGAACAAAGTCAGTGGCGGCCAGGGATCACGGCTCCTGAATGGAGCCATGGTGCCATGGCAACCGGACATCATAATGCCGTAACTCCATTCAGGAACCTGACGAAGTTAGCTGGGCAGCAGCCTGTACCCATAGGCCAACTGAAATCGGGTCCCGGCCTGCACGTACAGGCTTAGACATGATTCTAATCCCAAGGGGGCTAGACGTGTCCCTTGGGATCAGAATCACATCTACCACTGTACGTCTGGTTCCAACCGAACGCACAGTGGCCCATGGCGTACAGATTGAAATGTGCCTCCACCTAAACTCTATTGAAATTCTTTGGTGAGCACTGTATTATAGTCTTAGACTTTTAAGCTTGGTTCTTTATTATATCTAATATATGCTTCAATGAATGGTATTGAATATTCTCTTAACCTATAATGCTTGAACCACTTATCATAATACTGGTTGTTTATATTGCTAGTATTATTATCATCATACTTGGTGTTTATACTTGTAAATACAGTCAAAGCTCGGTTTTCGTATGCCCCAGTTTTCGTATGCTTCGGTTTTCAACATCTTTTTTCATTGAGATTTTGTCCCGGTTCTCGTACATCTGCTCGGTTTTCGTACAATTTTAAAATGGTCCGTTCCAGGGGGGGTCATTCAGTAAAGTACAGTACCTAGCTTGTTTTTGCGATCCAGACCTCTTTGCTTTCAGCGATTCTTTGAGAAATACAGTAGCAAGAATCAAGGAGTGAGAGTGTGGCTGATCTGATGCTTCCGACACGCTTTCAATTAGAGGACTCCCTGCTGGGACTCCCAAACATGCCAGTCCTGATGGGTCTTCCAAACTTGCTGCTGAGCATTTCTTCCAGCTTGCAATTTGCTTTTGAAAGGGAATCGGAGGCGGGTGAGAGAGTCGGAGATCAGATTACAGTGCTGTATCTGTGTGTGTGAGAGAAGTGACAGGAGCTGTTCTACTGCCTGGCTGAGACTTCAGGGGCCCGTGTTGCTGCAGCCATTGCCACATGGCTCTGGAACACATGCTCAGCTCTGCGTTCCAGGTTGCCTGAGCAGGAGAATGGTGTTTCCGGTGGCTGTGGCTGTGGCTGATGCCTTTACTGGAGGCTTTTTTTTTGTGGATCCTTCTTGTTTTTTTCTTTTTTTTTAAATTTCTGTGCCAGTAAAAGACAAAGAAGGGAAGTAACCCCGGATAGGGCCTTGATACCTGAGGTCCTTATGGAGGGGGATTCCCTTCCAAACAATAACCTCTCCTCCTCCCTCTCCCCTCCTCACCATCTTCCATATGCCAACAAGAGTCTTCAATAAAGGTAAAAGTGATGTTAAATGTTCATTTATCCATTTCATTAGTCATTTATATTTATTTCTCATTGTTTTCTGTATGAAAAATATAGTTATTCTCTATAAAATGTATTTTTTGTGAATATATTTGGGTGTCTGGAACGGATTAATTGGATTTACATTATTTCTTATGGGAAATATTGCTTCAGTTTTCATACATTTCGGTTTTAGTCAGACTTTTTTGAACGGATTAATCATGAAAACCGAGGTTTGACTGTATATTGTTATTGCTATTTAAGCCAGACTTGTTCAAAGCAGTGCTTTATGAGAGATTTTCCTGGAATGAAAGGGGGGAAATCCTACCCGCTAACACTTTTCTTCCCCAGGTGGAGGCACCAGGTACCAAACTGACAAGGACCAATGGAGCCCCCCCTAGTGGGGATTCCAGTCAGGCCAGTCCTGGACTCAGAAAGGCTCCAAGGATTTTAAAAATATTTATTTTGTACTGTGAACAAGACTGGAAAATTGTAAGAATGGATACTAGCGCTATAGTGATGTTAAAGAATTGTTGTAGAGGCGAGGGAATTGATTTGTCACATGCATTGATGCTTAATTGTGTGCCTGCAGATGTGGAATCTGATGATATTGAACAAAAGTTGGAGGAAATTGAGGTGCTAGGCCAGGTGAGGTCAGAATGAAAATTTATGATGATGTCTAAGAGAACATGAAGCTATCCCAAGAAGCTATCCCATATTGCGTTGATAGAGGAGGGAACTACTGTCCCTCTAGTTGTTGTTGAGAGAGAAGATATACTGCCCCAAACCACTGTTAGCTGGCAGGATGAACTGCTAGAATGGTTAAAGAGTGAAGGGAAAACTTTGTAGGATATGACAAACTTATTACCCCAAGGGTGACCATCAATAAGGAGTACTATATCCAAGTTCTGACTCATTTGAGAGATTTGGTTCATCATAAGAGGCCAAAGTTGCACATGAATGGTGAATGGTTGCTTCATCATGATAATTCCCCAGTTCACGCATCACATCACGCATCACATCCACTTCACTGATCCCCAATTGACATCAGGACTCCAAGTGGGATGTCATAACTTTTCTCACTCACCGTCTCAAAGCCAATCAGGGACCCAGCTGCACAATTACAAAAAGGAAGGCCGTCGAGCGCGTGACTCCACTTCACAGATCCCCGATCGATATCAGGATTGCAAGCGGGAGGCCATAACTCCTCCCACTCACTGTCCCAAAACTAATCAGGGACCTAGACACACACCTGCAAAAAGGAAGGCTCTATTGGGCATGCCCATGCCTGGTAGGTCCACACCTGAGGGCCTCCCCAGAGGGCCCTTTTGCGTAGCCCTTAAGCGGGGACTGTAGACAATAAAAGCTGTTCTCTACTCAACAGAGCATCAAGTGGTGAATAACATTCCCAGTGCCACGGGCCCTAACCAAGCCCTAACCATTTCATGCGTCCATATCTGAAAAGATACATTTTCTTAAACCCAAAGGGCTCTGGTAAGCACAGCATCAATCTCTTCACACCTATCTAAAAACCCTTTTCCTCAAATGCCACCAGAATACCACTAGTCTCTTTACTTAAACCAATCTCCTCTGCAAATGCATAACACAACCATGAAGCTACACAGTTCCACTGCTCTACTACTCATCAATTGATCACTGCATATTTCTATAAATAGGGGCAACCAACACACCCTCACACATACTGATGCTGCCTATACTCACACACACACACACACACACACATGCTGATACTGCCTATACTCACACGCACACACACACACACACACACACACTAAATCAGCTTATGGCAGCACCCCATCAAACATCTCACCCGCAAACCACACAGGCTTATACAAATCATACCCTAGCCCACAGCAACATCTGCTTACAACAACCTTATACTAGATAGTCTCAACACATGCACACTCATCAACACCAGATCGGTTAGAAATAAAATCAACACAATCACAGACTACCCTCATTCAAGCAAAACAGACATCCTCTGCACCACTGAAAGCTGGCTCAAAGACACAGACCAAGCCATCATCAAGCAGACCACAATTGTAACCTACACTGCCTCCCACCGCCACAGAACACACGAGAGGTGGAGGTGTTCTAATTCTCACTAGAAACCATTTCAAATTCAAACTCACAGCCTCAGTATTCACACACAACACAAACATAATCACAATAGACAACAAATATATCACCCTATGCCTCACATATAGAGCTCCCAATGCCAGTTTTGATGAGTTATCCTCCATGCTGGAGACAGCATGCAGCCAGAATATGCTGCATAAACCCCTCATAGCTCTGGGTGGTTTCAATCTAAGCTCAGCAAACAACAAAGGCATTCTTGGGAGCAATGTAGTCATTTCAATTCAATCAAATCATCACCACACCAACTCATCAAATAGGGACAATGCCTGACCTCATTGATGATGTTCAAGATGATGAACAAACAGAACTTCATAGCACCTCCATCAGCCATGCCCATACCATGGTCAGACCACCACCTCATAGCTTTCAAGATGCATCTAAAAAAGACCACTGATATCAAAACCCTACAACACACAGAAAGAAGATTTAAGAGCTTTCACAAGGAAAGTTTCTTGAAAGAAATAACCCCAAACCTGAACCATGACATACCCGACCTGGACATGACCATTGAAAACTGGAACAAAACCATCCTTGCTGCTGCAGCAGCCCCAAACAAGCCCCACAATAACACACATAAGGTTTCAGCCCCATGGTACTCTTCTGAGATCAAACAAACAAAACAAATACTACAACAACTGGAGAGAAAATGGAGATGGACAAAATCCACCACCACTCTTGCACAATACAGGAAAAAACAACATGAATGTAACAACACATAATGAAATCAGCCAACAAACCTCGCAAACTGATTGAAACAGCAAGGACATTCATAAAAGATCCAGCACAACAAACTAACCCAGAAATATACCCACAGGTATTTGCAAACCACCTAATAAAAAAAAAGCAACAACTAGTGGAAGCCCTCCCAATCCTAACCTCAACGAACCCAGATAAATCTTCAACAACAACTTGGAATGAGTTTCATAAACTAAGCTGCCTACAAATAGAACACTTCATTACATCCCTCAACACCACCACCTCACCATCAGACCCATGCCCCACATCCTGGATTAAATCCACAAAAGAGCAACTCATTCACCTCATACACAAGATAGTAATAACATCCCTCAACCAAGGATATATGCCGAATGCACTCAAACACGCTATCATACACCCAATACTAAAGAATTCCTTACTCAACAAATCCGACCCAAAATCCCACCGTCCTATATCCAGTGTGATACAGAGGCAACTATAAGACCACCTTGACCTACACACCCCCCTAAATTCCCACCAGCATGGTTTTAAACCAAACCACAATATCAAAACACTACTAACCTCACTTCTGGAATTGACCACAGGGGGATAGACAACATCAAAAGCAGATTCCTTCTCATATTTATGGACATATCAGCTGCATTCGACACAGTATCCCACAGTATCTTATTGCAAAGCCTCCAGGAAATTGGAATAGATGGCAACAGGTTCCAGTCCTATTTCAGCAATAGGCAGCAGCAAGTAAAATGTGGCAAGCACAAATCCTCTGTCTTCACTCTAACCCAGGGCATCCCCCAAGGATCATCAATCTCATCCATGCTCTTCAATATCTACATTCAACCCATCTACAACATAATCCAGCACCATAATTTATAATACAGAATATCGCTGATGATATCATGATCTTCTCTCCAATTAACATTCAAAACCCTGACATCCTACCCATAACAAGCTGAATGGAAGCAATGATCAGATGGCTAGACACTAACAACCTAGCAGTAAACGTCAACAAAACAGAGGCATTAATCATCACCAGTGTCACATCATTCACACCCCACAAGAAATCTGCCTATCACACCACCACCAAAGTACAAAAACAGGTCAAATACCTTGGCATTATCCTGGGGCCAAACCTCACGCTATATACTCAAATAAAGAAAACCACCGCAAATGCCTACCACAAGTTCAAGCTACTCAAAAACCAGAAACCATTACTCAGCCATGACCTGTTTCGCACTATCTTTCAAGCAATTGTCACACCAACCTTGGATTACTGCAACATGATTTACTAAGGTTTACCGAAAAGCTCCCTCTATCCCTTTGGCACAAAATACAGCCACCCGTATAATCACCGGTACTCACAAACAAGACCACATATTCACAAACAAGACCACACCTCTGCAAATATTCTACAGGAACTAATAAACCAAGACACCAGCATACGCCCCAGGAGAACAAGCAATTAAAATATGATCATCACCCATCCAGAATACAAGAAATCCAACCAGATCACTTCCGCCAAATCACTTTCCCCTCTCTGTCCCAGAGCAATGGAACACCCTACTGGAAGACATCAGATCAACCATGGATATCAAGGACTTCCACAAAACACTAAAGACTTACCTCTACTCTGAATACTTTGGGCACATCACTTAAACCATACGTAAACTTTCGGCTACATGCCATCCCAACAGACTAACTTACTGTATATACTGCATTGCATATAGTTCCCCCCTACACAAGTTGAAATTATGTAAAAATGTTACCATGTTCTAACTATTTTTAATGTAGCAGTCAACATTGTTTCTCATTTGTCATCTGCATAAGTTTAACACTAGAAGCCCCAAAGTGCGTCAATTGACGCAAATGCATCTTCAAAGTTGTATACCAGTGCCACTGCTAGAACCATGTCAGTCATGTTCCATGACTTTGTTAGCAAGGTCAAGATATTCAAATATGTGCATCAAAAATTAATGACAGATGCACCACCTAGCGGGAAATAAATTTATACCTAGAAGCCCCAAAGTACGTCAATTAACGCACTCAATTGTCTTGGATGCGTCAATTGACATACTTTGGGGCTTCTAGGTATAAATTCATGTTCCCACTAGGTGGTGCATCTCAATCACTGTTTACAGTTTTACACCGACATTACAAACAATAACCACACGATGATGTCATGTAATGATGTCACATACTGCACATATTTAACAAATAAGTAACTTCACATTAATTCACATCTGCATTTCATGCTAAACCCAGTCATTGTGATAATGCGTCAATTGATGCACTTTGGGGTTTCTAGGTAAAATTCCTTTTGGGGCTTCTAGTGTTAATGTTCAATGTAAACCGCTCTGATTGAAGGATATTTATTTATTTATTGTTTTTATATACTGCGCTCTTTAAAATCAGTGCGGTTTACAGGTAACATTTAAGCATCTCAGTAATCTGTTATGCATTTACATCGAACAGGGACGGCAATTTGGATTTCAACTAGGGTAACTATTTACAATATCTACAATTCTGTACATTAAGACCATGAGTTGTCTTGTGGCTTATCATTGTTTAGCTGGAATGTAATGTGGCTAATATTGGGTTGTGAGTAGTGTAATAGAAAGAGGTGGTGTTTTAGGGCTTTTCTGAATTGAGCGATATCGGTTATTGCTCGTATGGAAGATGGAAGCGCATTCCAGCATATGGGGGCGTAGAACTTGAAAGCTCTTCTTTTTGTTGCCTGGTTGCATTTAGTTATTTTGCAGGGAGTTTGGAGGGTATTGATGGTGAAAGACCTCCTCGTTCTGTTTGCTGGGGTAGGGTGGAGCAGTTCTGTTAGGGAGGAGGAGGACATATTGTTGATGGCCTTAAATGTCATCAAGACTATCTTATATGTGGTACGACAGTAGATAGGCAGCCAGTGCAAGTCATTTAGAATCGGGGTAATATGGTCTCCTCTGGAGGCTCCATGTAGGAAGCGTGCCGCGGTATTCATTGCTAGTTGTAATGGGCTTATTGTGCTCTTGGGTAGGCCATGAAGAATCGCATTGGCGTAGTCAAAGTGGGGGGTCACAAGGGCCTGAAATACTGTTCTGAAGTCGCCTGGTTGTAATAGTGGTCGGAGATGTCTCAATGTTCTTATTTTATGGTGGATCTGTCTGATGATGTTGCTGATGTGTGTTTTTATCTTTATCTTTATTCAAACACTTGATAAACCGCCCAGGCCGACGCATCAGGGTGGTGTACAATACAAAAATGTCAGCTGCTGGAAACAAAAGACGGAGAGGAACGCCAAAATACGATAGGACAGAGAGAGACAGTTAGATAGGATAGAGGACAGAAAAGGCCCAAAGAGGGACGGGGAGGAGGGGAAGAGGAAGGGGAGAAGGGAAGTGAGGAGAGGAGAGGGAAACAGGAGGGAGTCAAGGAGGATGGAGGGCACGACTAGGGGATGAGGCGCCATCAGCAGGGGGAGGAAGATCGAAAGCCTGACAGAAAAGGTGGGTTTTGAGGAGGGCTTTGAAGCAAGTATAGGACAGTTCAGTGCAGAGAGGAAGGGGAAGGGAGTTCCATAGGGCGGGTCCTAGGAATAAAAAGGCGGAACGGCAGGTAGATTCCAGGTGGGACTGAGTAGGAGAAGGAAGGAAGAGACGGTTGCCGTGGGACGAACGAAGAAGGCGGGGGGAGGGCTGAAGATGAATAATGCTGGCCAGGTACTGGGGGGTGTCAGTGTAAAGGACCTTATGTGTGGGGATGAGCAACTTGAAGACAAACCTAAAGTTGATCGGAAGCCAGTGCAAAGTGAGGAGACACGGGGACACATGGGAGCGGGCAGGGGAGGAGGTAACAAGACGGGCGGCAGCATTCTGAGCAAGTTGGAGATGGCGAAGCTGGGAAGAAGGGAGGCCTGCATAGATAACGTTACAGTAATCCAAACGGGAGATTACCAGAGATAGGATGAGAGTGACAGCAGAAGGTGGAGGAAAAAGTGATCGGACGGCCTTGATACGACGCAGGTGGAAAAAGGAGGTACGAATAACAGAGGAGATATGTTCGTGAAAGGAAAGGGATGGGTCTAAGGTAATGCCCAGGTAACGAAGGGTGGGAACCAAGGGGATAGAGTGAGAAACCATAACGGGTGACAGACTGGGAGGTGGGAGCCCAAAGGAAAACCAGATTGCGGAGGACTTAGCGGGGTTAGCGTGTAGAAAATTGGACTCAAACCAGGAGGCAACGGAGGAAAGACAGCGGTTAAGTGGGCCAAGATCAGGGGAGGAGGAAGAAGTGTGGTGAACTAGAAGGATGTCATTGGCATAGATGTAAAAAGAAATGGCGGACTGTTGGATAAGCAGGGCTAAAGGAGCAAGGAAAACACTGAAAAGTAGGGGGGCGAGAATAGAACCCTGGGGAACACCGCAGATTGAGGGGGATGGGGGAGAGACGGAGGAATCGGAATGGACCGAGAAGGTACGACAAGATAGAAAGGAATGAAACCACCGTAGAACGGTGTCATGAACACCAAAATCAGACAGACGAGACAAGAGAGTACGGTGATCGACTACATCAAAGATGGAAGACAAATCCAAAGATACCACAAGAGAGAAATCACCGTGGTCATGTGAGCGGTGGAGTTCAGATAGTAGTGCTGTAAGGATGGTTTCGGTACTGTGGCCGGCGCGGAAACCGGATTGGCGGGGGTGGAGGGCACAGGTGGAGTCGAGATGTGAGGCTAGTTGGGAGAACACAAGTTTCTCGAGGATTTTAGAGAGGAAAGAGAGGTTGGAGACTGGCCGCCAGTTTGCGGGGGAGGTGGGATCAAGGGTCAGTTTCTTCAGAAGAGGGCGGACAATGGCGTGTTTCCAGCTGGAGGGGAAGAGACCGGAAGAAAGACTAGAGTTAAAGATGGAGAGAATGAAGGGCACAAGAGAGATGTCGGAATTGAGTAGCCAAGAGGAGGGTAAGGGGTCGAGGGGGCAGGTAGTTTGATGAGCGGATGAGATGGCCTTAATAAGTTCAGGGGAGGAGATGAGAGAAAAGGAGCGCCAGATGTGGGGAAACGTATGGGGGGGAGAAGGGGAAAAAGCGACCGGGGAGGTAGAGGGGGAATCAGGGGGAGGGGAGAGGGGAAGAGGGCAGGCAGGGAAGGAGGAGCAAAGAGAGAGAACCTTGCCAGTGAAAAAGGAGGCAAGGGTGGAAGGGCTAGGAGGGGGGTTGGAGGGAGCGGAGGGAAGAGTGGAGGTAGAGGAAATGGATTTAAGGACGTGGAAAAGGCGTCTAGAGGAGTTCGATGAGGTGGCTATAAGGCGTGAGTAATAGGAATGCTTGGCCGAGGTTATCATGGAGCTGTAGGAGAGGTGAGCTAGCCGGAAAGCTGAGTAGGAGGCAGGGGAGCAGAATTTTCTCCAGAGATGCTCCGCACGGCGAAGATGAGCGCGGTGGAGGAAGAGACCGGGATGATACCAAGGACGGTGGGAAGAAGAGCGGGGAACCATTGAGCAAAGGGGGGCTATGGTGTCGAGAGCAGTAGAGAGGGTGGAAGACCAAATGTCAACCTGTCGGTCAACGGAGAGGGAGGGAAATTCTAGGGGGAAGAGAGAACTGGCTGGTGGGAAGGAATGCAGGGTGCGTGGAGTAAGTCGCCGTCTGAGAGACGGGGCCAGTGGAACAGAAGGGGAGGGACCGATCGGCCCGGGGGGGGGGGGAAGAGGGAAGGAAAAAAAGAGACAGAGGTGATCGGACCAGGGGATAGGAATGGAATGAATATTAGAGGGGAGGTAGGGGGAGGGGTCAAGAGTAAGGATGAGATCCAGAGTTTGGCCGGAGGCATGGGTTGGGCAAGCAACATGTTGGAGAAGGGACAAGTCTGAGAACAGGGAAGAGAGGGCCTTGTCGCGGGGACATGATGGGGAGTCAAGGTAGGCATTGAGATCACCCAAGATGACCATATGAGGGGACAGGAGGGCAGAATCGGATAACGTGAGTAATAGAGAGTCCCAAAGGTCGGGGCGTAGGGAGGGGGGGACGTACAGAAGGAGAAAATAGATAGGGGTAAGAGAATCAGAACATACCAGGAGAGATTTGGGATAGGCAGGAGGGGCGACATCAGTGAGAAGGAAAGGGTGGACCTAAAGATGAGTGCCACCCCACCACCAGAGCGACGAAGACGAGGGGTATGGAAAGCAGAGTAGCCAGGCAGAAGACATTGGTAAAGGAGGGCGTCCTCCCCCTCACGGAGCCAAGACTCCGTGATGAAGAGGGCGTCTAGGGAATGTTGAGTCAGGAGATCATGGACTAAATGAGTCTTCGAGCAGATGGAACAACAATTTAGAAGGGCCAGAGAGAGGGTAATGAGGGGGACAGCTGGGGAAGAAGTAGACAGAGAGGGGGCGGAGGTGGAAGGAACTGGACATGGGCGACAGGGGAGGAGATTGAGGGGGTTGCACGTTACAATACCAGGGAAAACGGGAGTCGGGGGCAGCGGACGATGGCCCCAGAAGATGGGGATAGTAGCCATGCCCTGGGCAAGGGGGCCAAACGGGGCAGGTGAAGGTGACACGGTAGCAGAAAAGGCAAGGAGAAAGACCAGCGGCAGTGTGGTAAAAAGAACTGAAAACAGGAAGCACAGCCAAAGACTGAAGGGTCCGGGTGGGAAGTGATGGCGCTGATCACCCCAGTCGTCGTCCCAAGGAGCTCGCCCAAGGAGCACGTCCTGCTCCTTGTGCGTGCTCCTTCGGCACGTGCCCACGGCGCTCGCTGCCACGGCACGAGATGCCGCTCCGGCGCGAGACGCCACTCCAGGGAGCTTTAAATGGTGCTGGGTACCTGGATGATGATGTGGACGCGTTGCACGCTTCCGCGTCACATCCGGAAGGCGGAGCTTCACGGGAGAGCAAGCAAGGAGATGGTCCAAGGCAGAGAGGCACCAGGTAATCTGCAGGGAGACAAAACAGGCAAGAGGCAGCACACAACAAGTGGCAGGATAACAGCATAGCAGGGAACAGCAGCAGCAGCGCGAGATGCCGCTCCGGGGAGCTTTAAATGGTGCTGGGTACCTGGATGATGACGCGGACGCGTTGCACGCATCCGCGTCACGCCCGGGAGGCGGAGCTTCACGGGAGAGCAAGCAAGGAGATGGTCCAAGGCAGAGAGGCACCAGGCAACCTGCAGGGAGACAAAACAGGCAAGAGGCAGCATACAACAAGTGGCAGGATAACAGCACAGCAGGGAACAGCAGCTGCTGGTCTAATGTGACACCGAGGTATCGGATAGTGGGTCTGCTTGTGAGCTCGGCATCTCTCGTCTTTAGAGCCGGTGGAGGAGAGAAAGACTGATTTCTTGTAGTGAAGAGTACCTCTGTTTTGCTGAAGTTTATTTTGAGGCCTTGTGCATGGAACCAGTCCGTGACAGCCTCAAAGCAATTAATTAGGATAGAGCGGTATAAAAAAACTGTTAAATAAATAAAATCAATAAAATCTTGTCAAGCAGTTTTTTGGCCAAACACCAAATCAAGCAAGTTAGCCTCTATACTCACTTGACCTTGCACCCTGTGACTTTTTCTTGTTTCCAAAACTGAAATTATCACTGAAAGGAAGGAGATTCGATGACTTGGAGACCATTAAGCAAAATTCGACACAGCAGCTTCACAGCATAACAAAATTAACATTTCAAAATTGTTTCCAGCAGTGGCAGGAAAACTGGAGGAAGTGTGTTTATTGGAAGGGGACTACTTTGATGATGATTCATATGAAAATCCTGCCCATGTGGACTCCTCAGATTCTGTATCTGCCAATACCATCTCTTCACACTTTCCAGCAGGACCTGATGCTAGGCTCAGTTGCCTTCATCCATTGATTCTCATACTGTTTAAAGCTCCCTTTGTTTCTCTGTGGAGATGACGCTGGGCATCTGCTCTTTCTTTTGCAAGCCCCTTGCCCATATGCAGTCCTTACAGCGCTTCCCTATGCTGTATGCCAGACAGTGCTCACACCAATCCAAGAACAATATAATCACTCAATCTCTACTCTTGAAAATATTTTACAGGGTTCATTGAGTAGGCCCAGTATACACTGGGAGTTCTTGGCACTTAAACTCCACTCATACTTCCCTTCTCAAAATAAATGAGTCCAGTCCAGATTTTGTGTTCTCAACCAAGGCTTTACTTAAGAAATTTAGGGCCACTGATACAGTAGCAAAACAATAAGGCAGAGAGAACAGAAAAATAACTATATTACAAGCAGTTAACTCCTTCTCCTTTAGCCAAAAATATAAGTAGATAAAATCTTTTTCTGTTCTCACCCAGAGCTATCAGAATTCACACCTAGTACTCTTTCTCTGAGGCTGGTCCTTTACTTCAGACATCCACTACTCCACTATTAATTATGTACTTCTGTTAGTTCTTATTGTGGTTACTCTTTGTAGAAAACCTTCCTCGTGTACTAATAACCTTTTTCGGTGTACCTTAAGTTGGTAGCCTTGCAGGATACACGTCGCCAAATACTGAATATAACTCACCTTGAACTTCTGAGAAGGGTGGGAGATAAATCCAATCCAATAAATATAATGGCTAGAATAAAGTGACTCTTGGCTCTGGTGTACTTGGGTTGCTGAGATGTACATGTACTTCAACGAACCCTCTTTTTCACTCTTAGAGTATGAAGCTCCCCCTATTCTGTACCAAGGCAGAGCAGCTCCCTACTAAACCAGTGGGGGTGCTGACAGGGTTTGCATAGTCACTCAAGAGTTCAAGATATAGGCTGGCATCCAAGACACCCTTCTTCCACTCTGCTTGCTCATCTGCTACTCTGGTCCTGTGGCTCCTTCTGGATGGAAAAAGGAGCTGGAGGATAGTTACCAACACCTGCAACCCCCTCACTCCCCCCCCCCCCAGGGTAAGGGGTTCCCTCCCTCCTTATGGTGCAGTGGTTAGGACTCTTCAACTTGTAAAAGAGACGGCTGAGGGAGGGATATGATAGAGGTCTTTAAATTAATGAATGGAGTGGAACGGCTAAATGTAGGTCGATTGTTTACACCATCAAAAAGTAGAAAGACTATGGGACATGCAATGAAGCTACAATGTAACCCATTTAAGACTAATAAGAGAAAATATTTTTTCACTCAATGCGTAATCAAACTTTGGAATTTGTTACCAGAAAATGTAGTAAAAGCTCTTAGTGTTGCTGGGTTTAAAAAAGGTTTAGACAAGTTCCTGGAGGAAAGGTCATAATCTATTACTAAAGAGGACCTGGGAAATCCCCTGCTCATCCAGGGACAAGCATTGTGGAACCTGTGTACCTTTTTGGGAACCTGCCACGTACTTGTGACCTGGATTGGCCGCTGTTGGAAACAGGATACTGGTCTTGATGGACTCTTGGTCTGATCCAGTAAGGCATTTCTTATGTTCTTATTGGAAATTAGCGCAGAGAAATATTGTAGCCTATGCCTGTGTATGATATCATCAGGTCTCCAAAATGCTGTGGGAGAATGTCTGTGAAATGTGGGGGAATGGGAGTAAAAAATAAAACTAGTATTTACAGAAGAAATGTGTAATCTAAAATGAAAACACTGTAAGAGAGGGAAAAAGACAGGACCAGAATTAACATTAATAAAACAGTCCTGTGAGAATTCTTTGACTAAGTAAATGTAAATGCAGTTTGTACTGAAGGGAACTATAATGTGCAGAGCAATAGTTTGGCAGTGTATAACTTAAATTCACTTCTGTGTTTTAAGAGTGAGACCTAGGAATACACATTTAGTATCATTTATTTTCTTAATCAGAAGTTGATGGCAGTTAGGTTCCTGTGGAGGAAGAAAGCATACACGCTAATCTTCAGAAAATTTCTCATGGAAAAAGTAATGAGGGTATTTTTTATTTTATTTTACAATTAGGAAGGAAGATATTCACTAGAAATCATGAGACCAAAGGGTACTCTCACTGAGGAACGTAGGCCTTCATTAGAGACTCTTCATCTTTGGGATCTGCAGGCCTTTGAGTAGGGATGTGCAAATGTTTTTTTAACACGGTTAAATGCTACAAATAGCTCTGCATATTTGATTAGTTTTGCAACAAATTAACCTAATATAGAAAATTGCTGTTTTTCATGAACAGCTATTCATCAAGTTTGTTTTCATCGTAGGTGCATACACAAGGCCAGACATGTTAGAGCCACTCTGGGAGGGGAAGAAAGGGAGGGGTCAGGGAGATATCCGAAGCACAAGGCGCTTAAAGGCACTTCAAACAATCATATCAGAACTCTTTGATAAGTAGCAAACAAGCCTGTCCCTGATTGATTTATCCAGATCTTGTGGGCAATGATGTCAGTTTCAGAAATGAAAGAGTGAGAACAGGGTCGGGACAGGGAACCATTTTCTCTTAGTATGTAGCATAAGAGAGGAGGAGGAGTTGGGTAGATAGGGATCCAATAATTCTGCCAATAACTGCGGTTTAGAAGCAGTCAAAAAATGGAAAGAAAATGTCTGTGACAGTACATACCTCTGTTGCAAGCAAAGAAAACTGTGTTTTCTGTCTTTTCAAGGTTATGAGGGTTGCTGGTTGCCTAGTTTTGGATGGAAGAGTTGGGAGGAGGATCAATATAGTGACAGGGAAGGACGGGGGGTTAGAGAAAGGAGTACTTACTGCTTGTTTATGCTTAATGTTTGCATAGCTTTCCAAGTTGGTTGGAATTGCTAATTGCTGCAGGCAGAGAAATGCCAGAAGTGGAGCAATATATGTTTTTGGGGTGGGATGGGGACATTCAGTGTTGTGGCAGCTGGTGTATCTGTCTCACAAACATTACCTCTAACTTCCAAAAGCGCTAATGGGTTATGCAGCACTGTAACGATACATAAAAGATAGACAGTCACTGTTTCTTAGAGCTTAAAAACTAGTCTAAGCACTTTTGAAGTCTGCTGAAAGGCTTCTCCCATCTGACTAGAACAGCAGGAGGCACAGGGCAGTGGGCACTGACTGGGCACTGAAGAGGGGCTACAGGGCTTTTAAAGGCAGCTCAGCTTAAATATATGAGAAACCATAGTAGAAATAATGGTATTCCTAAATTCCCAATGTACAATTGGGTTATGCAGCATTGTAAAGACACAAAAAAGAGAGACAGCCCTGTTTCTTAGATTTACACTCTAGTCTGAGCACATCATAAAGCTTAGGAAGCTAAAGTGCGGAAATGGTTGTACAAGGAAAGAAAGGAAGGTAGGTGAGACCAGCAGTAACACGAGTGTGGAGGAAGAGACGTCATTCTTTGAATATGTGTATAGTCCACCATCCAAGCCAGAGGGGGTTTTTTTTCCAGCAGAGTGCAACAAGAGCTGCAGCTTCCAGTGCAGCTATGAAAGAGCAGGTGTCAGGGCCCATTTTCTTCGAGGGGCAAATGAAGACAGAGATCTGAGGGGTGGGGAAGCAGATGGGAAACAGCAGATAAAGGCAGCAGAGCCAAGCAGCAGGTGCACCCTATTCCCTGCTAAGAAGAGTATGAAGCTGCTCTTGCAAGATACAAAATCTGATGAATCCTCATGGGCAGAATTTAAATCAGAATCATCAGATATTGAAAATGTAATGACTGTAGAGGGTCTTGAAGATCTTGTTAGTATGCTAAGTGGTAAGGAAGTAGGAAGTGATACTGGCACTTTCAGGGGTGGCTCAAGGCAATCTGCTGCCTGAGGCGAAAGAATGAGATGACGCCCCCCCCCATTTAGAGGGGGAGGGGCTTTTTCAGAATTCCAATCAGGGAAAAAAACAAATCAAAAAGCCAATTAGATTATATGGAGGGAATGCAAGATGTTTGCACACAGGGCCGTACCAAGCTGCAATCACATCCTGTGCGACTTGCAGCTTAGATGCACGCCCCCCTCCTCTCCCCCATACCTCCATCCAGTGCTGCCTGCTCTTTCCCTGCTGCTGCCACCCTCTGTTTTTTCACGGCGGCGCCGGCAGCAGGGAAAGAGCAGGCAGCGCT
Organism: Ichthyophis bannanicus; assembly: GCA_033557465.1. Lineage (NCBI taxonomy): Eukaryota > Metazoa > Chordata > Amphibia > Gymnophiona > Ichthyophiidae > Ichthyophis > Ichthyophis bannanicus. The sequence continues at coordinate 362,743,418 of CM066032.1, read as the reverse complement.
GGACGGAGGTATGGGGAGCAGGAGGGGGGCATGCGCCCGATCTGAAAGGCTCCAGCTCTAAGCAGATCTGTCCCTCCCTGCTCTGACATCGCGTCGGAGGAAGGAGGGGCCAGACCTGCTAAAAGTGCTGTGAAAAGGCTTGGGGGGCACATTTCGGCTGCCTGCTATTGTCCTGCCAGCAGTGGCAGGGCAACAGCAGACAGTTGAAATGCGCCCCCTAGCCTTTGCACCCTGTGCGGCTGCACTGCTTGCACAGGGCTAGGTACGGTCCTGTTTGCACACCAAGGAACTAAAAAAGAGCAAGTATCATCAGCACATTTTATAAAACTAAATTATAACTCATTTTTATTTTGTTGTTATAAACCATGTTATGGTTCTTGATTTTTCTTTTTCAACATATTTTGCATCCACAGTGGGTGCAGAGCAGAACCAGGACATTCACCCATAGAACTCAATATTTAAAAAAAATAATCTGTTTCTGATCATCTCACTAACAACAACAACCACCACTATTCTCCAGTACCAGGCATATTGTGAACTAATACAAAACCCTACAACAAAGAGCAAACCTACCATACCATACCATATCAGCACAAACTTCAAAAACTCACATAAGGAGCCCATCCAAAAAAAGGTCACTGTAAATACTACAGTGGGCCCTGAAACATCCCTACACCTATTTGAAAAGCTGAACAAATCAAATTACTACAGTATAGTATAGATCTTTATATACAAACTGCATGTTAACAGAACACCTGACCTCAGTCACACACGCACATCGACCCTCATCAAGTACAGAAGAAGTAACCACAATCAAAAGTAAAAATAAAAATATGTAGACAAAATTTATACTGAAACCCCAAGAAGCCAGAGTCCATATGCAGTGCAACATCAGATAAATAAGAGATGCAGTTCCCCAATACTCTGTAAAATATAAAGATATCACAGTCCAATCACTAAAATGAAATAAAATTATTTTTTCTACCTTTGTTGTCTGACCATTTTATTCTCTGATCAAGCTCGTCCTGATCTGAGGCTTCTGCTTTCCCGTCTTCTTTTAGCTCTCTTTCTGTGGTCTATGGCCCATCTGTCATTTCTTATCTCTTCTTTTGTTTTCTTCATTTCTTTCCATCAGTCTATTTCCAGTCCCAGTAACCATTCCCAGTATCAGCCCCTTTCCAGTCCTCCCTCCCGGTACCTTCCAATGTCAACTTGCATTCCCATGACTGCCACTGGTGTCAATTTCCTTCCAGTCCCCCTCCTTCCCCACTGTCCAGCTCCTTCTAGTCCAAATACCATGGCAGCTCCTCTCAGCATCCACTCCCTTCCATTCTCCCATCCCCTCGCATCAGCCCATTTGTAGCCCTAGCCCCCGGATTTCTTCCAAGGCCAGCAGCTCTATCCTCCCCTCCCCACTATCAGCCCATTTCCAGTTGAAGCCCCCCCCAATCAGCACAGTGCTAGTCCCCCCTCAACCCTATTACCAGTGCTAGCCTCCCATAATCAGCCCATTACCAGAGTAGTGGATCCATGGAATAGTCTCCCAGTGGAGGTGGTAGAGATGAGCACAGTAACTGAATTAAAAAAAGCATGGTACAAACACAGAGGATCTCTAAAGGTAAAAAGGGGACTGTTGTAGTTGTTTATATGGAAGGACAGATTAGATAGGCCATGTGGTCTTTTTCTGTCATCATATTTCTATGTTTCTATGTTACCCCCTTATCAGCCCATTACCAGTCCTAACCTCCATTAATCAGCCCATTTCCAGTCTTAGCCTCCCCGATCAGCTCATTTCAAATGCTAGCCCCCCTCAGTCCATTACCAGTCCTACCCACCCACATCAGCCCATTACCAGTCCTAGCCTCCCCTAATCAGCTCATTTCCAGTGCTAGTCTCCCTTCAGCCCATTACTAGTGCTAGCCTCCCCTAATCAGCCCATTACTAGTCCTACCCCCCATCAATCCATTTCCAGTCCTAACCTCCCCGATCAGCTCATTTCCAATGCTAGCTCCCCATCAGTCCATTACCAGTCCTACCCCCCCCATCAGCCCATTACTAGTCCTAGCCTTCCCTAATCAGCTCATTTCCATAGCAAGTCCTCCCTCAGCCCGTTACCAGTCCAAATGCGTTCCCTAATCAATCCATTACCAGTGCTAGCCCCCCATCAGCCCATTATTATCCTAACCCACATTGCCTCTCCCCTTTGTCCGGCATTTATCCCTTGTCTGTCCAGTATGTCCCCCTGTCTCTCCCCTTTGTCCAGCATTTGCCCCGTCTCTCCCTTTGTCCAGCATTTTCTCTCTGTCTCTCCCTTTGTCCAGTATTTGTCCCCTTTCTCCCCCTTTGTCCCCCATCTCTCACCTTTGTCTCACCTTGTCCTCCTCCTGTCCCTTTTCCCTCCACCTGCACCTCTCATCTAGCAGCGGCAGGGGCACTCTGGCTGTTTTAATTTTAGATTTTGCCGCCTCTGCCCTGCCTCTGCCTTTCTGCTGCATTTGTTTCCTCAAGAATGCTTGCAGCAAAAAAAAAAAAAGCAGCGGGAAGGCAGAGGCAGGGCAGAGGCGGCAAAATCTAAAATTACAACAACCGGAGTGCCGCCGCCGCACAAATTGCTTGCAGCGATCAGGCTGATTTGTTTGATGCTGGTTCTTCCTGCTGGATGAGAAGGAACCCTTGTCAATTCCCTTCCACCCCCCTCCCTCTCCCATGTCATCCCCCTCCCTCCCTCCCTCCCTCCATACATCCATTTCAGCCCCCCTCCATCCATACATCTATGTAAGCCCCCTCCCTCCCTCCATACATCCATTTCAGCCCCTCCTTCTTCCATCCATGACAACCCCCCTTCCTCCCTTCCTCCATCCATGTCAGCCCCCCTCCCTCCCTCCATCCATCCATCCATAGCCCCCCCATGTCAGCCCCGTTGCAGATTCCCTGCCCCTTCCTCCCCGCCCTGTGCCTCCTTCTTCTGCAGCTGTGGTTCCCTGCCTCTTAGGGAACCATGGCTGTGCTGGTGAAGTCATTGCAGAGCCTTCCTGTCTCTCGATGGGCTCCATGCAGCATTGTCCTGCCTTTTACCACTTCCTTTGGAGGTAGGACAATGCTGCACGGAGCCCGACGAGAGACAGAAAGGCTCCGCAACGGCTTCACCGGCACAGTCACAGTTCCCTAATAGGCAGGAAGCTGCAGCTGCAGGTGAAGGGAGACGGTGAGTTTGCCGCTGCCGAGAAGCAGACTCGGCAGCGTCAGCAACTTGTGCGCTTTTTTTTTTTTTAGTTTTTGGGTTTTTTAACTTGAAGGCAAAGTGAGGTGACCATTTTGGGGGCATTTGCCGCCCTCAAAACGTTGCCGCTTGAGGCAGCCACCTCACTTTGCCTCATTATAGAGCCGCCACTGGGCACTTTCAGGGCCAAGAGCACCCCACAGTTAGAGCAGAGAGTAGAGAGTGGGAATGATGATTCTTGCCTTTCATCCTCTCCTCCTTCCTCAACCCTAGGTCCAGAAGCAGCAATAACAGCAGCCTCCCCCCTCCCCTCTTCACCAAGGAAATAAAGCAGAAATCTCATAAAACCTTAGAGGTGTGGACATATTATCTTAAAGCGCTTGAGTATCCGAGGTATGTAGAATCCAATTACTGCAGGAATCACATTAGTAAAGGGAAAAGCTACAGAAATAGTAAATCCCATGAATAGAGCCCCTAGACCAGCAGTCCTGATGTTCATCAGAGCCATTCATCAGGGAGGAGATGGGGTGGAGTTTGGCAACACTGCCAAGAAACAAGTGGCAGGTAGCATCAAAGGTGTTGATAATGTACATAGGAGAAGTGATTGCCTTGGATGACCTTCATGTGGTTGAGAATATGGGGTTTTAAAGGATACTTGATCTTGTAGCTTCCAGTTACCAAGTGTCCTGCAGGGCAACTTTCAGTAGGCAGGTGATCCCCAGCCTGTATAAAAGGTTGCATGTCCAGCTGCAAGCAGAAGGTAGCAGCATGATTTTCACCAGCAACATCTAGGCCAGTCAGAATAATATACATGTCTACCTCTCTCTGACATAACACTAGTGGCAGTTGGATGAGATGGAGCAGGCTGTAGGCATAGGGGTGGTACACCAAAAGGAGGGTTCCAGTGGACTGTGCTGCACACCTAATTTTATTTATTTATTTAATTACAACATTTACGAGGGGGGCTGATAAGTCTCTGGCCTTGTAACGAAACAGAAAGCTACTGGCACGCTTCAGTTCTGGTGGTCTGAACGATCTCTTTGCAGTTTCGTTGGTACAAAATAAAACAAAACTGCATAGAGATCATTTGGATCCATGAAACTGAAGTGTACCCATAGCTTTCTGTTTCCTTATAAGGCCAGAGACTTATCAGCCCCCACCTCATATAAACTGTTTAGTCACAGAGTTCAAAGCAGGACATCAAACATGCAATATAATAACAGCATTACACAAAAACAACTCAAGAGGAGATAGACCCAAAGGCCTGGTGATGCTGAAAAGTCTTCAGCTGTTTATGGGAGGGTAGCAGGTCAACACAACAGCACAAGGAATCAGGCAAAGTGTTCCATAAACAGGGTACAGCAAATAAAAAGGCACAAGACTATGTAATAGTCTAGAAAACAATGGCGGCAAGACAAGGGTATCCCTAAAACCATTCCTAGCCATTCCTAGGTCCATATCAGAAATAAGGGGAAAGCTGCAAGCTGCAGGAACGATAGACAGGCTATAGACAGAGCACGGTGCTTCTTTTTTTGTAAAAGATCGTGGTACGAACATGGTTCAATCAGTGAAGGAAAGGTTTTCTTGGCTTCAAATGTTTTGCACACTTACTGCACCTGGTTGTCGCAGGCTCTCTAGGTCTGGGGAAAAAGGGAAGGGGCAGCCCTGAAGCTATTGATTGAGAAATGAAGAAGAATAGCAGGGCATATTCACTGGAGTGAGAAGGGAAGCCTGAGCTATGTGAGAAGCAGGAAGTATCAGGGGCACCTACACACCAACTCATTAAGGATGTTGGCACCAGGTGAAATTCCATGTATCTGATGCTAGAAAAATTAGTAGAACAAAGGGAACCCCTGCATGAGATCTCATTGGAGGCTGAAATTGGTATCAAAAGTTACCTACAGAGCCAGGATTGGACAAATATGACTCGGAACAGAGAGATTTTGAAACTCTTCAAGGATATCACAGATGAACTGATTTCCAGAAGGGCTGCACTGAATCTTCTTATTCCAGTGGAGGCCAATTCAAATCTGGATGGGCTGGATTTGTACCCAATTCTGCACTCACAGGAGCTAGACCTGGGAAAAAGGGAAGTGGCAGCCCTGAAGCTACTGATTGAGAAATGAAGAAAAATAGCAGGGCATAATCACTGGAGTGAAAAGGGTGGGCATGAGCTATGCGAGAAGTGCAGAATCAGGCACTTGGATGGGCCGGATGGCTCCCGATTCTGATGTGCGGGCCATCCAAATGTTTCCCAGGCCATCCCTCCATATGCTCCTGCTGGAGCCCTGGAGCCCAACAACCACAGCTTTTCCCCACCGTCCAACCCCCGGAGGGGCCTGCCAGGGCCAGGATTGGGTGGAGGGGAACCTCCTGGTGCTGCTCACCTCATCATGGGCATCCTCCGGTGCCAATTGCCAGCCTCAGAGCCCTTGGAAGTGGAATACGTTCCCTTTCCATCTTTGCTTCCCCAGATGTACAGGGCCGTGACCTGAATAGGCCCTATACGTCCGGGGTTGTGGTCCTGCCTCTTCTCCACCCAATCCCCACCTGCGTCCAGAGCTCCCTGCAGAACGGGCCTGTACGTGTGGGGGGCTCTAGTGCTGGAATTGAGTCCCTGCAAGTAGCAGGGGTTGGACGTCCAAGCCGAACATCCAACCCAGCTATTCATGGTTCAGAATGACCCCCATAGTAAATATTTGAATATTCTACAAGCAAAGTCAGATCTTGACTCACCTGATTTCCTTGTGTTTCCCTTGTGTTGTCTGTCTTGACTAGATTGTAAGCTCTGATGAGCAGGGACTGTCTCATACATGTCTGTGCAGGGCTGCATATGTCTTGTAGCACTATGCAAGTGCTCAGTAGTCAAAGCAGTAGTAGAGATGTTCGTGTTGGTGAGCTTCTTGCATGTTCAAGTGGCAGAAAGTTTGAAACCCCCCACAAAAGAAAGTGCTTTTATGTTATGCAACCCATGGGTGAAAAATAACTATTGTTCTGCAGTCAGGGCTGTTGCAAGGATATGAGGTACTGTACCTGAACCTCATTCCTGCTGCCCCCTGCTCCCACCCCATTGCCATTTCCACTGCTGCTACACCTCTATGGGACCTACACTGGTGGCAATGACTTTAAAACAGCAACACAGCACTTACCGCCCCCTTCGATGAAGACTTTTCTTTTGCATGGGAGAGACCCAGCACCATCAATTACTGGCCTAACACCATCAACAAGCCTTGAACTTTCTCTTCAAAATTATCTTCAAATTTCCATTACAATATCTGTTGACTTAGTGCTACTGTGAGAACATAGATTCTCCTTGTTCTTTGAAAGTGCTTTAGGAAGAGATGCTTGGCTTTTTCTCAATGACTGTAGAGCACTCCTCACTATCTTCAGATGTTCATTTTGGAGGTAAGGCCTTTCAGCCTATCTTCCTGCTATGTTGACACTCTTCAGATGTTTTAGGGACTTCTAGCCTGCCTACTGTTGTGTTGGAACTCTTCAGGCATTTTTGTGCCTTCCAGATGACCATGGTGCTGTGTTGGCTCTCTTCAGATGTTTTTGAGCCATATCAGTCCTCTTCTGGTGTCTCTTCCTGCCTCTTCTAGCCAATATTACTGCTGCTTTAACCCACTAATGTTGCCTGGGGGGTCCTCCAGACAGTGTTGTTGCCACTTTAACCCTCTGCCTATGCCCTGGAGTTTTCCTACCAATGTTAGTGCCATTTTCCCCTCTGAAGTTGTCTTGGCATTCTCCCACTTTTAGTGCTGCTTTACCCTCTTCCACTCCCCTGGGATGTTTATTCACTTTGGCCTTCTGGTTGTGGTTTGTAATCTTCCTACCATTGTTTGTACTGTTTGCCCCTCTTTTGATGCTGTGGGGTGTTTGTGACACTCTTTATGGTTTATAGTGCTGTTGCCTCTGTTACAGATGCTTGCCAAGAAATTACACACAAGTTTGATTGAAAGTAGATGGCAAGTCTCACCACTACCTTGTAAAATAGCTTGCCCCATAGATTGAAAGGGGATGCATGAGATGAATGCATCAATGATTTGATGTTCACAGGGCTGATGCATCGAAATGAAGCATCCCAGGTGAACCTCATCCCTTGAGCCCACCCCCCTCAGCACCCATTGCCAACACTGCTGCCCCTCTCAGGGACCGACAGTAGCAGCAGTAGCCACAAACAGCCCAGCGGAGCTTACCTTCAAGCTTCAGTGTTGTGGGGCTGTTTGCTTCTGCTGTTTTCCGATGCCCGATGCCAATTTCCCATGCAAACAGGAAATCATCATTGAGAGTCAGAGAGGGGTGGAAGCAAACAGCCCCACAGTGCTGGAACTGAAAGGTAGCTCCGTGGGGCTGTTTGCAGCTATTGCTGCAGCTGTTGGTCCTAGAGAGGAGCAACAGCGACGGCAATGGGCACACCCGGAGGGCCGGTGGTCTGGACGACTGCCTAGTTAACCTAACGGTAGTGCCGGCCTGGATGTACAAATACGAACCAAATGGGGTCTAGGGGTGAATACTAACCAATACAAACATTTTTGGTATGTAATTTCTTACCTTTCAGTTCCTTGAGCTTTCTGATCTGGTCAAAAATAAACAATTCCTGATACTATTGTTCATTGCCTGTTACATAATCAAAATTGTTGGAACATCTGTACTTTTCTGCAGGGCTGGTGTTAGATATGCTGAGGCCTAGGGCAGAAGCACTAAAGGAGGCCTCCTTCAGCTTTGGAGAGTGTAAGGCACTTTGGGGTATGTTTACTAAACCGTCCTAATGTTACCAGCGCTAGTTGCAGCAATAATGTGAAGAATGCCATATAAGGAGTGGGTGTTCCAGTCCTAAGGTAGCAAGAATGTGTATTGCGTGATAGTGGGCGCCGTGGCATGTTAATGTGCGTTAACCCTAAGAATACGCCAGCGGAGTGTTAGAAGCTGTAGCAATGTAGCCCACTGGTTACTGCAATGACTATGGAGGCAGAGATCATGGGTTCGATCCTGCAGTGGTGTAATCTAAAAAGGCTGTCTGAGGCATTTTCTTTTAATTTAAATCAGTGCTGCCAGCAAAAATACCCTCACAGTGCCGTAAACTAAGGTGCCCCATAGGTCACATTATAAAGTGCCCTGTCTGCCAAGGCACCCTATAATGTGCCCTATAGCGCACTGTATAGGGCGCCTTATAGGGTGCTTTACAGGGTGCCTTATAGAACGCCTTAGAGGGCGCCTATGAGGCACCTTAGACTAAAGCACTGTGAGAGTGTTTCTGTTGGCAGCACTGATTTAAATTAAAAGAAAATGCCTCAGACAGCCTTTTTAGATTACACCACTGCAGGATAGAACCCATGCCCTCTGCCTCCACAGTCATTGAAGTAACCAGTGGGCTACATTGCTATAGCTACTGCTATACTGCTGGCTGGCTACAGAAAGACTGCAGGTCACCACACAAACTGTCTGCTGTGATTACCAGGATAGGGTAAACCCACCCGTACCCATGAGGCACTGCACATGCAGATCAGCAGTCTACAGCTGATCACATAATGGGGTATGCACCCCCACAGCACCTAGACCTGGTAGGGGGAACCGACCGTGTGTGTTACTGGCACAGAGTAACTACAGACCGTGACACTGTGCGGGTCCTGTGCTCACCCTGAGGGTGAGGTGGGGCACCCAGCACCAGGTCCGCAGCACCTGGCTTGGCTAAGATAGGCTGTGCTGCAGGTCCCCATAAGTGCCAGTGTGTGATAGGTAGTCCTTGTAGACACACCTGGGTCCATCTGTATTTCCCAGTCATGTTTAGCCCTTGTGGACTATGATGCACCCAGAATATTGCATATCTTGTATGGGTGCATGGTCACATGTTATAGGTGAAGGGGAGTGTTTGGACCCAAAAGTGGATTATGAAGCACAGCCCAACCTGCCCTCTGTGGCTCGGGGGGGGGGGGAGGGGAGACAGGATCTCCCACCAACAGATCCACATTGTATATCTCTGCAATGGGGGCAATAGAGAGGACCATCAACCCCAGTCCTGCTGGGGAACAGGCACCCTTCAGGGCAGTCAATGCAGCTCTGTACCCATCACATAAGGCAATGGCAGAACGCTGGAAATGCTCACCTGCCCCCCACCACTATCTGACATTCACCAGCAGAGGGCACAGTCAGTCTCCACCCACTGCACCCTGCAAGATGTTCCAGCCATACACATGCTAACTGCAGACAGTCTGCTAGCTAGTACATAGTGCATGTTTCTGGAGAAACTGTGTGCACCCAAAAATGGGATGTGAGCACATACACCAAGCAGGTATGTCAGCAATTGGGCCCCAGAAAAGAGAACCCATAAATATCACTTGAGAGAAATGCTGCATAGCACTATGGGGGAACCTAGCCATGCCATGGTCACTGCTCAGTCAGGGTGAGAGTGACCTCCCAGCATGACATGCTGTGGCCACCCTGTCCGTGCAGGTGGTGGTCAGGCACTACAATGTCCCAGCCATTGCCCTATACCCTGTGCAGATGCATCCTGCCCAGGCCACCCTGTCCGGGCCATACCCACAGTACCTTGCTCCTCATTATGCACCTTTGCAGGCTAACACTGGAAACAGTGCAAGCAGTGTGGGCTCAGTAAGGTGTTGGCAGCCACAACACACTGGACAGACATACACACACGCCCACACCTATGCCAGCATTGTGCAAATATGGAGGTTTGTGGCAGCCCTGGCTGCCTCACCAGTCCTGAGCACAGTGTGGCATTACTATGGTACACAATACTGTTGGGGTCACTCACCAGGGTGGTAAACACTGTCAAAAACAATAACTGAAACACACTCCAAAGTTGTTAGAAAGGTTGCTATGATGAATCTCTTAGGAGCCAACATTTATTTATTTATTTAGCAATGTTTATATACTGCTTTTCACCGAGTCAAAGCAGTGTATATTCAGGTATGGTATATATTTCCCTTGTCCCCAAAGGGCTCACAATCTGTTTTGTACCTGAGACAATAGAGGATTAAGTGGCTTGCCCAAGGCCACAAAGGGCACCTATGGGACTAGAAACCCCAGTCCCTCTGGTCCGAGGTTGCAGTCATGAACCCTTGAGTTCTCCATGCCCAAGATGGCCAAATACCTTAACACTAGAAGCCCCAAAAGGAATTTTACCTAGAAACCCCAAAGTGTGTCAATTGACGCATTATCATGACGACTGCATTTAGCATGAAATGCAGATGTGAATTAACTTAGGAATTGTTATCTGCCATTAATCATAGCAACCTTTTGATATATGTGGAACGTGTTCCCAAGTTTAGGACGGCATTGCTAAGGTATGCAGGTGCCAGTATTGGGAGATGCTGCTCCGCGCAGGGCCCAACAGCCTGACTCTCCATGAGGCTTTGGATAGTGGAGCCTGTGGGTGTGGGTGTGTGTGCCCCTGTTGGCCACTGCTCTAGGGCAGAGGCTCCCAACTCCAGTCCTGGTGGGCCAAACACTGTTCAGGTTTTAATGCTGTCCCTAATGAATATGCATGAGGTACATTTGCATACAATGGGGTCGGTGCATACAAATGCAGCACAGGCATATTTATTAGGGACAGCATGAAACCTGAATGGTGTTTGGCCCTCCAGGACTGGAGTTGGGAAACTCTGCTCTAGGGATTGCACATGTTTATGATGTCTATGCTCTCTAGGGTAAAATATAGGCATTTCAGGCATGTTTATTCTATCTGTAATAAAGGTTCCATCTTTATTACCATGGTTTAGTACTGGGTAAAATATGGGGACAAGGTTGGCAGGAGTTGTAGCTGGGACTTGAACCTGTGACCTTTTGCCCCTGAACACACTGGCTGTGTGTATTGCACCAAACTGTTGCCACAGGGGCAGTTCATTCCTTAGGGATACCATGACTGTTCGTCAGGCAGACCTTGTCTGTTGCAGTGCACGGCACCCACCTAAATGGGGCTTGGCCATGGTCTGTTGTGGGCAGATGCCACTGCCCCCTCCACCATCAGCACCCCTCCGCCACCATAGAAACATAGAAACATGATGACAGAAAAAGACCACAAGGCTCATCTAGTCTGTCCTTCCATAACAACAACTACAACAGTCCACTTTTTACCTTTAGAGATCCTCTGTGTTGGTCCCATGCTTTTTTGAATTCAGTTACTGTCCTCATCTCTACCACCTCCACTGGGAGACTATTCCACGGATCCACTACTCTTTCCGTAAAGAAATATTTCCGCATATCACTCCTGAATCTATCTCCCTTCACCCTCATCCCATGTCCCCTCGTCGCAGAACTTGCTTTCAATTGAAAGAGGCTCTCTCCCTGAACATTTATGCCACGGAGGTATTTAAACATCTCAATCATATCACCTCTATCCCGCCTTTCCTCTAAGGTGTACATATTAAGATCCTTAAGTCTGTCCTCATATGCTTTATAATGAAGACTACTAATCATCTTAGTAGCAACCCTCTGCACCGACTCCATCCTGTTCACATCCTTTTGAAGGTGCGGTCTCCAGAATTGCACACCATACTCCAAATGAGGTCGCACCAAAGACTTATACAGAGGCATTATCACCTCCTTTTTTCTGCTAGCCATTCCTCTCCGTACGCACCCAAGCATCCTTCTAGCTTTTGCCGTCGCCTTTTCTACCTGCCCTTATGACATGCCCTTATGCCGGTGGTGCTGGTGGTGCGCAGTCCCAGGCCATACAGTGTGCCGGTAGGCAGCTGCCTATGGTGTGGGTTGTCGGGTAGTGGTGCCTACATGGACATGCACACTTCCTCCTGGCACCGCCTGCCAATGTTATGTGCCCTTTGGGGTACCTGCTGGGTAATATCCTCTGTGACACTGTGGGACACACACTTGTGCCCACGTTGGATCCTCATCAGTTTCTGTCTTGCTGCTTTACAGTTTCGGCATTCCTATGTGCCACCTAGGCATCTGCCTATTCCGCACCGTGACCACAGCATGTGCCACCTGCAGACTCCTGTATCCCATTTACAGCATCAGTACAGTTGCCGTTTCCTACGTGCCCACTCTGCTGTTGCTGCACATGTGCATGCCCTAACAAAGTTGCCCAGTATAAACGACAAAAACCCTGATCACCGCTATTTCAATGTGGGATCATTCACTTTGTAGGGGGACAGAGCATAGACCCTTGCAAACATGATATCTTCCTTTTTATGCTTTGTCAGTAGTGTTGCTTTATGTTTATCATCAATATCACTATTGGCCAGCTTCGTTATTGGGATTTCAGATGTGGTTCTGGTCATTTTATATGTTTATTTGCCTTTTTGGTTCCTGCACATGTATCACTACTATCACTTTCTGGGTTTCTCTGCCTTTGCTGTACATTGCTGACTGAAATGGTTTCTCTGTCCTGCAAATGTGCCTAGCGAGAGGTTTTCACTGGTGCTAATTTTCAGAGCTTTATTTCATGGCATTAGTGTCCATGAATCCACTCCCCGCCCACTCCGCCCATTGACCCCTTCTCTCCGCCCCTGGGGAGCCTTACTCCACCCTCTGGGTGCCTTTCTCCTCCCTCTGCGCACCTCACTGCCGCCGGAGGTGTTATCGCGCGATACGTGATGTTATCACGTGATAATGTTACATTATCACACAATAACATCACCGCTGCTACGTTAAGACGGTTTAGTACACTTACCCCTTTGTGACATAGGGGCCCTGGCAATTGCCCTGTAGGTTAAATTGGTACTTAAAGAAAAAAGGAAATTTTAAATAAATTGAACAGTTTCTGAAGTTTGTCTGTCAGTGCTGGCTCTGAAAACAAATAGATCCCTGTAAAGTTTAGGGAAATTTAGATGAATCATTTCAAAATTGTTTACTTTTTCTGTTTCAACTAACCGTTCAACTTGAAAGATGACAACTTTCAGTAAGGAGAAAAAATGTATTTGTATGTTATGCTTCAGCAGTGTTTCCAGAAGAAACTCTCACATATGTAATGCATTCCCTTGTGGGAAATATTTGAAAAATACCTTCTTCCAGGGGAGTTGAAATATTCAAGCCTATTAATAAACTAAGGGGGCACCATTTGCACATATAAGAAGCAGATGTAAATTGACATATTATAAGCAGCAATTTTGGAAAAGGAGATAAAATATATATATGATAGTATGCAAACATTTTAAGGAGGTATGTTCTGAGATTTCCTGTGAAGTATATGTGTATTTCCATATTTTATAACACCAATACGCATATGTAGCAGTACTTTTATTGTCAGCATTTATACCTTCTTCACTCACACATAACCCCTGGCTAACATCTGGGATGGACCTGGGCTTTAGAGTAGTGGTTATGGGGAAACTGTGCTTACCCTTATGTTCTAAACCACTTTGACTTGGAAAAGGTTTACATCTACCACTTACATACACAAGCAAGTTGGGAAATATTAAAAGTTGCTGAAATGCAGGGGACGTGGAAAAAGAAGAAGTGCTGTGGATTATGTTGGAAAGAGGAGATGGAACTATCATCCATACTGGTATAGTCTAAAGGCCTCCAACTCAAAATGAAGAAATGGATAGAGACTTGATTATTGATACTGCAAAGGTACCCATGAAGGGGGAAGTGATCATAGTGGGTGACTTTAATCTACCCGATGTAGATTGGAGTATTCCTTCTGCAAATCTGAAAAGAAGTAAAAAAAATTATGGATGCCTTCCAAGAAGCATTACTTAGTCTAATGGTGATGGAACCAACCAGGGAAAACTTGATGCTGGATTTAGTACTCACCAACGGAGATAGCATGTTGAATGTCAGGGTGGGTGCCCATGTGAGCAGCAGAGATCATCATAAGGTGTGGTTTGAGATAAAAGCCAAGGCAGAGTCCAATCACAGCAAGCTCAAAGTCCTAGACTTCAAAAACGCTGACTTCAATAAATTGGCCATGTGTATGAAGAAGGAGTTGTCAGGGTGGGAAGAGTAAAGGGAAGTGGAGCTGCAGTAGGCTAAACTAAAGGAGGCAATAAAAGCAACAACAGATAAATATGTAAGGAAAGTACATAAAAACAAGTGTAAAAGGAAACCTATATGGTTTTCCAAAGAAGTGGCTGCAGAAATAAAGGCAAAAACCACAACTTTCACAAAATTCAGAAGTTTGTAAACAGAGGAACCCCTGAAAAGAATGCAGGATAAAGCTAAAAAAGACAAAAAGAGAAATAAGGATAGCAAAAGCAAAAGCAGAAGAAAAGATGGCTAAAGATCTGAAGTGTGGAGACAAAACGTTTTTCAGGTATATTTGGGAGAAGAAGATCAGAGGTGGAATTGCAAGACTCAAAAGTGCCGAGAACAGATTTGTGGAAAGTGACGTTGAAAAAACAAAAATGCTAAACAAATATTTCTGTTCTGTTTTTACTAAAGAAAATCCTGGAGAAGGACCACCTGTGATTGACAAATATAAAAATGGGAATGGAGTAGATACTACACCATTCACAGAAGATGAAGTGTTTGAACAGCTTGCAGAACTGAAAGTGGACAAGGCCTTGTGACTGGATGGGATACATCCAAGGACACTGAAAGAGCTCAGAGAGGTTCTGGCAGGGCCTTTAAAGGATGTTTTTAATGGAGATAGGAGAGATTCTACAGAACTGGAGAAAGACTGATGTGATATCTCTTCACAAAAGTGGTAATAGGGAAGAAGTGATAAACTACAGGCTGGTAAGTCTTACCTCGGTGGCAGGAAAAGTAATGGAGGCAGTCCTGAAAGAAGAGAATAGTGGACTTTCTCAAAACCAATAGGTTGCATAATCCGAGCCAACATGGTTTTTCCAAAGGACGATTATACTCAACAAATCTGATTGAATTCTTTGACTGGATGACCAGAGAACTAGATCAAGGGCATGTGATGGATGTGATCTTCCTAGATTTCAGCAATGTCTTTGATACAGTTCTTCATAGGATTCCTATCAATAAACTGAACAGTCTAGGAATGGGTCCTGAGGTGATGAACTGGCTCAGAAATTGGTTGACTGACAAATGACAAAAGGTGATGGTAAATGGAACTCACTTGGTTGAAAGGAAGGTGAGTAGTGGTGTGCCCCAGGAATCGGTCCTGGGACCAATCCTGTTCAATGTATTTGTGAGTAATATTGCCGAAGGACTGAATGGAAAAGACTGTCCTTTTGCAGATGACACAAAAATTTGACACACGGTGGATTCCTCTGAGGGAGTGGATAGCATGAGGAAAGATCTACAAAAGCTGGAAGAATGGTCTAATTGTTGGCTGTTAAGATTAAATGTGAAGAAGTGTAGTGTCATGCACCTGGGATGCAATAGGGGATGAGAGATTGGTGTGCACGGACCAGGAGAACGAACGTGGAGTGATTGTTTCTGAGGATCTCAAGATGGTGAAACAATGTGACAAGGTGGTGGCCAAAGCCAGAAGAATGCTGGGTTGCATACAGAGAGGAATTACCAGCAGAAAGGAGGAGGTATTAATGCCACTGTTCAAATCAGTGGTGAGGACTCACTTGGAGTTCTGTGTTTTGGAGACCATATCTCACAAAGGATATAAAAATAAATTAAAACAGTTCAGAGGAAGGCAACCAAATGATTTGGTGCCTGTGCCAGAAGACATATGAGAGGTGACTTGAAGACCTAATATGTATACTCTAGAGGAGAGGGAGGACAGGGGAGATATGATACAGACCTTTAAATACTTAAATGGTATTAATGAACAAACAATGGGGATACTGTAAAACTAGAGGGCATAACATGAAGCTGCAAGGGGGTAATTTGAAAGGCAATGTCAGGAATTACTTTTTCACCGAAAGAGTAATAGATGCTTAGAATGCCCTCCCGATGGAAGTGGTGGGGGCGAATACAGTGACAGAATTCAAAATGACATGGGACAGATATAGTGGATCCCTTTAAAGCAACAGGATAAAATCAAAATAAACAACTATTTCCTATATCTCAACAAATAGAAGCGACCTGCAATATGTATGAAATTGCCTTACTGAATGTATTCGTTTATGAAATAAACATTACGCTTGTGTATGGCACCAAATATCTGTGCTTCTTCAATGACCCTGTGCCTATTCTATAAAAGGCTCAATGCTCATCGAGCCTCACACATATGTAGTATAAAACAGGTGAACCCAACATGTTTCCTCACCTAGATCACTTATACAAAGAAATTCTAATTGCCTGATTTAGTACTTTGTGAATATTCATGATTTGACCATCACTTTGAAAATCCAAACTTGAATCTACCTAAATATGGAATTGGTTATAGACCTTTGTATTTCGGCCTTCCTGTCCAACCTCCAGGAAAATTCGGGGCCATGTAAATTTATATTTTCATGAGACCCTGTTAGAACGTAAAAGCTGTGGAAATAGGTACGCTGTCCCATCGAACACATTCATGACAGAGTTCCAAGGGAGCCAAAGGAATTTTATGAATTCCTCATACAATACCAAAGCACCCTCTTGGTTCCATAAGGGCTCTTGATCCCGAATCCATGGGCATTCACATTTAAAGTAAACCAGGAAAAGGAAGGCATTTTGGATCACAGGCCACTTTAGGGAACTAACAAGGGCTCTTCTCTGAAGTGTGTAGCCAATCTTTCTCGCAGGAGTCTAAGCAGACACATGATCATTTGTTGTAAAAAATTGCATTATTAATTTTAGACATGTCTGCATAACAAATAACCTCTTTTAGCCAGCAAGAATTATGATGTTGGCAGGTAAACTATGGCAATAGAGGCATAAACCTTCCACATAGACTTTCATTCAGTTCATGAAGCAAAATATTTTGGCTTAATGAATGTTGTTACATTTTTTTCTATTTTAACCATACAATAAAATTCTTAAGAAAAGGGACAGAATAAAGAAAGATTGAATAAATTTAGAGTTTGCTTCCATGGGATCTTGTGTGGGCATTTCCAGAATATTAATACTGAGCATCTGATTAAATATTTATCCAAGAGAAGGTCATTACCGGACCTGGCATTAAAAGAATTTTTCTCAGTTCCAAAGACCAAAGCAACATAGTATACCATCCTGTCCAATGGCCCACTCCTTAGCGAGGCCAGAAAGTTTATGATTTCTAAAGTCAGCAAATAGCACGGAACAAAGAAAGAAAAACCAGAAGTAATGCTTCCTGTGAAAAACAGACATTTTAGATGTTGTAGAGTAGTGATGAATATCGGTGAGCAATAGAAAGAACATGATGTCGCTTTGCATTTTTCAGTTGTCTCTTTTCTTACTGATAAAGGGGTGAATTTGCTTCTGGTTGTTCAGGGATCCATAGGATACATTTCAGGATAATTCAGCCTTTACCAGACAGCAACTGTTCTTTGAGAGGGTAATGCTATAAACCTTTCCCCATGTGTAAAACATTTTTTACATGCAGAAAAGGGCTTTAATAACATCGCAGGGCTGCATAAGGGTGCAGAACGTGTGAGCCCGCTTTAATGCATGCTGCGCATAGGCGTTCCCAGAGACATACTCTGGTAAAAACAGAGACAGGAGAACGATGTAGGAACATATTTTATATGCACTTGCACACATTTGCTCCAATTTCAGAGCAGGTGTAAATAGTGCATCAGCATTTGTGTGCAGCTGAAGTTGTTTCTGGAAGCCTGTCTTATAAAGGCACATGGGTGCCTATTTTGCCTCTATAAAATACAGTAGGCTTAAAATAGGCACTTTTTTTGGATTTCTTAAATAAGTGCCTTGTTATAAAATTAGGACTGGGGAGGAAGGAACTGCCTGGTATGGAGTGGAAAGGTCAGATTACCAGCTGTCCAGAGGGGTGTTGCTGCAAGTGAGGCCTTGGAGGAGGAACTCACCAGTGCCAAAGTCCTGTCCCCTCAATGGAATCTGCCATTACACTTGCAGGCACTATAAAATTAAGCAGTTTGCCGTGTGGCCATATCGTAACCAAAGAGACATGTGATAGGCTACTTTGGGGGCAATTAGGAATATTATTGAACTTTTTTTTTTTCACCTATGCTGTAAAGAGCTGGGATAAGGAAGGGCAAGAGCCCTAAAACTGTCAGGGCTGGCCCTAGTAGGGTTACCAATTGTCCCTGATTTTTTAGATTGTCCCCGATTTTAGAGCTCTGTCCCAGACTCCCACCTGTTTGGCAGCATCCTGTCCTCAATTCCAGCAATGGAGATAGAGGGAATGGAAAAAAAAATTTCTTCACAATTTTAGAATTTACGTACATTACCTTTATATTTTTGATAATACGGGGGAAATACATCGCTCTTTCTATTTCTCTGTTGATTTGTCTGCTTGTAAGTGATATTGTTGCTGTCATTGGATGGATGGAGGGATTACAAAGTAATGATTCCTCTCTCCTCCTCCATGCCTTGTTGCTCAAACCAGCAACTAAAGTGCCCCCTCTTCTCTCCCCCAAGTATTCCAGATTTGTCTGCAAAAATATCTGGTAACTTTAGGCCAGTGGTGGGATCTGAACTGGCCAGGAACCGGTTCGCTCCATCCTGCCTGTGATTGGGATGTGTGGCTGGAAGCACCGCACACGATAGCATTGCAGGAGCCGCATGACCTGGCCGCTGCCATCCTCCCGACACTAAATTGATGGCACCGGGGGCTTCTCCCGATGCCACGATACTCCCGACGCCGTCAGTCTACTGTCAGGAGGGGGGATTCCCAACACCCCAGAACTAGTGTTGCAGCGCCGTGTTCAGCCCGGTTCAGCAGACACGGGCCACAGTAGAAACAAGTTTGCTCGAACCAGGCCAAACTGGCTGAATCCCACCACTGCTTTAGGCCTTAGGCATGCTTGGGAGTATTTCCTGCATGTTGTCATGCTCTCACAGAAGCCCCACTCCCTCATGCTGTAAACAAGAGCTAAGCCAACCAATGGGAAATGGTGAAAAGAGGAGCAGGTGTAGGGCTGGTAGTGTGATTTAGAAATCCATGTAGCTCTGAGACAGCCTTTCTGCTGCCTGCTTTTGGTATTCATTGCTCCCACCTGGGTAAGTTTTCCATCTGTTCCTTTTGGATTGCAGCCCTTCCCTCCCCCATCCCCCATTCCATGAGATTAGGGTTGCCAACTGGCCGGTTTTCAGCCGGCCTGGCCAGTTTTTCCATGGCCAGGCCGGCTGCCGGCGCAGATGTAAAACCGGCCCTTGAAAAGCCGGTTTTTTGCTCTGGCCGCGAGATCGGGAGCGGCCAGAGCAAAAAAACGGCTTTTCTTCCGACCCGAAGTCCAAAAAAAACCCCACCCAGGGCCGGCCCACACACCGGAGGGCTTCAGAGGGAGCAGGGTAAGCTCGTGCGAGGCCCCGGCTCCCTCTGTACAGCCGCCAGCGTGAAGAGCCTTTTCCTTTTCCTTCACGCTGGCAGCTGTATCTGTAAAGCCGTGATTGCTGGGAAAGGTTAAAGGCAATACCCTTTAACCTTTCCCAGCATTCGCGGCTTCACAGATACA
Source organism: Ichthyophis bannanicus (assembly GCA_033557465.1). Classification (NCBI taxonomy): domain Eukaryota; kingdom Metazoa; phylum Chordata; class Amphibia; order Gymnophiona; family Ichthyophiidae; genus Ichthyophis; species Ichthyophis bannanicus. The sequence goes on along the minus strand of CM066032.1, from coordinate 362,723,789 downwards.
GCCGCCAGAGTGAAGGAAAAGGCTCTTCACCCTGGCGGCTGTACAGAAGGAGCTGGGGCCTCGCGCGAGCTTACCCGGCTCCCTCTGAAGCCTCTCAGACAGCTGCGGTGCTGGTCGGGGGGGGGGACCAAGGACTGCATGGGCTGTGATTGGGGGGGGGGCCTGAACCGGAAAAGGGCTATGGAGGGGGGGACTGGGACGGGAAAGAAATTGGCGGTGATGGGGGGGGGGACCAGAACTGTAAAAGGGCCATTGGGGGGGGACTATGACGGGAAATGGGTTGAGATGGTGGGGTACCTGGACCGGAAAAGGGCTATGGGGGGGGGGGGACTTGGACTGGAAAGAAATGGGCTGTGATGGGGGGGGGGCCTGGACTGTAAAAGGGCTATGGGGGGGGGGGACTTGGACTGGAAATGGGTTGTGATGGGGGGGTACCTGGACCGGAAAAGGGCTATGGGGGGGGGGACTTGGACTGGAAAGAAATGGGCTGTGATGGGGGGGGCCTGAACTGTAAAAGGGCTATGGGGGGGGACATGGACTGGAAATGGGTTGTGATGGGGAGGGGGACCTGGACCGGAAAAGGGCTATGGGGGGGGGACTTGGACTGGAAAGAAATGGGCTGTGATGGGGGGGGGACCTGGACTGTAAAAGGGCTGTGGGGGGGGACATGGACTTGAAATGGGTTGTGATGGGGAGGGGGACCTGGACCGGAAAAGGGCTATGGGGGGGGGGGACTTGGACTGGAAATGGGTTGTGATGGGGGGGTACCTGGACCGGAAAAGGGCTATGGAGGGGGGGACTTGGACTGGAAAGAAATGGGCTGTGATGGGGGGGGGGCCTGGACTGTAAATGGGCTATGGGGGGGGACTTGGACTGGAAATGGTTGGTAATGCGGGGGTACCTGGACCGGAAAAGGCTATGGGGGGGGGGACTTGGACTGGAAAGAAATGGGCTGTGATGGGGGGGGGGGGCCTGGACTGTAAAAGGGCTATGGGGGGGGACATGGACTGGAAATGGGTTGTGATGGGGAGGGGGACCTGGACCTGAAAAGGGCTATGGGGGGGGGGACATGGACTGGAAAGAAGTGGGGTGTGATGGGGGGGGGACCTGGACTGTAAAAGGGCTGTGGGGGGGGACATGGACTTGAAATGGGTTGTGATGGGGAGGGGGACCTGGACCGGAAAAGGGCTATGGGGGGGGGGGACTTGGACAGGAAAGAAATAGGCTGTGATGGGGGGGGGCCCTGAACTATAAAAGGGCTATGGGGGGGACATGGACTGGAAATGGGTTGTGATGGGGAGGGGGACCTGGACTGGAAAAGGGCTATGGGGGGGGGGGTAACTTGGACTGCAAATGGGCTGTGATGATGGGGGGGGGGAACTAGGACTGCAAATGGGCTGTGATGGTGCAGGGGGACTCGGACTGCAAATGGGATGTGATGGTGGGGGCTAGGACTGGAAATGGCCTGTGATGTGAGGGCTAGCACTGGAAATGGGCTGATGAAGAGCTAGAACAGGACTGGAAATGGGCTGATGTGGGGCATGGGAGAATGGGACTAGGAGGAAGTGGATGCTGGGTGGGTCTAGAACTATAAGGGAACTGATTTTGGGGGAGGACTAGAATGGATGGGGAATGAGAATGGAGAGGGGAAAAAATATTTTGTGTGGAAGAAAAGTCTATGATGGGCTGGGTATATTGGGAGATAAGAGGGGCTTGAAAATGGAAGGGTGAAATTTAAATGGATGATAAAGGAATAAGGAAAGAATTGGGGGAAAGAGCAAAAGGGAAACAATCAGTATGTTAAAGCAGAAATAGAGAGAGAATGGAAAACATCTAAAAGAGAAGAACGGGACAAATGGATAGCTCGCAGAAGACACGAAGAAACAAGAAGAAAGTGACTGGAGCAATTGCAACTGAAAAAATGCCCAAACAGAAGGTAGAAAAATACTTTTTATTTTGAATTTATTAACTGGAATATGTCTGGTCTGGGAAATGTGTATTGCTAACATCTTTGCGTTTTTGTTTAGTGCAAGAGGAAATTACTTTATAGTTTTATTTCTCCAGTGTTGTACTTTTCATGTTTGGATTTTGGGGTTCCCAGTTTAATTATTATCTGACCAAGGAAGTTAGCCTACACGTATCCTCGGTAATTTTTGTGGGTGGGGCTGGGGGCGGGGCAGGGGTGGGACTAGGGGCGGAGAATGGGTGAAGCATGGCGAGCCACAGGTGTCGGGTTTTTCTCGGTGAAAAAGTTGGCAACCCTACATGAGTTGCAGCCTTCATAGTGCACCTGGTGGGGCAGTAAGGCAGCCTGGCAGCAGGGGATTCCTTGGGTTTTCTCCAGCCCAGGCATCCCTTCCTATGTACATCCTCCCTTATATTACTACCCCTGCAAAAAGAGAAAGCCCCCCTCCCCCCCTGTTAGGTTAAAAGAATAACTGCAGCTTCTCCAGCTCAAAAATAGAGGGATGCAAAGTAGCTGACTCAAAAGAAAAAAAAGCATTGCTCAAGTGTTAAGCCCATTATATTGGAGTAGAAAGGGTTGCAGGTAGACGTTCTACTTAGAGTCAGAGTTAATTTTGTCTCCTGTCACCACCAATTGGACATGATATTTATTTAAAAAAAGTATATCTTAATAGTTTCTTAAAAAAAAAACAAGGTGGATTGGATTTTTCAAATACATAAAGAACTGTAATGGGGTATATAGAATGTTACCCTTCCATCTCCAAAGGGATTATCAACAGTGTCCTTTAAGAGAGACTGCAGCCCAGAGTTCAGGGCTGGGATGGCGTGGCTTAGAGGGAGAGGTTAAGAACCCAGAAGGCTGCAGGAGGAAGAGAGGCCCGTGGAATCAGAAGTCCTTCAAAGGTAAGCTGTGCAAAGGAGTTCTGAGGTTAGAACTTTAACTGGGGCTAGAGGAAGGGCTGGGAGAACTCGCTTGTGGAGTTTTAACAAGCTGGCAGAGAAGTAAAGCTGCTTTTGTTTTTCCCGAAGCACTGTTTGTTCTGGGTTTTGTTTTGTTAAGATTTAACAAGCTGGGACAGAATAAAAACTGCTTTTGTTTTCCCTGAATTGCTGTCTGGCCTGCATTGTAAAGAAACCCCCTTCTCACCACACACCACACTACCATATATGGTGGTAACTTGGGGATTTCCTCTAACCTTGTGACTGAGGGCAAATCCATATACCCCTAGGGCTGGGCCTCTAAAGCAGGTCAAGACTTTTTTGGTTTGTTTGTGTGGGCTAAGATGATTAGCCTCGTCCTACTTAGGGAACTTGAAGGTTAGTCAATGGCAGACAAGCAGGCTTTGTTTTGGCCACTAGAGGCTGCTAAAGGTTGTTGGAGCTGGAATACTTCATGGTTAATTCAGCAGCAGAAGATAAGCCAGATCACTGTTTGGGGAAATTTGAACAAACCACCCGCATGACTGGGTGACCAGAGGAGACATGGACTATTTATTTGGAGAATCTGCTGATGGGCAGCAATCAGATTGCATTCCAGAATGCCAACACAGATGGGCGAGCTACATATGCAGCTGTTATGGCTGCCATACTGGAATGTGCCGGCTGTACTCCAGATGCCTACCACCATGATTCAGAAAGGGGGGCTGCAGATAAAGGAGAGCCTTTGGAGGTTCCTTTATTGGTTGAAGGATCTCGCATGAAAGTGACTGCAACTGGAAGGAAAGATTGGGCTTGAGATAGCAAAGACTGTGCTATTCAAACAATTTTTGGAGAGCTTGACCGCCCCACTGAAACAATGGGCATGGCATTATCCCAAGCTTATACTATAAAGTGCACTGGAAATAGCTGAGGGGTATCATGAATCCCAGCTGGTGACTGAAGTGGACAGTGAGAAGGGGAAAAAGTCACTTGGCCCAGAAAGACAGAAGGGGAAGATGGAATGGATGTTAGTTCCCCCATTACAACCCCCAAAGTCACCTCCTAGGTGAGGGCATGGCCTCAACCATGACCCTTTCACCTATTTTAGGTGTGGATCCTGAGGACACTTTGCTCGGGAAGAATCCATGGATATCAGCCTAAACACTCCTCACATCTGTGCTATTGTGGACACTCCCCAGCCAGGAGTCCAGAGCTTTGTGATTCCAGTGGAGCTTGAAGGGACCTGCCTCCAAGCCTTAATAGACTCCAGGAGTGTACGGATCCTCATTTGACGGGAAACCGTAATTCAATTAAAATTGATGATGCAAAGACAGTAACACTGACCTGTGTGCATGGAGACCTGAAGCAGTATCCCATGGCACAGGTTTCTTTGAGGACTCCAGCAGGGCAAGCCTTATTCAGGGTCATGGTGCTGCCCTGGCTCCCATATCCAGTGGTGATTGGCCGAGACTACCCAAATTTCAGAGCGATGTGGACACAGCTAACTGACAACTCTGCTAAGTCAGACCAGGAAGATTTCCCAGAGATTTTCACGCTAGATCTTTATGTCAAGAATCCCAATCTTGCTAAGTCTCAGAGTTGGCATTACCAGGAAAAGCTATGCTACCAAAAGAATCTGTGGGTGACTATGGGGAGGGATCCGGGAAAGGAAGCCTAGCGATGAAACCACTGGGGATAGCTCAGGGCTCAGCAGTAGTGACCCAAATACTATTATCCCCTTCCCATAGTGGAGGCTGGGGGGAGACCTGAGGAGCTTCAGGAGGACCCAGCAAGAGGATGAGTCCCTTAAACATGTCCGAGAGTGGGTTTTTGAGGTAGATGGTGTTCCAATAGGTAATGATGAGCCCCCTGCAAGAACCTTTCCCTATTTTGCGCTAAAGGGAGATTAATTATACAGAGTGACTGAGAGTGTCCTAGAGGTGGATGAGGAGTTCCCTAGCCCTATCATCAGCAGGTGTTATCGTTGGCTCATAGCCATTTATTAGGGAGACGCCTGGGGGTGGAGAAAACACTAGAGCGTGTTTTAGCCTGATTTTTCTGGCTCGGGGTCCATAAACAGGTGCAGTTATATTGTCAGTCACGCCCCATATGCCAACTTTATAACCCTACTAAAAGTAACAAACCACCAAAGGAGTCCCACCCCAAGAAATATGTATATAAGTCTTTGTTTTTGTCGGAGGGGGCCAAGGGAGGCTAGAACTGAGAGCTAACCACACCAGATGGCACCATCCATTTTTTTTAAAAATCACATGTGTATGAAGCAAAAACATAGCTTAAAGCTCCGATAAGTGATTCAGCAACTCAGAGCATAGCACGATATCCAGTGAATAAGGCGCGACGTGCACGTTTCGGGTAATGCTCCCTGTGTCAAGCGCATTCCATTTTCTTCAGTGCTTTTTGGCAAGCAGCACTGAAGAAAATGGAATGCTCTGTGATTCTCAGTTTGAAGAACTACAAAACGGGACTGCTACTTCTGGAGAGAGATCTGCAATTATGTTCAATCTTTTTTATTCAAATTCTCTCAGGCAACTCCAAACAAGAAATAACAATACAGGCAGCTCAAACAGAAAATGTCAATACACACATCTTAGTATAAGCAAGAAATGAGATACAATATTGAAAGGGCAACAACATAGTAAAGGTATTAGCAAAACATCAACCTAGCAGAGCAGGGTGGGAAATATATGCTCCCCAGAACCCCATCGCATCCACAGACGTCAAAAGCAAATAGCATTGCGCATTAACAATACTCGAGTGCCCTGGAGACCACACATCACTTATTCACCCGGCAAGTGGCACACCCGGGGAAATCAGGCCTAGCCCCACCTACCCACCCTTCCCCACACTCCAAGCCACCACCTGCCCCACAGACAAACAGCCCAAGCCAGTTACCATCGAGAGCGCTAACTCCCAAGCATACCCCTTACATCCCGTCATCTCCAGCACAGAACAAGAAACACCCATGTCAAGGACAGACCCGGGGTGAGCTCTTCTCCCAGGTCCATCCGCCACCAAGCTAAAGCCAGATGACGCCCTCCCACCAAACCCCTATAATGTTGCCCTCCCCAGCCCTACCCCTACCTACCCACCCCTCCCCTCCACCCCCCGTCCTGAGATCCACTCATTCTCCAACCACCCAACCAAGTGTGCACTTAAGAGATAGAAGAATGGCCAAACTATCTACTGGGGACCTTCAGGGCCCACCCAGGACCCTACTACGCACCCTAAGGGGCAGAAGAGAAAGATGTGGACCCCAGCTCTCCAAAAACCGCTGCCAGCGCCGTGGGTGGCCCCTAGCATGTACCCTATCCAGTAGCAGCAAGCCATGCAGCTTGATTCTCCACAGGCCACACGTAGGCCCTGTCGCAGCCAGCCACTGCTGGAGGACAGTCAAACGGCCAATCAGCAACACCAATCGCAGCCATTTCAGCACAGCAGGTCCTAACTCTTCCTTCCACACATAGTCCCAGACATCCAGCACCACATTACCAGCATTCAGGGAGAGGGGTTGTTGTACACAATCAACCAAGTAAGCCATTACTTTCCCCCAAAAGTCCTGGGCTTTCAAACAGGTCCAAAACATATGTCCCAGCATCGCCCGGGGTTCCCCACATCGAGGACATCCAGGAGACGCCGCAATGCCCGCTCTCCATGCCCGATGAGGCGCGTAATGCAGACGGCGCAATATTTTAAACTGAGCATCTCGGTGAAGCACCATTACACTCAATTCGTGAAGTCCCGCCAACGCACGTAAGATCTCATCTGCGGTTACCTCCTGGCCTAAGTGTAAAGTCCATGCTCTCGCTAAGTCCTCCAATGGAACCGGCCGTACAGACTCCCAAAGCATTTTATGCAGGTCTGAAACCCGCACCCTCTGGTCTCCCCCCCCTGAGTGCCAGTTCCAAATCAGAGCTGACCCCCCCTCTCAGAGCCTCTCTGGGAATACCACGGATGTAACTACGAAGCTGCATATACGGGAAGACATCCCACGACACTAGGGGATACTGCTGAGATAACAAGGAGAAACATTCCGCCCCTCCATCCACCGTCACTGCCTGCTCCAAATTCTCCAGGCCCAGTCTCGCCCAGCGGGCAAACGTGGGCCCCTCCAGACCTGGTAGGAAATCTGCATTTCCTCTAATCGGAAGATATGGAGAGTAGCGCGCCATCAACTGACGCCCAGCACAAAAAGACCGCCAGGCTTGCCCCACCGGTGCCAAAACAGACCCCCGGAGGTCCTGAGATAACCCTCGAACTCCCGGAGCGTGTAAAATATACCGCAGATGGAAGGGAGGTACCGCCTCCCGAAGGAGTCCCAGAGGCGAATAGTCATCTAGATCCCAGAGCCAATCTCGCGCAAATCACAGGAGGCAAGCTACATTGTATTTCCGCAAGTCTGGAAGCCCTAGACCTCCCAGCGCTCTAGGTTGTTGCAAGACCGCCAGGCGCACCCGAGGCCTCCGCCCCCTCCAGAGAAATCGATTAAGGAGTACGTTCAGCTTCCGAAGATCAGAACGCTTAAGGAACAGCGGAAGAAGCTGAAGCATGTAAAGGATCTTGGGAAAAATGGCCATCTTATATAAGGCTACACAACCCCCCAAGGAGAGTGGCAAGTCGCGCCATTTCTCTACGGTAAGCGACACAGTTGCCACCAGTTTAGAAACATTGAGGTAGTAGAGATCACGCAGACGCGCCGGTAAATAAATGCCCAAATATTTGAAATGCCCCACCACCCATTTCAAAGGAAATTCCCCTGGCCAATCTGGCAGTGCCGCCTGACCCAACCACATTGCCTCAGATTTGTCTAGGTTAAGTCGTAGTCCCGAGGGTACACCATATTCTCTAATAAGTTGTAACAAGTGGGGCAACCCTTCAATCGGATCAGCTAAGTGAACAAGCAGATCATCGGCATAAGCCGCGACTCGAACCTCCTCCCCACCTACAGAAACACCCCAAAACTCCGTGGCCTGTCGGATCCGGATCAGTAAGGGTTCCAACGTCAAGACGAATAAGAGCGGGGACAATGGACACCCCTGACGAGTCCCCTTCTGGATGCAAAAATCAGCGGACATATGTCCATTCACCATTAGAGCGCCCTTCGGGTCTGCATACAGTACGCGAACCACGTTGACAAAGAAGCCAGAGAATCCCATCACCTCAAGGACCTGATACATGAATCCCCAGTTGACTCGGTCAAAACGCTTTTTCAGTGTCAAAGCTAATAAGGAGAGAGCCATGGTCCGCCGACTCCCGAGAACACATAGACAGCAAAATCCGTTGCACATTAGAAGTGGCATACCGACCCCGCACAAACCCCACTTGGTCCCGATGTATTAATTCCGGTAAAAGCCGCGCCAAACGATCAGCCATGATTTTGGCCAGAATCTTAATGTCCACGTTAAGGAGCGAGATAGGGCGATACGAGCCAGGCAAAAGCGGGTCATGGCCAGGCTTCGGCAATATGGTCACCAAGGCTTTGTTAGCCTCAAAGGGGAACCTCCCTCCCTTAACCAGGTCCTCATAATAGCCCACCAAGGGCCCCACAATGACATCGCCCATGGCTTTAAAGAATTCGCCCCGGTACCCATCCACCCCCGGGGCCCTCCCAGTCTTCAAAGTCTTAATTGCATCTTGTACCTCGCGCCCCAACAGGGTTTGGTTAAGAGCCTGTAGGCCCTCACTACTAAGCTGCGGCAAAAGACAATTCTGGAGAAAAACCCGACCCTCAACCTCCGGTGCCCCCTCCCCCGCATACAGCTGTCAAAAAAAATCCAGAAACACCGCTTCAATATCCTCAGCTCCCCGCCTAAGGGTCCCATCCGGGTGTCGAATAGCCCCGATTGTACGAGGCCCCCCTGCGGGCCGCACCAGCGAGGACATCAGTCAACCCGCCTTGTTTCCATGCATATGTAACTTATAATGATAGTACAACATTGATTTCTGCGCTCTCCGATGTAGGAGCATCTCCAATTCCGTCTGGAGGTCCCGCAGTGCACGTTGATGTGCTGCCGTCCGGCAGCCAGCCACCTTCCTCCGCGCCTTCCCCAATTCTTTTTCTAAATGCAGAATCCGCCGGTTCAGCTGCTTGCGCCGCATGCTAGTATAACTGATAATCTATCCTCTCAAGACAGCCTTCCCGGCTTCCCATAGAAGGGCAGGAGATATCCCCGGCCGATCATTAAAGGCCATGTAGTCTGCCCAGCGATCCCGGAGGTGCCGTTCAAACTGCACATCTCCACTAAATTCCAACGGGTATCGCCAGAGCCGAGCCCGGCCAGGATTGCAGTCGCGCATCTCCAAGATTACCATTGCGTGATCCGAGAGAACAGAGGGACCCACCTCCGCGTGCCGGACCCAACTAAATAAAGAGTCCGAGATCAAAAAATAATCCAGTCGGGACCAAGAGCCATGCGCTCTAGACAAATGCGTATATTCCCGGTCTCCGGGGTGTAAGACCCGCCAAACATCCAAAAGCTTATGTCCCTCACACAGGCCCCACAAACGCCGTCTAGTCCGCTGACCCCGACCTCCAGCTGGTCCAGACCTGTCCATATTCACATCCAACACTTCATTAAAGTCACCCCCTTGAATCACCTGATATCCAGTTATATCATCTAAAAGCCGGGTAAGGGCCTGGAAAAATCGGGCCTCATACACATTTGGCGCATAAATCGAGCAGAGAGCCACCTTCACACCCACCAGCAATCCCCGTACACAAACATACCGACCTTCCAAGTCAATGTCCACTTTCTCTTCAACCCAGTTCACCGACCTAGTGATTAAGATGGCCACGCCCCGCTTCCTCCCTATCGCTGGGGACCCATAAACTTTAGCTACAGGGCCTGTGCATAACTTGTCATGTTCTGCAATGGACTGGTGAGTCTCCTGCAACATAATAACCCCAATTTGCTTCCGTCTCAATTGCTGAAGCACTTTATAACGCTTGATTGGGGATCCCAATCCACATACGTTCCACGATGCGATCTTAATGCCTACACTCATCACTCGGGCCAAGGAAAGACCACTAACTGAGACAACAACAACACTACCTCTGGCGGAGACCCCCCCAGCTTAGGGCCCCCACCCAGCCACTCCAGCAAGATAGCCAAGGACCACCACATCCACGCACACATGATCAGGCATCCATCCATATTATCTAGCACACCCAATAGACCAGACACACACTCCACCTTACTTCCCCACCCTAGGCCTGCCCCAACCCCCCCTCTCCCCAACTACCATTAACCATAACCCCCCCATTACCAACAGAACCCAAACCATCACACCTCCCCAATACCCAATCCTACTCCCAAAACCAGCCCGCCTCTTATGCTGGCCCTTTCATGACCCCGTAGCATGCAGAACCTCCCCCCCCCCCCAACGGTAAGATCACAGCTAAAGCCCCAGAACCCAACCGGGGGTCCTTCACTTGCCTAACCCCCCTCCCCACCACACAGAGCAACAGCCCCTTACAGTCAGGTAAGCCCTTCCTACTACACAAGACAACCTAACCAGGCAGCCCTAAGGACAACCAATGGGGTTCCCAAAGGCACCAAAGAACCCATTGTACACGATAATTGGAGACAAACAGAGCCAACAGAAGGGAAAAAAATAATCATCAAATACCCTGTCCAATATATGCAATACAAGGTAATACTGGCAAGGAAAATTATAGTCATCAAATACCCTGTCCAATATAGGCAATACAAGGTAATACTGGCAAGGAAAAATTATACAAGGGGAGGTATTACATCATAGCATCGGCCCCGAAATAAGAAGCAGGGAGGGAAAAAAGGGATAATAAGATAAATAAAATTAAAGAAAATAAAGAAAAAGAAATAAATAAAGAACAACTTCGCTCAAAATCCAGCCTCCATAAGTGGCACAATCACCACCAATATAGATAAACAGGGCTGTACTCAATGCCCCATAAAATCAAATCAAACACAGCAGCTCACAGGGTCCGAGTCTGAAGCTACGCAGCTCAGTGAAGGCACCACATTCAGCCGAGATGATTGCAGAAATCCATCGCGGCCTCGGGCGTCAAAAAAGTCCGGCAGCCTTCAGCACACTCCACCCGCAAGGTCGCAGGGTACGCCATCGTGAAGCGCAGGCCCCGCTCAACCAGTCGACTGCAGGCTTCCTTAAAGGCTCGACGACGCAGCGAGACCCCAGTTGAATAATCTTGAAAAATCAGGATCTTGCAAGCCGCATTCTCCAAGCGCCGCTGTTGCCGCGACGCACGCAGCACACCTTCCTTTTGGGCAGCGTTAAGAAAACATGCGATCACCGCCCTGGGCCTGCTGTCCCCAGAACGATACGGTCCCAATCGGTGCACTCTCTCCAATACTATGGCACCCATCTCCGCTGCTAAAGGTAAGTTAGCCGGCAGCCAGCGCTCCAAATACTGCATCAGATCTTTATCTTTCACTGATTCTTCTATTCCGATGAAGCGCAAATTGTTCCTCCGGCTGCGATTTTCAAGATCTTCAAGCTTCTCCTCGTGTTTTCTTAAGGCCTCCTCGAGCTTACCGATCCGGGCCTCATCCTGTACACGTGCATCTTCCAAAGATCCGATGCGTTGTTCCGCTTGTTCAACCCGGCTGGTAAACTCGGACACCGCCGCTGCTACCGCTGAGATTTGTGATGCCAGCCCGCCAAGGCGACCCTCCAAAGCCTCCACCATAGCCTTGGAGACCTCAGCCACTATCGTCGGCACGGTCGTCGGCGCTGGCAATTCAGGAGCCCCTTCCGCCATTGCAGCTTCACCGCCGCGGGGCTTCTCCCGCCTCGGAGTCTTTGTGGCCATGGAGGTACTACTTTCCCACAAATTGCAGAATGAGGGGCTCTGGCAAATTCACCACTGCTCTCCCCCACTCTGGTGATAAATCCAAGGCAAAAAAGTTAGTTAACGGCAAGGGGGGAAGGAGCAGGCTCCGGAGCTAAGGAGGAAACGTCCTGCCTAGCCCACCATGCCACCGGAAGCCAGATCTGCAATTATAAACATTTACTTCTGGGAATTTTTCTAAATCTTGAGGAAAAGGGAATTCTTTAGATTAAAGCTGATTAATCTGTGTAAATTAGAATCCAGTATTAAATCAGTCAGGGCTGAGTATCAGCAGAGAGCTTTCAGTTAAATTTAAAACCCAGCAGAGAGCTTCTAGTTTAAATCAAATCAGAGTATAACAGCATAAAAGGAAAATCAGGGTCAGTATTCTTTGAGCAATAACTTGTTTCTAGAGACCTTTACAAAGAGGCCTTCTAGATAGAGGGTGAGAAACCTGTGAAATTGTTTTAAATAGGTGTTAAAGCCAAATGACTGATCAAAGGGGCATTTTGATTGGCTCCCTCTATCCAAGCAAGGGCTGTGTGAATCACCTAGGAAATTTGTCACAGGATTAACTCAGAAGCACATGACAGGGTACTGTGTAGCAGCCTGCTTTTAATGTCTTCTTTTCCACCCACCCTTGGATAATCATAGCTTTATAGGTGCTTAAACCACTTAAAGGAAAGGAGATACCATATTCACTCTCAGGTGCAGCTGTTTATCTTCATCAGGCATACATTAAAGACCTGAGATTAAGCTTGAGGTGCACAAAGTCCATTAAACGTATTAGATATAGTTTTATTAGTATAAGTATCACCGCAAACTTTAGTAAGTAAACAACTTAAATACCTAAATACAACCTTAAAAATAAGATGCAGACAGCACTCCAGCAGCGAGATCAGGGCTTTCCAGTCTTTTGCATTGAGTGTCACATGTATGACAGTAGGTGCAAGGAGAACTTTGTTCTCAGGGAACAAGTCTGATCTCTGGAGGCTAGAGTAGCAGACTTGGAAGACATAAGGAAGACAGAGAGGTACATAGATGAGGCCTACAAGGATATAGTACAGAAGTCCCACCTCCAGTTTGGCAGCATCTCTGTTGCCATGGAGGAGAGAGGTCACGTGACAGGAAAGCATCACCCTGGTGTGGCAGGAAGAGATCCTGTAACTAAGACCTGTCCTCCGGGTGATGTAAAACCCTCTCGCACCGAGAAGGTTTCTCCAGGGCCATGTGCCCACGAGTGACGGATTAGGACAGCCGTTATATTTGGTGATTTGATCATTAGGCATGGTGGCTGGTGAACATGAGGATCACGTGGTAACATGCCTGCCTGGTATGAATGTAGTGGTCCTCATGCGCCACCAAGACAAGGTCTTAGATAGTGCTGGGGAGGAGTTTGCTATCTTGGTACATATCGGTACCAATGACATAGGAAACTGTGGTAGAGAGGTTCTGGAGGCTTAATTTAGGCTTTTAGGTAAGAAGTTGAAATCCAGAACTTCCAGGGTAGCATTCTCCAAAATGCTTCCTGTTTCACATGCAGGACCCTAAAGGCACTAATGAAAAAAACCCTCCTCAATGATGGAAGTCCAAATTACAATAAAAACCACCATAGAAATAAACCCACAAAAATCTATATAAAATTTGTTTTGTCGAAGCCCACCGAGGGGAGGCTAGAACTGTTTCCCTAGCCCCCTCCAGACGGTAGACTGCTTTTATTTTAACGAGAATTCACCATAGTGTTATTAAAACGAGCACTTATCTTCTAAATCATAAGATTCCTCATTCTTTTTCCAGCCTCGTTGCTAATCGTTGAGGTACAGCAGACGTGCACGTTTCGGGTGTGCGCCCTGCTTCAAATGCTCTCAAAACCATTCAAAAGTGCAACGAAGAAACGTCGTCAATGCAGCCGTGGGTAATCAATTGTCAATGGCCCGACGTAGCGTAACTTTATATGGGAGAAGGCCAACCGGAAACGGGGAAAGCCTCACTGTCAGAGGTATCCCCGCTACCCATTGGTCCAAAAACTTGGATAGAACAATCAGCCGAGAGACCACGTCATAAGATGGTAATCCAATCAATGTCCTTATTTAGACCACGGGGGTGAATCGTATGCAACTCAAAAATCCACTTCTGTTCTAAACGTTGCAATTTTTGTTCACGGTCTCCCCTTCGTGGATCAAAGGGAACATGATCTATGATGGTCCACTTCAGATCCTCAAAACTGTGGGACTCCGCCACACAATGTTCCACTAACGGAGCTGTCAAAACGCTATTTCTTATCCGAGATGCATGTTCGGCCAAACGTAGGCGCATAGAATGAATAGTGCGCCCTACATATAAGAGACCGCAAGGACATGTCAATAAATAGACCACATGTGTTGTAAGGCAAGTCGTCTTCCATCGTCGAACATAGCTTTGGCAGGTTTCAGGATGTTGCCAAGACACCCCTGAAGATGTCCCCTCACAATAGCGACACTCATTACAAGGTAAGTGGCCCCCCTCTTGTCCAGATGGGATGGGTCGATCCATGGCCAAAGTTGTTTTTACCAACTGGTTATTCAAATTACTTCCCCGAGTGAATGTCAGTCGCAAGGGTTGTTGAAAACAATCATGTAAAGTCAACATCCTCCAATGGGAACATAGAATGTTTGCTATTGCTGAACTCCTTTCATTATATGGCAACACTCCAACCAATGGATTCTCATCTGATGTTCTAGTCAAGGAATATTGGGGATCCAATAGCCATTCCCGATGTGTATATTTGGCCCTACGATAAGCTTGAGAGACCGTCTGAAAAGGGTATCCCCGAGCCAACAATCGATGAGTCAACTCAAACGAGTGTGTCCTAAATTCCCCAATGGAATGACAAAGACGACGCAGACGTAAAAACTGACCATAGGGGAGACCCCGTTTAAGGGGAACTGGATGATAGCTATGATAATGGAGCAAACTGTTTCTCTGTACTGGCTTACGATACAATGTAGATTTCAATGTTCCATCCTCCACCATAATCATCATATCCAAAAATTCGATCTTATCAGTTGCAACGTGCACTGTGAACCTATCCTTACAAAAAGGCTACTTACCACCATCTCTCAAACACGTTCAAATACGACCTATACTTAAAAATAACACATTAGATAAATTATCCCCAAAATCATACAGACCCATATCAAGTATTCCTTTTATGGCCAAACTTATTGAAAAAATTGTACAAATTCAACTACAAGACTTTATTGACACATTAAACCTCCTTGATGAACATCAATATGGCTTTAGACCCTTCCATGGAGTAGAAACCTTGCTAACGATCCTTTATGACACAATATTAAGAGGTATTGATAATCCTAAACAAGCCTTTATTCTTGTTTTCCTTGACATATCAGCTGCATTTGACAGTGTTAATCACTTAACAATGTTAAACAGACTTCAACAAATTGGAATTACATCTACTGTTTATAATTGGTTCAAATCATATCTATCAAACAGAACTCAAACAGTAAGAATCCACACCCAAATTTCTAACACCTTCAAACAAACTCAAGGTCTCCCGCAGGGTTCTGCATTATCTGCGCTATTATTTAATATTTACTTACAACCAGTTTGTAACATCTTTAAACGTCACAATGTTTATTATCATATCTACGCTGATGATATAATGTTCTACCTCCCATTTGAAATCCCACACCCACCTCTTCAAAAAATAACAGAATGTTTCAATGAACTAACTGAATGGCTCAAAGAACAAAATCTACTTATCAACTTTACTAAAACTGATATATTATTCATCACTAAAAATCAAACATACATACCCCCAAACACGATCACACTAGATACTCATGAAATAAATACAAAAAAAGAAATAAAATATTTAGGTGTGATACTTGACAATAATCTAAATATGGATTCACATATAAAATATCTAACTAAAAAAATACATTACAAACTCAAAACACTAAAACAATTAAGACCATTGATTCATCTACAAGACTTTATTAATATAATTCATGCTATCATCACCCCACATTTTGATTATGCAAACACAATACTTAATGGCATTTCAAAACAAAATATTAAAAAGATACAAATAATTCAGAACATAGCTGCCAGGATGATTATGAATATAAGCCCACTTGAACATGTTACACCAATTTTGGCTGAACTTCATTGGCTACCTATTTACTCCCGAATCAAATATAAAATTCTTGTCACTACATTTAAACTTATAAATAATCTTGCACCATCGGCACTCAATACACTGATTAATATAGACATCGATAAACGATCCCAAAGAAGCAGAAACTTAAATACCTTAACAATACCAAAAGATTTCACAAAAGCCAGAAAACAAACAAATAAGAGAGCTTTCTCACACTCTGCTCCAATTCTTTGGAACAATCTACCTGACAACATTCGCCTGCTATCTGATATAAAGGAATTTAGAAAAAAATTAAAAACTCACTTATTCATATTACACTACAATACACCCTCAGAACAGAATACTCAAATAGATACAGGCTAACATTTATACATTATTATTACATACTCTATTTTCAAAATAAATATCACTAATACACTATTAACCATACCACACTCTCATTCACATGATGATTATAGATTTAAACTAACAATGTATATATGTTCTAATATGTTATACCTTTAATGTTACAACATTCCTTGTAAATTATAATTATCTGTTCTATGTAAACTGACTTGGTATATTACATACCAATTAACCTACTGTTCCATGTAAACCGCACTTGATACTAGGGAAAGAGCGGTATATAAATAACTGTTAAATAAATAAATAAATAAATAAGAGGCAATGTACTATTGTGGATTAGGAACTGGTTAAAAGATAGAAAGCAGAGGGTAGGGCTAAAGGGCCAATTTTCCCAATAGAGAAAGGTGAATAGTGGAGTACCCCAGGGATCTGTGCTGGGTCCGCTTCTTTTTAACATATTTGTAAATGATCTGGAAATGGGAATAACAAGTGAAGTAATCAAATTTTCAGATGACACAAAATTATTCAAAGTTGTTATAAACCATGAGGATTGAGAAAAATTGCAAGAGGATAAATTGGAAGACTGGGCATCCAAATGACAGATGAAATTTAGTGCAAAGTTATGCACCTAGGAAAGAACAACCCAAACTATGGTTGCACAGTGCAAGGTTCCACATTAGGAACCACCATGTAGGAAAAAGATTTAGGCATCATCATGGATAACATGCCCAGTGTGCAGCAGCGGCCAAGAGAGCAAATAGAATGCTATGTATCATAAGGTAAGATAAGGAGTATAAAACAAAGGATATTATAATGCCTCTATATCGTTCCATGGTGCGACTGCACCTTGAATATTGTGTGCAATTCTGGTCACCGTATTTTAAAAAGGATATGGCATTATTAGAAAAGGTACAGAGAAGATCCATCAGAATGGTAAAGGGGATGGAAGGATATCTCTATGAAGAGAGGCTAAAAAAGTTAGGATTCTTTAACCTGGAAGGAGATATGATGGAGGTCTATAAATTAATGAATGGAGTTGAACAGGTAAATGTAGATTGATTGTTTACACCATCAAAATATAAAAAGACTAGGGGACATGCAATGAATCTATAGGGTAACCTATTTAAGACTAATAAGAGAAAATATTTTTTTCACTCAACATGTAATCAAACTCTGGAATTTGTTACCGGAGGTTGTAGTAAAAGCTGTTAGTGTAGCTGGTTTAAAAAAAATTTGGATAAGATTCTGGAGGAAAGGTCCGTAAACCATTATTAAAGGGGACCCAGGATATCCACTGCTTGTCCCAATATAAGCATTGTGGAACCTGTGTCTTTTGGGGAAACTGCTAGGTACCTGTGACCTACATTGGCCACTGTTAGAAACAGGATACTGAGCTTGATGGACCTTGGTCCGACCCAGTATGGCATATCTTATGTTCTTATGTTCTTATTACTGACCATGGGATGGTTATCCGGCAGTGACCCTATTGGATTCTGGAGGCCTGGTGACAGGCTGTAGCCAAGGATCTGGAAGAGATGCTTAACCTGGAAGTTATAGAAGAGTCTAAGAATGGCTGGTCATCACCTGTCGTCTTGGTTCCTAAACCTAATAGAAGCATCAGATTCTGCTTTGACTTCCAGAAGGTCAATGTAGCTTCTAAACTGGAAGTGTATCTCATACTCAGAACAGATGAGCTAATCGACCAACTCAGTAGAGCATGCTTTATATCAACCTTGGATTTGACCAAAGGATACTGGCAGGTGCCCTTGACTCCAGCTGCCATGGAGAAGACTGTTTTTTTGTCACTGAAAGGTTTCTTCCAATAACAGTGTATCCCTTTGGATTACATTGGGCTCCTGCCACATTTCAATGCATACTCGACCGTCTACTAAGATTGCACAAGGAGTATGTGGCTGCCTACCTGGATGACATCATCATCTACAGCAGAGACTGAACCACCCATCTGACCCACATATAAGCCAAGCTGACCAGCCTTCAGAAGGCTGGGTTGATGACCAATCCCACGAAATGTTATCTAGAATGTTTAGACTTTCAATACCTGAGATATTTAATCAGGAATGGGCAGATATGACCTCAACTATGGAAGGTGGATGCCATTGCCCAGCTCCCCATCCTGAAATTGAAGAAAGAGGTTCATGCCTTCCTCAGACTGATAGGCTCTTACCACCTGTTCACCCCTAATTTTGCAGAGGTGGTAGAGCCGTTAACCAGCCTCCTCTAGAAGAAAGCTCCCCAAAGGATCCAGTGGTCACTGGACCTAGATCTGGTCTTCCAGTGTGTCAAGAAGGTAATGTACTCAAAACCCATCCTGATTAGCCCTGATTTCTCGCTACAATTTATTGTGAAAATTGATGCCTCAGAGGTGGGCCTAGGAGCCGTTCTGGGTCAGGAAGTCAGGGGTGAAGAACATCCCATAGAATCCATCTGCAGGAAATTGCTTAGTCGGAAGAAGCATTATGCAGTGACAGAGAAGGAGGCCCTGGATGTCATGTGGGCACTTGAAACCTTCAGATACCTGCTCAGCCATCCGTTTATGCTAATAACAGATCGCCAACTCTTCAAGCGGCTGGCTTGACATAAGGAGTCCAATGGCCATATTATGCAGTGACTTTTGAGTCTCCAACCCTACCAGTTCCAGGTCTGCCATAAGGCTGGACGGACTCACCTAACGTGGACTTCCTTTCCCGGGTGAGAGTCCTAGGTGAGGCAGATTCTCAATGGCGCATGGTTGAGCTGAGGAGTAGAGTGCAATGAGGTATATAGAATGTTTCCCATCCCTCTCCAAAGGACTTATCAACAGTTCCCTTTAAGAGATTCTGCAGCCCAGAATTCAGGGCTGGGAGGGCATGGCTCAGAGGGAGAGGTTAAAAACCCAGAAGGCTGCAGGAAGGAGAGAGGTCCATGGAGCCAGAAGTCCTTCCAAGGCAAGCCGTGAAAAGGAGTTCTGAGCTAGGAATTTTAAACAAATTGAAAAGTAATGCTTAGAAGCATTACAAATAGGGATATTTTGTGAGGTGAGTGCCAGTGTATGCAAGTGCAGCAGAATGGCAGATGTATGTATGTGGTGTGTGCGAGTGTAGCAGAGTGGCAGGTGTATGTTTGTGTGTGTGTGTGTGTGTGTGTGTGTAAATAGGTTTTGATCCCATGGAGCAGTGAAACTAGAAAGACTCTGAGCCACTGGACTAGTGTCTGTAGTGCTGCAAAGAGGCTGTAAAGGTTGTAAAACAGTTTTATTTTAATTTCGGTCAGGATTCCCATGCTTTTTTTAATTTGTTAGTTAATTTGGCCTGACTTATGGTTTGGGTTTTAGTGATGGTAGACTGGAGTTGGGAGAGGAACCCAAAACTGATGTGCAGCTCTCTCTGACATCATCATTGGAACAAATCAGGATCATCTACCTTTAATTTAGCTTGGGGGGTGGAGGGGATTTTTACAAAAAAAGAAGTGGATTCATAAGGAGCATCAACAGGGGACTTGTGTATCTCTCAAAAAATGCAATGTGTGCCTTTGAGTCAGTCCTGACTCCTGGTGACATGGAAGCTCCTGGGTTTTCTTGACAGTGTCCCTGGAAGTAGATTGCCAGGCCTTTCTTCCAAGGCAATAGAGGGTTAAGTGACTTGCCCAAGGCCACAAGGAGTGCTAGTCAGAATTGAACCCTGGTTGCTTGGTAACCAAGCCAGTGTTCTAACCACTAGGCTACTCCTCCACTCCTTGTGTAGCTGTCACTGTCTACTAATTTAAATCTCATGCCAACTAAGGGGGAGGAGTGGCCTAGTGGTTGGGGCAAGTTACCACAGGCTAGAGGTTCAAATCCCACTGCACGACAACAACCTCAGACCAGAGGGACTGGGGTGTCTAGTCCTACAGACAGGCCTTGGACAAGCCACTTAACCCTACCTTGCCTCAGGTACAAAATGTAGATCATGAGCCCTTTGGGGACAAGGGAAATATCTACTGTACCTGAATGTACACTGCTTTGACCTAGTGAAAAGCAGTATATAAGCTTTGCTAAATAAATAAATTGCTACTGCTTACTTTCTCATTTTAGGGCGATGATTTGCTTCTTGTACTGCAAAGGTTAAGGCTAGAAGGAGGGCCTTGGCAGATGAGCTGTAGGGGAGAGTACCTTTGGAAGGGGGCAAGGGAATGGGGAAAAGAGTATTCCTTGGGGAGCTTGGTGGGAGTGGGAAGGGAGTGGTTTGCATGGGGTATGAAAGGAAGAGAGAGAACAAGTGCATTGGGTGAAAAGAGTAAAAGAGAAAGAAGAAAGAAGAGAAAACCCTTGGGTAATCTGAAGCAAAGGAGTGAATGCTGCGGCTAATACAAATATTTTGTGGGTGTCTGCTAGAGCACAACAAGAATGGAATTGCAATGCATAGGTGCCACCTGGTGCTCTCATTAGTTGTTGATCAGCATAACTAGTGTTCATCTAGGTCTGGCCCTGGATATAAACCCTAAGAGACCTGATCACCCCCCTGGGTAAAATAGACCCATCCTATCACACTGACACATTTGTAACCCCAATAACCATATCATCATTTATTTGTACAACATCCAACACCTCCCCCTGTCTGCAGAGGGAATAAGAGCAGAGATACATGCCAGCAGATGGGGTACTACCTCTGACATGGCATGTATCGCTGCCCTTATTCCTTCCAGATGCTCCATGATGAGATCCTGGGACCCAGATGGCCTGAGCTGCAGCAGGACCTCAGGCTCACCCAGTACCGGGGGGGGGGGGGGGGGGTGGGGGGTGGAGGAGGCTCACGGTGAAGCACCTCATGCAGAGGCACTGAACAGTCATGCTGCACCACCAAAACAGCCAGAGGTGATGAAGCTTGATCTTCTGTGTCCTCCTCCCCTCCCTCTCCTTTCTCCTACCACCTCCCCAACTTCTTCCTCCCATTCCCTTCCCATCTCCTGCCTTTGCACCTCCTCTTTAACCTCCCCCTCCCCTCCCACCTCCTGCCCTCCACACTCCCCCACCTCAGGATGGAGTATCGACAGCCACATTCTGACTAGTGTCAATGTCTATAGGTCCTGCAGAGGTCTTGAGGGTAGGTATGAATCACAGTGGGTCCCCACCTCCTTAGTGATGTCAGAATCCACCTAGTGCCATTCCTTGTTGCCTCCTTCTCATCCCATGAGGTGCCTGTCACCCATCTGTTGCTTTTGCAGGAAAAGCTGCTTGCAACTGAGGTGTATGGCTCCCTAGCTGCCCCTGTGTGTGCTGGCACAGTTTTCTGCTGCACATGCTCCACTGCTGAGTCCTCTGGGGCTGCTACTGGTGGAGGAACCAGTGCAACTTTTGTGCTGGTGCTAGCACAGATTATTGATCTGGTCTAGGTGCTGCAATTGCCATTGCTGCATCTGCTGCTGGTGCAGCTGCTCCTGATGCTGCTGGGGGAGAGAGCTACTGTATCATGTTAACCCTGGATCTGACTTTCCCTTCTACAAGTCAAAGGCTTCCTCATATGCCTGCTCTGCACTGGCTGAATTCTGTGACTCACGCCATCCAGATTGTTGTCTCCCCCTCCCCCCCCCCCCAATGGTGCAAGGTGACAAATGGCATCTGCTGTGTTGTGCCATGTCAGACCTGGATCATGGTGCCAGGTTTTGTCTTGCACTGCTACTCTAGCTTCTATATACTGGTCCTGACTGACAGCTGCCCTACAGTATATCCCAGAGTGATCCTGAAATACATGTCAAAGTGGGCTCGCGGCATTCTCCATTCACCTACAGTGCCTTGTGAATGTATTCATCTCCTTGTTTTTTGTCCAGTTTTGTCACATTACATACAACCTGGAATGAAAATGGAAGTTCATTTGGATGTTAGGTAATGGACCTAACAATATAGTCCAAATTCGTGAAGTGAAATGACAATAAAATACCTTGTATATATAAAAAAAACCAAGTAAAAACTGAAAAGTTGTGCATGCATATGTATTCATCTCTTTTGCTACGAAACCCCTAAATAAGATCTGTCCAACCAAATAAACTCAAAAGTCACATAATTAGTTGATTAGGGTCCACTTTTTATTTATTTATTTTAGCTGTATTTATATTCTGCTTTTCACTGGGTCAAAGTGGTCAATTGGGGGATACATTTAACACAAGGGGATATGACACACATATGTTAATACTTACAGGGAACATGGGCAATGGAGGGTTAAGTGGCTTGCCCAAGACCACAAGGAGTGCCCATAGGACTAGAAATCCCAGTCCTTCTGGCCTGAGATTGCTGTTCCCAGGTGGGACTTGAACCCCTGGCCCTCTGGCCTGAAGTACCTTGTCCTAACCACTAGACCACTCCTCCCTCCTCCCACTTATGTGCAATCAATGTCACATGATCTGTCATACGATGCCTGTATAAATATACCTGTTCTGAAAGGCCCCTGACTCTGCATCACCACTAAGTAAGCAACATGAAGACCAAGGAGCACTCCTAACAGGTCAGAAACAACGTTGTGGAGAAGTATAGATCAGGGTTGCATTATAAAAAATATCCCAAATTCTGAATATCGCATAGAGATCGCACA
Organism: Ichthyophis bannanicus; assembly: GCA_033557465.1. Classification (NCBI taxonomy): domain Eukaryota; kingdom Metazoa; phylum Chordata; class Amphibia; order Gymnophiona; family Ichthyophiidae; genus Ichthyophis; species Ichthyophis bannanicus. Next base: position 362,700,991 of record CM066032.1, on the reverse strand, counting down.
GAGCACCATTAAATCCATTATAACAAAATGGAAAGAATATGGCACCACTACAGACCTGACAAGAGAAGGCCAAAACTCACAGACCGGGCAAGGAGGGCATTAATCAGAGATGTCACAAAGACACCAAGAATAACACTGAAAGAGCTGCAAAGATCCACAGTGGAGATGAGAGTATCTGTCCATAGGATCACTTTAAGCCGTGCATTCCACAGAGTGGGGCTTTATGGAAGAGTGGCCAGAAAAAAACCATTGCTTAAAGAAAGAAATAAGAAAACACATTTGAAGTTTGCACAAGAGAATGTGGCGGATCCCCCAAACACATGGAAGAAGGTTCTCTGGTCAGATGAGACGAAAATTAAACTTTTTGGCTATCATGGGAAATGCCATATGTGGCGCAAACCCAACACTTCCCATTACCCCGAGAACACCATTCCCACAGTTAAGCATGGTAGTGGCAGCATCATGCTGTGGGGATGTTTTTCATTGGCAGGAACAGGAAAACTGGTCAGCAATGAAGGAATGATGGATGGCACTAAATACAGGGCAATTCTTGAGGAAAACCAGTTTCAGTCTGCCAGAGATTTGAGACTGGGGTGAAGGTTCACCTTCCAGCAGGACAATGATCCTAAACATACTGCTAAAGCTGGTTTAAAGGGAAACATTTAAATGTCTTGGAATGGCCTAGTCAAATCCCAGACCTCAATCCAATTGAGAATCTGTGGCATTACTTGAAGATTGCTGTACACCAACACAACCCATCAAGCTTGAAGGAGTTGGAGCAGTTTTGCCTTAAGGAATGTGTGAAAATCCCAGTGGCTAGATGTGCTAAGCTAATAGAGACATACCCCAAGAGACTTGCAGCTGTAATTGCAGCAAAAGGTGGCTCTAGAACGTACTGACTTTGGGGGGTGAATGCATATGCACACTCCTGATTTCAGGATTTTTTTTGTCTTAGTTATTGTTTGTGTCACAATAAAAGATTATTTTGCATGTTGTGTATATCACCTGGTGCTAACACCCAAATGTCCATTTTAATTCCAGGTTGTAATGTGACAAAACAGGATAAACATAGAGCGGATGAATACATTTGCAATGCACTGTACTCTGGGGACACCCATACATCTCTGGCACATATCCTTCCACATCCTATCCTGTCCCTTTCAATCATGGCATCTGTGTGATGCGTGGTCATCCCTCAGCTGCTCACATCAGTGTCTCTCCTCTGCTCTCTCTACCTTGAATCTCCTGGCCCGTTAATACTGGCTCCCTGGCAAACCCTTTCTTTCCCCTTGTCTACATAATGCCCACCTCCCTTATTCAAACCCTCTGCCATTAGCCATACTGCTACATTCCTGCCAACATCTCTGGCTGCCCTTTCTATGCCTTTTCCTGCTGACCTGTGCAAATGATACTAGGTTCTGAGTTCTCATGGACAGAGATCTGGCATGTGCTGTCTTCACTGTGTCTATGCATCTCTTGGCCAACCTTCACCGGGGTGTGCTATCCATGTCAGATGTTCACTGGCATGCACAGCCCTTGCCACACACCTCTTGTACACAGGTTTCCTGCACCCTTCGTCGTATCTGTGGCCACTCATATATCACATACCTTGCTGCTCTTGATGCCGCCTCCTCAGATGCTCCAGCATTCTGGGCCTCATGCATCCAATGGCCTTGAAGGATACAAGGAATTTCCTGTTAGAGTGGGGACTACTTTGCATGCTTAATGGAACCATCCTGTAAGGCTTACATTCCCTGCCATCCCTCTGTGTCCTTCCATGTGTTATCCAATGACTACTGCTGCACCGTGTCTGCATAGCCTTCCATTGCTTTTTTTGGCCATGGAGCTCATCCTGCCAAAGAGTGAGAAAAGGATCCTTTTGTCCTCCCCTCCCCCCCCCCCCTCATGTCCTGCTCCTATTCTGGCTTCTGTGTAGTGCTGACAGCAGACTTCTGTGTGCTTCCACTTTTACATCATTTTGTGTGGGTGCATGCTTTTTCTGTCTGTCCTGTGATCCTGCCCAGATTCCATCCAAGTGCACGGTAAGGTCTGAATATGCCAACACCTCTTCCTTGCCTGGCTTGCAGATATTTCAGTGCCCTTTCTACTTCCCTCACAACCCTGCACCTTAACCTTTGCTCTGTCATGTTCTGAGAGTCTGATGCCACTTTTCCCTGTACCACCGAGCTGCTGTTCTCTGCTCACACTATGTCTACTGTGTCACTGCTGCAACTCTGCCTTTGTATGTCACTGTCTGTTCCCTGCACATTTCTGTACACTCACCCAACCGTGTCGCTCCTCTGCCAAGGGCATTACTGACACCCTGTTCACTCAAGTACCATGCCACCCACCATCTGCACTATTTGTTTGCCTAGAGCCATATACAGTGTGATATTAGGACTTAAGGAGCCAGGGCCTGGCAGATCTGCAGCCAGAGTCAGTGTGATAAACCATAGGCAACTTGATGTCTCCATGGTGTGTAGAGTACATCCTCATGTGGATAGCCAATTGGTACAGGCTCCAGGTCTCTACATGCAAGAAAATTGACGGCCTAGTTGCCATCTCTCTCCTCACCCTTTCCACATACATAGCCTCTGACTGCCTGCATGTACATGTGTAATTTACATCACACTACCTTTTCTGGAAACGGATCCTGCATGCCTGCATCACTGAATCATACTCGCGTCACACGTGTAGTCTACAGGCTTGCAGCCTATGTCCATCTCCCCAGATATTCACATGGTGATTTCAGATGACACCTGCATGTTCACAGGCCTGGTTCTGAAAATGTCTCCATCGGTGAGGCATCCTGTTTCCCCTGTTTTTGGGCTGTTCTTTCTAAAATTCTGTTTCACAACAGTAAATAAACCAATTTATTCTCTTTGCTGAAATATGATGTGTTAGTGTTGGGTGGAGGAGTTGGGGAATATTTGATTAATTTAATATGTGTAACTACTATTACTACTACTATTACATATAATTTCTATAGTGCTTCTAGATGTGTGCAGTGTTGTACAGATATACATAAGACATAGACCCTTCTTTGTGAAAGTTACAGTCTATTCAATATAAACAGGACAAAGAAGAAATGAAGAGAGCTTCATTTATTACAGAAAATGATTTAAAACATATGGGTATGAAAAAAAGAATAAGAAGTTAAGATTTAAAAGAAGCCTCTAAAGATGGGTTCTTAGGCTGGATTTGAATAAATCCATAGAGGGAGCATGACAGAGATTCAAGAAATATATTCCAGGCATAAGGTAGACCAAGGTGGAAATAAATGAATCTGGAGTTGATGGTAGAGGAAAAGGGAACAATAAGAATGACTTATTCAGTGGAGTTCCTGAGGAGAGGTAGATATGAGATGAAAAGTAATAAGGCGCTGCAGAATAAGTGTCCTTGTAGGTGAGTAAGAAAAGTTTGAACTGTATGTGGAAACAGGTAGAGAGCCAATGAAGTGACTGAAAATAGGGATTATAGGAGTGTAGCAACACTGGCAGAATATGCTTTGTAACTGAATATTGAATACTGTGAAAAGAGATGGTTCAGTGGGAGACCTGTGAGAAGCAGGTTACAATAGTCTAAATGAAAGGTAATAAGAGTATGCATAAGTTGTTGTCAGTCTGATTAGGATGGAAGGGATGGATATTAGTGATGTTATAGAGGAAGAGTCAAAGATGAACTGCAGGCTATCAACTGGGGGGAGGGGGGACTGGGAGGATGACAGTATTATCCACAGAAATATAGAAAGGGAGAAAGAGGAAGTGGGTTTAGGGGGGAAAGATAAAAAGATCTATCTTGGCCATACTAAATTTCAAATGGTTGTGGGACAGTCAGACAGCAATGCCAGATAAGCAGGCTGAGATTTCAGACTGAATACCTGAGACATTTCTTGTGTAAAGAGGTACATTGGTGAGTTATCAGCATAAGAATGGTACTGAAAGCCATAGGAGGAGATTAGAGCACCAAGCAAACAAGTATAGAGAGAAAAGAGGCCCCAAGACAGAGCCCTAAGGTACATTGATTGATAGTGGGATAGTGGTGGAGGAGGATGCACTAAAAGTGTGATAGGAGACATTAAAAGAAAACCAAGATAGAACAGAATCCCAAAATGCAAGTGGACAGAGTGTCAGTAGGTGATTATCAATGGTATCAAAAGCAGCTGATAGGTCAACAAGGATTGCATAAGGCCCTTTAGATTTGGCTATGACAGATCGGAGACTTTAGCAATGGCTGTTTCTGTAGCATGTAGAGAAAGAAAGCCACATTAGAAAGGCTTGAGTAAAAATAAAGATGGAGCAAGTGAACAGCATGTTCAACTAGCCTAGACACAAAAGGGAGAAGGTGCAGTAGATGGGATGATAGTTGAGAATGCGGATAAGTTCCAGTGAAGGTTTTGTCAGGAGTGGTAAAATCATAGCATGTTTGAAGGCAGCAAGACCAGTTTCAATGGAAAGTGATAGACTGAGAATATGACAGATGAAAGAGATGGCAGCAGGAGAAAGAAAGATCACTAGCTAGGTGGGAATGGAATCAAAGGAGCAGGTAATGAGCTTGAAGAAGAGATTACACTTTCCTCTTTTGTGATTTTTGAAAAAGAAGAGAAGATGGCAGGAGTCAAAGCAAGGGTATGGGAATGAAGTGGGAAAAGGTGAAATGGAAGTGACTTGATGGAGAACTCCAGATTAATCTTGTGAATCTTGTCATGGAAGCCATCAGCAATACTCTGGGCAGAAAGGGAAGGAGGAGGAGTTCGAGGTGGAGGCACTTTGAAGAAGGGGCTGAATGTGGCAAAGAGATGGTGAGGGTTGGAGGCAAGAGTGTGCATCAGATGGACATAGTAGTTTACTTGCCAAGTGCAAAATAGCAGATGGAAGGAAGCCAGTATGAACTTGACTTTTATGAAGTCAGCATGGGCACTCTGCAGAGTCAGCACAGGAACAAAGGGAATGAATTCTGCAGGTCAGTCAAGGTTAGATTTGGTTCAGAGGAGAAAGAGTGCCTAAAGCACAGGTATTATGGGACGAGACAGCCTCTAATAACATTGTGGATGGGAGGAGAGAAGAGACAGTGGTAGAGAGTGCAAGGTGCAAGAGCTTGGTAATTCCTAAATGTCTTAGTGGGGATTGAAAGCAACTGTAAGGAAGGGGTTAAGTATTAGAGATATCAGCTGATGGTCAGAGAGAGGAAAAACTGAGTTACAGAAGTCTGAGAGAGAGAGAGAAGCTGGAGAAAAGGGCAAGATCGAAGCAGTGGCATGCTAGAGTGTAGGGATGGAAATGCATAGCTGGAGGTCAAATGAGGTTAAAACAAGGAGCTTTGTGAACTAAAAGTCAGAGAGGAAATCAGCATGGAGGTTAAGATCCTCAAGAATAAAGAAATGCAAAGACGGTTCAAGTAAAAATGTGTATACAAACAATCCCCAAAAAATCACCCATAAAAAATAGCAAGTGTTAATAGCACCCCTGAAACAATAGTGCACTGAAATATCTTTTGGTTATGTAATTAAGTTGGGCTAAGAAGCTATCGACCTGTGTATCAGTGGTCATCATGACTGTTCTGAATTTAGCAGCAAGAATTATAAGGAAAGGAACGGAACGGAGAATAAAACATAGGATATTGTAATGCCTCTGTATCGTTCCATGGTGTGACCGCACCTTGAATATTGTGTGCAATTCTGATCGCCTTATCTTAAAAAGCATTTGTAGAATTAGAAAAGGTACAGAGAAGAGTCACCAAAATGGTATTGGGGATGGAAGGATACCCCTATGAGGGAAGGCTTAAAAAGATTAGGGCTCTTCAACTTGGAAAAGAGATGACTGAGGGGAAATATTTTAGAGATCTATAAATAAACAAATGGAGTACAACCGGTAAACGTAGATAGGTTGTTTACTCCATCAAAAGTAGAAAGACTAGGGGACACTCAATGAAGCTACAATGTTACCCATTTAAGACTAGTAAGAGAAAATATTTTTGCACTCAACAAGTAATCAAACTTTGGAATTTGTTACCGGAGGTTGTAGTAAAAGCTGTTAGTGTAGCTGGGTTTAAAAACGTTTTGGACAAGTTCCTGGAGGAAAGCTCCATTAGCCATTATTAAAGAGGACCCAGGAAATCCACTATTTACCCTAGGACAAGCATTGTGGAATCTATGTATCTTTTTGGAAACTTGCCAGTAATTTGTGACCTGGATTTGTAGCTGTTGGAAACTGGATACTGGGCTTGATGGACCTCAGTCTGACCCAGTATGGCATTTCTTGTGTTATGTTCTTATAAAGATGAAGATAAGTAATGCTGGGGTTGTTTTTATGCTTTGGAAGCACAGCTGATTGAATTTTTGGCTTTAAGTAACATTATCAAAAGCTGATGTTTTGGTGACCATGAAACATAATATATGAACTGTAAGAGAGTACTGTTGGATATAAACACAAAATAAGTTACACAGGAGACAAATGATTTATGCATTTATTTAACTGGTTTGATATACCATCTTATCAAAGGTGTCAAGGTGTCCAAAATGATGAATTTTTGGTTTAATGGAGTTTAAGTTATAAGAGCTCTGACCAACCATGATTTGAGATCTCCTTGAGGTCTTTTTCCAATGAGAGTTTTTTGACCCCTTGCTTTATTATTTTTTTTATGTGTCAAGTAGAGTATAAGCCAAGATTCAAAGTCGGTGAGAAAGAAGAGGGGGACTGATCAGGACGCTCTTAAATGCCAGCTATCTGGAGAGATAATGAAGTAAATAGGTAGATGGAATAGATCTTGAGGAAAGAAATGCAGTGAGATTAATATGGAAGAAGTATTGAAATCCACAGGAAAGTGAAGGTTGCAGCACACCACGCCACAGCCAAATGGGTGAGTTGTATGGTAGAAACGGTAACCTACATGACAGAGGGCAGCAACTGAAGCAGAACTGTCAGAGAAAAGCTAAGTCTAAGTTAAAGCAAGAGGCTTTAGTAATTAAGAAGTCATGAGGGTAGGTAAACCTGTTTGAAATAGTGTGGACATTCTACAGGGAGCATAAGAACGGGAGAAAAGAGGAAGAGGACAGTAATAAAACTAGACGAGTTACAGTTTGATGTGCTGAGATAGGGTGAAAGTTGCCTTAATGAGGCTGGATTGGGACTGATATCGCTAGCTGAGAGCAGGGTTGCCAGCTGGCTCCAGACACACCCAATGGGCTTGACCCTGCCCCAGGTTTAACCCATTGCATGCAGGGATTTGTAGTCTTGCTTTTCTTATGGAGTGCAATAAAGAAATCAGAACTGCATATCCCTGCAGGACTGCATCAGACTCGTCAAGGGCATCTGCAGCCGGTTGGCAACCCTAGCTGAGAGGATGAGAAGAAGTAGGAGAATACTGAAAAGGTAAGGCATGATGATGGCGACAAGGATGAGCTGTTCTGAGGGCAATGGAATGGCGGAATGAGAGGTCAAAAATGCCAAAGTGTAAAAGCACAAAGCAAAAGGGTTGATATTATGTTTTTTATTTAAATTCAGCTCAGCTTTTTCAGTGAGTTAAGGTGAGTTACATTCAGGTAGAGTAGGGGTTTTTTCTATCTCCAGAGGACATGCAATCTGTGTACCAGAGACAATGGAGATTCAATGACTCATCCAAGGTCAAAAGGAGCAGTAATACAATTTGAATGCTGCCTTTCCTGGTTGTCAGCCTGCTGCTCTAACCACTAGGATGTATCTCTGCTCCTTGCCTATCATTTACACATGCAAATGGCAAACATGAGTAAATAGTGATTTTAGAAAACTTCTAAAACTTTTAGAAAACCTCTGCATAGTTCAGAAGGGATCAGGCTGTGAATAGGGCATGGGTATGATATGGGCTAGAATTTATATATTATACTTGCTAAGCATTCTTAAAATACTCTTTGCATATCGCATTACTTCTACTTGATATTAAGAACCATATTGCCAAGAATTAAGAGCCATACTTCATCTGTCTGTCTGTCCTTAACAGTGCACTGGCAATAAATAGAAAAGGGCACCAGTATAATTCCTATTTGCAAAACTTTTACGAGTTCCCTGACTTTCTATTGCTATTCTTAAGCTTTAATCAGCATCAAGTTGAGAGAACTACAACCAGGCAGACTTTAACATTCAAAGCAACGAGAAGGATGATTTATACAGTATTACTTACTGGTCAGTCTTGCCAGTACCTTCTCTAACATTCGATGAAACTGCCCCAAGGTAAGATGTCATGTACTCCATGACATTCGGAACTTAATTTCCTACATTTTTTTAAAATCGTAAACATAGAATAGGAAGAAAGTCTTAGTAAATTGGGCCATCTGCTGTTGCATATTTCTCTGTCTTTTATAAAGCAAAATTAAGCTTTTTAATATTATGTATTTTTCTCCTGATCTTGGTGTTCTCCATTTTTGCAAAATGAGGAAACTGCTTTAGCGGTAGACTCCTGAGGACACTCACATGTGGAAGTATTCTCTTCAAACCCTTCATCCAACTTTCATTTCAACAGCAGAGATCTCACAAGGGGAACAAGCTACAAGGAAGCCTTCCGTGAATTTTTGTTTACGTGGAGAGGAGCATTTCTGTCTACTGGAAACAGAGGCAAGAGGACATTAAAGACCAAGACGTCCTCCTTTTCCTTGTCTCCGAAACACTTTTTGGGAATACTTTTAAGCTTCTCAACAGATACAATCCCCAGCAGCATCCCTCAAAGCAATCTTATCTAAATACAATTTCCATTTAAAGGAAAAAATAAACAAGCCACAGGATAGCAAAACAAGACTTTTTGGTTTCTTTGGTGAAACAGAAGCAGATAAAAAAGTTACAAAGGTTTTAGACTTGCATTCACAAGCCCCCTCCCTCCCCCAACATTCACATTATACACTATACAAGTTATAATATAAATACAGACAAAAAAGTATTACGTGCATTGCAATGGTAGAAAAACATACAGATGAACACAGTGATGCATTGTCAAGAACAGAAAATGGTACGAATACATGATGTAGGTGCAGAGTCAATTCAATTCCTTAATTGCGCAGTCTGTAATTATAACTATTTGCTGAGCAGCCGCAACAGGTTTATTGTATGAATAAGCCAAATCATACTCCAGCTTCTGAATTCACGTCATTTTCTTTTATCACAAACTTTACAGTATGAAAAAAATTGGTAGTACAAAATTTCTTCAGATGTATTCTCACAGTATTTTCAGTTTCCAAAAATATGATCTTGTTCCGTTTAACAATACCTTCTACAGTTGTCTTTCAAACTATTAAGTAAATCACAGAATTAAGAACAGGGCAACCCCATATGCTTAATTTAAGAATTTGAAGATACTGCTTTTTCGGACACACAAATTTTAGTCTTTAAATCATAGCCAGCTGGGTAAGTTTATTTGCTCTGGGTCATTCCCTTAATGCCCTAGGGAAATTCAGGGGCTAATACTGCAAAGTATTTATCACACATGTGTTGATTACCTCTCAAAGGTAAAACAAACTCCAATAAATTAAATCAGCATGGCTTACATCATTTATTTATGTATGCTTCACAGCTGCAGCAGTCATACATAAACATTCACTATTTGATTTTAAAAAGATTTAAAATGGTTATATGTACAAAATTTTCTTTTTCTTTTTTTTATAAAAAACTAGGCCTAGATCCTTGTTAAACTGTAGATAACTGTAAGATATCATGGTTAATGTAAAAAGGAAGGCATCTTAAAAAGCTGCCCTGGTTGAGAGATTTTAGGGACTTATTCATGAACATGTGCTAAGTTTTAGAAATGTTAATTTGTGGGCGTGCATTTGGTTCTGTTGGGCACCTAAAAGTTTAGAGTGTGTGCAGATTGCTTGTACACACACGTATTCACAAACACAAAAAAATGCCCAAAAATCAGGGTGAATTTGTTTTAGACAAGCACAAATCTAACTTTTTTTTGGCTGTGCACACCCCTAGCAAGCTTTTAATGAGCAAGTTTATAAACTGGTACCTAGCTAGCACATGTTTTCACTTTTTTATGCCTGTCTTATAAAGTCAACTTTGCATGTACCTGACTTTATAATACAACGCGTTTAATGCGAAAGTACATGCGTGTTAAGGCACGATCACTTGCACCAGACCTAGAGCGGCTGTAAATGCCACACCTACTTTTTGCAATTATGTATGCATATTAAAGAATTTTGTAATCTAGGCATAGAATGGCTTGTACTATCCCCACCCTGCCCAAACTCCGTCTATTTGCATACCCACAGTGAAAGCACGCATGATGCAAACCAAGCGCATACTTTCACACTAAATGGTATTCTCTAAGGGGCCATGTATGCATGTAAAAAACTAAAATACTGGAATTTACATGTTGCTCGCATGTAAATCGAGGCAGCTCTTTATCAAATTACCCCATTAATGTGGAAAACTCACATTATTAGCAAAAAGCCCCCACTGAACAAAATAGTATTTGCACTAAATAAGGTGGATTTTCTGCATTAAAAACTTAGTGCACATTTGTGAATATGGCCCTTAATATATTAACACTTTGCCCTTTAAAGAGCTTCCTGGTCATAAAAAAAAAGAACACAGCTTGTCCTACATACAGTCCATTCTTGTTTGAGTGAGGGCTCAGGAGCGAAGAAATGTTCAATGTTGCAGTCCCTTAGTTCAAGCTCAATATGTGCCAAAATTTAAGCCTTAAACAGGCTTATATGTGCGCTCTTAAATGATACCATAAAATGTTCCTTGAATGCTTCTCCTCCTCCAGCAATACTAGGTTTTCTGTCACATTAAAAAAAAACATGAACATATTTAAACCATTTCCAGCCTAGATGAAGTACCTAAAAGCAGCTTAACTACTGATCAAAGATTTCTCTGCCTCTGCGACCATCATTAAATATGTCTGAACTTAGAATGACTTTCATTTTATATACAGGATTTAAACCAAAAACAAACTTAATATTAAATCATCTTATTTACATTTTTATTGATGCTAAAATGGAGCAGTTTAAATATTACACTAGGCTGCTATATTTCTTAGAGAATGGTCCCCACTGGTTTTATAAACTAGAATTTTTAGTAGACTGGAAATGGTTTGTATGTTGACTTTCCTGATGAACACCCATGCTTTCATTCAAAAGGTGATTTTTAACACTGTAATCCACAGTTTCTAATCACTTCTAATACTTCTAGATTTTTTTAAAAGGCACAGCAAGTGGGGACTTTGGCAGAAATACTGGAAATTTCCGTTCGTCCTTTGTTTCAGCGGGGGGAATCTTGCCATGTCCTGATCCAGTGGTGAAAGTGTTTTGACGTATTCATCTTCTCTGGTGGAGGGAATTTATAGTAATATTTCTTAGAATAAGTCCTTTGGAAAGTAGATGCTGCAAATGGGAAAGAAAATACAGGAAAAGAGGTCATAATGAGGGTAATTTGGGAGGACAAGTAGCATCTATTTTAAGCCTATTTTATGAAGACACTGATGTACCCATGAGGGTTTTTATTAAAGTGAGTTGGCTGTCAGCATGTGTACTAACATGCGCTGAAGGTGCCTCGGGACACAACTAGCGTGGGACCATGACAGTGCAGCCAGATTTCTGTACTAACTATCCATGGCACATTAGGGGAGGAAGTGGATGGCTTTAGGGTAGAGAGTGGGTGGGGAGAGCACCTTGTAGTCAGCGCACCTGCACGGGCGCATTTGCCAACAGTTTAGTAGGTGGAGGTAAGTGCACCCGCACTAATGTGGTACACGTTAGGACAGTGCTGCACGGTAATTGACGGGAACATGCTTTCCACGCCCTCAACCATTAAAGCGGCAGTGTTGCACCTAACACACCATGGCTTGCATGCTATTGCCATATTATGTGCAAATCACAATGCGCTTTAGTAAAAGGGCCCTTATACAACTTTATAAAACTGCTTCACAAAAGCTGTAGAAATTGTGTCTAAAATGAAGGCGCAAACATTTACACCTGTTTGGGAGCAGTTATAAAAGTCTGTGTGTAAATCACAATTTCACTTATGCTCTATTCAAACACTGTTTCAAGCGCTCCTATACCCGAGTCATGCAAAAGAATACACTTTCTTGCCATCATCTATACTTTCTTATGGGAGGAATTTCATCAAAGGCGTTTTATATGTGTATACTTGCATATACGCATAAAAAAGCCTTTATAAAATTATCCCCATCCATACCATAAGACTTGGGGGGGTAAATTTTTGCTTTCTTATTCGATGGAAACTTACGGTACATGCAAGTGACTTTGGGCAAGTCCCATCTTCCATCTCCTCGGCAACGGATGGTTGGAAGGTGGCGCTGAACGAACCCATCTTTACAGTGGTACCTAATCATGGAGTTGATTTCATAACGAGGCTTCATTTTTCCAAAGGTCTTTGCATTTTCCACAATAGGCGGCTGACCACATGCAACTACAGGCAAAGATAAAGGTGGTAAGTATGATCATTTATATTATGTTCCTCCTACTAAATCCATCGCACATTTAGAGAGTAATTTCACAAACTCCTGTGCTGTTAACGTGTGGGGTCACGCATGTATTTGGGGCCTATTTTATAAACTGAAGTAGATGTACTTTACTTCAAAAAATAACTAGATGGAGCAAGCGTAAATATGCCCGCTAGATTGCTCCAAAACTCAGGTAAGTTATATTATTTTATAACTTGAGTGTGTAAATTTAGGCTCCACTCGTGATCTGTCCAAGTTCTGCCCCTGTGCTTACGGCACTTATGCATAGGCTTACAGAACAGTGACTGCCTAAAGCACACATGTAGGTGCTCATTCATGCACATAAGTCCTTTAAAACAGGGTCTTATGTGCGGAACTTTCTGCATGTCCCTTATATAATCAGCCCCTAAGAGGGTAATTTTATAGGGCCTGATAATTCAGCGGCAGAGGCGGCTGGTGCTGCTGAAGCGGATAGCCGCCGCCACTGAAACTTAGACCCAGATATTCTAGCGAAAACCATATTCAGTCACTGCACTGAATATCTGGGTCCTCCAGGCAGTGATGATATTTAGCCACTGCCAGGTCAACTGTGGCGGCGAATGTTAGGACAGTCTTTACTGTGCCTAACTTTCACCACTTAGAGATAACGGGGCAGCAGGTTTTCTAACCATGTTAATCGCGTTAAATATCGGGCCCATAAGGAAACACCTACTGTAAGGATGAAAGGAGGTGGCTACATAGGCCTTTATCTGTCTTTAAAATACTAGCCTAAGCAGCAGAAATTGTGACTTTGACTATATTTTGCAAGAATGTGCATAAATGATAGTATTTTATAATCTACATTTATATTTGCACCCTCCACGCAAACTCTATGTGCATGCCTATTGGTAAAGTACGCACCATCAAATCAACCCGCATACTTTTACGCCAGACACTATTTTATAAGGGATTATTTATGTGTGTATGCGGTCACATACAGGTGGAAATGCTAACATTGCCTCTTTCAGATGCCTGGTTCATGCTTATAAAACTACTCCCTTAAATACCTCATCTAGAGTGTGAGAACAAATAAACACTGTTTTGTTATTTTATTTTGTTTCTTTTTCATTTTTCTTTGTTTAAGTTTTATTCCCATTGCATTTTGTTTCATGTTTTAGCACATGCTAAAGACAATTGATTACAGGAATAGTGATGCAAAAAGTCCAAATAGGTGACCACTTTAAGCCTATTTTATAAAGGCAACATAAGTGTCTATGTGCCTCTATAAAATAGGCACCCAGCCTCATATTCCGCCAAAGCCAATGTACACATTTACTTAAATCCAAACAATGGCAGTGGAATTCATAAATATGTAACATAAAATCCACTAAAAACAGCCAATCATGTTTATTTTTAGGGGAAACCTCAGAATATAGCCCAGTGCAATATAAAGATGCTATCATCTGACTTAATGGCTGATTTTGGGCTTCAGTTCAATCATCGGAGAACGCATTATTCTATATTTTCAGTTCAAGGCACCTTTTAGTAAGACTGGTTATGCGTTGAGAGAGACGTGGAAGTGAAAACCTTGGCAAATCCATGTTATCTTTAGATGAAAGGGTGTGCAGTGTGGGACCGATGGAATATCGACATATCTCCGCCCCTGAAGGCCACGGGCAGAAGGAAGTGCAAGGACGCACGGGTTTGATATCCACATGCAGCAGGCGGAACCATTTCACAAATATACACAGGGGAAAAATCAACAGAGGAAATGAGGAAACTTACACATGAAAGTGCCAGTGTTTAACAATGCACATGTGTAAATGTCGGCACTTACACGCCCCCCAAGGACTCGAACAGCTCTAAATGTGCACTTAATCTTGAAATAAGCAAGTCGCCACCCATATCTGTGCAATGTTACTATTCTTTTACAGATATTTATTTCCACTGCTCACACTGCAATTACTTTGTTGTTGCACTGAGTATGTAAAGCAGTTAGCTGTAATCTGTACCCCGCTCTGCTCGCTGTATGTCCCCCCCAGTTCCAGCTATATTCTGCTCTGTTTACTGAACACTCCCCCAGTTTAACTTAAATGTAAACACTGTGAATGAATGATAAAGCGGTATAGAAAATACATTAATTAAATAAATAAATATCACAACCATTTTGCAAACCTAGACATGCAGCCACTCTCAGTCACCTACAGAGGTCTCTATTTTAACCTCATTTCATTTGGAGGAGTAAATAAACATTGGGGGATTAAGGATTAGCCAAAATGAGCATTTTTTAAAATGCCTATTCATGGGGGGGCGGAGCCTGATGTCCAGCGGGTAGGACGCTTTGCGTTGAAGCTCCCGAGAGGCCTACTTAGAATCCTGACTTAATACCTATACAAATTTACTATTTCGCTCCGAGCTGACCGGGGCACCTCGGGGGGGATGGCGGCCCATAAACCAGCGCGCTTGGACTTCGGGTCTCCTTCTTCTTCTCACGGAAAATGCTCCAAAACAGAGGTGTCTTCCCCACAGAAGATGGTTCCATTTCGTGAAAACCCCGAAATGCACCTGGAGATTTTGGAGGAAATACGCGGCGTGAAGGAATTGGTGCAGTCCAATGGAGAAGCGCTTCGAGCCATGCGAGAAGACTTTGGAGTGCTCCAGGACCGACTTGAAAGTCTTTCATTACGGCAGGACAACATGGCGGGGGTCCTCGACTCGCACGAGGTGCGCTTGGGCAAACTGGACAAGGCTGAGCGCCAGATACAGAATCTTCAAAAGGAGTTAGAAGATAGCAATAATCGAGCCCGTCGCAACAATGTGAGGCTCCTCGGAATGCCGGAGGGGGTGGAAGCAGGAGATATAAGAGAATTCTTGCTCAAAACTCTTCCCTCCTTGCTGAAGATCACTTTTCACAGAGAACTGGAAATCGATCGAGCACACCGTGTTCCTGCCCACATGGCGCTCAACCGCACGACCCCCCGGCCTATTATCTTTAGCTTGCTACGATATCAACAAGTGGAACAAATTTTACATGCTGCCCGAGCGAATCATCATTTGGAATTTGAAGGTCGTAAGGTCTCCTTCTTTCCTGATTTGGCAAAGCCTACCGTTGACCGTCGGAAGAAACTCCTTGCTTTTCGCCCTCGACTTCAACAGCTACAGGCTCGCTTTGGCCTGTTGTATCCAGCGAAGCTCCGAGTGACTCTCCACAACCAAACCAGGACGTTCGAAGATCCTGATCTACTATCAACATTTTTAGACTCCAAAGAAGCAGAGCAGATGCGCTGATCCCAAATCTTGGACTCTTATCTGCCGGCTCTATCCGCCATTTTGAAGGGCCCGATGCGGCGGTCATAGCCAAGCACAGAAATAGCCTGGACTTTCTTTCTTTCTCTATATGACTTTTGTTTTTTGGTCTCCTATCCCTTCATGATGTGTGCCTCGGTCGGATTCGGAGCACGCACAGTCCTACAGGTTATGTGTTTTTTCAATTTCGGCCTTCTCTGGGGTTTCTCCCCGCAGACACATGGTCGCCAGTAATTTTGGGGTTTTGCTTCTCCTCTACCGTACTGCGGTTTTCTTTGTTAATGTGGGGCGCTTCATTGTATTATATTAGCTTATTTTTCCTATGTCATGTGTACAGCCAGATACAGTCAGTTTGAGGGACATAGTGAAATTATGTGTGCTATCATGCTCAGAATTTTTAACTTTTCTGAATGGCCTTATGTAAAATCTTATCATTCACCGTCAAAGGCATTAATGGTCCACTCAAAGGAAAGAAAATCCTTAGCTATCTTAGCCATGAGCATGTTGATTTAGTGTTTCTTCAGGAAACGCATTTAAACTCTGCTGAAACACTGAAACTTAATGCTAAGCCTCACATGGTAGCTGCCTATTCTCCCACCGTTTCCAAATGGTACGGGATAGCCATTCTGGTTAGGAAGTCTTTGCACGCTACTGTACCTGATATTAGCGCTGACAAGGAGGGTAGATGGGCCCGTGTACACCTTGAGGTTGGAGATAGTGAATTCACGTGTATTTGCATTATGCCCCGAATGTGGACAACCCTGCTTACTATGCAAGTATTGCGCAGTTGGCCTTGGCCTCTGCCAATGCTCCATTAATACTTGGTGGCGATTTTACTCAAGTGTTCCCTCAATCTTTTCTTCTCAAACAAGGTGCTCGTTGGTTGGAAGATCCAGTACCGAGTAGACCTGTGTGGCTAGATATAGAAGCGGACCTTTGCAAACCGATTCCTCTTACCTTTCTCCCTGGTATGACTCTCTCCCATCAGACTCCCACTATCCACCAATGCTTTTAGACACTTTAGGTGCCTTTAATACTCTTATGCAATCTTTAGACTCCCGACTCTGGTCAGTGCAACTTCAGCATCGCCTTCGGAGCACTAGAGGACTCCCGCCATCGGCATTCTCTACATAAGGTTGCTTGGAGACTTTCCGATCTCTCGGTAGTTCACCGGGTGTAGCATCCACTTTTACTAAGCCTTATGTAATGCTATAACTAGAGATACCCCTATAGCGCAGAAAGTATGGGAGAGAGAATTGCATGTGACTTTGACCTCGGAGCAATGGAGCCTTATCTGGAGTAGAGGGACACGGGTTCCCGATCCGCCTCACTCACTCAGACCCTCTTCTTTCTAGCCCACCGGTGTTTTTACACTCCTCACAGATTAGACAAATGGAACACTACTCAGGGCAATGGTTGCTGGACACGTCCTGCGGCCATTGGTTCATTGCCTCATGTTATGCATGAATATCCCGCACTACAGTATTACTGGCGTCGGGTCTGGGGTCGTATTTAGTCTATCTCGCACTCTCAGGAGCCCCTTTCTTGGAGGATAGTGGGACTTCGCCCAGTTGCGGGGATCTCCTCTCTCCCAAAAATGGCTTATCTCCTTTCGAACTTTATGCTTGGCATTGCTATTTCCCTAATTAAGTAATACTGGAAAATTAGCTCCCATCTGAGCCCCAATGAATGGTGGAATCATGCTTGTCTTTACAGTAAATATGAACAAATTTTATTTATTTATTTATTTATTTTACATCTTTTCTATACCGCCACTTCCAGCGATCAGTGGCGGTTTACAGGTAAACAAAGTTTAATAATAGCATGCTATTATTTTACATGGAACAGGTTCAGAACTATTTTACATAGAACAGGATTAGAACTATTTTTACAATAGAACAGGTTTTAGAACAGTGAACAGTATAACAGAGGAACTATTATATTATGTAGAATGGATTTAGAGAAATAACATTCAACTATTAAAATTACAACTCAATAATACAATGAGGAAAACTGTCTCTCCACAGTAAATCAACGGAAATTGGGTATATTACATTAATTACACTTATTCACATTAGCGACAAGTAATTGCTTTCAAAGAGAAAGTTTAACTAGGTGAGCAATGTGAATATGAGTGAAAAAGGATTTTATGTCCTGTCTAGGTAGGGTCAGTGAGTGACTGCTGATCAGTGGTTTTCTCTGAGTTAGGGTTATCATCCTTATGGAGGTTATTGTAGTGTAGAGTAAATAGGTGGGTTTTTAGATTTTTTCTAAATAGTTGAAGATCCTTTATTTCTCTGATTTCAGTTGGTAGGTTGTTCCATAACATAGGGGCAAAGTATGAGAAGGCTGTGTTGCTTGTCTTTTGACTTGTCTTTCGAATAGAATCAGGTACTTGTAGCATGTGAAGGTTAATTCTTCGTCTTGATCTGTTTTCAGGTGAGATGTTGATGAGTGTGGATATGAAGGAAGGAGCTATATTAGTAATAATTTTAAAAGTATTGATTAAGGATTTGTAGGTGATTCTGCATGATACTGGAAGCCAATGGAGAGCATAAAGAATCGGAGATATATGATCTGTTAGTTTTGCTTTGAAGATAATCCTTGCGGTGACATTTTGGGCTAGTTGAAGTGTATGAATATTTTTCTTTGAGGTCCCTTGAAGAATACCATTACAGTAGTCTAAATGAGGTGTAATGAGTGTTTGTACTATGGTTCTGAAATCAGTGTTGTCTAGTAATGGTCTAAGTTGTTGAATTGTCCTTAATTTGAAGTAAATTGTTTTTACAGTTTGTTTTATATGTTTGGTGAGGCTGAGGGTCTTATCAAGAATAACTCCCAAATATTTGATCTCGTCTTTAACAGGGAGAGAATTATTGCCAATGTTGATTTCAGTTGGAGGGGTGTTCGCTTCCTCCGTTCAGACTCCTTCTCATTGGTCTCAATGGAAGATGCTCAATGACTATGTACATTTTGCTAAATGCTCTCATCTGACTGTCTAACTTTGTATATATCTCTGTCCCATGATCATGCTGTTTTGTCTATACTCTTTTGATCTTTTGATGTATAATCACTGTTTATTGGACGCGCTCACTTGCTGTTATACTCGGGTAGAGAAGAAGCATCGGGGTGGGGGGTAATGGGTTTACTTTTCCTTATTGTATACTTGTTTTGTCTCTTTTGGTGTGTTGTTTCTTTTGTTTGTTGCAAAATGAAAATAAAAGTTTAAAAAAAAAAAAATGCCTATTCATGTCAGGGAGAAGGCGTAAATCCAGACATGGCCAATTTTGGTCTTGCACATGGATGACCTATATGAAATGGGGAATATACATGTTGATTTTGGTTCTGCCTGAGCCACACCAGCCATCTACTGCATCCATGTGTAAATCGAGCCTTTTCTAAAATGCTTATTTACATGTGGATGCAATTTATTTATTTAGGGTCTGATTCCATCCTGGACATAGACCCCTTCTGTACATCTGGTCTGAACAGGACGTATAGAGGGGATCGCGATTCTGATCCCACGGGGCACGTCTAGCCCCGCGGGATCAGAATCGCAAACAGTCTTGTTTGTGCAGACCAGGATTGCGATTTAGTCCAGCCTGAACATGCAAGACTGTCTCCAGCTAATTCAATCAAGGCTCTTCTATGGAGCCATGGCGCCATGGTGTCCTGTTGCCATGTCACTGCAGCTCTATTGAAGAGCCGCGATGCTGGCTGCCACAAAATAAAGCATATTCCCTGCAGCCCGACCCACGATCTGGCCCCCTACGGTCAGGGTCGGGCTGTGGGGAATGTCCTCCAGCCTCCCCCTGCCCCATGTGTGTCCTGGCATTTAAAAAATGACATGTCCAGGGAAGTTATTCCACCTTGCATGTGGAATAAATTCCACACACATGTCCCCGGCTCTGGATGTATGGGCCGACATTAGAATCCATCCTGTACGTCCAGGGCCAGCGACTGCCCAGACCCCGCCCTTTCCCTGCCCCCATCTACACAATCGATAGGGAAGTTAGACGCAGCCGGAGAAGGCATGCATAGCGGGGATGTCCATCCTGCTATTCGTGGCACAGAATCAGGCCCTTAGTATTTAGCTCATGCCTGTCCAGTAGTAGTTGAAGGTGAGTTATAATAGGTATTTCCTTGTCCTCAGACGTCTTACAATCTTAAGTTTTTACTTGAGGCAATGGAAGGTTAAGTGACTTGCTCAAGGTCAAAGGGATTTCATCCCTGGTCTCTTTCTTTATCAGGCTGCTGCTGTAGCCACTAGGCTACTCCATCACTCCTCCATGTGTAAGTGGTCATATTGGCATGTGTAAATTGTGAACAAGGCTTCTAAAATAACCCATTTATATGTTAATATTCTAGCATGAAATTTTAATACCACAGATATTCCACATATTAAATAGTTGCACTCTGGGCACTTTGAAAGAACAATGGGCCCGATATTTAGTTGCACTGGCTATGCATCTTTAAGGTGCATAGCTGTTGCCGCTGAACTTTTACACTGAATATTCAATCCAGGGCCATGTTTGGGCACCGAAATTAAATATCCAAGTCTTCCACCACGTGCCAAAACACTCCACAAGCCACAGAAGATAACTGGGCAGTGGCAATATTGAGCTGCTGCCCGGTTAGCTCCCACAGTAAATATAGGCAAGATTTTCCCATGCCTATCTTTTACCCATGGGTCGCTCAATATTGCCACTGCACGTTTAGCAATGGTGCTACCTTAGCTCCACTCCGGAATGCCTACAACATGCCCCGATTTTATGCAAATTGCCTCAGGGCATGTAGCCACCCAAAAATCTCCGAAAAAATCCCCAGTGAAACACTATTTTTACTCTTTTTGTCGGATTACACCGAGGGAGGATAAGAATGGAATCTTAACCCCACCAGGGCATGTAGCGGCAGAACCGCAGGATATTCATCGACGCAAACTATGTTAGTGCCAATGAACATAACAGTACAGCGGCATTTACACAGTTTACAGGGTTTTAAACCATGTGCATCCCATTGAATATCTGGCCTAATGATTACTGGAATATTAGCATATAAACTGAAAATACATAACAAGGAGTTTTCCTATGGTTGAAATGAAGCCCTTTTAAAAGAGGTGGCCCAATGAAGAGAGACTGGCCTGAACCCTTACTTTCATCTACCTTCTGACCAGGTTGATTGGCTATCATTTTTGTCACCTTCAAAGCATTTGTGAGTACCATCCTTCCATTCTTCTAGCAAGGTCACGATCAGGGCAGTGAGCTCCGCCCTTAGCATCTGATATCATCAAAAAAGCACGAAGGGCCCCTTTTAAAGAGGCAGGCCTTGTCCTTGATGTGCTCCTTTGTGGGAAACCTGCAGTAATTTTAGTGGGCTATTGAGGCATGTTTTATTATTTTTAATATGAAACTTGGAGTTACGTCATGTTTGTGATTTACTTGTCATTTTTTTTAGCTATTAGTTTGTGGGGAATATGGGAAGTGAGGTCTAAAGGAAGTCCAGGAAATAATCATCACATTTTTAAATAATCAAACTGAGGTAGATTGGGGTAGAAGGAACTATTTCCTTTTGAAATCAAGAGGGAGTTGTTGAGCTATTTTAAGAAAATTAAGAGAAGATACGTTTTTTTGATATTGAGGTTATTTTGATTAGGGGAGTTTATGGGGTATAGGGTGCTTTTTAAAAAAAGAAAAGTTTTTCATAGGAACAGGGTTTTACTTTATCCTCAGACAGCGGCATAAAGTCTGCACAATCAGCCCTTGCAGTGTTGGGGAGGACCGGGCAAGAAGGGGGGCCCACACGGCAGCACTTCAAAGTTACTTTTATCTGTCTGCCACGCTGCATCTGTTCCAGTATCGCAAGACTTCAGCCTGGGAAGAACACCTCCTGGCCTGGAATGGAGGCAGCACGGCAAACAGATTAAAGGAAGTTTGCCACACGAAGTCGCTGCCGCTGCTGGAGCAAGGGGATGAGGTTGACAGGGGAGAGTCACAGTGCTACTGCTGCTGCTGCATGGCGGGGTAAAAAAAGGAGGGCCCTCAGCAAACCTTTGCTTGGGGGACCCCACTTGAACTTTCGTTATTGTCCTCAGATAACATGTAATATTGACAATTGTTTGCACAGTCAATCTGTAATAAATTAGACATAATTAGAGTCTTGGTGGGTGATGCTCAGGTGGATTTAGCATGTATCACAGACTCTTGCTTGAAGTTTAATGAATCTTTACCCATCAGGTTATGGTGTATCCATTCTTCTAGTGGGTAAAAGAAAGGGTGGTGTGTTGGTTTTATATATAGATTGGTTAGATAATTTAAAAATTGATGAATAGATTTGGTAGATTAGATCTGGGAGATTTTAATTTTCATTTGGATGAGCAGACTGATCCTTGGAGTCATACATTTTACAAGTTGTGGGGGTAATTTTAGAATCTCTGTTCATGATTTGCACATCTAAAAATGGGCATTCAGACATGCAAATCACAAAGATGTTCCTGGAGCCATTTTAGAAAGCCAGATATATGTCTCCTCTTAAAATAAACCCAATACTAATCTCCACATTATACTACTAGTTACAATTACTAAAGGGATAACTAAACCCTACTAGAGTTAATTTTTGTTGGAACTATTGCCTTGAAGATTTGCAACGCAGTTTGAAGAAGGGCCAGGAGGATCTATGGCCTGAAACACAACGTTGGGTTACTATATGTTGCACTTTCATGGAAGGGCTACTAGCACTTGATGACACTGTTTGATTAGATTGTGAGCTGTATGGGGGAACATTGAAGCATATTTTGCTGATTTCATGAAGAATTTAAGTAACACCAACTCTCGGATTGAAGCATGATTTTCAAACAAGCTAAGTGTACGGTGCTGTGTTAGACTTGGTTCTTTACCAGTTTTCTAACTAAGGGGTTGTTGTATCACTTGGGGAATGTTGAGGGTTGCGTCCCTAAATAAAGAAAAAAAGAAACGAATAGCTACGAGAAGATGACATCTTCAAGGCAATAGTTCTGACAAAAATTTAGTAATTGTAATAGATATATGTCTCCAGCATGATCACGTCCATGTTACATGGAGGTGTGGTAGAGGCATGGCCTGGACCATCCTACGGAGATGCACCTTGTCATGTGATTTCAGAAAGGTCTGCATATATCTGGTCCTGGCTGCTGTCACATTCATGCCTAACCCTGCTCCTGACCACAAATAAGTTGCAGAAAAATGCTTATTTCAAGGCAGTAACATTTGCAGGAGAAGAGAGAGAAATGTGCACTCATTGCCACATTAAAGTTTGCCAGGTGAACAAAACCTGCCTGTTAATAAACAGTCCTTTCATTTTCACTGCCTCGCTACCGCACGTCTGTAGATCTAAAATGGCAAGCTGGGACATGCATGCATCACAGCATAAATGCCCCCATTCTGAAATACCTTGGCTGGCACATCTGTATCTTGAAAATTACCGTATTTTCCGGCATATAAGACGACTTTCTAACCCATGAAAATATGCTCAAAAGTCGGGGGTCGTCTTATACGCCGGTATACGGCGGTAAACAGCAACTTTCTGACCTGGACTGGGGAAGCTGACTGACGCTGCATCCCGGGCTCCTCCCCTCTCCCTGCCAGCCGATTGATTGGCTGCTGTGCTTCAGGGCCTCCGTCTCCAATGTGACTGCTATTGGTGCAGAGGCTGCCGGGTTTTCGGGCTGCCGTGCTCATGTGGTCGAGGTTCAGCATGGGGATCTTTATAGATGTGGTGGCTGCTTCAGGATTGTTTTTAATTTGTGGGTTGTTAGTTTTTCTTTTAGTGTACTGTTAACACGAGCGGTGACAGTTGGGGGATAGGGGAACGCTGGTGCCGGTTGTGCTGAGGATTGTGGCAAAGTGGTGTTTGCCCTGGGGGGTGGACTTCTCTGCCAGGGCAACGCAACCTGTCAGAGTGCTACTGCGGTCTTCTGGGTCTCTTGGACACGATCTGGAGTCTGTATTTCAGCGGGGCAGCCACCATTTTCTTTTGGCAGGATTCTGGAGCACCCGAGGTAAGGCCAAACCCTATATTTTAACAGGAAAAGTAGGGGGTCGTCTTATACGCCCAGTCGTCTTATACGCCGGAAAATACGGTATTTAATATTGTGAATTCATCTGTAAATAAGGTTGAGAAGACTAAGGTTCCCACAGCTACAGAGCTCGCTTGTTTTGTAATATCTTAGGAAAACTGTTGAAAATGATAAAGAAATGGTATTTCTACATTTGATAGTTTTTTTAAGCATCATCAAGTCAATGCTGACTCCTAGGTTTTCTTGGCAAGTTATGGCCAGAAGTAGATTGCCAGGCCTTTTTTTCCAAAGCAATGGAGGGTAAAGTGGCATGCCTAAGGTCACAAGGAGTACCAGAGGGGTTAGAGCCTCACTCTTTTGGGTATTAGACCGTTGTTCTAATCACATTCTCTACTCCTCCACTCTGTTTGATGTCATTGATCACTAAATTTTATTGGATAGGCTTAGGGAATTGGGCATTTCAGGTTTGGTGTGGAGTTGGTTTAGTTTATTCTTAAATGCTCATTCTTACTGTGTAAACTGCAAGGGATCTGTTTCTTATTATTGGAAAGCATTCTGTTGTGTCCCAAAGGGATTACTGCTTTCACCATTACTTTTCAAGTAAGTCCTCTGTGCATTGCCTATAAACAAGGAAAAAATATAAATAATTAGCTGCATGGAAGGCAGGGGCCCTTTAAAGGTCATTGCCACCAGTGTGAAAATACCATTTCTAGCCCAAGTTGGACTTACCCCTTCACTCAGCAGCAGTTTAAGCTCTGGTGTACTACATCTTGTAATTCTAGTGGGGTTGTCTATTTAATCATCTGCCCGTGCCCCAAAATATATGTGGGTTGCACTATCCGCTCAGTTTGTAAGCGTTTGAATGAACATTATAGTAGAATAGTCAATAAGGTATCTGTCCCAATAGTAAAACATTTTGTGGAATGCCGTCATCAAGCCTTGCAATTCCAGTGGCTAGTGAGTGATCAAGTCAAGATGGATTGGTATGGAGGGAATCAATTGGGTCATTTAAATTATTTGGAACAATGGTGGATTTACCATTTAGATTCATTGGAGACAGCAGGTTTAAACAATGAAATTGAGTGGGCGTCTCAGGCTCATGATACTTAAAATGTCTGTACAACAGTTTTGAGATGCTTAATTGACTGGATGATTATTAGTTGGTGTGTAAGTTGGAGGTCACATGGGTGTGTTTCCTCTATATTCTATCACCATTCTAGTTTTGGTTAACAGCTGAATGGACTGGATGGCTAAGATGGCTGGGTAGATGTTTGCATGTATTCCCCTGAAGCAAGATGTTTGGGTCTGAAACATGATGTCATGTCGGGTGATGCTTTGACTGCCTTGTAAGATATTGTATACTACAGATGAGACTTATGAAAGATATCGTTTGGAACTTTTAAAGTATTACAAGCTAGTGCCTTCAATCAAGTTCCCAAAACGGAGGTCTGCTAATCTCTCTGTTGAATTTGTTTGAATAGCTATATAGTCTTGTAAGTACAGGAAAAATGCTTTGAATGAGTTTTGGAGTGAGTTTGTTTGTCCTACTCCTCTGGTTTTTGAGATCTGCATTTAGAGGACATGATGATTGGCACTCTTATAAACAATTCAAATCAATTTGAACAGAAGAACCACATTCTCACTGCAGTAAAATTAGACGCACCTGTGATCAATTGTCAGTAGTCACATGACTTGAATCAATCAATCAATGATGGCTCTAATGCTCAAAATGGCCACATTCACTCCCATTTTCACAATAGTGAAGATAAGAGAGCTGTCTGAGATGCTGAAAAAAGCCATTATCACCAAATATCAAACTTTAAAAGGGTACAAGACCATCTTCAAAGGCCTTGAGATTCCTGTGTCTACATTTTGCAATGTTATTAAGAAGTTTTCTGCTCATGAAACTGTCAAGAACCTCCCAGGACATGGTGGGAAGAGGAAAATTGAATCCAAGAAGTTTTCAAAAGTTAGTGCAAACTGTTGGAAAAACACCATGTACAACATCCAAAGAGCTTAATGATGACCTGGAACAATCTAGAGTGGTGGTTTCAACTGGCACCATACACCATGCACTAAACAAAGAAGGACTTCATGGGCAAAAGCCAAGGAGGACCCTATTGTTCAAAGACAGACATAAAAAGGCACGCCTGATCTTTGCCCAAACCCACCTTGAGAAACCAGAATCCTTCAGGGAAAATGTTCTGTGGTTAGATGAAACCAAACTTGAGCTCTTTGGCAATACAGACTATTGATACATTTTCAGGCAAAGAAATGAAGCTTATAAGAAAAAAACACTCTTCCTACAGTAGGAAGGTAGAGGTTCCATAATGTTGTGGGGCTGTTTTGCTGCCTTGGGAACTGGAGGCCTGGAATGTATTAAAAGAATCATGAAGTCAGAAGACTACCAAGGTATTTTGGAGTGAAATGTGCCACCTAGTGTCAGAAAGCTAGGTCTGGGTCGAAGGTCGTGGTTTCCTCCAGCAGGACAATGGCCCAAAAGTACAAAAGGATAGTTACAAAAAGAAAAAATTGACTCTTTTAAACTGGTCAACAATCAGTCCTGATCTCAGTCCAATCAAGAACCTTTGGAAAGAGCTGAAATCTACCATTGGTAACAGCAATCTTGGAAACATTCATGAGCGAGCTTTAACAAATCGCAGAAGAGTGGAAGAAACTACCAGCAGACAGATGCTTGAAACTTACAGATGGCTAAAAAAAAACATTTGAAGGCTGTCATCACTGCCAAGGGATGTGCAGCCAAATATTAGTGAAGGGTGCCATTAATTATGTCCAGGTCATATAATGTTTTGTTTGGGTTTTTTTAGAAATTTCTACATTTAAGTTGCATGGACATCTTTTTTTGTTGTATACCTTTGAACAGACTATTAAAATATTATGATGACATACAGATGGGGTATTTCCAATTATTTCTCAAGATATTGTACACAACATACCGAAAATGCAAGGTTGCCAATAATATTGATCATAACTGTACTTGTTTTGTAAGGATAATGACACGGATGAGGCAGAAGAGATTAAATGTAGAAAAATGTCTATTCTATGGGTGGGGACTAAAGGTTCTACGATGACTGTTACGAGACCTTCAATTGATGGCAAAATATTATAGTTGAATTTGTTAGTTTGTAGTTTGTTATTGACTATTTTTGCTATGGATGGTCAAGTAGGGAAGATTACTCAATCCATATTTTTACATTTATGTATGATTAAACAGATACACTATTTTCTGTCATCTAAAACGTGGTGCCTTCCAGAAAAATGTATCCATCATTTACAATTATTATAAAATGTAGTTGCTAAGCATATTTTAAGGGGCCATAAGTAGGATAGAGCTACCCTTTATTTGTATGATTTACATTGGTTTCCTCTAAAAGCCAGGACTGAATATAAATTATGTCTTACAGTTAAGATCCTTAATGGTGAAAGTCCTGATTATTTAACGTCACTGATTCAGTTATGAACCTTTAATAGACATTCATGCAATTTACATTCTTTTTTTGTTGGCCTTTCCTCCATCGGTGGAGTACAGACTAGTAACAACTTGGTCCAAGGGTTTATGGGGCGCTGCACTTCAATGTCAGAATCATTATCATTTCATCTTCATATAGAAAGCTATTGCATATTATTTAGTAAATTACTTCAGACTTGCTTATTTTTGAAGTATTTTTATTAGAGTTAACATATTTGACTAGTTGATTAACAGTTAATTGTTTATATAACTTAGCTTGATCTGTTTGTTCTTAACTTTTGTAATGTGTTTTGAGCTTAAAAGTTTCAGCAGAATATAAATTATTATTATTATTATTATTATTATTATTATTATTTACATCTCTTATATACCGCACTATTTGCGATCATTATTGCGATTATTATTCATGAAATATCACATCTAGGGTAGGCAACAGGTGAAAATTGATCAATCAATGTCAAAAACGTACAGTCAACAGCAAAGAATACCGCAAAGCTTAGCCTTATCAGCACTATTGTTTAACATTTAGCTCCAATAGATTTGTGGCATATTCCAAGCACACAAGGTAAATTATCGAATCTATGCAGATGACATAAAGTTATTCATCCCATTTAATACATCAAAACCTAAACTCCAGCAAATCACAGATTGCTTCATTGAAGTGTCGCAATGGTTTAACTCATCCATCCTCAGGATAAACTTCAAAAAAACGGAAGTCCTTTTTGTTATTAAGGATAAGGACTTTATACCACCAGCTAAAATACAAGTCAAAGATGCATCCTTGGAGGTCAAGAAAGAGGTGAGATACCTAGGAGTAATTCTGGATCAAAACATGAACCTAACTATACATATCTTCTTAACAACACAGACAATCTACAATAAAATGAGGATGATTCAAAACCTAAGACCACTACTATCAGCTGATGACTTCTGAACCATGCTGCAAACAACAGTTTGCTCTCACTTCGACTATTGCAACAGCATCCTACATGGACTATCAAAGCAAGCCTTAAATCAACTGCAGATGACACAAAACACAGCTGCATGTACCATTCAGAAATTAGCTAAATCAGAACACATCACACCCATTTTAAACCAGTTGTGTAGAATTAAATACAAATTCCTAGTAGTTACTTTCAAGATCTTATTGATACACTACAATACAGCAAGCTGCCAAAGCACTTGTTACAACAGTCATCAATATTACATCACAAGGATGGCACATTTGATGACTTAGAACAATTAGAGCTTTTTGTTTTTCTCCCCTACTCCCATCCCCCTCCCACCTCCCACCAACTTGTAACGCCTACCTCTCTACCCCCTTTCCCCCTATCCACCAGTCTCAATCACGGGTAGGTACATCATATAGGTCCCAGTGTGTTGGAACACTTACACACCCCTGGAGATACAACCAGCAGCATTTATCTAATTAACTTCTACCCATTCACCGTGCCCCATGCTACCCCTTTCCCCGTCCCTCTCGCCCCCCCCCCCCGATGATCCACCACTATGTATAGCTACACTGCCTATGTAAATAAGGTAGTAACTTTTCAGTATTCAGTTTATTATTATTGCTTGAATATGTAATTTAACAACTTCTCTTTGTTTACTTTCCAAGTTAATTGTAAACTGTAATTTTAAGTTCTCTGTAAATTTTGAGTTCTCTGTAAACCGCCTTGATTATGCCAATAAAGCGGTATAAACAACTCACAAATAAAAAATACAAAATAGGATAAATGTGTCCAATTTTAGGTGAATATCTCTCAATTTTGGACAAGGCCATATTAGCATGTAAAATTTTGTGCTATGCATTAAAATATCTTTTAAAATTGCCACTTTTTTGCTTAATGGCAAATATTCACAGAGCTTGGAATATTATTGTAAAGTATGAAACTTGTAGAGCAGAGTCAAATATAATTTGAACCAGTGTCTACTATGGGGGTCATTTTAGAAACTGCAGCCATTACAAAATGATTCCAAAGACATCCCCGTGCTGGGTACATCTGTCCTGCACAGGGGCATGGAGGGAGGCATATCTGGGCGTTCTGGAGACCTTAGAAGCACATGCCCAATTTCAGAAACATCTGGCACGTCTCCATCCCCATACAAGTCTATACCTGCTCCAGGACACGAATAGGCACCTGAAAAGTACTCGAGTTCCCAGGAAAGCAATAGGAGATGGAACCCTATTATCCACAGTACAACCCTTAATAGTAAACGGAATTGATAGGATTTGGGGATACCTGCTGTGTGGTTATCGAGCTCCAAAATGTTTCTCCTACACGAATGGCAGCTGCGAAACGTCGCCGGTCTATGATACGGTTGTGGGGATGTCTATGTAGACACTCCTGACGACGTCCATATCGAGGTCATCAACGTTTTTTAAATCACCTCTGAACCTAAACATGCTGGATTTTTTGGGGAAGTTTTGGCCTGGGCGTCCCTGTTAGCACCTAGATGTCCTTTCTAAAATACCTATTTATGTGTGTAGGATTTTATTTTCAAAAGAACCTGCAAATGAGACTAGACATATAGTCATGATTCGATTTTCTAACACAATGACAAAATACTGTTATCAAGCCCTAGTTCTTTGCACTACTAAAATCTTGTCCTTATGACAAATGCAGTCTTTGCTGCAGAATAAAACGAAAAGATTCATTTCTGCTTCACCTGTTCCTTTTTTGCAGGTATATGTGAGATGATAATTGCATGGCACATCATTCCACTGGCCATCTTCATGCCAAATCATAACTACGCAGTCTTCACCAGCGGAAAAGAAACTGTCTGGTTGGTTTGGTCTCCAGTTCTCATATTGCTGTAAAACAGACACAGAGTCAGAGGAAGGTTTTTGCAATACAGAGTTGATAATTTTTTATGGCGCAACTATTAGAATGCAGGACAACACAGTTATGCACCATACTGTAAGTAGCTAAACTGCAGTCGCATAATAGCAAAAGACTGAGATCCTCTCCGCTTTACAAATGGGGGTACAGTGATAGTCATCCAAAATAAAATATGGTAACCTTTTGGAGTTCTCATTTATACCCAACAACTTTGTCAGTCTCTTTTTAACTACTTTTACAATTCTGATGTTCTCAACTTATTTTTTTTTTATTTGTTCCCGAGGAAAAGAAATGGGGAAAAAAGACAGGGCACATCACAAAATCAAGAATTTTGAACTTACGAATGTTGTTCCAACACTCTTAATCCTATACGACATCTTCTTCTGACTCACTTTCAGTAACTCTGGTAACCCGGAAGCCCTCCTCGCCTCCTTCCCCAGAATTAGCACCCCCCCAATCATGTTCCCCCCCCCCAACAAATTCACAAACAACTGTATTTTGGTACAAACATTTTGGTCGCAGCTTTATTTACAACCTGTAAACTGACCCAACAAGGGCCTGAATAACAATTGAACATAACCCAGCCCCGCACCCCTTTACCGGAGGATGCCCCCCCACCCGCCATCTTAGTAGCAAGGCGGAGCATCCTCCTCCCCCCCAAACCCCGCCGCCTGCCTCGCCATCCTAGTAGCAAAGGCCGGCTCCCACCCCCCCCCCCCCGCTACCGGGCCGAGACCCCCAACCGGGCTGTCTCGCCCCACCCCGAGGAGCACTTCGCCCCCACGGCTCGTAAACCACGCCAAGCCCGCGCCGCGCCTGCGAGCGCTGGCTCTGTACCCCCCACCACACCAGCTGCAACAACCATCAAAACCTCCTCCAAAAGGGGCGGGCGGGCGGGAACGCGACCGCTTCCCGAGGAGCCGCGGCCAGAAGGAGACAGCCACGCGGCTCCTCGCGGACACAGCACCGCCCCCCACCTACCCGGCGGGCCAATGAAATCGCTCCGCCGGTGTGACGGAGCGATTTCAAAAGCCGCGCACGGCCTTCTCGCTCTCGACCCCCCCCCCCACCACCTCCCCCAACCACGTGCTGGAGGCCGAGGCCGGGCCCGGGCCCAGGTTACTGACGGCCGCGGGACCCGGCCCGCGGCCTCGGGCATTAACTCTGGTAACCCGGAAGCCCTCCTCGCCTCCTTCCCCAGAATTAGCACCCCCCCAATCATGTTCCCCCCCCCCAACAAATTCACAAACAACTGTATTTTGGTACAAACATTTTGGTCGCAGCTTTATTTACAACCTGTAAACCGACCCAACAAGGGCCTGAATAACAATTGAACATAACCCAGCCCCGCACCCCTTTACCGGAGGATGCCCCCCCACCCGCCATCTTAGTAGCAAGGCGGAGCATCCTCCTCCCCCCCAAACCCCGCCGCCTGCCTCGCCATCCTAGTAGCAAAGGCCGGCTCCCACCCCCCCCCGCTACCGGGCCGAGACCCCCAACCGGGCTGTCTCACCCCACCCCGAGGAGCACTTCGCCCCCACTGCTCGTAAACCAGGTCAAGCCCGTGCCGCTCCTGCGAGCGCTGGCTCTGTACCCCGCCACCGGTGCGAGGTATGCACTATCCTCGCACCGCCCCCCCCATAAAGCTGCGACCAATCATTTCCAGTGCTTCCTGCCAATCATTAAGCAATAAGTCCTGTCCGACTGGGGACAAATGTACCCCGTCGGTACGGTATAGTCCAGCGCACTGGGGGTCCGCCCAAGGGTGCCGGACCTGCCATCCCCCGGCCTGCTGCAACCAACGGCCAATCTGCCTGTTGACCTTAGCCAGCCCTCTCGACCACCGTCGCTGCAGCAGGCAGGCCGGCCGAGGGATGATGTCTGACCAAACGATTGCCACGTCAGGCCACCGCTCCTGCAGCGCCCGCAGATCCCGTTGCACTGCGCGAATGAGTTGCCGGCACGTCCAACAGGAAAGATCATTCCCTCCAAGATGTATCAGGAGTCCCACTGGCCGCTGCCGCCGCTCCGCGTGCTCCCGAACCACTGGAAGTAGCTGCCACCAACGCATGCCCCGCTCGCCGAGCCACACCAACCGGAAATTGCAGGACACCAAGCCCAGGTGCAGACCCAGCGGACGAGTTGAGGCTCTGCGTTCCGCCCAGTAGACGAAGGAATGTCCAAGAAGCCACCATACGCCCGGCGGGCCCCGTGCAGCACTCCATGTTGGCACGCTCCGCAGTACACCTGGAAAAGAAACACAGCATTAGTACCCCCCCGCACCCACCCCCCGACACCACCGCAGCTCACAACTGTTCCGGGCGCACATAGCCCCTGTAGGCCCCAGATCTCCAGCGCCCGATTCGTTGAATCACCTCACCCCCAAGGCCAGCAGCTGCAGCGCTGGTTGCCGCACCTATCCGGAAGGAATGAGACGCATAACAGCGCTCATCCAAGCCCAGACGCCGCAAGGCCAGGCGGAAGACTGCCGTGAATTGAAACTGGGTGACAGCCGTCCCGTCCGCATGGCAAAAGAAACAACCGGCCCAATCCAGACGCTGACGCTGGTACGTCGCCAAGTTCTGTACTGGACAGGATCCCAGACCCGGGATGGCCCTCAAAAGCACCCACCGACCACGCCCCTGCGGGTCGGTTTTCGAGCGAGCCAGAAATATCCGTACACGCAGCTCCTGTAGGTCCACATGATGAACCAGCAACCCCCCGCGCCCACCCCGTCCGCCCGACTGAGGGACCAGCTCGCTAACTCGGAAGGCCCCAAAGAAAGCCGTGACAAACAACGCCCGGAAAAGGACTGCCTCAAACGGGGTAGCCGCAACCTCGGGCAGAACCACCAAATACGCAGCAGCAAGTCATGCGACACGGGACGGCGCCAATCCGGTACAGAGGGCTGCGCTCGCGCCCACCCGGCTAATAGCCGCTTCACCACATACGAGGTGCCCGGACTGCCCCAGCCCGCCGCCCTGCTGAAGAAGGAGAAACCGGCCAAAGCCGCCCGTGCCGCCGCCCGGGACCAACCACACTCCTTTGCCCACGCTATGAACGAACCCGCCAAGAGGTCCCCAACGCTGCCACCCCTCCAGCCCTTCCCCCAGAGAAACTCTCGAACCCGCACATACCCACGCTGATAAGCCTTCCACGTACCTGGAGCCAAGGAGGACCGCAACAATGAGATCATTCCGGCGTCCCAAGCCGCCAAAGGTGCTCCGGCACCACCGCCGCGGTCTCGTCTGCCCCCGGGGCCAACTCCCGAAACTGCTCCCACTGGAAACGAGACAAAGCGTCAGCAATAACATTCTGAGCAACCGGCACATGACGCGCCCGAGCCATGACATTGAGACGAAGACAGGCCAGCACAAACACCCGCATCAACGCTGCCACCCGCGGACACTTGGGCGAATGGCGATTAATGACTTGCACCACCGCAGCGTTGTCACACCAGAAAACTACCCGCTTGTCCCGTAACCTCTCCGGCCACACCCATAAGGCCACCACAATCAGGAACAACTCCAGGAATGTCACGTTACGCGTCAACCCACTCGCGGACCAAGATGCCGGCCACGACGCCGCACACCACGCGCCCTGGCAGTACAATCCCATACCCGAACCCCCTGCCGCATCCGAAAACAAGTCCAAATCCCGGTTGGACAGTTCCACGGACTGTACCACCGAGCAGCCATTATAATCCGCCAGAAACGCGTCCCACACACGCAAATCGGCTCGCATCCCCGCCGTCACTCGGATGCGATGGTGCCCACAACGCACCCCGGCCATCGCCAAAGACAATCTCCGCGCAAACGGCCTTCCCATTGCGATGACTCGACACGCAAAATTCAAGTGGCCGACCAACCTCTGAAGCTCTGTTAACGTCACCTTCGCAGCGGAGCCCACCTCCGCCACCAAGAGCTGCAGCCGCTCTACTTTATCCATAGGTAACCAGACCACGAACTCAACCGAGTCGATATCGATCCCCAAGAAGGAAATACGAGTCACCGGCCCCACCGTCTTACCCTCCGCCAAAGGGATGCCAAACTCCGCCGCCAGGCCCAGGAAAAGCCCCAGCAAGGATCCGCACACGGCGGACTGGGCCGGCCCGACGAACAAAAATTGTCGAGATAATGCACTATATCCGACGCCCAGACCTCCGCACCAACACCCAGTGCAAGAAAGAGCTGAAGGCCTCGAAGTAAGCGCACGAGATCGCGCAACCCATGGGCATGCACTTGTCGTAATAATAATGATCGTCAAAACGAAATCCCAGCATTTCAAAAGCCGCGCACGGCCTTCTCGCTCTCGACCCCCCCCCACACCTCCCCCAACCACGTGCTGGAGGCCGAGGCCGGGCCCGGGCCCAGGTTACTGACGGCCGCGGGACCCGACCCGCGGCCTCGGGCATTTCTTCCCTGAGGCATGAGTATTCTCTGATCCACAGAATGAAACCCAGTAATTTAATAGGCAAAAAGCAACAGGGTCAAGCTAGCAGAATTTCTGCCTGTCTATACTCACGTTCCTTGGCTTAAGCATGTACAAACATGCCTATGCTTACCTCAGCAAGAAGAGGAGGGGAAGACAACTGCTGTCTGCCCACAGGTACCCCATCTCCTGCAGGGAAGACCTCAAACATAGCAAAGATTGCAGCTGTCTGCCCCTGGGAAACCTGTCTCCCCCAGGTAGAAAAAGAGGGGAGAGTCACAATCATGGTAAAACCCACTTCTGTTTGTCCATGGGGAGCCCAACTCCCATGGGCAGAGGAAGAAAAAAGATAGCCCTGAGCCTACGTGCATCCAGAAAAAAGGTTAGACAAAGGGGGAGGATTTTGCAGAGAAGGCAGAAAATTTTTTAAGGGGCAGAAGCCTTATGAAAAAGAAAAAAAGGGGGGGTGGAGGGCAGGGGATGGGAGTGATAGGTTAAGTGAGAACGGGAAAAAGCCATGGAAGAGGAACAGAGAGTGGGGACACAGCAGGAGGAAGGTTGGAGGGGGAAGGGAATAGTGCAAGGGATTGGAACCTAAAGAGATGAATGCATAGTACCAAAAGGGCACAATGCGTATATGCTGAAAGGCACATCCCCCCCCCCCCGAACACACACACATAGGCACCCCACCCCATCCACACAACACACACACACAGGCAATCCACCCCAGTACTACACACACACACACACACACACACACAGAAGCACCCTACTCACATAAGCACCCACCATTGCATCCTGTCCACACAGATACACAGACACTCGCTATCTGAAGACAGACACAAATATATAAATAACAGTTGTAAAAATGCCTCTTAAGCCCCTGCTACCATTACAAGACACACATTATCATCTCCTTTCAAACCCTTCCATGCCCCCCCCCCCCCAGACATGTATGATCTGGCAAATGGAGGAAGGGGAAGTGTGCTCTTTTCAACTTCTTATAGGGATGGTGAGCTCTCTTTCAGGGTTAAGTTAGTAAACAAAAAAGTGAAATAACATTTAAGGCCATTTATTCAAATAAACATTATTTACCTATGTAAACTGACCATGAGAACATAAGATATGCAATACTGGGTCAGACCAAATGTCCATCGAGCTTGGTATCCTGTTTTCAACAGTGGTCAATCCAAGTAACAGATATATCTTAGGTTTCCCAAAGGCAGACAGATTTCATGCTGCTTATCGTTTCCTCTTTAATAATGGTTTATGAATTTTTCCTCCAGGAACTTGTCCAAACCTCTTTTAAACCCAGATACACTATCAGCTTTTACTATATCCTCTGGCAATGAATTCCAGAGTTAGATTATGCATTGAGTGAAAAAAATATTTTCTCCAATTAGTCTTGTGTGCTACATTGCAGCTTCATTGCACGTCTCTTAGTCTTTCTTAAACTTCCGTCCTTAGCAAGACTAAAACGTGCATACAGGCATTGAAACACCCATTTATTTAAGTTCTGTTGGAAAGAGAAAACCCAGGAGCTTCTGGGTCGCCAGGAGTCAGGACTGACTCGAAGGCACACATTGCATTTTGTTGGAAAGAGAAAGTCTGGGGATTTTTTGAGGTCAGGCGAGTAAAGTGCACACACAGAGTGACATTTTCAGATCACACAGATACTTTCTCACCTTTTTCTTTGCCCATGGAATAAAGGAGGTTGCAAAGTCTGTAGGTAGTTTTAGCACCTACTAACATTCCCAAGAAGCTGCATGAGAGCCTTCCGCTCGTACTGCTGTCAGTGGAGGCAGGTACTGTGATAAATAATTTGCATAGTTTTCACAGGAAAATCGATTGGCGGATCCATGGATATAAAACTACCCAAGACATTGCATCTGGGCGGGCTGTGTGCACGATTCCCAAAATTTCATGCAAAGTCTTTCTTTAGTTCTTTTGCAGTCACATGTTGAGCAGTTACATGTTATCACTATGGTGTCGATATTTAGTACTGCTCATCCATATAGTCACATTTAAAGGGGAATTTTAGAAAGAACGTGTTGAGAGAATAGTATTTTACAAGTGGTTCTGCCAAACATAGAGCCCCTTGTAAAATAGTTGCAGGACCGCATGGCTATGCCTCTCCACGTTTGGCAGGAGAAGCAATTTTAAGAAGCTGCAAGGGAGAAAAATAAACAAGGAAAACCCCTTCATATATGTGTGAGAGCATTCCTTTAAAACTGCTGCTCCTGTGATGCAGGCATACCTGACAGGCAACCCCCCCTTAGAGACATCAGCCGATCTGGCCAGTAACCCCCTTTCCCCACACACAAAGTATTAACCCAATAAGTCCATGAGAACCCTCCCCCCAAACCAACACTATCCAGCACCAAACACCCTCCCCAATCATCACCAACCAGATCTGCACCCTCCAAGCCCCCTGCCTGTACTGCAATACACCCTCTCCCTTCCAGAAACCTTCCCCCCCCCCCCAATCCCAGCAAAACCACCCACCTCCAACACTCTGATCTCCAAATCTGGGCTTACAGGGGGGGTCATTAGCAGTCAGTGGGAGCAGGAGCATTTTCCACTCAGTCCTATTCAGCACACGGTAGACTCTAAAATGGCCCCAATGACTCCTAACGGAAACTCATAGTAAGATAATAAATGTGGCAGATAAAGACTAGCATGGTGCATCTCATCTACCCAGTAAGGTGGCTAGAAATCTAGAACTGCACCTGCCACTCTGCACAGGTTACTCCCCCTCTATGCCTTTAAGGTTGTACCTGACGCTCCAGGCAGGTTACCCTTCTCTATTTATGTTTGCTTGATTCCACCCTCTTGTTATGTAGTGAGCCTCTATGTCTGTCCCATGCCTTTTTGAATTCCACCACCTCCTTCAGCAGGGCATTTCGGGGCATCCACCACCTTTTCCATCAAAAAGTTATTTCCTGATGCTGCTTTTAAGTTTACCTCCTTGCAGCTTTGTTTCATGTCCTCCAGTTCTAGAGCATCTCCATCTTTGAAAAAGGTTTGTTTAAGTATTAAAGGTCTGTACTGTGGAGGTAAGGAATTACTAGAAACTGCCTATGCATGCCTGCATGGAAATATAAGTCCTAAGTTGCTTCCTAAACATGCCAATGTCTGCTAAAAGTCACATCTCTACAGGAAGCGAATTCCAAAGTCTAGGAGCTTCAGCAGAAAACATTCTCTGTCTTAATTCACAAAAATATACCTCAGGAAAAGCACTATGCCCAATCGCATAGTGGCC
This sequence comes from Ichthyophis bannanicus, assembly GCA_033557465.1. Classification (NCBI taxonomy): domain Eukaryota; kingdom Metazoa; phylum Chordata; class Amphibia; order Gymnophiona; family Ichthyophiidae; genus Ichthyophis; species Ichthyophis bannanicus. Next base: position 362,663,195 of record CM066032.1, on the reverse strand, counting down.
GGAGAATGCAATGCAAGCAGGAGACGATAAACTATAGACAAACACTGGGACACAACATGATTAAGAGATCTTAAGACAATAAGCAAAATCTTAGAAATAAAGCATACTTTAGCAACAACTTACTCCAACAATAACACGTCTGGCTGCATTTTGTACTAGCTGTAACAAATTAATCATTCGTATAGGTAAATCCAAGAATAAGCTATTACAATAGTCAAGGGAGGATAAGACAAGCAGTACCACTGTGTGAAAAATTTCAGCAGACAAAAACGGTTTTAATTTACAAATAACATTCAATTTAAAGAAAGCCCCCTTAGAAAATCTGTGGATATGGGGTACCCAAGATAATTGACTATCAATAAACAAATCTCTCACTTGAGTGGAAATAAGAATAATCCATTCATTAATTTTTAACTGTCCCAAAGTCACTGGAGCTGAATCCCAGACCAAATATGATATTTATTTAGACAGTTTTGTATCCCACCTTATCCTTCAATCAGAGTGGTCCCAACACAATTGGGGGATACATTTAACATGAAGGGATATGAGACATGTACACTAACATGGGCAATGGAGGGTTAAGTGGCTTGCCCAAGACCACAGGGAGCACCTGTGGGACTAGAAACCCCACTCCTTCCTGCCCAAGGTTACTGTCCTCTAGTGGATTTGAACCCCTGATCTTGCAGCCTGAGGTAACTTGACCTAACCACTAGGCCACTCCTCCCTCCATGATATCTCTGTCTTACCAACCTTAACCCTTTTGTGGCCACATAATTGTTTTGTAACTGAAAATGTTTTTTCTGTTTTTTTTTATTAAGATTTGAGCTAAATGATGCAGAATATAAAGTTTTTTTGAAAAACCTTTATTTCTAAGAAACAATATTTACTGTTGCCATATGGCAACTATGGTCCTGAATGGCTGAAAATTAAAAACAGTCTTGGCATCAGTTTAATTTACTGCTGGGTGTGATAGTTTAAATAGCATTTTTTTTTTCAGATGTCAAGCACAGATACACATCACATTTCGCACACAGTGTGCGGATTTTTGGGAAATATAGAACCCGGTGAAAACTTTGGGGGAAAATTTGAAGGTTGCCATATGGCAACAACAGCCATGAAAGGGTTATGTAAGAGCCTGTTGTGTGTCATCCAGGCTCTAATAGTCTTTATGTACAGTGCCACCAAATCAAGGGTTGACTGAAAAGTAGAGTCAATCGGAACAAAAAAATTGAATATCATCCGCATAAATCCAAAAGGCAAGATTCAAGCCAGCAAAAACTTTACTAACAGAAGCGGTATAAATATTGAATAAGAAAGCTGACAGTGTGGATCCTTAAGGGACACCAGACTATAACAACTGCCAAGATGCTGATTTACCAGCAGACCGAATCTGACATCTTTGATTACATAAACATGATCTAAACCAATCATGCACCACTCCTGCAATCCCAATTTCAGACAATTTAGCTAGTAACAGTGAGTGGGCTATACTGTCAAAAGCTGTCAAGATATCTAATAACATCACAAAGAAAGACTTCCCCTTAGCAAAACCATGCAAAAAATCATCTATAGGAGCCAGAAACAAAATCTCTGTTCCATGACTCAAAATATTTTGTTTACTCACAAAATCCTGTAATTGATTCAAAACCTCAGTTAAAAAAAGCAATGAAGAGATCAGCCAATAGGATCACTAGTCTTCAACGATGAATGTTTCAACAAAGGAAAAACCAAAACTTCTTTGAGGCTAGCAGGAACGACACCACTAACTAATGTTTTATTCACTATTTCAGTAACCGAACCACCAACTTCTTAAAACCTCCAATTGGACAGTTACTTCCTGAATGTAATCCATAGAGACCAATGAAAAATCATCCTACGAAATTTTTACAGAAGCAGAGAGTTGACCAGGAGGCATACAAGGAAAATCTGTACAAATACAATCTTACTACAAAAAGACTCTAAGAAAACATGTGGATTGATAACTCAGATGAGTCATGAGCTAAATGTTTTACAACAGAAAAAAACTGTGTAGGTTGACTAAATCTGGTAAAAATTTGTTTATCATAATATGCCTTCTTAGCAGGCCATCTAGCTCAGAATAACATTAAAGGGACCATCACATTGACAACAGTCCCCCTCCCTCGCAGCAAAGACTCCCCCCAAAGATACTCGCACTCATCCAAAGACATATTGGATGAGTGCGAGATAACAGGGCATTATAACTTGGAGATAACTATTTACAGGGAACATGGGCAAGCCACTTAACCCTCCATAGCCCATGTTCCCTGTAAATAGTTATCTCCAAGTCATAATGCCCTGTTCAATGTAATTTCAGTTTGTTCGATGTAAACCGCACTGATGCAGAATAGCACAGTATATAAGAGAATGTAAATAAAATAAATAAATAAATAAATATTCTTTCCACTCTCATCCCCAGAGGGTGACCCCCATGGAAGACTCCTACCCCTCTCAAAGGCTCCCCTACACCTATCTTAAGGGTTCCTTGGTGGACTAGGGTGTCAATGCAATACTGCCAGGGGCAGGAATGTCCAGGTATTGCTTCTGCCCCAACACTCCTAGATCACAAAGGAAATAATTTACGTGTCGGGAAATCCACACATGTAGCAGCTGCTTTTTAGACTTGGGAATGCTTCTAAAATACCCTCTTTAAGCAATTTAGGAGTTAATTTGCTAACCGTGAATCTGCAGACATGCCTGCCAAAATCTAACTGCATATTCAGCCACACATTTAGGGGGTCAGTCTAATCCTGTTAATATATGTTATTTGCCATAGGTCCTATTGCACAGAATGGGTCTTCTGTATACTGTATAATGCACATTAACTGCATTAGCTCACATTGGTGGGTAGTTACTAAAGTGCATTACAGCAATAATGCACATTTTTTGGCCCTTAACGCAAATTAAATGGCAATAATGTGTGTTATTTTACCAGAATGCACAAATTGGTCCATATAGCTCTCTGTAAATATTGTGTAAATATTGTTGTAAATAGTTTCCCCAGTTCTCTCCCTCAAGATTGTCTCCCTGTTCTATGTAAGCACATTGTGATGTTAACGCATTGTTGCATTGTTCAGTTATAATGTAAACTGCGCTGATTTTAATAGCGCGGTATATAAGAAATGAAAATAAATAAATAAAATAAAATAACAAATACTGAGTACTAATGAGATGCAAATGCATGCAAAATACTTCATTATTATTCTAATGAATAATGCAGCTTACAGTAATGTACTGCAAACTGTGTTATTCGGTGAAAAATAATGCATTATTTTTCTACCTGCAGCATTGCGCTGCTAACACACGGCCTGATGCTTCAGGCCACAATCTTAAAGGGGGCATAGTATAAATTGTAGTTGGTGGTCCATCTGCTTTAAATAAAAACAGGGGGCTTGATCCCTCCTCCCCCTTCTCATCCTCTTTTTCTTTTTTGAACTCTTGCCTGTAACATCCCCACATTCCCGACTCTTGATCCCTTTTCTTTTTCATGCACATTTTGCTGTAGCGATAGCGCCTCTTGTCTCTCTGAGTGTCCATCCATCCATCCATCCGCATTGGTTTGATTGTGCACGTGCAAGCGCGCCTATGTGTGAAGCAGAGCGGCAACCAGGAAGCAGCAGCATAGTCACGGGGAGGTCAGGCTCCGCCACCCAATTAGGTTCAGCTGAATATTCTCCTAAAGATAACTAACCGGCTACAATTAGGAACTTATCTGACCTGCTCAGCAAGTTTTTGAACACGGACCTCTAAAGGTTTTTTCCCATTCTGTAGTATGGGCAAAGGGTTTGGGGGAGGGATAGTCCATGGCATTTACATGGTTTGCAGACCTAAAACACATGTAAACGTAGCAGAACTGGATATTCAGTGGCACTAACACTGTGCCGCTGAATATCTGCCGCAACCTGCTCTGATGCGTAACTGGTTAGCATCGGGGCGTGTCAGGGGCATTCGGGGGCCCCCATTGCTAACCAGGCAGCGGCAATATTGAACCACTGCCCAGTTAGCGGCAGATGCTGGCCTTACTTTAGCTGTGGAAGCTAACTGGGCAGCAGCAGCCACTGCCAAGTTAGCTTCTTGGTTCTGCAGCCAACCTAGATATTCAATGGCGGCAGCCGGATATGGTCCCGTAATTGAATATCCAGGATTAAACTTCAGTGCTGATGGCTAGCCACTTTACAAATGCTAGCTGCCACTGCTGAATACCCCCCTCCCCCCTTAATTATTAGGGCACTACATTTGAAAAGTCTGTCCTGGCCATGATCTAATTTGTCCCTTTTTATTGTAGCTGACTACATTTGGGCATGCAGTGATCAATGGTTGTTAATTTTCCCCATCATACAAAATTTACAAGTGCGTCTGAAATCTCTGCCATAGTTATAAATAGAATATGCAGAGCTGTGACAGCACTCAAGCCTGAACTTAATGCCAGTTGGAAATGGGAATAAACTATATGAAGGGCTGAGGATTTCTAGTATTGAAGACAAGGTATTTGGGTGAATGGGTGTTTGTAGCTGTTGGGTCTATTCTGTACTGAGAATAGTGGGGATGGATGTCCTGTTGAGACGTCTATCCTTGCTATTTGCCCCCCTTCTGTCCCCGGCAAAAGCTTCCCCTATAAATAAGGAGTTTGTACAGGGTGGCTTAGATGGGAGAGGGAGGGAGGGGCCGTTGTGGAGGCGGAGTGAGGGCGAGCAATGGGCGGTCCACAACCCCAGATGTACAGGGCCGATTCTGAAGTCGGCCCTGTACGTCCAGGGCCTTGGATCTAGACGGGGGACTTATTCTACTTCAGAGGTGGAATAAGTCCCCCCGGATGTCGGGGGATGGCAGGCCTAGTCAGCAGCCAAGAGGTGAGGGTGGAGGGGGTTCCCCAAAGCCTGACCCTGGCCATGGAAGGCCAGATCGGGGGTCGGGTTGTGGGGAAAGAAGATTGTGGTTGGGGATCGCGGCTCCCGAATGGAGCCACAGTGCTATGGCAATGGGAAGCTATGGCTCTGCGGCTCCATACAGGAGCCTGACTGAGTTAGCCGGGCAAGGGTCTATACATGCAGGCCTCTCAGAATCGGGTCCCGGCCTGCACATACAGACCCTAAACCCGAATCTGATCCTGCGGGGCACGTCTAGCCCCCGTGGGATCAGAATCAGGTCTGTTTCTCTGTGTCCTGATTACGATTGGACACACAGGGGCCTGGACACACACATTAGAATGTGCCTCTATGTCTATAGGAAGAGTGAAGGGTATTGCAGGTATGTCTGTAACGGATCTTTCTCTGTCGTGCTCCAGATATCTTTTTTTTTTTTAGATTATAACAAATATTTTTCGTACCAAATATTAGATGAATATTTCCATTTACAATATCCCCCAGATGCTACAAACATTTGAGTGAATCAAACTGTTGGTGAATGAAAGATATATTGTTAATTAAATGGTTCCAATATGTCTTAAAGCTGGTTTTTCATCCATGTAATTCACTTGTGAAATTTTAGTTTGGCTCTGCAACCAATGCCACAAAATAATTGCTTCTACATAGACTTTCTCATGTTGTTATCCAGAGAAACTGATAAGAGTCAGCGGAGGAGGAGAACTACAGAGCTGTTACCTCCAGACATTAATCATTGCCCAGAAAAGCAATTTACAAGGCTAACATGAAATTACATATTCGGTGGAACTTTAATTGCTTATCTATTGTTTTAATATTGATCTTAAATGATTTTGGCATGAGTGTTTTCTAGCAGTTCAAGATGATCCAATCCTGACTTTGTGGGGCTTTTTTTCCCATAATGTTGGATATCTCCAGTCACGGCATGCTGTTACCTCTTATTTGTGATTATCATTGTAAACATTTTTTTTGGCTTACGCTTTGTTCAGTATTTCCTGCCAGAACTACTTAGTCCAGAAAGTTCCAGACTTTTAAATTGCTTTCTTTAGGATCCATTCAGCTCATTTGCAGTGTTTCATACCTTATTTAGCTGTGCTTCACTGTACCAAACAAAAACTCTCAAAGAGGAAGAGGTATGAACCATTTCATAAACTCTTACCTCAAATTTTTAAAAATCTTTTGCTAAGATTTGTGCCATGGGTGGACTGTGATCTGAAAAAGTACCATAGCTTCAAGTGGCCATTGCTGAGTACTGAGTCACATTGAATCTACGTAATTATAATATTGTTTTTTAATATTCTTATCTTCCTTTTTATAAATACCAATCTTTTAGTGCGGCATACTTTTATACTGTAGAAGTTGATTATAATGCAACTGGAACCGATGGCTGAAGAACACAATAATAGGTCTCATTCATTTATTTATTTCTCTTTCACTTATTTACCATAATTTTATTGAAACCGATTGGGGAAGATTATGTACTTGTTTATTATCCTTTCACCTATTACATATTCTCGTCCATCAAATTGGATACAGGCACTAATCGTTTTTACAATCTCCGCTGTCTGCACAGTACTATTAAGTTTCCATGATGGATGCCCCGTCTTTTAAAAGTTTTTTTAAGTTATGTCCCTAATAGTGTAGGTATTTTAATTTTTATCAAAACTGAACACTATAAATCGCAGAATGACATCTTGAGTTTATTTTGCGAGAACCTTTTGAACTGAAAGCTATTGGTGGTCTCTCCGCTGCAGGAAGGGTTTTCAATTTCAGAATAAAACCCACTATTTTAGTTGTCCATTATGGATCGTTTCACAGTTTATTTTTCAGCAACGGTGGTGATGTTTATATGTTCCCATGGCAACCACCCTCTGTTTCTTGCCAAAGCAGGGTTAAAAAAATGCTGAAGCTGCGACTGCTCATCTCTGGTCAATCCTGCGGAACCTTTGACTTTGCCCTGTGTTTATAAGGTACGTCTTTTTTCTAGAGGCACTACCTTTAATTCGATGGAGATAATACGGTGTAGTGTATGCATTATTAGGTTTCACAATTAAGTTAAAAGAGTTATTCTTTACACTAAATCTGTCTTGCAGCCCCAAGTTATTAAAAATATTTGCCATATTCCCACACTGTTAAAAGGAAATTCTTGGAATTAGAGACTTTTTCTTGGACCACTAGTTGCTTGTACAACTTTAGTAATTGAGAATCTTTGATTATGTCTTCTTCTAGATACAGTGGGAATTGAACCTCACAAATCACATAACAACAGACTAGTGTGACTCTATCAGTGTTTCCAACAAGCCACATGTTTTCCCTTCCTCTCTTTTCTTTCTTTCTGATTTACTTATTTATTTGATTTAACCAGTTTTCTATATTGCCTTATCCAAGCGCTTTACATTATGGAATCACTACAAACAGGCACTGGATACATTTCCTTGTCCCCAAAGGGCTCACAATCTACGTGTACCTGAGGCAATGGAGAGTTAAGTGGCTTGCCCAAGGCCACAAGGAGTAACTATACGACTAGAAACCCCATTTCCCAGGTGGGACTTCAGCCCCTGGCCCTCCAGCCTGAGATACTGAGTCCTAACCATTAGGCCACGCCTCCCTTTATCTTTTGTATCACCTGGCTTATTTAAACACACTATGATTATACAACTATTTAGAGTTTACTGACTCGTATTTTATTTTAGTGTTTTGTTTTATGGTTTTCCATGCATTTTATTCCTTCTCTCTATTCATTCATGAAATATAACATTTAGTGATACAAATTTTCTATCATTATAACAACCATGCCCTCCATTATGGCAGTTTGGGCACTACACTATAGGGTGGCATTCCATGTATGTTTTATGTTGAATATTGTTTTATTATTATTTTAATTATTTATTCCTTTTTAATTGTTTATTTGAACTTTATTAATTTTATATTGTTATTTATTGTCTTTTATTTATTTAATCTCTGTATAGGCCAAACCCCCGATGAAGGCAGTGTCAGGTTGTCGGTTATAGATTCCCCCTGTGACAATAATAAAAAATACTCTGTTTTACATTTTGCTCCAGACTGGTTGGTGTAGCGTAGCTTCAAATGGCTTAGCAGTGAAAGTCATATTGAATCTACATAATTATAAATTTATTGTTAAGAAAAGGTTCCTTAACATTTCCTGACAAAGCAACTTTATTTTTAGCAATTGCGTCCATCTGAGCACATTATCCCAATGTTTAAAATTATTCAAACCATATTTCCCCAGATAAAAATAATAAATATTTCATCTTCAATTACTGGCATGGTTTCCTACTGTGCTGCTTTCTTTTTCTTTAGATCATTTCCCAAAAAGATCAACTGCCAACCTTGTGATGGGATCCAAGTCTTACTGGCACGATCCAAGCTGTACTGAGACTTGGGTTTGGCTTTGTGTAATTCATTATTGCCTTCCTAGACTAGTGAAATCATTGCTAACTCATCATTATCCAGTGCAAAATAATTTAAATATGTAACATGTGGGGACGTGAAGTCAGGCCAGCTTCTGAAGGTATTTCTTTGTGCCGCTCAACTAATCTTCCGCCAGCCTCGCCATGCCCACATTACTCCCCTTTTCAAGTCGCTTCACTGGCTCCCTATCCAATTCCACATCCAATTCAAACTTCTCCTCCTGACCTATAAATGCATTCACTCTACAGCCCCTCAATACCTTTCATCTCTCATCTCTCTCTACATCCCCTCTCGGGAACTTCGCTCTTCTAACAAATTACTTCTATCTAGGCCCCCCACTCGCACCGCTAACTCCCGACTTCACTCCTTTCACCTTGCTGCACCATACGCCTGGAACAACCTACCTGTGTCTATACGCTAGGCACCCTCCCTGGCCCTCTTCAAGTTCAGGTTGAAAACCCACCTCTTCACTGTCGCTTTCAGATCCTGACTTCTATCCTTTATCTTGACCTGAATTCCGTCCTTTGTCATGACTAAAAACTGTAACTGCTATATTTGGTTTTGCCTGAATTGTAAATGCCATACTTTGTTTTGCCCCGAAGTGACTATTGCTCTGTGTTGCCATAATTGCTTTCCCCCGACTTGACTACTGCTCTGTGTTGTCTCGATTAGATTGTATGCTCTGACGAGCAGGGACTGTCTCTTTGCATGTAATTCTGTACAGCGCTGCGTGTGTGGCGCTATATAAATGCTAAATAGTAGTAGTAGTAGTAGTAACTCATCATTATCCAGTGCAAAATCATTTAAATATGTGACATGTGGGGCTGTGGGGACGTGAAGTCAGGCCAGCTTCTGAAGGTATTTCTTTGTGAAAGGAGTGGTGGATGCCTGGAGTTCTCTTCCGAGGAAGTTAAATAAAAACAAAAAAGGAAAATAAGGTGATACATTTTTATTGGACTAACTAAATACATTTTTGAATTAGTTTTCAAATGGTTAAAGCCTTCTTCAGGTCAGGACATAAGAGCAATGGATGACAATACTGTGATATATGAGTGAATCACAAATGCATTCCACTGACAGTCTCAGGGGAAGAGGGTGAGGGGGGGGGGAGTAGGAGAGATGGATGGGTGATCAGAAGGTGACCAGGATGTAGATATTTATAGCTTATAATGCGATAGAAAGCTCATACCTTTATTAAGCCCTATCTAGTCTGATAGGATGCTGTACTCTGATCCTGAGAAGTGCTTTCTGTGTTCGAGGGGGGTGATGGAGGCAGGGCAATACTGGAGTTTGGGGTGAAGTGGGGTGGATTAGATGGATCCCTCATTCTTGAAGGGTAGGGGGGAGGTGATCAAGAATAGAGCACCTCTACTGAAAACAGCTGTGAAACCCTATGGAAAGTAAACTGCACTGTGCGGCAGGTATAGCCCCCTCAAAAACATGTCACGTGGCACAGCTGAGGTAGTTGTGCCTATGGATGCGCTCCCTCGCTATATGGTGGGGGGCTCTGGACTGATTACGGAAAGAATGCTAGTCTTGTTGGTCCCACAGTGGGCTGGGAACTTTAAGTGCAATATGCTTAGAGATTGTTGAAAAGCAAAAGCATGGAGAAAGTAACCTGTACTGCACTGTGGGTCCAAGCCCCCTCTCCCCTCATCCAAAAATACCCACTACCAACAACAACAACAAAGGGGAAAGTAACCTGCACTACACTACAGGTTCTGCCCTAGCAACACAACTGGGCAGACTTGATGGACAATGTCAGTCTTCATTTACCTCCATCCACCAGGTTACTGGATGAAGGTAAATAAAGGTTACTGGATGTCCTTACTAGATGTATGTCCAAAAAACACCACTTCCCTTAGCACACTCTCACCCCTCGCCTGGCTTGTCTTGCATACTCCACTCAGCTTTTGGGCCTCTTCTGCATTGGTGACTCCTAAGTGACACAAGGGTGCATATTCAATTCCGCCGCAATGGTACTGAGCAATAGTACCTGTGGCATGAAAATATTAATAAACACTGATTTTTATCCTCTCAAAGACTTCCTAATTAGCTGGTAAGTGAACACCTAAATTTACAATTTATAAACGCCTAAGAATAGACGCCCTAATTATGCCAAACTAGGTTAATGTAGCTTCCGCTATCTGATCTTTTATGTAGCTTTCGGTTAATTTGGTTTTGAATGATGAGAACCAGGTCTCTGAAAAATCTAAATGTGTTTAAAGATTTTAAGCCCTGAAACGTTCTTTACCCATTTCAAATGTCCAAGGGAGATCCTTGTGACAAAAACACATCATTGTCTAGTAGTAGAGCACAGCTACAGTAGTTTAGAATGGTATCCAAAGCGTTCCACAATTAGTCCATATGCATTCACATGGAATGCTGAAATTCCATAAGAATAATATTGCAGCGTTGAGAACTTACTGTCACACCGCCATGTCTGCCTATCAGAGACTATGTGCATTTTAAGACTTATTACTCTGATTATTACGTATGCTTTATGACTTGGAACCTCCCTAACATTTCTAGGATCCTATTCTCATACTTGCTTGCTATTGGCCAAGGAGCACAGGGCCGTACCGATCGTGAAATGCCCCCTGTGTGACTTGCACATTGGGCATGTGTGTCCCCCCCCCCCACGCACCTCCATCTAGCTACTTTATGGGGGTGGGAGAAAATAGGCGCGCACCCGATGTGCAAGTCGCCGGCACGCTAAGCAGGTCTGGTCCCTCCCTTTTCCTTGCAAGATTTAGGGAAGTTATTCCTCTCAGTGTGATACTGTAGCTTAGATTATACAGTGCTTTCTACTGCACAGCAAATAGCTGATTCATCTATTTACAGAGTCCACATATATTCCTGTGCATCTTGACTGTATTTTGCCAGAATATGATCCAAATGGCTATTGTAGCTCTTTATGGAAAAATAGAAGAAGTATATGAGCCACACAGAAACATTGAGTAAATGGTTTAAGGCTTCAAAGAAAGTTGTGGAAAACAGCTGTTTGAGGAGGCTAGTAAATGTAAAGGAATTACTCCTCAAATCTGGAATAATAGCTATGTGAGATGTCAGATAATAAAGAATAAGTGATAGTGAGTGTAAAATAAAACATTTCAGGCCTGTATTGACCCAAGTTGCAGAATGTATTAACTGCCTCCCTTTTCTATGCACTAGGGTGATAATCTCTTGTCAAACATGCAGTCACTAGTATGGCAAGGAATCCCTATGGAAATACTGGAGAAACAGCACTAAGCACACTCAGGCCATAATGTCATTATGAGCAAATGACAAGAGACCAAAAATGCCAGCCCAGACTTCTAGTGCACACCACTTCAACGGCACACTCTATTTGTCTTAGCTGCATAGGAGTCAACAGTGGAAAAAAAACAGAACATACAAAAACGGAAAACACATTTGGGTCTCTATGACAACTCTTCCACCCGACACACTCCCAAGTCAAAACTGGAGATCCAGGCCTTGCATCCCCACTCACTTAGCAGTTTGTTTTGCGGCACTACCACTGGGGTTGACCCTTCTCCTACAAGAGGTACAGAGCAATCATCCCAGGGCTGTTTAGAGTTGATACTAGTTTTCATCTACTTCAGGTATGAGTAAGTTATGCACCAACCCAGAGATGTGAGCTGTTTCCTCATGGGCATCCGAGAGAACAAATTTGGATAACAGTGATCAGGAAACGGCTTTAGTTAATGCTATTCAGAAAGCCCTGAAAACATTTAAGAGGAGAATAACGTCCAAAAAGATGTCAAAAAGGAGGGCATGGGGAATAAATAAGGGAAAGTCAGTGGATATAGATGCTGACTTACAGCCACACTTATCCGGGAACTTAGTGACTGATCACACTGATTAAGTGCTTCACGGAATTACCTCTTCAGCGAAAGGGGTGGCAAAGAAGATGAAAAAGAAAATTTGGAAAAGGCAGGTCATTGATATTTTCTCTGTGTTGATTAAGATCAGGATGAGAATGGGAGCAAAGGAAAAGACAAGAGTTTTAACAGTGAAGATCACGGCAAAAAACAAAAATATTTCAATCTATTAGTAATATGATTTCTGCTTTCCACATTTTTATGTGTGTAGGAGTGGAAAAAGGACCAGAGAAGTGTTCTTATTTAATCAGATATTTAGATAACAAAATTTGGGTGCATAAGTGTTAGAGGGTTGGCATGACTTAATTAGGACATTAAGTTCAGGAAAAGTATGGCAAAAGATCAATCTATTACAGGGAGATACATGGTAATAGACCTTTGGTTGGATGAGATAATGATGTAGACAGACTTTACAATCCCTTTCTGACCAATGTTACAAAAGGTACAGGACAATGGACTGGTAAGAGATGCTGTAAATAATACGATGAGGCCAATGCACTTGGAACTCTTGAAAGTTTAAGCACATTGCTGCAGTAGGTGGGGAAATGCATCCAGCCACTCAATGTAGGTTTCAAACAAACAGACAGCAGAGTGAACAGCAATTTGGCGTGTTGAAGGAACCAGCATCTACCCCCATCAACCTTGATGGTATGATGCCTTGGTTGACAATACCCATTAGTGCTGCAAGCAAGAGACTAACATAAAGGGTTTTTCACAAGGTTCTGGAAGTTAGAGCTGCAAGGGGAGTGCATAGTTCTTTCTTAATCCAAATGAACTTCCTCCTAGCTAAAGAAAAAACTGAAAAGAAATCTCCTTGGGTAGGGCAGCCAGATTATTTTCTACCATTCCTTTGCCTAACATGATTCACTTGCCCCTCACAATAATTCCTAAAAAAAAAGGCAGGCAAATTTCATCTCCTACATAATTTTTCTTGCCCAGAAGATAATTCTGTTAATGCCTTCATTGACCCTCAGCTTTATATGGTACAATATGCTTCTCCTGATTGGGCCAGAATCGATCTCACAGTGTAGTTTTCAAGCTATGCTGGCAAAGGCTGATCTAGAATCAGCCTTTCAATTGCTACCAGTTCATCCAGATTCACTCCATTTGCTTGGTTTCTCTTTTAAAGGTGACTTTTATTTTGGCAGATGCATCCTGATAGGGTGTTCTATATCTTGTACATATTTTGAGCAATTTAGTCCATTCATTCATTGAGTTACTGAGCAGTTCAGGTACTGTCAGCTGATTTCCTCTGTATAAGCAAAGGAATGGCAGTCGATTCTGGATATCATGGGAATTTGGAATTCCTTTGGCAAATGATTCCAAGTCCTTCTGCATTAACCATTTTGCGAACTCAGTAAGATGTGATAAGCAAGATGTCTAGGTTTCTGCAAGAAAAGCTAATTGTTCATAGATGCAAAAAGTAAGATGAGATAATTAAGAAAGGCAACCCTCAAACAGTTCCAGTCATTGATGGGTCTGCTCTGCTTTACCTCATGGGCAGGATATTTTCCAGGTGCTTAGCATGGTTACTTCAGGAGTTAGAAAACAAAACATCACATCAGGGTGATACAAGTCATAAAAGTGGACTTGAAGGTTTGGGAGCCATTTTTACAGTCATTTACTAACATTTTGGCAAGACAATCCTTTCTAGTGACGAAATAGAGCTATTTACAGATGCATCAGGAGGTAAAGGTTTTGGCATTTACTTCAAAGTCTCCTGCTGTTCTGAGGTGTGACCTGACATTTGGCAAGAATGTGGCATAACTAGAGCTAAAACATTTTTAGGGTTTTTTCTGATTAGGCTGCGCTGCATATCCGTGGAGCGAATCTATGCAACAGGCATATTGAGGTTGATTCTATAATGCGAGCAAGAAATGTTACACGCTAGAAATGCACCTAAGTTCCTATTCTAGAGAACCTCTGGATGTGAATGGGCACTTAGACGCACGGTTTAGACAGTCGCTATTCTGTAAGTACGCACGTATGTCCCAACACATGCACTTTCAGTTTGGGTGGGCACAGGGGCATAGCCTAAATTTGTACACGTATATTATAAAATATTATAACTGTGATTTTCTATACAATATGGGCACAGGCATTTTCACCTGCTCTAGAACAGATGTACCTGTCACACTTTATAGAATAGGTGCCAAGTACATGTGTGGTAGCGCACATTAAACTAGGTGACCCTTATAGAATTACCCTCATTGTTTTTGGATTAGACCATACGCTTGCTATTGAGGCCATGAATAGATTTATGAAAACATAGGGGGTCCTTTTACTAAAGGGCGCTAAGGTGTTGTACCTAATGCGACAATAGCATCCCGTCAGGATGTCATGTACATAGTCCTTAAGTTCTTATGCAATAGTTGTTACCCCCTAGCAGTTAGACCATTGTCAATAGTTAATAGTCCGTTTACTGTATTAACGCCTTTACCCAATGTATAAAGTTTGATTATGTTTCATGTAAGAAGAACAGCTTTTTGTTCACTGATTCTTAATATTGTTCTATGTAAACCGCACCTGATCTTTCGGAACGTGCGGTATATAAGTGTTTGTTAAATAAATAAATAAATAAAATAAAATAAAATATCATCTAAACCATGGCACGTGAAGTGCAACTCTGCTGTGTTAACTGTCGGGGTGTTGAAATCATTTCCCCAGCAATTAACATGGAGTCCTGTCACACTAGCAGATGTGCACTTAAATCAACCTATTGAGGTAGCGTTAGGTGATCCCGCGCTAGTGAAGTTAGCGCACAGTGTGAGCCCAGCACTAAGTGCATGGAGCACAGCATGCCAACTCTCCACCTCTACCCCACCCACTCACTACCCTGTTAGGCAGTTAGCACGGGAATCGTCCTGCGCTTTCATGGCTTTGCACGAGCTGAGAATGCGTGTCCCAACGAGCATTCAGTGCGTGCCACAACACATGTTGTCAGCTAATGCCCTTAAAGACCCCCATAGGGAGTTATTTCCTTGTTGAGGGAGATTGTTTTGATATACCTGCAGTTTGATATTACATTTAAGCTTGTACACATACTAAGAACACAAAATAACTTAGCTGATGCTCTATCTTGTTTTAAAAAAATACCATTTTCGGATCCATGCTCATTGAGCAGACAACAGAACTTCCATTCCTCAGGCAGTATGGAGCTTTGACACCCCTCCCCCCCCCATCCCCCAAAGTTTGGGTATCGATTATGGATTCATTCTCAGAGAATACAACAAAAGAAATATGTGAAAGTTCATAAAAAAGGATTTTGTAGTTGGTAGTGTCCAGTGAGTGGACAGGATGCTGACTGCCCAGGTTGTGGACTCTAACAGCCATTTTAACATCCTCTAATATAATCATTTATGAAAAAGCTACTTTATTTGTCTCACTGGCCTTTGAGCAAGCTCTTACTATACAGTATCAATGTGCCTATATTATTGTAACCTCCAAACTCTGGGGTATGTTTACAAAGCATTGGTAGCAGCTTCTGTATGATATCGGAGTCGCGACCCCACTCCGATATCACATGGAAGCTGCTGCCGCTGCTTTGTAAACATACCCGTTGTTTCTGGAGTGCAGAATTTGGATTTATCTAGATATGGCAAAAGTAACACAGGAATGTCATAAATTCTCCATGTCTATGGACTGGGTGCCTTTTCTAAGTTCCAGAAAAGCTGTGTTTTTTCGTGATGCAAAAAGTCAACTAGCCCTGTTGCCTTCACTCAAATTCCAGGTAGAAGTGATAAAGTAAACAGGATCTAGCTAGGTATTCCAGTTTGTCCGATCATGCTTAAGGCTCTTCCTTTATGTAGCTTTCTTTGATATTCCCTTGCTTTTCTCTCTCCTTTCCTTTGAGGTCTAAAGGGGTCATTCACCTGGATGACTGTGCTTGACTTTCATCAATAAATTGGATTTACTTGTGATTTATGGTCAGTATGTCCGTAACAAATTGTTTGCTTGTGATTTTCTTTTGAAAATTCAATAAATATAACATTTAAAAAGTAATTATTTTGCTAAATTACATAAAGTGTTTCCATGCAGTCATAGTGAAATTTTAAGTCAATAGCATCACAGAAATGTAGCAGACATTCAGAGATAAGGAAAGCTTGCTTATCTCAGAAATACACACCAAATGGCTGTGATCAATAGCCAGGATTTTACATTCCAGCATGTCAGACACTGTGAAATGAACCAGAACCAAGTAAACTGCTGACATAAACCAGTTTTAATTACTTGACCATTCATTATTGAAAGGTCAGTTATCTCTTACAAGTAAAACAAAAAAAAAGCACGCTATGTATTTCCTTACTTATCCTAACTATACCTAATCTCTAAATTTAGTTATCTGATATTGTTTGTAATGTTCAATAAGCTTTTTATTGCAGCATTTTAACCCTGCCATCAGGAAAGGAAGTGCAATTGCTTGATTTGAGGGGAGGGAAAGGGGAAAGCAAGATTTGCCCTTTGAAGCTCTTTTGATAAAAGAGTTGCTGACAAAGCCAGTGTTAATGGAGAATTTGTGATCTTCTCTGGCCAATTGTTTGGACAGCAAAATGGTGTAACATCTGCGTTTTTTCCCCCCATGAACTCTTCCTATTTCCTAATTTTAAAGCTGAGTTGATTGAGGAAAAGAAAGTGAGCTGCCCTGTGATCCCTAAGCTATGTATTTCCTAAGCCTACATTTAGCAGACAGGATCTTTCTGCAAAGTACTATTATGGCACGCATGTTAATCAGCTCGAATATATAGACATAAGGGTCAACCAGTGACAGGTGGAACCATTTTATTGCACTAATTCAATATAGCTATGAGTTGTTTCTGGAAATCATGTATTCGGCATTGGGTCAGTGAAGAAATGACATAGTTAACTTGAGTTTAACATCATAACATAGTACATGAAGACAGCATAAGGCCAAACGACCCATCCAGTCTGTCCAGCTATTGCTGTCCACATTGCAAGGACATATCCCAGTTGCAAGCTTGACTGCTTGCAACCTGCTAGTTCGTCAGAATTAAAAATGTGATATTGCAGAGCCACCCCACCAGGCAGTAGTGTGAGGGGAGGACTTCTGCGCAGCTTAGCGGGAGTGTTGATTGCCAGGCCGTATTTCCTTTCATTACTGATCTGCCCATGCACTCCGCTCCCTTCTACCTCCAGAGCAACTTCAGAGATTCCAGCATTGTGCTACACATTTGTTTTTCCATTTCATTTCATTTTCATTTTGCTTTGCTAATTTTTTTTAAATTTCTTGTACAGTTTATATTCAGTTATTCAAAAAGAAAAAGAAACAAATGAAATAAAAAAAAGAAATGGAAAAACTTAACAAAATTGTTAAAAATGGAAGGATTCTGCAGCTGCCTCAAACATTCCGACTGAGGCTCTCCCCAGGTTTCCCCGCACCTCCTTCCCTTTACATGGACAATTATGTTTTTAGGTTACTTCTGATTCTAGCCCCCTTCCCACAGAGAGAGACTGTCTGTGCCAGGAAGTTGCAGATTACATAAAGGGGCAGGGAAAGCGGTGCTTGAGGGATGTGATAGAGACAATAACCCTACAGTTCCAAGAGGCCTATGTCTGAATGAGTTTGTTCACGTTGCTTCCAAGGTATATTATCATCTAAATTTCAAATATTTTGCATTCTCATATAGTCCTAAAATTCCCTAAAGGTGAGGTTGCTAAAGGAATGACTTTTTCTTATGAAAGGTTTACCTGTAGAAATTTCACTTAGTTCTTGTATGGAACTCTATTGTTATTTATAATCACACTGATCCTTGGGAGTCCTTTGACTAAGTGTTGCTAACCAGTGAACTCTAATGCAGGGGCATGCCAGCTACTGACCGCTAAAGTGCATGTTAACTGGCGCTTGCATGCTAATGTGGAGAGTGGATGGGTTAGAGGTGAAGTGTGGGCATGGAGAGCACATTAGCACGTGGATGCAATTAACGGGACAATTAGCCGGTTGTACCTGATGATATCTCTAGGTGTCGTTAGGAGCACCCACCTTACCTGCACTGTTTGTTATGGTACCCAGTCATGCCTTAGCTGCTGGAAACATGCCAGTCACACCTTCGACAGCTAGTGCAGAGGCTTTGCATTTAAAGTGCCTTGGTAAAATGCAAACCTTACCGGGCTTTAGTAAAGGGGTCCATGGGACAGGTAACTATCTATTGTACCTGAGTTGTAACTCGCCTTGAGCGTGGGTTTTGAAAGGTAATAAAGCTTGTTTGGCTTTTGCATGTGTAAATAACCAATGCATGTAACTGCTAATTTGGAAAGTCATTATTTACGTGTTTCCAAGGGCGGCATGATCTGGATTCATTCTGAGCAGGCCGGAAAAGTATGCCTGTATTTCCGCTTTTGCAATGGCAAAACATGCATACTTGAAAGAAAAACTAAACGTCGACATTTAAACCTGTCCAAGGCAGGCGTATGTTTCAGTTAACTGCTCATTTGGACTTGGGGTCTGCATGAATGATTGAAGGAGCAATTGTCTCTCAAAAATAACACAATCACTAAGCTCCTTAACTAGCTCTTCCTGGACATCTAGATTTGTGAAATCTGACATTTACACATTCTAAAATTGCTCTCCTTGCCTTATGTACTGCAATCTACAATTGTATTTCCTGGTGTCCTCAACATGGAGCCTTTTACTCCAAAATATTCAGGGAATTGTGCATGTCCTATCCTGGACGTCAAAAAATTCCTACTTAGAAGTCTTATGCAAAATCAGGCCTAATATCTAAATCCATTTCTAAACCCAGAATAGTTGGGTGCCCCTATATTTATGTCCATTTCTTCCACTATGAGTTGTATTTTATGTTTACACAGCACTGTTTAAAGTTCTAATACTATACAGTGCTGCAGATCACTGTTTTCATTCCCACCATATTATACCAATTCATATTTTTAGTGTCATCTGACTTTCTGTATCATCAGCATATTTTCATTCAGGTCAAAAAAATTATCTCAAGGAAGATTTCATTCCTTTTACTCACATTTCAGCATGACAGTTTTCTCTTAATTCAAAATACAAATACGGGGTGACTTATAAACAAACTGAGAACCCTAGGGATGGACCCTAAAGTTACTGCTTGGGCTGGAAATTGGTTGAGTGGGAGGCGATAAATGGTACAGGTAAATGGAGCTCACACTGAGGAGAAGGAGGTCACCAGTGATGTGCCCCAGGGATCTGTCCTTGGTCCGATTCTTTTTAACATCTTTGTTAGTGATATAGCAGAAGGGTTGTCGGGTAAGGTTTGCTTCTTTGCGGATGATACCAAAATCTGCAATAGAGTAGACACCCAGGAAGGTGTAGATAACATGAGGAGGGATCTAGCTAAGCTTGAAGAATGGTCTAGAATTTGGCAGCTGAGATTTAATGTTAAAAAATGCAAGGTCATGTATTTGGGCTGCAGCAATCCAAGGGAGCAATATAGTATAGGGGTGAAGTACTTTTGTCCACTAAAGAAGAGCGGGACCTAGGCGTGGTTGTGTCTGATGAACTAGCTAAACAGGTAGAAAAGACAACAGCAAATCTAGAAGAATGCTTGGGTGCACAGGGAGAGGAATGGCTGACAGAAAAAAGGAGGTAATAATGCCTCTGTATAAGTCTTTGGTGCGACCTCATTTGAAGTATGGTGTGCAAGTCTGGAGACCGCACCTTCAAAAGGATATAAAAAGGCTGGAGTCGTTGCAGAGGGTGGCTACTAAAATGGTTAGTGGTCTTCATTATAAAGCATATGAGGACAGACTTAAGGCTTATCTTAATATGTACACCTTAGAGGAAAGGAGGGATAGAGGTGATATGATTGAGACGTTTAAATGCCTCCATGGCATAAATGCACAGGGGGAGAGCCTCTTTCAATTGAAAGCAAGCTCTGCTATGAGGGGACATGGGATGAGGATGAAAGGGGATATATTCAGGAGTGATATGCGGAAATGTTTTTTTATGGAAAGCGTGGTGGATCCGTGGAATAGTCTCCCAGTGGAGGTGGTAGAGATGAGGACAGTATCTGAGTTCAAAGAAGCATGGGACAAACACAGAAAATCTCTAATGGAAAAAAAGGGGACTGTTGTAGTGGTTGATATGGAAGGACAGACTAGATAGGCCATGTGGCCTTTTTTCTGTCGTCATATTTCTATGTTTCTATCATTGGTATCTCCTGTTATGGCAGATATCAAGGAAAATGCTAACCTACACAAGGTGACTTCATAAACTCCTGCAAAATTAATGTGCATTAATACATATGTATTTTAGAAAGTGAAGAACACATGTAGTTCCCTTTATGAAATAGGGGTGAATCGGGGTAAAGACACGTGCAAACAAGGCACAAGAACTTACACAACTGCTCTATGGTGTAATTGACCATGCCTAGATTTTTCAAGCATGTTCATAAGTTATAGTATTTTCTAACTTATGCATATAAATCTGAGCTCCGCTTATGCTCCTGCCAAACTCTGCTCTTCTGCACAGCCACACTGAAAGCACACCCGATCGGAAGTATGTGCCCACCTACAGAATAACGACCACCTAAAGCATGCATGGAAGTGTCCAGTCACGCACGTAAGCCCTTGACCGTAGGCGACTTACGCACATACAGTAAATAAGGCACATCTTTATGCTCCTTATAAAATCAGCCCTCCAGAAGGCAATTTTATAATGCAGCCTGGAGTTGGGCAAGATGCCTATTTTCAGCCTGCTTTATAAATACACATAGAGGCCTTTTTACTAAATTATGCTACGCAATTAGTACATGTTTTCGCACACACTAACCGTGCCACAAGGGCCCACAGTAACTGTTATCGCAGGAGCATGACATTTCCTGTGTGCTAATTCCCATGCTAACTGCAAATCGTGCTCTGGAGGGGGGAATGGGAGAGGTAGGGGCAGGGAGTGGGCATACAGAGCACTTTGCAGTCAGCACGGGGCATGTATCGCATGCTGTCAACCCTGTTATTAACGCGGGTATATCGCACACCAATAGGTAGAGTTAGGTGTATCCACGATAATTGTTCGGTGAGGTATGATTTGCGTCCACACATTAAATGGCAGAAACATGCTCGTCATGCCCTGACAGTTCACATGGAGGCATTGCACTTAACATAAAGTGCAAACTCCTGGCACCTAAAAGGCCCTATAGTTATAAGCGCCTATAGTTATTATAAAATGCTAGCACAAATCCTGCCTAGATTTTGGGCACTAACATTTATGCCTTTGCAGGTGAAGTACATTTAAAAATTGCGACTCCACCCATGCTGTGTCCAAACTTCTCTTTACAGTCCTATTATACAAATATACACCTACATGCCACGTGTACCTTTAGACATGATCAAATTTTATAAGAGCCATTTTACTGCAAGAAAGGTTTATAAAATTATCTCTTAAATGGAAAGTTATATGGCAACAAACATATCGTTAAAAATATTGTATTAATTAAATGTTGGTTATACTGGCTGTTTCCTAAATATTTGTTCCACTAAGGCTTTGCACTGTCAGCTGGAAAAAAAAGGGAATTTAATTTTCACAATACATTTCTCTAAAGGGTTACACTTTAAAACAAGTAGCTGTACAACACAGCAACCATGGGACATGTATTGCAAACCAAATTGTACATATGTAAGTAGTTTAGTTTGCATTCCCCGTTTATCCAAGTTATTACTCCTGTTCTATGTAAAGCATAAACATGTTATCCAAGTTGTTTTCTCCTGTTCTATGTGAAGCCAAACAGTTTGTTATGGTCATTTTGTTGTATGTAAACCGCGCTGACAATAGTGCGGTATATAAGAAATTGTAATAAATAAATAATAAATAAATAAATAAATGAGGTAAAGGAACAAGTTTTCATGTTTGTATTTAGCTGATCTCCAGCTTTAAGAGAATGACTTCTCTTCTGCTCAGCTTTAGAAATCCGAGTGGCTTACCGATGAAAAGAACTTTTAGAAAAGAGGTCTGGAAGCGTTTCCACATGATGGAGCTGTGTTCCTATTCCTGAACCAAGAGATCAATGGCTCTCTGTGGGCTTAATGGCAGCTATTTATAGCACAGTACAAAGAATTTAAAGTCTAAGGAAAGAAATGTGCTAAACAATTCTTTCAAGGCTCTGTGTAAGTGCTCAGTGTAGGAGCATATATCTGACATAGAAAGGATAGGCATAAAAGAAAATGTTGAACTGACTATAAACATTTTCTAGTTTAGCCTTTTCCAGTATAAATATATAGCAGCTATAAGGGTTTGAATCCCAGACTCTTGTTTCTTTGGTTTTTCATTCTTTATGCTTATGATTTTTTAGTGATTTAAAGTAGGGTTTCTAATTTTTGGTTACAATCCAAAAACCCTGATGAAACACCCCGGATGGAGAATTCCAGTTTCCAGTTATAACCACAAACCACCCTGCTGTGAGCTGATGACATTACCTTGCTGGAAGTCCACACTTGCATTAGAAATGAATGGGGCCCTGGTAGCAGAAATCGGTATGGCAGCCTCCTCCTCCTCTTCCCTGGGTCTATGTAGGCTACTATAGTATGTTTACTGCTTCCTTGTCCTGAAATCAGCACAGGCCTCTGCAGCACCATGGCTGGTTCTGCTCTGATGTGGCTTGATGGTATTACTGGAGCAGGACCAGGTGAGGTGTCTTGGAGGAGGAGATATCCTCTATGGTCTCTGAGAAGAAGGAGGCAGACATATGGTACTAGGCCATGCAGGCCCAGGAAAGAGGAGGAGGAGTAGGCAGAAGCTCCTATATTGTCTCCCGTATCTTGGGCCCCAGCCAACAATGAACACATTTCAATACAGCTGATGGATATTTTGGACATATTTGAATCAATAGATTGCCGTTAAAGGCTGCTTTTGAATCCTGATGCTCCTTATTCTCTTGTTCACTACTTGAGTATCTTACCATCAGGACTATACCTAGCCAGAAATGCGTCCCGTGTGACTAACAAATCTGATGCCCCCTCCCTCCACCCAGCCAGCCACATTCAGTAACTCACTATTTTTGTGCTTCCTGGAAGTCCAGTGATGATATCAGTGCCCTCTTCTGTGTTTGTGCCCCATGCAGCTGCACTGCTCACACAGCCCTGCTTACCACACTCTAATTCCCAGTTTTGTGATGTTCTTTGTCTTGATTAGATTGTCAGCTCAGATGAGTGGGGGCTCTCTCTTATTTATTTACATTCTCTTATATACCGCGCTATTCTGCATCAGTGCGGTTTACATTGAACAAACTGAAATTACATTGAACAGGGCATTCTAACTTGGAGATAACTATTTTGCAGGGAACATGGGCTATGGAGGGTTAAGTGGCTTGCCCAAGACCACAAGGAGCACCTGTGGGACTAGAAACCCCAGTCCTTCCGACCCAAGGTTGCTGTCCTCTAGTGGGATTTGAACCCCCTGACCTTCCGGCCTGAAGTACCTTGCCCCAACCACTAGGCCACTAGGCCACTCCTCCACTCTTACATCTATATGTACTGTGCTGCATACTGTACACCTTGTAGTGCTATACAAATGATTAGTAGCATTAGTAAAGAAATTCCTTATCCTTTCAGGTCAATATATCTTTAAATTTAAAAAAAAAATTTCAAATTCAGGTTAGATATCTGTTTTGATCAAGAAGGCTATTCCAGTTCGGCATTGCCTAATATAATGGACATTTCATGATATTTTGTTGTGTTATTCTTTTTGACTATGCAGACCTCTGTATGAAGAGCAAGAGAGAGAGAGTGTATATGTGTGTGTACATGCGCATATGCATAGCTGCTGGGGATGATGAGAGGAATGAAACAGAAAGAGAGCGAGAGAGATTGTGTATACAAATTTTATCATTTTAAGAAAGTCAGTTGAAAAACAGAATCCACCTAGAAGTGTTCCTAAAATTAAATTTTGTGACGCAAAGGGGGTCATTTTAAAAGGCTTAATCGTGATCTAGGATGTCACTGAAGCCATTCCACAAAGGATGTTTACAGATGTCTCAAGTAGGCAAGGGGGTGTGGTGGAGACGCAATGGACTTACACATCCCTGTTTGATTCCAGGCATGACGGGGTTATCTGCATGCGCATTTAGACCTGCTCCAAGCACAAATAGGCTTCAAGAAAGTGCTTGTTTAGGCCTTAAAACATCCAGAGGGTGTAGAGAAAATGGACAGTTAAGTGGCTAGTTTAAGGTCACAAAGACCCACACTGCGATTTTGAACCCTGGCTACCCCTGTTTCTACTCAATACTTTAACCATTATGCTATTAGACATCCATGCTCTAAGGTGCTATTCTGGGGACATTTATGTAGATGTCTCTACAGAATTCCATATCCGGTATGTTCACGTTTCTGAAATCGTGCCCAAACTTGCATGTGCCTGCTTTTTTTGAGCCGTTCTGGCTTTGACATCTCATTGCAAAATGTGCCTTAAAACTACCAATATACGCAGATTTTTAGTACCCTTGCAAAGCATCTAATTGCCTGAGAAAACCACCACTAAAACTACAATTTCTAAAAATCTAGGTTCAGATTGCCATGTCGCTTTATTTTTCACTTATTTTACTTATTTAACTTCAATTTTTCCCAACATAACCATTTTAATGCTAAAACTCTGCTGTATATGAACGGCAATCTATCCTAGCACCTATTTGCATGATAAGTAGGTTAGCAAAAAAACTACAAAGCCCTGCCAATTTATGTGTACTAGGACATTATACTTAACTGTAACCTAAATTTTTGCTAAATGCTTCCACACTGTTGTTGTTCTTGTGTGCAGCTAAGTAAAGACATGTAACTCCCTTTATAGTTTGGTGCAGTTATTATTATAGTTTTCATGTTGCATGTGTCTGTATCCAAACCAAGTTTAATGGGCTCCAAAAGCAATTGAATAACCACCTCAAGGAGAAAACAACACAATCTTTGTCTAAAAGGGAGCTCCTTACAGCCTGAGACCAACTGAGAAAAGAACACACACTACCTCAGTCATTAAACAATATGAATGAAGTATGTCAAATGAGTATCTGAACAGAGTGTGTAACAGCTGCTTATAACGTAAATTTCTAAATATTTAAGAGGCAGTTGTAGCAGAGCTGTGTGCCATATAGATGCGTAAAGGACAGATTTTGTGAGCTAGTTACTAAGGTGTGCGTGCGTTATTAATAACGAGGTACCACTGAATAATGTGGGGCTTGCGCTAGAATAATACACATTAGCATGAATTAACATGCGTTAACATCAATGCATCTTAGTAACTAGCCCCCTTATGGGGATGATTTGAAGGGAGCTGTGGAAAGATCCATGATCCGAATACGCACAAGTCAGGATTTTCCTGGACTTAGGCCCATGCATGGGCACGTCTGCCGGCACTATGGTCATGTGCCCTTCTATAACTGCATGCAGAAATGCCTTCCACACCCGTCTCAACCTGAGATGCGTGCAAAGCACAGATGCGACCTCAAGGGACGTGAGTACAGTATAGAATACTATGGCACAGGTGCATCTCTACACCGATCTGCGCTCCGCCAGCTCTAGGGCGCCATAACTGATGCTCCTAGCATACAGCATGTCGCTACTCAAGGACTTTATAAAGTGAGACACACACCTGACTTGCTTTATAAAATAGGCTACCTCTGCATACCAGGGAACATGCGTCAGCTACATATGAGGGTTATAAAATGACTCTCCACATGTGTAAATCGGCATACACGTATAAGTAGTGATTTTAGCAAAAGATGCTACTTAGATCTAGATTTATTTATTAAGATTCATTAATTGCCTTTAAAAAGAAATTTACCCAGGGTGTAATTTGAAATAAACAGGTATAACTCGTCATAAACGACTTATATTGTAGATCCAGGACAAGAATAGCAAAATGACCAAATGTCAGCAGAATACGCAATTAGAACAATGCGGTAAACTTGGAGATAGGCAAATCAATGCATAGCAATAGCATTTATATGAAACAGTGTCCGCAGTACTGTAAAGACATCAAACAGCACAGCAGAACATTAGAAGAGAAATATGAAACAATAGCAGCAGAATGCAAATGATGCATCACGGCAGGCAGGATGGTAGAACATTTTTACGACATGGATAAGATACTTGTAATGTCAGCACGATAAAAAGAAACCTCTTATTCGGCAGCAGAGGGGAAAAGTGCAATTAGGACATATAGACAGGTGGATGGGTAAGATGAAAGTATTGGGATAAATAATAGTGGGTAACTAGACTGAGGGTACATTATATATGATGTAGCACACAGATTTCAAAGAGGTTTATTATGGGCAGTCCTTCTACAGTATAAATATATTCAGTATTTTAGAACAGCAGCAGTACACACATATTCAGGAAAATGGGCATTTTTTATTCCTGCTTTGAATCATGCATTACGGCCAGCTGACTATCACCACTTTCAGCATAAATTTATGAGCCACCTAGATTTTGGTGGCAAGTGTGCTTTTAAATATTGGTATTTTAGTCATTCACATGCATAAGTGGCAAATTATGCATGTAAATGACTTCCTATAGAATACCAACTAGTGTGAAAGTCTGCATCTTAATTTCAAGGCCCGTGCATTCATTGTGGCGGGGCATGGGTGGTGTGAGAACGTGCGTGCATGGATTATAAAATACTTTTTCAGACAGTCAGCAGAGTTGTTCATACCAGCTCTAGGTATGGTGGAAATGATTACATCCTAAGCCACGTTCTCTGCCAATTACGCTAATATTTTATAATGTCAAGTATGTGTGTTACTTATGTGCCTAAAAAAAATGTTTAGGCGAAACTTTATAAAATGACCCTCTATACATATAGCTGCCAGCAGTCAGCGGTTTATATGTATTTTCAGCACCATTGACTATTCATTCTAGTGGTGCCGAATCTACATGATGTTTTTCTAGATTCCATGGCCGGCATTTAAAAACATTCCACTGACTGCCACAGCTGGAGATTGGCCCGCAAGAGTCCTTTGGTACAATAAGGTCATCGGGTCTAGCCAGACTGCTTTCTTAATTTAGATACTCTTTAAACGAATAATTTTCTTGCATGCATCAACTCTTTGGAATTGAACCTTTATTGGAAGAGGGACATTTTGACTTGTTTCAGGTACAAAGAGTAGGAACTTTGATGATTTATAAGAGAGAGAGGGGTGTGTTTAGTGGGGATTGCTTGGCTTTGTTTTGCTCTTTTTGCAGTGATATTGGGCTGCTTTTGAAAGGTACCAGGCTCACAGCTAAAAAAAATGAAAGACCTTTATGTGTGAAACAGATGCAGCATGGTTAAGAATAGTGCATGCTTCTCCACGGTGTTCAGCCCATGGGAGTTAATCCTGCTCTTCAGTAACTCCCTCTAGGCCTAAGAAGGCAGTTCATTTTCCATGTCCAGCCAACCTTTCAACTGCCAACTAGGATGATAATTAGTGTCAATTGTTGATAGAAGTTTCAGGCATTTGTAGACATAAAACAGACATGTTTGTTTATGAAGACACCTAATACTGGCAACCAGAAATTCAGCATTCTAAAAAGAACATCGTACTCGCAGGCTCAAAGGAAAGCAGACCTTCTTAGCATTTCATCGGCTACAGAGATGACAACATGCCTCTTACTTTTCTAAAGGGCATGTTTACATAAAGGCACACTGTTAGTGCACAGTTGAGCCACAAAATCAGCGTGGAGGCCCACTCCAACTTCAGGGGGTTTATGCATTCATCTCCCAGCCATTGGCTCACTGCTAACGCATGGCACCATGGAAACTGGCACTAATAGCAACAAGCAGTAACCACGATATGCCAGTAGTGCTGAGGGTGCTCACACCAGGTGACGGGGGGCTAGGAATGCCACTGATTATGAGACTCATTTTAAAATACTTAGATGTGAATTGGATGTCCAAAAACATGTATCTGGATATCCAAATCACAGAGATGTTCCTGGAGCTATTTTATAAATGGATTTTTAAAATGTCTCCACTGCATGGACATCCATGTAGGCAGGGGGTATGCTGGAGGTGTGGTCGGGGAGGGACAATGATCATAGACATCCCAGATCAATCTCAGAAACCTCAGGGATGTCTGTGACCTCATCCAACTTTAGACCTGCTCTAGGCACGAATAAGCATTGGAAAAGGGGCAAGGAATATGATTATTACTATTATTGTCAGTGGATAAGGTAAGGCACAAATAGCATAGGTCAAGGTCATTTTACCAAAATTATGAGTCAAAATATGAGAGCAAGACTTCCACTCACATGTATCTGCTTTATTCCTGATTCAACAGTTCACTTTTGATTGAGTTGAAAGGATCATAAAAGATTAGAGAATATTTTTCTCTTATAGAAAGGCAATACAGACAGACTGTTTTTTTTGTGTCATCAAGTCAGTGTTGACTCATAGCAACCTCTGGGTTTTCTTGGCAATGTATCACTGGAGGTAGATTGCCAGGCTTTTCTTCCAACCCCTAATCTGGCCTCCCAAGGCCGGGGTCGGGCTGCGGGGAATCTTCTCTACCCCCTCTTGCCTTTGCTGCACTATGGGCCTGCCATCCCCTGCTGACTAGGTGAATTTATTCCACCTCAGAGGTGGAATAAGTTCCCCATTCAGCCCGCCGGCCCTGGACATACACGGCCAACATTGGAATCGGCCCTGCACATCTAGGGCTGCGCAGCTCCACAACGCCCCTTTCACACCCCCGCCTAACCTCCCCATACAACATATGGGGAAGATAGTTGGAGTCAGCAGAGGGGCTGAATAAAGGGGATGGATGTCCCAACGAAATGACACCGAGAGTGTCTGGTGGATTCAAGTCTGGCTTGAGAGGCACAGGAAAGGTGTAGACGGTTGGCATGAAGTAATCAGAGAACCCTGTTAGAAGTATGAAGGAGAATGATAGGAAGAAAGGCCAACTTGTTTGTCTTTTCCTCCAGCACAGACTTACTGCCCAGGTAGTTAAACTACTACTACAGTAGGTGGATGTATCATTACAACTTCTGATCAAGATCTTTCACAGCAAACATGGTGTCTTCCTGTCAGCTTCCTATAACACATCCATGTCCAAATTGCGATTTTAGAAAGGTCCAATTTTACACATGTGGCCTAATGGTTAGAGCACTGACTTGATAACCAAGAGACCAGGGTTTGATTCCCACTAGCACTCCTTGTTGCCTTGAGCAGGTCACTTAACCCTCTATTGCCTTGGAAGAAAGCTGCTGGGCCACCAGGAGTCAGCATTGACTCAAAGGCACACATTGCATTGCATTTGCAACTCACATGGGGGCATGATTTGGATGGAGCAACAAGCTACATGGGTATCTCTGATTTCTCATAGGGTTTGCACATGGGTGATAGAAATACGAGCTGTAATTTTACCTACCCTCAGCATGTTTAGTTTTTCAGAAACTGCTTGTATCAGCCCACCTTTTATAGGAGAGTCATGAGAATATCCCCCCCTAGTCCCTCAATGTTTATTTCTCTCTCCACGTTACAGTGAAAAACATTGCATAGTCCATAACACAGGTCTGCGACTAAAAAGCTGTTTGATTATTTTCATCTAATTTCCATGTATTTTGGTGTGCTGAAAACAAATAAAATATTGAAAAAACTCCTAGACGTCATGATTTGCCACAACATGCAAAATCGTCTTCAAATTTATCAATTTTTTTCAAATTACTATTAATTAATTCAAATTTCTATTAATTAATTCACATAAGTGCATTTAAGATATAAAATACCAAAAAAAACTTAAAGGGGTTGTCCGAGTTATGTAAAAAAAAATCTGATGGTCAGAAATATATACATAAGCTAAGCAAGTTTTAAGTCCGTGCTTCTAATGGTAGAAGGGGTTAATCTTTCCTGAAGAATCCAGTGGGAGGGAGACACAGGGCAGATAGTAGCAGCTCCAGTCAGTGCAGGGGGGCGTGGCCAGCACTGTGACTTCTCGTGTACAGACACAGAGCTGCTCTCTCCTGCATGCCACACTTGTGCACGAATCATCATCAGGTTCTTGGTTCTAGGCTGTTCACACTTTTTCATCGCAATTCGTGTTAGCTCGTCATTCTTCAACCGTTATGTTATGGCTCCACAAAAGTGTATTAATTCGCCAGACAGTTTCTGTTTCATCTGTGGTGAATATACAGTGTTGAAGCAACAGCAGAATATTACAGACTTTGTGAAAAAAGGATACTTTGCATACTTTGGACTAAAAATTGGAGATCAAGATAAAGTCTGGGCGCCTCATAAAGTGTGCAAACGGTGTGTTGAGGACCTCCGAAACTGGTTCAAGGGTAAGAAAAAATCTTTCCGTTATGGGATTCCTATGGTATGGCGAGAGCAAAAGAACCATAGTGACGACTGTTACTTTTGTTCATGCGATGTGAAATGGTTTAATTCCAAATGGAAGCATTCCATTTCATACCCCAATCTTCACTCGGCAATTCGTCCCATCCCCCATTGCACTGATATACCAGTACACAAGCCCCCTGCTACCTTGGAAGAGATACCTAGCTCCGATGAAGGTGAAGTCATACCTGAACCAGATGACGAATCAAGTTCTGACTTTGAAGATGATACAAGACCAAAATTGTTTTCTCAGGAGGAGATGAATGATTTGGTAAGAGACTTGAATCTTCCCAAAGATGCCGCTGAGTTACTCGGATCAAGGCTAAAAAGCAGGAATTTATTGTTGCCAGGAGTGTCATCTTCATGGTCCAGACATCGTGAAAAGGAGTTCGTTCCTTACTTCGCCCAGGAAGACAAGTTGGTTTATTGCATTGATGTCGAAGGTCTGATGGGTCAATTTAAAATCCAATATGGTTCAGAGCAATGGCGTCTTTTTTTTTTTTTTTTAAACTTTATTTTCGCTTTTAGAAGTATAACAGCAAAGAATAAACTTACATCTACATCCTAGACACCACATACCTACCACTAATAAGATAACCAAGAAAGAAAGAAAGAAAGAGAACAAATCCCTACCATCCCTCCCCCTCCCTATATCCCTCCCCAGCACTCTCCTCCAGGGTTCAAAGTAGCAAGACTCCGTAAGGAGAAGTCTGCCAGATCATGTCAAGGTTATCTACCTAATTTGGCTGATGCAACATAATCATTTAAGAGTTGCCATTTGAGAACCTGTTTCCCAAGCATCTGCTTAGATTTACAAATGGACTGTTCAAATTGACTATAAAGGCAGACGCGATTCCACCATTCGTGGACAGTAGTATGAACGGTATCTTTCCAGTGGCCGATGATCAGACAGATCGCTATGCCGATCATAAAATCCAGTAGAAAAGTGCCATCCTTAGATAATGAAGGCAGGTCGGCTGCTGATCGCAAGCCTATTACCTGCCAGGAGAGGGGCTCCCTGAATTGCAAAATAGATTGAACTTGCTCCCAGACAGAGTCCCAGAAGGCCTTCACCCCCCTGCATTCATATACAATATGCCGAAGAGTACCAGCCTCTGTTCCACAAGTCCAACAGAGTGGGCTGAGAGTGTCTCCCCAACGTGCCAGCTTAGCTGGAGTATAATAGCACTGATGAGCAAAATAAAATAGTGTCTGGGTCATGGAGGCGGATCTGGTAACTCTAACTTGCTTGCACCAGAACTTCCTCCATTGGAGTTCAGAGAGCCCCTTCCCAGCCTCGCGTTCCCACCTCTTTTGAACCTTTCCCATCAATTGGGATGGGGATCGCGTCAGCCTCTTATAGATTTGAGATACTACTCCCTTCGCTTGGCTAATCGCACAGAGGATGTCGAGGGCATCCGCGGTACCAGGGTTTTGTCCCGGTTTTAGTCCCGCTCCTCCTAGACAGTGTCGCAGCTGGATCCATTGAAATTGGCAAGATAGGGGGAGGCCAAACTCCTGATTAATCTCCGTAAAGGTCTTCCACTTACTAGCAGCATGTAATTGACAGACTCGCCATATTCCCCGGGAATACCAGGTTCGCCAAGCAAAGCTTGTTTTTTGAATTTTAAATAAGGGATTATTCCATATGGGGAGTAGGACACGAGAGTTACCGTCAGGATCACTCAGTTTGATGAACAATTGAAAAGCCTTGAGGGTATCTAGGATAACTACTGGAATCGGGGAAGTATTAGGAAATTGCATCCCCGGGGCACACGCCAGCGGGATAGGAGCCAGTAGCTGTTCTTCCAGGGCTACCCATACCGGTCTCTCAAAAGTGGAAGAAGACAGCCAGCGAGACCCTTGCTTGAGCAGGAAAGCATGATGATAATCTTTGAAGCTGGGGAAATGTACACCGCCCTGCTCTCGGGAGAGAGTTGTAGTTTTCCCTTCGCGATCCTCGGCGTTTTATTTTCCCACAAAAACTGCAAAAGCATCCTTTCCAGACACTGATAAATATGCGCGGGGAAGTAGCAGGGAAGCATCTCCAAATAATAATTGATTTTGGGGACAATCATCATTTTAATAGTTTCTAGTCGACCCCACCAAGATAACGTGAGGGGAGACCACCGCGTAGTTAACTCCCGAGTCAAGTTCAGGAGCGTAATGGCGTTATATTTCAGCGTTTCTTCGAAAGGATAGCGGTAGTGAACGCCTAAATATTTCACCGCGCCCGACTCCCACTGAAAAGGATAGTCACAAAGATCGCCTTTGAGGACCCATTTATTTAACGGGAACATGACCGATTTGGACCAGTTAATTTTGTAACCTGAGTACTGGGAATAATTTTCTATTTGCTCCAAAATCATGGGAAAGGAATCAGGCGTGGCGAAGAGGAGAAGATCATCCGCATAAGCAGAGAGTTTGACTTCCTGCCCCGCGACCAAAGCACCCCGGATAGTAGGAGTTTGACGGATAAGAAGGGCTAAGGGCTCCATCGCAAGATTAAAAAGCATGGGGGATAGCGGGCATCCTTGGCGGGTACCCCGTCTCAAAGCAAGGGGGGCTGAAGCAACCCCATTGACACAAATCCGCGCGGAGGGAGAAGTATATAGCACCTCCAAGGCTCTTAAAAAGACATCGCCGAAGCCAAACCAGCGAAGGGACGCAAAGAGAAAAGACCATTCTAAACGGTCGAAGGCCTTCTCTGCATCTAATGAGAGGCCCATGAGCGGTGTCGCCATCTCGTCGGCTCCCAATAAAACATGGCATAAGAGACGCGCATTATCAGCAGTCGAGCGGCCCTCAGTAAAGCCACATTGATCAGGGTGGATTAAGGTCGGGAGTATCCCTGAGAGTCGAGCGGATAGGACAGTTGCATAAATCTTATAGTCAGCGTTAAGCAGTGAGATAGGGCGGTAATTGGTGACTAATTGAGGGTCGCGACCCGGCTTCTCAAACACCACTAAATTGGCCGCCGCAAAAGAGCCTGTTTGCTGTCCCCCGGCCGATAGGAGTCGGAAATATTGCTCCAAAGGAGGGGCAAGGGCTGCGTCAAAGCTCTTAAAGAATTCAGCCGGAAGCCCGTCCGGTCCAGCAGCCTTGCCCGAGGCCATAGATGCTATTGCCCGCTTGATCTCCTCTGCCGTTATGGGAGCATCGAGTGTCTTTCGATGTTCCTCAGAGAGAGTGGGTCGCTGAAGGGTGGCAACCAATTGCTCGAAACCCGCCTGCGAAAACTCCCGCTCTGAACTGTACAAGTGCGAATAATAATCCCGGAATGCCTCAGCTATCAGGGAATCTTGAACAATCAGACCAGATCCCTGCCCGTCCTTGATGGCACAGACACGTTTGGTCTCCCTCTTACCTTTTAATGTGGCCGCTAAGTGCTTACCGGCTTTATTACCCTCACGGTAATAACTTCCTTGCAGCCGCCGTACGCTTTGAGAGGCTGCCGAAGTCATAAGAGTGTTGTATTGAAATCTTAAGCGCCGGAGTCTCACTAAAATACAGGGGTCAGTGCGTCGCGTCAGGACCCTTTCCCCAGCTTTATTCTGCTGCTCAAGGTCTTGCAGGCGCTGTTTACGCTGCTTTTGCAGTCGTATATTAAAGCTAGTGATAGCCGCCCTGACCGTGGCCTTAAAGCCCTCCCACCATGCCCAGGTGGAGGTGGCCTGTGAAGAATTGAGCTGAAAATATTCAGAAATTACAACTTTGATCTCTGTATGGAATTCGGGGATATCTAAGAGAGATCTGTCTAGAGTCCAAGCCAGAGACGGACGCCGAAGGGAGTCATCTTGCATGATCAACGAAATTGGAGCGTGATCCGAGATGTGGATTGAATGAAGGGTTGCAGGGCCCATGTTGGGGACGAGAACTTTGGAAACTAGGAAAAAATCAATACGAGATTGCGACGCATGTGGCGCGGAGAAATAAGTAAATTCCAACTCCTGTGGGTGCTGCAAGCGCCAAATGTCTACCAGAGCGAGTTCCTGGATCATGGAGGCAAGAAGAAGGTGTCCCTTGGATCGCGGAGACGAACGGGGGGGTTGGCGATCAATAAGGGGATCTAGTGTTTGGTTAAAATCTCCCCCTACTATAATCGCCTTCCCATAATCCCCCTGTAGCTCCTTCGCAACAGCGAGAAAGAAATCTATGCTGTCCGTGGAGGGGGCATACAGACACATGAGGACCAGCACAGTCTCACCTAGTTGCACTTCAGCTTTTGTCCATCGACCCTCTGCATCTGAACAGTGGCTTATCACCGTAAGCTTAAGGGATTTTCTGACAAGGATGGCAACACCATTGTGTTTCCTAATGGCTGGAGAAAACGCTATCACCTCATAGGGTCGTTGACCCAGTTTCAATGACTCCAACAAGTTTAAGTGCGTCTCTTGAAGTAGCAGCACATCAGCCCGTTCTCGGCGAGCATAGTCTAGAATTTTCCGCCTCTTGATCGGGCTGTTAATACCCTGTACATTAAGAGAGACTATTTTACAAGGAGCCATTGAAACTGGTTTCGACAGAGACCCCACAGGGCCTAAGGGGAAGGCATGGTTTTGTATAAGAAAGAGTCAGTTTAAAGAGACAACCTGTCTTGATAACACTGTAATAGCCGGATATTGTGATCCTGGCAAACATTATGAGACAATCGGACCCTGGAGGAGGGGCTAAACCCGGAAAAAATATTGGTGAGCACAGGCCGGCAGGGCTGGCTCGGGAGACCCAGATAAGACTCGGCGGGCCCGCACCGCAGACAAGTGGGCCCCGCAGGTAATCTGAATCTACAGATACAGGTAGAATATGGAGGTGTGGAGAGAAAGCACATGATGAGCAACACATTATGATTATGGAGATCAAACAGCAGTATAATGTATCACTATGCAATAAAGCAGCGACAATACCGATATGGCCCCATCCCCAGACTATATCAACAACTATTCCTGCACAAAATGCCAAAGCTGAGAAAAGAAAGAGACAACTGGAAAACCTTATGAACGCGCTGTTAAGCTCACAGCGTTATTCAGGAGGCAAAGCCTACTATGCAATGGGGAAGTTCAATTGCCCAAGGCAGGTCAATAACGTTCCATGGCTCAGCGCATCTGCATGGCTTCCTTTTCCTCCAGGAATCGATCAAGCGCTTCTGGGTCTTCGAAGGTGCGAGTGTGGTTGTGGAGGGTGACCCGCATTCGCGCGGGGTAGAGAAGGCCGAACCGCGCCTGAAGCTGCTGGAGCCGAGGGCGGTATTCCAGGAGTCTTTTGCGCCGGTTTACAGTGTGCTTGGCTAAATCCGGGAAGAAGGATAGTCGGCGCCCCTCGAATTCCACCGGTGCCCTGGTACGTGCCAGCTCCAGAATTTGCGCAGCCTGCTGGTAGCGTAGGGTGCGAAAGATGATGGGTCGCGGTTTAGAGCTGTGCGGTATAGTGTTGGAGGGGATGCGATGAGCGCGATCAATTTCAAAGTCCTTGTCAAAGGAGCAGTGTAGGATCTCGGGGATCGCCTTGTATAGGAAGGCCCGCATGTCTTTCCCCTCCGCTCCCTCCGGCAGGCCTACCACCCGCACGTTGTTCCGGCGTGCGCGATTATTGCTGTCCTCCACCTCCCGCTGTAACAGAATGAGTTGCCTTTCCAATTTAGCGACCGTTTCCAGTCGGGCCTCATGGTTAGTAAGTGTTGCCTCCACTTTGTCCTGCCTCACAGAGAGACTCTCAAATTTAGTGTTAAGCCCAGCAAGTTCTTCCTGGACAGAGCTCAGCGCTGCCCCATTAGCTTTGACAAGCTCTCTTACCCCTCGGATCTCCGTGAGTAACTCGAGGTGGGCATCCGGGCCTTCACGTGTGGCCGCCATTGTTTTCCCCGGAGAGATGGGCTCTGTTTTAGTCCGTTTAGCGCTGTTGTTCACCGCCCCAGCAAAGTCCAAACGCTGCGGCTTGGGGCCCGCCATCAGGAAGGTGCCGGGAAGGATTCAGGGGACGCAATAGAATTTTAACGGCACTTTTAGACAAGATTTTTGCCAGGTCTCCACAGAGCCACCGCACTAAACGTCCGCTCTGCTCGGCATCAGGCTCCGCCCCCATCGGCGTCTTTTTATAGATTCTTCAAAAAGAAGTCTCAAAGCAGTTTTACTCCACAACGGTTTTTACGCTTCCATACCTGTAGGTCATTCCGTACATTTGAAGGAAACCTACGAGATCTTGGAATTGGTTCTTCGTAAACTTAAATATGAAGACCATGGTTGGCAAGTGTGTGGGGACTTGAAGGTCTTGTGCATGCTGCTCGGACAACAATCTGGGTATACCAAATATCCTTGTTTTCTGTGTCTATTGGACAGTCGAGAATGACAAAATCACTGGACCAGGAAGAGTTGGCAGCTGAGGGTGCTAACAGTCAGTGAAAAAAATATCCTCCGAGAAACTTTGGTACCTTCCCATAAAGTTCTTCTACCACCTCTCCACAAAATTTGGATTGATGAAGCAATTCGTAAAATCACTTCCAAGAGATGGAAAATGCTTCAAATACTTGGTCACCGAGTTTCCAGACCTTTCGGAGGCAAAATTGAAGGAAGGTGTGTTCGTCGGACCAGACATTAGAAGGTTTATAGTTGATCAAGAGTTTGTCAATACCATGATGGATCCTCAAAAAGAAGGTTGGATTGCATTTAAAGAAGTCGTACAGAAATTTTTAGGCAATAACAAAGATCCTCACTACAAAAAGATTGTCGGACGAATGCTGAAAGCATTTCAAGCTTTAGGTTGCCTGATGAGTTTGAAAGTGCATTTCCTCCAGTCCCACCTTGACTACTTTCCTGAAAATTTGGGAGCTGTGAGTGAGGAACAAGGTGAACGATTCCACCAAGACATTAAAGAGATGGAAAGGAGATACCAGGGAATATGGAGCATTACAATGATGGCAGACTACTGTTGGATGCTTCAGAGAGACATTCCAGATGCTACTCACAAGCGTAAATGCACCAAGAGGAGCCTCACAAGGAAGAAGAATCGAGTTTAGTGTGTGTAGGTGAGCTCATTTCAGTTCAAAAAAGGATTTTCATGAAAATATTGTAATAAAACTTTAATTTTATAAGTCTATTTCCATTTATTTTGAGGTATTGCCTTATTTAACATAGTTACCTAAATTGTCAGGAAACGTGATGTCCTATGACAAAATGGAGGTCATTTTCAGATTCAGCGCACCAAAAACCATAAAGATTATGTGGAATAACCAAAACAGCTCTCGAAAAAAAATTGTTTGCAGACCTGTATTATAATTGAGGAACAGTGGCAGGATGTCCAGGTTTGCAAAATGGAAGAGGAAGAAGGAACAAAGAGGGAGCTGGGCCCTCGCAAAGGAGAACAAGGCAAACACAAGAGGCGAGGGCCGAATGAGGTCACTGGTGCTTGTTTATTCAAAATAAACCCCAACGCGTTTCGGCAGCACGCCTTTTTCAAGGGGTACGTATAAAAGGCACCATATGTTTGTTTTAGTCTTTAAAAAGACTCCAATCTGTCTGTGCTTGAGAGATGATTAAAGAAACGATCCAAAGTCAGCATTGAAATTTGTAAGCTGGAGAGAATCACATGGGCAACAAT
This sequence comes from Ichthyophis bannanicus, assembly GCA_033557465.1. Lineage (NCBI taxonomy): Eukaryota > Metazoa > Chordata > Amphibia > Gymnophiona > Ichthyophiidae > Ichthyophis > Ichthyophis bannanicus. The sequence goes on along the minus strand of CM066032.1, from coordinate 362,625,096 downwards.
GAGAGATCAACAGTATAGAACTATGTACAGGAAAGCATAAACACAAGGCTGTCAGTAGACAATTAACCTGCAGAGCCAAGTATAAAAATCATAATGGGACCAAGGGAACCACAGCAGAAGAACAGAGCAATACAGTTCCAGAGGCGGGCCCTGGACTGGTCTAGCAGGGCTCAAGGAAAGGACATTAACTGGTAAGTAAAACGTCACTTTCCATAATGTCCTGCTAGACCAGTCCAGACAAGTGGGATGTACCAAAACTACAACTTCACTGGACGGGAAGAAGACACAGCAGCTTGCAAAATACTTGAGCCAAAGGCCATGTCAGTCCTCTCGTGGACATCCAAGCCATAATGCCTGACAAAAATGGAAAGTGATACCCAAGTTGCTGCCTGACAAATGTCTGCAAGGGCTACTGAGCTCCGCATTGCCCACAAGGACACCTGTGCTTGGGTAGAATGGGCATGCAAACCCTCTGGAACTGGTCGGTTCCAAAACAGATATGCCGAGGCAAAAGCCTCTTTAATCAAGCTCCCCAAAGTCAATTTAGGCATCGGGACACCCTTGCACAGCCAGCAAACAGCACAAAAAGATAGTCAAACTTATGAAAGGAATTTGTAACCTCCAAGTACTGGAGAAGTATTCTCCAGACATCCACAAGGTGAAGATCCTTATCCTTCCCTCAACACTGCTACTTAGAGAAGGAGATCTGGCAGACTACCTGATTCAAGTGAAAGGGAGAAAAGCACCTTAGGCAAGAAGGAAGGCACAGACTGAATGGAAACAACCTCCTTTGAAAAGGACAGAGAAGGATCTTGGCAAGACAGAGCCTACAGCTTGGAAATCTGCCTTACAAAACAAATCACAACCAAAAAGACATCTCAAGTGTCAAATCCATCAAAGTAGCACACTTCAATGGCTCAAAAGGGCACTGCCATCAGGGCCCTGAGCACTAGACCCAGATCCCAGGAAGGGATCACAGACTGGAGGGGAGGGCACAGATGCCGAACTCCCTGGAGAAAGTGCAAGATGTCCATGAACAAGGTTAGAGACTTATCAGCCACCAAACCTCGGAAACAGGCCAAAGCTGCAACCTGGACTTTCAGGGAGCTAAGGGAAAAAGCCCTTTTCCAGTCCATCTGGTAGAAGGTAAAGAGAGATGGCATCTTAACCATCTCAGGAGCAAATGCCAAGCGCTGCACCATTGATCAAAGAGGCACAAGATCTGCATGTATACTAGCTTGATAGACCTCCTCCAGGCTCCGAGCAAAATGGAGACCACCACTGGAGAGTATCCCTCACACGCTAGCCATCTCCTTTCAAGAGCCAAGCCATAAGTGAGAAGGGAACCAGGTCCTCCATGATGACTGGTCCCTACCGCAATAGGCCCCGAGACAGAGGCAACCAAAAAGGAGGTGTCTGCAGGAACAACATCAGGTCTCCTCAACCAACCCAGTGCTAACAGAACAACCCTACCCAGGAGGCATTCTATACGCTGAATCACATGCCCCACCAGGGGCTCTGGAGAAAACATGTTCAGCAGGCACTGACTTAGTCAAGGTGAGTCAGGGCGTCGATGCCCTCAGACTCCACCTCTGTGTGCCGACTGAATAAGCGGCAAATTTTGGCACTGGAGAGGGTTGACATCAGATCCATTTCTAGGCGACCCCAACTGCGCAGAATCAACTGAAATGCCTGACTCAAATCCCACTCTCCAGGATCCAGAGAATGACAGCTGAGGAAATCCACTTCTTCCACATTGTCCACCCTGTCAAGGTGCTGAGTCAACAAGGCTAGGAGGATATTCTCCGCACAGACAAACAGGAGAGCCATTTACAAGCTACCCCGGCACTCCTCGTGCCACCGTGCTAATTGACATATGCCACCACCATGGTATTGTCCAAAACCACTCAAATTGTCTGGCTCTTGAACAGGGGCCAGAAATGCAGAAGAGCCAACCTGATGGCCCTCACCTCAAGGCAGTTGATAAACCATACTGCTTCCCTGTGGTTCCAATGGCCCTGAGCCTTACGGTCTTGGCAATGGACTCCCTAGCCCAAGAGACTGGCATCTGTCATCAGCAGGATCCAAGAGAAATTATCCAGTGGCACGCCCTTCCAGAGATGACAGGGCTGTTGTGCTCAAACTCCTGAAAACTCAGAGACCGCAAAGTCCACAAGGACTGCTGGAGATGCTGCATGTGAGCACATGCCCATGGCACCATCTCTGTGGTTGCTGGCATCAATCCAAGGAGCTGAAGGTAATCCCAGACTCTAGGAGGCTGCTGCACACAGAACAGTGCTAAGTAATCCAACAGTCTCTTGTCAGGAAAAACTCTGCCCACTCGAGAGTTGAAATGTGCTCCCAGGAACTCCAGGGACTGGGAAGACAACAGCTGGCTCTTTTCCCAATTGATCACCCAGCCAAGGCTTTCCAAAAAGGACACCAATTGAGATGCCACCCAAAATGCCTCTGAAAAGGGAAAACGCCTGGAAGAGCCAGTTGTCCAGATATGGATGGACACATATCCCTCGGCACCACAGTGGCACAGCTGCCAGCACCATGACCTTGGAGATTGTTTTTGGGGTGGTGGAGAGCCCGAAAGGGAGGGTGACAAACTGATAGTCAGAGCCAAGCATGGCAAAATACAGATAATTTTGCTGATCCACCGGATCAGGATATAAAAATACACCTTGGCCAGATCCAGAGAAGCCAAGAATTCCCATTGGTGCACTGCTTGAATCATGCAACACCTGGACTATTGCAATGCCATACTGCAAGGCCTGCCAAGAAAAACTATTAATATTCTGCAAATGGCACAAAATGTCGCTGCCAGAATCATTATGCAAAAAGGTCTCTCTGACCACATTACACCTGTTCTAATTGAGCTACACTGGCTCCCCATCACGGCCCGCATCCAATACAAAATGTTAATCACTACCTTCAAACTCATCCATAATGTAGCACCCTCACATCTCAGCAGCTTAATATCCAATCTCCCCAGCAACAGAAGTAGAAGAACAGCGAACCTCAATACCCTCTGTCTCCCCAAGTGCTTCAGAAAGGTGAACGCTTGTACCAGTAACAGGGCTTTCTCATTTATAGCCCCAGCACTCTGGAACCGGTTACCAAGTGATCTGCATGCAAACTGTGATCTGAAAGACTTCAGAAAAAAACTTAAGACGCACCTCTTCCAATCACATTTTAATTTAACCTCATGAAATACCCTCAGTCATGTGTAAATATGTAGTTTTCTCCAGTGTGAGGTCCTAAAGTCAGCAATGTGTAAATAAGTATATAAGTACCATGTGTAAATATGTATGTAATGTACCCTGTGTGAAGTCTTAACATCAATCTACTGTAAATTTGTAACCATATTTTTGCTGTGTGCTACCTCCCCCTCCCTGATCACAATGTATATATCCCTAATTACTGGCCCGTACAGCCATCCTCACCATGTATAGTTACCGCTGCTGATCACTGGAAGCAGCGGGATACAAATATACACTAAATAAATAAATAAATAAATGTAGCGCAAAGTTTCCATCCAGAATTGCAGGATGTGCAAGTGCTTGTTGACTCCCTTGCGTTCCAGAATGGGCTGGAAGAAACCGTCTTTTTTTTTTTGGACACCATGAAATAGATAAGAGTATCTGCCCTTGCCCCACTTATCTGGGGGGATGGGCACCACCGCCTTTAGGTCAGCAACTCGTCCAAGGTGGTTCACACAGTGGCACCTTTGATCGCAGACCCACAAGGGGAGAAGATGAAAGCTTCTAGGACATAGCCGAATTGAAAGGTGTCTAGCATCCAGCAATCCTTAGTAACCTGGACCCATTCCTGAAAGAAAAGGCAAAGCCTGCCTCCAACCGAAGGAACCAAGGAATGGGCCCCCAAACCTTACTGTGCAGCCGGGGAGGGGGGCTCTTCTGGAGGGGACTGAGTCCCTGGGCCCACGTGCACCATGAAAGGGATGATAATGAGCCCAAAATCCATAAGTGGAAGAAGGGCCCTCCAGGCTGTTAGCGATAGAATTCCTGAGATTCCCAGGAGTCCAACCCGCTCCAATGAGGAGCGGGTAGAGGCTGACGGAAAAGGAGCTCCTGCTTGCTATACAGGCCCCTTTGACCTGTCCTCCAGAAGGCAGAAGATTTTGTCTCGCCCAGGTCCTTTACCTGTTACTCTTGATCAGACCCAACAGAAGCACCCCTCTAAGGCTAGATGGGCCTTGGAAGAGGAATCTGCTACCCCATGTGAAAGGCAAGTCAACACCATGTCACTGTTGACAGAGCACAATCTCTGGCCACTAGATTTACTAGGTCATACATGGCATCATAAAGGAAGGCTGTAGCTGACTCCAAAAGAGGGATAGAATCATCCAGCAGAAGAGACTGAATCCATTGGGGCAGGGGCCAAAACATCAGGTCTGCACATACTGAAGAACAGCAGCAGCAAACTCGTTCTTCAACACAAATCCACCTTTTAGTCCAGAGTATCTTTCAAGGGCAATCCACCTTCCACAGGAATGGAGGTCCATCTGGTAACTGCTGTGACCTCTGCATCCATCTTGGAAATATCAAACCACATAACACACTCCCTCTCTGGACGAGCCTGCATCTTCTTATAAACTCTTAGCCCCTTAGGCAAGGAGCCCACTCTGACCGGAACAGGTCCTTCAGCACCTCTGGGAATGGGAGACAGCAGTGGATTTCCACACCCCTTGCAGAATGGATGCCTCTTTGATTCCTGCTCCATTTCTGGAACATCTGCCAAGCTCAAGGTGGATAAGACCTTGGGATCAATGCTTCCAGTTCCTTCTTCTGGAACAGGCAGATAGCACTGGCCTCCACACAAGCCTCTGAAGGCGAGAGTACTTCTTCATCCACATCAAACATCTCTATCCAAGTGCAAATCTCAGACAGATCCCAGCCGATCCCCATTAACTGAACAGTGCTTCCACTCTCAGCCTGCCCCTCATGAGATTGCAATTGGGGGAAGCCAGAAACTTCAGGGTCTGAATTTTCAAGCCAGAATAATAGGCCTGCTGTAAAAGGAAAAGAATGGCGGGGCAGACACTCTGGACTCTGGAAGTTCTCCTCGCAGAAATAACTCCCCACATTAGGGGAAATAATCACCGTCAATACTCTAGAAGATTGGGAGAGGCCCACAGCACAGTCCTAGAAGAAGACATAAAGAGTTAAGGCAAGTATCACAACAGCGGACACTAAGGCCATGGTGGCCCAAAGGCACACATTAATTGCACTTTTATTGCAATCCGTATGACAGGCACTAGGGTAGGAATGCGCATTGGAGCTGCTCGGGTGGAACATAGACAGGGACCACGCGACCGACAGGTGCATAATATTAAAAACACTACTAGCGCATGCAGAAAATGGTGGGAAACCCTCATAGAGTGCCAATGGTCACCAGCAGTCCACCCCAAATTGTGTCCCACAGAGACAGAATTGGGAGCCCCCAACAAGGATAATGACGAGGTCAAGTCTTGGTACTCACCCCCTGAGAGCCCCAGGCAGAGGATCCATGCCAGCTCAGCTCTACTCCGCTGAAACTGTTTCCCTGGCTTGGCAGCACTGAGTTTAGGTGGCTGGCAAGCAGATTCCTCTGAGAGCCTTCTTCAATCTTCAAGAGAGAGCTGGGGGAGGACAGAGGAGGAGGGAGAGGACGTTGAGTTGTGTGAGACTGCTTAATACTTCCATCCTTCCAGATCCTTCCAATTTTCTGGCTGTTCAGCAGGCTCTTGTTCAGGGTAAGAGCATGGAGCTGAACCAATTTTCCCTCCTCCTATGGCTACTGAAAAGACCACAGTCTAGTGGAGCCTCCCACATTGCACTCAAGTGAGATAGTCACTCTCAAAGTGGCCTGTCACAAGTATTTTTTTCAATCTTTTCCTCTCAGTTCTTCAGATGTTCTTCAGAGAGGAGAAAATCCATCCACCATCTGCTGGAGACAAAGAAATAATGAAGGGACCTCTGGTGGCTGAGGCATGGGAGTGATGTCATTGAAACCTGGGCTTTCCATTGGTTCTTTGTCTCCACCAATCTGCTTGTAGGGGAACACAACCCACTTGTCTCTACTAATCTAGCAGGATGATATGGAAATGTCAATTTTAGATCAGACTTATACACGCCTACCGTCTCCTTTAAGCGTAACACCAAATTGCAGATGTTTTCATTTGGACATCACAGCAACCATATAAACAGCCTTTCTAAAATCTACCTTTTACTGCACCTTGCTTGGGCTATGGCAAGATTTTATTTATTTAGCTGTGCTTATATACCACTTTTCACTGGGTCAAAGCAGTTTACAGATATATGCTAACAAGCACTATTTATTCCCTTGTCCCCAAAGGACTCACAGTCTAAATGTACCTGAGACAATGGAGGGTTAAGTGGCTTGCCCAAGGATATAAAGAGTGGCCATGGGACTAGAGATCTCAGTCCCTCCAGGCTAAGGTTACTTGTCCCTATGTGGGAATTGAACCCCTGACCCTCCAGCCTGAGGTACCCTGTCCCAACCACTGAGCCACTCCTCTCCTAGAGGTGAATAATAAATTTACAAATAAATAGGTATATGTGACCTCCACACATAGGCGACTAGATATAAAAGTACTCTTCACCCATTTTATTGTATTGGCGTAGATGCCTTTCTGAATTTAGAAACTATAACTGTTCTGGTGTCCCCATAGGGCGGTATATGAAGTTTTATTAAACATAAACATAAATCTTACCAAAGTTAAATAAGCAGTTTTTATTTGTCATACCATTGACTTTTTAAAAGTATTTTAAAAGTTCAAACGCTCTTCTATTATTTCAGTCATTTGGCATCAGGTCATAAGCACAAGAACAGTTAAGTTTCAGTGCAGATAAATTCAATTCAGTCACCACTCCAACTGATAAAAGTGCATTTTCCTCGTAATAAATGACCCGTATGTATATATCCTCATTAGTGTGTAGTGCGGTGTGAAAGAGCTTGTTCTGGAACAGAACAGAAAGGCTTTCTTTCATGCTTCATTTCAGGTAAGGAAGCTGAGTAGAAGTTAAAAGAATGACAAGCCATTTGCTTTGACTGGATGATCAGAGGTTATTGGGCGTCAAGTACATAACAGAGGTGGTGCGTGCAAGTCACAATGATAGGGATAATGAAATAGTGTAAAATGAGAAAGAAACAAAACAAATGTTTTTAGAAACGTATATGCTGCCAGTTTATAAAATAGGAACATACCGTAAAGAAAAGGTGTCAGTATAAAGAGTGCCTCTCATAAAAAGAATTAACTTCACCCAAAAGTGGGCAACTTCATTTTATCTTTGTAAAACAAATATCCTCCATTACAGTCTTTAAGGGGGACATTTTATAAAAGACGTGAGCACTCAAGTAGGTGCTTATAAAACTACTTGGAGGTATATGCATATACAGTAAATACAGAAAACATAGCCCCTCCTTTTATCTGATATATGCAGAGGCATTAGCCTGGGTGGTGAATGCAAGAAGTGAGGGTAAATTCAGCACTTAAGTTTGTATTTTATAAGTTAAACATAGGTGAAACATACTCCTCTATGCGTCCTTCTGGGCTAGGCACCTTGCTGTCTTAACGCAAATACTATTCTACTCTACAGCCCAAAATAAACTTATAGTCCAGTCTTAAACGCAAACTGAATATTTAATCCTAATCTCAAAAAGATGGATCTAGAGATGGGCAGACTGGTCTGCCGGATATCAGAACCCTCTGGGATTCAAGACCAGACTGGGACTAAAGTAAATTAAGAGCTGATTTCCAAAAGTTTGAGTTCAAGTCCAGGGTCCAGTTCTTCAAGTCCAATTAAATCTGTTATTTTGCATAACATATCTTATACATATTTTTCATATTTGTTTCATTTTTTGGGAGAGTTTTGGATTTTGTTTTATGAGACCTATAGCCAACACGCACTCTCTCTTTCCTGTATGATCAGAATTAAGTTTCCCGGACATTAAGCTTTATTTAGCTTTAACTATAACATTTTCTAATTTCCAAGGTACATCAGATTTCATTAGAAACTTTCCAAGTTCTATCCATTTAAACAAAGGATCATTTCCAGCCCACTGTTCCCTATAATCCCAAATAGCATTCTAATTCAATGAATCTTCTTTAAGTTATCTGACCTCAATATATTGAGAAAACATTCAATGGGACGGTTGCTGTTTAAGCGCACAACTTATATGTTTAAAGTAATATATATTTTCAATGGACCATCTGTATACAGTAAAGACACTTATCTTACTAAATAAATATCTACTATTACTCACCAGCACTTTGGGGCACTTTTACTAACGGGCTCCATGATGTTTCGCCTAATGCAGAATAAGCGCTGAAATGATGGTGCATTTGAGTACAGCACATAGAGGATTTGTGTCTTTGATCATGTAATGGTGGATTTCTGGGACCTTGCCTTTAGATACAAGTAAGTTATTCTTTCCCTCACTTGGTTTGCAGCTTGTCGTGCTGTGAGGGCTTGTGTGCATCAGTGATGCTGAGAGCTAAACTATGGGTAGTTTAACTACTGGCAGGGTCTCCCAAGATGGGCAGGTCTCAGCTGAGGTGCCAGACCAAGACAAACCACCCATCTGGGCGGCAGCAGAATGGGATAGTGTTGACGGCAGAGGATCACATTTCTGTGACAATGGCAACAACACCAAACTTAAACTGCGCGGAAGAAAGGCCCGGCAATCTACTTCTGTATCTTGCCATGAAAACCCAATGGATAGTTACAACAAAACAAATTGTGCTATAGTGCTGGAAGATGAGACCCCCAGGTCGGATGGCACTCAACTAGCTACTGGGGAAGAGCTGAAGACTTTTCAGAGTAAAGCCAGCATTTATGATGTGGTTGGATCAAAGCCCTCGGGACGTCTGACTGCTGATGTAGCTGCGCATGAAATGAGAGTCAGAAGCTGTAAAGATGTCTTACACATTGAAACATGGAACCTACAAAGCATGAACCAAGGGAAGTTGGAGGTGGTCAAAAATGAAATGCAACGTCTACAACTTGATCTGTTGGGTGTCAGTGAACTGAAATGGACTGGCATCGGGCACTTTGCATCAGATGATCACATGGTCTACTATGCTGGAAATGAAAGACAAAGAAGAAATGGTGTGGCATTTATAATGAAGAAGAAACTTGCAAGAACTGTAATGAAATACAATGCAGTCAGCAAACGCTTAATCTCTATTCGTCTACGAGGAATGCCTATCAACACAACTATAATTCAAGTATATGCCACAACAACAGCTGCAGAAGAGAATGAAATTGAAGAGTTCTATGAACAAGTACAAGCTGAAATTGACAGAATATGCAAACAGGATATCCTGATAGTCATGGGTGACTGGAATGCAAAAGTTGGCAACAAAGAAGAAGGCAAAGTAGTTGGAAAATATGGACTTGGCAACAGAAATGAAGCTGGAGAAAGACTGATAGAATTCTGCAAGACCAACGATCTATTCATCTCAAACACCTTCTTCCATCAACACAAGCGGCGACTGTACACATGGACTTCACCCAATGGATTGTATAAAAATCAAATTGACTACATTTGTGGAAGTCAATGATGGAAAAGTTCTATAACATCAACAAAGACAAAACCTGGAGCTGACTGTGGTACAGATCATCAACTACTAGTATGCAAACTCAAGCTAAAGTTGAAAAAGAGCAAACCACTCATGAATGCAGCAAAATATGACCTTGAGAATATACCACTGGAATTTAAAGACTGCCTGCAAAATCGATTTGCTGCTTTAGATACAAATGACAGAGCTCCAGAAGAGTTATGGAATGACATCAAGAAGGTTGTGTTGGAAGAAAGCGAGAAGTCTCTACAAAAGGTGAAAAAGCAAAAACGGCCAAAATGGATGACGGAAGAAACTCTGAAAATTGCCAAGAAAGGCAGAGAAGCTAAAGCCAGAGGAGAAAGAAAGACAATAACAGAACACAACAGAGATTTCCAACGTGCAGAAAAACAAGACAAGGAAAAGTACTATAACGAAGCATACAAGGAAATAGAAGCAGAACTATTAGAGGAAGAACAAGATCGGCTTTCCTAAAGCTACGAGAGTTAAAGAAAAAGTTCCAGCCTCGAATTGGAATGTTAAAAGATGCCCAAGGATCTATGTTAAATAATGCTGAGAAGATCAAGAAAAGGTGGAAGGAATATACAGAGTTTTTACTCATATATGATAAAGATCAAGTGGACCAACAGCCGTTTCATCCTGTACCTTATGATCGGGAACCATTGGTGATGAAAGAAGAAGTTGAAGCAGCATTGAAAGCCTTATCAAAGAACAAAGCACCAGGCATTGATAGCATTCCCATAGAAGTATTACAGCAATCTGATGCAGCTGTTACCGTACTTACAAGGCTCTGCTAAGAAATATGGAAGACAACATCATGGCCAACTGACTGGAAAAGATCTGTGTTTATACCAATACTAAAGAAAGGTGATCCAACTGACTGTGGAAATTATCGTACAATCGCTCTGATCCCAGATGCCAGCAAGATTCTACTGAAGATTACTCAAAAGAGACTACAACCATACCTGGAACAAGAACTACCTGACGTGCAAGCAGGGTTCAGGAAAGGGCGAGGAACAAGAGACATCATTGCGGATGTGAGATGGATCTTTGAAAAGACTAAAGAATACCAAAAGGATATCTATTTGTGCTTTATCGACTATAGCAAGGCTTTTGACTGTGTATACCATGAGAAACTCTGGGCCACATTCAGAAGCATGGGTATACCAGAACACCTGATCGTACTCTTGCATAATCTGTACATTGATCAAGAAGCAACAGTTCAAACAGAACAAGGGGAAACAGAATGGTTTAAAATAAGCAAAGGTGTAAGACAAGGCTGCATACTTTCCCCCTACTTGTTTAATTTATATGCAGAACAAATCATCAGAGAAGCAGGATTGTATGAAGACAACAGAGGTGTGAGGATTGGTGGAAGACTGATCAACAACCTTCGCTATGCTGATGGCACCACATTACTGGCTGAAAGTGAAGATGATCTGAAACATTTGCTTCTCACAATCAAAGAACATAGTCTCAAAATGGGCCTGCACCTTAATGTTAAGAAGACAAAGATCATGACAACTGGCATAATCAACAGGTTCATCGTTGAAGGAGAAGAAATTGAAATTGTGAACAACTTTAACCTACTTGGATCAGCTATGAATAAAGAAGCAACAAGCAGTTAAGAAATCAGACGACGCATTGCTCTTGCCAGAATGGCTATGAAAGACCTAGATAAGATTCTCAAGAGCAGAGTTGTCTCTCTCCATACAAAGATTCGACTTGTTCAAGCCATGGTATTTTCATTAACATCATATGGATGTGAAAGCTGGACAGTGAAAAAGATAGACAGGAAGAAAATTGATGCCTTTGAATTATGGTGCTGGTGGCAAATACTGTGTATACCATGGACTGCCCGAAGAACAAACCAGTCGGTACTAGAGGAGATCAAACCTAAGCTTTCTTTAGAAGCTCAGATGACAAAACTTCGACTTTCATACTTTGGACACATCATGTGAAGAGAGAGATCATTAGAGAAAGACATCATGCTTGGCAAGATAGAAGGTCAACGCAAAAGAGGAAGGCCAGCAATGAGATGGATCGAGACAATAACAGCAGCTATGGGTACCAGTCTGTCAACAATGAGCCGCCTGACTGAAGACCGAACACAATTTAGGATAGCTATCCAGAGGGTCGCCATGAGTCGACTCCGACTCGACGGCACTTAACAACAACAAGAAGTTATTCTTTAGTTTTGATAGCTTTTTTCCCTCTTGCAGGCTTAAAGCTTTTGTTGTATCAAGTGTTATTAATTGCCTATATTAATTATATAATGTTAACAAATAAAAAAATGGTGGCATTCTCTATAAGAATGTTGCAGTCATGCACTTGACTTAGGGGCTTTTTAGTAGCATAGACAATTTGTATTGTGTTATAGTGATCAACCCTACAATTTTTTAATTTAAACATTTAACCTAAAAATTTCTATGGCAGCAAGCTAGGCATGAGAGCTGATGAATTTAAGTGAGGTCCAAGGCTATGGGTATATGTGTCCTTGTTTCAGTCAGTTAGTACGATTTCGGAGCGGTAGCGGTTAACGCGGAGAAACCACAGATTGTCTACACTACGTATTTGCAGAAAGTGTGTTATCTGCAGGAGTGGGTGGGATTAAGACAGAGAATGGGCATGTCTGCAGTTACTACAGGCCTCAATATCATATGGTAACCATTGTATTTGCAGACAGTGCAGGTGGAGCCAACACCACCTCAATGGGTGGCAATAGCTGCATCCACGATGCTGCCCGCTCGTGTTCTCTGCACTTTCAGTGCTTTATCTGCTGGGAAACTGCTGTGCCCCAACCCAAATGCATTGCTTTCGCTACTAACATGGCTCTATCTGCATTTTCTTTTGGCATTAACTGCAAAAGCCTAATGTGGTTTAGTAAACATGCTCCTTCTTGTATATATGCTTGAGCTGCCATGAATGGAGGGCAGGGGAGAGTTGAAGACTAGTTTCAGCTTTATGAGAATGCCACATGGAGGGAGGAGAAAGGCAAGAGATCTTCATCTGACCGATATCACAATAGCACTGAATAAACCTGAGGGGCAGCTAGCGCCTACTCTAGTGGACATGAACATGTTAGCCAGACTAATCTAGTGGGAGTAGCAGGAGAACTCTTGCTGGAGTACATTCCAAAGAACTTATGGCAGTATCAGTAAACACAGAAGCATTACTGGCTCCATCAGGCATGAATGATAACTTTTTTTTTTGGTCGTTTCACCCAGTTTGCGAGGACTGAATAATTTTCTGCTCCGATATGTTAGCATCTTTCCCACAGAAGTCAGGAGAATAACCAAGACTTCTCTACTGGAAGGATATTGGACATAATATTGATTTCTGGAGAACACTTTTCTAGAGAAGCACATTCAAAACATTATTATTGGCCAAACAGAGCCTGGAGATGCAAATCAATCAGCATTTTAATGTTGTGGAAAATAGGATAAAAATCTAATTCAAATATAATCAATGCTGAAATTGTACCTAATTAAGGTTCCACATCAATAAAAGTCCAATAAATAGCATCTAATAAAAAATTATCATTATCAGGCTGATAGATAAAGCAGAGGAAAATTATTGCATCTTGCTCTAATTTGGGGAGTACAATTTGGCTACTCTTTTTTTATATCTGGATTACATTTGCACTAAGGAGGCAATTTTTAATGACCCTCATAGATGCACAATATATGCACCATTTTAGCGCATGTACTTTGCAATTAATCTGAAAAGGAAAACTACTCCAATAGTTTCACTTTGGAAATCTTCTAGCACAAAGCACATCTGCTGGAAGAGCCCCTGCACTTTGCACCTGACATTTATGTTGGGTGGCCAATCAGGAGTAAAATAGCACATGCATATTTGAAAATAGAATTTATATTCCTTCTTTTTATCTTTCTAACATCAACATACCCTTCAGAAATAACCACTTTTAACAGGACTAGAGGACATATTTAATGGAAGCCCTCATGCACTTTGAGCTGGACAGAAATGCAGTGATTTTTATTCAGGTCAAGGTGGTTTAAGGGGAGCTATCTTCAAGTGCATAGGTATTTCCTTTTCCCTAGAGAGCTTCCAATCTAGGTCTGTAACTGAGGCAATGGAGGGTTAGGTGACTTGCCCAAGGAGGACCAGTGGGAATCAAGCCCAGATCTTTTGGGTAGTGGGCTATTGCACAAACCACTAGGCTACTCCCCTACCCCTTGACCTGTCCTGTTCCACTGCCCCAATGTGCTAGGGATCCAACTTCTGAGGATTAAAAAACATCTCCCTCTCAAGTAGACCGCTGCTGATCGCTGGAAGTAGCGGTATACAAATTTATAATAAATAAATAAATAAAATTTGAAGAAGTTAGCAGCAGGAAAGAGATCAGCATTATTAATGTCTTTTTTTCACAGAAGCAGTTAAGGATCTAGTGATAAACCTCATGTCAGATGCTTACACATCTATTTCACGATTGTTCTTTTTGAAGTTAACATGATTGCATTGTTCCTGAGATAGGCCTTTTCAAGAATTAAAGCAGAAACTGCTTTACTGAATTTTGGATAAACTTAGGATTGCGTTTTTGTAATTGCTTTATTTTTCCTCAAAGATGCAAAAAGCTTATGATTAACGAGTTGCTGGTAAGGATGTGTAGAGGCGAGAAAAATTTGCTTAGTGTTCATTTTTTTTCATGAAACTTTCCTGCGTTTTGGGCATTTTGGCAGTTGGTTTCATGCCTTTGTTGTAATAGGGAACTTTCAGTTTGTGCTAAACTGATTTAACATGCGCTAACCAATGAATTAAGACACACTTTGGGGCCCTTGTACAAAAGCGCAGCACGATTCTGCACTTACCGCGCATTCAGCATAAAGGTGCAGCAAGTACAAAGCCTCTGTGGTACCTGTCAGGGGCATGACCAACATGTTCTCGGACGTTTTCACAGGAACATGTCCCATAATGTCACTGGATGCCCACTGAGGAGGCAGGAAGGGCACTCATGATAAATGCAATATTGACAGCGTGTGATACCCCCTCGCTAACCGCAACGCGCTCTCCATGCCTGCTCCCCTCCTCTAGCCTGCCCAGGGTCCTCCTCATCGTATGATGTGTGGTTACTGCAGAAACTAGCACATGGTAACTGTCATGCCAGCATAGCAGCAGTTACCATGGACCTGCGCTGGCATTTACCATTTGGTAAAACACACATTAACCACACAACATGCTTTAGTAAAAGAGCTGCTAAGATGATTTGTGCACATTAAATCAATTTTGCATGCACTAAATGTTTTCAGGTGAACTAATGAACTGTGTAGTACTGAATGCACATCCATAATTGCTGGAATTACGGAATAATTCTGACTCTGAGGGGATTAGTTACTAAAGCACATTAAGGGAATAAGCTCTGAATTTTTGCACCTTAACACATGCTAAACAGCAAAACTGTGTGTTATTTTAGCATAATGCACATTAGTTTAAGTTACAACGGAATACATAATAATGAGATGCAAAGATGCAAATGCATGCAACCCCTCATCATTATTATGTAAATTTAATCATGTGACTTGCGTTGAACTTCCTAAGTTGCTTTACTCCAGGGAAAACTAACACCAGCTCAAACTGGCATTTTCCTTCCTTGCCAGATGCTTCAGGCTGCAAACAAGTGACCAATGCTCCCGACTACCATCATAAGGGGACCAATGCCATATCACACGAAGACCCGCCATTCTCAAAGAAGACAACCACCCAGTCCACTGCAGGCCCTCCCTGGGCCTACCTGAATCCTTTTCTGGTGATCCAAGGGGTATCAGGCAGGAGCAATCCCAGTGATCCCTAGCATAGTCTCGCAGTACTAATACATGGCAGCTTGACCTCTAGCAGTAGCACTAAGAGACTACTGCTAGGGACTGTGGGTGCCATTTTGAATCCAGCACAAGCACAGGCAGAAGTGACTGGGGATCGCTCCTGCCTGGTAACCTCCAGACCATCAGGGAAGGATTTTGGTAGACCTGGGGGGGCCTGAAAAGAGCTGGGGGTCTTTTTAAGGGAATCTTCTTCGGGGGTGAAGTCTTGTGTAACCCAGTACCAGTGCTTTAAAATAGAAGCCAGGTGCATCAGTAACCGATACCCCCCGGCGAGGAAAAGAAAATGCCAGCTATGAGCTGGCATTATAGTCGCCTGAAATAACACAGGTTGTGGAGTTCAGCGCAAGCTGTGTTATTCGTTTACCATGGGCGCCACTAGCCTGCAGTACTGAGTTCCTGCAGTTAGTGCTTCCTGCAGTAAAATGCAATATTTTATAGCAGCTTAGAAACCTCCCCACCAAGAAGGTAATTTGATAAACCTTTTTTTCACAGATACATCCTGTTTTACTCACGGAAAGGGGCTTTCATAAAACTAGCTGAGGGATTACATGTGCATAAAGTAGATATGGAGAATGTTGACACGTTCTTTTATGTGACCCAAGTGTAGGTGTGTGTGAGTGGTTTGGGCAGAGTGTGGATGACATTATAAAGTGCATGCGCTTTTTATAACATAGGCATGTACGCCGGCACTTACACCAACTCCCGAGGCAATGGAGATGTAGGTAGGTGCATTTTATCTATGGCTGGTGCAGGTTTTGTCAGGCTATTTTATAAATACACCTGAATGCCCATTTTAGATGGTCATGGATACTGGAACTAACACTCCAGGTTGGGATGTGCTCGGTTCCCCTGTATTTTACAAAAGGCTTTGCTGAATGTGGAGCCTTTTGTAGAATATTGATAAGGATGTGCAGATGTACTTGCTGGTACAAACAGCAGAAGCAGCATTTTTGTAAATGTATAAACGCATAAAAACAACAGCTTCAGTTCTGCAGCTTGCCTGGGTCAGTGCCGGCAATTATTATTATTATTATTATTATTAAAGACTTATAAAGCATCGCAACATACGAAGCGCTGTACAAACATAGAAGAGAGACAGTCCCTGCTCATCAGAGCTCACAATCTAATAAGACAGAAAACAAAATAAGTTACATAATACAAATAACAAAGAACCGATATTGTAATAAGACGGGCGGACAAAGGGGGAGCTGTGGTGGTTTTGAGCAGAGAACATTATTTGGCAGAAGCATTACATGATTCCACGGTTTACAATAGATTAACAGAAGATCCACAATTTATTTTACAAGAAGAGATCAAAAGGATTACTCAGGTGGCACTACAGAATAAACTAATCACTCCTAAAGAATTTCGATACTTAAACATGGTGTCCTCAAATACAGCAAAATTCTATACAGTCCCAAAGATACATAAAAATCTCCAGAAACCTCCCGGAAGACCGATAGTTTCAACTAGGGGAATTATATTGGAACCTTTATCCACATTTATGGATTCATATTTACGCCCGTTATTACCAGCTATACCATCGTATGTTAAGGATACTACACATTTCTTGAATATCCTAAACAATTTAGCACCATGGTCAACTTATATGGATGTATTATTGGTCACTTTGGACGTTACGTCCTTGTACACAAGCATTCCTCAAGCAGCAGCGTATGAAGTGATATAGCAGGTGTTATATGAACGAAGGGATCTTTCAGAGGCACAGATTGCATTTTTGCTACAACTAGCGAATTTGGCCATTTTCCGCAATTATTTTGTTTTTGATGGAGTTTTGTACCAGCAAATATCTGGAGTAGCTATGGGAGCTACCTGCGCCCCCTCTGTAGCGAATCTGTATATGGGAGAATTTGAAAAACAGTGGTCGTTACAGTCTCCATTTATCACTAATGTTATCTCTTGGAACCGCTATATTTATGATGTCTTTATGTTGTGGAGAGGTTCGGAAGATAAATTAATATCATTTTTTCAGTGGATAAACCAACGTGATCCGAATATCAAATTCACGTATACGTATCATTTAGAAAAATTGGTTTATTTGGATGTTGCTATTAGTAGAGGGAGAGGAGAATGGTTGACATCAGTGCACAAAAAGGATACAGATCGAAATACATTTCTACATTACAAAAGTGCACATCCTCCCCAGTTAAAAGAGAGTCTCCCTTTTTCCCAATTTTTGCGTTATAGGAGGAATTGTTCCAATGTTAAAGACTTTAAACATCTTTCACGACAATTATCCAGTCACTTTAAAGAAAGAGGGAGTGGTGAAATGAGTGGATTCCAGGGCCCTGTATAATAACAGGAGCTTACTGCTGCAAGTTAAGCCGTCTAATAAACAAGAGAACATTAACAGCAATAATATTAATTTGATAACTCAATATTCCCCTTTAAGTTCTGGTATTCGGAAGGTTTTGAAGAATCATGGAAATGTTATATAGGCAGTCCCTGGATTAACAGGCAAGAAAATACGCTGCGTTTGGCAGCGGAATCGCAATTTAAAGGAGCAATTGAGTCCAGCGATATTGAAGCTCTTAGCTGGATTAATGAATGCTTCTGATAAGGACAGAGGCCACAGAAAATGTGGGGGATGCAATATTTGTGACATTACTATGGAATTGGATGTCTTTATGTATAAGGGATTCACTTATCCATTGAAGACATATACAACTTGCAATTCCACTAGCGTAGTTTATGTTATCCAATAATACCCTTGTGAGTTACTCTACGTGGGCAAAATGATTTGTTCTTTTAAAATATGGATGGGAGAGCATAGGAGTCGATTGAAATGCAAAGCCCATGAAGCACCGATAATTCAACATTGTGTGGCTAAGGGACACGTTCTCGAACAATTAAGATGCTTCTGTATAGATAAGATTGAGTCAGGTGTGGCTGGAAAGTCACAAGAGCAAACTTTATTACTTAGGGAGCAAAGATGGATTTTTACTCTGGAATAGGTAATGTCCATGGGTCTTAATGCCGCGATAGAATGGTCTTCCTGCATATAAGAATGGTAGACATTTAAAATATATAACCATATTGAGTCAGGATACCATCGAGTAGGCATACCCATTACTTGCTGTTAAGAGTTCTTGTATTTTAGGTTTAGGGAATGAGAGACAGAGAATGGGAGATAGGGCGGAAGGCGTCATTCGTGTAATTTTTGTAATATTTTATCGGAAGTAGAGGTAAGAGAGAATCCTTAAGGGCTATAGATATGGAGGAGGTATTTTTTGAAAGGATGGCGATAAGTACGTCATTAAGGGGTGTGATCAGGACCTCCAATGAAGCAATAGAAGATGCTCTTTAAATAAGGATCGGAATTAGCGGCGTTTTTTATGAGAGTGATGAAGAAGGTTAGAAAAATATTTGCACTGCTCATGATGAATTATACGTTTGCAGCATCATTCCTATTTTTTAGGTAAGTGATCTATGTAGATATTGAGATAAATGGGTAATAAGGAAATAGTGGATAACAGTGGTTATATTATTGAATTTTGTTTTGTAGAAATAATAGTGAATGCAGATCCCCTGATGAAACGATAGTGAACTGCAACGGAGGCGCCTGAGGGAGGCGTTGGGATCGGAGAGCGTGATGGGAACATACTGAAGAGTTTCTCAATATAAGCTAAGTGTTTATTGAAGCTAGAATATTACATTCGTAAAGCCCAGTTTGGACTTTAACAAAAGCTTGTATAATATCTCTTTAAGAAATAAGAAGAGAGCCCTATCCGTTTTCTTAATCACTTGAAAAAGTTTGTAGAAGATCGTTGATGCAAATAGGCACTTGATTTGGACAAGTTATAAGTCCGAAAAAAACATACCAAAAACGTCTGAGACCTTCAACGAAGATAAGAATCAGATTTAACGGTTTAATATAACCACAAGGAATAATAGAAGATTTTGTATCCATATTATTATAATTGAGCATCTTGATTGATTTTTCTGTTATAAATTGCTCAGAGAAAGACCAGGCTTTTTAGGGGTTCAGTATGGACAAAGCATGATAAGAGTTCGCAAGTATGCACATTGATTACAAGAACATAAGATATGCTATACTAGGTCAGACCAAGGGTCCATTGAGCCAAGTATCCTGTTTCCAACAGTGGCCAAGTCAGGTTACAAGTAGCTGTCAGGTTCCCTCAATGGATGACATTAAGTGCACCTGCGTGTTGGTTAGCATGGTGCTGTGCAGTTGCAGTGTGCTAACAGCAGGGGTATGGACACACATGTCTCTTGAGGTAAGCGCAGGCCTCAGCACTAGATTAATGGTGTAATTTCATGCTAGTTTAGTGTATTTTAGTATCATAATTATTTATCTTTCTTCAGACTCTTAATATACCACCCAACACACAGGCATCTGAGCAGTTTACAATAAATCAATAATGCTGCTGGGACATAGGAACCGGAATGCCAGATCTTACATAGGAAAGGGATAGTAAAGTAGACACTCTGCAAGAGAAAAGGGGACAGATATGGGAGAGAGACAGAGATGCATTAGCGTGGAGGGGAGGGGGGAGGGAGTGTCTGAGAGGGAGGGAGAACAGAAGAGGTGAGTTTTTAACAGTGATTTGAAATTGTTGAAGGAGGATTAAGGAGAAGGTTTGGTGGGAGGGAGTTCTGTAATCCGGGGCCAAGAAAGAAGAAGGCAGAATTATGTTTACAAAGCAGTGGAGCAGCCTCAGTGCAGTATCAGAGCCGCAGCCACCATTGAATTCAAAGGGGATGCAGCTCCCATATTGCACAGAGGCTACTACCACTGCTTTGTAAACATACCCTTAAATGTGCTTGTGATGTGGATGGGAAGAACATACGATTGGAGTGGATGAGCCAAAGTGAGAGGTGAGGGGTGTGAAGGTGGATGAGATCAGAGAGGTATTGTGGGGTACCAGAGTGGATTGCTCTATGGACTAGGGTGAGAATCTTGTATTGTATCCGAAAGACAATGGGAAACTAATGGAGGCGGATGAGTAGTGGTGTGATATGGTCTGAGTGGTGTGATATGGTCTGAGTGGGTGGGCTGCGGTATTCTATAGAAACTGTAGTATGCGAGATTGGTAATAGGAAAGGCCAGCGAGAGTGATGTTGCCGTAATCTAATGGTGGCCACTGCTGGAAACAAGATACTGGACTTGATGGACATTGGTCTGACCCAGTAAGACATATCTTATATTCTTATAATGAGAGGCACCCCCATTCTGATCCCTGCTCCAATTAGATCTCCCCATTCCAATACCCTCCTGAGGTACCCTGCAGAAACCTCCACTCTGTACCCCCCAATCTGATCTCTACTCCAAATGGTACCCCCCTCTGATCCAATCCTGGAGCCACCAGGGTTCAAACGATAGCTATGTCCCCAAGTGCCAGTCTCGCAGTACTACTGCTAGAGGTCCTTCCACCATACAAGGAGCCATTAGATTGTACAAGGTACCAGTTTGAGGAGGATCATGTTGGGGATACCAGTTGGGGGAGCCTATGCTAGGTGGTATCTGAGAAAGATATCATAATGGGTGGGTCCGAGTGGAGCAGGGGGGAACTGTGCAGGATATTTCTTCTCCCTGAGCTGTAGCCATGCTACCTGACTGCATTGAACGCCATCTCTTAAAGGTGTGCAGCCACGTTACTGGCAGTCATGAGAGCTGCAGTGTCCACTGGGTGACAGCTGTGAGAGCTGACCATACCTGATCGCTGCCCTTTAGCTGCCCAAAACTAAGTACTTACGGTAAGAGTTTTACTGTGCAGTAGTTTTTAACCACAAGGCAACCATTAGGGTAGGCCCAAGATAACGGTGACCACACATTAAATTCCGCAATATTTGCTTACCATATTTTAGTAAACTTGTCCCTTGTTTGTTTTTACTGCTTATGTTCAGCTCTGTTATGGCTTTTTTAATAGCTAGAAAAGCTAGAAATACATATTACCACCATGTACCATTTGCTTGCAAACTGTACCCACGGCATGTATACCAAGTAGTAATCTATCAAGCTAGCTTCACCTTTAATTCCTTAAAAAAAAGCAACAAATGAGAGGCAGGGAAGATCAGAGCTTTGATGTAAATACTACTCTGAGCAAATTTTTCCTACTTTAGAACGGAGCGATAAAAGAAAGCAGCCGCTGCCAGTCTGTTTGTGCAGAAAAGATCCAAGGGAATTAAGTGCCCCGTAAATCATTTGCCACCTTTACGTTAAAGACTGGAACTTTGGCTTGTGTGAAACTGAACTGTGCTCTGCAGCAGATGGCTGGGCAAGTTAGTTTAGTTAAGGGGAAGGGAAATGGGTTATTTTCTCTTTCCTTTTTCCATTTGTTTTCTGTCTCGATGCGAAAAGGGACCAGATAAGCTCAAGCAGATGGGATAGTCTGGCTGAGCCATCGCTCTTTCGCATTTGTATACATTTGGCATTCAGATCCTGACAGGGCTTTATAACTCCAAGGTGCATGAAACAACCTCCAGTGGTAATTAGGCAGTAAAGATAATTGTTTGTTTTCTAAAGTACTTTGGATAGCAACTCTACCTAAGACAACAAATATTTAATATACTCTCCATGCCGTGCTGCAGGCATAAAAGCTCCATTTCTATGGCAAACAATCAACTATTGTTATCACATCGAGCTGTTTCCATTTCTTTTAGTTTCGGTAGAAAGTTTGACAAACACTGGGATCTTTTCAAACTTTTTTGCTTTTAAAAGGTGCACTTTAAATATTGCCTCAATAAATATAACTCTCTCTTTTTCTGAAAAGAAATAAAAAAAGATTCTTACCACTGTGCTGCC
This sequence comes from Ichthyophis bannanicus, assembly GCA_033557465.1. Lineage (NCBI taxonomy): Eukaryota > Metazoa > Chordata > Amphibia > Gymnophiona > Ichthyophiidae > Ichthyophis > Ichthyophis bannanicus. The sequence goes on along the minus strand of CM066032.1, from coordinate 362,602,853 downwards.
ATCTGTCCAGCGGAAGTCCTGTTCAAACATTTTATCATTGAGGCCAATCCACTGATAATCGTGCCCTAAACCTAATGGAAAGCCAAACAGAAGGGCTGCTTAACTTCGCCATAAAAGGGAGAGGATTTATTTTAAAAAAGCAACAAATTTTCTAAGAATGAATCATGCATCCTAGTCTTAAGATATGTGTTCTAAAACGTAAAGGAATATTTAGCAGCTCAGTTTGGTTACCTCTCTTTTTCTGGCATATAAGGAAGTCTGTAAAAATGGGTTCTCAACCGCTGCATCCTAAATATCACAGTGCATAACTCTCCTGTCATCCTCCTCCTACTTTACTAGTTAATTTTGGATCCTGAACCTACTACAGCAACAATTAGACTGGAAAAGGTCCCTTAGTAGCTTTTAAGAATTGCAGAAATACTTCCCTCAGTAATGTCAGAGGTTTTACAGATTTACAGAAATTGACAGTGAAGAATTTTAACTTCCACAAAACCATTTTCACTCGTGTCTGTCCCTTTTAGCAAATTTCATTCCACTGCAAACATCTTTATGGCCCAATCCAAACAGGAATACGAGACCACATAGTAAGTATGGATCCCCCAGTGACGAGGTTATGCCTTTCTGAGATGCCCAATACATGTATCAGATCAGGCCTTTGATGAATAGAACCCTCTTTGTGGTACAGGTTTCATGTCATATACCCACAAAAGCAGATTCATACCCATTTTAAAAGAATTGTATGGACATACACAGGTTCCTTACAGTTTAAAACTGTTCTGAAACGGAGGAAGTGACGTCACCGGAGCCGATGGCGGCTTGAAAGAGCTGCTCCGGCACGGACCCAGCCAAAGGCCCCTAAAAAATTCCCTCGGAGGCGGCAAGTGGGGGCATTGGCGGCAGAAAGAGGGCGGGAAGTGCCGCGACCGCTGAAACGCCGGCAGCAAGAAAGCAGCTTTTGCGGTGTGAAGCGCCAACGGGAGAACACGGCGGCAAGCGTGGAGGGCCGAAAAATGGCGCCCGGAGGCAAAGCCGAGATGATGTATGAAGCAGGCGGATGGTAGGAGCCTGTGCTTTCGACAGCGCTGTGGCTCCCCAGCTGTGAGAGAATTACTGGAACCCAAGAGCAGGAGGTGAGCTGGATCGTGGCGCCTAGCGGGAAGGTGCGGAGCAGGCCAGCTGTATAAAGTGCTGCTGGTGGAAGAGCAGGGACTGAGGAGAGAGGCCTTGCGGAGCAGATCAGTGCAGGCTGTGAAGGCTGAGGGCCAGCAGTGAGAAGCCGATGAGAGCACTGAGCCAGGTGGCAGGATACTGAGGAGACCCGGAGGGAGTCGGCTGCCAGTATCTGGACAACAGGTTGCAGAGGTGGACCTAAGTACCTGGTAAATTAGCAAAAAAGGGCCGAGGAGCCCAACTACTGGACTTCTCCTGCTGACAGAACAAGAGGTCTCTGGTCCAGAGATGACCACCAGACGCAAAGCAGCAGATCTTAAAGAATATGCGTACTCAGGGACGCATGGAGGAAAAGGTGATGGTGGGCAGATGGAGAACAAGAGGCTCCCAGAGGTGCAAGGAGAACAGGGGGGAGCAGGTGATATGGAGAATGCGAAAGCCCCGGGAACAGACCCTGCGCAACCTATTACGAGAGCGGAACTTAGAGAATGGTTCCTTGAAATCAAAAATGAAGTGCAGTCAGTGAAGAGTGAGTTGAACGATGTGTTGGCCCCCCTGAAAGAAGAGGTTGGAGAATTGGTCTGTCGAATGGGAGACCACGAGAACAGGCTGCAAGAGATTGAACTGCATCAGGAAGAAGCGGCGCAAAGATCGGGGCAGCTGGGGGCACATTATGAGCATTTGTTGTATAAGCTGGAAGATCTGGAAAATCGTTCTCGCCGCAATAATTTGCGACTCCGTGGAATCCCAGAGGAGAAAGAATTCCAGGATAGCGAGAAGGTAGCCCGTTCAGTCTGCTTGGAGGCCCTACGATTGGGCGGTGGGGAGGCGACAGCTACAGACATCCAACTTGAAAGAGCCCACCGAGCACTGGGGAAACCCGTGGGTAACAAGCCCCGTGACATAATCATATGTTTGGCACGTTACAAAACTAAAGAGACCATAGTTAACAAAACCAGGCGAGAAGGAACCATTATGTGGCAGGGCTATCCGGTGCACATATATGAAGATCTCTCTGCAGGGACATTGCAGAGGCGGAGGGCCATGCAACCTGTTACACAATTATTGCGTAGAAAGGACATTAAATATCGCTGGCATCATCCTTTTGGACTTTCCTTTACTTACAAAGGGCGGACATGGCGAGCACAGACTCCGGAGGAGGCCAAGAAAGCTCTTAGAGACGCGGGCCTGAACACCCACGGGGCGGACCTGATGACAGGTTCTCCTGTCGGAGGGCAGCAGGTGCAGAGGGGCGGAAGCCCAGAACGTGGAAGAATCGGAGAGCCGCAACATGGACAGGAGATGCAAGAGGCCCAGCGGCTGGACGGCACTTGAAAAGACTTGAGGACTGATAATATGATGGTATATTGTTTGCAAGGTGGTGGAGGAATGTTAATTTTAAGCATGCTTACATGAGTAGTATACAAGTAATTGGTAAAGCACTGGGGGAGAGGAGGGTGGGGGAGGAGGGGGTGTGAAGGGGAGGGGGAGAGAGTAGGGGGATGTGAGGGGGAGGAGGGGGGGAGGTGGAGGGATACCAGGCGGGAGGTGTAGGAGAGGGAGGGTGGAAGTCAGCGTGGGGATAGGAGGGCATAGGGTGAGGGAGGGGGGACGAGCGGGTAGAAGGTAGGTGGGGGGGAGGGGTGTGTGAAGGCGTAAGGCTGGGGACGGTAAGGGGCGCACTACTCCTGAGTTATCCTCTGGAAGAGACGGAGGAGGGGGATGGGAGGTGGAGGGAGGGAGGGAGGGGGGATACGGGCTTGAGGAGATCAAAGGTGGGGCGAGTTAACAGTGGGGGAAAGTCGTTCTGCGGGAGGGGGCAATGGGAAGCGTAGAATGTTAAATATTATGACCTTAAATGTGAAAGGGCTGCGAACTCGACAGAAACGCCAGTTGGTGGGGAGAGAGGGTAAAAGATTGGGGGTTGATATAATGTGCATACAAGAAACACATTTGCGAGTGGGACAGGAATACATGTTGGAATCTAGGCAATTCCCTAAAGTAGTTCTGGTGGGCCAGCGATTAAATTCTAGGAGAGGGGGGGTGGGCATTTTGGTGGGGGGGGAGTACCACACCATGGTGAAGGAAGTTAGACGGGGGAAAGGAGGGAGATGGGTGGGGGTATTATTGCACATGGAGGAGGAGGAGGTCTGGGTGATCAGTGTGTATGGTCCCAATGAGAAGCAGGGGGAGATGTATGAGCAACTCTTGAAGGAACTGGAAGGCCTGGGGAATACACCAATAATCAGGGGGGGGGATTTCAATCTCACATGTAACCCTAGGATTGATACAAGTGGGGGGCAGGGGGGAGGAGGACGGGGGGATAGAAGAAGCCTACATGTCCTGCGGGAACGCCTGGGTTTAGTGGATTTGTGGAGAAGTTGGCATCCGGGAGAACGGAAATATACTTACTACTCCCCAGTGCATAGCTCCTATAGCAGGTTGGACATGCTTTGGGGGGGAGGAATCTGGTTGGACAGAGTGCAGGAGGTGGAACATGGTCAAATTACTTGGACGGACCATGCCCCAGTGAGTGCACGCTTTGATATGGGATGGAAAGATGAGAGTTTAAAATTCTGGAGGCTTAACAACTCTCTGCTGGAGGAAGAGAAGCATGTGGAGAAGCTTAAGGCTCATATAAAGGAATATCTCCAGCTAAATGATACAGGGGAGGTGTCTATGGGGGTGCTTTGGGACGGTTTAAAGGCGGTGATTAGGGGACAGCTGGAAGGCATGGCGGCGCGCGTAAAACGTGAAAAAGGGGCCAGGGAATGGGAGTTATTGCAACAGCTGCGGCACTTAGAGGGGGTACATCAGAGGGTGGCGGACCCAGGTACCCTTACGGAACTACAAAGGGTGAGAGGGGAGCTGAGTAAATTGCGGGCCCAAGAGATAGCATTCCAACTGGCGGTCTTGAAGCAGGCCCATTTGAAGGGGGGAACAGGGCAGGGAGGGTGTTAGCCAGCCGCTTGAAGGGAAGGAGACAGGCCGGGCATGTGGTGGGCATTAGGAGTGCTAAAGGGGAGTGGGTCCAAACCTCCAAGGGAATTAGGGGGGTGTTTCGGGAGTATTATAAGACTCTGTATGAAAGTGGACTGGAGGGAGGAGGGAGGGACACTACGGATTTTCTGGAGGAATGTGGGCTGGCTCAGGTGACGGAGGAGGAACGGGAGCTTCTTGGGCGGGAGATTCAGGACGAGGAGGTGAGGAGGGCCATTACCACATTGAAATTGGGAAAGGCGCCAGGGCTGGATGGATACACGGCAAAATTTTATAAGGTTATGTCAGAACAGATTACGCCCATATTTACCAAAGTAGTCAATGGGGTGCTACAGGGGAGGGCCTCCCAGCGCACAATGGCGGAGGCCGGTATAACGGTCCTGCCGAAACCAGGGAAGGATAAGGGGGTATGCGGTTCGTACAGGCCCATCTCTTTAATCAACCTAGATGCAAAGCTATTGGCAAAGGTCTTGGCCAACCGTATCCAGGACATTGTACCCCATCTGATCCACCCGGATCAGACCGGCTTTGTGAAGGACGTCAGGGTAGCGATAATGTGCGAAAGATTTTGAACATTATGTGGCATCTTCAGCGGACTAATGAAGAGGCCGTGTTAATCACTGTAGACGCGGAAAAAGCATTTGATCGGGTGGAATGGTCCTTCATGTTTCAAGTTTTGGAGAGAATGGGGTTTGGGGAGACGTATGTTAGGTGGCTCAAAGCTCTCTATCAGGGCCCGAGTGCTAGGGTCCGGGTTAATGGGGGATACTCGGAGAGCTTTGAACTGCATAGAGGTACCAGACAGGGTTGCCCGTTGTCACCCTTGCTGTTTGCCTTGGCAATAGAACCGTTGGCGGCATATATTAGGCGACTGGGGGACATTAAGGGAGTAAGGATAGGAGGGCGGGAGGAGAAAATTGGCCTTTTTGCAGATGATATTATTTTTACCCTGACGCAACCCCTTACGACGCTACCAGTGCTAATGACAGCTATACAAAGGTACAGTCGCCTAGCGGGGTATAAAATTAATCAAGGGAAAACAGAATTGCTGGGATTTAATCTGACGCCCAGGGTGGAAGAAAGTCTGTGGCACCATTTTAAATTTAGGTGGGTGGAGGGGAGTTTCCGGTACCTGGGGATTCAGTTGGGGACCCCTCTCACTAAGATTAAGCAATGGAACTATCAAGGCCTGGTCGAGAGTATAAGGCAGGACCTATCACGGTAGAGGGGGCTGTATTTGTCTTGGATGGGGCGTATTGCAGTAGTAAAAATGAATGTCCTTCCAAGGTTGCTGTTTGTTTATATGTCACTGCCGTATCGGTTGGTCCGAAAGGAAATAGCTCGGATGCAAAATTTGTTGATGCAATTTATTTGGGATGGGAAGCGACCAAAAGTAGCCAGGGCAACCATGTATAGACTTAAATCGGAGGGGGGGTTGGGGGTTCCTTCTTTGCTCCGGTATTATGAAGCGGCGCAGCTTCGGGCTCTCTTTGCCTGGAAGGAAGGGGTGGAGAGGCCTGGGTGGGTGGCGATGGAGGGGGCGGTGGGGATTGAGGGGGGAACCTGGCTTTGGGACCCTGGGGGGGGCGGGAGGCGGTCGGGTGAAGAGAATCCCTACAGAGAACTTACCAGACAGGTTTGGACGAAATGGAAGGGGTACCTGTTAGGAGGGAAGCAATACTCAAGAGAAACTCCAATCATGTTAGCCATGAAGGGTAGGATGGGGGAGGAGGCAGGGGTCTTTAGGAGATGGGGGGCGGAAGGGTTACGGACGCTGGGTCAATTGGTGGGGGAGGGGGGGGAGGGTTAGAGGCTTCGAGGAGTTGCAGCAGAAATACGGCTTGCAGAGGCAGGATAGGTATGCATATGCTAGTCTCTGGTACTGGCTTCAGAGGAAAGAGGTGAAGCGAGACTGGATGGCGAAACCCACGCCCTTCGAGGAAATGATAGGGGGTACTGGAATGCCGACCAGGATAATATCGAAGTTATATAGAATCCTGGGGGAATCCGAGCAAGAGGTCGTACGGGGCCAGAAACAGTGGGAGGAAGACCTGGGGGGGCAATGGGATGACGTGAGATGGGATAGAATTTACATCAGAAATCACAAATTAGCACCGGGTACAGCCATGCTGGAAAACAGCTACAAGATCAGGCTGAGAATGTATTGGACCCCGGTGTGGCTACATGCTCTATACCCTGCTAGTTCGGACCAGTGCTGGAAGGGGTGCGGGGCTAGAGGAGACTTGCTGCATATGGTGTGGGGTTGCCTGGTAGTTCAGGATTATTGGAGTGGGGTAGAAAGACTCACGGCAGACATTACAGGGGTGCAGACAGGCTTTACTCCTAGTATGGTGATATTGAATGAAGGGGGGGGGGGGGGGGGGGGGCGGCACAGGGGGAGATTACAGGGGTATTGTGTAATTGCAGGGCGGATGAGTCTTCTCCGCTGGTGGAAGAAGCCGGATGTTCCCCCACTGGCGGAGGTGGTGGGGAGAATGGAGCAGCTTTGGGAGTATTGTGCAATAGAAGCTCACCGAAAGCATACTGTTCCACGATTCAATAAAGTGTGGGAAAGATATGAACATTGGAGGGTGGAGAGGAGGAGGGTGAACTAGAGGAAGGATGGGGTGGGGGGGAAAAGGGGGTGGGAGAATTTGTGGTTAATATGCTGGGGTGGCTGCCCAGTGGGTGGGGGGATTAAGGCCGGCGTGTGGGCGGGAGTTTAATAAACTAAACTGTGGATGGAGGGGGGGAGGATGGGGTGAATTTCTGCTTGGGATAATGTACAGTAGTATAAGCGGGGCTAAATTGTATATTATATAAATTGGGTAAATAGTGTATGGGGGGGGGTTTGGGGGACATGGCAGACATATCGAATAGCACTAAGAATAGGAGCCTTCCCAAGGGCCACTGGTTAATGAGATTAAGGCAACATGGATGTTGTAATATTTGTTTTGCAATTGAGTATATGCTTACGGGGACGGAGAGCTGTTGGATGGACTGTTTTTTGTTGAGGTATTAATGTGTTTCATGTTATAGAGTAAAGGGTACAAAGAAGTGTATAAAGGGGGGGAGGTGGGGGGGGTGGGTGCGGAGAGGTCTAGAATAGGGGGCTTATGCTTAAGGGGGGAGGGCGAGGAGGAGGTGGGAAATGAAGTAAGACTGAGTGTAAAAGTTGTTGATTGTTTGTATTAGTTGCTGATCGGGATTGTACAGTGTTGGAAAATCATAATAAAAATTATAAATTAAAAAAAAAACTGTTCTGAAACACATTTTTGTCTATAAAGTCAGACTCCGTCAACTTACAAAAGAAAGACACTAAACCAGATATTGCACTGTAATAACAGTCTAAAAGTTAAAAATATCTGCCTCTAGGATAAATGATATATTCACTTACTCGTAAAAATTGAGACCTAAATAGTATTCTTTAGTGCCATGTTAAACTATCAAATATAAATTGATCTTTCTTTTTGTTTTTTTACTGTTTTTTTACTGTTTACCTTCAATTCTGTTATGGCTTTTAATTGCTGGAAATTTTATAAATCCATCTCACCACCTCGTGCAGTTTCATTGTAAACTGTGCCCATGCACACGAAGAGGCAAGCCCTCAAACTTTAATTCCTTTCAAAAGGAGCAACGTATGATCAGAGCAGGAAAGATCAGCCTGAAATTTGTTATTTTTACGCTGACTGTGACATTTAAATATTATCTGCATATTCATCATTCTATCTGGATTGTGGGTGGCATTGATAACTAAAGAGCGGTCAGCACCACGGCTAGCCAGATAGCAATAATATTCAGTCCACTCTGCGGACAAATATAGGACAGCCCTTCACCTCGTCTAACTTATCCAGAGAGCAGACTGAATATTGTCGCTAGCAGGATAATTTCTAGGAATGCCCACAATCCACCCCTGCTCCGCCCCCACCCCCCCCCTGAACCAAGAGGTCTGGAAGGATTTTCAACTGCGCTGTCCATGTAGTGCAGCTTATAATCCATGGATAGTGCTAGCTAGAGCAAATATCCAGATAATGACTGCCATTATCTGGGCATTTGCTTGTGACTATCAAGCCAGATCCATTCAAAGGATAAAGGCGCTTTTTCAGAAGGAGTGAAGACAGCACATACGGTTCACAAAGAGCTGCTCTTCATGAGACAGGATGCTGGTCAGGTGGGCTCCCTGTACACGACATTCTCGCTCAGCTGCATCCCAAGTTCGCCGATGAGCAAAGTATTTGTAGCACTGCCCTTGAAATTTGTGCCAGCCGTAATCACACGTATCCTTGTCTGGAGAAAAAAAAACAGCATTTTTTAAACATAAGAAGAAAGCAAATGAATATTATGTGAACAACAAAGATAATTATATACTCTTTTGCTACATTACTTAAGGACTTAAGATGCATAACTTTCCAGGCAGCATAATAAGGATAATTAAACCAAATTAAAGTGCTTAAATGGACTAACACTGAGATATCTAATTTCCCTGGTCTATTTATTTCCCTAAGAGTAGGGTGGCATATAAATGCCAAATAAATAAATGAATGTGCAAGCAGCTCTGTTTACTGCACATTTGACGGCCATAAAACCTGATATCATTACATTTTATTAGGGGTATAAAATTCCACTAGTGACTTAATACAGTATAACTCACCAAGAAATAAATATAGGCTACAAGTTGCTTAATCACAGCACAAAAGATGCCTTCTATTTTTTTTTTTTTTTGTGGGCTATCTTTCCCACGGGATGGCTCAAGTCACCATACTCAATGGTCATGGTTTGAATGAACAAATAATTTAAAATGATCCTAGGGGAAAATCATTGGCTTTGCTCAACTCTCTGATGCAAGGCTGATGTGCTACCTCCAGAAAGATGAAAAGGTCACTCCTAAAATAGCTTTGTCAAAGAGCATTTTAGTTGACTAAGAAACGTACTTCCTGGCATGTGCTAACCAGTTAACATAAGTACATTAATGAATTTAATGCAGGATAAAAAAAAACACAATCCCTAATATTCTTAATAGGCCCTAATTACTAATGATATGCTTAACTTGAATGAATTCATTGTAATGTGCATTACTGCCCATTATGAAGGTAATGTTATAAGAGGGCACCTAGACAAAACACATTCTTAGGCACTTATGTTAAGCCTACAATATAAAGACAAATAGGCTCCTACTGCTCTTCATAAAACACTAGCATAAGTAGCATAACGATTACCTACATGGCAAGTGCAGGCATTTACACAGCCCTGGGACTGCCTGAGTCTATATTTTTCAAGTGCATGGTTAAATTATAGTATTTTATTATCTACGTGTATACCTGCATGGCTCATCCAAGCTTGGAATTTTATAGGAGGCCATATCCATTTGTAAATGACTGAAATACCACCAAAGTAGGCCCACACTTGTGCCACTACATAAAATGACCTCTAAGAGGGTAATTTTATAACAGGTCGCCTAGGTTAAGTGAGCAGGAAGGCACCTCTTTGTCTTTATAAAATATTAGTGTATATCCAAGTCAGAGGTACACAGTCAATAACCTGCCATCATAGGTCATTGACCATGTGACCCTTAGCAACCCAGTGATCAACTAAAGGAGCTGTCAGTACAGAATTTACAATACTCAGTAAGCCAGTGACACACTTTACACTTTAGTGCGCCCGACATACAAAACGGGACAAGGGGCAATGTTCCCTCTAATTTTCTGTAGGCTGTGTGCGCATAAAATATCAGCTGTGCAGCTTTTGAAGGAAGGTTAAATTTTTGTGCATCACATAACGACATTCGGAGTTCTATACTTTAAAATTTGACTACACATCAGAATACAGTATGTACACCACATTAATTGCACTAGATAATATTGTAGAACTTGTGAAAACCGTAAATACACAACAACTTTTCAATTTTAAGATGTCTGTGTTGTTTTCTATCAGAATCAGAACCATAATTTTTGTGCGCTCTGTTATAAAGTATGTGCGCTTGCTCGGCGAGGTGTGTGTGCGCGCACACGCGCACAGCTTAGAGGGAACAGTGACAAGGAGATATAATAACAACCACTACCCAAGATGAATCACAAGTAGCAATAAACCTACTGGAATATACTTTCCCACTCGGATCACCCCAAGATGGCCCCACTAAGAAAACTGACACCAAAACATTGCTCACACTGTACATAACTGGGTGGATCAGTAGCCACAGATCTAGGCACGAAGTGGGTGACATTTCACCAATATTGGGACCCTGCTTATAAGCTACTCTAGGAAATTCAGAAAGAGTAGGGTGAAGGCATAAAACTCCCCAAAGAGATTTCAAAATCTGAGCAATCTGATGAGAGGCATGGAAAAAAGTAGGCCAATTTTGATAATTCAACAGCAAGTCATGCTGCACATATTTAACCTGTCTATAAATCCGGGATGTAATAGAGGGGGGATTACCTTAAGATTAATATCTGACAGTCAAGATATGGGCCTCATCTCAAAAGCCAGCTTGAGAAGAACATATTCTATGTGCTCGTAGATATTGGGCCACAGGGAGGCAGACACACATGGCATTTATTTATTTATTTAACAATTATTTCTATACCGCTCTTTCACAAGTATCAAGTGCGGTTTACAATGAACATTATGTTATATGGTATGAGTAGTATCATACCAAGTCATTTTACATAGAACATAGAACAGGTGAACTAGGTACAGGTAACAGTATAATATTTAAACAGTAAATTATTAGAACGTTAAACTATTAGAACATATGTACATAGTAGATATTTACAATTATCTTATATCGCTTGTAGGTGTAAACATTAATTTAATCTTGAAGGCACGTAGTTATATAATGGTTGTATTTGCTAGCTAACCTGTGTCTCTTTGTGTAGTCTGGCTAGTTTCTGCTCCTTTGTTGTAGTGTAATGAGAATAAGTGGGTTTTCAGTTTTTTTCTAAATTCCTTTATGTCCGATAGTAGGCGAATGTTGTCAGGAAGGTTATTCCAGAGGATAGGTGCTGAATGAGAGAAGGCTCTCATGTTGGTTTGTTTTCTAGCTTTTGTGTAATCTTTTGGTACTGCGATAGTGTTTGTGTTTCTACTCCTTTGTGATCTTTTATCTATTTCTACATTGATGAGTGTATTGAGTACTGATGGCGCTAAGTTATTTATTAGTTTAAATGTAGTTAGTAGAATCTTGTATTTTATTCTGCTGTGAATAGGTAGCCAATGGAGTTCAGCCAAGGTCGGTGTGATATGTTGGATTGAGCTTATATTCATTATTATCCTTGCTGCTATGTTCTGAGTTAGTTGTATCTTTTTAATGTTTTGCTTTGTGATGCCATTAAGGATTAAATTTGCAAAATCAAAATGTGGGGTTATGATAGCATGAATTATGGTTATGAAGTCTTGTAAGTGAATTAAAGGTCTTAGTTGTCTCAAGGTCTTAAGTTTGTAGTGTATGTTTTTTGTTAGATATTTTATGTGTGAATCCATGTTAAGCTTATTGTCAAGTATCACACCTAGGTATTTTATTTCTTTTTTTATGTTGATCTCGTGGTTATCAAGTGTGATGGTGCTTGGAGGTGTGTATGTTTGGTTTTTAGTAATAAATAGTACATCAGTTTTTGAGAAGTTAATGTGTAGGTTCTGATCGCTGAGCCATATTGTTAGTTCTTTAAAATAAGTTGGCATACGGATGCCAACTTCGAAACTGAAGATAGTTATTTGTGGTATAAACACGGATTTGTGGTATAAACACATATCAAATTTGGGATCAGACTTCAAGATCTTACTGTCCAAAACATTGATAGTAGTAGGATGGTAAGATAAAGTAAATTGCAAATTCAAGTCCAGTCTTATTTTATGAGTCCCCAAAATTCCAACAGTAGCTCTTCAGATGACGAACAAACAAAGAGGATATCATCAAGATACCATTTCCAAATTATCATATATTGAAAATAAACAGAATCATATATCTATGCTCCCAAACTGCGCCACATACAATAAAGCTACTGAAGGAGCTAACGTAGCTCCCATTGCTTTACCATGCAGTTGTTTATAGAAAGACCTATCATACCAAAAATAGTTATGAAATAAAACAAATTTGACTAATTGATGAAAACACTCCAAAGGAATGGATTGATCCATGTACAGTTGAGATACAGTGTGAAATACGATATCAACTGCAGCAGCAGATTGTGGTATATGTGTATAAAGAGCGGTGATATCCATTGTAGCTAAATATGTCATTCTATTTCTGTCGGGTAAGTCCTTCAAAAGATGCAGGACATATGCCATATATTGAACATATGATCTAAGATTTCACACAGTAGAGTGTAAAAAACAATCCAAAAAAACAGAAAGAGGTTCTAAAACAGACGACTTTGTCGAAACAATTGGATGGCCAGGTGGAGCTGAAAGATCTTTGTGAATCTTGGGCAAAAAAATATATCAAAGGTACAGCAGGGCAGTCTTCTACCAGAAACACACTCTTTTTAGCTGTCAAAAAAGGAGCCAGAGCCTTCACCAGATTCTTAACCTGTATCTACAGACTATTAGTTGGATCAAAGTCCAGCTTCTTATAAAATTTCTCATCAGCGAGCTGGCAAAGGGCTTCAGCATTATATTGGGAGTGGTCCTGAACAACTACCACCCTTCCCTTGTCAGCCCTAGAGATGACAATTTCAGAATTATCTTGAAGCTGACGAATTGCAACATGTTCCTCCACAGAAAGATTACAGGGTGCTTGGAAGCTATAGGGTTTTCAAACCATTCCATATCCTTAAGCGCTAGATCCTTAAATGTGCTGATCACAGGATCCATAGCTCCAGGAGGCACCCAACGAGACTGTGGACAAACAACAGAATTATCCACTGGTCCTGGGTTCTTGCCAAAAAATACACTAAGCTGTAGCTGCTGAATGAATTTGAAAAAGAAATCACAAAATTGAAAAGGGTTATGGTACACTGTTGAAACAAAATCAAATCCCAGATTTTGTACATTCCTGCACTGCTGTCAATCAGTAGCTAGAGATGTTAATCACTGCCAATTGCGACGCGTCTGTGATAGGGTCACAGGCCCTCGGTGTTGATAGTGATTGTGATACTGATTCCATCCTCAGGGCTGATATCACCAATAATGCTTGAATTCCCCTAAAAAATTGTTAGATTAAGAAGTATCACTGGAATCTCCACCACTCCATTCTGATTCTTCGGAAGTATCATTAAATGTCACCAGTCGTTTAGAGATCTGTGCACTAGTTTTATAAAGGCAAGCATATACTCTAGATGTTTGATAGTCCTTTTCATCCCGTTTCAATTTCTTCACCTTCAGTTGACGAATGTTAGCATGAAATTGATCCAAAGAAGAGCACATATCCATCAACCGCTTCTCAAACTCATTGTCAGCTGAAGATTCTTTTAATTTAAGCTCCATTTGTTTGATAGACTTCTTTATCGCAGCCTCCTGGTGAGATGTTGTTTCGATGATAAGAAGCATAAGGTCAATGCTACATTTATTAAGGATACCCAACCAACGATCTAAGAACTCCGAGTCCTGTGTAAATAGCCTTGGCTCTTTTATGACTCGAAATCCTTGTGGTATCATTTTCAACCACACATATTGTGCCATGGTATCCCCATGCAACTCAGCACAGGCCAAACGCCATCTTACATTAAGCAATGCCAATCAGGATGCAGAGTCCTCAGTTGATTCAGGACTATCCAATAAAGAAGAGTGTTTAAGTAATTCAGTCATTCTCTGGTCAGTATAACTGAATGGGTCTCCTCGGGAGGACTTTTCAGCCATCATTCAAAAGTGAAACAGCACAATTAATCAATCAATAAAATATCCACCTCAGAGTATGGAAAGGGGAATCAAAAAAATCCCCTCCAATATAAGTATCCAAAACTCTAAGGATCTCAAATAGATATCCGGCAATCAAGCCCAAACAGTCTGATTACTGAGGATAATAAACTACGGGGTTATGTCCATCCTACAAACGCTACGCCAAGGACTGAAGGAGAGAGGACTTTGTGAGGAGAGGGGGAACTGGGTCCATTGAGTAGATGGCAGCTGCGGATGGTGCATGAACATTCTGTAGTTCAGCTGGTAAACTATGATGTGGGACCAGGTGCTATCCTTTCCTGAGGCAGCTCAACTCACTGGTGATTTCCTTGGAGATGGGGGTATGGAACAGCTTCATTTCTCATTTTACTAGCCTCCTTTTAACAAAGACACCCATAGTATTTTATTTATTTATTTATTTGCTTTTATATACCGCGCTTTTTGGAATCAGTGCGGTTTACAAATAATAATAATAGTAGAGTACAGAATGGCTATAAAATATATTTCAAACTATATAGCTACAGCATTTTCATTTCATTTCATGTACTTGACTTATTTCCTACTTTCTGTAATACTATGGTATTACTTCTAAAAGTCCCACCCCTGACAAGAAGCACTCTCCAGCTAGGGACGAATAAGACTCCTAATAATAATTCATAAGAGACTTGCAAGCCCCTGGCCTCTCTCTACCACTCATCCTAACCTAGTCAGACTCAAAGCCTCACCATCTAAAACAGCATTTTCATTAAAACAGAATTCTTGACACTACCAACCCATAGAGCAGACAGCTATACTTTTGGTTGGCATCTAAAAAGAAGTGAACCACTTCAGTGCCTAAGACAACTTGAGAACATAAGGTCCAAATGGGCACATTACTTTTGTATTCTCTATCTTTAGTAAACTGGCCTCAATTTCTGAATGACTTTAAACATGATGACCAGATCTCTAAACTCAGTTCTTCCTTTCACTGGTAATGAGTAGGAGGCCAATTCTGTTTGGGGCCCATCTGGATGTCCAGAATCTGGATGGGTTGAATTTGCACCCGATTCTGGTCCTGCGGGAGCTATACGCCCTCGTGGGATCAGAATCAGATGCAACCGGCCTGGACAGGCAGAGTGAGCCCCGATTCTGGGTCACTGTACGTCCGGTCCCCTCCCTGTACATATCAACTGAGGCTCCCGCATGGAGCCCGATGCCTGGCGTCCCATTGCCATGGCACCGGGATGCCATGCAGGAGCCCCGATTGCCAGCAAGTCTTTTACCTTCCGATATCCTTGCCACCTGACCCATGATATCCCCACCGCCTGACCCCTGATCTGTCAAGGATGGGATCGGGCGGCAGGGATCTCCCTGCCCCGCTCACCATGTTTCTGCTGCCCTGTCACGCTGTCCTCCCACGTCAGGCGGGCTTATTCCATCTCCAAGGTGGAATAAGTTCCCCTTCTAACTGGCCATGCCTGGATGTACAGGGCTGCACTGGAATAGACCTGTACATCCGGGTTGAAGATCACACTTCCGGCCCGCCTTCATTCCTCCCTTGGCCAGCCCCCTCCCGCCCTAGTACAGAGCTCCCCACACATCTCTGCCGTATGTGTGGGGAGCTCTTAGGGGAGAATCGGACCTGGGCATTTAGTGGGGAATATATGTCATTTGTCCTTTCTTCTCTTTTAGATGTTTTCCATTCTCTCTCTATATCTGCTTTAACATACTGATCGTTTCCCTTTTGCTCTTTCCCCATTTCTTTCCTTATTCCTTATTCCACTCAAATTTCACCCTTCCATTCTCAATCCCCTCTTACTCTCCCAATACCCGGCCTATCGTAGACTTTTCTTCCACACAAAATATCTTTTCCCCTCTCCATTCTCATTCCCCATCACCATCCCCTTCTAGTCCTCCCCCCAAATCAGCTCCCTTATAGTTCGAGACCCACCCAGCATCCACTCCCTTCTAGTCCCATTCTCCCATGCCGCCACATCAGCCCATTTCCAGTCCTATTCTAGCCCATCACCCATTTGCAGTCCAAGCTCCCCCCATCAGCCCATTTCTAGTCCTATTCCAGCTCCTCATCAGCCCGTTTCCAGTCCTAGCCCCACATATGCTCTTTTCCAGTTCCATTCCAGCCCCCCATCAGCTAAATTCCACTCCAAGCTCCCCCATCAGCCAATTTCCAATCCTAGCCCTCTCGTCAGCCCACTTCCAGTCCTATTCCAGCCCCCATCAGCCCATTTCCAGTCCTATTCCAGCTCTTCATCAGCCCATTTCCAGTCCTAGCCCCCCCATCACAGCCTCTTTCCAGTCCTAGGCCCCACCACCATCACAGCCCATTTGCAGTCCTAGTCCCCCCCCCCACCATCACAGCCCATTTGCAGTTCTAGCCCCCCCATCACAGCCCATTTCCAGTCCAAGTCCCCCTCCAACCATCACAGCCCATTTGCAGTCCTAGCCCCCCTAATCACAGCCTATTTCCAGTCCAAGTTACCCCTCCCCCCACCATAGCCCAATTCCAGTCCAGGTCCCCCCCATAGCCCAATTCCATTGCAGCCCTCCACCCCCCCCCCCCCCCATAGCCCATTTCCAGTCCAGTTCCCCTCCCATAGCCCAATTCCAGTCCAGGCCCCCTCATAGCCCATTTCCAGTCCAGGTTTCCACCCCATAGCCTATTTCCAGTCCAGGTCCCTCCCCCATAGCCCATTTCCAGTCCATATCCCCCCCATAGCCTATTTCCAGTCCAGGTTCCACCCCACCATAGCCCAATTCCAGTCTAGGTCCCCCCCCCCATAGCCCAATTCCAGTCTAGGTTCCTCCCCATAGCCCATTTCCAGTCCAGGTACACCCCCCCCCCCATAGCCCAATTCCAGTCCAGATCCACCCCTATAGCCTATTTCCATTCCAGGTTCCACCCCCCCCCCACCCCATAGCCCAATTCCAGTCTAGGTTCCCCCCATAGCCCATTTCCAGTGCAGGTACACCCCCCCATAGCCCAAGTCCAGTCCAGTCCCCCCCCCAATAGCCTATTTCTTCCAGTCCAGCCCCCCCCCCCCCATTTCCAGTCCAGGTACACCCCATCACAGCCCATCCAGTCCTTGGCCCCCCTCCCCCCCATAAAAGCCCATTTGTATTTCTAGCCTCCCCCCCCCCCCCCCCGACCAGCCCCGCGGCTGTCTGAGATGCTTCAGAGGGAGCCGGGGAAGCCCGCGCGAGGCCCCGGCTCCCTCTGTACAACCGCCAGCGTGAAGATCTTTTTCCTTCACGCTTACGGTTGTTTCTGTGAAGCCGAGAATGCTGGGAAAGGTTAAAGGGCATTGCCTTTAACCTTTCCCAGCAATAGCGGCTTCACAGAAACAGCCGCCAGCGTGAAGGAAAAAGATCTTCACACTGGCGGTTGTACAGAGGGAGCCTGGGCCTCGCGCGGGCTTCCCTGGCTCCCTGCCCCGCGGACTTTGGCAGAAAAGCCGGTTTTACTTCTCTGCAGGCAGCAACCTAGGGCAGCAGCTTTGGGGGAAGGGGGAAGCCGAAACAGTCAAAGCAAAGCACTGGGTCTTAGAAGCCACACATGCTCAGAGTCATCAGCACATGCTTTTACCTGTAGGAAGCATGGGCCATATGCAAATAGTCTATTTACCCTTATAAGTGACTTTCTGACATTTCCCTCATTATGCATATAT
This sequence comes from Ichthyophis bannanicus, assembly GCA_033557465.1. Classification (NCBI taxonomy): domain Eukaryota; kingdom Metazoa; phylum Chordata; class Amphibia; order Gymnophiona; family Ichthyophiidae; genus Ichthyophis; species Ichthyophis bannanicus. Next base: position 362,585,190 of record CM066032.1, on the reverse strand, counting down.
TTACAAAACAAAGTTTAATATTTAAAAACTATGATGTCCAAATATGCACTTTTATAGGACGGTTTGGGGAGAGATGGTGTTGAGATGATTGCAATTGAGTTTGATAATCAAACTTTGCCAGGTGCTGGGGGTCTAAAAGCTAATTGTGAGGGACACACGACTGAAGTTTCGCCTAGGGTGCCCAACACCCATGCACTGTCCCTGCATGCAAAATGTGGTTTGTGTGGCCCCCAGGACTGAATAAACACAAAAATGTGCCACAAAATTTAAAAAAAGTTTGAGAAGCACTACACTACTTCATTCTAAAAACCCTGCTGGTACCACTGAGAGAAACATTAGCTGTGCCGGGGTGGGGGGGGGGGGGGGGGGAGAGTTCATATTAGGTCACCCAGATGAAGGATGTCTTTTCAAAACAAGCAAATGTGCTGTTTTGCTGAGTGCAGCTGCATTCTGTAAACAAACCATCATCATGTATAGTCTACAGGAAACAAGACATGCAAGTCCGTCTGTGGCTGTTTTTCTTTCTTTTGTTTAAATTGGATTGATAATCAATAAGATAGATGCCTCCCAGTACATTAGATCAAAAATAATTTTCACTCAATCCATTTTTTTCTCACCAGCCTCATGCACCCTTCCATCACTTTTCTTATGTCAAGAAATCCCCCACTCTTCCAAAACAGTATCTGCTGATCTTTTAATACCTACAGAGTGGAGGGTTTGATTCCCACTAGCCCTCCTTGTGGTCTTGGGCAGGTCACTTAACCCTCCATTGCCTTGGAAGAAAGGCCTGGCAATCTACTTCCAGTCACACTGCCAAGAAACCCCAGGAACTACTGGGTCAGCATTGTCTCAAAGGCACAATGTTTCATTTTAATATCTACAATTATTTTTCCAATAGCTTAACCATAGAAAGTTCATTTTAAAATAATGCTATGGCCAATGTAGCAGAGACTTTTCGGGTTTTGACAATACTGTTTTGTGCAGTCAGCAAAATGGATGGAGGAAACTTCCTTGATGATGTTTTGGTTTCAGATTAACTAGGACTTTCTCGCCAAGTACAGAGTGAAATCTGCTGGATGATTAGGCAGATAGCCTGAAGTTGCTCTCATCCCCCAAAAATTGACTCAGACAGTCTGTGGATTACACTGCCAGAAGGTATTAGAGACTCCTAGAAACTTGTGTTGTATTTCTGCAGTGAAGGACATTCTACAAAGGACTTTAAAGCAAACAATTTACAGTTTTAAGTCTACAGATGTTCTGATCAATTCACATATTTTTTTCCATTTCTTCTCATATCGATGCGTTTGCTCCAGTAACCACTGCCTTTAATTAGTTATTTTGAATAATGTTTCTTTAGTCTTGAAGAACCATTTAGTAAATTGCAAATCTTTTCATTGATGGAAGTTTATGTGCAAAAAGACCAAAGGTTTTTTTTTTTTTTGGAGGGGGGTTCCCATGAAATTCTCTTTGCAAAAAGAAAGGTTTCAGTTTGGCTGGCTCCCAATAATATTTCAAGTGCATTTTGCTATTCCAATTCAAAATTAATGAGCTACTGTGAAGAAAAGTCATGCAAAACAGTTCATGAAGAGGCCCTTTTACTAAAGTGTATTACATCTTTGCACTTAACGCACGTTTAGCAAAAAACAATTAATGGACATTAAGTGGAAAGCCTCTGTGCTAACCGTCAGGGGTGTGGCCAGCGTGCTCCTGACAATTAACACCTGGATGCGTACCCTAACATGCAATTACCATGGACGCACCTAATATCACTTAGCTTGCGATAACTGCAATGTGCTCACTATGCCCACTGGCTGCCCCTAACAAGCCCGTTCAGCAACCTAACATGCGATTGGCAGTCAGTGTGAAAATTGGCGTGCGTTTACTGTCACGCCCACACAGCAACTGTTACTGTGGGGCCCAAGTGTGCTGAATCGCACATTAACTGCACAGCGCACTTTAGTTAAAGAGGCTCTAACTTTTCATTTTTTGAAAAACATCACACCAAAAAGGCACATGCAAAATTATCTGCTACAGAACTCATTTGAATGTATCGCAGACTTTCATGTGCACGGGCTGCTAACTCAGAGAAGATCCTATAGGCCCCTTAAGAGATAAGTTTATAAAAAGCCACCAGGATTTTATGCTTATATTTGATGCAGTTGCTATTCTGCAAGTGTGCACACCAGATTCATCGTGCATACTTTAACCATGGGCATGTACAGGTGGGAGTTTGTGTGGCATTTATAATCTGTAAATGATAAAATAATCCTTAAAGCCACACACATCTTTGACGTTACATCCTATTTTATAAAATGACCCGTGACTTTATAAAGTAGACATCAAAAATGTGCATAATAATGTGCATACAATACTGAACTGCAACTAATAAAATTACTCTCCATGCATGTTGCATCTCTTTATTAAGGAGAGCTCATCATTGAAAACAACAAAAAAACAAAACTGTTTGGGATGAAGGCTAAATTTTTCTTTTCATTCATGGAATGAAGCAATATGATCCCCAACGCAAAAATATTTCTAGGAGTCCAATTGTCAAAAATTATTTTCATTTTGTTTTTTCTCTCTGGTTCCACATTGGCATCCAACGTGGAAAATGAATTTTTTATTCTAAAAATAAAACAAATCTTGGAGCAAGCTTTATAGTGTTTCCAAGCCCTCTTCTGGAGGCATACCTAACCAGTCTGGTTTTCTGGATCGTCATAACAAATATGCGCCAAATAGATGTGCATACACTAGTGACCCAGTGTATTCAAATCTCATGAACAGTGACACTTCTGAAAACCTAACTATACGGGTGTGTTCCGAGAGGGGTTGAGAAATACTGAAATAATGTACCAGAACTCGTTTAATTTCTCTAAAGGAAGTTATGTACTATAATTTCCAAAAATGTCAGAGCATTCGCCCTAATCGCCTTGATTTGAGCAAACATTGACGTAGGCTTTTTCCTACAATAATCTTTTGTAGGGAGTGTTTGACCTACTCAAAAATAATGCATTCGATTTTGAAGTTGAGCTGCCCTTTACAATAGGGTGGAGAGCTGACCCACATGGTGCTTGATCCAGACACAAGAATGAGCTAAATTCCATATTTTAATTCTTGAAAAATGTTGTAGGAAAGTCATTCAGGATGTTATGAAAGAATATAATAGCTTAGGAAGAATATTAAAATGACTGGTAAATTCCACCATTTTGCCAGTCAGATATATGCTGAATGGTAAGGCTGCTAGTTAAACCGAACTAGGTTTTCTATGTTACCTGATATATTTAATAAGAGTCATTCTAAAAGGTTTAGTCATGGTTTGGCCGTCTTCAGACATGCATGTGGACATCGAAGTCATGGATACATCTCTGCAACCATTCCATAAATGTCATCACCTCCAGTATGGGGACATTCAAGTAGGCATGGGGGTGTGGTGGAGGTGTGTCTGGGGAAAATGTTTGTTTTCACCTTAAAACATCCAGAAAGTGTAGAATTAAGTAGCTAGCACTGCATTACAAATTCCCTATACTGGGATTTGAATCCTTGCCTCCCAGCTTTTAAGCCAGTACACTAGCCATTATGCTGGCAGACCTGTTGGCTGTGGAATGCTCTCCTATATAGACATTTGATACGCGTGCCTATCTGGTATGTCCACGTTTCTGGAATTGTGCCTGAACTTGCACGTGCCTGCCTTTCTTTTCAGGCTTGGACGTCCCATTTGGGATGTGCCTCAATATGTACTGACTACTAGAACATCCATCATGGAAGTGTTTAGTGGCTCATTTTGTACCTATGGGAAATAATATAGGTTTTTCCTTACCAATATATAAACATGCTGGCATCCTCTTTCATTTTTCTAAAGATATTGTCAATTGAAGTTTTCGGGTTTCTTATACAATATCAATATATAATTTAGATACACAGACATCAGATTTTTAATGTTTTATGTGTAAATTCTATCATCTATATAGTTAGAGATTAGTTTAGCTGTGCAGTGCCTTCATACCTAAAGCACCGCCCAGTGCCTCAAATACAAACTTTGACCCCAGTTCACTAAGGAGTGGTAAAATAGCATTAGTTTGGGATTTACAAAATGCCATATCTGAGATAAATCCTTGAGTAATTTTTAACTCATTTTAAGGTAGCTGGGAACAAGCTATGTTTCTGGCCATATTAATCCTGGGCCCACCCTCTTTTAAAGGAACTGGCACTAACAAAAAAATGAGGGCCCTTCTGATTATAACTAATCCTTGGTGATCTAGTATTAAAGGGGCCGGTCATATGTCCAGAGTCTTCTTTCTTGGGGTTGTGGAAATGTGGAAATCAAACAGTGCCCCCTATTAGGAACCTTTGTTCTACTCACTTTTACTTCAAAGTCCCTGGTGGTCCAGGAGGAAGGGGGCAGGATTGAGGCCTAGTCACCCCACTCCAGTGACACCCTGCTTCAAAAGGGCACCCACCACCTAACTCCTAGCAGTACATCAGAATGTATGACTAGGGGTCAGATTGCCACATAAGAGAACACTCCCCACAGGTTTGATGATTTTCCTGGAGGCAAAGTTAACCCTGCCTTTGGAAATGTTATTAACTTTCCTGGAATAATGCAGATTTTGGTTGTGAAATGTACTGCAAGATTATGCAGCATAACAATGAGCTACCTTGCATGCATTTGTATATGAAACAGCTCATTAGTAATGCATGTTGGGATTGTTTTTTTCTCTGTGATGGCAAAATAATAAGCATTAAATGTTATTCATGCATTTAAGAATTTAACACACAGTAATGCCATAATGAAGCTTAGTAAATGGCTCTGTAATCTGTAAGCCCTTTGGGACAGAGTCCTACCAACTGTATCTGGAAATTGTATTTGGAAAGATGAGTAATTAAATCTAAAATCCAAATTCAAACATCAATAGAAATAAAGGAGACCCTTGGCTGTCGCTCCTTTCCAAAGGAAAAAGTTTAGACATCTTTTGATTTAGCCTGTGCTGCAGGCAACGGGTTCATATAATATTAGTTTACATAAGCGGCACATTTGACTGTGGTAACTGCACCCCTTGCAACAGTTGCATTACACACACTGCATCCATTATAAATGTGTTTCTTCTAAGACATACAGGATCTCATCTAATCGAATTCCGATGTGTAGGCTAATGCAATAAACTGGGCTAAGCTAAGCACAGAATTTTACTTTCTGTTTAGCACTGATCTTTTGTAAGGTACAATGATCTTCCACGTAACAACACTTTTCGGGGCATAATTACTAAGGGCAGCGCCGGCAGTGCGTGACTGTGGCGAGGTATCATAGAAAACAGAAGCATGGCGGCAGAAAAAGACCCTATGTTCTATCCAGTCTGCCCTCCAGAGGCCTTTGCTGATGTATGTAGGCGTGTGCCTCCATGCCCATGCTGACATGCTAACATGCATACGGGGATAGTTAATGACACCTGCCTGCCCATGATACCTCTTCGTATCATCTGTCTGTCTATGTTGTATTGTCAGTTCTTCTCTCTTTCCTATATGAAACTGGAGTTCCTTTCAAGCCTATTTTAATCTGAAATTTCTAAACTTGTAAACCACTCTGTCTGTAAACCACAAAGCAGTATATAAAATGAAATAAACGATAAACTAATGGCAAGTCGCAATTAGCGCATGTTCATAAGGCCCACATTAAATGTGACACGCCATCAGCACCCACATTACGACCCTAACCCACCCTGTCCCCACACACTTGCACGCTACCTGGTTAGTATGGAATTTATAGCTCAGTGCCCTACGCTAAATATCAGCACGGTGCATTTGATGATGTACTGATGCCGCACTACCCAGTAGCATGGTTTAGTAAACATGCCCCTTCGTGCACAAAATATCTGTACTAATCAGAAAGTAATCAAACATGCTAGCCTTAGTATAATCAGCATGCAAAATATATGCTAATGAGCTGCCTACAGAATTACTCTCCCTGCAGCAACCTGCGGTAAATTTTAGTGCAGTTTTTTACTACTTCACTAGCATTGAATCTTTCCTTCAGCTCTGAAGATCAAGTAAAGTTGTAAATTCAAAAGAAATAATGGGAATTTAAAAAGAAATAATAAACAGTCACCCAAAGACTGTAAATCCCCAAACTGGGGACTACTGGAAATGAGATTCCCAATTTGGGGACAATGGACACAAGAATCCCTGATCCAAGGTTTCCAGGCCCCAGGTCAGAACTTCTGAGCCGAGGACATCTTGCCCTTAAGACCCCTGATTAAGAGTGTCCTGAGTCTACAGTCCCCCATTCTCTCACCTACCTCCATTCCCCACTTACCTACCACCCTATAATGTACCTAGCACCTAGCAAGTCCCAACTGATGGTCTCCCATCCTCTCTCGCACTCGCCCCTTACTCTGTTCTTTATATATAGATAGTTTCTATAGAAACAAAGATGTTCCTGCTGATTCATCTAACTATGCAGAGGAAGCCTCCTCATTCAGCTGGACTTTGCCTACCATCTGGACTCCACCCACTGTTCTAGCTCTGAGCCCTCGCTTCTCGCATCAATCCCAACTGTCTAAACTCAATGTGCCCTCCCTCCTTCCTCACTTACACACCATATAATATGTCTGTGTTCTTGCTGTCTTGATTAGATTGTATGCTTTAAGAATTACAGATTGTCTATTGTATGTTTATGTAAAACACTGCATTCACCTAGCAAAACAATGCAAACGGCAATAATAATAATATTAATAATAATGGGATTACAGGGGTTTCAGTCAGTATTCCAGCAGGTAGTTTTCCCACATTTGGACTACCAGAGCTACCAAAAAGAGTTAAGTGAAAGCTACAGATGGCCCAAAATGCGACCAGGCAAACCTATTACTAATGCATGATAGAGCCAGAGGGCTACCTCTTTGTTAATAACTCTACCATTGGCTCCTTATAAAGCATCATCTTCTTGTTAAGATTCTTTCTATGGCATTTTGAGTGTTTAATGACATGTAGCTAGTTTATCTAACTAACGAAGTACAAACCATGAAAACTTTAGTCTACTTGGGGTGTAACTTCTATAGACCCCTGAACTTCTCATTTAGGTGAATGAAGACCTGGAATAGGTCATTCTCTGGGATTGTTCCCTGACTGTGGAATAATCTTTCTGGAGATATTAAATATATTGTAGAACATCAGTAATTTTGACGCACATTAAAAACTTGGCTTGTCCCTAGCTTGATGCTAGGATGTGTAGGGGAAGTGGAATTGCTGGGGGGGGGGGGGGGGAGAGGCAGGGTTATGGGGAGTGTGTCACATTAACTGAATACTTTTTTATTTTTAGTGTCATGGAAGTTTTTGTACCTTGTTCTGTATATCATAAGAATGAAAGGGTGAGTTATAAATCACTAAATTATATTAAATACTACTTCTACTACTATTAATCATTTATATAGCATTACAAAGCATGCACAGTGCTGTACAAACATATAAAGAAGACCGTCCCTGCTGGTACAGCCTAAAATCTAATCAAGACGGACAGAACAATACAAGAGAAATAAGGGAGGTTCAATAGGGAAGGAGACACAGAGAACAAGGGATTAGGATCCAAATGTGGCCTCAAAGAGGTAAGCCTTTAGCATGGATTTGAAGAGGGGGAGAGAAGAGACTTGACGTAAAGAAAGAGGAAGTTTGTTCCATGCATAAGCAGCAGCAAGGTGAAAAGTTCGAAGTCTGGAGTTTGTAGAAGAAGAAAAGAAGAAAGAGACAAGAAAGTCGGAGGAGGAGCAGAGTTCACGAGGCGGAGTGTAGAGAGAGAGAGAAGAGAGGAAAGGTAATGTGGGGCAATAAAGTGAATGCATTTATATGTTAGGAGAAGTTTGAATTGGATACGGAAACGGAAGGGGAGTCAGTGAAATGATTTTAGAAGAGAGGTTATATGAGTGTATTGGGGCTGGCGGAAGATTGGCCGCGCAGCAGAGTTCTAGATAGATTGAAGAGAAGAGAGATGACCCTGAGGGAGACCAGCAAGGAGGAGGTTGCAATAGTCAAGCCAGGAGGGGACCAAAGAGTGGACAAGAACCTTAGTAGTATGTTCAGAGAGGAAGGGACAAATTGTGTTATTGTTGTAGAATAATATATAATATTACTTAATTAACCTTATATTAAAAATGATATAGCTCAAGTTGCTACATGATCAGGATGAGCACAGTCGAGGTTACAGTATGGCAAATGCATATTTTGTGAGTTTTTATCTTTCTTATGAGATGAAAAGGCAAATTTTAGATAAGATGTGGAGAGGGGAATTAAGATATCCTGGCCAGTAATGTGAAAGTTGTAATAACTTAACAAAACTCCTCTGAGGTATAATTAAGCTTTTTACTTTAATAACATAAAAACATCAAGCCAGTATCCTGTTTTCAACAGTGGTCAATCTATGTCACAAGTATCTAGTAGTTTTCCCAAAAGACACAGGATGATGGACCTTGGTCTGACCCAGTATAGCATATCTTATGTTCTTATGTTTTGTTAGCTTCCCTGATTTCTTCCAGCATTTCATCATCCATTCTGGTCAGGCGCCTTCCCCTTCCCCTTTTTACATGGAATTTCAATTCATAGAGATTCTACAGTGAATTTTGCGTCCTGCAAAGCTCTTATCCTTTGTGACTCAATGTCCTCTCTAACATAGAGTGCAACCCCTCCACCAATTTTATCTGCTCTATCATTACAATATAGTTTGTACCTAGGTATATCCCAGTGTCCCACTGGGTGTCCTCCTTTCAACATGTTTCTAAGATACCAATCATATCTAACCTCTCATTTAATGCTATATATTCTAACTCTTCCATCTTATTTTTTAGACTTCTGGCATTTGCATACAAGCTTTGTGGAGGCTGTAATTTATTCATATTAAACTGGCTATTGGTAGGCAGGGGTAATTTAGAATCTTTAAGTTCTGTCTGCTCTGTACTCAAGGGCATTTGGGTTACTTTTGTTTTTATTGAACCTCTCTGTTGATATGCCCTAACTTCATTCTTTTGGTAGTATCCTTCAAGGATACATTGTTCCAAACCATGCGCTCTTGGGCGACTGTTGGCTTTCCTCTGTTATCTAGTTTAAAAGCTGCTTTATCTCCTTTCAAAAGGTTAATGCCAGCAGCCAGGTTCTATCCCAGTTAAGGTGGAGCCCATCCTTTCGGAAAAGCCTCTTCTTTCCCCAGAATATTCCCCAGTTCCTAACAAATCCTAAACTCTCTTCCTTGCACCATCGACTCATCCACGCATTGAGTCTCCGGAGCTCTGCCTGCCTTTTGAGTCCTGCGCATGGAATGGGAAGCATTTTGGAGAATTCTACCCTGGAAGTTCTAGATTTCCACTTCCTACCTAAAAGCCTAAATTTGGCCTCCAGAACCTCCCTACCACACTTTCCTATGTCTTTGGTAAAGACATGAATCAAGAGAGCAGACTACACTCCCCAACACTATCTAAGACCTTGTCTAGGTGGCGCGTGAGGTCTACTACCTTCGCATCAGGCAGGCATGTTACCAGCAATCCTCACATCCACCAGCCACCTAGCTATCTACATGCCTAATAGATTGAATCATCAACTATAATGGCTGTCCTAATCCTTCTCTTGCAGGCAGATGACCCTGGAGAAACCTCCTCAGTGCGAGAGGGTTTACATCACCTGTAGGAAAGGTCCTAGCTACAGGATCACTTCCTGCCACACCAGGATGATGCTCTTCTGTCATGTGACCTCTCTCCCCCATGGCAACAGGGAAACTGCCAGACTGGAGGTGGGACTTCAGTACTATGTCCCTGTAGGTCTCGTCTAAGTATCTCTCTGTCTTCCCTATGTCCTCCAAGTCTGCTACTCTAGCCTCCAGAGATTTGACTCGTTCCTTGAGAGCAAAGAGCTCCTTGAACCTAGTGTACGCGTAAGACCCCTCACCAATTGGGAGAAAATCATACATGTCAGTGGTCCCCAACCCAGTCCTATGGGGCCCACCGGCCAGTCAGGTTTTCGGGATATCCCTAATGACTATGCATGAGATATATATGCATTAGAGATATCCTGCCAACCTGACTGGTTTGTGGCCCTCCAGGGCTGGATCTGGAGACCCCTGCCTTACACCTCTGTCATTTAAGATTGTGAGTGGACAAGGTGCAGATGTCCAAGACATCAAAAAGGTTAGATAGAATTTGTCACAGTCCTCACTTCTCACCACCACCAAAAAATTGTCTATTAGACAACTTTTTGGTGGTGGTGAGAATCGAGGAGGAATGTGACACATTCTATATACCCTTTCGATGTCTAGGACACTCACAATCTTAAATGACAGAGGTGTAAGGCAGGGGTCTCCAAATCCAGCCCTGGAGGGCCACAAACCAGTCAGGTTGGCAGGATATCTCTAATGCATATATATCTCATGCATAGTCATTAGGGATATCCCGAAAACCTGACTGGCCGGTGGGCCCCATAGGACTGGGTTGGGGATCACTGATACATGTGACACTCAATGCAAAAGACCGGAAAGCCCCTGTCTCACTGTTTGACTGCTATGTACATATTAGTTTTAAGGTTGTGTTTAGGTATTTAAGTTGTTTACTTACTATGGTTTGCTGGGGATACTTATACTAATAAAACTATACCTATTACGTTTAATGGACATTTTTATCTGAAGCTTAATTAATCTCAGGCCCTTAATGTATGACTGATGAGGATAAACAGCTGCACCTGAGAATGAATGTGGCACCTCCTTCCCTTAAGAGGTTTAAGCACCTATAAAGTGACGATTATCTCAGGGGTGGGAGGGAGTTGGGGAGGGAGGGAGGGAAAGAAGAACTATTAAAAGCTGGCTGCTACACAGTCCTGTCCTGTGCTTCTAAAGTAATCTATGACCAATTTCCTGGGTGATTCACACAGCCCTTGCTTGGATAGAGGGAGTCTTTCAAATGCCCTTTGATCTGTCTCTTGGAATTAACACCTATTTAAAACAATTCCACATGTCTTTTGCCCCCTATCTAGGAGGTCTCTTTGTAAAGGTCTCTAGAAACAATTTATTGCTCAAGGAATACTAACACTGTTTTTCCTTTTATGCTAAATTATACTCTGATTTGATTTAAATTAAAGCTCTCTGTTGATACTAGGCCCTGACTGAGCATTAAATTTAAACTAGTGGCTCTCTGCTGGGTTTTAAATTTAACTGAAAGCTCTCTGCTGGGTTTTGAATTTAAACTGAAAGCTCTCTGCTGTGTTCTGAATTTAAACTGAAAGCCCTCTGCTGGATTTTAAATTTAAAACTTGGGGTCAGGACCGCAAATAGGGTCGCTTTATAAGTGGATGGGTTCACAGAAATATGGCCATTTCTCCTTCTCTCTAGACTTTCACTGTGATCTATGAAAAGTAGTAGCAGCCACCAGTCAGCATTTGGCCTGTGAACCGCTCCTCATTAAGCATCCTGTTAGGCTAGAAACGCATGCTGAGTACTGGGGTCTGTAATCACACACTGCACACTGACACAGGGGACCCTGTGCTGACTGCTGCTGTTGTTGCCACTGCTGTTGTTGCTGCCTTCCTGCTTTAGATGAGTGGAAGGAGGGGAAGGAGGCTGGAGATCTGCTACTTTGACTTCATCATCTGGAGTATCGTAAATTTTCACGTGTTAAAATGGGGTCATATGGAATAAAAGTTTGGTAAGCACTGCTTTAATAGCTCAGTGTTCCCTTTTGCATATTATAGCATGATATTTTTCTCTGTGCTAATAAGTCTTGATTTTTTTCCATAATTTATTAACTTACAGGTATTAGCATAGTATTGGCATAAAATCTCCTGTGAGATAATTAATGCTAATGGTGTTTTTATTGTATATTAATTGCTGCAAAAGCATTAGCAAACTTTAGTTCATTGGCTCTAGGTTACTGTGATAGGATATCCAAATCCAAAATACAATACCTAAGCAGTTTATGGAGTAGTGAATAAATAGTTGATGCAAAGGAGTGGTTCTCAATCCATTCCTCGGGTGATGCACTCAGTAAGTCGGGTTTTCAGGATAGGCGCAATATACATGAGATTATAGAGAGGCGTGGAGTGGGAATGGTTTCGGTGGACCTAATATATTGATGTGACATCACTCTGCTGCCCCTCTTTACCTTTCCTCTCTCCTCTTTCCCTATACCTCTCCTCATGATTTCCATTCCTCCTCTGCATTCCTTCTCTCTGTGCCCCTCTCTTCTTGTGCCAACTCCAGGCATTGTTCCTTTCACCTTGGTGCTCCTTTTGCCTGGAACAAGCTTCCCCTGTCCTTATATCAAATCTCCTCTTTCTCCCTCTTTGAGGCCGCCTTTGGTTCTTAGTCTCCTTTCTTTGTGTTTCATCACTATATTGCTCTTATTGTATTGTATTGTATTGTACTGCATGTTTGCCTTCTAGACTGTAAGCTCTATGAGCAGGAAGTGTCTATTTACGTCTCTGTACAGCACTATGTGCACCTTGTAGCCCTGTATAAATGATCATTAATAATAATAATAATAATAATAATTTTATACAGGGACTACAAGTGGATGTTAAAAAATCTAGATATTGACATTTAACTCTTTCCTGAGGCACATATAAGTGACTGCTTGGAAGGCTAGTGGAAAGACCAAGGCCACAACCCCCTCTGATCCCCTAACATGTGCATCCCTCAAATTCCCCTCTCCAGCACCAGCAGTGCTCCCTGCCCTTATTTGGCACTTGACCTCTAGCGGTGGTACTCAAGACTACCATGACTATGGGTTATGGGTGCCATTTTGAACTCAGGCCTCAGGCAGAAGTGATTGGGGATTGTTCTTTCTCCCCGCTAGATACCAGGGACCTCCATTAAGAGCCAGGGATGGGATCAGGTTTGGGGCTTGTCTTGCGGAGGGCAACTGGGGATCTTTGCCAAGGAGGGGATTTCTGGAGGTGGTGTCTTTGATGTCCAAAGGGATGTTTATTGCTTATGGTTTAGGGACTTAATATACCCCCTGTATCAGAGAGGTTTACAGATATATGCTAACAGGCACTGTTGAATGTCTAGAGGGGGATCTTTGATGCCCAAAAGGGCTTGTTGACTGTCTGGTGGGGTTTTATTTATGTCTTGGGGTGTCAGAAGGGGTGCTAATATCAGAAAGGGGGGATCAGGGGCATGCTGATGTCAGATGGGTTTGGAGGAGTATCAGCAGAAGAAGCAATTTTAAAAATCATCTCCCATTCATATTTGTAAGAAAGGTGCACCCTTTGTTCCCCCATGTGCAGCTTTTGAAATCACTGGTCCCCCTGGATGTGGTGAGACATCCATGAGAAGTTCTGTACATCCTTACACATATTTTACAAGAGCCATTGCAAAATACAGTGGGAAATTACGAAAACACTAACTTTAACTTCAGTAAATCAAGCCTAAGCTCATATCATTAAAATCATCTCTAATACCTGAAGATTGGAGGATCGCCAATGTAACACCAATTTTTAAAAAGGGTTCCAGGGGTGATCCGGGAAACTACAGACTGGTGAGCCTGACGTCAGTACCAGGAAAAATGGTAGAAACCATCATAAAGAATAAAATTACTCAGCATGTAGATAGTCACAACCTAATGGAAGACAGCCAACATGGCTTTAGACAAGGAAGATCTTGTCTTACTAATCTGTTATGTTTTTTTGAAGGAGTGAATAAACAGGTGGACAAAGGTGAGTCGGTTGATATTGTGTATCTGGACTTTCAGAAAGCCTTTGACAAGTTCCCTCATCAGAGACTTTTGGCAAAACTAAAGAGTCATGGGATAGGAGGCAGTGTACTATTGTGGATCAGGAACTGGCTAAAAGATAGAAAGCAGAGGGTAGGGCTAAATGGCCAATTTTCCCAATGGAGAAAGGCGAATAGTGGTGTACCCCAGGGATCTGTGCTGGGTCCGCTGCTTTTTGACATATTCATAAATGACCTGGAAAGTGGAATAACGAGTGAGGTTATCAAATTTGCAGATGACACAAAACTATTTAAAGTTGTTAAAAACCCAAGAGGATTGTGAAAAATTGCAAGAGGATCTTGATAAATTGGAAGACTGGGCATCAAAATGGCAGATGAAATTTAATGTGGACAAGTGCAAGGTTATGCACCTAGGGAAGAACAACCCAAACTATGGTTACACGATGCAAGGTTCCACATTAGGAACCACCACCCAGGAAAAAGATTTATGCGTCATTGTGGATACCATGTTAAAACCCTCGGCCCAGTGTGCAGCGGTGGCCAAGAGAGCAAATAGAATGCTAGTATGATAAGGAAAGGAATGGAAAATAAAACAAAAGATATTATAATGCCTCTACATCGTTCCATGGTGAGACCGCACCTTGAATATTGTGTGCAATTCTGGTCGCCGTATCTTAAAAAGGATATAGGGATTTTAGAAAAGGTTCAGAGAAGAGCCACCAAAATGGTAAAGGGGATGGAAGGATACTCCTATGAAGAAAGGCTAAAAAGGTTAGGGCTCTTTAACCTGGAAAAGAGACGGCTGAGGGGAGATATGATAGAAGTCTATAAATTAATGAACGGAGTGGAACGGGTAAACGTAGATCGATTGTTTACGTTATCAGAATATAGAAAGACTAGGGAACATGCAATGAAGCTACAGGGTAAACTATTTAAGACTAATAAAAGAAAATATTTTTTCACTCAACGTGTAATCAAACTCTGGAATTTGTTACCGGAGGATGTAGTAAAGGCTGTTAGTGTAGCTGGGTTTAAAAAAGGTTTGGACAAGTTCCTGGAGGAAAGGTCCATAAACCATTATTAAGAAGTGACGGAAGATATCAATGCTTGACCCAGTATAAGCATTGTGGAACTTGTGTCTCTTGGGGAAACTGCTAGGTACATATGACCTAGATTGGCCACTGTTGGAAACAGAATACTGGGCTTGATGGACATTGGTCTGACCCAGTATGGCATATCTTATGTTCTTATGTTGTTATGTTCATATCCATAACATGTTGTCCAATTATGTGTGTTAATGCAAGATTATTAACACACATAATTGGACGATTTTAATTCACTTTACTACATTGTCTCCTAGTAAAGCAATTGCTTATGGACAACTTTTGGAAGTTTTTGACTGTGCCTTTCCAAAAATTAATAGCATACATTTTGTGGTTTAACAAGAAAATATAGAGTTTAATAGTAATAAAAGGCTAAGCTAAGCCATCACCAGCACCCTTCCTGGGGCACAGAGTTACATGTTCTGTCTGCTTGGCTTTGCTTAAAACCTCGTGAAGTCAGAACTGATGCCACAAAGCCGAGTATACAGCCAGTCAACTGTGTCTACATCGCCAGTACATTTTTGTGTTGTCTGCAGAATGGAAATTTGGCACTGAATGCTTTCCCAGGTCTCAAGCCACTGCAGGATTCTAAGTGAAAGAAAACTTAAAATCCAATGCTGCAATAGCAGAGCTCTGTAACAAACTGATAGACTAGGAAACACTCCAATTAACTACCTAAAATGTATTCTCAGGTTGTTCATAAACAGCAAATGATCAATGGCATGATGCGTAGATGGCTCGCCAGACTTTTCACTGAAAAATAACATGCTGTACACTTGTTTTGTTAGGGAAATAGTCAACTTCACATCTCACTGGATTAATTACTTCTGTTTCATACTGTATATGTCAAAAACCTATCAAAAATGGAATTAGCAGTTCAGAGAATGTTACATGCTGAGCCTATCAGGTGAATGCCCGGGGTTAAGCATCCCTGATCCTTAAGTATCACATATCCCCAGCTGAAACATATGAGGTATAGTTTCTTAGAAATATACTTCAGGCATAGTCTTTGCAAATATCTTGAAAACCAAGTGTATTTGCAGCACCTGAGGACCAGACAAATTTAGGTTTTAGGTGGCAGCCTGGTACGTTCTAGCGGTCAGAACAGCATATCCGTCTTTTTCTGCAATTGCTACGGTAGCTGTAAGGTTTTCTGTGTCTCTCTAGGCAACATAGGCAGACTTGAACTCGTGCATAAAACTGTGTTATCACAGGTTCTGCCTCTCCACAGTCGTTCTGGGCAATAGCACAATAGACACAAGAACTCTGGAGCTAGGAAAGCGCTTAGTTTGGTGGAGTTAATTGCATGTGTTCCGCATCACAGAACTGAAATATGTAATTGAGAACATTTTGGCCTGATTTGGCTGTCTTCAGTATGTTTGGGAGTGATTTAGCGTGCATTCCATTTCTTAACCAATGTCGTTTCAAAATGTCATGCTTTAATACTCTGCCCTATTTCATTAACTAAAATAAGCATAAGCAAACTGTAGCTGAGCATGGAGAGGATAATTTTACAACAGAAATGTGTGTAAGTTGCACCAGTTTTGAAAGGGAGAGCAGGCACATATCTTCCCTCTCTAAAATAACTTCATGGAAAGTATCCACATGCATATACACCTACACAAATGTGTTCTGTTAATTTATATGCTTTTGCACTTATTTTACAAAGTTATGTATGTACAGAGTATATGTGCATAAGCTTGGGAACCAATACATGGGCAATTTTATAAAAACTGCTATCTACGCGTAAAATATTGCTTCATGCGTGGAAATGCTTTATACAGTTACCCTCAGCTAGAACATTCACTCATAAAACTAAATTTCAAAGGTGAAAACAAAAAAAGGTTTGCAGTGTCGGTCAACTACAGGCATTAGTGTAGAAAAAAAGGCAAGAACAGATAATAGTGTCTCTTTCCCCATTGTCAAAGATTAATTACTTCTGAATGAATTAATTAATGAATGCTCAGTTAATAAAAAAATAGGAAATAATGAGGCCCTCTTAATAGCATGATATCAGCATACCTTCGAGGCTGCTTTTGGATCCTGATCTGCTTAGTCTCATGTGTGTCTTCTTACCATATCCCTAGATGTATCCTTGTCCTCAGCTGTTGTGTTCTCTGTCTTGGCTAGACTGTAAGATCTGAGGCGCAGGGGCCTATCTTTTACATTTGTCTGTGCAGTGCTGCATATGCCTTGTAAAGCTATACAAATGATCAGTAGTAGTAGTAGCAGCAGCAGCAGCAAAGTTATGTGGGAAGAATGGGTTCAGGAACATGATGTGGTCATTTTAGAAGCCTTCTTCGTGTGTTGGGTGTCTGAAAACAGGCTTAGAGATGTTCCAAGCACAGAGACATCGCCAGAGCCATTTTAGAAGCCAGCTCTGAAAACCGCATAGAGGAAGATGGTGTCGGCGGACATTTACTGAGTCACGGCACACAGACATCTATTGCCTTTGCCTTTTTCCTTCAATGCCTCATTCTAGCTGCAAATGCAAGGCTAAGCTCGCAGCAGCTGAAGCAGAGATCCATGGGCCGATGGTTTCCTTTGCGAGGCCCGCCAGCAGAGAGAAAGCTCTGGGTAGCCTGCTGGGAGCAGCAAGGCTGGAAGGTGCCCCTACGCCTCCCATTGGGCTCAATTTGTCCCTGAGCCTGCAGCACTGTGAGCCTCTACAGCAGCCAGCATAGAAGTTCAATGGGGCTGCAGCTGGGAACTGCCATGGAGGAATCCAACGATTTTGTCTTCTTGACGTTACAGCAGCCCTGCACCAGGAGAAGACAGGGCTGGCCCTACGCATGTGCTGGAATGTCGACCCCACATGGCCCTGCTCCCCGAGTGGCCCTGTGGCCTCACTGGCTTAAGAGATGAGCCAGTGAGACCCGAAGCCCGTTTCACCAGCTCACTTCTTCACAGCCACGGGAGCGATTTCTGTTGTTCCTGCAGCTGTGCTAAGTAGCAGCCTCTGGGACTACAGACTCTCTAAAAGTGGAACCGGGGTACTTCCAGTCTCTTGCAAAAGGCAGGAAGTGTCCTGTTTCCTTTTCAGAGACTCTGTGGCCCCAGCGGCTGTAACTTAGCACAGCCGCAGGGAAATCGGTCCCGCAGCTGTGCAATGAGTGTAGACTGTGGCAGGGCCATAGGGAGGAGCGGGAGTGAAGATGACTGGGTGGGTTTGATGCTGTGGGGGCTGTCTGGCATGAGAAGACTACTTTTGGGGGGGCTGGCTGACACTTGAAGAAGATGGAGAGCTAGGACTGGTAATGGGCTGATGTTAGGGGACAAGGAGACTTGGACTGAAAGGGAGATGATGCTGGGAGGGACACGCACTGGAATGGAGCTGATGCTGAGACTAGAAGGGAGCTCATGCTGGGAGGTACTGGGACTGGAAAGGAGCTTATGCTGGAAGGGACTGGAACTAGAAGGGAGACAAAGCTGGGAGGGTCTGGAAAGAAGTTGATGCTGGGAAGAGCTGGGAATGGAAGGGAGCTGATGCTGGGAGGGGCTGGGCCTGGAACAGAGCTGATGCTGGGGAAGACAGGAAAGGGGTGATGCTAGGGCTGGAGGGGCTGAAAGAGAGCAGATGCTGGGTCAAGATGGAGACAAAAAGCAGAATCTGAAGAGTGAGGATGGAGAGGGGGACAGATATTTTGTGTGAGAAGGAAGAAACAAGGTCATACAGAGGAAAGGTGAGAGGGAGGGGACTAAGAATAGATTCTGTGGTAAAAAACCAGGCATGGAATGGCCAATGAAAATCTGAGAAGGAAGTAGCTGGTGAGTGTGGGGAAGGATGTAGCAGGCAGGAGTAGGTACTGGGGATATGGAGATGGGAGAGAGCAGGGAGTAGGACTTAAAATTTGGTGGCAGAAAAGAAGACAAACTCCTAAGATTGACTGTTTGCTGGGAGTATACGTTGTGACTCAGGCAGCAAGTCCAGCAGCAGAAAAATCATGTCATTATGCAGCACCATCCCCAGCTTCATCTTTCTTTCTCTGAGTAAGCATCAGCAGACAGTGCTGCCTGTAGCATTCACTTCCAGTGTGCAGAGCCTTTGAACTGGGCATCAGAAATGAATGCTACAGGCAGCACTGGCTGCTTCATGCTGACTCAGAGACAGAATGATGAAGATAGGGATGGTGCCATTCGATCTTTCTGTCGCTGATTTGCAGGAAAAAAAGATGATGCCAGAGATGGTGCCACACAGTATTTTTGCCATGGAGAGAAGGAGGGACAGAGAAATAGAGAGAGGGGATATGCTGGATTGTGTGGGGGGGGGGAGAGAGAAAGAGAGGACAATTTGGGATTATGAGAGAGGAGGGATATATTGGACTGGTGATGGCAAGGGAAACAGGGAGAGAGATTGAAGATGCTGGGCTGGGAAAGGAGATAGAAGAGATGCCAAACTACTGGAATAGGAGAAGATGGAGAAGGGGAAAGGGAAAGGGATAGAAAGCTGTTGGTCTATGGGTTGGAGGAAGGGAAGAAAGGGTTGGGGAGGTAGAGATAAAGAGGGAGATATTGGGCTATGGAGTTAAAGGGGAAGGGTGAGGGGATTGAGGGCTACTGAATTGGGGTAGTGAGAGAGAGAGGGCAGATGATGGACATGGTGCAACTAAGTGAAAGAGGCCATGGGAAGTTGGCAAGGAGATGAGCGAGAGGAGGATGGATAGGTGGTAATGATGAATGAGTGAAAGACAGATGGGAATAAGAGGCTAGTGAAGGGAAAATGAGATAACTGAGGAGACAGGCTAGGATGGAGATTAGAGGAGTAGATGGAAAGTTGAGGTGAAAAGCCAAAAGGGGATTGAGGGTGGAGGGGTGAAATTTGTGTGGATGAAAAAGGAGGAAAGAAAGAAAAGGAGGAAAGAGCAGAAAGGGAAAGATCAATATGTTAGAGGCAGATTTAGAGAGAGAATGAAAAAAACAGAAGAGAGAAGAAAGGACAAATGGACAGCAGAAGCAGAAGCCACACAGACAGCAGAAGATTGCAACTGAAAAATAAAATGCTCAACAACAAAAAGTAGTAAAAAACAATTTTATTATGAATTCATTAACTGGAATATATCAGCTCTGGGAAATGTGCATTGCTGATGTCTTTATGTTTTGCTCAGCACAAGAGGAAATTAGTTTATACTTTTATTTCTCCAGTGTTGCTGAACATTTCAAGTTTGGCTTTTGGGGTTCTCAGTTTAATTATTGTCCTCATATTTCTAAATTGTAATACCTTTTTCTATATTTGGTGATGGTCTACCTATGTTTTGCATGTGTGATGGAGCTCCGTTGTTCTGTTTATGTATTTTCTATGTCGCAGTCCCACTATTTCTCTTTTCCTAGTAGGATATGTATTCAGGGACGGCCCGTCCACCAGGCGAGCTGGGCGGCTGCCTTGGATGGCAGAAATGGCTCCGCTCCCTCCAGCTGCCACCAATTCTGTTTGGTGTGGGAGGCGGACAACGGCAGTGGCAGTATTTCCAAACGCAGTGGCAAAAAGCCACCACTTTTGGAAATGCTACTGCTGCCGCCTCCCCCTCCCGAGATGGAATCAGTGGCAGTTGGGGGGTGGCAGTGGCAGCTGGGGGGGGGGGTGGCAGTGGTGGCAGAAGCAGCTGGGGGGATGGCAGCAATTGCAGCGACATCTGAGGGGGGGTGGCAAGAACGGAGTTTCTGCCTAGGGCAGCAGAAACACTTGGGCCGGCCTTGGATGTATTGGTTTAATATTTGCAGTGCTAACTTTTAATAAGTAGGGTTTGGTGCTGTGTGAGTCCTAGTAGTGCTGTTATGGTATGGCAGGTTTGCTATGAGTTCTAAATGAGCAGGGGTTTTGTAGTACTTCCTAATGTACCTGGCAGTTGACACTAGACGATAATAATGTAGAAATATGGTAGCCTTTCTTTATCCTCACTGTACATTCAAATGGTATTTAGAGGCATGCTTACTAAAAATTAATGCACATTCATAAATGTTAACATGCGCTAAGTGAAGCAGCACCCATTAATTTCTATGGGTACAGTGGCATTTAAAGCACATTAATGTTTAGTAAACATGCCCTTAAGTCATTACTGGGACAAAAAATGAGGCGTCTGAAGGGGTCTTTTGAAAATCGCCTAAAATTTTAGATGGGCAGCATATAAATTTTAACATGAAATAAATTACATTTATGCAAATGAGTCTCAGTGGATAAGCAAATATTTATGCAAATGAGGCCTCACAGTGAGTCTTCGCACAGAGCCCCTCATCACGGCTTGGGCTGCCCCTGGGAGAAGAGACTGGGTAGTGAGGGCAATTGCTGGCATGTTTGGAGAGGTCAGGGCTTCAGCAGCAGCAGGGAAAAGACGTTTTCTTGCCTTCTTCAGCTCTGATGTTGGTGGACTCTTTGTGGGAGGATTCTGCTGTTGGTGTCCCTATTATTTTGGTGAGACCTAATGAATCCATAGTGGAAACCTTGTGGGATGGCTTATTTACGCTGGAACAGTCGTTCTCTCTCCAGCTTCAGTCCATTTCCAAGCTGCAGAGTCAGTCTGGCCAGAGAAAACTTTATTGGATGACGTTAAGGGGAGAATATCATTCTCAGAGATAATACTGGATCTGCTCCAAGAGAGTGCTTCAGCATTTATGACAGACTCCAAGGTTATACATCGGAAGCTTGAAGCTCTTGAAAATCCATATAGAAGTCGAAATTTCTAAATTCTTAACTTTCCCAGGGTTCCCTCTATGTCTGCACTGGAACTGTTTAAGACGTTTCTGAATCTGTGCCTCCAATATCTAAAGCTATTTATTTGCCTACTGCTAAAGTTAAGATTGTGGAAGGCTGAAGGCGGAGCCTGCGGGGAAGCAAGGTGGCTGCTTAATTTGTGAGCTCCGGTATCCCTCAGCGTGAATCCTGTTACTAGAGTGTTGTTTTTCCCTCCCAGCTACCCAAATCTCCTGGTTTGGTGCCTAGTTCCTCTGGCTTTATGGCGGGGGGGAAAAAAACCGACTAAACTGGACTTTGCCGCGGCGGTAAATGCAGGGTCGAAAAGGGCGAAATCCGACCCCCTTTCCCCGCAAAAGATGGCGACCCCGCGGGAAGCGGGAGACAGCCTGAAGGAGCTTTTGACGGAAATTCGGGCGGTTAAAGATTTAGTGCTGGCGAACGGCGATGCATTGGTTCGGGTGCAGACAGAGCTCGGAGAGATGAAAGCTCGCTATCAAATCCTATCGGAGCGTCTTGAGAAGGCCGAGAGAATACTATTGCGGTGCACAGAGAGTTGCTGGCGCCAATACCTAAGCTCTGTAAACGCGTGGAGCGCCTTGAATTACAGCTTGAAGATTTAAGCAACCGCAACCGGAGAAACAACATTCGGCTAGTGGGGTTGCCTGAAGGTGCTGAAGGCCCGGATATCTTCGCGTTCTTGGCAAAGCTTCTCCCCTCTCTGCTCAACGTAAAATTTGCGGGCCTACTCGACATCGAGCGTGCGCACAGAGTGCCGTCACTGCGGCCTGCGAATGGTAAATTTCCTCGCCCGATCATATTCTGCCTGCTCCACCACCAGCATGCTCTGCAAATCCTGTCTGCAGCCAAAAGACAGGCCGCATGGGAGTTTGAAGGTCATAAGCTCTCCTTCTACCCGGATGTATGCAAGGCTACAGCAGACAAGCGTCGGCAGTTCCTGTCTCTCAGACCCCGACTCCATTGTCTCCAAGCGAAGTTCGGCCTCTTCTATCCTGCACGCCTGAGGGTCACTCTTAACAACAGCTCCAGAGCGTTTGATGACCCGGCTGAAGCTCTCCTCTTCCTTGAAGAATAGGAAGCCCTGCAAATGCAGTGACTTTGGGACTCATTTTCTGCTTATTCTCTGTTTGTTGGTGCCTTTCTCCTCTCCACGCATTACAAGGAGTCTCCTTCTCTCTGGAGCTGTGAGGTGGTATATTTTCCCCTTGCCAGTTACTTGTCCCCCATGTATTGCTTATTGGGATGTAGTTGAGGTATGGGCACTCTCTCTGTATCTCTCAGCCTCCCCCAAGTTTCCCATATATTATTTTATGCACTCGGAGGTAGACTAGGTGGGTTTGTCTGGAGGGATTAGTGGTGGTGTAGTAGCTTTTGGGATATTACTGCCCTGTTTATTGCTTTTGCTCTACCTATCCCCTCTGAATGTTTTGCTCACACTCTATTAATTAGGTTAAGATTTCGGGATGCCGGTTGTGCCCCTTGTGCTCCTATGCTAGCTCACCTTGTTGATAGTCTTTGTAGGGTAATGTTTTGTATAGCACCTCAGTGGCCCCTGATAGATTTCTTTCTGATACAGGCCTATCTGCTTGAAGCGATCCAGGGCTTGTGGGCTCTCCAGTATGATTACTCAAATGCTTTCCCTTAAAGTCCTGTCCTTGAATGTGAAGGGCATTAAACTCCCTGCCAAACGCAAAAAGATTCTTGCTTATTGTCATAAACAAGGAGCTGACCTGGTCATGTTACAGGAAACACATTTGTCTGCTGCTGAAACGGCGAAATTGGGCTCTGGCAAGTACAAATTAGTGGCTCAGGCTCCTGCAATGGGAAAAAAAAATGGGGTGGCTATCCTAATCAATAAGGCTGTGAAAGCTCATGCCCAACTGCTCCGTGCTGATCCCGAAGGGAGGTGGACCAGTGCCCAAATTACTGTGGGCCAACAGCAAGTTGTGTTCCTGAATGTGTATGCGCCTAACTGCGATAACCCTGCCTTTTTTCATAGGCTTGCAGAGGTGCTAACTGAATACGCCTCGTCTCCGATTGTGATAGGTGGCGACTTCAACCTGGTCTTAGACCCACTGATTGATTGTCAGCCCTGCAGGAGATCTTGGAGGAACAGAGCTCTTGAGGTTTTGGAGTCTATTATGGAAGAAAAGGGCCTAATCGACATCTGGAGGATTCTGCATCCTGCTGAGAAAGATTTTACGTTTTACTCCTTTCCACACGCATCCCACTCTAGAATTGATTTCTTTCTCGTGTTCCGCTCCTTGGCTTCAGCTATTCCTTGTGCGGAGATCCTTAGCTCTCACGTCTCCGACCATGCTGCTATCGGGCTCACGCTGGATGTCTCTACATCTCCGTCATCCTCCGGTGGATGGTTCTTCCCACGTCACCTTCTTGCGGATGACTCCTTCAGACAATTTATTCAGCAAGAAATAAAGGCCTATTTCGACATCAACCGGCTGGAGGATACATCTGCCTGGGCGTGGTGGGAGGCCTTCAAGGCTTCCATCAGGGCTAAGGTCACCAGCTACAATATCGCTATTAAGAGAAAAGCGAAGGTGGAATTACGGTCCCTTGACCAGCATATCAGGGCCGGGGAACGCTTATTACATCGTCAATTTAACTCCTTGGTGCTCTCCAGACTACAGAATCTTCGATTTTAATATAATGCAGTGCTCAGCAAGGAAGTTGAGCAACATTCTTTTGCTCAGAAGGCACATTATTATACGGAGATGAACAAATCGGGCAAACTGTTGGCGGCCAGTCTGAAGCCTCGGCACGAAAAAGCATATGTGGTAGCTCTGTTAGACGAGAAGAAGGTCCTGCAGACCGGTAATCTGGAGATTCTTGATATTTTCAGAAACTTCTACAGCTCCTTATATACATACCTCTGAGGTGGAGAGTGACCTGTGCAGTATGAGAGCTTGGTTGCAATCAATTGACCATCCGACACTGGGCCATGATCAGGTAGCGGACCTCGAACACCCTCTAGACCTGAGAGAAATTGAAGAGGTTTTGGCAAGCCTACAAGGGTGTAAAGCGGCGGAGCCGGATGGACTACCGTCCGAATTCTACCAGACGTTCGCTAAGGAACTTTCTCCTTTTTTGCTGCAATATTTTCAACTTTTACAAGACATGGGCTCGGATCCCGGCGCCTTCGCTGAGGCTACAGTGGTTGTCCTGGAAAAGCCAGGAAAAGATCCGAAGTTAGTGGGCAGCTACAGACCCATTTCTCTTTTAAACGCAGATTACAAGCTGTATGCTGGGGTCCTGGCTAACCGACTTAATAAAATCCTCCACCATCTCATTCATCCGGATCAATGTGGTTTTGTGACCGGGAGGTCAACGACTGATAACGCCCGTCTGCTATGTAACCTCCTGGATTTGGCTGCACAGGCCGAAGAGCCTTTTATCGGGCTATCCTTGGACGCAGAAAAGGCCTTCGACAGGCTTGAATGGCCCTTTCTTTTCCTTGTCATGGAGTGGTTTGGCATCCCTGCAAGTTTTGTTAACATGATTCGCCCTATGTATGCCCGGCCAAGGGCTAGGATTTTTGCCAACCAAGAAATGTCCCGTCCTTTTTCTTTGCACAGAGGCACGAGGCAAGGATGTCCCATGTCCCCCCTGCTTTTCAAGCTGGCCCTGGAACCTTTAGTCTTGTGCATTCGTCAACAACAGTCCATCAGGGGATTTGAGATAGCCGACCTGCAACTTAAGCTTTCCGCCTACGCCGACGATCTCCTCTTTTTTTTGCAACCATCTTCGGTCGCTCCCCTTCTTCAAGTGATTGAACAGTACGCCGGTTTTTCCGGTTACAAGGTAAACTGGTCCAAGTCAGTGGCTTTCCCGCTGAACCAGCGGACACACAGCAGTTTGATCCAGGACTTTTCGTTCCAGTGGGCGGGGTCAGCCATACAGTATCTCGGAGAATTATTTGCAGCCCCGTTGGAGCAGACTATAAAGTTAAACGCCGCGAAGATTGTTGAAATTGCCCGAGCCTTTACCACGAAATGGTCGCTTCTACATCTTACCTGGTGGGGCCGGCTTGAATCGATCAAGATGGTTCTTGTACCCAAAATCAACTACATTCTGGGCATGGTCCCGGTCCTTTTTGCTGCTGAGGTCTATAAGAAGGTAGAGCGGGCTTTAAGTTCCTTTTTGTGGGGCGGGAAGACCCCCAGAATTGCGCTCAAGAAACTAAAGGCTCACAAACAGCAGGGAGGGGTACAATTCCCTGATTTTCATTGGTACCACCTCGCTGTGCTGCTAAAGCAGGGGGGTCTGTGGGGAGCAGAACTTGCTCCTTCAATGAAACCAACCTGGCTCTCCCTGGAAGAACGTCTGCTCCTTCCCTGCCCGGCGTACCTGTGTATGAATATGTGGCACTCTGTGGCACCTGGGCTGACCCAGGTAATTGTTGCTACACAACAAGCGTTCCAAATGTTACTTCCTCTCATTGCTCAAGACAATCTCCTCTCACTGCAGGTTCCTATTTGGCGCAATCCGACTTTTAAGATCAACAAAGTCCCCTTTTCTTGGCAGTCTTGGCAGCGCTGCGGTGTCTGGACCGTGGGCCATTTGATTATGAATGGCGAATGGAAATCCTTCCGTATGCTTCAAGCGGAGTTTAAGCTTCCTGCGTCCTGTTTCTTCCAGTTCCTCCAGCTCCGACATTGTTTGGCTCAGTTGAAGATCAACCCTCGAGAACCTCAGGAGTCCTGGGGCTTGCACAAGCTTGTAATGGATTTTTGGGCGGCGTTTTAGAGCAGCTTGAGAAGGACTCGCCATTGTTGAAACGGTTACACTTCTCCTCATGTTTTTCGCACATTTTTACGAATTACAATAGAGATATGCTGACAAACCCACCCCCTGAAGAAGAAACCGAAACGCACATTGGGAGCCAAACAGGTGGCGTTGGGGCAGTTTGTCTCCACTTTAAGATAAGCACAATCTCTCTATTTTTGATTATATGCCATTAAGGAAAATCCATTCATGAACCCCAAAATAAATACTGGTCATTGATGCAATATACTGGCATTAGTTCACTAACGCTTTTGTGGTGTAGGAACCTTGCCATAACAGTCTGAGACCAGGGGTCTATTTACGCATCTATTCTACTTTTTACTCATTTATATATTGATTGATGATTTTACAAAAAAATATAAAATATATAAAAAATATTTGTTGATAGAAAGAAGGCTGAGCATTGGATAGAGCCTTAAGGTATAAGGTGAGGGTGTTTAGCAATTTTTATTTTTTGTGTAATGGATTTTTGCCTGCAGAGGGGAGGCACGTCCCGCTTTTATGCTCTTTTCAGAGACTCTCATTCCGATCAGACCCTGGGCCTTCGTAAGATTTGGGAGGCCGAGGCGAACCTCACATTAACCACCCTTGATTGGAGCAACTTGTGGGGACCCGTTATTCGAGTCTCACGTTCTTCCTCCCTTACGCAAGCTATGTTTTTTTTTGCTCACCGGGCATTTATTACTCCGTTAAAGCTTTCCAAATGGAATTCTGATCAATCCTCAGTCTGCTGGTCCTGCCAGAGTGCGGTTGGTACAATGAGTCACATGTTCCTGGACTGCCCCTGCGTTCAGGGCTTTTGGTCTCGTGTCTGGGAAAGGATTCAGAGAGTGTTGGGCTTCTCCTACCCCCTGTCCTGGCGTATAGTTGCGCTACGCTCTTCGGCAGAAATCCCAGGACTGGACAAGGAGCACTTTTTCGTATTGAACTTTATGTTATCAGTCGCTGTAAAGGAAATTTTATACTCCTGGAAAGATCCTTCGAACCTGCACTGGGGCAGCTGGTGGAACCAAGTCTGCCTCTACAGCAGATACGAAAAAGCTTATGATCATTCCTACTTACTGAAGGGGAGGGGCAAGCCTCAGGCTAGATGGGCAGCCCTGGATCGCTTCACTTCTATTTCAGATCTTACTTCTATTTCTGATGTTACTTCTGTTTCTGATGCTTCTATAGGCTAATATGTCAGGTCCCTCAAGGCCAATGAGGTGCAGGGGTGGGTTTGGTTTTCTTTCCTTTTTTCTTTTGATCTTTGTGTTGTTTCTGCTTTTACATTCGAGTACTTAAGAAGTATGTCTTTGGACTGTTTCTTTTGCTGTGGCTATTATGTATTTGTTAACTGCAGAATTTGTTTGTATTTTACAAAACTGGAATAAAAATAAATTAAAAAAAAAAAAAAAAAGATTGTGGAAGGCTATAAGCCATCCTCAGTATTATCTTGTGATAGCTTGGATAGGTGACCCTGTTGGTCACCTTGGCTTTGGACTCAGATCGAGACTGGCTTCTAAAAATGTTTGTTTGTTCTTCAGAAAAAATGTTTATGGACTGCCAAATTAGGAGCTTCCTGGACGTGTCTAGTTTACATTATATCACAACAGTATACAGTATAACTGGGTAATCAACTTGGTATTGTAGCATAATATGTTTGAGTATATTTTAACAGGGTGATCAACTTGTAGCATTGGTTATTGAATCCATTCTGGATGTGCCTTTGATTTGTGTCCTTCCTCTTTTTCTTTTATTGGGGGCTTGAAGGTACTTGTCTGTTTAATTGCCTTCTTAATGTTACCTTTGTGTATTATTTTGTGACTATGTTGCCTTTCGCTGGGCAAGAAATTAATCTTGCAAATTCTGGAAATTGCATAAATTTAAAAAAAAAAAAAAAGCCGACTCGGTGGACCTTATTTCCTTTCCCCCATAGCAGCTAGTATGGAAGGTGGAAACTGCTAGTCGTAGTGACTTGGTACCTTTCTTTTTTAACTAAAATGCCACCAGTATTTATTTCCAATCACATGTGTTATTAGAATTATCACATACACTAAGGGCCCGATTCTGTGAAGTGAATAGTGGGGCTGTATGTCCCAGTAGAACGTGCAGCCTGCTATCCATTTGAATAGTATTCTGCCACACACTCTCCGCACATGCATAAGCCGCAGTGCGGGGAGAGCTGGACGGGGATGGAAGAGGACGGAGAGTGGGCAGAACGGCAGAGCTAATAAAACAAGTGGCAGGATCTAAAGGGCCGATGCGGGTCACAGCCCTGTACGTCCTGTGGGTAGGAGAAGGACGTGTTGCTTATTTCACCTCGGAGGCAGAATAAGCAGCGGCGAAGGTGGCGATCAGCCTAAGAAACCCCTCCAAGGCAGGGATCAGACGCAGGTATGTCCCTGCCACCGAATCCAGGCTCCAACTGCCCCCGGCGAGTGTCGGGTGGTGAGGAAACAGGGGTCAGCACTGCGGCAGGCTGGCCGCAAAGTGAGGAAGATGTTTCCCGCAGGGTTGCAGGAGCAAGCTGGGCCGTCTCAATGCCTGATCCTGCACCCATAGGAATGTCTAGCTCCCGCATTGCAGAATCAGGTATTAACAGGGCCATCCTGTTCGGGGGCGTCCGGACAGCCCAGATGTGCCTCCTCCTGCATCGGGCTCCATGTCAATAAGAAATGACTTTATTGTTATACCCTATTTGTAGAATATATAACACATGATGAGAATACATAGGAAAAAATGACCCAGTGCGGCCTTTATTCAGGATTTCTACCATTTCTGTGTCAATATGACTGCAAGGAATTCATATATCAGATTCAAGAAAATATCAAAGAAAATTATTTTTTCATAAAGAACTGATGTGTTGCCAAGTTTCTGTAGACTTTAGTTAGTGGGTATGCTGAGTGCTTAGTAATTGGTATGGATGGGCAGAGTGGAAAGGCTGTATGGTCTTTATCTGTCATTGTGTTCTACATTTCTATATGTGACAGTCAAGTGCTGACTTGATACTTATGGATAATTATGTACTATTGATATTTGCCTTGAAAGAATGGTCTAACAGAAGCTCTCATATTCAAAAACAAAGGACCAAATTTATCAAACGTTTGTGAGAGCAGAAATCTCCGTTTCCTCCACCGCCATGAAAATGTATCAGGCTGGCGCCAGCATTCATGAAACCACACACTGCAAATGGAGATGCAGGCTGGTTGCATCTGGAAGATTTTCTGCCACACAACTTTGTAGGCACACTTAGCTAGTATTCACCGAAAGATGATAATGCTTCTTTTTCCATTATTTAAAAACTACCAGCATTATGACACTTCTCAAAAGTTCTCTAATGAGAGTTGAACTTGAATTGAAGGAGCCGCATTCGCCTGAAGAAACAATTATTTGTGAAACGCTACGGCGCCCAGTAAATGCGTTGGGAATAGAGATTGAAACGTACTGTTTGGGAGAAGTCAAAGGAGCCGCCTGGGAGAGAAAAAAGCATCTGGGAGGAGAAGTTGAAAAAGCTGCCTAAAGAGCCGCTAAAGGAACTGCTTAAGGAGCAGAAATCGCAAATATCATCTGGAAGTGAAAGTTGCTGCTTCTATGGCTCCTATGGCAACTTGATTGCAGGAAGCTATTACTGAGAAGTTTTTTGAGTTTTTTGAGCATGGCAATCTGACTGTAGGAAGATCCAACTGAGACGTTGGTTATCTAATAGAGCCAAGTAATTTTCCTGAAAAAACATATTTTCACTCTCTCCCTACAAATATGGCTATACTTAAACAATAGTCTTTGATAAGATAAGCCAATAAGAATGAATACCTAATGATAAATAAGAGAAACAAAAGCGATACCCACAGGTCATTGATGTATGAATGGCATTTCTCACTGCATCATACAAGCAGATCCAGTGACTAGCCGCTATTAAATCTGAGACCTGATCGCTAATCCAATAAAAATTGCAAAATTTCATAGTGAGTTAGTTATAAATGGTAAATAGTGGAGCTTAATTAATATCTATAGCTACACAGCATAAAGCTCTGAAAAGTGACGATATTATAATCCATTTTAAGGATAGCACCCTGCAACTGTGGCCTATTGTTCTGAGGTTAGGAAGACAGAGGTTGTATGTAGACAGATGGCTCCATCTTTCCACTTCTCCCATGCCAGAATTCAGAGTAAGCCTTCTAAACATATCTACAAGGCTGACTTTTGATGGGTGAGGTAGGAACTGCAGCTGCAAATATTATATTCCAGTGCATAAAGCAGCTATTTGCTATAACAGCTATGATCAGCTGCAAGTAGGAGGAAGAGAAACAAAGGCATGTGAGTGTGGAAAGATTTGAAGTAGAATATAGAAAAGGTTGACAATGAATACATTAAAACTTGAAATGGCAACATAACACGCCATATAGTTTTCAACTTCTTACCTTGTTCACATAAAGCCCCTTGGTAGCTTGGCAGGCAGAGACAAGTAAATGTGTTGATACTGTCAATGCACGTGGCTCCATTTCGGCAAGGGTTAGAATGGCACTCATCGATATCTGCACCAGAATGTAAGATAAATTTAAAATGCATAACTTTAAAAGAATGATCGGTGAGTAACTATACTGCTGAGGTGCCGATGGCAATCACTGCTGCCTATTTTGGGATCAAGAAGAGATTTTAGATACAGGGTTGGTCTTTTCAGTTTTATCTGAAGTCTTAATTTAAAGGCACATTGTCCTCAGTTAACGCAGGGGCTTTGATGTTTTTGCAGTTTCCACAGGGTAATCTTGCAGTTACTGTGTGATAACTACAAAACTTTAGCGAAATTTAGTAAAAGACTTCCTGTGTGTTAAGGATTCTCTACAGTCAAGCAGCATACATATTGTACATGTAGCAAACTGCATTATGGTATCTCTGTGGACAGAAATTCCATACATATTGGGGGAGGGGGAGTACAGCCAAAGTCTGCCCAACCATGGTAGTGAAACCGTTTGTGAAATGCTGATTTACTAAATGTGGAATTACTAAATATGAAAGCACAAATATAATGGGAGATTTCAATACCCACTGGCTGAATGTCTTATCAGGGCATGAGAGGGTGGATCAGCCGGAGGCAAGGGGCTTGGCGGGAAGGCTTGTAATCAGAGTCGCTGCTGGCCTATGGCCTTGACAACCCGACAATGGGGCTGCATTTCATCAGCCATGCTAATGACAGTCATAACAGCCAGCATGTGTCAATATCCTGCATGCTGGCTATCACATCTGTTCCCCAATCCCATCTCTACCCGCATTTACCTGTGGTATCCATTAACACAACCCAATAGCACATGCTACTATCTGCTGCGCTGACACGTACATCAGCTTAATAAACATACTGTTTGTTTTTTTTTTTTTTATTGGAGTTTCAGTCATTACAATAACCAAAATGAGATAAGGAAACATCTTGTACAACAACAACGATATCAATTTAAGGAAAACATCACTATATAATATAACCATATATGCTGGAACAATTGTAGACCACATCAAGGGAGTGTACCTGCACTAAAGTCAGATGAAATATCAAAGAAACAATAAGGAAAAACAGGTCCTAAGGCCACCAATTGGGGGTCATATATAATTTAGACGTTCCCATCCCCAACTACACCTTGCTTATCACAGAGAAATTTTTCCAAATGAGAAATATCAAGAAAAACATATGAAGCACCCCTGTAAGTAATAAGACACTTACAGGGGAAACGCAGGAAAAAAGCAGCACCCAATGCCAAAACCCGGGGCTTCAGGGATAAAAATTGCCGCCTCCGCAATTGGGTGCTACGTGATACGTCTGGAAAAACCTGCACAACTTGTCCACAAAACTTAGCAGCTTTCGTTTTGAAAAAAGCTCTCAAAATACGCTGCTTTACCAAAATGGACGGGAAAGTGACCAGCAATGTGGACCGTTGCGAGATTATATCCTGGGAATCTTCTAAAAAGGCTGTTAAATTAGCAATGGAGGGAACAATTTCATCAAACTCTCCCTCAACGGGATTGACCTTTTTGGACCTTGAAGGTATATAATAAATTTGTACCACATCTATATCATCTGAAATAAGCAAAACTTCCTTAAGGTATTTCTCAAAGAGTATTTTAGACGATAATAAGGAAGAACAAGGAAAATTTAGAAAACGTAAATTACAAGCTCTTGATGAATTTTCAAGAGCCCCCATCTTAGAATGTAAAATCAATGAGTCCTTAATCGCGGCCACATTCACCGTCTGTAATGGAAGCACCTGAGACTCTAACCTGTTGTTGTTGTTAAGTGCCGTCGAGTCGGAGTCGACTCATGGCGACCCTCTGGATAGCTATCCTAAATTGTGTTCGGTCTTCAGTCAGGCGGCTCATTGTTGACAGACTGGTACCCGTAGCTGCTGTTATTGTAGCAATCCATCTCATTGCTGGCCTTCCTCTTTTGCGTTGACCTTCTATCTTGCCAAGCATGATGTCTTTCTCTAATGATCTCTCTCTTCGCATGATGTGTCCGAAGTATGAAAGTCGAAGTCTTGTCATCTGAGCTTCTAAAGAAAGCTTAGGTTTGATCTCTTCTAGTACCGACTGGTTTGTTCTTCGGGCAGTCCATGGTATACACAGTATTCGCCGCCAGCACCATAATTCAAAGGCATCAATTTTCTTCCTGTCTGTCTTTTTCACTGTCCAGCTTTCACATCCATATGATGTTATTGAAAATACCATGGCTTGAACAAGTCAAATCTTTGTATGGAGAGAGACATCTCTGCTCTTGAGAATCTTATCTAGGTCTTTCATAGCCATTCTGCCAAGAGCAATGCGTCGTCTGATTTCTTGACTGCTTGTTGCTTCTTTATTGATAGTTGATCCAAGTAGGTTAAAGTTGTTCACGATTTCAATTTCTTCTCCTTCAACGATGAACCTGTTGATTATGCCAGTTGTCATGATCTTTGTCTTCTTTACATTAAGGTGCAGGCCCATTTTGAGACTATGTTCTTTGATTGTGAGAAGCAAATGTTTCAGATCATCTTCACTTTCAGCCAGTAATGTGGTATCATCAGCATAGCGAAGGTTGTTGATGAGTCTTCCACCAATCTTCACACCTCTGTTGTCTTCATACAGTCCTGCTTCTCTGATGATTTGTTCTGCATATAAATTAAACAGGTAGGGGGAAAGTATGCAGCCTTGTCTTACACCTTTGCTTATTTTAAACCATTCTGTTTCTCCTTGTTCCGTTCGAACTGTTGCTTCTTGATCAATGTACAGATTACGCAAGAGAACGATCAGGTGTTCTGGTATACCCATGCTTCTTAATGTGGCCCAGAGTTTCTCATGGTTTACACAGTCAAAAGCCTTGCTATAGTCGATAAAGCACAAATAGATATCCTTTTGGTATTCTTTAGTCTTTTCAAGGATCCATCTCACATCCGCAATGATGTCTCTCGTTCCTCGCCCTTTCCTGAACCCTGCTTGCACTTCAGGTAGTTCTTGTTCTAGGTATGGCTGTAGTCTCTTTTGAATAATCTTCAGTAGAATCTTGCTGGCATGTGGGATCAGAGCGATTGTGCGATAATTTCCACAGTCAGTTGGATCACCTTTCTTTAGTATTGGTATAAACACAGATCTTTTCCAGTCAGTTGGCCATGATGCTGTCTTCCATATTTCTTGGCAGAGCCTTGTAAGTACGGTAACAGCTGCATCAGATTGCTGCAATACTTCTATGGGAATGCTATCAATGCCTGGTGCTTTGTTCTTTGATAAGGCTTTCAATGCTGCTTCAACTTCTTCTTTCATCACCAATGGTTCCTGATCATAAGGTATAGGTTGAAACGGCTGTTGGTCCACTTGATCTTTATCATATAAAAACTCTGTATATTCCTTCCACCTTTTCTTGATCTTCTCAGCATCATTCAACATAGAACCTTGAGCTTCTTGTAACATTCCAATTCGAGGCTGGAACTTTTTCTTTAACTCTCGCAGCTTTAGGAAAGCCGATCTTGTTCTTCCTCTAATAGTTTCTGCTTCTATTTCCTTGCAAGTGTCATTGTAGTACTTTTCCCTGTCCTGTCTTGCTGCACGTTGGAAATCTCTGTTTAGTTCTGCGATTGTCTTTCTTTCTCCTTTGGCTTTAGCTTCTCTGCGTTTCTGGGCAATTTTCAGAGTTTCTTCCGTCATCCATTTTGGCCGTTTTTGCTTTTTCACCTTTTGTAGAGACTTCTCGCTTTCTTCCAGCACAACCTTCTTGATGTCATTCCATAACTCTTCCGGAGCTCTGTCATTTGTATCTAAGGCAGCAAATCGATTTTGCAGGCAGTCTTTAAATTCCAGTGGTATATTCTCAAGGTCATATTTTGGTGCATTCATGAGTGGTTTGCTCTTTTTCAACTTTAGCTTGAGTTTGCATACTAGTAGTTGATGATCTGTACCACAGTCAGCTCCAGGTTTTGTCTTTGTTGATGTTACAGAGCTTTTCCATCGTTGACTTCCACAGATGTAGTCAATTTGATTTTTATACAATCCATTGGGTGAAGTCCATGTGTACAGTCGTCGCTTGTGTTGCTGAAAGAAGGTGTTTGAGATGAATAGATCATTGGTCTTGCAGAATTCTATCAATCTTTCTCCAGCTTCATTTCTGTTGCCAAGTCCATATTTTCCAACTACTTTGCCTTCTTCTTTGTTGCCAACTTTTGCGTTCCAGTCACCCAAGACTATCAGGATATCCTGTTTGCATGTTCTGTCAATTTCAGCTTGTACTTGTTCATAGAACTCTTCAATTTCATTCTCTTCTGCAGCTGTTGTTGGGGCATATACTTGAATTATAGTTGTGTTGATAGGCAATCCTCGTAGACGAATAGAGATTAAGCGTTCGCTGACTGCATTGTATTTCATTACAGTTCTTGCAAGTTTCTTCTTTATTATAAATGCAACACCATTTCTTCTTTGTCTTTCATTTCCAGCATAGTAGACCATGTGATCATCTGATGCAAAGTGCCCGATGCCAGTCCATTTCAGTTCGCTGACACCCAACAGATCAAGTTGTACACGTTCCATTTCATTCTTGACCACTTCCAACTTCCCTTGGTTCATGCTTCGTACGTTCCATGTTCCAATGTGTAAGACATCTTTACAGCTTCTGACTCTCATTTCATGCGCAGCTACATCAGCAGTCAGACTTCCCGAAGGCTTTGATCCAACCACATCATAAATGCTGGCTTTACTCTGAAAAGTCTTCAGCTCTTCCCCAGTAGCTAGTTGAGTGCCTTCCGACCTGGGAGTCTCATCTTCCAGCACCATAGCACAATTTGTTTTGTTGTAACTATCCATTGGGTTTTCATGGCAAGATACAGAAGTAGATTGCCGGGCCTTCCTTCCGCGCAGTTTAAGTTTGGTGTTGTTGCCGTTGTCACAGAAATGTGATCCTCCGCCGTCAACACTATCCCATTCTGCTGCTGCCCAGATGGGTGGTTTGTCTTCGTCTGGCACCTCAGCTGAGACCTGTCCATCTTGGGAGACCCTGCCAGTAGTTAAACTACCGATAGTTTAGCTCTCAGCATCACTGATGCACACAAGCCCTCACAGCACGACAAGCTGCAAACCAAGTGAGAGGAGACTCTAACCTATTAACCTTCAAATCCAAAGAAGACATTTTCTCATCAAGCTGCCGTATAGACACGACTGCTTCCTGAGAAAATTGACATAGGGAATTTAATACAGAAGAAACTTTTGTATCTATAGACTGTAAAGCCCCCCAAAGATCCTTCAAGGTAATCTCAGCGTTTGAAGGCAAAACTGAACATACAGAAGAATCCTCCACAGTAGTCATAGAAACAGGAGTAGGGAAATCTATCACTACTCTATCCTTTAAGACTTGCCCTATTGAAGCACCAGGGTTAACCATACTCTGTGAACCAGGGCGTGACGGGGGAGATCTCCCTCCAGGGCTCAATGAAGCTCCTTCGGGGGAGGACTGAGCCAGAGGAATTCGAGCAAAATGCTTGTCCAACGGACCGACCGGTTTGGAACTCTCCGAGTCGGCCGTTTGTGGCTTATCCTGTAATTTGGCCTTCCGTTTACCCATCACAGAAAGAAAACAACTGTGAGAAACAAACTATTCAGAGGGACTCATACAGGCACATTACCAAAGCAAAGCCCCACTATCTCCTGCTAACCAGCAAGGGGCCACACCAATATCAATAAATTACTCACTAGCATTGCAGTAGCGTCGAAGGGGCGTCAAAGGGGCAGAACCTGCCCCTTTGACCACGCCCCTTCGAACACGCCCCCCCGGTCGCGCTCCACGGTCGCGGAGAGGACCCCAAAACCCTTATGTAGGTACAGCCAAGGACCCAGAAACAAGAAAAGGGGAAACAGCTGCCCCGGGCGTGCCTGCCCGATGGAAGTAGGGCAGCGACAGCAACACCAGTACGGGTTCAGTTCCGGAAGTCCCACGGCCCAGTAACAGGGCCAAGCTCACCCCCTCACTCTGCAGGTAGGCTCCGGCGGCAGGGAATCAGGTGGATGTTTTTAAAGCCTCTAGGTCCCCAAAGAGGCAGCTGCCCCAGGCGTGCCTGCCCGATGGAAGTAGGGCAGCGACAGCAACACCAGTACGGGTTCAATCCCGGAAGTCCCACGGCCCGGTAACAGGGCCAAGCTCACCCCCTCACTCTGCAGGTAGGCTCCGGCGGCAGGGAATCAGGTGGATGTTTTTAAAGCCTCTAGGTCCCCAAAGAGGCAGCTGCCCCGGGCGTGCCTGCTCGATGGAAGTAGGGCAGCGACAGCAACACCAGTACGGGTTCAGTCCCGGAAGTCCCACGGCCCGGTAACAGGGCCAAGCTCACCCCCTCACTCTGCAGGTAGGCTCCAGCGGCAGGGAATCAGGTGGATGTTTTTAAAGCCTCTAGGTCCCCAAAGAGGCAGCTGCCCCGGGCGTGCCTGCCCGATGGAAGTAGGGCAGCGACAGCAACACCAGTACGGGTTCAGTCCCGGAAGTCCCACGGCCCGGTAACAGGGCCAAGCTCACCCCCTCACTCTGCAGGTAGGCTCCGGCGGCAGGGAATCAGGTGGATGTTTTTAAAGCCTCTAGGTCCCCAAAGAGGCAGCTGCCCCGGGCGTGCCTGCCCGATGGAAGTAGGGCAGCGACAGCAACACCAATACGGGTTCAGTCCCGGAAGTCCCACGGCCCGGTAACAGGGCCAAGCTCACCCCCTCACTCTGCAGGTAGGCTCCGGCGGCAGGGAATCAGGTGGATGTTTTTAAAGCCTCTAGGTCCCCAAAGAGGCAGCTGCCCTGGGCGTGCCTGCCCGATGGAAGTAGGGCAGCGACAGCAACACCAGTACGGGTTCAGTCCCGGAAGTCCCACGGCCCGGTAACAAGGCCAAGCTCACCCCCTCACTCTGCAGGTAGGCTCCGCTAAACATACTGTTTAATATACATCCTCCTGTGTTTTAGCCAAATGTGTTAAGGCAGTTCATTTTCCTCTTAATTCTTTTTATTATTACTACCACCCACTGCTGCACTACTGCTTGTCCTTTCTATAGCACCACTAGGCATATGAAACACTATATACATACATGTAAGAGATAATCCTCTATAGTTCACACCATGCGTCTGTCCCGGGCTCCCCATGGTATCCCTGGTGCATCAGCCATGGGCACCATTCCATGAATGTCCATGCCCCTATGTCTGGGGTATCCTTTTCCTATTCACATCTATACTGTCCCTGACTCTGCAGTCCCATCTATGTGCCTAGTTTTGTTGGCATCCCATGGATTGTCTCCTTTGGTACATACAGCACGTAGGTGCATGGCATGATTGAACACTGCTATTCTTAATTGTATCACTGCATGTCTGTTTAGCTATGTTTCTTTGCCTAACAATGGTCACTCAGTTCTGCTTCCTGTACCTTCTGCATGCATCTTGTATTTGTTTTGTCTGTGGTGGCACTACTTCAGACCCGACCTGGCACATCCATTCACCTCTAAGGGACACATTGAAGAGCAGAGTTGAGCTGAATTTTTTCTAAGTCAGACCTTTATACCTGGTTTCAGCAGGTCTAATGTAGACTTTTCTTGATTAGTCATACATACATGACCTGTTCAGGAATAAGCTTTCTACATCGTGGATGTTATGGTGTCTTGTCCATCATCCGGTTCCATACCTCTGGCCACTGGCGTTTCCATGTTGGGTCTGGTCAGCTATGTGCTGTGTCAGGCCAGCCCCCAT
The DNA here is from genome assembly GCA_033557465.1 of Ichthyophis bannanicus. Classification (NCBI taxonomy): domain Eukaryota; kingdom Metazoa; phylum Chordata; class Amphibia; order Gymnophiona; family Ichthyophiidae; genus Ichthyophis; species Ichthyophis bannanicus. The sequence continues at coordinate 362,546,705 of CM066032.1, read as the reverse complement.
ACTAGCCCTTGGCATCCGTAGCTCTCATGGGGCATGTCCAGGTCATCCAGACGTCCAAAATCTGGATGGACCAGATCTGAACCCAATTCTGTACCTGCATGAGCTAGATGTTCCCACAGGTGCAGAATCGGGGCACTTGGATGGGCCAGACGGGCCCGATTCTGAGACCAGATATGTGCAGAAACTGCCCTGTCTAGCCCTCCCTATTCTTCTGCTGGAGCCTCGGTGTTGTGGAGTCCAATTGCCATGGCACTGAGATGCCTAGCAGGAGCAACACAATCCCCGACAGCAAATACAATCGCTTTCCCTGCCACCCAACTCCTGGAGGGGACTGCCAGGGCCGGGATCAGGTGGCAAGGGATCCTCTTGCTGTGGCTCACCTCTTCGGGACGGGGGGGGGTCCTCCGTCACTGTCTGCTATCATTGGGGGGACTTATTCCACTTCTGTGGAGGAGTAGCCTAGTGGTTAGAGCACTGGCTTAGTAACCAAGCAACCAGGGTTCAATTCCCACTAGCACTCCTTGTGGCCTTGGGCAAGTCACTTAACCCTCCATTGCCTCAGAAGAAAGGCCTGGCAATCTACTTCCGGTGTCACTGCCAAGAAAACCCAGGAGCTTCTGGGTCGCCAGGAGTCAGGATTGACTCGAAGGCACACATTGCATTGCATTCCACTTCTGAGGTAGAATAAGCTCCCCATCCATCTTGCCCTCACCAGACATACAAGGCTGTGACCTATATCGGCCCTGTACATCTGGGTTGTGCAGCCCAACCCCATTCTGCCTAGACTTCTCCAGCCCGCCCCCATCCAGAGCTCTCCAGACAAAGCCATTGTATGTGTGGGGAGCTCTGTCTTTGGAATAGGCCCCCAGTGAATAGTGGGGGTTGTATGTCCAAACCGGACATACATCCCCGTTATTTGAAGTTTGGAATGACCCCCTATACAAATGCCAAATGTAGCATCATGAGAAGGGGCCCATTTATTGATGCCACCGGGTCAGTGACTTAAAAAGGGTAAAGCTAAATCAATTCATGATATCAACTGGGGAAATGGAACTCACCATTAACCAGGTTTTTAAAGTGCACAAAACAATAATAGAATACATGAGTTGTTATGTCTTAGATAAACCAAGTAACTCCAGTCCTTCTCTTTAATCTTTCTGATCCTGAATGTGATTTAAATGCAAATCTGTGTTCTTGCAAACATTGTGAAATTAATGTTCACACACACACATGTTTCTGTGACTTTGTCCTGTATCCTAGTTGCAAAATTTCACAGTAGAGACCCTAAATAATCATTCCTATGTTTAACTTTGCTGCAAGTAAGCTTTGGTCCATTGCATCTGAATGAATAGAACTGGTAAGCTTTGGTCCATTGCATCTGAATAGATATTTTAAAGAAAGGCATTCAAACTGACATCTTACCTAAGTCACACCTCTCTCCAGTGTATCCTGGCATACATGTGCAGATGTAGAAAGAGCCTCGTGGATAACAGGTGCCTCCATGAAGACAGGGATGTCCTTTGCATGGGTTTTCTGCTGTAATGAATTCAGAATGGATCAAATAGTCAACATTTTTAAATATCTCCCCTAATATGATTAAGGGGGCATTTTTCTGCAGCTTAATTTTTCACAGAAGTCACTAACATGTCGCAACTGGCATTCTTTGTGGCCTTGGGCAAGCCACTTAACCCACCATCACCTCAGGTACAAATTCAGATTGCAAGCTCTCCCAGAATGGGGAAATACCTACAGTATCTGATTTTAACTTGCCTTGAACCACTACTGGAAAGATATGAGCTAAGTACTACTAAATAAATAAGCTCAGTACCACAGGTTAAAATGAATAACACAACTTGTGATCCACCTCAAAAGCTGTGTTAATCTATTCTCCAGGAGCACAGCTAACATGAAGCCCAATGCTACCAGGGAACCTTTCCTAAAAGGGGGAGGGGATGCTGCTAAATGTGTGCACCTTATCCTCCAAACAAGGCCCCCCTCAATCCCCCAGAAGACTACCCCACCCCAGACTCCAGTCCACCCCCCACACTGCCATATGCTCCCCAGGCCTATCTCAAGAAATTCCTGGTGGTCTAAGATTATGGAGCAGGACCAATGCTCAGTCAAACCTGCTGCCTCCTTATATGGCAACTTGACCCCTAGAGGTGGTACCAGAAGATTACCACTAGGGGTCAATTGGCACCATGCTGAACCTAGCACTGGAGGGGCAAGGGCAACTGGTGATTGCTCCTGCCCTATAACCCTAGCCTACCATAGATTTCTTGAGATTGCAAGAGGTCAGGTCCCCTTTGGAGGGGGGAGGAGGATCAATGTGGTAACATCAGGGGTAGGGGCTCTGAATTGCAGATCTAGGGGGGAGTCTTCTGAGACACCTTTAAGATGGTGCCCCAAAGCATCAGGCTGCATGCTTGAGGTTGATGCTTCTGGGTAGGAAAAATAATGCCTGCTTTGAGATGGCATTATTTTTCCAGGATTAAGGCAGTTTGCGAATGTCTTAAACTAACATGTGTTACAGTAAAATATCACACAATATGGTCATTTAACATGTGTTAACAGGCAAACAGTGCATAAATTCTGTCCAAGCAGCTCCCAGGTAGAAAAGGGGTCCACATAACGGCAGCGGCAGCAGTATGACAAACTTACTCTATCACATTTGCTGCGTTGCTCTGCTCTTGCAAGTCTGCCATGGGCCCAACAGCTGTTCCTTGCCAAGCCAAAGTCTCATGATAACAGCCACACCGCAAGACTTCAGCCTGGTGGGGAAGAGTCACCGGATGCGCAGTAAACTTACAAGAGCAGAGCAGAGTGGCAAACACAACAAAATAAGTTTGCCACCACCACCGCCGGGAGGGTGGGTCGCCTCCAATGAATGAAGGGGAGGCCCACATAGAAGGGAACCCTGCATGGAGGGAGTGCATGGTGGGGCGCAAGTCATTGCCACAACAATGGGGGGCCCTCGATAAACTTTTGATTGGGGGGGGCCCTCATTGTAACTTATGCCACTGGAAGCAAATGTGTGTTATTCTCTTAAAGCATGTTAATAGGGAGGAGTGGCCTAGTGGTTGGGGCAAGTTATCTCAGGCCAGCAGATCAGGGGTTCAAATCCCATTAGAGGACAGCAACCTTGGGGCTGGAAGGACTGGGGTTTCTAGCCCTACAGGTGCTCCTTGTGGTCTTGGGCAAGCCACTTAACCCTCCATTGCCCATGTTCCCTGTAAGTATTAGTATATGTGTCTCATATCCCCTCATGTAAAATGTATCCCCCAATTGTGTTGTGACCACTTTGATTGAAGGATAAGGTGGTATACAAAACTGTCTAAATAAATATTAGCTACCTTTCCCACTCCTGAAATGTGCTTACTTAACTATCATCCTTGTTACACATCCTGTGATTAAACATCCCATAATATTAAACTGTGCTGTAGTCTGTGGAACCTCTATGATATAGAGTCAATAAATAAGATAAACTTTTTCTTATTTCCTGTTATACTTAAATGGACCTTATTTGTTAATTCTCTTTTGTATTTTTGACAATCAATCTAGACCAACTACAAAATCCAAAAACTCATTTTCTGGACCATATTTTAAAATGCCATTGTGTTCTCTTTTTAGATGAAGCATTGTCTCACAAAGCAGTTCACATCCTAATTAATTAGGCTAGGAATCTTGTAATTTATAAGGACTCAGTGAATAGAAAAGTTATTTAAGCTCTGTATAGCATCCTATATTGAGCAATGCTACAAAACATGATTTTAAAATCAGTTCTATTCTTCAGCATTCGTTCTGTATAATTGTGTTTTACTCTACAACAACTAAAACATTTATACTTTTAAAACAAAAATTCACACAATGCTGATCACTTGAGATCAAGGAGTATCCAAAGAAATGTTGCAACTACTCCAGTAATATCAATAGTAAACACAATTTGCTGCTTGGTAAGGAAATCTATAAGTAGGACCTCTGGCTTTTGGTTATAACTAGAAAAGCCTGATAACTCCAATTTCCAGGAAACTGGGGTTTCTGGATATAATGGAAAACCCCTCAAAATTGCCCTCCTCGGTGGGCAACTGATGACATCATCGAGTCACTACTGTCATGGCTCGATGAAGTCATTGGGCCTGGTCACAGCTGCCTTTATGAAGTCTGCAGAACAGATGTAGCACAGGAAAATAAAGAGCAGCTCTGATGCACCCCACTTCCTTCAATTTCTAGTTATTTAAAAGCAACTTGTACTTGAAATACATAATGAATACAATATATAGATAGATATTAGATCAAGGGTGTCTATGAAAAACATTTATGAAAAACATCCGCTTGCATATGCTGTAATAACCAAGAGCTCGATTCACTAGTTTTCCCATAGATACTGGCATGGAGGGAAATCCTTGGTAAAAGAAGTCTCAAGTTACTTGTATGATGATGCAAATTATTAGTAAACAGTCCCCATTGCATATTATGGATGAGAGGCAGCAAAATAATGGGTATTATCAGACATCATAGGTTGTGCTCAGAATTAGGTACTGAGGGAACTTATCGCCATCCACTGAGGTGGTGTTAAGTGCACCCCTACTAAAAGCTGCAAGAACAGTTAGTGCAAGCCACTAATGCCTGCACTAGCTGTGATATACCTGCAATGCCTGCGTTCCACCCCTGTTCCCTGCCCTGACACACGCTACTAAGGTAAAGTGGGACTTTTGCTGCTAGGGCTCGTGCTGTACCATTGACCTTATTAAAAGGTTGCAAATTGGCTAGGTAAGCTCAGAGCAGTTAGCATCGGGTTCACACCGCATGCTAACTGCATTAGGACGGGTTCACCTAATGCCACTTCAATACGTGGAGTTAGGGACTGTGACGCATGTTAGCCAATAGTGCTCTTCGTTAACTGCCAGGAAATGCTTTCCACCCCCCCCCCCCTCCCAACAGTTAATGCAGTGGTGTTCAACCGAGCGCCCTTTAATAAAAGTCTCCCATAGAGCATTCTAGTCCTGAACAGTTATGGCATTCTGTGTTAGATCAACTCCAGTATGGATTTTGTGTGGGATTTAGCACTGAAACCCTACTGGTTTTAACAATTTTTAGTGATGGATGGTTGGTTACACTGGGTAAGGAACATCTTATAATTGCTGTATTTTTGGATATTTCTGTAGCATTCGATTTCATTATCAATGCAGTACTGCAGAAATTGTCTTTTCACAATACGAGAAAAGTCCTGAGGACTGGAGTGGTTTGGATCATATTTGTCTGGGAGAAAACAACATATTATGATGGATGAAAAGATGTCAGATATAGCATGAGGCTTGGCTGAAGGCTCAGCTCTGTCAGCCATCTTTTGTGAACTGAATCTTGACTGCCACACTTATGCAGCTGATATTCTGCTGTTTCTCCCATCTATAGAGAGTATACAGGAATCATTACATTGCACGGGAGAGTGCATTAAAACAGAGTCCTCCTGGTTACTTACATGGGGGCTCCTAGTGAAGATGAGCTATTGGTCAAATGGCACACTTCAGATGTTTTTGTCCCTAACGTTTTGGACATTGATGGTCAAAACATCTCTATTATAGCAGAAATTCAATATTATTCGGAATTATCCTTATACTCTTATATAAAAGAGTTAGGTAAGAGTTCATTTTTCCCCTTGAACCTTCAGATTTTAAAAAAGTACTATAGTCTTTAGTTGCCGCTAGATTATTTTAATTCAGTTTTGTTTGGGTTACCTTTCTTACATATTAAGTTGCTATAAATCATTCAAAATGTGGCCGCCCAGCCAGTTTCCGCTGTAAAATTATGCGATCAGATTACAGCTGTATAATATTCACTGCACCAACTGCCAATAATGCGGCTTATCCGATTTAAAGTGGTTTCGCTGCTTTATAAGTCTCTGCGACAAGGTATATTTTTTTCGTATTTACAGCCCTCTGTCTTTATAATCCAATCAGACAGTTAGGAAATTATTTTAGAAGCTTTATACACCTTTTCCACGTGTACATAGCATAGTTAACTGCCCTGCATGATAGCTCCCTCCTATGTCCTATTCCAACTGTACCCTGTCCTTGTTTAATGTACTCAGCTAAGTTATGACGTAAACCACGTTGAGGTGGTATATAAAACTGGTTAAATAAATAAAATAGCAGAATTTGCACATGAAGATTAGAATGCATGTCTAAATGCAATTTTAGAAAGTCACTGTTTATACGGGAAGGTCCACAGCAGGGCAAAATTCCAAGAAGGTGTAATGAGGGACATGGTTTTGGTGTGGCTTGAAAGAGTCAAAAATCTACATGTATAAGGCCAAACATTTCCATGCTGGGTTCTCAGGCATTTCATACTGGCTCAGAGGCATGCAGAAATCTTTTAAAAATGCTCTTTTCGGCCAAGTATTATCCTCAGCCTCTTGTTAATTTCCTTCTCCAAAACATAAAAGTTCCCAGATTGTGGTTGCAGTACTTCTGGGTGGCACGTCTATTTATAAGTTTATGAAATGGCCAGATACACATGTAAATGCCGACACTTGCATGTGGAGGTTGCAAAATTGTCACTTCCGTGTGGAAATGTCATACTGCCATGTCTCACCGCCATTTGAAATTGAACATAACCAAAACTGAGCTTCTTATTTTTCCCCCTAAACCTACCTCCCCCTTCCTCCTTTCTCAATCTCTGTAGATAACGTTCTATTCCTCCGTTTCCTCAGTTTGCAACCTTGCCATCGTCTTTGACTCCTCCCTCTTCTTCTCCACACACATCCAACTGATAGCTAAAAACTGTCATTTCTTTCTCTATAGAATCAGCAAAATTTGCCCCTTCCTTTCTGAACACACTACTAAGACACTTATCCACTCTTTAGTCACCTCCTGTCTAGACTATTGCAACCTTCTCCTTGCTGGTCTCCCTCTGAATCATCTCTCTCCCCTTCAATCTATTCAAAACTAAGCTGCGCGTCTATTATAATCTTCCACCAGCCCTAATATGCTCAAGTTGCCTCACTGGCTCTCTATCCTTGTCCTGTTCAAACCTCTCCTACTGACATATAAGTGCACTCATTCTGCTGCTCCTCACTACCGTTCCTCTCTTATCTCTCCCTACACTCCTTCTCGTGAACTCCACTCTTCTGGCAGATCCCTTTTATCTGTTCCCTTCTTTTCTACTGTCAATTCCAGACTTTGCTCTTTTCGCCTTTCTGCTCCTTATGCCTGGAACAAACTATCTGAGTCTGTATGTCAGGCTTCATCTCTGGCCCTTTTCAAATCCAGGCTGAAAAAAATTCACCTCTTCGAGGCTGCTTTTGGATCCTGATCTGCTTAGTCTCCCTATGTGTTTCCTTATCATTCCCCAAGATGTATCTTTTACCTCAGCTGTTGCATTGTCTGTCTTGACTAGACTGTAAGCTCTGATGAGCAGGGGCCATCTTTTACATGTGTCTGTACAGCGCTGCATATGCCTTGTGTCAGGAAGAAGACTCTTCTGAGCCTATAGAGGTAGGGAGAGAAGAGGATTCTCTGTCAGAGACTGACAGCCAGTCTGAGCACATGGCTCAAAGGAGAAGTAAACAAAGAGAGTCACGAGCTGAAAAGACACGCCCATGCTGTGACGTATTCCCTAGATCAGGAACTAACGAGAGACACCTGCTGAAGGGAAGGGCACAGCTAAGCCCTGGGGGAAGGGAGGATAAAAAGTGATCTTTAGCTCAGTCCAAGGCAGTGGCAGAAGCAGCTGGAGAAGCAGAAGCAAGAGAAGCTGAAAGGGAGCAGAGACGGAAGGAGCAGCAGGAAGAGAAAGAGGGTGAAAACTCCAAGGGAGAAAGGCCAGGACCAGAGCCAAGGGTCTGGCAAGGAAGCAAGCAAAGGAGCACGCTGACTAGAAAGAGTCGAAGGGACATGAGAAGCAAGGGAGCCATAGTCCTACAGCCAGAATCTGGTAAGGGCAGGAGAGTGAAGAGACTTCCTGAGAGGCAGCCCTGGCAATGCTCACATGCTCCAGAGAGAGAGACCTGCTGGCAGGAAAATACCTGTGTGTCTGACGTAGAAGCTAACAGGCTGAAAGGCAAGCAAACACAGGCAGTGTTTGGGAGCCAGTATGACCCTGCAGAGCTGAAATTTCCTTCCCCTCAAAAGCCAAAAGGTAGGCTTAACAATTTATATAGGGTTGAACCTAGCTATAAAGCAGTTCCCTATTGTTGCCAGAAAGTAACAGGCTCCCTGGACAGAAAGTCCAATATATATGGTAGTTTACAGCCATGCTCATTAGAGTGCAGAGAGAGACCACGTGAGGACAGAAACGGCGTTTGTTTTAAAGTTCAGGATAGCAGCTCACTGACACGCCCTGCTAGTCCTGATATTGAAGAAATGCAGACAGACTCTGATTATAGTGAAATAGTGGATAATCGGATGGACTGTACGTTGTCTGTTGCTGATCACATTGATTCCCTATGCTGAACAATGTTGTGGGAGAGCTGGTAAAAATCAGCAGAAGAAAAGGGGACATTTTTCTTTGCTGAGTGAAGCTGTTTTTCTTTGTATCAAGCACTGCACGTTTTGTATCAAGTATTGCACGTTTTGTATCAAGCACAGCACGTTTAAGCCTGAAGCTAAGAAGGCTAAGTTTACCTGAGTTTGTATATTTTCCTGAAGCCAATTGTAAGGCAATTTGTCCTGAGTTATTCACCTGCAATTTAATCCACCGGGAAGGGGAAAATAAATTCTTGTCATTTGCCTGAACCACTTGACTACAACCTTTTCTGTGCTCAAAGGGGAAAGGGGCTACCGTTCCCAGAAGGCTGTGCAAGGCCAAAGCTGGGACACACTCCGTGAGTCAGAAATACCCAAGGCAAACCAACCTGCCGCACCCTAGGCGCTAGGCTGGCCACTTACAAGGTGACACTTGTAACGCTATACAAACGAGCAGTAGTACTAGTAGTAGTAGTGCCACGTGAAAGCCGCCGAGCCGATGACACTAAGTTTTGATACATGTAGGGGCATGCTTACTAAAGCATGGTAATCAGGAGTGCAGGGCTAACATGTGTTTTGGCTGCGCATTAGCTGAGAGCATGACGCTAAAACGTGACCATGCTAAGAATGCCATTCTACCCAAGACGCATGCAAATAAAGAGAGTGGGCGGTGATATGGCGTGCAACTGGAGCGGCCATACTAGTTCTGTGCAAATGACATAAAGATGCCCAGGGTGGGCACAACTATTAGGCATACTAGGCAATGGCCTAGGGCAGAAGCTTCTGGGGGCGGGAAAGAGCAGGGCATTCAAAGCTAAACAATAGATTTTCATAAAAGTCAAAAAAAGATTTTAAAAAAAACCTAAATAAGAAATATAATGGACCTCAAATAGAGTAGAACTTAAAATAGGCCCAAACGGACCCTCCAGTATGTTAGTTTCAAGGGCAACTACTAGTATGTCTCTTACATGTCTGTGCAGCGCTGCATACGACTGGTAGCACTATACAAATGCTCAGTAGTAGTAGTAGTAGTAGTAGTAGTATTCTCAATATTCATCATAGGTCCATACCTACACCAAACATGAACAATGCATAAAATGCAGCCACAAGCTTAACAACAAACCCAAAATAACCCAACACAATACTGTGTTTAAGTAAGAAAGAGTGAATTAATCTGCGTCAGGGGAAAATGTTCAGACTTTGAAGATCCAATACACAGAGAGCAAAACTCCAGCCAGCTGAATGTTCCATTCACCCTGAAACTCAGAGGATATTTAACAAGGCTCTAAAGCAATCACATGGTCAGAACAGCCAGTCAGAACAGAGATGTCCTTTAAGCCCAATGGCTAAATAGAACTAAGCCGAAACATCCAAGTATGTTCACGGATAGCATGTTGTTGAGTCTGTTTCCTCCTTGCCATGAACAGGGCTAGTGGTCAAGTATAGGCCAACATAAGTCTAAAAACTGATGTTGATGTTGCAACCAGTGAGAGACCATAAGTTTACACCCATGTTTGTCTGAGATCACTCGTATTGCTTTCAAGCGCGGTTAGAACTTGGGGGAACTACTTACCAATTTTGTTGGGACTACTGCTGATGCTTCTCAGAGACCTATCGGCCACTATTCCTGTGGTAAATGCAGCTGGTGTATGTATACACTTACTGGACCTAATTGGACTCACTCTAATGGGCGAACATACTATTCTAAACATTGTACTACTTCTGATATGGAGTGGGTGATCTATATGACCATCTACCCTTGCTCCCTCAGACCACAAGGAAGATACGCTTACGTTTGACAGAACATAAAAGTCATATAAACACTAAATCTGAGTCCGCTCCATTGGTCTCTCCATGTACTGAATCTTCAAAGTTTGGGTTTTTTCCCCTGATGCAGATAAGTTTACTCTTTCTTATTGTGTCGGGTTATTTTGGTTTTATTGTTAAGCTTGTGACTACATTTTATACATTGTTCATATTTGGTGTAGGTATGGACCTATGATGAATATAGAGCATATTAGTATTGGCCCTTGAGGGCCTATTTTAAACTCTACTCTATTTGAGGTCCATTATATTTCTTTTTTAGTTTTTTTGAAATATATTTTTGTCTTTTCTGATTATTTTTGATTTCTATTTTGGCTTTATGCCTTTGAAACAATAGATTCTGACAGCTGGAGGAGGGGGGAGGGGTGGCATAAAACTAAAGGTTTGCCTAGGATGGCATTGCCTTGAACCAACTCTGGGGCTGACCCTGGACACAACTACCACCTTCCTCTGACCAGGTGGTAGTTGCACCAGCCTTGCTGTTTCGTTCCAAATGCATTGTGAATGTGGTTCGTACATGAGCATTAGGAACTATGATGGGCAGAAGCGGGGCAAACACATAAGAAAAAATAGGCCAATCAGGTGATGTTAGCAGAATACTTAGGCATCTGCCTAGACCACCTGTTTGGAAGGGCTTTATAGTGCAGCTGCTATGGTAGTGGGCCACAACAACCTGACAATGACAAAACTAGGGCCTGCAGGTCAGGAGTGTCTCTCCTGGGACAGTGGCAAACAACTACAGAAGTATCATTAGCTTGACTGATTGCTGGTCATATGCATTAGATACAGTAGTTGTGAGAGGGCTGTTGATGTTGCAGAAATGTCAGGACATAGGGCCTGTGTGCTTCAGCAAGTACTGGCCATATAGCCAGAGTTAGAGCCAGCAAAATTTAGTGAGGGGTGCGGCATGAAAATTAGATGTTTCACATACTGGCAACATGATGATGAGGCATCAAAAGTGCCATAAGAAATGCCATATTGGGTCAGACCAAGGTCCATCAAGCCCAGTATCCTGTTTCCAACTGTGGCCAATGCAGGTCACAAGTACCTGGCAGGTTCCCAAAAGGCACACAGGTTCCCCAATGCTTGTCCTGGGTCATCTTTAATAATGTTTTATGGACCTTTCCTCTAGGAACTTGTCCAAACCTTTTTTAAACCCTACACTAACAGCCTTCACTAAATCCTCTGGTAATGAATTCCAGAGTTTGATTATGCATTAAGTGAAAAGATATTTTCTCTTTTAAGCTTTCAGTCAGTTACATTGTAGCTTCATTGCATGTCACCTAGTCTTTCTACTTTTTGATGACAAAAACAATCAATCTTATCCTTTCTAGTCCATTCATTAATTTATAGACCGCTATCATATCTCCCCTCAGCCATCTCTTTTCCAAGTTGAAAAGCACTAACCTTTTAAGCCTTTCCTCACAGGGGTATCCTTTCTCCCCTTTACCATTTTGCTGGCTCTTCTCTGTACCTTTTCTAATTTCGCTATATCCATTCTAAGATATGGCAATCAGCATTACACAACAATATTCAAGGTGCAGTCGCACCATGGAACGATATAGAGGCATTATAATATCCTTTGTTTTTTTCTCCATTCCTTTCTTTAAGATTCCTAGCATTCTATTTGCTCTCTGTGCTGCTGCTTCACCCAGGGCGGAGGGTTTCAACGTATTATCTACAATGACACCTAAATCTTTTGTCTGGGTGGTGGTTCCTAATACGGAACCTTGCGCCGTGTAACCATGGCCTGGGTTGTTCATTCCTAAGTGTGTAACTTTGCACTTGTCCACATTAAATTTAATCTGCCATTTGAACATTCAGTCTTCCAATTTATCAAGGTCCTCTTGCAGTTTTTCACAATCCTCTTGTGTTTTAACAACGTTGAATAATTTTGTGGCAGCTGCAAATTTCATCACTTCACTCATTATTCCCATTTCCAGGTCATTTATGAATATGTTAGAAAGCAGCGGACCCCCCACAGATCCCTGGGATGCTCCTCTATTCACCTTTCTCCTTTGAGAAAATTGCCCATTTAGCCCTACTCTGCTTTCTATCTTTTAACCAGTTCCTAATCCACAATACTATACTGCCTCCAATCCCATTTTTAATTTGGCCAAGAGTCTCTCACGAAGGACCTTGTCAAAGGCTTTCTGAAAATCCAGATACATTGTATCAACCGGCTCACTTTTATCTACCTGCTTATTCACACCTTCAAAAAAATATAACAGATTAGTAAAACAAAACTTTCCTTGGCTAAATCCATGTTGGCTTTCTTCCATTAAACTATCTACATGTTCTGCAATTTTATTCTTTATGATGGTTTCTACCATTTTGCCTGGTACTGACGTCAGACTCACCGGTCTGTAGTTTCCCAGATCACCCCTGGAACCCTTTTTACAAATTTGCATTACATTGGCCATTCTCCTATCTTCAGGAACTACAGTTGATTTTAATGATAGTTAACGGTTTACTAATAGTAGGTCTGCAATCTCATATTTCAGTTCTTTCAATACCCTCGAATGAATATCACCAAGTCTGAGTAATTTAATACTCTTCAGTTTATCAAATACCTGTAAAACATCTTCCCGGTTTATCGATATTTCTTTCAATTTCAAATATATCACTTCTAAATACCATTTCGGGCATGGGTAACTTCCCTACATCTTCTTCAGTGAACACTGAAACAAAGAATTAATTTAGTCTCTCCACTATGGCCTCGTCCTCCCTTCGTGCCCCTTTTACCCCTCTATCATCCAATGGTCCAACTGACTCTCTCACAGGATTTTGCTACAAATGTACTTGAAAAAGTTTTTATTATGCGTTTTTGCTTCCTTTTTTTCAAATTCTCTCTTTGCCTGCTTTATCAATGCCTTGCAATCTAACTTGCCAGTGCTTATGTTGTTTCCAATTTTCATCATTTGGCTCATTTTTCTATTTGCTGAAAGATGCTTTTTTGGCTATAACAGCCTCTCTGACCTCGGCTTTAAACCATGCTGGCAGTTTTTTGCCATTCCTTCCACTTTTCTTAAAGCGTCGCATTCGGGGCTTCCAAGATAGTATTTTTAAACTACACCCATGTTTGATGTAAATCTTTAACCTTTGCAACTGCTCCTATTAGTTTTTTCTTAACTATTTTCTTGTTTATCATAGTCTCCCTTTTGACAGTTAAAAGATAGTACTGTGGATTTTCTTGCTGTCCTCCCCTCATTTATTACACAGGTACACTAAAAAAAAATTTTTTTAAACTGCCTCTAATGTTTCGATTGATTTTTATGTTTTTTGGTGCGCTGAATCCAAATCTGGTAACCAATTTGCTCCATCACGTACAGATTTTTTGCTACATTGGGTTAGCAGTTTTGAGGTGAACGTTTCAGATTGAGTGCGATCGAGATAAAAGTTTCTTGGATGAATTCTTTATACTAAGTGTATTAGTAGTTATTCAAATAATAATAAAGAAAATTGTAACAAGGCAGCACATAAGAATAGAGTAATGTCAACAAAACACACTGTGATGGTAGCAAAATTGTCTGCACTTAAAACAGCCACATACATGTGCACAAACATTGAGCATATAAGAGCGAGGTTAGACACAAAGCAAAGCAAAGAAATGTGCAAAAATGTTGTACAGGTGATGTATGTAAGAATAGAAAACGCAAACTGCACCATTGCAATACATGAAAACAAACACCCGATGGTGTGAAAATAAAATTCTAATAAATGAGATCCGACACTGTGGTAATAACTAGCAAATTTTTATTTCAAAGTTTGTAAAAACACGATAGTTGTCAACACAATTTAGATTTTAAAGTCATTCTTGGGTCAATCAATCTCCTGGTGGGCCCGTTTCCTTCTTCCCCCCCGAATGCTTCTCCTTGGTGCGCTGCTGGCGTATTTTTCATCTGGGGTTTCCCGCAGCAACAACCAGCAGAAAAAAATCAGCCATCATAGTGGTGTTCCATCTTCCTTGGTACCTTCTCTCTGCGTCCTTGATGTCCTGGTGAAACCTTTCACCTTGTTCTTCACTGTACGCCCCCAAGTTTTCGGGAAGTAGTTCACATGGAGTGCAAGAAAATGGACTTTCAGGCTCATGTTACAGCCTTGATCTTTGAAGGCATTGAGCATCCTGGCAACATTCCTTATAGTTTCTCATCCCGCCTGTTCCCCAAGAATTTGAGAACAAACATCCTTGAAGGAATCCCAGGCTTCTTTTTCCTTCTCAGACATCGTTTCAGCGAATGCTCCATCTGAAATGAGTTTCCTTATATCAGGGCCAACAAACCACTCCTTCCTTTAGCTTTGCTTCAGAAAGTCGGGGGAACTTTGAGCAAAGGTTACCGAAAGCACTCACCATCTTTTGGAAGGGACTTGATGAATTGCTTAATGAGACCCAACTTAATGTGGAGAGGTGGTAATAGAATTTTATCACGGGGTACCAAGCTCTCATGAAGAACATTTTGCTCACCGGGTCTCAAATACTCCCGAATTGGCCAGTCTTTTTTTTTCCCCCAGTGTAGGTCGCGGGGCCCCGGCTATCCCACAAGCAAAGAGCAGGGATATTTGGTGAAACCGTATTGCTGCCCTAATAGCATGGATAGAATTGTAAAGTCTCCACAAATCATCCACTTATGCTCTCATAACGAATCTTCTGAAGAATCAGGGCCAATTCTCGTATTTTTCTTGGAGAATAACAGAGTGAGCAATAGGAACTGAAGCGAATGTGTTTGCCATTATGAAGAAGAACACCTTTTATGCTGTCTTTTGACGAATCAATGAACAGCCGCCATTCAGCAGGATCATACTTGAGTTTTTAAACTTTTCCATCACTTCCGTATATATCGTTGCAAAATACCAAATCTTCCTCTTTGCTGAAATACTTCAAAAATTGGTCTCGCGGTTGGCGGTACCAATAAAAAGTTGTTCCTGGTGACATAGATTTTTCTGTTTAAGCCGAGAGAACCTAGCAGTTGGGCAGCATCTTTTGGGAGTCCTAAATCCCGGACTAAATCATTCAATTCGCTTGAGAGAAAAGTTCAGGTTTCGGATCTGGTTCAGTTTCAAACTCGGAAGTACTGGACTCATCGGGAAAAAGCCATCTGATGAGTTCTCATCGTGATCAGAACCGTCCACACAAATATGATCCAAAGATTTTGGTGGTTCAGGCACAGGTACTTCGTTGCATGAGGCATAGGCCTAATTGCTGAGGGAAGGTTGGGGTAACTTATTACGTTCTTATTTTTTAAGTTGTATCCCTTCACAATGCAAGAGCAAAAATAGCAGTCACTGCTGTGGTCTCTTTGTTCACGCCACATCATAGGTATTCCGAAACAAAATGCTTGTTTTTTACCTTTTCATCCATAAGCGTAGATCTTCCTCACATGTCTTGCACACTTTGTGAGGAGCCCACGGTTTGTCTTGATCGCCTAACTTCAAACCGAAATAGGCAAAATATACTTTTTTAATAAATGCAGAAATGTTCCTCCTGCCGCTTTTTTCACGGTATATTCCCCACAAATAAAACAAAACACTGTCCGGAGAGTTGACGCAAACCTCTGGCTCTGTGAGCCATCACAAATACACAGCACTGCAAACTACAACTGTAGTGAACCACTTTGGAATAAAGCTGGATTACGACTTGAGCAAACAAAAGGTAATAATGAACTTGCAAGAAACTGAAATTTGAAAGGAACGTTCATGTCGCAACCACCGTGTTTTGAGCGAGCGAACGAAAGCGAGGCGAACAGGAAAGAACATGCGCCAGCGCGCGAGTACTGGATTTAGCCCCCCGCCTCCCAATTGTCCTGTTTAATGTATAAATGACTACAAAACACTTCTAAAATATCATGAGGGAGTGTTTCTAGTTAGTTAACCATTACAACTTCTATTTTGTGCCAAGAAAATAAACTGCAGTCGGCTAAAAAGAAATTATGTGAACATTCCTTATATGGGTAAGAAATCTAATTTTGCAAGAAAACGTGACGTGATGGAACATTTTGGCTATTTTTCCTGGATTCAGCACCCCAAAATCTATAGGAATCAGTTGCAAAACTGGAGGCAGTTTTTTGGTAGTGTACCTGTGTTATTTGTGCTATGATCACTATTGTCAAGTGGCCCCAACACCCTTATCTCTTCCACCAGATCCTGTGTTCCACTAAGGACTAGGCCCCAAATAGCTTCTCCTCTTTTGGTTCATGAACCAGCTGTTTCAAGAAAGAGTCATTTATTTCATCTAGAAACTTCATCTCCCCACTGACCCACTTGATACTTGGGTAATTGAAATCACCCATTATTATTGTGTTGTTGCTTTTGTTAGCTTCCTTGATTTTTCTTAGCATTTTATCATCCATCTGTTTATTCTGACCAGTCGGTCAGTAGTGTATCTCCACTGCCATTGCCTTCTCCTTTTTACATGGGATTTATATACACAGAGATTCTACAGTGTATTTTGTTTCATGCAAAACTTTAATCCTATGTGACTCAATGTCCTCTCTAACGTAGAACGCAACACCTCCACTGATTTGATCTACTCTATCATTGTGATTTAGTTTGTACCCAGGTATCATAGTGTCCCATTGGTTGTCCTCTTTCCATCAGGTCTCTGAGATACCAATTATATCTAACCTTTCATTAAGTGCTATAAATTCTAACTCTCCCATCTTATTTTTTAGACTTGTAGCATGTGCATACAGGCATTTTAGAGGTTGTACTTTATTCATATTAATATGCCATCCAATCCCTACTTCCCCTGCATTGTAGATGTCAGGGCACAGTGCGGGTGCCCTATATGATAGGCCCTATTGAGCCCACGTGGTGAAGTTGCCAGCTGGAAGGCTGCCCAGGGCATGTATGCTGATTGTACTTGGACTCCAGACCCCATGGCTCTAGTGTCCCCCTTCTCCCCACAAGGGGGACACACTCCACAATGGCTATAGTGCTGTCCAAGCCATATGAGAAGAGCAACTGGGAAACTGGGAGAGGGATTCCTTCCCCACACTCGAGAGGCTTTATACTGTGTTCCCTGCAGCCTGGATAAACAGGCACCCTGTATCCCACTCTTCTTTCATGAACAGAAGCTCCTGAAACTAAAAGTAGACAAAGTGATGGGACCAGATGGGATATGTCCAAGAAAATTGAAAGAACTTGGGGATGTTCTAGCAGCTCCACTGACTGATCTTTTCAATGCTTCTTTAGAGTCGGGAGTGGTCCCAGAGGACTGGAGAAAGGCATATGTGGTCCCTTTACTCAAAAGCAGAAGGATGAGGTAGAGAATTACAGGCTGGTTTATTTTATTGTTGTTATTATCTATTATTTCCTATGTTAATTTGTTAACCTCTTAGAACTATTTATGATTTATAGTATATAAATATTTTAGATAAATACATTTTTATCCTAACTAAAATATAGCACAGACATATGCAGTATAAAGCTGAATAGTGTTTAAATCTTGTTACCAGAAAATACCTTATCCACTTGCCACTACCCTACTCACTCGCCACTCTACCATAAGTTAGGCAGCGCAAGAATCATCCTGTCACAGCCCTGTGCTAGCTGGCAATGTGTATCTCAATGTGCATTCAGCGCATGAAAGAACATTCATTATCAGCTAATGCCCTTTAATAAAAGAGCCCTATAGCGTCATTTACTAACTTGCATTGATTCATGTTATTTAACACAACCTCCGTTATTGTCAAAAGGACCTATGTCCTAACTAAGGGCTACACCTTCTAAAGTGCCATACTGCATTAGCGCAGTTATCTGGTTCACTTTAACAAGGTACTTTCAAACAAGCAAAGAGGCCCTTTTACTATAGTGAGGTAAGTGTTTGCATTTACTGCATCTTAAATGGCAAAGTTAAGATGCAGTAACTGCAAAATGTGCAGTAAATGCAGGGAATGTGCCCAGGATCTGCCCTACATTTGCTGCACAGGGCAGACACTTGCTGCATGGGAGCCACATCCCTGGCCACAACAGGTATAAGGCTCCTGTCCAACTTTGTGGATCTAAATGGCACAGCTGTGGTTGCTGATGTTGCTATACTTCCCCCTTGGATCAGCCCCCCTACACCATCTGGTCCCATCGCTTTTTCTACTTTTAGTTTAGCTAGTTCCTCATGAACATTGTCTTCTGATCCCTAATCTAATACAACACCCCTTCTGATACCCCCACTCATACATAGAGACACCCATGACCCAACAGCCTTTCCTCCCACTTCAGATCCCCCTTCCCCAGACAGCTACACATATCATTAATGGAGAGCCGCATGTCACCCTCCCTTCCAGTTCCCACCCTCCCCAACAGAATGATTCCCACTGGCCATCTCCCTACTGATCTGATTCCCCCAAGACTTGTCCAGGGCCTCCCTGATTTCTAATGGAGCTGCAGCAGGCGTGGTCCCGTGCGCTAGGCATCATCAGCCAGCATGCCCACACTCCAACCCAGTGTGTCCCAAAGCACTAAGGGCAATTAGTGGGAGATTTTACCACGCTGGCTGCTCTTAGTGCATGGCAGACGTTACTGTGGGTCCTTAGCGAGTGCTAAATTCTACAATAACTATTACCACAGTTTAGTAAATGGGCTCCTTATTTGGATATCTTTCAGACTATCCAGTCAAGATAACCTCAATTTTTATATATCAAATCAATAAAATAGTAACTGAAAATAAATAGTAAAACAAGCAAAATCATATCTCTAAACATGTCTGAGATTTACCTGGTATATAGATTTCAGTTCCTTCAAATGATCCTTCACTGGTGTTAGTTAGGTAATCACTTCCATTAATAACTTCCAAATGGGCAACGGAGGATGTTACAGAATCAGTAGAATGAACCTCTTCGATGCTGTCTGTTGTCTGATTATTAAAGTCAGAAATGATTTCAACTGATATATTTCTAGTGTCAGTGGTAAAAGACACTGTTGATGATTCTTTCTGTACCAGCAAAGCAGTTTGTGTTTCCAGAGAGATGTCTACAGAAGGTGTGGAAAACGTATCTGATTTGACACCTGTATAGTCAGATATAGTCTCTGTATCTGCAGAACTTTCGTCTAATGAAGGTGTGGATGGATACAACAGTAATGAAGGTCCATCTGTAATGCATCCTTCTATGCAACCTGATTCATTTGTTTTCCCTTTATCCTCTCTTTCTTCCACAGGCACGAAAGGTGTAGAGATGTCTTCATAATCAGCTGGTTTGGAAGTTATTGTGTCATCTACACTTGATGTTTTCAGCGAATCAAAACTTGTAACACTTTCACTGACTACATCTTCTGCAGGAGACTCAGTTTTGTTGGACAACTCAGTACCAGATGGCTTGTATGTTGCTGCCATGTCAGAGCTAACTTCTTTAAACATATGTCCTGGCAATCTGGGTTTTCCAGCAACATCTGATGCCAGAGTACTTGGTATAGATATATCTGGATGTTCAGAGTCTCCATTAACTAAGATCACGGTTACAGGAACTGGTGTTAAAGCCATTTCCTCTGACACTAGTAATTTGGATTCTGCTTCTGTGTAGATTTTCCCAGTAGGTGACTCTCTTATGGCTTGTGAAAAACGTTCTGGGGAAACTGTAGTTTCATTATCCAGATCTGTGATAGCTGTTTCATTTGGCATATGTACATGCGTTTGAGTTAATTCATTGACTGTGTCAACAAAAGCAGAGATTTCTGTGTCCTCCCTTGACTCTGAAGGTTTAGAGGTTACGGCTTCATATATCATTTTATCTTCTGTATAGAATTTTAGCTGTGGGCTGGTAGGACTTAGTGGAATTCTCTTTATGTCCGTCTGAACAGGCAGCACAGAAGTAGCCAAAAGTCCATCTGTTAGAGTTGCCTCTGTGCTTAATATTCCAGAAATTTCAGCCAGAGATGTGACTCTCGGTTTTTCTGACCGAGAAGATATTGTACTAGCCTTCACATCTTCAAAGTCTACATCTTCTATCCCTGATCCTTCTTCAGAACTTTCAGAGAAGGCTGTGATAGGCCTTTTATGTACCTCAAAACTGTGAGTTCCACTAACCACAGGAATAGCAGTTAAGATTTCTTTTCTGATCGCCTGTGAAGATTCCTTTTCAGAATAGTCTTCTGAAGAAGTTATATAAGTATCAGTTTTGGTTGAGACTACAGTAATAGGAGTAATTGTTCTAGTTGCTTCTGAAACTACTTCTAAGGCATCCACTGTAGAATCTAGCATGATTTCTTTACTAGGTTCACCAGAGAGTTTAGGACTCTGGCTTGTTAGATCTTCTGTTTTCTCAGTTGAGAGTTTCAGTTTCACACTTTCAGGTTCTAAAGTCACAGAGCTTAAAGTGATACTGCTATCCTTGGTACTGATGAAACCTGAAGATATCTCTGTCTCCTTAATAAACTGTTCATCTCCAGAACCTTGGCCTGATAACAAGGATTCATTGTACTTGGGAATGAATGATGAGGGGTGTATGTTTCTAGTCGGATATGTTTTTTGAGTAAAGACTTCTCCTTCATGTATTAAATCTGCAGGTGCGACACTTACATTTTTGCTTTCAAGTTTTATGGATTTAGTTGGCAATGTAATATGAACATCAGAAACAGAGACTGTTTTATCATGAATCTGTGTGCCTAATGTATAAATAGCCTGTTCTTTGGAATCTTGGTCGGGTAATGCAGTACTAACTACTTTTTGTGTGGCTTCTTCTAGGATGATCTCTAGGGAACTTTTGTTACCGGTGAAGTCTACACCAGAGCCTTCTTCTGCAAAATAAATTTTCTTTGTAGAATCAGTACCAAAGTCTGCACTTTCAGGTTGTGTGGATTCTGTTAACGGTATTTTACTGCTCACAGTGGAGCTTTGAATTACAGTTAAATCTTCACCAGTTACATTCTCCAGTTCAGCACTTACTATTAATTTTCCTGGCTCCAGACTAGCTGAATAACTCTCAGAAGAGCTGGATTCTTCACTTGCTGTTTCAATGGGGTCTGTCACTGGCTTTATGGTACTAAAAATACCAAATATAAAATCATCTGGTGGAGATGGCTCCCCCGATGACTCTATAAATTGTACCTCATCTTGACTCTGAGTAGGAGAATCCGTCACATCTTTTCTAGACTCAAAACTAGACAGTTCTGGAGAAACAATGGTTGTGACAGCACCCCTTTCCAAATCATGTACTCTCTCAGATATAGTTTTTATGCCAAAAATGACTTGGGAAGGCTGACTTATAATTGCAGTTTCTTTTGTAGAACCTTCCAATTCAGTACTTACCACTAACTTTTTAGGCTCAATGGTAATTGCATATTCAATAGATGAAACTGTGCTAACTATTTCACTTTCAACTTCTGTAGACTTTATTCCTACTTGCAAGCTAGGGCTCTTGGTGACAGATTCAACAACAGACAGCAAATCTCCTGAATCTGTTAGGGATGGAGTATCACTGCTGAATCCTTTTTGTGTGGGTCTTTGTGAAATTAGCTCCGTGGTGCTGCTGATGTTTGTGACATCTTCACCAGAGCCTGTCTCTGTAGCAGTGATATCCTCAGTGGAAACCAAAGGAGTACTCGTATCTAGTGACTGTGAGGACTCAGTTACAGTTGCTATTCTGCTGGTAGTGAATTCCTCTGTCAGACTTTCGGGTTCATAAGCTGAGCCCTCTGTAATGTCACTCTCTATTAACTTTTGTGGTTCAACAGTAGATGAATCGTCCTCAAATAAAATCACTGTGCTCATGGCAGATGTGCTGCTAATCTCTTTCCCCCTAATTATTTCTTCAGAAAATTTAGTGGCAGCATGTTCCACGGGATCTTGCTCAGAGAGTAAAGAGCTAGTGCTGACTTGTTTCTGTGGAGAATCGGTCACTTTTGCGATTATCCCCAAATCCGTTACATTCATTTCTGTAAATTGTGGGGTGCTAATGTTCATAAAATCCTGTACATAATGTGCTTTTGTTCTTACAGAATCTACAGTCTGTACAAGAACCTCAACAATATCTCCAGAACCTTCTGATTCTAGAGCCGAAGTGGGGCTTGGCACAAACTTTACAATATGAGGAGATGTTGTTTCAGCAAAGCTGTCTAGCAAATGCACATCAGATCCAATGGTTGATTTAGACTCATCAGAAGAGACAGACATTTCTTTTGTTACCATCATTTCTTTCTTACTTGTATAATTTGTAGTGGCATCTAAAAATATTACAGGAGTCGATGTTACAATGGCAATCTTTTCGGAATCTTTGTGCACAGTCATTTTCATGGTTCCAGAAATAAGAGCACCGGGCAACTGAGAATCACCAGAAAATTCTTCGGCAACCAGAGACAAGGAGCTGGTGGCTTCAATTAAACGTTGCTCAAATTCACTTCCAGCTGTTGTTGCTGTCTCTGTAGCATGCGGGGATTCTTGTTTCTGTGTTGTGCTCCTGGTCAACACTTGCAGATCATCACTTAAGGAAGGATATTTTATTGCAACATCTTCTGTAGATATTACTGCTGCTTGGGAGGGATCTTTTATTTTAGATTCATCTGTCTGGACTGTACCAGCAGCCTCAGTTGCAGATATTATAATGGCTCTTGTTTCATTGGTTTCCTTGCTTAGAATAGCCGTTTTGTTCTCAGAATGCGTCACACTTTCAACCTGGTCTCTTCTCGCTTCCTCGGCTTTTGTGTCCTTAGGTGCAGTCGTGACCTCTTGTTTTCCATTGATAAACCTTAAGGCAGGAGGAGCTGTGGGCATAGTGGTGCTTTCACAGTCTGCGTCATCCACCTGGTCTCCACCTATCTGTAAAATATCAAACAGAATAGGAGAATGGTACTCGTCATCTTCATCGCTGTCTTCTTGATCTGGACCTTCATCACTCGGCCGCCTTAGTACATCTAAAATTGGATGCAAGGGATCTGAAACACACACACAAAAAAAAGTTTCTCATAATCAGTTCTAGAAAGCATGACAAGAAATCAAGTAACAATTCTGCACATCATATATTTTATAATTCAGTAAAATCTTGCTTACTTAGCCAAAACAGTAAAATCTAATCACTGTCTTAAATAATACATTGAAACTGCAATACAGAAAACATGTTCTTATTCAAAGATGTAAGATCCAAATGTTTGGTGCATAGCTACCTCAGGAGTCCTATCATGATACACCGTAACAAGATTTCTGGTTTTCAGGGATGTAATTTTGTAAACTGTGGAGATCAACAAGCTCTGAACTGCAGGTGGCTGCAATGTTTTGCAACTGCCAACACTTGCGATAGCAAAGTAATGTCTATAGTTTTTATAATAGCCAACAAGTGCAAGAAGCCACTGTGGCTTGTAGCACCTTGGTCTCTGCAAATTGCCAAATTAAAATCCCCTGAAATCAGGTGTCCTTAGTATGACAACTTTCCATCACCATAATTCCACTATTCCACACCTCATGCAGACTGGATGGGCCTTGTGTCATTATCTGCTGTCATTTACTAGGTTACTATGTTATAAACTTCATTTAGCACAGAACTGCTAAGTAGGAATCAGGACATCCAGGCCAGGACATTAACAGTTCCCTGAATAGTTTACAAAAGACTTTGTTGAATACAGAGCCTTTTGTAAAATATGTATAAGGACACCAGCAAACACCATGTATTTGCCGGTATATATGGTGAGAGCACTGATTTCATAAAAAACCCCCATATTTTAAAGAAGAGCTTTCAACATGTAAGCACCAATAGCGGCACATGCAAACACTGATCTAGCAACATAAATGTGCAATTGCCAGATTTCACAAGACTTCATGTAAAAGCAAAGAGCCCAACCTAAAAGGGGCTGTCTGGACACCCCCAAGCAGGACAGGACCCGATTCTGCACTGTGGGAGCCAGACATTCCTGTGGGTACAGGTTCAGGCCCTGAGATGGCCCGGTGTGCCCCTGCTGCTAAACCCTCTGTTAGGACAGCCGTGGCCCGGATCGGGTAGTTGGGGCATACCATTAAACAATCCTGGCCATGGAGGGGCAAGGGAGAATCCAGACCCAATCTCCACCTTCATGGCTGCTTATTCCACCTCTGAGGTGGAATAAGGAGCGTGTCCTGCTTTCACCCGCAGAACGTACAGGGCTGTGACTTGAATCTGTCCTGTATGTCCTGCCGCCTCTGCCCACTCCTGCTCTGCCCAGTCTTCACCCCCTCCCACTTCCCTGTGGCTCTGCATGCAGCGAGGCTCTGGTAGATAGTGGGGCTGCATGTCCTACTGGGATGTACAGTCCCGCTATCTGCCTCTCTGAATGACCTCCAAAGTGAAATAACTCTTTTTGGAAATGTACTCATCGATACAAATATTTAGAAGATTAGAGATGTTTGTGAATACTGGTAGCTCAGGTTGGTGATCACGATAGTGGATTGTTCTCTGAGCTTGATAGTTTGATTGCAGACATTTCTTCACCATTGGAGGGGACATCATCAGTGGGGGGTTCCAGATGGTAATGTGCTGTTGGTGGTGACTCAGTTCTTTAGTTCACAGGGATTGATTGGCTGGTCTCCCTGAGGGTTGTTGGGGTGTGGTTGTTGTTTCTGAGCATTGTTAGTGATGACTCATCTCTTTGGTCTGCGGGGATTGGTTGGTTGATTGGTTTCCCTGAGTGTTTCTGGGGTGTGGTTGCTGTTTCTGAGCCCTGTTGGTGATGACTCAGGTCTTTGTTCTGCAAGGACTGGTTGGTTGTTTCCCTGACTATTGCTGGGATGTGATTGCTGTTTCTGAGGCTTGTTGGTGATGATTCATCTCTTTGGTCCACAGGGATTGATTGGTTGGTTTCCCTGAGGGTTGCTGGGGTATGGATCTTGTTCCCGGGTGTTGGTGGTCTCAGCTCTTTGGTCTGTAGGGATTGGTAGATCGGGTCTATGTCAATATGTCTGTTTATTGATTTTGTGGTGGAAAACCAGGCTTCCAGAAATTCTCTCTCTTTTAGTTTGTGCTCATGCTATAATTTCAGTTGTATTCACACCCCAACAACCCTCAGGGAGACCAACCAATCAATCCCTGCAAACCAAACAGCTGAGTCACCACCAACCCCAATATAAGTACAAACGCAAGCATTCAAGCGCATTACCATCTGGAATCCCATACTGATGATGTCCCCTCGAATGGTGATGAAACGTCTGTAATCAAACCATCATACTCATAGAACAATCCAACTACAGTTAGAAGATTAATTCAGGGATTGTTGGCGGTTTCTTTATTTCCCTGAATTGGGGTTTTTTGTGGGTTAGAACATAAGATATGTTTTATTGGGTAAGACCAAACGTCCATAAAGCCCAGCATGTTGTTTTGAACAGTGCCAAATCAAGGTTATAAAAACCTGGCAGCAGGGCTGGTACTACCATTAGGCGAAATAGATGGTTGCCTAGAGCACCGGCCCTTCAGGGATGCCCATTGCTAGCACTGTCACCCTTCTCGGGACATACAGAGGTGGCAATGGCCTCACATCCCTGCAGAACTTATCTTACAACTTCAGCACCATGGAGCATTTGCTCCTGTCCCCTCTGATGCCCAATGCTGACTTCCTGTTTGCAAACAGGAAGTTGGCATTGGGCAGTCCGAGGGGGCGGAAGCAAACAGCCCTATGGTGCTGAAGCTGTAAGGTAAGTGCTGCAAGGATGTTTGCAGCCATTGCTTCCACTATGGACTCTGGAGAAGGGCAGCAACAGCAGCAGTGGGTGATGTGGGGAGACACAAGGGATGAGGTTCACCAAGGGCACCTCATCTCCTTGTACCAGCCCTGCCTCACAGGATCCCTAAAAGTAGCTATATTCCATATTGCTTATCCCCATGGAAAGGCTGTGGCTTTTCTTAAGCCAACCTTAATGAGATTTCATTGACTTTTCCTCCAGAATTTGTCCACGCCTTTTCTAAACCCAGCTATGTGAATTGCTTTTAAGACATTCTCTGACAATGAATACTAGAGCTTAATTATGCATTGAGTGAAAAAATATTTTCTCTGATTCGTTTTATATGTACTACTTGCTATATTCATGGCACACCCCCTAGTCTTTCTACTTTTTGAAAGGGTAAACCACCAATTTGCATTTACCGATTCAACTCCACTCATAATTTTATAGATGCGTATCATATCTCCTCTCTCAGCCTTTTCTTCTCCAAGCTGAAGAGCCCTAACCTCTTTCGTCTATCCTCAGAGGAGAATCATTGTATCTCCTTTATTATTTTGGTCACCCTGTACTTTTTCTAATTCCACTATTTTATTTTTTGACAAGCAAGCAACCAGAATTGGACACAGTACTTAAGGTGCGGACACACCACAGGGCAATATTAAATTAGGATATTCTCTGCTTTATTCCCTATTCCTTTCCTAACTATTCCTAACATTCTGCTTGAATTTTTGGCCACTGCCACACACTGAGGAGAAGATTTCAACTGTTGAAGTGTTTGAACTTGAACCAACATTTCAAGAGGTGGTTCTCCCTTTTGACAGTTCAAAGGAAAGATTTTTCTATCCCCTTCAGTTGGAAACCGAAAATCTTTAAACATTTCAGAATAAAAAGATCTGGGAAGAGAACATTAAATTACTCTTTTGAAAGTTAACGTCTGGGAAGAGAAAATCCCGCACAGCTGGCTGAAAAGGTGTTGAATGCCATATGAGGTGGGTGGCAGACGTGCAGCTACACGGCAATGCCACCCTCACTCACAGGAGTTCCCGAGGGTGTACAAGGCCTTAGGGAGCACATTTTGTACAGTTTCTACAATTCTACCAGCCTTGCAAAACCTGGCTTGACAAGACTGCTGGCTCCAAACAGGAATATCTCTACAAACAAATTTTGAAGACGTGCACATCTGTTTCTTAAGGGGGAAAACATTGACTTAGGACCAAATTCTTAAATCCTTATGGACAATGCTCTGCCAAAGATCTATGCAATAATAATGATTTCAGAAAAGCATGCCAGATATGAAAAGCAGCCTCTTTGTTTCACAGGGCTAACAGCCTACAAGCGAATAAGTGAGAATTTAGATTACTTTTCCTTTCAACTCCCATGATGTCCATTATTCTGTTTCTTCCTGTCCTCTTTTTTTCTCATTACAATACAGGACTACCAACTCTCAAAAAAATGAATAGGAAGTTAAAATGCTAGGACTGACAGTCTGCACTATTTCTAAATGATATCTAGCAATACTGAGAATTAATGCAACATTTTCATAGAAATGGGGAGGCCTATTCCATTCAGGCCGTGCAGCCCCTGTGCCAATCAGAATCAGGGCACACAGAGGTAGACGCATTTCTGATCCCATGGAGGCTAGACATTCCCATGAGATCAGAATAAGGTCTACGGCCTGGACATGCAGGCCGGGCCCTGATTCCGATTGGCCTGCATGCCCAGCCACATACCCGACTAGGTCAGTCAGGCTCCTGAATGGAGCTGCAAAGTCATAGCGTCTCGTCGCCATTGGCACCACAACTCCATTCAGGAGCGTGAATGCTGGCCGCGGCCGAGATCTTCCTTTCCTTGCAGCCGGCCTCCCACAGCCGGGGTCCAGCTGTGGGGAACTTCCTGCACCCCTATCTCAAATTGTCTCCACCGGCCCCCACCAAAACGCCACATCTAGGGGGATTTTTTCCACCTCTGAGGTGGAATAAGCCCCCCCCCCCCTGTCTAACCGACATATCCCAGACATATAGTGCCGACTTTAGAATCGGCCCTGTACATCCGGGGTGCTGACCTGCCCACGCCCCACACTCACTCCACCTTCCACCCTACTACTACTACTACTATTTAGCACTTCTAGAGCGCCACGCATGCAGCGTTGCACAGCTAACCTAACCTACAAGAGTTAGTCAGCATAATGAGACAGTCAGAGTCATGCTCATCGGAGCTTACAATCTAGTTAAAGTAGTACATTAGTTAAAAACAGTGCAGAGTGTTAATCGGTTCTACACAAGGTATGGTGTGGTGCAGTTTGGTCTGAAGTTGGTCATAAACGTTGACGGGGGTTAGGGTGGGATGAGGAAGGCGTCAGGATCTGAATGCAACGGTGAAGAGGTGGGTCTTCAGCCTGGACATGAAGAGTACCAGGGAGGGTGACTGGCGCACAGACGCAGGTAGGTTGTTCCAGGCGTGAGGTGCAGCAATGTGAAAGGAACGTAGTCAGGAGTTTGCAGTGCGGGTGAAAGGCATTGATAGAAGTAATTTGTTAGCGGAACGCAAATTTTGAGTGGGGGCGTAGGGAGAGATAAGAGATAAGAGGTATTGAGGGGCCATAGCGTGAATGCATTTATAGGTCAGTAGGAGAAGCTTGAATTGGATGCGGAACTGGACAGGGAGCCACTGAAGTGATTTGAAAAGAGGAGTAAGATGGGCATGGCGAGGCTGGCAGAAGATTAGTCGAGCAGTGTGATTTTATATACATTGAAGGGGAAGAAGGTGGCTCATGGGAAGACCAGCAAGGAGTAGGTTGCAGTAATCGAGGCGGGAGGAAATTAAGGAGTGGATAAGCATTTTGGTAGTGTGTTCAGAGAGGAAGGGGCGTATTTTGCCGATGTTGTAGAGAAAGAAGCAGCAGGTCTTAGCTACAAGCTGGATATGAGCGGAGAAGGAGAGAGAGGTGTCAAAGATAACCCCTAGATTACAGGCCGAGGGAACAGGAAGGATAATAGATCCATCCACATGGATTGAGAGAGGAGGAAGTGGGGGGGGGGGGTGAGTTAGGTGGAAAGACAAGGAGTTCAGTCTTGGTCATGTTCAATTTCAGTCGTCGATGAGACATCCAGGCAGCGATGTCCGAAAGACAGGCAGAGATCTTGGACTGGGTTGCCGGAGAAATATTAGGTGTAGAGAGGTAGATTTGTGAGTCATCGGCATAGAGATGGTACTGAAAACCATGGGAGGAGATAAGCGCTCCAAGGCCTTGGGTATAGAGAGAGAAGAGGAGGGGGCCTAAAACAGATCCCTGGAGTACGCCTACATGGAGCGGGGTAGGGGAGGAGGAGGAGAAGCCACCAGAGCATACGCTGAATGAGCGATGGGAGAGGAAGGAGGAGAACCAGGATAGTACGGAGTCCTTGAAGCCAAGCGAGGAGAGGGTGGTGCGGAGAAGGTCATGGTCAACGGTG
Organism: Ichthyophis bannanicus; assembly: GCA_033557465.1. Taxonomy (NCBI): domain Eukaryota; kingdom Metazoa; phylum Chordata; class Amphibia; order Gymnophiona; family Ichthyophiidae; genus Ichthyophis; species Ichthyophis bannanicus. The sequence continues at coordinate 362,517,363 of CM066032.1, read as the reverse complement.
TCAAAGGCAGCAGAAAGGTCAAGAAGGATGAGGATAGAAAAGAGGCCCTTGGATTTAGCCAGGAACAGGTCGTTTGTGACTTTTCTGAGTGCTGTTTCAGTGGAATGTAGAGGACGGAAGCAGGATTGAAGTGGGTCGAGGAGGGCTTGGGAGGTGAGGAAGTCGAGGCAGCGACGGTGGACTGCTCGTTCTAGTAGTTTGGATATAAAGGGAAGGAGGGAGATGGGTTGATAATTAGAAGGGCATGTGGGATCAAGTGAGGGTTTCTTGAGGAGGGGTGTGACAACAGCATGTTTGAAGTCAACAGGGACAGTTGCAGTGGAGAGTGAGAGGTTGAGGATATGAGTGATGGAGGGGGCAATGGTGAGGGGGATGGAACATAGGAGATGGGTGGGGATAGGGTCTGATGAACAGGTGGTGGGTTTGGAGGAGGACAGAAGGAGTGCAGTTTCTTCCTCAGAGATCGTAGGGAAGGAGGAGAGGGTGGCAGAGGGAGTATGGATGGGGGAGGAGAATTCGGGAGGAGGAGAGGTAGATGGGGGTAGGGAATTGGAGGGTAATCTTGTGGATTTTGTCGTGGAAGTAGTCGGCTAGGGTTTGGGCAGTAAGGGAGGGCGGGATCGGGGGCGGGGGGACCTTGAGGAGAGAGTTGAGGGTATTAAAGAGACGGCGAGGATCAGAGGCAAGGGAATTGGTCAGATGGATGTAGTAATCTTGTTTGGCAAGTGCTAAGGCTGACTGGAAGGAGCCAAGCATGAATTTGAAGTGTAGAAGGTCTTCCGGGGAGCGGGATTTGGACCAAGCTCGTTTGGCAGAACGGGCGCAGATACGTAGGTAACGGATTGTGGGTGAAAGCCAGGGTTAGGGAGTAGATAGTTTGACAGGACGTAGGGTGGGAGGGGCAAGAGTGTCAAGGGCTGAGGATAATGTAGCATTGTATGAAGATAATGCCTCGTTAACGGACCTGGAGGATAAAATGGCGGAAAGAGATGGAGAGATGGTGGAGGAGAGAGTCAGGGGATCAATATTATGAAGGTTTCTAAATAGGACAGAGGAGACAGGACGAGGTTGGGATGGTGGAAGTTGAAGAGTAAATGTTAAGAGGTGATGGTCAGATGAGGGAAGGATTGATTTGCGGAAGTTTGAAGGAGAGGAGTTGGAGAATAGTATTAGGTCAAGGCAGTGGCCGTGTAGATGTGTGGGGGCAGTGGAGCAAAGTTGGAGGTCGAACGAGGAGGTAAGAGCAAGGAACTTTGAGGCATGGGGGTCGGAGAGGTTGTCGATGTGAATGTTGAAATCGCCAAGAATAAGAGTGGGGGAGGAGGGATCCATAAAGGCAGAAAGCCAGGAGTCGAAGTCGGTGAGGAAGGTTGATTTGGATTTCTCCGGTGGGTGATAAATAACAGCTATTCAGAGGGGAAGTGGTGAGAGGAGGCGAATGGAGTGGACTTCGAAGGAGTCTCCATGGGGTGGCAGAAGGGGTTGGAATTGACAGGAGGGAGAGAGTAGGAGGCCAACACCACCACCGCGACCAGTAAGTCGGGGTGTATGGGAGAACTGGTAGCCCCCATAGCAGAGAGGCAATGGATGCAGTGTCATCTGGGGGGAGCCAGGTCTCCATCAAGGCAAGAAGATGTAGGGCATTGGAGATGAAAAGGTCATGAATAAAAGGGGTTTTTTTTATGACTGAGCATGCGTTCCATAGGGCACATGAAAACGGGAAAGCGGAGGGAGGAGGATAAGGATATTGATAAGGTTGGATAAGTTACGTGCAGATGTCTTATCTATTTCTAGGATAATGCCGAGATTTAGAGGGAGCAGGGTGTGGGTGTGGGTGTCTAGGTGCGTGTGCTCTCCAAGAGGGACATGAGGGAGGGGAAATGAGGGGTAAATGGATGGTATCGGGTAGGTTATGTGAGGGATTATTTTGGGGGGTAGGGTTGGAGTTGATATCTATGGATAATTGATTGTGGGATGAATGGGGGAGGGTGGAAGGAGGGAGGAGCGGGATGTGGATGAGATTAGATAGGGATAGGGTACATGAGGAACTTTTTCTAGTGTGAGAAAGAAATTGGGGGGGGGGGGGCAGGGTTGGGATTGATGTTACCAGATGAGAGAAGGAGAAGGAGTATTAGAGAGTGAGGTATAGTGGAGATAGTATGGCGGAAGCGAGGGTGGGGTTGCCTTAAAGAGAGTGGGGCTGGTTGAATGCGGGGGATGGTGTGAAGAACCTCAAGAGCTAATGCAAGGCTAGGGAGCAGGATGGAGGGAGAAGTGAGGAAGGTAGAGAGGGGGGCTGGTTGAATGTGGGAAATGGTGTGAGGAAGCTCGAGGGCAGGTGCTAGGCTAGGGAGCAGAGTGGAGGGGGAAGTGAGAAAGGTAGGGGGAAGAGGAGGGAGGGTGTTGGTGGATGTTGGTATGCGTTGGTAGGAGGGGAGGCAGTTGGGGAGGATAATGAAGAGGGGGACAATGAAATGTGGGGCCATGGTTGTGGGCAGCAAGGTCTGAGCAAGCAATGGGTAGAAAGTTCTAGGCAAACAACGGGTAGCACTTGATAGGCAGACAAGCAGGCAGTGGATAGCAGTTCAATGCAAGCAATGGGTAGTAAGCAGAGGATAAGCAGTGGATAAGAGTTCAGGACAACAATGGGTGATGGTACTATGCAACAATGGGTGGCAACAGTATGCAATCAATGGGTAGCAGTACTATGCAACAATGGATAAGCAATGGATAACAGTTCAGTGCAACAGTGGGTAGCAATACTATGCAAACAATGGGTGGCAACAGTATGCAAAGCAAAACAATGGATGGCAGCAGTATGGGTGGCAACAGTATACAAATGGGTGGCAACAGTATGGGTGGCAACAGTATGCAAAACAAACAATGGATAGCAACAGTATGCAAAACAATGGGTGGCAGTACAATGCAAGCAATGAATAGGCAGTGTATGACGATTCTATGCAGTGATAGGTATGCAGTTCTATGCCCAGCAGTGGGTAGCAGTACACTGTAGGCAATGGGAGCAATGCTAAGCAAGCAGAGGGTAGTGGTGTTGTGCAGGCAGTGGGTAGTAGTTCAGGGCCAACATTGGGTAGCATTACAGCACAGGCAGTGGGTAGCAAGTTCTAGGCGGGTAGTGGGAGGAAGAACAGTGCCAGTAGTGGGAGGCAAGACAAAGAGAGTTCAAAAGAGAGTTACTTGAAGGTGCCAGGGTGGAGTTTGTGAGATGATTTGATCTGGAGGCGATGCATGGAGGAGCAACAAGCCTGCTCGACCCCAGCAGCTGCAGAGAACCGGAGGTCACACCCCAGGCCCGTGCCTAAGGGTCACGCCAAAGGGCCCTCTGGCGAGGCCCTCAGGTGTGGGCCTGCCAGACGTGGGAGCGCCTGGAGGCGCTGAAGATTTAAATGCCAGTCTCCTCGGCCTGATAGGCCTCACAGTGGGGAGCAGGGAGGAGCTCACCTGCCTGCTCCCTTCGCCGACGCCGCTTGGATTGCTGCAGGGTGCCTGGAGGCGCTGAAGATTTAAATGCCGGTCTCCTCGGCCTGATAGGCCTCGCAGTAGGGAGCAGGGAGGAGCTCACCTGCCTGCTCCCTTTCCGAACGCCGCTCGGGTTGCTGCAGGGTGCCTGGAGGTGCTGAAGATTTAAATGCCGGTCTCCTCGGCCCAATAGGCCTCGTGGTGGGGAGCAGGGAGGAGCTCACCTGCCTGCTCCCTTCCCCGACGCCGCTCGGTTTGCTGCAGGGCGCCTGGAGGCGCTTAAGATTTAAATGCCGGTCTCCTCGGCCTGATAGGCCTCGCGGTGGGGAGCAGGGAGGAGTTCACCTGCCTGCTCCCTTCCCCAACGCCGCTCGGGTTGCTGCCACCCCCTCCTGTCCCCATCTAAGGCGTCCCATACAACTCCACTGTTCATACAAGGAGCCTTTGTGGGGGATCAGCAGAGGGACGAATGGTGGGGATGTACGTCCAGGCAGGGCATACATCCCCACTATTCGTGGATCAGAACAACCCCCATAGAGAAATAATGGCACTTAAAGATTAGGGGGGGATATTCAAAGGCATTTACATGGTTTGCCTGCTACCCAGAGTCATACCATGATGCATTTGTCCTCGCACAGTCTGGGCTGGGACAGGCAGCAGCCAGAGGTCAGCTTCGAGATGCGTAGCTACTAGGTGAGTGTGCACATGTGTGAGCCCCAGGACAGGTCCAGAATGGATGCCCGTTGCAGTATGATGCTATGTGTACTGCAAACAGGCGATGATAGATGTACACGGTATGTATCGCACAACATGAGCACCACTGCATGCTGTCCACAGCAGCCCATAGACCATACCCAATGCACGTCCTGATGCACATGCTCACAGCTCACTTTGCTCCCACAGGTGACTATGGGTACTGCCTGAGAACCTGGCTGCTGACCCCAGTGTGCCACCCCAGAAGTGGGCAGGAGGAGAGGTATTACAGCACCCACCAGCAGAAACGGGCAGTTGTGGAGCGTGCAATAGGGGCACTGAACAGCCGATTCTGGTGCCTCAACAGAAGTGGTGGTCAACTTCTCTACAGTCCGGAGTGGGTATGGCAGATATTTGCTGTATGCTGCATGCTCCACAACCTGGCACAGATGCGTGGAGTGCTGGACCCAGAGCCAGCAGATGTGGAGGAGTGGGAGGCTGCAGAGACAGCAGATGGTGATGGGGACGAGTCCAGGAGCAGCAGCAGGCCAGGGCACTGGCCCACAGTTCGCAGATGATACAGGAAAGCTTCTAAGGTGACTGCCATGCACTAGCTCAGGGTTGTACGTACACAAACACCAATTATGTGCACAGTACCATGTAATGTGCACTGAAGGACTCAATAAAGTGCCCATTATCATCCATTGTGTCAGAGTGTTCTTTATTTCCCCCATGTGAACCCACTTCCTCGGGTCTTCCTGCTGGCCATGGACGCTTGCCCACACATGCACTGGGACACAGTAGAGTGTTGTCAGAGGACGTCCTAGTGGTGTCACCACCCTCCCCAGCAGGGTGATTTGACAGACATGGCACCGGGCTAGCAGATGGCTGTGCAGCTGCATTGGCATCCCCAGCACCCACCCCCTGTGCCTGCATGAGGCCCACCAAACTGCACAGGGAACCAGCTATAGATGCCTGGTATGCTGTCATCTCCTGCATCAGCCGCAGGTGCCCCTCCATGTGGCACTCTACGCGCTGTCTGTGGTCCTGCCACTCCTCACGCTCGGCCTCCTTGGCCTGTTTTGCAGTGCAGTCTGCAGTTCCTGCCGGATACCCTGCAGCTCAGACAGTATGGCCTCAGTGCCTGCCACCAGGTGCACACCATCCTATCATAGCTCCTGGTCCAGGTCATTGCTCCCTGCATGCACTGGCTCCTCCAGGATGGCGAACTGTAGCTCGGCAAGTGGTGCATCATCCGCAGCTGGCCCCACAACACTGGCTGTCATACTGGCCCGCCCCTCCACCCTGGTTGTCGAACACAACAGCCCTCTGCACTTGCCGTCACAGTGAGCTGCTGTGCATCACTGGCTAGTGTACCGGGATCAAGGACAGTACTGCACCCTGGCTGGTCACTGGCATCCTTCATGGTGGCCTGTGAGGTTTCCTTCAGTGCATCGGTCCCAAGCTGGGAAGGCAGTGTACCTGGTGGGTCTGTGGGACAGCAAAGGTGGCAGAGGTTAGTGTCATGGCACACTGTCATGGACCGAGGGGTGGCACTCAGTCTACCACAGTACAGGCAGCTGGTGCACAGCCCACATTGTACCTACCCCACTCAGCACTTGCGGTCTGACAGATGGACAGGCATCGGCTGGTGGTTAAGGAGACATGGTTCATGAACAACTATGGCTGGGATGTACAGTAATTATACCGGGCTCTACTTTATATAGGAAGGACAGGGTAGGAAGAAAGGGTAGAGGAGTGGCACTATATGTAAAAAATAATATTGAAGCTATAGAATTACAGGGCTTCCAAAGGAGCGAGGAGGCACTGTGGGTTAAACTAGAAAGAGGGAAAGGGAAATCTATTTGCATTGGAGTGATAGACAGATCCCTTCACAGGGAGAAGAAGTAGACAGAGATTTAATAGAAGACATATGCAGTACTGCCATGAAAAGAGAAGTGCTACTGACAGATGATTTCAATATGCCGGATATTGATTGGCACATCCCTGCTGTGGTGTCATCTAGAAGAAAGGGGATCCTAAATTCTCGACAGGGAGAACTATTCCGGCAACAGGTAACAGAACCCACATGTGAAGGGGCCATACTGGACTTAGAGCTTACCAATGGGGAAAGTGTTCTGATGTCATAGTGGGAGACCATCTCACATCTAGTGATCACCGGATGATGTGGTTCAGTGTTAGGACTAGGGATGATAAATCCATTCAAAAGCAAAGGTCTTAGATTTCAGGAAAACTAATTTTGCCAAGATGAGAAAGGCCTCAAGGAGTTGTTAGCAGGATGGAGACAGCTAGGGGATATAGAAAAACAGTAGACAAAACTGAAAGGGAATATTTTAAGGGCAACAAACCTTTTTGTTAGAAAGGTAAATAAATCTAAAAGGAAAAGGAGGCCACTATGGTTCTCAAAAGTAACTGAAAAGGTGAAGAAAAAGAGGGAGGCCTTCCAGAAATACAAGAGATCACAGAGAGGAAGACAGGCATCTATATTTGGAAAAACATAGAGAAGCTGGAAAGGTAGCCAGGAAAGCAAAGATAAAAAGAAGAAGAAATAGCCAATGTAATAAAATTGGGGGATAATAAATTTTTCAGATATGTTAGTGAGAGGAGGAAGAGCAAAAGTGGCATTGTCAGACTCAAGGGTGAACTGGAAGAATATGTAGAGGTTGATGAGGATAAAGCAGAATTGCTAAACAAATATTTCTGTTCTGTGTTCACAGATGAAGGGCCAAGAGCAGGACCTCAGAAAACACCCACAAATAGGAACAGAAGTGACAGGGATCTTGAATGATTTTCAGAAGACTGTGTTTGTGAGGAACTTGCTAAACTAAAAGTAAACAAAGCAATGGGACCGGATGAGATACATCCAAGAATACTGAAGGAATAAGTTCTAGCAGCTCCACTGACTGACCTTTTCAATGCTTCTTTAATGTCGACAGTAGTCCCAAGGACTGGAAAAAGGCACAAGTCTTGGTCCCTTTACACAAAAGTGGAAGTAAGGATGAGGTTGAAAACTACAGGCCAGTTAATCTAACTTCTGTGGTGAGTAAATTATTGGAAACACTGATAAAAGAGAGAATATTGAGGTTTCTGGAGTCCAGTGGATTTCAGGATCAAAGGCAGTGAGGGTTTGCCAGAGGCAGATCTTGTCAGATAAATCTGATTGATTTCTTCTTGTCAGATAAATCTGATTGACTGCGTGACCAGAGAGTTGGACCAAGGGAGAGCCCTAGATGTGGTGTACTTAGATTTCAGTAACGCCTTTGACACCGTTCCGCACCGGTGACTTATAAACGAACTGAGCACCCTAGGGATAGACCCTAAAGTGACTGACTGGGTAGACATTGAGTGGGAGGCAACAAAGGGTACAGGTAAATGGAGGTCACTCTGAGGAGAAAAAAGTCACTAGTGGTGTGCTGCAGAGATCTGGTCCGATTCTTTTAAACATCTTTGCTAGTGATATTGCAGAAAGGCTGTGTGGTAAGGTTTGCCTCTTTGCGGATGATACCAAAATCTGCAATAGAGTAGACACCCAGGAAGAAGTTGATAACATAAGGAGGGATCTAGATAAGCTTGAAGAATGGTCAAGAATTTGGCAGCTGAGATTTCATGCTAACATTCTAACAGAGTAACACATTACATAGTATATGACGGCAGATAAAGACCAGCAAGGTCTATCTAGTCTGCCCAATGAGGTGGCAAAGGTAATTGCAGGATCATGCACTTGAGCTGCAAAAATCCAAGGGAGTGGTACAGTGTAGGGGATGAAGTACTTCTGTCCACGAAAGAAGAGCAGGACCTGGACATAATTGTTTCTGATGAACTTAAAGCAGCAAAACAGGTAGAAAAGGTGACAGTGAAAGCCAGAAGAATGTTTGGGTGCATAGGGAGAGGAATGGCCAGCAGAAAAAAAGGAGGTGATAGTGCCACTGTATAAGTCTCTGGTGCGACTTCATTTGAGTATCGTGTGCAATTCTGGGGACCACATCTTCAAAAGGATATAAACAGGATGGAGTCGTTGCAGAGGGTAGCTAATAAAATGGTTAGTGTTCTTCGTTATAAAGTATATGATGACAGACTTAGGAAACGCAAGATAGAGGAGATATGAGAGGTGTTTAAATACCTCCATGGCATAAATGCACAGGAAGAGAGCCTCTTTCAATTGAAAGCAAACTCTGCTACAAGAGGATATAGGATGAGGGTGAAAGGAGATAGACTCAAGAGTAATATGTTGAAATATTTCTTTACAAAAAGAGTGGTAGATGCCTAGAATAGTCTCCCTCTGAAGGTAGTAGAAACAAGGACAGTATCTGAATTAATGGGACAAACACAGAAGATCTCCTAAGGAAAAAAGGGCACTATTGTAGTTACATGGAAGGGCAGACTAGATAGGCCATGTGGTCCTTTTCTGCCCTCATGTTTCTCTGTTTCTGTGTGCATGACTTGTAACAGTGAAGGTTTAAGTTTTTTATCAATGTAAAATGCTTTGCCTTTTTCAGAAATAATTTTCATGTATTTGGGAAAGGAATGATAGACAGACCAGAACAGAAAGTCAAACTTCAGGTATTAGATTTTCCTTCCTGCCTTAGAAGTTAGCCTAATTTCTTTGTGGAAATGTTTAATGCAGATTAGCACAGAGAAATGTTGCATACACAGTGTCACCTAATAATTCTCAATTCTGATGTTCACCATTTAACTTTGAGATCTATTCCCTGTTAAAACATTCATGGCAACTTTTTAAATAAGCATATATATTCCCTGTTATACTATGTTGGTGAATTGCAATCAAAAATAGTGAATACATCTCCATTTTAATCACTGGATTTTTTTTTTCTTTCCAAGCATAATCATTCAGACAGATCTTGTTTTTCTGTTTCAAAACAAGCATGTACAACTTAATCTATTATGGCCTATAGCATTTACACTTTAAACAATACATATTTCATTTTAAAAGCAGATCTCGGTAGCTTAAATTTACAATCAACCTTACTCTCTGGAAATACACAGCCTGACTTTCAAAGGCACTCCTCTGGATAATGGCAGTGGTTACTGCACCTCATGGTTTTACTATGGCCACAGTAAATGTTTTAACAATCGCTTATGAGAATAAGACAATGAGGAATTTAATGAAGAATGAGATATCTGGCTATTCCCTCCTCTCCATGTACTAAGGTGCAATAAGAGGGGCAGTATTTATCACAAAAAATTTAAGTAGTCAAAGGAAAGGAATGGAAAATAAAACAAAAGATATTATAATGCCTCTATATCGTTCCATGGTGAGACTGCACCTTGTATATTGTGTGCAATTCTGGTCGTCATATCTTACAAAGGATATAGCATTATTAGAAAAGGTTCAGAGAAGAGCCACCAAAATGGTAAAGGGGATGGAAGTATATTCCTATGAAGAAAGGCTAAAAAGGTTAGGGCTCTTCAACCTGGAAAAGAGACGGCTGAGGGGAGATATGATAGAAGTCTATAAATTAATGAACGGAGTGGAACGGGTAAACGTAGATCGATTGTTTACCTTATCAGAATATAGAAAGACTAGGGGACATGCGATGAAGCTACAGGGTAAACTATTTAAGACTAATAAAAGAAAATATTTTTTCACTCAATGTGTAATCAAACTCTGGAAATTGTTACCGGAGGATGTAATAAAGGCTGTTAGTGTAGCTGGGTTTAAAAAAGGTTTGGACAAGTTCCTGGAGGAAAGGTCCATAAACCATTATTAAGAAGGGACCCAGGATATCAATGCTTGACCCAGTGCAAGCATTGTGGAACCTGTGTCTTTTGGGGAAACTGCTAGTTACGTATGACCTAGATTGGCCACTGTTGGAAACAGGATACTGGGCTTGATGGACCTTGGTCTGACCCAATATGGCATATCTTATGTTCTTATGTTCTTAAACGACCTTGACAGCTGAGAACAGGTTATGGCACATATAAAAGGCCGTCTCAGCCTGCATGTCTCCGTTTAGAAAAAGAGAGAGAAAATGAGAAAGAAGTAGGAGAGAAAGAAAGGAAAAAAGGGAGAAAATAACCCAAGAAAAGCAAGAGAAGCAGTAGGAGAGCCCTCAGGAAGCACTACAGAAGAAACCAGGCAAGCAGCACAGACCAAGGTTGTCTAGGTCCTGGAGCACTGAACTGAACTTTTGACCTGTTCCACCCCTTCATGGTGCAAATCTGGATGAAGCGTGGCCTTCTTCCTCTGGTCTTAGTAGAATGAGCTGGTTTTAGATTATTTTTTCAAAATCATTTGCTTATAGAGCCTGTGCCTGCTCTTGCTATGTTCTGCATGGTAAGATCTCTGTTTCCAAACTGCTGATAGCCTTCAATACTTCTGTCACAACTTGCTGTTTGCTGCTATGGACCCCTTACTGATCTCTTTGCTGAGGATTGATGAAGAAGGCTCCAGGCCCTGGTAAGAAAGAAGCTTTCTCTTCTCAGCACTTCTGGTCTCCCTCTAAGTCATCAATCTGTTCAGAGCTCTGCTGCATGGCTAATCTTTCGCCAGCCTCAATATACTCACATAACCCCTCTTCTCAAATCACTTCATTGGCTTCCTTCCATTTCTCTATCCAATTCAAACTTCTCCTTCTGACCTATAAATGTATTCATTCTGCTGCTCCTCTGTACCTCTTCACTCTCCTCTCTCCCTATACGCCTCCTCGTGGACTCCACTCTTCCACTGGCCTACTCCTCTCTATGACCTTTTCTTCCACTGCTAACTCTAGACTTTGATCCTTTCACCTTGTAGCTCCTTATGCCTGGAACAAACTTCCCGAATCAAGTATATGTCTAGTGTCCTCTCCCCCTTTTGAAATCCATGTTAAAAGCTTACCTTTTTGGGGCTGCTTTTGGTTCCTGATCCCTTGTGTTCCTTACCCTTCCCTATTGCACCTTTATTCTTATCCTTTGTCTTGCTTGTCTTGTCTGTCTTAATTATTTTATTTATTTATTTAAACAGTTTTAATATACCGCCCCTTCCAACGATCAAGGGCAGTTTACAGTGAACAGAAGAACGTCATTACAGGAAACATTTTGAAACATATTACAATGAAACTGAACTATATACATACCAGTAATGACATATGAGAGCATAGGATTGCTGGTTTTCTTAACTATGTACAAGGTCTTGTGAATAGGGGATGAAAGGGGGGGGTTATTTTATTGGGGGGGGGGTGGATTAGGGGTGGGGCAGGACGAGCTGAGAGTGGAAGAGTTATAATATTCAGCAAATAGGTACATTTTTAATTCTTTTCTGAATGTGTCAGTAGGTCCTTAATTGCTCTGATTGAATAAGGGAGAGCATTCCAGAGGGTGGGGGCTGTGAATCTGAAAGCCCTATTGCTAGTTGTTTATTTAGTTTTATGAATTATGGAGGATATTGTTAGAAGGTTCTGGGTGCTTTTGAGCCTGACGGTTTGTGGTTGAATTGTGATGGAGAGGTAGGAGAGGGAGATACCATTGTGTAGTTTGAAGGTGGTGACTATTAACTTCTATTTTATTCGGTTGGCTATGGGGAGCCGGTGGAGGTTATAGAGAATTGGTGTGATGTGGTCAGTTAGGCTAGCCTTAGAGATGATCCTGGCTGTTACATTCTGGGCAGGTTGGAGTGTATGGAGAGGTTTTTTGGGAAGATCATGGAGGAGACCGTTGCAGTAGTCCAAGGGTGGGGTGATTAAAGCTTGAGCTACTGTTCTAAAGTCAGTGTGGTCCAGAATAGGTCGTAGGTGTTGTATGGTTTTTAGTTTATAGAAAATCATCCTGGCAGTCTGTTTTATTTGTGGTCATATCGAGAGCTTTGTCGATAATACCCAGGTATTTTACCTCTTGCTTGACTGATATGCTGATATTGTGTAATCTGAAGGTAGAGGGGGGGAGTGAAATTTTGATTTCTTGAGGTGAATAGGATTTCTGTTTTTTTGTAGTTGATTTGCAGGTTGTTTGCATTAAGCCATAATTCGGCTTCATATATGCAGTCGCTGATGTTATTGTATTGGGGGTTTCTTGTGTCAATCGAAGTATATGCCATTATATCATCTGCATAAATATGGTATTTAATATTGTGTTTATTGAAGATGTGACATATCAATTGTAGATATAGATTAAACAAGAGGGCAGAAAGGGCTGAGACTTGCGGTATTCCTTGTTCCTGTGGGTAGGTGGTGGATGATTCATGGTTTATTCTTACAAATTGGAAACAGTTGGCAATGTATGACTCAAATCATTTTAATGTTGTTCCTAAAATGCCTATTTGTGCCAATCTTGACAAGAGGATGAAGTGATTAATGTTATCAAATGCCAATGAGATATCTAGGGAAACCATGATGAAGGCTTGGTGAGGGTTGTCTAACCCTCATATGAGGGTATCAAATAACACAAGAAGTAAGGTTTCGACGCCATGGTATGGACAGAAGCCATATTGGTGTGTATCAAGAGGGGCGTTGATGTCGATGAAATCTTGTAGCTGTATTTGGACAACTTTTTCCATTATTTTTGCCAAGAATGGAATACTGGCCCTTAGTCTGTATGATGTGGGTTCCTCCTTACTGAGGGCTTTGTTCTTGAGTATGGGCCAAATGACAGAGAGCATGATTCCTTGTAGGAGGGATTGGTTTACTATATTAAGTATTACCGGTGCTAATTCAGTTTTAACTGCTTTTATCTAGGAGACTGGACAGTGGTCTAGGTATGAAGTAGTAGTATTTCAAGAAGATCCAACCTCATACCGTCCGATTTCAAGCATATCCTTTCTTGCAAAGATTATCGAGAAAGTGACCCAACAGCAACTGCAGGACCACCTAGATGACAACAAAATCCTCGATGACCATCAGTACGGGTTCAGACCACACCATGGAGTAGAAACCCTGCTAATAGCACTCTTTGACAACATCATCAAGGGCCTAGAAAACAAAATCAAGATGTTCATACTCATATTCATAGATATCTCAGCAGCGTTCGACACAGTTCATCACCAAATTCTCCTGCACAGACTCGCATCCATAGGTATATCAGGAACCCCATTAAAGTGGTTCGAGTCATACCTAACGAACCGAATGCAGCAGGTACGCTACAACAACGAACAAGCAGAGCCTTTCCCCCAAACACAAGGAATACCTCAAGGCTCAGCCATCTCCTCCCTCCTATTCAACGTTTACATACAACCAGTATGCATGATCTTCCAAAAGTTCAATAGCAGCTACCACTTGTATGCGGACGATATTATGATTTACACTCAACTGGATGTAAACAATCCCAATTATAACCAATTAGAAGAATGCCTACTCGAAATGCAACACTGGCTCCGTCTCAACAATATGTCGATTAACCATAAGAAGACTGAAGTAATGTTCATTTCAGGGAAACAAGATTTTGATCCTCCTGCAACCATCACCCTGAACAATAACGCCTATCACTCTAAAAAAGAGATAAAATATCTAGGTGTACTGATTGATGATAACTTAAAAATGGACAAACACCTCCGGTCAGTCAACAGAGCAATATTTCACAAGCTGAGGGTTCTTCAACCTATGCGCAGCATCATTGACCATTCTGACTTCAGAACAGTAGCACAGGCACTCATCATTCCCCACTTTGACTACTGTAATGCCATCCTTCAGGGTCTACCGAAAAAAACAATAAACATCTTACAAATGGCACAAAATGTTTCAGCCAGGATCATCATGAACAAGAGCCTAGTAGATCACATTACACCAGTCTTGATTGAGCTACACTGTTTACCCATCCCGGCACGAATAATATACAAAGTGCTAATCACAATATTCAAAATCATCCACAAAGTATCCCCCTCGTTCCTTTCTAACCTCATCACCACTCAACCTCTCAACAGAAGCAGACGGACCATGAACCTGAACACCCTCTGCATACCAAGCAGCTTAAGAGCAGTCAATATGCGGACAAGCAACCGGGCTTTCACTTATTTGGCTCCCATGCTCTGGAACCACCTGCCTCACGAGATACGACAGATCAACGACCTAAAGGACTTCAGAAAACAGCTTAAGACCCATCTTTTCCAATCCCATTATGGCATCACCTAGACCAGCGATGGCGAACCTATGGCACGCGTGCCAGCTGTGGCACGCGAAGGCCTTGCAGCTGGCACGCGGGAAGGTCCGCAATCGAAAAAAAAAAAAACAACCCTGTCTGCTGCCGTTGTCGGGGCCGCCGCGGCAGAATCGAGCGTGCCGCGGGGCCCCCCTGTACCCGGCAGATCCTGCCCTCCCCGTAGCAGCTCTCTCTTTGGAGCTACAGTCAGACGCGCCGGCTTGCAGAGCGCGAAGGGAAGAGTTTCCCTTTCGCGACTCTGTTAAGCCCGCGGGGGCTGATGGGAACTTCCCATCAGCCCCCGCGGGCTTAACAGAGCAGCGAGAGAACTCTTCCCTCGCGCTCTGCAAGCCGGCGCGTCTGACTGCAGCTCCAAAGAGATAGGAGCTACGGGCAGGGCAGGCTCTGCCGGGTGGGTACAGGGGGGCCCCGCGGCACGCTCGATTCTGCCGCGGCGGCCCCGACAACGGCAGCAGACAGGGTTGTGTTTTTTTTTAAATTTTCCCTGGGCTGGGCTGGGCTGGGGGGGGTGGGGGTTAGGAGTGGTGATGGGCGGGGCTGGGGGGGGTTAGGAGTGGTGATGGGCTGGGCTGGGGGGGTTAGGAGTGGTGATGGGCTGGGCTGGGCTGGGCTGGGGGGGTTAGGAGTGGTGATGGGCTGGGCTGGGCTGGGCTGGGGGGGGTTAGGAGTGGTGATTGGCTGGGCTGGGCTGGGGGGGTTAGGAGTAGTGATGGGCTGGGCTGGGCTGGGCTGGGCTGGGGGGTGTTAGGAGTAGTGATGGGGTGGGGGGGGTAAGCATTGGTGATGGGCACTGGGAGGGCTGGGGGGGATAGGAGATGTCAAGGGCGCTGGGCTGGGGGGGTAGGAGTGGTGATTGGTGAGGGGGGGGTAAGGAGGGGTGATTGGCTGGGCTGGGCTGGGGGGGTTAGGAGTAGTGATGGGCTGGGCTGGGCTGGGCTGGGGGGTGTTAGGAGTAGTGATGGGCTGGGATGGGGGGGTCAGGAGTGGTGATGGGCACTGGGCTGGGGGGGTTAGGAGTGGTGATGGACACTGGGCTGGCTGGGGGGGGTTAGGAGTGGTGATGGGCACTGGGCTGGCTGGGGGGGTTAGGAGTGGTGATGGGCGCTGGGCTGGGGGGGTAGGAGTGGTGATGGGCACTGGGGGGGTTAGGAGTGGTGATAGGCGCTGGGGGGGCTTAAACTAAAAATTGAGTGATGGGGGATTAGGACTGGGAGTGGGCTGATGGGGAGGTTAGGACTGGAAATGGGCTGGTGGGATTAGGACTGGGAGTGGGCTATGGGGGGCTAGGACTGGTAATGGGTTGGGGGGTTGCTAGGACTGGAAATGGGCTGAGTGGAAGGGGGCTTGAACTGCAAATAGCTGTTGGGGATGGGGCTTGGAATGGAAATGGGCTGAGGGGAAGTGGGGGGCTTGAACTGCAAATTGCTGATGGGGACGGGGCTTGGAATGGAAATGGGCTGAGGGGAAGTGGGGGGCTTGAAGAAGGGAATGGATGCTGGGTGAGACTGGAACTAGAAGGGAGCTGATGTTGGGGGAGGATTAGAATGGGATGGGGCTGGGAGAGTAAAATGGAGAGGGGAAAAATATTTTGTGTAGGAGGGATGAAAAATCTACAATTGGCCAGGTATTGGGAGAGTAATTGGGGATTGAGGATGGAGGGGTAAAATTTGTGTGGATGAAATAGGAATGAGGAAAGAGCAAAAGGAGAAAGATTAGTATGTTAAAGCAGATGTAGAGAGAGAGAGAATGGAAAAAAAACTAGAAGAGAGAAGAAAGGACAAATGGACAGCAGACGATGGAGAGTTAGCAGAAAACATGAAGAAACCAGAAGAAAATGGCTGGACCAATTGCAACTGAAAAAAAATGCACAAAAGGTAGAAAGATATCTCTTTATTTTGAATTTATTAACTGGAATATGTCAGCTCTGGGAAATGTGCATCATTAACATCTGCGCTTTGTTTGGTACAAGAGGAAATTCCTATTTGACGTTGCCACTTGTTCTCTTTCCCCAGTATTCACTGAAATGTATTGGTTTAATATTTGCAGTGTTGCCTTTTGATAGGTAGGGTATGGTGCTTTGTGAGTCCTGGTAATGCTGTCAGGATACGGCGGGTTTGCTATGGGTTCTAAATGGGCAGCGTTTGTAGTAGTTCCTAATGTGCCTGGCGGTTGGCACTGGATTATAGTAATGTAGAAATCTTTTAGTCTTTCTTTATCCATACACTCATTAAGAGACATGTTTACTAAAAGTTAGTGTATGGTAACATTATGCAAATATTTATGCAAATAAGACCACTTATGCAAATGACGTGCTGGCACTTTGAGGAAATTCTTTGGTTTTGTGCGGCAGTTTGGGCACTCGGGCTCAAAAAGGTTAGCCATCACTGACCTAGACAGATCTTTGATGCAGTTATGTATATATGTGAATATGTGAATATTTGACCCCTCTTTGAGACCCCTAACTGTGTGCTATGCTGTGCTTTCCCTATCAAATCAATAGTATATTTCTTCAAAATGTCTGTCATGATTTGTCATTTTCACGCCTGTAATCAAGCCTCTACTGATCGCTGGAAGTAGCGGCATACAAATGTATGCTAAATAAAATAAAAATAAATAAATATTGATTTTTGTGATAGTTTCTAGGAGCTGTTTTTTTTTAATGAGGTGAAAAGATTGACATTTGTTATGTTGTGTCTGTGACACACTACAGGAGAACAGAATTGTGTCATTTTTGTTCTTCAATCTGGACGCTAGGTGGTCTGCTATAGATTGAGGGTTAATAGCTGTGGTGTTAGGCAAATTTGTGTGGGATTTGGTTAGGGTTTTTACTATTTCGAAGAGCTCTCTGGATCGATTGATGGCTTTGTTCAATAAATTAGAATGGTGGTCTTTTTTGGCTTTGTGGATAGCTTTTTATAGGTGTTTAGGGTTGAGATGTAGCATTTTTTGGAGTTTTATTGGATCTCCACCTCTTTTCTAACTTATGGAGAGTTTTCTTGATGTTTCATAGTTCTTGTGTATACCACCTCTCTGAGTATTTCCTAACAGTATTTTTATTGGAAGAGTTGGGCTTGGCTGCATTGCTTATTGTTGTAGTCTGTTTTTTAACTGCGTCATCGAGGTCTAGAGTATGTGTAGTTAGGTGAGGGGATACCTCAGACAGGAAAGCATCCTTGTCAAAATGCTTTAAAAAACGGCTTGTGGTGAGGAGTATTGTTAGTGGTTTGGGTAGCTAGGGGAATTGGGAGGGCCATTCTTACTTTTCCTACCCATTTGGCACTCAGGTTCGAGCAGGAAACCTGGGTGGCAAATAGGTAGAAAAAGTAGGGGTGCATGGTTAGCAGCCTAGAAATAAATATAAGATCAAGTGTGTTGCCCTTTATGTGTGTAGGATGTCTCATTATTTGTATGAAGTCCATTTCCTCCATAACTTCAAAGAAGTCAGAGGATTGATATGGGGTGAGGGATGCTAAGTTAAGGTCTCCAAAAATGATGTGAGATTTCTTTGTTGGAGATGTGCAGGCTGATTCAAGTATGGTAGTAAGGTTGAGGTGAATGTTATTAGGTAGTCTGTATAGGAGACAGATTGCTATATATTTGTTTTCTATTTTGATTATGTCTATGCTATCACAATTTGTACATAAACTGAGATGTAGGCTGAGGTGTGATTTGATCAATATGAGTATTCCACCGCCTCTTTTGTTGTCTCTAGGGCAATTGAATAGTGTATAGCCCTTCATATTTAATTGATTTATCAGGACAGAGTCATGGTCAGTGAGCCATGTTTCTGTGATTCAAAGAAAATCCGGAGCTTCATCAATGAGAATATCTCGGATTACTAGGATTTTATTTCATAAGAACATAAGAACATAAGATATGCCATACTGGGTCAGACCAACGTCCATCAAGCCCAGTATTCTGTTTCCAACAGTGGCCAATCTAGGTCATATGTACCTAGCAGTTTCCCCAAGAGACACAGGTTCCACAATGCTTGTACTGGGTCAAGCATTGATATCCTGGGTCCCTTCTTAATAATGGTTTATGGACCTTTCCTCCAGGAACTTGTCCAAACCTTTTTTAAACCCAGCTACACTAACAGCCTTTACTACATCCTCCGGTAACAAATTCCAGAGTTTGATTACATGTTGAGTGAAAAAATTTTTCTTTTATTAGTCTTAAATAGTTTACCCTGTAGCTTCATCGCATGTCCCCTAGTCTTTCTATATTCTGATAAGGTAAACAATCGATCTACGTTTACCCGTTCCACTCCGTTCATTAATTTATAGACTTCTATCATATCTCCCCTCAGCCGTCTCTTTTCCAGGTTAAAGAGCCCTAATCTTTTCAGCCTTTCTTCATAGGAGTATCCTTCCATCCCCTTTACCATTTTGGTGGCTCTTCTCTGAACCTTTTCTAAAATTGCTATATCCTTTTTAAGATACGGCAACCAGAATTGCACACAATTTCGTATGGAACTGGCATTTATCAATAAACCATTTAGTGTGGGGTAGGGGGTCAGGCTTTGTATGAGGTGGGTAGGTGGACGCCATATTAACGTAGATTAGTCTACGGTGCTGCTTGTATTTTTGGGAATGATAGTCATGTTTGGTGCTGAGAAGTATTTGATCGTAAGGGGTAGAGGGGTAGATGTGTGTGGTGAGATGGTTCAGTATAGGGATCTGCTATGTCTGGAGGGTGTTTGAACAGGTTAGAAAGATTCATTTATAAGGAACATATAATTTTTCTGAGGAGGTTCATTTTGAAAGGAGAAATGCACCGAATTAAAAGGAATAGAGTGGCAGATTCAAGGGTGTAGTCAATGAGAGAGTCTGTAGCAACTTTCTCTAGTTTGGAGCTTATCGCAGAGAGAAGCAATAAGCTCAGGAGTTTGTACAACAGAAGAGTTATAGCTGCATAGAGTCCATGTGCTGTATAGAGAGGCTAGAAGTGCGACTGGGGTGAAAGATTCAGTATGGTAAATAGCATGCATATATAAGAAGACTAGAGGGGAACGTCTGCCTACTGACAACAATGTGACTACTCTGATTTTAGAACAGTAAACAGCTAATAATTATTAGAGGGAAAACCTCTTCCTACTGATAATATAGCGACTATTCTGATTTCTGGGATGGGGAAGCTGGATATCTATCAGTGTTTGAGAACAAAAACGTTGTAAGAGTACCTTTTGAGCGAAGCACTATTGGTGCCTTGGGTGGTGTATGAGACTCTTAGAACAGCACTGTAGACGAGAAGGGGTGTAAAATATGGTGGGACTATATTCTAATAGTTAGCTGCCTATGTGCGCCTATTGGTGCTCCTTTTTAAATTGGTGGTAGCTGCTCCCGATTGGGTCGGAGCCGGCCAGCATGACCATGTGCAGGCCTGCTCAACCTCGACCAGGAGGGCTCAAGCAGACAGAATAAAATGTGTTTGTTTCTCTGTTTAAGCAGTCTGGTGCAGCCTGATTGATGTCTCTGCAGCAGGGGGCAGGGAAATCTTGCATCCTGTTCTCCCCTGTGGTGGAAAGCCGATCGGGGCTGCTGGAGAGGTGGAGGAGTGCTGGGAAAGGAAGCACTTGTGCATGTTTTTCTTTTTAAGCAGCCTGATTGGTGTCTCTGCTGCAGGGGGCAGGGAAATTCCACGTCCTGTTCTCACCTGTGGTGGAAAGCCAATCGGGGCTGCTGGAGTGGAGGAGTGCTGGAAAAATAAGATTGTATGCTCTGAAAAGCAGGGACAGTCTTTATGTCTGTACAGTGCTGCGTACACCTTGTAGCGCTATATAAATGATTAATAGCAGTAGTGGAAGTATAGTAGTGTCCCTGTGCCAGTCACCGCTTCTGATACCATTTCCTGCCTTTCTCCTCCTTCTCCTCCTTCTCTCCCATCTACTTTCCTTCTTCATTTCTCTTTCCAAGTTCACTTGTCATTTTCACCTCTTCCTCCTCCTCCCTCCAGAAGCTTTCCACACTGTGGCTTTGACTTCCAGGCTTTTGTATGCATCCTGAGGAAACAGTGTTTACCTGATTAGGTTGCCACCAGTGCTTGTCAAATGGCTTGTGTTTCAAGGTATTAAAACTCTATGTTAACACAGATTCATGCCCTCTCTGAGGTGGTGCTGCTGCACTCCTACCCCTTCATCCTCAGAGACTTTAACGTCCACTTCGATCATGCTGTGAAGGCTTGCAGTAAAATGTTTATTACTCATCTTCATGGTCTTTCTCTCATCCAGCATGTATCCCTCCCAACCCACAGGGCTGGTCATACTCTCAACTTAATGCTTCCCTCACTTGGCTCTTTCTCCTTTCCCTCCTCCATGTCAATCTTGGAACTTCCCTGGTCCAACCATCACTGCATTCTAGTCACCCTCCAGACAAACACCTCTTCTTCTATTTCCAGTGCCAGACATTCACTACCTACACTCTCATCTCACATCACGCCTCAAACCTTTGAGCATTTCCCACCCTCAAACACACTTCTCCCTGACAACTTTACCTCCCTCCCTATCGAGGATCAGATCCAGACCTGGCACACTTTCTTTTCTGCTGCCTTGGACCAAGTAGCCTCCCTCCAGCCCAGATGCACATCATCCAAATGGCACCATCCCTGGTATCACCACAGCCTTCACCTTCACTGGACCTACGTTGGTTGGGCTGAAAGATCCTGGACAAAGTATCACCTCCCTTCTCTCTCCAACACTTTAAGCAAGCTCACCACCACTAATGCTCTCTGCTCAACTCTGCCAAAAAACCTACTATTCTAATTTTATCTCCTCCTCGTCCAACCAGCCTCAACAACTGCGCTCTGTCCTTGCTGCACTTCCAAGACCAACTTCTCTAGCCTGCCTGCAGATAACACCTCTGCTCCTGATTTCTTTGCTCAATTCTTCCACAACAAGATTATGACCCTTTGCTCAAGATTCCCAGACTGTCTGCCTCCTCTCCCCCCAAGTCCATTTCTCTCTCCATCATCATCCTTAACCCATGTCTGGTCCTCCTTTTATTTTATTTATTTAACAGCTTTATGTATACCTCTTTATCATTTCAGTCAAAGCGGTTTACATTGTAACTTAAACTTGGTAATGTATATTAAACAGGGACATTGATAACTTGGATTTTTCTGAGGCAACAGAGGGTTAAGTGATTTGCCCAAGGTCACAAGGCGTGCTAGTGGGAATTGAACCTTGATCCCCAAGCCAGTGCACTAACCATTAGGCTGCTTTTCATACGGTATCTACCACAGAACGTCTTCCCATAAGACCACCTGCTGCTCTGACCCAATCCCCTCTGCCTGGTTAACTGAATCCTCGCTTGCCCTCCTGCCACCCATCCTCTCCATTTTGAATAACAGTTTTGCTTCCAGTATCAGCTCTCTGGAAAAAGGCCCTGAACTGCCCCGTCCTAAAAAAGTCCCCCTAGACTGCTCTTCCCCCACTCATTACAGGCCAGCCTGCAACCTCTCTTTTCTGTCAAAAATCCTAGAGAAAGTAGCAGTGGCTCAACTCATCATGCACCTGGGCTCAAAGCACACTCCGCATCCCCATCAATCCAGTTTCTGCCCATGGCATAGTACCGAAACAATACTTCTTTCCCTCCTTAACAAAGTCTACCGATCTCATGATAGTAGAAAAAGCGAAAAAAGTCATTACTATATGAAACCTTGAGTTCTGTTCTACTAACCACAAACGTGGGTAAGGTTTGTTACTGTCGGGAACCGCCGGTATGAGAGAGGGAGAGGAAAAACTCCCCCCTCCATGTCAGCAAAACCCTTTTGTTAAAGCAGGCGAAACTAGTGAAAATCCATAACTTTCAAAATTAGTGTGAACAACACTTATCTGTGAGCAGGCGATGTCCTTATTTCAAAATGAAAGGAACTAACATCCAAACACCACATGGCGTGGTGTTTTTCAGAACATGGCATTCACGACTTGAAAGAAGTAAAGTAGTGAGTCTGAGAATCTCAAGCCGTCATCGTATGCTGAAAAGTGCTTTATATACCCCTTGAAGAAACCGAAAGGTCAGTGAAACGCATGAGCGCTGAAGATTGGTGTTGGGGTTGGAGTCCCTGTTCCTCATTAAGATAAGCATGGTTTGCTAAAATTTGAAGGATTGGATGGGGCTCTCCGTTTTCCATTAAAATAAGCACGTTGTGTTATATTTTTGAAGACTGGACTGTTCTAGGAATATTTTGAAAAAGTTTATGGTGAAATCTTAAAGGTCCTTGATGCAGAGATTAGGTGTGACAATAACCTGACATATTCCCCCCCCCCCCCCCGCTCTAGTCTGAGACCTGTTCACCTATAAACATCGTATGTAATGTATGTCCAGAACATATTTATGTACTCCTGCTCATTTATGTATAATGTATATATGTAATTAGTACTCATATACCTAACAAACCCCTCGTGTGATGTGCCTACCCTCCTGATCAACCTGTACACACCCAAATTTTACTGTACTGATTGACAGTCCTCCTTATGTTCTCCTTGTGTAATCAGACCGCTGCTGATCGCTGGAAGCAGCGGTATATAAATGTTTGCTAAATAAAAAATAAATAAAAAATAAAATTTTCACAGTTAAGAATTGGGGCATTTTTCTATTTTTGGTTGATGTTTGGAGTGCTCTGACAAGGGACCGAATCAACAGTTTTTGTCTAGTACATTTAACTCATAACAACTGCTATACTCTGTCAGCGCAAAGGTTTGTGAGGGTCACATGTGCAGTGTGTCACACATGCAAGTACCATCTGTCAAGTGTGTCCCATTGCAATAAAGGGTTGAGAACCACTGAGTTATACAAAGGGGGTACTTTGCAGTCATGAGACCGCAAGCTGGTTTTAAAAAGAAAATATCCCATGGAACTGTGGGGATTTCTTACCCCATAAATTTTGGAGTTCTGTACTTCAGTTGTCCCACCCCATCTTGCCCCTTGTTACCGCCAAAAGGAGATTTTTTTTTCAAAGGCAAACATCTGTTTCCCCACAGAAATTACTTCAGAAATATAGCCCACAATGTGTCAAGTTTCATGGGAATCTGATTGCTGGTAGGCAAATGTGTATAGCTTACTGCTTTACTCTGAATGGGGAAAATTCTTACAATCCTGGTGGTATTTTTCAGCCAGGAATAAAATTGGTCAGCTGAAGAAAATATTGCTATGAGCTCCATCAAACATGCCTCTGCATAAGCTGAAACAGTAGCTGTGATTAAAAGCGTGTTAATTGGTATTGTAAGCTGAATTTAGATATTCAAAGGATCTATGCTCCTAACTTTGAGAACTATGGGCCCGATATTCAAAGGCATTTACATGGTTTAAAAACCTGTAAACTGTGTAAATGGCACTATATTTATTTATTTATTTATTTATTTATTTATTTATTTACATTCTCTTATATACCGCACTATTCGGCATCAGCGCGGTTTACATGGAACAAAATGCTCAGTACAATAACATGTATGAGTTTACAGATAACAGATAACACTATAGAGGGAAATTCATGAATATCCACCACTGCCGCTGCTATACTCCCTGATGCTATACGTGTAGAATCACAGCATGCTGTGGGTGTTCCAGCGCAGCATGGGGATGGCACCATTTCCTAACCGGGCAGTGCGATATTGAATCTCTGCCCGGTTAGCGACCCCTGGGTAAAGATACGTGTGGGAAAACCTTGACTATCTTTACCCGTAGGAGCTAACCAAGCAGCAACTCAATATCCCCACTGCCCCGTTAGCTTCCGTGTCAAGCAGTGCGTTGTGGCAGATACGGATATTCAATTCCGGTGGCTGGATATGGCCCCGGATTGAACATCTGGGGTTAAAGTTCAGTGACGACAGCTATGCGCCTTAGCCGTTGCAACTCAATATCAGGCCCTATGCTTCTAAAATGGCTTCTCTGAAAATTTACTAGGGCTGAGTGCCTAAACAGTTTCATAAAATTTTACTAAACTCCTAAATTTAAGAGCATAAAAGGTGGGTGGCACTGTGGATGGATTCAGGGCGGGGAAAAGAAGTTAGGAGCTTGGCACTGAGTTACAGCACTAGGCACCTAAATTAAGCTTATAAATCTAGGCAAATAAATGGCAGGTCTAAATTTAGGAACATAAATTTTAAGGGCCCAATATTGGAAGGGCAGTTACATGGTTTTGGCCCTGTAAACTATGTAACTGCCACTGAGAGGGATACTAAATGGCAATAGCACAGTTAGGGGCTTGTTTACAAAGCCGCGGTAGCGGTTCGCGATCGTTATCGGAGCCGCAACCCCATTGATTTCAATGGGGACGTGGCTCCGATAACGACCGCGAACCGCTACCGCAGCTTTGTAAACATGCCCCTTAGTGTCACTGAATATCTGCGATTATCTTCCTTACATGACCCAATGCTAACTAGAGCTAACAGGACAGCATGCAATATCACCGCTGCCTGGTTAACTACTGTGGCTTCTGGCATATACGGCAAACCCCAGATATTCAATGCCGGGGCCACATATGACCCCGGCATTGAATATTCGAGGTTAAGGGTCGGCGGGTATGGCTAGGTGCCGTTGCGGTGCACAGCCTGACCAAATAAATATCGGGCCCTAAGCATCTATATTAGGATGAATTTTCAGGAGAATACCTAGGCTCCTAAGTGTGGCTAAAATAGGGTGCAAATTTAGGTGCCTAAATTTAGGAGCTCAGCTTTCTGAGGGTGCTTGCTGTTAAAAGTCTTTCCCACACAGAAGAATCTATTTGAAGATAGTTTTAAAATTACAATTGTCCAGTGCTGGTCACTTCTATTTCTTGGATACTAATCCCAGGGAAATGAGAGCAATTGTGAAAAAAAACAAGTTGAGCAGGGAATGTTAGTAATAGGTACCTCTGTATTTTCTCAAAGAAGCATAAGGATTTAGTTTTCACAGATCAGTATCTATTTCTTTGTTAAAACAACCAGAAGAACTAGTCAGATTTTTTTAAACAGCTCATTTATCACAGAAAACACACCACCACCCTGCCCACGAATGTATCATTTAATACGAGCTTAAAGTTGCTGAACGTGCCTCCCACCTAACATTTCTCACCATTATAGACTAACAGCTAGAGTTATTAACAAACACCAGTGGTGTTCCTAGTCCCCTTGGCACCTGGGGCAGGTGCCCCCCCCCCCCCACGATGGATCCCTCCCCCAGCCGGGCCACACCCAGCGCCCTGCCTTTGCTACGCCACTGACATATGCTGTCAGGTTAGCACATACTAACACTATTAACATGCTTTAGTTTAGCGCAAGTCCCATTTTATGCATTGGGGCCTAGTTACTAAGAATGGAGAAAAGTGTATAAGTCTTTTTTTTCTTTGCTTAAAACGTTGATCTAATCATATAAAAGGCCTTCATAAAATTAGTGCATGCTTAAAAGTACGTACGATGCAAGTAAGAAAAGAGAAAATATTTTATCACTCAATGCGTAATCAAACTCTATAATTCATTACTGGACGATGTAATATTTGAACCTGCTTCTGAGCAGGTGTAAACGTCCCGGCCTTCAATGCAGGCATGATGTCAGCAGGATTTATGCTAGCACTTTATAAAGATGCATAAAGGCACATTTTAGAAAAGTCATTTAGGTGCCTCCAGGACATACGAGTCAAAATATCCGAAATTCCATGGGAAAGGTGGCAGAAAAGGCAGACATGTAAATGCTCTCTAATATCAACCTTTCAGCGCCCCAAAAGATTAACATCTCCTTCAGCATACAAGGAAACGGGGACCTGCAGAATGAAGTCCCAGATATGCGCAGGGAAACAGCTGGTCTCTTTTTAATAACTTTTATTATAGCCCATAACTTGCATTCATAACAGAAAAATACATATCGACAAGGAAAGAAAATTGATGTATCTCCCCATGAGCATTACAGAACCTTTTTGACCAAGTATAATAGCTGGCCTGTTGATAATACTTCCTGTACGCTGCGTAAATGTTGCACACTGAAATGTATGAAAAAATATCGCTAACCACTCACATACAACAAAGTTTAGTTACATTTAGCAGTGATAGCCCCTTTCTTAATGCCTTTTCAAAGCAAAATACCCCTGCATCTGAATGGTAAGCTACTCTCCTGTTGACTGCTGGTCATGAAAATAAACGAAGGTGCACCGCTTTCAAGATAATTGCCCAGAGAAATCATGTGCGAACAGGATTCAGTTTCAAGCTTTTCATGCATGAAAAGGAGTATCTACAGTCTATGGAAGAAACCAGAGGACAGACTCAAGGATCGTTATTGGGAGCACTGACCCACACAGCTTCCCTCTAAGCTAATAGCTTGCTTTTTATCCCTGATGATTTATTACTGCCTCTATTACCTCCCACTACCAGGCTATGCTGGCTGAGCAGACAACCTAGGAGGTACTTAACATCCTAAGCTTAATATTCGTATCATACTGTGGGCTCTATTTTCAAAAAGGAAAGGGGTTCTCCAATTCGGTGTCTTCAGCTAAACTCTTGCGAAATGGAGGCCCAAAGATGCGTGTAAAAGATAGCTTTTTGATTGACAACTTCCTGATACTACATATAGCAGAAGCGGACTCTCTTAGATACACATACAGGTAGTTTTTGCATTATGCTCTCTAACACATAAGTGAACTCCTTTAATATGAACGTAGAGTGAGAAGAATGGAATAAGAATGATTTGTCTTTGCATGATATCAAGATCTTTGACAGTTTCTGAAAATTGCTATTATTTTTTCTGGAACTTTGAAGAATAGTTGGTTGACAAGAATGCCCATTTTTAATTGTGGGGTCCAGTTACATATTCTAGGTGTTCATGGGCATAACAAAAAAATAAAAAAAATGATACATACATAAGTATGCACGTTGTTCCTATTCCAACTAGAGCTCATCTCTTGTCAGTACATATCTATCCTTTCAGCCTCGAGGTTTCTCAAGCACAGGAAGAAAAGGGCTGAAGGCTGGGAAGAGAAATACTATTGCCCTCCTGAAAGGTTAATCTCTTTCCTTTAAGGATGATCTTTGTTTCCTAAAATGATGGCAGTTAAGGCCGAGTTGCCTAGGGGGTTCTACCTAATGATTCTGCTGTTTGTGTGGGGTTTCAAAAAGTGCATCAGATACTCTCATGAAAGAACAAGCTCCTTATCCGGTTTGATAGGAGTGATACCTTTAGAGACTAACCACAAACCACAAAGCCACCAGGTGTTTCCATCTTTGCAGAAGAAGTTCAATAAACCCCATCCCCATTACATAGGGTGTACATAAAGTCCTTGTGCAACTTTAAACTTTAATAACTTTGAATGTACAGTACATATGTTAGCGGCACACCATAAATGACATATAAAAGCTTAATTCTTGCAGGTTTCTATGCATTAATGCTGCCAATTTTGAGTTACTCATGTGTACATTCAAAGTTATTAAAGTCTAAAATTACACAGGAGCTTCATTCTGTATATTAATAAAAAAGCACACATGATCTGTCATGTATTTAATGTGAACTTGTGTGAATGTTACAGTCTTTCAAAGGCAATTCTAACCTCAGTGGGATATAAAGCCCATTACAAGTTTGTTCAACTAAGCTACACTGGAAAATTCTAATGGTCAAATCTAAATGTTTGGAATATTGACTTCTGTTTTTCATTTATACATGTTGAGAGTAATTTTGTAAATCAGCGCCCATGTAAATGGTATTACATACTCGTTCTATGCAGGTGCGAGGAGGGGCTTAAGTCTTCTGATGAGTCTCATCCTGTGGTAGGCACTTTTGGTGGTTTTGCTTATGTGTGATTTTGCTTATGTGTGATTTGAGATTCAGCTCCTTGTCCAGGGTCACTCCGAGGTACTTTACCTCCGATTTTATAGGTATGGTTGTGTTTTTTATCTTGATGTCAGGTGGGGAGATGAAGTCCGGGTTTCGAGTGATGATTAGTGCCTCGGTCTTGCTAAAGTTTATTGAGAGGTTGTTGTTTTGAAACCATCTTGTCATTTGTATGAGGCAGTTTGTTATTTTGGAGTAGTCCGGGTTGTCAACTGTGAAAGGTATGTAAATCATGATATCGTCTGTGTAGATTGTATATTGTATGTTGGGCTCTTTCATGATGTCGCATATTGGTTGGATGTAGATGTTGAATAGAAGTGCTGATAGGGCCGATCCTTGTGGTACTCCTTGGAGGATGTTTATGGGTTGGGAGGTTTTTCCAGGAGCGTTTTGTGGTCCGCTGTGTCGAATGCTGATGAGTTGTCAATGAAGATCATTATGATTCCATTCTTGGGTACACACTTGCAAAATTACCCGAGTGTGTACATGCATAAAAGCAGGTGCTCAGAAAATAGTGTCTACTTTTACATAACATAGATGTGTTTACGGGAATGGAAATAAGCAAAGACGGGACAGGATCAACGCTTAGGTTTGTTTGTTATAATATAGATGCCAAAGGCATACCTGAGAAGCGCTTTTTGAGCTTTGAACTACTGGATCTTGCTACAATGTCCTGACTGCCATTGGAACATATATGCAATTGCATCTTAATAGGCTGACTGCCGAAACTTGGCCAAGTTGGGTCTGTACCTTTGAAGGTTTTATGAAATAAAAGGTTTGTTTTTTTAAAGAGGTGTGGCCGTGTCCTCCCTGTGCTGTTCTAGTGACTTCTGTGATTTCTGTGGAGGGTTGTTGCTCCTCTCTTTCCTTGGTGTTATAAAATAGTCGCAGTCAAAAATAACCACCACATAGACCCGCCATGGATATGCAAATGAAAATGCGTTAAGTGATAAAAATATTTTTGAATTCCTGAATTATTTTTTCTTAAGAATTAAAAATTAAAAGAGAGCTGCTATAGTGAGGGGGTAAATGATTGTTTCTTCCCCCTTTTGTTTGAAGCTCTGATATTTTCATCTGCATATTCATGGTGGGTCTATGTAGTGGTTATTTCTGACTTGGACCTTTTTCTAATTTTTGGTATTAGTTGGTCACTAGTCCAATTCGGGACATTGTGGGGTGTTATAAAATAGTGGCATTATGCTGATTGAGATGTTTAAATACCTCCATGGCATAAATGTTCAGGGAGAGAGCTTCTTTCAATTGAAAGCAAGTTCTGCTACGAGGGGACATGCGATGAAGGTGAAGGGAGATAGATTCAGGAGTGATATGCGGAAATTTTGGATTTTTTGAAAAAGTTCTTAATAAAACTTCAGCTGCTGTTTACATCAATGACCTTTAGTCAATGCCTTCTTCTCCGTTTCACAACAGAAAAAACTATTCTCTCCTTTTTCTTTTATTTTTTTTAATTTTTCTTTAAAACTTTGATAAGCAATGTTGCTCTCATGATCTTGTATCTCTAACAAGCTGGAACGATCAGTTGTACTGGATTCTACTATTTTGTCACATCTCATTCAATTCAAAGTTACAAAAACACGAAATAAATATGTAGAATCGCGCTGGTAGTACTTCCCAAGGTGTTACTATCCATTACTGTCCATTGGGGACTAAACGTGATCAGCACTTATCTTTTAGATTTCTCATCATACTCCTTTTCTTAAGTTTTATTAAGAACTTTTTCAAAAAATCCAAAGGATTGCTGCGATGTTTTAAACTGAGACCTCAAGGCCTGACACTGTGTTTCACAGCATTATTCCATAGGTTAGAGTTTGAGTTTAGGTTCGTCCTACTATATGTTTTGGAATTGAAAGCTCAATAGAGAAAGCCCACATTCAGTAGTTAGTATACCCTATATTTTACCCGGCAATAAAGACGAAACCTTTATTGCAGATAAAATAAACATGCCTAAAACACCTATATTTTACCCTACAGAGCACAGACACCATAAACATGTGCAATCCCTAGAGCAGAGTTTCCCAACTGCAGTCCTGGAGGGCCAAACACCATTCAGATTTCATGCTGTCCCTAATAAATATGCCTGTGCTGCAGTTGTATACACCGCCCCATTGTATGCAAATGTATCTCATGCATATTCATTAGGGACAGCATGAAAACCTGAACCATGTTTGGCCCACCAGGACCGGAGTTGGGAACCTCTGCCCTAGAGCAGCGGCCAACAGGGGCACAGACACCCATACCCACAGGCTCCACTATCCAAAGCCTCATGGAGAGTCAGGCTGTTGGGCCCTGCGCGGAGCAGCATCTCCCAATACTAGCACCTGCATACCTTAGCAATGCCGTCCTAAACTTGGGAACATGTTACATATATATCAAAAGGTTGCTAGGATTAATGGCAGATAGCAAATCTTAAGTTAAACACAATTTGTTGACAGAGATGCATCATAGCAACCTTTCTGATATCTGTGAAGTGTGTTTCAGTTTTGGTTTCTGACAGTGTTTACCACCCTGGGGAGTGACCCCAACAGTATTGCATACCATAGCAATGCCTGCACTGTGCACAGGACTGGTGTGGTGGCCAGGGCTGCCAAAAACCTCTATATTTGCACAATGCTGGCATAGGTGTGGGAGTGTGTGTATGGCTATTCAGTGTTTTGTAGCTGCCTACACCTTACTGAGCCCACACTGCTTTCACTGTTTCCAGTGTTAGCCTGCCAATGTGCATAATGAGGAGCAAGGTACTGTGGGTATGCCCCGGACACAGCGGTCTGGGCAGGATTTATTTATTTTATTTAGACAGTTTTGTATACCACCTTATCCTTCAATCAAAGTGGTCACAACACAATTGGGAGATACATTTAACACAAGGGGATATGAGACACATACACAATACTTAGAGTGAACAACATGGGCAATGGAGGGTTAAGTGGCTTGCCCAAGACCACAAGGAGCACCTGTGGGACTAGAAACCTCAGTCCTTCCAGCCCAAGGTTGCTGTCCTTCCAGCCCAAGGATGCATCTGCACAGGGCATAGGGCAATGGTGGGACATTGTAGTGCCCGACCACCAGCTGCACGGACAGGGTGGCCACAGCATGTCTTGCTGGGGGGGGGGTCACTCTCTCCCTGACTGAGCAGTGACCATGGCATGGCTAGGTTCCCCCACAGTGCTATACAGTATTTCTCTCATGTGATATCTATGAGTTCCCTTTTCTGGGGTCCAATCACTGACATGTTTGTCTGGTGTGTGTGCTTAGATCCCACTTTTGGGTACACACTGTTCCTCCAGGAACATGCACTATGTACTAGCTAGCCGACTGTCTGCAGTTAGCATGTGTATGGCTGGAACACCTTGCAGGCTGCAGCAGGTGGAGACTGACTGTGCCCTCTGCTGGTGAATGTCAGATAGTGGTGGGGGTAGCTTAGCTTTTCCAGGTCTTCTTCCAGTGCCCTATGTGATTCATACAGATCTGCAATGACTATCCTGTAGGGTGCCTGTTCCCCAGCAGGACTGGGGTTGATGGTCCCCTCTACTGCCACCATTGCAGTGATGTAGAATTTGGATCTGTTGGTGGGAGATCCTGTCCCCCAATCTCACCCACAGAGGACAGGTTGGGTGGTGCTACATAATCCACTTTTGGGTCCAAGCACCACCCTTCTCTTATAACATGTGACCATGGCAACCACACACGATATGCACTATTCTGGGTGCATCATAGTCAACAAATGCTAGATACGACTGGGAAATACAGATGGACACAGGTATGTCCTAGGTGGGTCTGCAAGGATGACCTATCACACACTGGCACTGATAGGAACCTGCAGCACAGCCTATCTCAGCCAAGCCAGGTGCTGCGGACCTGGTGCTGGGCGCCTCACCTCACTCTCAGGGTGAGCATAGGAACCGCACAATGTCACGGTCTGTAGCTACTCTGTGCCAGTAACACACACGGTCAGTTCCCCCTACCAGGCCGGGGTGCTATAGAGGCGCATACCCCATCTTGTGATCAGATGTAGGCTGCTGATCTGCATGTGAAGTGCATCATGGGTACGGGTGGGTTTAACCTATCCTGGTAACCACAGCAGACAGTTTGTGTGGTGACCTGCAGTCTTTCTGTAGCCAGCCAGCAGTGTGTTAGACACTACAGAGATGTAGCCCACTGGTTACTGCAATGACTGCAGAGGCAGAGGGCATGGTTTTGATCCCACAATGGTGTTATTTAATAGGGCTGTCTGAATCTTTTCCTTTTAATTTAAATCAGTGCTGCCAGCAAACACACCCTCACAGTGCCGTAGCCTAAAGTGCCTCATAAGGCGCCCTATAGGGCACATTATAAGGTGCCTTGGCAGACAGGACACTTTATAATGTGCCCTATGGAGTGCCTTATAGGGCGCCTTATGCAGCACCTTAGGTTACGACACTGTGAGGGTGCTTTTGCTGGCAGCACTGATTTATATTAAAAGGAAATGTCTCAGACAGCCTTCTTACATAATACCACTACAGGATCAAACCCATGACCTCTGCCTCCACAGTCATTGCAGTAACCAGTGGGCTACATCTTTATAGTGTCTAACACTGCGCTGGCATGAAGTTAGGGTTAACGCGCGTTAATGTGCCACGGAGCCCAGTATCGCCCAATACAGATTCTTGCTACCTTGCCGCAGGAATACCCGCTCCTTATATGGCATTCTTCACATTAACACTGCAACTAGCGCCGGTAACATTAAGATGGTTTAATAAATATACCCCTTAGATTGTAAGTCCTTCAGGGACAAGGGAATAAAAAGTGCCTATCTGTAAACCATTTTGACCTGGTGAAAAGCAGTATATAAGCACAGCTAAATAAAACAGCAGTCTTTGTCATGCCACAGATTCTCAGTTGTATTGAGGCCTGGGCTTTGGCTAGGCCATTCCAAAACATTTAAATGTTTCCCTTTATACCACT
Source organism: Ichthyophis bannanicus (assembly GCA_033557465.1). NCBI lineage: Eukaryota > Metazoa > Chordata > Amphibia > Gymnophiona > Ichthyophiidae > Ichthyophis > Ichthyophis bannanicus. The sequence continues at coordinate 362,484,334 of CM066032.1, read as the reverse complement.
CCAATGTAGCTTTAGCAGTATGTTTAGGGTCATTGTCCTGCTGAAAGGAGAACCTTCGTCCCAGTCTCAAATCTCTGGCAGACTTAAACAGGTTTTCCTCAAGAATTGCCCTGTATTTAGTGCAATCCATTGTTCCTTCAATCCTGACCAGTTTTCCTGTCCCTGCCGATGAAAAACATCCCCATAGCATGATGCTGCCACCACTATGTTTCACTATGGGAATGGTGTTCTCAGGGTGATGGGAGGTGTTGGTTTTGTGCCATACATGACATTTCCCATGATGGCCCAAAAAGTTCAATTTTTGTCTCATTTGACCAGAGAACCTTCTTCCATGTGTGTGGGGGATCCACCACATGCTGTTGTGCAAACTCCAAACGTGTTTTCTTATTTCTTACTTTAAGCATTGGCTTTTTTCTGGCCACTCTTCTATAAAGCCCCACTGTGTGGAGTGTACAGCTTAAAGTGGTCCTATGGTTAGATGCTCCCATCTCCGCTATGGATCCTTCAGTGTTATCCTTGGTGTCTTTGTGGCATCTCTGATTAATGTTCTCCTTGCCCAGTCTGTTAGTTTTGGTGGGCAGCTTTCTCTTGTCAGGTTTGTAGCAGTACCGTATTCTTTCTGTTTTGTTATAATGGATTTAATGGTGCTCTGTGGGATATTCAGAATTTGGGATTTTTTTATAACCCATCCTTGATGTATACTTCTCCACAACTTTGTCTATGACTCATTTGGAGTGCTTCTTGGTCTTCATGTTGCTTGCTTAGTAGTGTTGCAGAGTCAGGAGCCTTTCAGAACAGGTATATTTATACAGGCATCGTATGACAGATCATGTGACACTGATTGCACATAGGTAAACCCTAATCGACTAATTAAGTGACTTCTGAGGTTAATTGATTGGACCAGATCTTATTTAGGGGTTTCATAGCAAAATGGATGAATACTCACTCACTCACAACTTTTCAGTTTTTACTTTGTTTTTTGGATATATACAAGGTATTTTATTGTCATTCCACTTCACCAGTTTGGACTATATTGTTAGATCCATTACCTAACATCCAAATGAACCTCCATTTTTGTTTCAGGTTGTAATGAGATAAAACAGGACAAAAACCGAGATGAATACTTTCAAAAGGCACTGTATAGAAGAAAGCAGACTTGTTTGCTTTAATTATTTTATTCCTCACACTAAAAGACTTTTAGTAGCTAAGCATACATACCTAAAAAGAATATAAAAAGAGGATTATAAGATAAGCAGTGGCATGTTTACTAAATTGCGCTACCAGGTAGCATGGGCTTCAGTGCATGGCAAGTGTGCCATGATAACATGTAGTGCAAGGCGCTGTGCTAAAATCTCGTGCTAACCAGTTAGCTTGTAAGTGGGCATGACAGGGCGGGATAGGAATGGAACATGGGTATTGTCGGCATCTCGCACTTAGCTAACCGTGGGTGCACCCTAACCATGACTGTTGCCATTTGCACTGATGCACTTAATGCCATTTCAGTGGGTGGCATTAAGAATACCCACATGCCAATTAGCTCAATGCCATGCATTTGCATTGTGCTAATGGCAAGGAGATGCACATGCCCACAAACATTAGGAAAGCCTCCGCACAAATATCCTACCTCAAACTCGGGCTATCGGTGCCACCTTTAGTCAGCATGCCCCACAATGCCTACAGTATTTACTAAGCTGCATTAGCTGTTAATGTTGCCATTAACAAGTGGTTCAATAAGCTTCAATAAGCGTCTTTGACGCATTTGACAACTCAGGTCGCTGGAATGAAAAGTTGGAAGCTTTAAGATAAGTACAAGCTGTTAAATTAATATAGCACATATTTCTACCTTTATCTACAAAAAAAAAGATAGATGATTATAATAAGAGCCTTGGATGATCAACTAATCTGAACATATGACTTGGAACTCCATGAATAAAATACCTCAAAAATAATCTTAAAAGTTTTTGTTGGGGGGCAGTTTCTCCAAATGGGTTAGTTTTTTGAATACCATGACAGGCGTGAACCTCACTTCTAAGCCAGGACATGGGGAGTATGATCTCAGTCTCTAAAATGTACTGCTAAGGCTTGGCATAGTACATGGTGCGTGAGAGAGTTAAGCTGGCCTCCTGAGAGGTGCTTGCCCTTATGAGCCAGTTGTCTGAGTAAGGGAAGACAAATATCCCTAGAGTCCTTAGAAATGAGGCTACTACCGCCATGCAGTTTGTGAAGACTCTTGGGACAGAGGCGAGGCTGAAAGGTAAGACTCTGTGTTGATAGTATCTTCCCTGGAACATGAAGCATAGAAACTTTCTATGTTCTGGATGAATAAGAATATGAGTGTACCCTTCCTTAGAACAGAACCAGTACTGACTCTGGAGATAGGGGAGAAGGGTCCCTAGAGAGACCATCTTGAACTGCTTGTGTAACAGAAACTTGTTTAGGTCTCTGAGGTCCAGAATGGGCCTGTATCCCCCTGTTTTCTTTGGAATGAAAAAATATGGAGAATAGAAACCCATTCCCTGCTGGGATGTTGGAATCTCTTCTAGGGCAGCCTGCAGTAGAAGAGAGGTGAATTCTTGCAGTAGCAGAGCAGTGAGAGGAGGCTGAGAATAATACTCTCTTAATGAGGTCGAGGAGGGGTAGGCTTTGCAGATGAAATCTGTACCCCTCTCACAGTACTGTTAATGTCCACTGCTCTGAGGTGATGAAATGCCATCAGTGGGCATAATGGGAATGTAGAGAAGGTCAAGATTCTTCAGAGGCAGGATAGCTATGTTCTCTAAGAAGGAGTCAAAAACTTGGAGCAGCTTGAGCCTGTTGAGGTGGCTGAGTCTTGGGAGTCTGAGCCTTCTTTTGATGTTTTGGAGGATGTTGTCCCTTTTGAAAGCATGATGCTGGCATTGAGCAGCAGGAGTATAAGAAGAATAATACTTCTTCCTCTTATTAAAGAAGGCCTTCTTTGCTGCTGCCTTCTTTTTAGCTGGATTGGCAGTAGAGGGCCTATTCAGGGTAGTGTTCTCAGATTCTAACTGAGAGGCTTTGTCCTGCCAATCCTTGCCAAAAAGGTTTTCACCGGTGCAAGGGATATTGCCCAGTTTATCTTGAACCCACTGTTCAAGATCCAATACTTGGAGTCATGCAATCCTGTGTGCACCAATGTAGATCAATGTAGCTCTGCTGGTTCACTCAAAGCAATCAAAAGTTGCCCTGTTGACAAACTTTGAGACATTCTAAACATGCTTTACAAGGGTAAAATAATCTGCCCTTTTGTCATCTGGGAGAAGAGGAGCCATTGACTCCAAATCCTTAGTTACCTCCTTGTGGAACATACCATGTAGAATATGTAAGAACTGATTCTCGCTGAAAGAATGGAAGCCTGGAAGCAACATCGACCAAAAGCATTGAGGGTTCTTGATACCCTACCCATAGGGTTAGAAGAATGTGTCTCTGTGCTTTTGATTCAAAGCATTGATGATTATACTACCATGGAATGGTGCAGCAATTGTGTCTTTTGAAAACCGGGACATTCCGGTACCCGGTACATGATATTGAGCCGGCTAGTATGGGGAGAAATAGTTAGAGGTGTCTCCCACATACGAAGCATGATGTCATGGAGTATATGGTGAACAGAAAGCGTAGCCGCTTCTTTTGGAGCTGTAGGGTATTGAAGAATTTCTAACTCTTCAGCTCTAGGCTCTTTCTCCGACTTTATTGTTATGGACAGGCCCCTGGCAACATCGCAAATAAAGTCTTGAAAAGACATGTCCTCTGGTGGGACATGTGATATTGTGGAGATGGGGACGGGTCCTCTGGTAGAGTCTGTAAGTCTCGAGTATCAGCCGATTCATCGTCAGACAAATTGGAATCCAAAGACTCAAAGTATCAACGGGCAATGTGCTCCCGCTCGGTACCAGTTGAAGCCGGTACTTGCAATTTGTGCAGCCGGAACCTCGGTACCAGAAACGGATTTGAGAGCTGGCATGGGTGGTTGCATGGTAAGTGATAGGAAAGTCGATGCAGTCTGTATCTGTAACGGTATCGGTAACGGTGCTGACATCTGCGGAACCGACTGTAAAGGTTATACTGGAACCCAGGCTGCCAGTAAGGCTGCTAAGCTCCACTCAATGGCAAGGATGTATTGATCCATGGATCTTGCCGATGCTTGGGTATCAGTACTGGAATTGTGGGCCACGATCCCTGAGCACAGCACCAAGAGCTCTCTGGAGTTAGAGGCCTTGGGAGCATCCTGGGACCCCAAAATAGCTTTGAAGGAAAGTTCTTCACACCGATGTTGATTGGCCAGAGTCTCACCCTCCAGGGCAACACTCGAGGTATGTCAATGCTTAGAAGGAGATCTACCTTTGGAGGGGCAGCCAGTCTTCGATGAAGACTTATGTTTCGATACCTGAGATCTATGGAAGGAAGATGAAGCTCTCGATGAAGTCGATGCTAGAGACACGGCATCAGAGGCAAAGAGGGTACACAACTTTGCACCTCAATTCTGCAGGCTTCTCTTCATCATCTTCCTGCAGAGAGGACATTCTGATGGCTGGTGATCAGGTCCTAGGCATTTTAGACACCCGTCATGGGTGTCAGTGGCCGAGATAATACTACCACACTTGGAACATTTCTTAAAACCACTGGATGGTTTTTCCATTGTGTTGGTAACAAAATGGAAGGCCTAGGTCTAAGATGGTGTTGATGCGCCTGAAGAAAGTAGAACTTTCCTCTTCACACTTTTTATTTTATTTTTTTTTAGAAGAAGAAAGAAAGCAAGCAAGAAAGAAAGAACCGACAGTGAGTCGGTACCAGCGTCGACGGGAAGGCAGACGCGAACCACAAAAATATGAAAACAGGAATTTTCTGTGGTGACAGAATTTACTCCCTATCAGCTCCATGGAAAATGAAGAACTGAGGAGGGAGAGCTGGAAAGGTGGGAAGGCAGCTATGCAGGTGCAGTGGTATGCTCTCAAAGTCTTTCCTATTGGACGCTAGGGAGCGCTCCCGCGTGGGCTCCGTCGGTACCGACGTCATATGTGAAAACTACATTCCTGCTTTTTCCTGGAGCTTGACCTAGATTATCAAGTGGAAATGAGTGCCAGGAATGTTTTCTCCGGACACACAGGGAACTTGATCAATGATTTTGATCAGAAAATGATAGAAATTTGGAACCGGATAAGACCTCAAATTTAGTCTACCCCTACTTCGAGGCAAAATCTATTGTACCCACATCACCTAGATAAATGTTTTGCCTAAACTACTCTTAAAAGCCTCTCCTTCCTCCAATGTAACATTTTGCAATGCTCCATTACTCTGATAGAAAGTTCTTTGTAATGTCTCATCTAAATCGTCCTTGCAGTAACATAAATCAGTTTGTTTTTATCCTCTGCCTGGCTGATATGGAAAACATCTGGCAGCCACAAGGCTCATCCCTTACACCCTGTATATACCTGTCGACTGTTAAGATCTCACCCCTCAGTCTTTTCTGTTCCATACTATATCAACTCAATTGCATCAAACTACCTTCATAGGTCAAATAGCAGAAAAAGGGTAACTTTTACAGAAACAAAATTAATTTTATAATTACATTCGCCTTGCATAATGCAGCCATTCCAAGTAAATACAAATTCTGAAATTGTATCACTCAAAATTGTGAATGGGTTAATATTCCCCACTATGGGCACACTAGAGCTATTGCACCTACCAATAAATTCCCATTCATTTGTGCCATGCATATACAAAGAACTATAAAGAGACATTAACTTTGGAATCCCAGCACCAAAACAATGCAGTGTTTCCTTGGTTACAATACAGACAGCAAGAAATATGTGTGCATCTGATGGGAAGTACAACACTATGATGGCAGTTACTTGGTATCCAGGGAAATCTCAGAAAGAATGTAGCAACATTCAGCAAACCTACAATAAGCTCTTAATATGGAACAATGGTGATTTTGAAAACATGCTATAGACTCAGCATAAGGTTTCTTATACAGTAAAATAAAGACTGCTTTCAGTGTCCAGTATCAATTCTGATGCTTTTTCGCCAGTCTTTTCTTAGGAAGAAGAATGATTTGATCGCTATAGCACAGCGTTCAGAGTCAAAATTCCACGCATTCTGAGTCTGACTTCTGGTATGAGAGGAAAGTATTTGCTATTTATAAATTGTCTGTATGGCTTGAAGCAGGATCCATAATCAGCCACATGGCCACTGCGTTCAGACTCTGTGGGAAGAACTGACCAAGCACTCTGGGGGAAAACCATATGCTCTTAGATTGAATAGGGTAAAGATAAACTGAACATTTGTCTCTCTAGATCTGTTACCTGCAAGAAAGAATTCTGCATATTAGTTAGACAAATGATTCCCAAACCTGTCCTTGGAGACTCCCAGCAGGTTGCAAATGTATATGCATGAGATAAACTTTATATGCACTGCCTCCATTGCATGAAATTCTGTATCATGCACATTCATTGCTATCCTGAAAACTCAAATGGTCCTTGAGCTAGGTTTGGGAATCACTGAGCTAGACTGGCTTAAAGCAGCATGAAAGATATATGAGAAATGGCATGAAAGATGCATGAGAAATGCATATGAGATTGCAAGGATGTATAAAATAGGTGAAGTCAGGAGGATTGCATCTTATGTTCTGCTAGCATAATCTCTACTGTAGATCTGGTGCTACTGACTGGCGTACATGTAGATCAGTGTTCATGGAACTCCTAAGTGGTACCAAATCTACACTAGAGTCTAAGCCAGTAGAAAGTGATATGGGATTTTCTGACTAGATCAGCTCAGAGGAGGAGGAAGAGCATCAGTGTGGCTAGAGTGAGCAGTATTTCATGGATCTGGTTGGAAGGTAATATCCTTGGGTCTTGGAGGGTGGTGGAGTGATGTTGCCATGGGGATGGAGGGTCCAGGGGCCAAGGTGATTATATGAATCCTATGAAAGTTATCTACTTTTTGGGACCCTATCAGGACCTTGTGACCTTGTTCGGCCACTGCTGGAAACAAGCTACTGTGCTTGATGGACTTCTGGTGATACGGAAGCATAGTAGGAGCTCACTATAACCCTATTCAAGCCATAAGCACCCATGCTAAATTTAGCTCCAGATCCAGGGCTCTTAGTGAACAGCATGGTCATTATTATTTAAGCTTTGCTAAAGCAGCTGTGTTATTTTTTCATGCATTTTTATAAAATATCTATTTTTGCCTGCAGTGAGGTCTTTGCAAATTGGACATTGCCTACTATTAAAACCCCCTCAACACATGTTAAAGCATAGCAAACAATTGGTAGCTTGTTTCCTCAACACAACGTTTTATATTGTGTCCTTTCAAAAAGTTCCTTTTTATCTTCCAAGCCTACACTAAAATCAATGGAATAAAAAGATGCTAAATGAATTTCCTAAGGGTAAGTAAATACAAGTCTTTTTCTGTATTTTCACAGAAGATTTTTAGAAGGCCATTTTCATAGTTTTTCCTTGAGTAAACAGCTATTTACCGATAGGAAACAGTCCACTGAAAATCGTGTGCCCCCTCACTATGGGTTTAAGCATCTGTGCTGTGAACAGCATAGGTACCTGCTTGCATACAAAGAGAGACAGGAAAGAGGTGGACAGAGGTTAAGAGAAGGAGAAATTCCCTATGGGAATCTCATTTTGAAAGTTCCACCCATGCCTCCCATGGGCATATTTGTACCTGAAATATATATGCAGGTACATTGCACCACTGTTCCCCACCAGCAAGGCCTGCCCATAGGTATCTGATGTCCTAGGTCAGCGATGGCGAACCTATGGCACGCGTGCCAGCTGTGGCACGCGAAGGCCTTGCAGCTGGCACGCGGGAAGGTCCGCATTTAAAAAAATAAAAAAAAGCTGTCTTCTGCCGCTTCCGGGGCCGCCGCGGCAGAATCGAGTGTGCCGCGGGGCCCCCCCTGTGCCTGGCAGAGCCTGCCCTCCAGATCCTGCCTTCCCCGGTATCAGTCCCTGTTTCCAGCTTGTCACACGCGCCGGCTTTCAGAGCGCGAAGGGAACTAGTTTCCCTTTCGCGGCTCTGTTAAGCCCGCGGGGGCTGATGGGAACTTCCCATCAGCCCCCGCGGGCTTAACAGAGCAGCGAGGGAGAAACTCTCCCCTCGCGCTCTGAAAGCCGGCGCGTGTGACAAGATGGAAACAGGGACTGATACCGGGGAAGGCAGGATCTGGAGGGCAGGCTCTGCCAGGCACAGGGGGGGCCCCGCGGCACACTCGATTCTGCCGCGGCGACCCCGGAAGCGGCAGAAGACAGCTTTTTTTTTTATTTTAAATTTTGGCTGGGCTGGGCTGGGCTGGGCTGGGGGGGTTAGGAGTGTTGATGGGCGCTGCGGGGGGATTAGGAGTGGTGATGGGCGCTGGGGGGTTAGGAGTGGTGATGGGCACTGGGGGGGTTAGGAGTGGTGATGGGCACTGGGGGGGGTAGGAGTGGTGCTGGGTGCTGGGGGGGTTTAGGAGTGGTGATGGGCTATGGGGGGGGCTTAAACTAAAAATTGGGTGATGGATTAGGACTGGAAATGGGCTGGTGGGATTAGGACTGGAAGTGGGTTGATGGGGGTTAGGACTGATAATGGGCTATGGGGGGCTTAAACTAAAAATTGGGTGATGGGGGATTAGGACTGGAAATGGGCTGGTGGGATTAGGACTGGGAGTGGGCTGATGGGGAGGTTAGGACTGGTAATGGGCTATGAGGGGGCTTAAACTGAAAATGGGGTGATGGGGATTAGGACTGGAAATGGGTGGTGGTGGGATTAGGACTGGGAGTGGGCTATGGGGGGCTAGGACTGGTAATGGGTTGGGGGGGTTGCTAGGACTGGAAATGGCTGAGTGGAAGGGGGCTTGAATTGCAAATAGCTGATGGGGGACGGGGCGTGGAATGGAACCGGGCTGAGGGCAAGGGGGGGCCTTGAACTGCAAATAGCTGATGGGGACGGGGCTTGGAATGGAAATGGGCTGAGGGGAAGTGGGGGGCTTGAACTGCAAATAGCTGATGGGGAGGGGGACTTGGAATGGGAAATGGGCTGAGTGGAAGGGGGCTTGAACTGCAAATAGCTGATGGGAAGGGGGGCTTGGAATGGGCTCTTAGGGGAGGGAGCTAGGACAGGAAATGGGCTGATGGAGGGGCTAGGATAGGACTGGGAATTGGGTGTTGGGGGAGCTAGGATTGGAAATGGGCTGTGGTGGGGGCTTGGATTGAAATGAACTCATGGAGGGGCTAGAACTGGAAGTAGGCTCATGGGGGGCTTGGATTAGAAATGGGCTGAGTGATGGTGGGGCTTGGAAAGGACTAGAAATGGGCTGATGGGAGGCTGGTATTGGAAATGCGCTGATGACGGGACTCGGATCGGATTGGAAATGGACTGCTGGGGGGCCAGGACTGGAAATGGGCTGATGTGGGGACTAGAAGGGAGCGGATACTGGGTGGGGCTGGAATTAAAAGGGAGCTGATGTTGGGGGAGATTAGAAGGGGATGGGGCTGGGAGAGTGAAATGGAGAGGGGAAAAATATTTTGTGTGGGAGGGAAGAAAAATGTACAATTGGCCGGGTATTGGGAGACTAAAAAAGGAGAAAGATTATTATGTTAAAGCAGATGAAGAGAGAGAATGAAAAAAAACTAGAAGAGAAGAAAGGAGAAATGGACAGCAGACGATGGAGAGATAGCAGAAGACACAAATAAACCAGAAGAAAGTGGCTGGAACAATTGCAAACTGAAAAAAATGCACAAAAGGTACAAAGATATCTCTTTATTTTGAATTTATTAACTGGAATATGTCAGCTCTGGGAAATGTGCATCATTAGTGTCTGTGCTTTGTTTAGTACAAGAGGAAATTAATTTATAGTTTTATTTCTACAGTGTTGTTGTACATTCCAAGTTTGGCTTTTGGGGTTCCCAGTTTAATTATTGCCTTCCTGTTTCTAAATTGAATGAAATCATTAAAACATTATAAATTGCCAATAAATTGAAATGAAAACCAAAGGATTGTGAATCAAATTGATTCTCTGACAATACAAAGATTCCAAACTTTACAAATGCTGTTACATAGTTCAGGCAACTTTATAAAGAGTTTTTAGATACTAAAATCTTGTTGTTAAGGTTTAATTGACGTGCTGGCACTTTGAGGAAATTCTTTGGTTTTGTGCGGCAGTTTGGGCACTCGGGCTCAAAAAGGTTAGCCATCACTGTCCTAGGTGAACCTTTAGCCATGAACACTACCCCAGAGTGGTTCAAGACTCTACGGCCCCCTGGGCGACTCAAAGCCCTCCCACCCTCCCCTGTACTCCAACATCTAATAAGCCATCCTTGATCACAGGAAGGGGAGGTATAATGGAAACACCAATTAAATAAAATAAAATCTTCTATACACCCTTCATCTAGCATTTCCCATTCCCTTCCCTTCCCTACCCTACCCCATTCTACCCATCCCCACGTGTCTAGCAATCTTCCTTCCCTACCTCTCCTCTTTTCAGATGTCTAGCATCAGCCTTTCCCTTCCCTATTCCCCAAGGAATCCAGCATCTCTCCTCCCTTACCTCCTTTCTGGTGTCCGGTAACTCTCCTTCCCGCCCACTCTCTCCCCTTCAGGTATCTGTGCCCTGGCCGCTGTTGGAGCTACCATCGGCACCGGAACAACAGTCTTCAGCAACCCTAATAAAAACTGGCGCTTCCATCCTCCATCAGGCCAACTCTAAAACTTAGCAAAAGCAACTACCACTAGCCTTGAGAAGAAATGCATACTCAAGGCAGACTGCATCCTGCCCCCTCTAAACTTCCTGTCTGGGAATAGGACATGCCAAGCCTTGAGCATGCATGTCTTCTCAAAGCCTCATGGTGGCTTCTTTTGCTAATTTTTAGAATTGTCCTGATGGAGGGTGGTGGCAGTGAAAAGGACAGTTTTCCTTTAGGGCTGCTGAGGACTGTTGTGCCAGGGCCAATGCCAGGTTTGTGCTGCCCCAGGCAGACACCTGGGCCACCCTCTGGCCGGATTTTCAAAGGAAAACCTTGCATGGGTTTTATCTTTGAAAATGTCCTTTGAAGTCACATGTACAGCAAATCTCCAGGCCTGCAGCCATAGTGCGTTTAATAAAAATTGTGTGTCAACATTATTGGCACCCTTAATTTTTAGGTATTTTGTGTAAAATATCTTCCAAAATAATTGAAAATATTGCAACTCTATGTAATATTTTAATAGTATGTTCAAAGGTATACAACAAAGAAAAGATGTCTTTGCAACTTAGACATAGGGGTATGTTTACTAAACCGCGTTAACGTAACAGATGCTACGTTAATGCGTGTTAGGTAACGTTAACGCACGTAAGTGTCACGTTAATGTGTGTTAATGTTCCCTAATGCGCATTAGCCTTCCCGGCCGCAGTAAGTCCTGCAGAGGGTGGAGAGAGGGCGGAGAGAAGGGGTCAATGGCAGGGAGTGGGCGGGGAGAGGCCCCTTCTACACTAACACGGGGAACTGAAGGGCTAAATCTTACTGCGACTGACAACCTGGCGTTAGCACACATTTGCAAGAGAGAGAAACCATTTCAGGGTCAGCAATGTACAGCATAGGCAGGGAGCCCAAGAAAAGTGATAGTAGTGCTCCATTTGCAGCAACAGCACTGTGCCCAAGTATGAAAGGCCGCTATGGTGATGGTGCAAATGGGGCATAGGGGGCTGCAGACGGAACATGTAGTGGGGGCAGCTGGGGAACAGGGTGGACTAGGCAGTTGCCTAGGAGGCACATAGGAACTTAGAAACAGGACATCAGCAAGACAGCAACTGACAAAGGCCAAACACAAACCTACATCTACCTGGTCCACCCTAGCTAACAGTTGCGAGGGCACTGACCTGACATACCCCCAGCCAACCCTCCCCCAAGCGGAAGGGACATACTATTGGCAGGCAGTGATGGGGTGGATGTGAGGATGCCCATGTATGCCTCCCCACCATAGACCCCGCTCCCTAGGCAACCGCCTACCCACACAGTGGATGGCCTGGGACTGCGCACTACCAGCACCGACAGCATATGGTCATATCAGCATGGTAGGGGGGTGTGTGCCCATGCTGGAGGGGGCAGTGGCACCTGCCTGCAGTGGACCTAGGCCATACCCTGTACCAGTACGTGGTGTGCAGTGCAACATATAAGGTCTATCTGAGGAAAAGTACAGGTAGCTCTAGGAACTACTGTGCATGTGTGGTACAGTACACACAGCCAGTGTGTCCAGAAGCAGAGGGTCACAGGTTCAAGTCCCAGCTGTGGTTCCTGCAGAGCATGTCCCTATATTTTGCCCTACAATGTGGATACAACAGCAACATGTGCAAAGCCCAAAGCAGGGGGGAAACAGGGGTAAAAACACCCACTCACACAGGCTCCACAATCCAAAGCTGCATGGCGAGTCAGGCTGTTGGCCCCAGCACAGAGCTGCAGTTATTACCAGAGCACTACTACTACCTCCTGCACAGTTCATCAGTGTTGGCACTGTGATCAGGACCAGTGTGGCGGGCAGGGTTGCCAACCACCCCTATCTTTGTATAATGCTGCAGTAGGAGTATGTGTGTGTATGTCTATCCATTGTTCTGTGTCTGGCCACACCTCACTGGGCCCACAATGTCCCACTGTTACCAGCATTAGCCTGAATATATGCATAATGAGGAGCAAGGTATTATGGGTATGGCCCAGATAGGGCAGATTGGCCAGGATGCATCTTCACAGGGTGTGGGGCAATGGCTGGGACACTGTAGTGCCCAACCACTGCCTGCATGGACAGGGTGGCCACAGCATGTCATGCTGGGAGGGCACTCACTCTGACCGACCAGTGACCATGGCATGTCTAGGTTCCCACATAGTGCTCTACACTATCTATCTCCAGTGATTCTTGTATGTTCCCAATGCTGGGGCCTAATCCTTGAGATACCTGCTTGATATATATAGTTTCTGTGAGCATGTGCTATGTACTGGCTAGAGAACTGTCTGCAGTTAGACTGTGCATGGTTAGAACACCTTGTAGGGTACTGCAGGTGCAGTCTGCCTGTGCTATCTGCTGGTGAATGGCAGATGGTGGTGTGAGGTAATTGGGGTTTTCTAGACCTAACCCCAGCATTACTGATGGTCTGCCACTGCCCCACTCACAAATATGGCTCTGGCCCAACAACACTGGAGGGCTGTCTTATACCAGCAGGATGAAGGTTGCTTCACTAGGGCTCAGGCACCTGTCCCTTACGTACAAAAAGGATGATTGTGGGCCCTTTGGGGTATATAGTGTATACCACTTTGACCTGTAGAGGTGCTGCTACACAAACCTCATGCAAGTCTAGAAACCCCTCTTCCCTGATAACAGGTGTCCATGACAGCCAGATCCTAACACTGGGTACACACTAATCTGGGTGGTGCCTGCTCCCAGAGGGCTACACGTGACTGCTGAATACAGATGGACACCACATTACCTTAAGATACACTGCAAGGAACACCTGTCACACACTGGCAGTGATGGGGATGTACAGCAGGACCTATCTGGGAGTGGAGGAGAAGTGGTCTAATGGTTAGGACAGAGGTTCAATTCCCACCTGGGGACAGCAATCTCAGGCCGGAGGGACTGGGATTTCTAGTCCTATAGGCACTCCTTGTGGTCTTGGGCAAGCCACTTAACCCTCCATTGCCCATGTTACCTGTAAGTATTAGCATATGTGTCTCATATCCCCTCATGTTAAATGTATCCCCCAATTGACCACTTTGACCCAGTGAAAAACAGGATACAAATACAGCTAAAAAAATAAAATAAATAAATATCTCTAGCACCACAGCTACTGCAGACCTAGTGCTGGGCACCCATCCTATCCCTCAGGGTGAAAACAGAACCTGCACAATGGCATGGTCTGTAGCTACTCTGTGCCAGTATCACACACTGTCAGTTCATCTTTCCAAGCTGAGGTACTGGAGAGGTGCAGACCCCATTTGATGATCAGCTGTAGACAGCTATTCAGCATGTGCATTGCATCATGGGTACTGGTGGGGTTACCCTATCCTGGCACTCTGAGCAGACAGTTTGTGTGGTGACCTGCAGTCCTTTTGTACCCAGCCATTGCTGTGAGATACACCATAGAGATATAGCCTACTGGTTAGTACAATGCCATTCTCAGCAGTGTTCATGGGTTCAATTCCTCATTGTTCTCTCCTTTCATGCCTGTCCTACTCAAATAGTTTGTATGCCTGTAACAGTCATATTTTTGCAGAGCTGTGCTGCCAGCCCATAATCCCTCACCACAGTTGCCAACATTACTTCGATCCATTTATCTGCGTCTCTTAGCTGTGTAGAGTCCTGTCTGCCTGTGCGGGCTGCCACCCCATGTCCTGAACTGCTTCCCTTTCCTGCATTGCACCTCTTCATACTTGCCTCACCTGTGCCTGATCTGCATGGCACCACCACTCCTCTGTCCACCCATCATTGTAACTATCCTGCTACCTCCGCCTCCACTGGGGGACACGTATTCCCATCGTCTGTCACCCACTGTCTTTCCAGTACTTTACATTGCCAAAACCCTGTGATGTGGTACAGTTGCCCCCACCAAGTTTGTCAACAGTACTGGCAGCCACATGGGATGCCCGCAGATATGGCAGGTCCAGCAGCTCCCAACTCTCCCTCCTTCACTCACCTGTTCATTGCCTTTCCTCGGTGCTCTATCTAGTGTTAGGGCTACATCTGTCTCTATGCCTCACAGGTCATGCATGTCATCCTGAAGCACCTTGCAGCCCTTAGGCCTAGGGCACCTTGTAAGGTGCCTTATAAGTGAGGTGCCTTATAAGGCACCTTGTAACGCGCGTTAGTCTAAGGTGCCTTGTAACATGCGTTAGCTGATACGGCTTGCCGTAACAATGCACCGTCCACGCCTTTATATGGGCATCTGTATCATTGCCGCTGAACCTAACGCGGGTAACATTACCGCGGTTTAGTACACATACCCCATAGAGAAAAAAACAAAACATGACCTGGCAGGATTAATGGAACAATCGCTATTGAGAGGATCCGTGCCAACACTCCTTCTTCTTCCATCATGAAAGGATAATTACTGGATCATTGTTGGCACGGATCCTCTCAATAGCGAATGTTACCGGAACAGTGGGAACGTTTGATAACTCCATTGAGTTCTTTGAGTGATCCGGAGCTTATCCTTTTTTTGACGGTTTGCTTGAACATCATTGGAGAGCTAAGTACCCGATTCTTTTCATTAACTACAGTATATTGCATTGATTGGAAAACCTTTTTCCTAGGGAACAGAATGTTATCCCTTGGTTTGTGGTAACGGTTTATTCCCTTTTAAAAAAGATTGAAAAGGAGTATAGTGCCACAGGAAGGAGGATTCCTTCATGGCACACACTCTGACAAAATGTTTTCTGTAATTTGGATAGATAGGTGATAGGGGCATAAACAGTTAATAATCATGTACTGGCAATGTCCCAGTTTTTATACTATTTCATACTATTTCCTACTATTTCTTTTTTTAATTGGTCATGCTTTATTTGATTCTTGTATGTATCAAATATGCACATATAGTCCAAAGCTATTTAGGAGATATTAGATACTAAGGGGTTAAGCTGGAAGGGTGCCAATGATGTTGCCCACAACTGTAAATGAATACAAGCTATTGATTTTGCAGATTTCATAGTTTTGGGCACTGAAATCTCAGCTACTTAATTTGCTAAAATATCAACCCATGAATCTGTTTAATATAGTTTTATGACAATAAAGTCACAAAATTGAAATTAGTGTTCAACTCAGTACTGCTTACAATAAATTAATCAATACTATTTAACAGGGAAATACCAGCAACTACCAAGCATAAAATTAAAAGTCCTCATCTTTAAAATCTCTAATGTTTAGCTAATTTTCTGATGATTAGTTCAACAATATTTATCAATATGGGGGGAGGGGGCACTTATTGACAGCATGTTCTAGAGCCATTTCTGTGCATTATTTGCCACTGGCCTATTTTTATGCAGTGGACACTGTGGCAAATACTTTAACTGTACTGATGCGGGTTAATTGTTACTAAATTACACCCTAAAAGAGCAATTAAATGGTGATAGGTGGGCAGGCAGCTTAGGGGTATGTTTACTAAACTGTCTTAATGTTACTGGCGTTAGTTGCAGTCTTACTGTGACGAATGCCATATAAGGTAGTGGGCATTCCGGTCTTAAGGTAGCATTTCGGGTTATTACATGATAAAGTCCGTTATCGCGCAATAGAGGGAACTGTGGCACGTTAACGCGCGTTAGCCTTAATTAGGTGTGCTGACTTGCAAGCACAGTAAAAGAGGTGTAGCACAATGGTTAATACATTGACTGATAAAACAGGGGTCATGATTTTGATCTCCAGTTGGCTTAAAGAGTAAGGCTGTCTGAGGCATTACCCTTTACTTTAAATCAGTGCTGTCTGAGGCATTTTCTTTTTTAATTTAAATTAGTGCTGCCAGAAAACACACCCTCACAGTGCCATAACCTAAGGTGCCGCATAAGGCACCCTATAAGGCACTCCAGAGGGCACATTATAAAGTGCACTGTCCGCCAAGGCACCTTATAATGTTCCCTATAGGGCACCTTATAGAGCGCTTTATAGGGTGCCTTATGAGGCACCTTAAAGTTACAGCACTGTGAGGGTGTTTTTGCTGGCAGCACTAATTTAAATTAAAAAAAAAATGTCTTAGACAGCCCTATCAAATAACACCACTGTGGGATCAAACCCATGACCTCTGCCTCCACAGTCAGTGAAGTAACCAGTGGGCTACACCTCTATAGTGGCTAATAAACCCCTGGCTGGATACAGAAGGACTCCAGGTCACCATACAAACTGTCTGCTGTGGTTACCAGGATAGGATTAACCCACCTGTACCCATGATGCACTGCACATGCAGATCAGCAGTCTACAGATGATCACAAGATGGGGTATGCACCCCCACAGCACCTCGGCCTGGTAGGGGTAACTGACCTTGTGTGGTTCTGGCACAGAGTAGCTACAGACCGACACATTGTGGGGGGTACTGTGCTCACCCTGAGAGTGAGGTGGGGCACCCAGCACCAGGTCCGCAGCACCTGGCTTAGCTGAGATAGACTATGCTGTAGGTTGCCATCAATACCAGTGTGTGATAGGTAGTCCTTGCAGGCACACCTAGGATACATCTGTGTCCATCTGTATTTCCCAGTGACTTCTAGCCCTTGTGGACTATGATGCACCCAGAATAATGCATATCCTGTATGGGTGCCATGGTCACATGATTTAAGTGAAAGGGGGTGTTTGGACCCATAGGCAGATTATGTAGCACCACCCAACCTGCCCTCTGGGGCTCAGGGTGGGGGACAGGATCTCCCACCAACAGATCCACATTCTACATCCCTGCAATGGTGGCAGGAGAGGGGACCATCTTCCCCAGTCCTTCTAGGAAACAGGCACCCTACAGGGCAGTCAAATGCAGATCTGTACACATTCATAAGGCAATGGAAGACAGACAGTAGGCCTAGAAATGCTCAGCTGCCCCCCAACACTATCTGACATTCTCCAGCAACAAGCACAGTGAGTCTCCAGGCGCTGCACCCTGCAAGGGGTTCCAGCCATACACATACTAACTGCAGACAGTCTGCTAGCTAGTCCACCGTGCATGTTCTGGGAGGAGATGTAAGCACACCCACCAAGCAGATAAGTCAGTGCTTGGGCCCCAGAAAAAAGAACCCATAAATATCACTTGGGATAAATACTATACAACACTATGGGGGAACCTAGCCATGCCGTGGTCACTGTTCAGTCACGGTGAGAGTGACCTCCCAGCAGGACATGCAGTGGCCACCCTGTCCGTGCAGGTGGTGGCCGGGCACTACAATGTCCCATCCATTGCCCTATGCCCTGTGCAGATGCATCCTGCCCAGGCCACCCTGTCCGGGCCATATCCACAGTACCTTGCTCCTCATTATGCACATTGGCAGGCTAACACTGGAAACAATGCAAGCAGTGTGGGCTCAGTAAGATGTAGGCAGCTGCAACACACTGGATAGACAGACACACACTCCCACACCTATGCTAGCATTGTGCAAATATAGAGGCTTTTGGCAGCCCTGGCCACAACACCAGTCCTGGGCACAGCGCAGGCATGGCTATGGTACGCAATACTGTTGTGGTCACTCCCCGGGGTGGTAAAAACTGTCAGAAACCAAAACTGAAACACACTCCACAGATATCAGAAAGGTTGCTATGATGCAGCTCTATCAGCAAAATGTGCTTAACTTAGGAACTGTTATCTGCCATTAATCATAGCAGCCTTTTGATATATGTGTAACGTATTCACATGTTTAGGGCGGCATTGCTAAGGTATGCAAGTGCTAGTATTGGGAGATGCTGCTGTGCGCAGAGCCCAACAGCCTGACTCTCCATGAGGCTTTGGATAGTGGAGCCTGTGGGTGTGGGTGTTTATGCCCCTGTTGGCCGCTGCTCTAGGGCAGAGGTTCCCAACTCCGGTCCTTGTGGGCCAAACACTGTTCAGGTTTTCATGCTGTCCCTAATGAATATGCATGAGGTACATTTGCATACAATGGGGGCGGCGCATACTAATGCAGCACAGGCATAGTTATTAGGGACAGCATGAAACCTGAATGGTGTTTGGCCCTCCAGGACTGCAGTTGGGAAACTCTGCTCTAGGGATTGCACATGTTTATGGTGTCTGTGCTCTGTAGGGTAAAATATAGACGTTTTAGTCATGTTTATTTTATCTGCAATAAAGGTTCCGTCTTTATTACCACGGCTTAGTACTGGGTAAAATATGGGGAAAGGGTTGGCAGTAGCCACAGCTGTGACTTGAACTTGTGACTTTCTGCTCCTGAACACACTGGCTGTGTGTACTGCACCACACTGTTGCCACAGGGACAGTTTGTTCCCTGGAGATACCATGACTGTTCGTCAGACAGACCCTGTCTGTTGCATTGCATGGCACCCACCTAAATGGTGCTAGGCCATGGTCTGCTGTGGACAGATGCCACTGCCCCCTCCACCACCAGCACCCCTCCGCCACCATGCTGCCATGCCATTATGCCAGTGGTGCTGGTGGTGCGCAGTCCCAAGCCATCCAGTATGCCGGTAGGCATCTGCCTATGGTGTGGGTTCTTGGGTAGGGGTGTCTACATGGACATGCGTGCTCCCCACCCACACCGCTTGCCAATGTTATGTGCCCTTGGGGGTACCTGCTGGGTAATATCCCCTGTGACACTGTGGGACACACACTCATGCCCAAGTTGGACCCTCATCAGTTGCTGTCTGGCTGCTGTACAGTTTCAGCATTCCTATGTGCCACCTAGGCATCTGCCTAGTCTGCACTGTGCCCCAGATGCACCACAGCAGCCCTCTGTGTCCCATTTCCAGCATCTGTACAGTTGCCCTTTCCTACATGCCCACCCTGTTGTTGCGTCACATGTGCATGCCATAACAAACCTGTCCAATATAAAGGGAAAACCCTGATCACCGCTATTTCAATGTGGGATCATTCACCTTGTAGGGGGACAGAGCATAGACCCTTCCAAACATGATATCTTCTTTTTTATGCTTTCTCAGTAGTGTTTCTTTATGTTTCTCATTAATATCTCTATTGGCCAGCTTGGCTATTGGGATTTTAAATGTGGTTCAGGTCATTTTCTATGTTTATTTGCCTTTTTGTTCTGTGCACATGTATCACTACTATCACATTTTTGGGTTTCCATGGCTTTGCTGTACATTGCTGACTGAAATGGTTTCTCTTTCCTGCAAATATGCCTAGCGCCAGGGTTTCACTCGCGCTAATTTTCTTCCCTTCATTTCATGGCGTTAGTGTGCAAGGAGCCACTTACCGCCCACTCTCCGCCCATTGACACCTTCTCTTTGCCCTCTGGGAAGCCTTACTCCACCCTTCAGAGGCGGATTTCACAGCGTTATGGTACCTTAATGCCGCAGCCACGTTATCGCGTGATAAGTGACATTATTGCATGATAATACCACCGCTGCGACATTAAGACGGTTTAGTAAACATACCCCTTAATGTCTCAGAGCCTTGAACTCCCACAGTGCATTGCCAATGATATCATCATAGAGCTTAGATCTACAGGAGTCATCACCTGGAAAGGCACGAACTAAAGAAATATATAAATGCAAGGCAGAGAGATAAAAAGCATTAATAAGAGGTAATTTTATAAAATTCTTCCCACATGTAGTTGGCCACATACATGCATAAATGGCCTCTTATAAAATAGCAGCTGGCATAAAAGTACGACTTTTGGCATGAACATGCAAACCAGATATTCAGTACTGGCTGCCGAACATGGCCCAGCACTGAATATCTGGGTTAATTTTAAAGTGGCAATAGCCATCATGGCTGAAAATGCCTTCTGGAAAGTTTAAGGAATCAATAAATTTAAGACACAATACAAGCATATATTATAGTGAAAACATTTTCATGGCTCTACCTTTTTAAAAATTATTTTTTATAATTAACTTTCTGATTTTAGGTTTTAACCTATCAACATCCATGATGCAAAAAAAACCAAACAAATAAACTAGGAGTTTTTTGGATAAACTCTCATGTTTCGTCTGGCTTTTCTTGTATCCTCCACTCAGTCTTTTGGCCTTTTTCGAGCTGTGGTCTCCTAAGTGACACAATTATATATATCTGATTCCACCAGAAGAGGTATTCGGCCATAGTACTTGTGATGTGAAAACACTGATGAACACTGATTTTTTTTGTACCCTCAAAAACTCTTAATTAACTGGAAAATAAATTCCTAAATTTATAATTTATGAGCAACTAAGAATGAAAGCTCTGTTTATTGTCAATTGACACCGAAAGAAAACAAGACTAAAACTCCAGACTTACCAGTTTCATTGTCCGTAATGGTAACGACAATCACATTTATTTTGCCAAAGGACGAAGGGATTTGCAATCCAGACCCAGCTTCTGAGGAATCCAAAGCCTCGGTTGTTTCTTCCGCTTCAGGAGATGTTGTTGGTTGTACAACTGATGTAGTACTTAGAGTTGTGAAATATTCTGAATCAATTTCAGATTCTACTGTTTTGCCTGTCATGTCAACATCTGTACTGGTTTTAATAGGAGAAATTGATTCATCAATTATCATCATGTCCATGCTGGTTTCTTCACCAGGTTCACCGTCAATTATTAGTGGCCACCTTGTTGTAGCCAAATATTTAGATGTTAAAGCAGATTGAGTTTCAGAGGAAGAAGTAGCTATAGTACTTCGCAAATCAATGTCTAGCTTTGTTTCTTTGGTTTCTTCCATTGTACCTGGAGCTTCAGGTCTATACTTTGTAAATGTTTCTATTTTATCCACAACAGTACTCTTCTCGGGCAAATGAGTCACATTGTCAGTACCTATTCTAGTCACTTGGGTATAGGCACTTGCAACCTTTTCACGTTCAGTGCTAGGTGCTTCTTTACTAACCTTAGTAACAGTATCTACTTTTATGGACAGCTCAGGCTCTAAACTCCTAACTGTAAAGCCAACAGGTGTTGTCATGCCTCCAAGTTCTATTCTTTGAGCTTCAGAACTCCTTTCATGTTGAATAGAAGTTACCCCACTAATTAATTTTTCAGTTCCAGAGTCTGTGATGATGCCAGTAATCTTCACCATATGCTCAGTAACAGCATCAACTTGTTTGGTTCTATCAAGCTCTGTACTACTAACAGTTGTCTTTATCCTAGCTTTCAAATCTTCTTCAGTGGTTGCAACAATTCCTACATCTAATGACCCTTCTTGGAATCCTGGTTCTCTCCCTACAACAACTTCTTGACTTTTAGGCGGAATTAATTCAGGTTTTGATGTTGGCTTCTTATCTACTTGCATAGTTGTCACATCCACCTCAGAAATGATCTTTTTTGAATCTGAACTGGTAGCCAGATGTTCAACAGAAGGGGATAGGCTACTAACTTTCACATCTGTAACAGTTGTTCTTGAAGTTTCAGTGTCTAAAGGCACAGCTGGCAGAGAAGGACCACTTTCTTCCTCAGAAATAACAGAAATCGATGTTGTGTTAGCATACACAATAGGTTCCTTGATTTCCCCATCAAAGGTTACTGATCCCTCAGTCATATCTCGTATTTGTACAACTGTGGGAAGGGTTACTGCTTTTGTAACTGGTTCTTGTCCCATAGCGCTCCCTTCCAGGGTTACTGCACTGAGTACCCTAGTTTCTTCAATATCTGCAATTTTTGAAGGTTCTTTAATAGCAGATTCATCTGTAGTGATAAAGAAGGCAGTATGTCGACTACTGGGAGTAACTTTGTCTCTGTATGTGACCTTGTCAGTGGGTTCAGCAATCGATTCCTTGGTTATCTGTGATGTGGCACTTTCTTCTTTTGTTAGGGTAACTGAAATCTCTCTTTCTACAGACTCTTCAGAGACCTGCTCTTTCACTGCTGTTTGCACTGGGGAATCTGACACTCTTGCAGACACTTCCTCTTCTGTTTGCTCTGTCTGAAAAGCAGAAGATGGCAAGCTTTCGACCATACTTTCAACGAGTTTTGTTTGTGTGTCCTTGGTTCCAGCACTTTCCCATGAACTACTTGTTTGTTCTTCAATGCTTCTTTGTTGTGGCACAGCTGTAGCAGTGATGCTTGTATCTGCCCCAGGTTTTGACACTTCCAAAGTGAAAAGAAATTCTTTAGTGGAATCCGTTACTAGGGTCTTAGCTAATTCTGGTTGTTTTGAAGACACATCTATGTGCTCGAATTTAGCTGCACTCACTGTTGGCATAGCTGTAACTTCAGAAGCTTCATATTCATCAGTCACTGCTTCTGGTGTGACTGAGGTTCTCCCTTCTAATAATAACAGTGATGGCATTTTATCGGTTACAATTTGAGGTAGAGAGGTAGTTGCGCTGGCTTCCTCCGCGTGCTTCTCCTCGTCTTTTGTCACAGCCAATGCAATTGGTTGTACTGTAACTTTCACCTCTTGTTCATCTTCCTTAACAACAGGCAATAAAGATTTTGAGGTCGCTTTTGTGGATATTGTATCAAGCTTTTTAACAGAGCTGGGTGCTCCAGCTTCCACAGGCAACACCAAATCGATCAGTGCAACATCTGGTCTGGTCTCTTTGCCTAAAAGGAAACAGAACACTGCATTAGAAAAAAAAGAAAAGATATCATCGGCATGTAAAACATTTCTTAGCCCAATTCCAGTACAGATTTTGGGGCCAAATCACTAAAGGCTGCCAATACTTAGCAAGCACACTAAGGGGCACCTTTTATTAAAGTGCACTATACAGTTAGCAGGGGTTTTGGCGCATGGTAACCATGTGCTGTAGCCTGCAGTAACTGTTAGGACAGGGTCATCAGAGTTAGCATGGACCTATTTCTGTGCTGTGTATCACAATGATGCGGTAAGTGAGTGGGTTGGGGCAAAAGGTGAGAGGGTCAGCACCATGCAGTCAACACAGGGGTAAACACTGTGCACTGACTGTGCATTTTGCAATTACCATGGGTGCAATTACCTCCACTCAATAGGTGAAATTCAGCGCACCCCTGGTCACAGCACCCCACATTAGCATATGGCACCACACGTTAACTGCTGAGAAAATGCTGTCCATGCCACCGACAGTTAACACGGTGGCTTTGCACTTAACGCACTTGGACTTTTCAGCTATTGGTGCGTTAGGTGCAAAACCACAGCGCACTTAAGTAAAAGGGCCCCTGAAGCCTTTAAGGAGTTAATTTGGAAAAATCATACCCACGTTTATGTGCCACACACATGTGTAAATGACCTCTTAGAAAATACCCACCAGCTGCAAGGATGCATCTTGGCATCAAGGTGCATATTTTGCTGGTAGATGTGCACATGGGTGGAATTTGGGCAGAGTGTGTGAGGAAGCACATAGATTATAAAATACAATGATTTATGTGCATATTTGCAAACTATACACAGACATTTACCGCAGCTCTAGGGCCGGTGTGAATAGCTGTGCCTGCAATGTTGGCCCACTTTATGCAACCTAATGCTAAGATAAGTGGGTACCTGCTTGTCGTTGGTGCTTTAACTAGGCACCCCCTTATAAATGATCTTTCATATGTGCACGCTCTATATAACCCAGACCACTAATCGACTTCTTTACGACCTTGCCCGGTTAGCTTCTGGGTTCTGCGGTGACCCGGATATTCAATGATGGAAGCCGGATATGGCCCCAACACTGAATATCTGGGGTTAGACTTTAGCGGCAACAGCTATCTACTTTACAAGGGCCAGCCACCGCTGCTGAATATCCCCCCAGTGTTACTATTAGGGGAATGTTTCCTAAAGGTTAACATAGTTAAAGAAAGTTAAAGCAACATACGTACCGCCACAGTCCATAGAAATAAACGTGTCCCGGCAATACTTAATTTGTATTAGTTTTCATTAACACGTATTAATCTTTAATAAACACGCCCTTTCATTTAAGGGGTCTTTTTACTAAAGACTATTAGGCTGTTGCACTTAAAGCACATTTAACGTGAAAATTAACATACATTAAGTGAAAAGCCTCTGCAGTAGCTGTCGCGGCGTCGATGGCATGTTCCCGGCAGCTACTATATAGATGCATACCCTAATGCGAGGCGCAATTAACGCAGGTGCATTTAATGCCACCCACTGAGGTATCATTATGTGCACCTGAGCTAACTGCCACATTGACCATTAGCGTGTGATATGTTCCCCTGCAATAACCGCAATGTGCTCGTCACGTCCACACTGCCCATGTCCTATCCATTCCCTGCCCCTTCACGTCATGGGCAACTAAGCGTATCAGCAGCCAATACCTGTTATGCCCACACATTATCTATCACTGTGGGCTGTTACCGCCCATTAAAATGCACATAAAGCTCTTAGCAGACTATTAAATCCCATTCCAAGTTCCCAACAAACACCTTGACCCATTCTATATTAACCAAAACGGAGAAACCCATAGTAGCCCCTTCATATTACTAACATTCCTATAAGTTCATTTCAGTTCTGTTATTATGGCTATGATTTTCATATTCACATTTTCAGTCAGAAGTGGCTAAATCAAAGTTTCGACATTGCCGGATAATGCTAATCGGCAGGGGCAGAGAAACACCCTTTTGGATGGAGGGGCCAAACAAACCAATTTCTGCCCCTGCCCCCAAGTTTTCTAACTGCTAATGCTACATTGACCAAAATATTGGTGGGGCCATGGCCCCCGTGGCTCCTCCCATTCTGCTGCCCATGCTAAAAGGCAATTTTGGTGAACTGTTTTCAGAAATCAGTCTCATGTATACCACATTTCACTTTCACTTTGAACACTGATTCCTTGTCCCTATAAACTCTGCTCTAGAACTCGTGTAAGATTAGGCACAATTGCATTTTGACCCACTGTGCTGGCAATAGGTTTACCATAAATGTTATGGATTTATTTCTAAGCTTACTTTACCATACAATTCAAGTGCTTTATAATGAGAAATGAAATGTCAACATGGTATATTTTCAGCACATAATTATAAATCAACAAAAAAAGAAACTTTCCTGTAGCAGGACTGTGCTTAGGCAGCAGAAACTTCAAAAGTGCCAGTGTAAAAAGAAAAACTGCAATGCAGTGTCACACTCAGGCCATAATTTCGCTGAACTAAAAATCAATGCAAGTCAGGCCTAGACATTTCATGGGCAGAGCACATAGTAAAAGTGCATGAAGTTAGGATAGGTGAAAGGCTCCCCGAACCTTTTGTGGTCTTGCAATCTGGTTAGCGGCTGAATGTTGCCGCCGACCAGTCTGCAAAACTACAATCTGGGTAAGTCAGACATTCAGTGGCAGTCGCCGGATATGCACCGGTGCTGAATTTCCAGTTTTAATTTCAAGCAGCTTCAGTCAGATGCTTCAGTAGCACTGAACATGCCCCCCAAAATCTTACAGTTGGCAATGCAAACTCAAGTGGTCAATTTGTATTACACACAGAGACCAATACTAAATATAGGTGAATTTTCAAAGGAATACTCAGACCCACAGGTTCCTAACTTAGCTTCCTAAATTCATGTTCAGTATTTTTTTGAATATTGGCTTCATAGGTCTTTATTTCAATATACTGCTGCCTGTTCTATAAAATAGGGATTAGCCTATAATTTGATCATTCATTATTCACTATATAAAACTTAAGTGAAACCCAGTGGATATATATAAATGGTGGTTTTGATTTTAGTTTTTAGTCAATATACGCTGATAAAAACCCTCGATGCAAAAAAATTAAAAGAGGTGCTTATTCAATAAGCACCAGAAAAACACTGTTTTCCCTAGTACTCGCCCATCCTTCCCCTGACTTGTCTAGTATCTCAAAGCTTTTTTACTTTTCTGCACTTACAACTCCAAATTGACACAAACATACATGATCTTTGCAGTTTTCCTGGTCATGCTGCGTCTTGGTAACGGGAACTGACGTTTCAGCCATTATTCTGTGGCTTTCTTGAGGGTGAAGTGGTATGCAGTGATTCTCAAACCAGATTGGAGGGTTTGATGCAAGAAATCTGAATTTTTGGCAAAAAAAAGTCCATTGAAGAAAAGGCAGAAATTTGAATTTGATTTCAGAGGAAAAGTTCATTGGAAAAAGGCAGGAGATTTGAAATTTGAATTTTGGCAGAATGGTTTGTTGGAGAAAAGGCAGGAACAGTGGAGGCAAAGGACTTAACAACAACAAAGCATGGCAACCCCTCTTTCACAGAAGGTTTAGTGCTGCAAGGTCTGGCGCTAAAGATAAAAGATTTTTTCCACCTTTCAGAATTTGAAATCATCTCAACAATCTTCTTTCTAAAACCCAAATTCCACTCCCTTTCAATATTCCTACTTGCACTGCTTCCATCTTTTCTCCAATAAACCTTCCTGCCAAAATTCAAATTTTAAAACTCCTGCCTTTTTCCAACGATCTTTTCCTCCGAAGTAAAATTCAAATTTCCCCCTTTCTTTAATGGACTATCCCACCAAAAATTCAAATTTCCTGCTTCAACCCCACCAATCAGGGTTGAGAAAACTGCATACTAGCTGTGGAAGCCTAAGAGAACACAAACATACATAAATTATGGGAGCAATTAATAAGAGCGTTGAGAGTACAGAAGAGCATTTTACACACTCCAGTAGTCACTTAGAAATGTCCTTGGTAAATAGTGCATTTTTATGAGATATCCGTGCAGGTGTTCTAGGGCAAAAGTTATTCAAAAAAAGTGGAGTTCTGGGTGGGAGATTTCAGGTAGGCTATTTAAAAAGGCATGAAGGCATATCTACTGCTTTCAGAGGTAAGTATTGTTCTCTGCATCCTCAAATGTGGGACAGGAGGTGGAAGACGAGGAAGTTCAAGGTCTTCCGCAAGTTCCATTGTGAACCCAAGCACAGCACAAAGGACAAGGCTCTAAGAAAACTACTGCAATTATTATTAATCATGTATATAGTGTTACAAGGCATACGTAGCACTGTACATATAGGGGCTTGTTTACAAAGCCGCGGTAGCGGTTTGCGATCGTTATCGGAGCCGTGGCCCCATAACGATCGCGAACCGCTACCGCGGCTTTGTAAACAAGCCCCAATAGACATAAATAGAGACAGCCCCTGCTCATTAGAGCTTACAATCTAAATAAGACAAACAAGACAGAGGATAAGAATAAGGGGAAAGGGAGGGTAAGGAGACACAAGGGAAAAAGGAGGGTCGGGAACCAAAAGGAGCTTCGGCATGGACTTGGAAAGGGACATCCAGACACAGGGAGTCTGTTCCAGGCATAAGGAGCACAAGGTGAAAGGGCCAAAGTCTGGAGATGGCAGTGGAAGAAAAGGGCAAAGACAGAAGCAAGCCAGTAGAAAAGCAGAGTTCATGAGGAGGGGTGTAGTTAGAGAGAAGAGAGGAAGAGTAGAAAAGAGCAGAAGAGTGAATGCACTTATAGGTCAGAAGGAGAAGGTTGATTGAATATGGAAATGGAAAGGAAGTCAATGAAGTGGTTCGAGAAAAGAGGTTATATGAGAATATCAAGGCTGGTGAAAAATCTGCCACACAGCAGAGTTCTGAACAGACTGAAGGGGAGAAAGGTGGCTAAGAAGGAGACCAGCAAGAAGGAGGTTGCAATAGTCAAGACGAGAAGTAATTAGAGAGTTGACTTAGTAGTATGTTCAGAAAGGAGGGGTGAATTTTGTTAATATTATAGAGAAAGAAATGACAGGTTTTAGCTATCTGTTGGATATGAGAGGAGAAGGAAAGGGAGGAGTCAAAGATGATGGGAAGACATGAGAGCACCAAGGGACTGGATGTAGAGCGAGAAAAGGAGGGGGTCAAAAAGGAATCCCTAACACAAGGTGACGTCCTCCAGCTCTATATCATCCATTTTTCACATTCCGTCATTTGAAAGACCCACAGTACTACCTCTGGAATTGCAGCCAGTTGTCTCCCACTTCCTACAGAAGCAAGAGATCTCCAAGGAAGAACGAGCTCCAAATAGTGCAGAAAGAAATCTGATTCTAAGAAAAGACATGAGTGTCTGATACAAAATGTCATTAAAGTGCGCATGGTCGTTACTCAGATGTCTGACTAGCTATCTTCAAAGTACAGGTGAAAATACTGGGCCTGCAATTCAGCAGGGCTTTTGCAGTTAGCAGCATCTGTTAACTACATAAGATCCTCCTACCATAATGTTCAGAGGCACAATCTGGATAGAGCAGTGGCATAAATTCCACCCAAGCAACCTGCAGAGGTGGGTGGGGGGGCATGCAAGAATGGGGCCACTTGTCCCAGCCACCCTGCACTGCATTGGGTGAGACAGAGTGCAGCAACATGGTTTCTTGAAGTTTGCCGCACGCTGCCTCCCATTAAGGCTCGCAATAACAACCACGTGATTTCACAGCTGTTATCATGAGACTTCAGCCCAGCAGTGGGAGTTGAGCTGAAATGGGAGGCAGCACATTGCAAACTTAAAGTAAGATTTTGAAGCACCAGGGGGATTCAAAGGAGGGTTAAATGCACTTGTGCGCATGCCCCCGTCCTATAGGGAATCCATCAGCAAATGTTTGCTTGGGTGCTCTCCACAAGAACTGATGCCACTAAGATAAAGCCATTGAAATTTGCATTTTTTATTAATTAATATTTAGTTCACGCCTTTCCAATGGTAGCTCAAGGTGGGTTACATTCAGGTACGTAGGTATTTCACCACAAAGCACCTAGGCACTATCTGGATTGTGCCATGGTAGTCCAGACAAAGTCACGGCAGAGCAGGAATTTATCCAGATAGTGGTGATTTTCAGCACCACTTTCCAAATAGCTATCCACATATCTCAGGACAGCCAAAAAAGCTGTCTAAGTGCTATGCGTATAGCCATCCTGATAGCTGACTGAACATCACCACTATCCAGCTAGCAAAGGAGGACAGCACTAAATCCAGAAACAAGAGCTGAATATCCAGAACTTTTTTATCAATGGTGTCCAGGTTTCAGAAAACAATGCTGACCACCATCACTTCAATATCAGCCTAACTGAGGCTAACCTTCCAAAAGCTGGCAAGCAGATAAAGTTATACGCATACATCTATCCAGCTATTCAGCAGGACTTACGCATATAAGTCTGTTGCCAGAAAACTGGGCCTAGTGTTAAAGCAAGAAAACCACAACAATGGCATTGCTAATAGAAGTGTTTAGTGCAAAGCAACTATTCTCTACAGCATAAGGAGAGAGCAGAGATCCTCGAGTACCTAAAGATGCAGAGACCAAAATAATGTGGCAGAAAGATCCACAAACAGTCCCGATTGTATTGCATGCCACCAACCTGACTACAAAGAACTACTAAGAGCACCTTGACATGCTCCTTTCTTTGGCACAATGCAAATTCAAAGATAAGAACTAACCATAAAACTGAGGAACTGAGATCATACTCAACATATCCTGGCTTAGGAGTGAGGTTAATTCCCAGAGGAATTGTGCATAACGAGACACTTCTTCCGAGTGAAACCATTTGGTCAGTGGTTTCCCTGAAACTCAGGGCTGCCTTAGAAAATCAGGTTTCAGTGTGAAGTCAGACGCCATTGCTGTAAAAGAGCGCTGTGGCATTTGGTGAACATCTTTGTCAGACACATCACGTATGAATGAAGAATGGAAGTGGTTTGCTGAGATGACTTTTCATAGGTCAACTGGAAGATTTCCTGAACTTTTCAATGTTTTTGTTTCAAAACATATTACTGTTCCGACGATGTTGACACCGGACTGCTTCCTATAGGTTTTTGATCGTCTCCGCTTCAGCTAAGGGAATTTCATACTTTACATACCTTTACATGCTTTGCTATACAAACTTTAGTAAAATGGAATTTTTGCTAATGCGAGGATAATTCCTCGAACACAAGCAGTCTGACAATTTTTAAGACACTGTATTTATTATCTTGCCTATAGTGCCCTGGTGGCTCATTTTTTCACTACACAGCAGATAAAGACCAGCATGGTCCATCTAGTCTGCCCAGTAAGGTGCCAGAATTGTAGAGTTGTACATGCCGCTGCAGGCGGGTTACCTCTCTCTGTTTATGAACTTATTTATGCTTGTTTTGATTCCATCCTCTTGCTATGTAGTGATCCTCTACGTCTGCCCCACGTCCATCACTGTTTTTGCTCCCACCACCTCTTTCGGGAGGGCATTCCAGGCATCCACTACCCTTTCCATGAAAAAGTATTTCCTGATGTTGCTTTTAAATTTACCTTCTTCCACAGCTTCATTTCATGCCCTCTAGTTCTGCAGATTCCCCATCTTTGAAAAAGCTTTGTTCATTAATACCCTTTAAGTATTTAAACATCTGTATCCAATCGCCCTGTCTCTCCTCTCTTCTAGGGTATACATATTTAGGTCTTTGAATCTTTTCTCATATTCCTTCTGGCGGAGGCCTCACATTATCTTGGTTGTCTTCCTCTGAACCATTTACAGTCTTTTTATATCATTTGTAAAGGGAGGTCTCACCAATGACCTGTATAGGGACACCAATACCTCCTTCTTCCTGCTGGTTATTCCTCTCTGTATACTGTCTAATACCCTTCTGGCTTTGGCCACTGCCTTGTCATACTGTTTCGCCAGTTTGAGATCTTCAGCTACTATAACCCCGAGCTCCCTCTTTTGGTCCATACACACCCAGCCTCTTGTCCCCAATCATCTACAGTTCCATTGGGTTTCTGCATCCTAAGTGCAGCATTCTACACTTTTTTGCAAGAAATTTCAATTGCAAAGCACTTGACCATTCTTCTAATTTTTGTAGATCTTTTCTCATGTTGTCTACTCCCTCCAAAATGGCCACTCTGTTGCATATCTTCGTATCATCTGCAAAAAGGCAAATTTTACCTTTTAACTGTTCAAGGGTTTTTCGCTCAAAGCATAATTAAGCTTTAGAATTCATTGTGGGAGGATATGGTAAAAGCAGGTACTGTAGCTGGGTTTAAAAGTTTTGAATAAATTTGTGGAAGAAAAGACATACACCATTATTAAGATAGATCAAGAGCCCCTCTAAGCCAGCTTTGCTTCAAGGAGATGGGAGATTTGAAAGGAAAAGGGAGAGCATATACAAGCATGGGCTGTGTAGAGACTTGCCAACAGAGAACTGGTGATACCAGGGAAGAAGGTAACCACGTTTACTTGTGTTACCTAGAAACATATAAAATGATGGCAGATAATTGCTATATTTTTGTACCTAGAAGTGTATAGCACAGGCCTCAGAAGCATCCTTCCAAGTTTAAAGGAGGAACATTCTGGAGTCCTTGCTCCTAAGTCAAGCTCTGGACAGTATGATACATTCGAGGAGGACCTATTTATCATTCAAGGAGCACATTTTTGAGGGAAGCATAAAAGGACATGCAAAACAATGCCCAGGGTCTTACTTCAACAAGGAGTCTAAGGAGAAGGAGGAATGAGCAGAGAGGCTGGCTCACTGCAGCAAGGAAGCTGTTTCTTCCTGTAACCAACTAGACTACAACCTGCAGACAACAGACTCCCTCTAAGCCAGATTGGCTTCAAGGAGATGGAAGATCTGAAAGGAAAAAAGGAGCGCACCGACAAGCATGGGCTGTGTAGAGGCTTGCCAACCAAGGACTGGTGATACTGGGAGAAGAATGTAACCGTGTTTCCTTGTATTACACAGAAACATAGAAAATGACGGCAGATAAAGACCATATGGCCTATCCAGTGTGCCCATCCCTATGAACTACTAAGCTGTACAATCCCTTCCTCTTCCTCACAGATCCTCATTAATTGTCCCATGCCTTCTTGAATTCAGATACATTGTCTGTCTCTGCCATCTCCACTGGGAGGCTGTTCCATATAGCCACCACCCTTTCCATAAAGAAATATTTCCTTAGATTAAGAATAAAACATAAGAAGTGCCATTCTGAGTCAGATCAAAGGTTCATCAAGCCCAGTGTCCTGTTTCCAACAGTGCCCAATCCAGACCACAAATACCTGGTATAGTAGCCAGTTCTATGCTACGTATCCCCAGGGATAAGCAGTGGTTTTCTCTTGATCTAGCTTAATAATGGTGTATGTCTTTTCTTTCAGGAATTTGTCCAAAACATTTATATCCAGTTACAGTACCTGCTTTTACCATATCTTCCCACAATGAGTTCCAAAACTTAATTATACTTTGAGAGAAAAAGTATTTTCTCATATTTGTTTTAAATATACTACTTTGTAGTTTTGTGGCATGCCGCTAGTCCTTGTACTTTTTGAAAGAATAAACAATTGATTTGTATTTACTTGTTCCACTCCACTCAGGATTCTATAGATCTCTATCATTACCCCTGGATCTATCCCTTTCACCTTCATCCTATGACCTCGTTTTCAAGAGTTTCCTTTCAACTGAAAGAGGCCAATGTCCTGTGCATTTATATCACTGAGGTATTTAAATATCTCTATAATATCTCCCCTCTCCCACCTTTCCTCGAAAGTATACACATTGAGGTTTTTAAGTCCATCCCTAGATGCTTTAAATGAAGACTACTGCCCATTTTATAGTTGCCCTCTGGACCAACTTCCATCCTGTTTATATCCTTTTGAAGGTGTGGTCTCCAGAATTGTATACAACGTTAGGGAGCAGGGCCAGCCTGTCCATTAGGTGGGCTAGGTGGCTGACTAGGGTGGCAGACCTTGGTGGGTGGACAGCACAGCAGCCGTGGCAGGCCATGTGCTTCAGTACACATGGCCTGCCCCTTCTGATCCCGCTCCGACAGGAAGTTTCATCAAAGAGGGTCAGAAGGGGCAGACCATGTGCTGAAGCCACCCTCGCCCCTGAAGATGGAATTGGCATTGGCGACTGTGGGGGGCTGCAGTACGGCCAGGTGGGGGTGGGGGGTGACATGACCGGGGCTTCTGCCTGGGATGGCAGAAACCTTTGTGCCGGCCCTGTTAGGGACAGAAAGGGAAGGCAGAGAATAAGAGGATCCAATCTGCTAGGTGTATCTCTGCTGCACTGCACTTTGAAGACTTTGCTGAATGGAGGAGAGGACCTGCTAACCGGGTGCATTGCTGTCTTCCCAATGGAAGCATGAATTTTTATATTTTGACTGCTTTTTTATTTTGGCTGCTAGTGCCTGCATCTCTGGAAGGACAGCAGGATTAACGCAGTGCTGCAGAGCACCTAAAACACAAAGGGTCCTAGTGAATCATTCTCCAGCCAGGAGATTACCCCCTTAGAGAGATTAAGAAAGAGTTTTATAAAGTTTTTGGAGTCTAGGGAAGGAGCTGTTCTGGTACCGTTGAAATTGAGGTGTGATATTTTCAGGTACGTATTATTTTGGGCCTCTTACCCAAGAGGTGTGATTGAAGGGTGTGCAGAGAAGACTCTCTCAGGGACTGTCTCTAGAAGAGAAGGAGGCAAAATCCAGGAAAGCAGAATGTCAGAGAAGGCTACTAGTCTTAGAACTATGAACTACTGTATCTAGATTTTTGCTATTTTTGCATTCTCTCGCGTCTTATATTTTGAGAGACTGTGAATACATATGTTTGGAGGTTTGCTTGTGATTTTGCTATTACTCCAGTTAAGGCCTTGAGCTTGCTGCCCCTATCCACCAGACCCCTTTGTGTTTTAGGTGCTCTGCAGTACTGTGTTTTTGCTGTTTTGTTTTTTTTCAGGAGATCAAGAGGCAGAGGTCGTTTACTTAATTCTTTTGTGACCTACTTGGAGGTCATCTTCATCCCTATTATTGGCAGGTGCTTCAGGTGGAATGCCTAATTAGCTCATTCATTATTAACCTTTTGTGCCAACTTCAAATACAATAACACTTACGAGCGCTGTGATAACCCTGTTTATTGGATCCTAAAAGATGCACTAAAGAATTAGTATATAGCATGGGGTATTTATTGAGTGGAAAATAAATTTATTGTGCAAGAAACACATTAACCCACATTAACCAGGTCGGATGGTAGTTGTATTCGGTGAGTGGTATTCTCTTCTGTGGCATTATCTCCGCCTCACGCCCCGCCTAAGGGCCACGCCAAAGGGCCCTCTTGCGAGGCCCTCAGGCACAGGCCCGCAAGGCGCGGGCACCCGATGGCGCTTTCCTTTCAAACAACGGCGTCTGCCCCAATTGGGCAGCACGCCAAGATGGACTCCTTCCCGCCGCTGCCGCTGTCCCGCTGGTGACTCGATCCCCGGAGGGGAGAGCTGCTGGTGGATACGGGGAGCGTCTCCTTCTGTTAGAGCGCCCGATGGTGCTTTCCTTTTAAACAACGGTGTCTGCCCCGATTGGGCAGCATGCCAAGATGGACTCCTTCCCGCCGCTGCCGCTGTCCCGCTGGTGGCTCGATCCCCGGAGGGGAGAGCTGCTGGTGGATAGGGGGATAGAGGTGACCTGCACGGAGTGGTGGGTATACCCCTAAAAAAGGGCATGGGGAGGAGTGACCAGCACGGAGCAGCGGGAGCACCTACTCTTGCCACCTTGCTGGGCAGACTAGATGGATCATGTTGGTCTTTATCTTAGCTTGGTGATGAGGCAAATAAATAGTTGTGAAGGGAACCAAAACATTCATCTCTGTAAAACAGGATTCTCTTCATTATTAAATTTCAGCCTTTGAGAAGGAATTCCCCAGCTTTGTGCTGCGACTGAACACCTATGCTCTTGCATGATATAGCTGAAGTCACTTGCATTGTTCTTTTCTGAATCAAGAGGGCGACAATACTTTTTCACGTGTAAACAATCTAAAAATAATTAGAGCTTATTTTAATCCACTTTAATGCACTCAATTTTGTTACTGCCTTTTAATATTTCATTCCATCTGCAGAGGGCCAAACCTCCCTCAGCCAACAGCCGCTACTCACTCATTGCAAGTTCCCGGCTTAAGAGACACTATGGCTATTGTATATTTATGTACACACTATGGCTATTGTATATTTAAGTGACACTATGGCTACTGTATATTTATGTACACACTTTTCTATATTTATGTGCATATACTGTATTATTTTGTAAACTACCTTGAACCATTGCTAGTTAGGCGGTATATAAAAAGATCACTGATGGTGTGTACATAACATACTACACCTTCCCCTTAGTAGTTAGTATTAGCTATTTAACCTGCATGTAAGAGATGCTTCCTTTTCTAGTGATACTCTTTTTCAAGATTTTTGATAAATATTAACAACAATGTTTTTTGAATTACTTTCCATGCAGCGTTTCATATTTGCGTAAGTGTTTTTAGCCCTTAACGGCTTTGTTCCCATATCAGTGCACAGTACGGAATCTTTATTTTTAAAGCAACTCATATACGGTACAGTACAGTACAGGGAAAATAATCATAAGTTACCAAAGCAACTTCCATCTAAACATATAGCAAAGCAGCTGTGCAGGTATTCAAGATCTGAACCTCCATTCATGCATGGCATTTTCCTTCTATTGGCTATTTTTCCTCCATTATATGAGGTGTAAGCCAACCAGGAATCTTCCGGCACAAGCAGACTCATAAGGTAAGCTTCTTTACCTCTTGCTTTATTTATGCGGCTGTGAGAAAGTAGAAATACAACTTGGAGCCCGATTCTGAGAGGGGTACATCTGACCTGTCCGGATGACCCCAAGCAAGATAGGCCCGTTAGGATCCGATTCTGGACCGCAGGAGCAAAACGTTCCCGTGGTACACAGAATCGGGCCCGGCATGCCCTTGCCTGCCTGTGGGGACGTCCTCCCTGCAGGCGCACCTGGCTCACACAGCTAAGGCCCCCCCTCTTCCCTGCTGCCCAACCCATGGGTAGCAAACCGGGGCCTGAATCGGGTGGTGGGGTCCCCTCACACCCGGCCCCAGCCCTGGCCCCGGGCCCGATTGCTGGATCAGTGTTGATTATTCCACCTTTGAGGTGGAATAAGCAGCACGTCCCCACGGACCCCGCAGGACGTACAGGGCCATGACCTGGATCGCCCTGTATGTCCTGCCGGGCTGTCCCACCCCCATTCTGCCCCAACCCTGCCCCCTCCCGCCCCTTGCTGGCTCTCCCCATCCTACTGCTCAGGATATGCGGGGAGAGAAGAAGGGGAATACGGTCCCGCAACCCACGTCTCTGAATCGGGCCTTTGGTGTTATAAGGCATCAGATTTGAAAAAAATATTATCTAAAGATTTATTTTCTGTAAGTTAAATTTACTAGACATGAAGCTCTATTTAGGAGAGGTAATCTAGGTCAGAAAAGAGATATCCAAGTCAGGACATTAACAATTTACAGCATATTTTATAAAAGGCTTTTCTAAAATACATATAAAGTCATGGGAAAAATCTGGGATTTTGCGGCAGGTACCGCGGGAGCAGCTGTTTTACAGAAAGTCATCTTCAAAAGATTGAGGCTCTCTCCGGGTTTCGTACATGTAACTGCTGACACTTACCCATGCAAGCATCAGACATTGCTACCTACGTGTCTACAGTATGTACAGGATCTTCCCAGACTGCATATTAACAAGCCTGGCTCCATAGCTCATTTTTTCCTGTTAGAGGGACTTTTGAACACTATTTCCCCCTCAATCACTCCTCCAAATCCCAGGTCTAAATGAAGAATTAGCCGACAATTTTATGTGCCTCAGAGCTAGGGCCAGCTCCAGAGCTGGTTCAGGGTGTTGACCCCTATGCCTTATGCCCTTTCTGGTTGTCAGAATCTATTGTTTAGCTTTGAATGCCCTGCTCTTTGTCACTGCACAGAAGCTGTTGCTCTAGGCGACCACCTAGTTTGCCTAATGGTTGGGCCGGTCCTACTCAGAGCAGGTATAAATGCTGATAGGAAAACGTTTTTGAACTATACTTGCACTGCCGTTGCCAATAAGGAATATCACGCCTACTTCAAAGGTCCAACGAAACCACACACCCTCTTTAAATCTACATATGCTGCACATATCCATGAGTAAGTGGCGGGTTCTCTGAAATCATTACTTACACGTGCACAACCACTTACAAGTGTAAATCAGCTTTTCCCACATTAAAATGGTGCCTAATGTTTTAGAATCACTTTCTAAATAGAATCAGACTCTATCCCCACAGAAACAAATTCAGCACAAGAGAATTCATTATTTTAATGTGGGATTAAAAGTAGTCATCGTGGCTTGGTCTTTGACAGACAGAGGAGAAGGGAAATAGTAATTCCGTAGCAAGTATCTTGACGTAGCACAAGCGTTTCTCGAGCTTCAATATGATCCGTTCTTCACAGTCTCTGATGTACAAGTATTTATTTTCTTTTTTTCTTAAAGACTTTTACTTGTTAGAATAGAATTAATCCTGCCTCATCTCTCCCATACATCTGTTCTGCGTTATTTCATTTCTTCCATTATGTAGTCAGAAGTTATGTTCTCTGTCATTCTGATGTAAGATGGGAAACAAATTTTCCTAACAAAAAGCATGGATTTTTAGCAGCCAGACAGAAAATTATCTCATCTGTTTGCATCAAAGGCCACCCTCTGAACTTGACAATTGATCCCTTTCAGAGTACTGGCATGCCGAACGTGGCGGATTATGGATGGAATCTGTTGCAGTGCTGTGGTTTGAATAAATGTACTTTTTATCACCCAAAAACAGCTTGTTCCTTAATATTTTTAATATAAGACCGTTAAGAGGCCGATTTTCAAAAACAGTTTACCCATGTAAATAGTTACAAACATGGGCAAAAGGGCTATTTGACAGTTGCCCATCCTGAGGGTAATTTTATAACTGCCTACATTAGTGAAAAGCATCATATACCTTACACTACATGGACTCTGCTGAAAATGACCCCAGAAAACCTATGTGCACAAATTGAGATCTGCTGTCGATGTGTATCATTTATTTGAGGTGAAATACATACGTTTTTGAAAGTCCAAAAGTATCTGCGTAAGCGCCAACCCTATTTCACCCTCACCTTTGGAAATGCCTAATACGTCTGGTAAAATCGCGCTCATACAGGCTGTGCGGGCATAACTTTACCCGCACATAGGGCTGGCAATTTTATAAAAACCATGTCCATGGGTAACGTACTGCTTTATCCATGGAAACAGCTTTAAGAATTCTCAATGAGCATGGAAGAGGAATGCATAATTCCACAAGGCCCCTACTTTTACCCCCCCCCCTCCCTCCCCCGGAGTGGAGGCGATCCCAGGGTGGGGTGCTAAAACAGTTTAGAATTTATTTTAGCAAGGGTGTGCAGGAGTAACCTAATGGTTAGAGCACTGACTTGGTAACCAAGCAAACAGGATTTAACTCCTACTAGCATTCCTTGTGGCCTTGGGCAAGTCACTTAACCCTTCACTGTCTTGGACGAAAGGCCTGGCAATCTACCTCTGGTCACACCTTGCCAAGAGAACCCAGCAGCTAATGAGTCAATATTGACTTGAATGCACCCCTTGTTGTGCTAGATGCAGTATTTTATCATTTACACACATGAGTGAGCGGTTACATGCATAAACTATGTGGTCGCGATTCTATAAGTATGTGCGCAGAACCCATTGCACATACTTTCACTGTGCCTGCACACATGGACAGTGTTTGGGCAAAGCATTGGGGACAAATGCACTTATATGCATAATTTATAGAATATGGAGACACATAACACAAGATATGTCCTATCATTTACACCAGCTGTAGAGCTGGTATACGTGACTATGACTTAAATTTGCACACATAAATGACCACTAACTCTAGTATTCTATAAGTCAAATCCACTATGTAGGAACTTTTAGAATTACTCTCATACGATACCTTCAGATACATTCCAATATAAAACCAGCACAAAAACTGTGTTTACTAAAAATTATTTTTTACTAGTAGAAGATTTCAGCAGGTCAAGCCATACATTTTGAAGTGCTTAAGAATAAACTGAAGAGAAGACAAAAGGCTTGATTCCGAGACGCGAGTTGCAGGGCTGTATTGATCCCCCCTCCGGCTCTCCCCGGATGTTCTGAGCAGCAGGATGGGGAGAGCCAGCAGGGGGCGGGAGGGGGTGGGATCTGGGCAGAGCGGGGGTGTGCCAGCCCGTCAAGACGTACAGGGCTGATTCCGATCAGGGTCCTGAACATCCTGCTGGGTGAAAGGGGGCGTTCTGCTTATTCCACCTCAAAGGTGGAATAAGCAGCACCAAGCCCATGATTGAGCCTAGGGACCCCCCCTCCCCGTGCTGGGGCTGGGTGCGGGGGAGTCCCCACCGCCTGATCCAAGCTCTGGCTGGCCAGCCGTGAGTCATGTGGCAAGGAAGAGAGGGGGCCGAGCCACAACAACCAAGGGAGCCTGCAGGGAAGACGTCTTTGCAGGCAAGCAGGGGCATGCTGGGTCGTCCACAGGCCTGATTCTGTATACAGCAGGAACGTTTTGTTCATGCAGTCCATAATCGGGTCATAATGGGCCGTCTTCCTCAGGGACTTTCGGACAGCCTGGACGTCCCCCTCTCTGAATCGGACTCCATGTATTTTAAAACAGATATGTTCTGTGATGGGTAAGACTATATGGCTAATGTG
Source organism: Ichthyophis bannanicus (assembly GCA_033557465.1). Classification (NCBI taxonomy): domain Eukaryota; kingdom Metazoa; phylum Chordata; class Amphibia; order Gymnophiona; family Ichthyophiidae; genus Ichthyophis; species Ichthyophis bannanicus. Next base: position 362,444,393 of record CM066032.1, on the reverse strand, counting down.
GTAAAGGTTTGCATTGTCTGTCGCTCAGGGCCAGTGGGTACTGGGAACACTATAGAGGAGATTTGCTAGGTTCTGGAAAGGGAGGGAAGGTGTCTACCATTACTCTGCTGTCCCCTGACACCTACGTAGAATGTACACTGAGAGATCATAATAACATAGTGAATGGCAGATAAAGACCATCATGGTCCATCCAGTCTGCCCAGTGAGGTGGCTAGAGTGTATCTGCTGCTGTGTGCAAGTTATGCCCTCTATGCCTTTGTTTAGGTTGTACCTGCCATTCTGTGCAGGTTATTTCCCTCTGTTTTTGAAGTGTAAAAGTTATTTAAGTTTGCTTTAATTCCATCCTTCTGCTATACAGGGATCCTCTGTATCTGTCCATGTCTTTTTGAATTCCATCACTGCTTTTGCCCCTACCACCTCCATCCACCACCCTTTCCCTGACATTGCTTTTGAGTTTATCTCCTTGCAGCTAGATAGCATGCCCTCTACTGTAGGTCCACAGCTTCCTCATCTTTGAAAAAGTTTTGTTTGTTTGATAATACCCTGTAAGTATTTTAACATCTGCAATATAGCTCCCTTTTCAGTACCATCTGAGCATGTCATTTGGTGTAGGAAGCTTAAAGAAGAATACCAGAAAGGATCATATATTTTATACAAACATAATATGTCAATAAATCTAGGTCGATTTAGGAGGCAGTTTTCCAATTGGCTGCATTGCTCACAGGCCTATGGGTATTTGGCACCAGCAAACAAATATGTCTCTCGACCTGGCACTTTGCGGCACAGGCACAAGCATGCGCAATTTTACTCGAGAGATGAAAGCAATTTTCAGCCTCTAAATTTTCCCAGTTAAAACATCTATGAAAAACGAGTTACCGTATCTTATAGTGGTTAGATCCACAGATGCATGGTAACAGAATTCTTTATTTGAGTCATTTAAAATCAAAAGCTTAAAGCTATAATAATTATATGAGACTTAGGGGCCCTTTTACTAAAGTCCACTAAGGTTTTGCACTTGATGTGTGCTACCAACACATATTAAGTGCAAAGCCTCCACTCTAACGTATGCTCCAGTAAAGTGGGTCCACTTAACGACACCCATAGAGGCATGCGGCAATGGCCTTGGCACCACCAGTAATGCACGCTCCATGCCAACACTCTGCCCATTCCCTGCCCCATCTTAACTTGTGGTGGTTGCTATGCTCCTGCCTTAATGTTCACAACTGCCAGTTGCCAATGCATTAAAACGCACGTGAACTGGCTAATGGGATTTATAAAAGGGCCTCTATGTGTCTTTATACAATATTAGTACAAATCCTAGAGAACTGGTAGGTAAAATGAACCTGTGCACACACAATATGTACGATTTCATGTACTTAATAAAGTACTCAGCTCAATCATTGCATCTGCCTGTGCTCTGTCCATGCTTCGCCCCCCAAAGCGCACGCAAAACAAATGGCCCTCTAGAAGTGTTACTGATTTCGTAATAATTGGCTATTTCTTATCCAACTAAATAAACAGCATGTGGCTGGAGCAGTCATAGTTTTGAGTCAGTAGGAACAAAATCCGTTTTCAGGCAGGGGGCAAAGGAAATTCTGCTGGAACATAGTAAGATGTGACATCATTTCTTTCAATGTTGTGAACATCTGGTTTGGGAACCTTTGGGAGTGGTCCTGGTGTTCAGCTGGACTTCTTCTTGCAAAACAGAGGAGCTTCATGTTTCTAATTAGCAGTCATGTCCTCTACTCTACAGACTGTAAAGATCATTTTTATATCAATTCCTATTATTTGACTGGCCCAAATCTGATAAAAATCCATATAATTCATCACGGCGGTGATGTGGCAGTGGTGATAGTTTAAAATTCCTGGGTGTGATGCAAGACTTGTGAATTATGGTCATCTCAAATCCAGGACGAGTGGTGTTCTAGCAGCAAAAAGACAAGACCCCTTGATCACACTGGAAAAAATAACCCACACTCGACTTTGATTAGGGAGAGATGATATAATCTCTCTTATGAATATTCATTACAGATCTCCTGGAAACCAGACAGATTTGAAGTGCCTCAAAAAGTAGGTCGGGAAACACTGAAGTAAAGGACTAATTCCTGCTGGTCCTTGGTTTTCATCAATCACCAGTTTTACCCAGAGTCCATTTAGCTCATCTTCCTTCTCTCAGATCTTTCCACAAAAGTATACATTTAAAGTTTGATGGTTTCGTTTAGTTTCGTTTTCACTGGTTCCCAGGTCAAACAGCTGCGCTAGTAGACTTGCTCTTCGCTGCCTCTTGCGAAAAACACAAAGTTCAACCACCAGTTTTTAGCTCCAGTCAATGTGCTGCCTGGCAATAGCACATATGGTTCTGTTCCGGCTGGGAGGAGTGAATTAGAGCAGTGACATAGCAGGAAAACAAACACAAGAACCTATTCCCAAATCCAGAGTAGCTGTCTCACACATGCTATTTTTATGTACCTTTGCTGTAATCTCTCTGTCACTTAAGTATGACGGCATTTTAGTAATGCATGCAGTTTTACACTGTAGATATCTTAATGCCCTGAATAAGCACTTCATACTTCAATCTAATACCCCTAGCCAACACTCTGTTCCCTGGGACGGTTTCATCTAACCATATGCATCCCTTTTTGGGGTGCAGGGTGGAAACAGGATCTAGTTTTCCACTGAATTAGTGATACTGGGGAAGGGCTGTCGAGCAAGGTTTTCCTCTTTGCAGATGATACCAAAATCTGCAATAAGGTAGACACCCTTTAAGGTGTAGCTAGTGGAGGAGTAGCCTAGTGGTTAGAGCACTGGCTTGTATAACCAAGCAACCAGGGTTCAATTCCTGCTAGCACTCCTTGTGGCCTTGGGCAAGTCACTTAACCCTCCATTGCCTCAGAAGAAAGACCTGGCAATCTACTTCCAGTGACACTGCCAAAAAACCCCAGGATCTTCTGGGTCACCAGGAGTCAGGACTGACTCAAAGGCACACATTGCATTTTGCAAGGTGTAGCTAACATGAGGAGGGTATCGAGTAAAGTTTTAAGAATGGTCGAGAATTTGGCAGATGAGAATTAATGCTAAAAAATGCAGGGTCATGCATTTGGCTACAAAATTCCTAGGGAACGATACAGTATGGGGGTCGGGTGGCGGGGAAAGACACAATTTGGAGGTGTGCAGGTGATCGGGGCTCCTGCATGGAGCCGCAGTGCTATGGCAACGGAATGCCTCAGCACCGCAGCTCCATGCAGGAGCCCAGGCTGGGTTAGCTGGGCAGGATACATCCAGCGGGCCAGAATTGGGGCATGTCCTGCCTGTCCAGGCTGGTTGCATCCGATTCTGATCCCATGGGAATGTATAGCCCCTGTAGAATTAGAATCAGATGCAAATCTGATCTATCCAGATTCTGGATGTCCGGAAGGGCTGGATGCGCCCCATATGGAATTGGCCTCCACAGGGATAAATCATTTCTGTCCATGAAAGAAGAGCAGGACCTGGGGGGTGATCACATTGGATGATCTTAAAATGGCCAAACAGGTAGAAAAGGTGTGGTAAAAGACAGAAGGATGCACAGGGAAAGGAATGGCCAGCAGGTAAAAGGAGACAATAATGCCTCTGTAGAAATTTGTGTTGAAACTTCATTTAGAATACTACGTACAATTCTGGAGATCACACCTTCAAACAGATACTGTATAAACAGGATGGAGTTGATACAGAGGGTGGCTACTAAAATAGTCAATGGTCTTCGTCACAAAGCATATGGAGTCATCCTTAAAGAACTCAATATGTATTCTTTGAAAGAAAGGCAGAAGAGTGGAGATAAGATAGAGATGTTTAAATACATTACCTCCATAGAATAAATACACAGAAGAGCCTCTTTCAGTTGAAAGAAAGCTCTGTAATGAGGGGGCATAGAATGAAGATTTTATTTATTTATTTATTTAACAGTTGCTTATATACCGCTACCTTCCACAGATCAGGTGCGGTTTACAGTGAACAAGGAATGAACAGATTAACAGGTCTGTTTTACATGAAACATTAATTAACTAGGTACAATTTTGCTAAATACATGAAACATTAATTAACTAGGTACAATTTTGCTAAATACATTAAACATGATTGGACTAAATATGGTAAATTTGTTAAATAACAATTTAACTATTTACATATTTTGAACTATTTACATATATGTATTTACAGGATTTACAAATAGTTATTTAATCGACTTTAATTGTAGTTAGATAGAGTAATTGGAGTTGGTGTACCCTGAGGTCGCTATTAACCATTTCCTGTTAGTGGTAAGGTATTTTCTAGTTTGCCGAAATGGGAGATGAATAAATATGTTTTTAATTTCTTGCGGAGTTCCTTTGCATCATTTAGTGCTCTTATTTCTTCAGGGAGGGAGTTCCATAGGGTGGGAGCTGCATGAGAAAACGCTTTTTTATTAGTTGTTTTTTTAGTAGTTGTGAAATCTTTCGGGATCCTAATTTTATTCGTGTGACCTTTCCGTAGCGCAGTTTGGGATGTGTCTTTAATGATAAGTTTTGTTAAAGAGACTGGGGCCATTGTATTTAATGTCTTAAATGTAGTGATAATCAATGAATGTCTTAAATGTAGTGATAAGATGAATGGAGATAGACTCAGGAGTACCCTAAGGAAATATTTCTTTATGAAAACAGTGGTGGATAGCCTGCCAGCACAGGTGGTAGAGACAAGGATTGTATATAAATCCAAGAAAGCATGAAACAATTACAGAGGATCTCTAAGGGAGAGGAGGAGATTATAGAGTTTAGTATGGATGGGCAGCTTGCAGTGGCCTTATAGTCTTTATCTGCTGTCAATTTTCTATGTTTCTATTTTTCTAGTTGCTATATCTTTATGGGTCTGTTTACTACAGAGCATTAGGGTTTAGCACATACTGCACGTTTCAAGTACAAATAAACACACGGTATCTGCAAACGTTGTGTCCTACTTGTTGGGGACATGTACAGATTCTGACACAGATTTTGACTCGAACACCAGCAGCAATGTGGATGCAACTAACACCACCCACTGAGGTGGCATTAGTTGCACCCATGCTACCTGCAGTTTGGACTGCAAACGCATGCTATAAACACCCACACTAACTGCGCAAAGACACACCTGTACTCCGCCCCTATCCTGCCCATTTCTTTCCCAGTCACATGCTATATAGATAGCATGGAAATAACTCCACGCTGTTCCGCATGTGCGATATTAACATAGGCCAATTGTGTGTGCTCAAGTCCATGCTAACATCTAGCGAAGCTTAATATGTCTTTTACTAAAGGACACCAGGGTGTTGCACCTAACACACCAAAAGCACCAAAACTATGGCATGTTAGGCGCAAAACCACTGTGTTACCTGTCAGACACTTGGATCAAATTTTGTAAAAATTATCATCTAATTGTTAATATAGCTTTTCTCACACAGATCACCAAGGCAATGATGGCTAGAAGGTGACAACAATACGTGGAGGAGTACGATATTCTAGATGATTCGCATTTGGGATTTCATCCTTGTTACAGTATACAGTAGATATGCTATTGGTCTCATTTACAAATGAGTAATGAGCAATTGTTGATGGGCAGGAGGACAATGCAGTTTCAGCACAGTGTGATCTTTCCTCCGCCTTCGACACAGTGAATCATGTTCTGTTGCTCCCTAAACTAAGAGAGCGCAGATTAACAGGTAGGGTTTTGAATTGGTTCTCAGGATTTTTCAAGAGGAGATGTGCTCATGAAGAGGTCTCTGAGTCCTAGCAAATAACATGTGGAGCCCTTCAAAGATCTCCCCTATCTCCTATCTTATTGAACATTTTCCTGAGTAGTACACTGGGTGGAAGCAGTGTGAGACCTGGACATCTCTTTATTTTCATACGTAGATTATTTTTTAGTTATTGTACCATTTAAGAGATCAGAGTCCCTGTCTTGTTCAGGTTTAGTTGAATGCTTTAATAGGATATCCTTTTAGATAGTTTCCCACAAAATGAAAATTTATCAGGAAAAGACAGAACTGTTATCAGTAGAATGAAAAGGGGGACCCCACTTGAAAGTCTGGCACAAGGGTGGAGTTGGAGTTTAGCACAGTCATTAGATATTGGGAGTGTATTTGGATTCTGACCTATCCCTGGGCATTTAATGCGCATTTCAGCACATGGCAATGGTTCTCTTGGACCTGTGGCAACTCTCACCATGGGAGCATTACGGTTATCATGTGATGATTCATGCACGAACTGTAAATCACGTCGATGGAAATGGGCATAGAACACGTCGTCAATTTTGCAATTTGCATAGATGTACTTAATGATGGAGTGGAGCATCCGAAACCAAGACAATGAACACCTTAATGCTCTTTTTGGGGGTCATTTTATAAAGTCATCTTCTCAGGTTATGTGGCAGTATACATGCGTAAAATAGCTCTTATAAAGTTGCACCAGGTGTAAAAGTTATTTGATGTCATCCATGCATGTATTTTCACTGTAAATGGACTTTTAAACATGCCCTCAAGCAGGTGTAATGTCCACTCCTGCAATGTAGGTGCAATCTCTGCAGGATTTACTCCAGTATTTTATAAAGACAAATAAGCACCTATCTGCCTTTATGAAAGGGGATATTTTAAGAGCAACCAATCTTTTTTTTAAAATGGTAAATAAAGGTAAAAGGAAAAGGAGGCCACTATGGTTTTCAAAAGAAGTAGCTGAAAAGGTGAAGAAAAAGAGGGAGGCCTTCATGAAATACAAGAGATCACAGAGAGAGGAAGACAGGCATCTATATTTGGAAAAACTTAGAGAAGCTAGCAAAGTAGTCAGGAAAGCAAAGATTCAGGAAATACAGGAAATAGCCAATACAATAAAATGGGGGGATAAGACATTTTTCAGATATGTTAGTGAGAAGACGAAGGGCAAAAGTGATATTGTCAGACTCAAGGGTGAAGGGGAGGAATATGTAGAAGCTGATGAGGATAAAGCGGAATTGCTTTAACAAATATTTCTGTTCTGTATTCACAGATGAATAACCAGGAGCAGGACCTCAGAAAACACCCACAAACAGAAACAGAAGCGAGGAGCATCTTGAACAATTTTCCGAAGACTGTGTTCATGAGAAACTAGCTAAACTTAAAGTAAACAAAACGATGGGACCGGATGGGATACACCCTAACATACTGAGGGAACTTGGGGATGTTCTAGCAGCTCCACTGACTGACATTTTCAATGCCTCATTGGAGTTGGGAGTGGAGCCAAAGGACTGGAGAGAGGCTCATGTGGTCCCTTTACACAAAGGCGGAAGTAAGGATGTGGTTGAAAACTACAGGCTGGTTAGTTTAACTTCAGTGGTGAGTAAATTATTGGAAACGCTGCTGAAAGAGAAAATAGTGAGGTTTCTGGAGTCCAGCAAAAAATAACGCCAGCTGGGTTTGAGAAAGGGCCAGGAATGCCTATGGCCAGAAACGCAACGTTGGGTTACCTGATTTGGGAGGATTCTCCCTGAAGTAGTTGCCACGTTTGGATTACAGAACTGAAGAACTGTACTGGCGTCATTTTTTGCTGGATTTCTGACCTGTTAGGTCAATGACTACTTGGGATTTCTCTCCGTGACGAATGGATATATGGAGATGGACAGTAGCAATTTGGTTATCCCAGCTAAGTAGTTTTCCAGTTTTACAGCTATATGTGCATGCAAAGATTTAATTTGGTGTTGGGAGGTCACTCTCTCAGGGCCTTTTTAGTGGTTTTTCCGCTATTTAAAAAGATTAAAAGGAACTTAACACCTCGAGAGGACTTGTTCCTCATGGTGTCTGACACAACTGGAGTTGGCAGAAATATGCAGCAAAGAATCAACTTGAAATTTCTGATTAAGTTGGAGAAGGGCCCAACTGAGTGTCTCCAACCTCTCCAAAAGGCTTATGGAAAAGATGCAATGAGTCTGTGAGTCTTCAAGTGGCACAAATGCTTCAAGACTGGTCGTAAGGAGGTGGAGAATGACCCCAAGTCAGGACGACCTTCCACGACAAAGACGGCTGAGAACATTGAAAGAGTGAACCAGCTGCTGCGGAGTGATCGCAGATTGACGGTGCTGATGATAGCTGAGGAGCTCAGCCTGAACAGGGAGTCAGTGCGGACCATCTTGGTGCAGGAGCTGGGGATGCAAAAGGTGTGCGCCAAGATGGTGCCCAAGCTTTTATCAGATGACCAGAAGGAGTACCGGGTCAATGTCTGTCGAGACTTGCTAGAGAAGATCGGAGAAGATCCAGAGTTCATTGGCTGAGTCATCACAGGAGACAAGACTTGTGTCTTCCAGTATGACCCTGAAAGCAAGAGACAGAGCCTGCAGTGGAAGACTTGACTGTCACCCAGACCCAAGAAGGCGCGCATGTCCAAATCAAGGATCAAGGTCATGCTGATCGCATTCTTCGACCAGAAGGGAGTGGTCCATCATAAGTTTGTGCCTGAGCATCAGACAGTCAACTAGCACTTCTACCAGCAGGTCCTCAATCGCCTCCATGACCGGGTTCGTCACAGCAGGCGGGCTCTGTGGAGAGACAAGTCGTGGCTGCTCCACCACGACAACGCGCCCGCACACACCGTGCTCAGTGTGAGGCAGTGCTTGGCCAACAAACAGATCACAGCTCTCAACTACCCTCCTTATTCCCCAGATCTCGCACCGTGTGGCTTCTGGCTCTTCCACAGGCTGAAGACTGTGCTCAAAGGAACTCATTTGGCTCTGTAGAAGAGATCAAGGCTACTGTAACGAGGGAGCTGAGGACTTCAAGGAGGAGGACTTTATCGAGTGCTGCCGTACGTGGCAGAAGCGAATGCAGAAGTGCATTAACTCTGGGGTGGATTACTTTGAACGGGACAATGCGTAATTTCTCTGTAGATTTTGTAATAAAACATTTATGGGACAGTCTCGTTTCTTTTTTGTCACAGCTCATAAACAGGCTGGAGTCAGTAAAAAGGGTGGCTACTAAAATGATTAGTGGTCTTCATTATAAAGCATATGAGGACAGACAAGGATCTTAATATGTATACCTTAGAGAAAAGGTGGAATAGAGGTGATATGATTGAGACATTTAAATACCTCTGTGGCATAAATGCACAGGAGGAGAGCTTCTTTCGATTGAAAGCAAGCTCTGCTACGAGGGGACATGGGATGAGGATGAAAGGAGACAGATTCAGGAGTGGTAAGCAGAAATATTTCTTTACAGAAAGAGTAGTGGATCCGTGGAATAGTCTCCCAGTGGAAGTGGTAGAGATGAGGACAGTAACTGAATTCAAAGAAGCATGGGACAAACACAGAGGATCTCTAAAGGAAAAAAGGGGACTGTTGTAGTTGTTGATATGGAAGGACAGACTAGATAGGCCATGTGGTCTTTTTCTGTCATCATTTTTCTATGTTAAATACAGTAGGCACAAGATAAGCACTTTTCAGTCTATTTAACCTAGGCACCCTGTTAAAAAATTACCCTCTAAAAGTGGCATTTTAGAATGGACATCCAGGTGAAATCTGGATCATCCAGGGCAAAATATCCAAAAAAATCAGGTACTTTTAAGTCCAGGCTCGATTTTGGAAACATGAACATCCCCAACAAGGCTGGAACAAGGATTGAAGGCACCCTAGGTGAGCTCTCCATTCTGCCTCCCCCATTCTCTAAGGCCACAGTGGCAGCAATAGGTCTGCAAACTGTGACGCAGCACTTAGTAACACTCCGGCGCTGCATCGCACTTTCCTCTAGCTCACAATGTGCCGTTTCTACCCTCCCCCTCTGACACCGCTTCCAGTTTCGGAGGGGGGTCAGAAACAACACATTCTGAACTAGAGGAAACCGCAATTCGGTTCCGGAATGTTTGTAAGCACCGTGTTGCAATCTGAAGGCTACTGGCGACCCCGGAGAGGGGCAGCAGTGGAGGCAAAGGGTGCCCTCAGAGGACCAGTGCCCTAGGCAACTGCTTAGTTTGCCTTGTGGTATTTCTGGTCTTGATCCCCGAAATGGAAGGTCACACTGGCAGTCATATTAATGTTCCCGCTAAAGGTCAGGGGCATCTATCCTATGCTGAATGCATGTCTATTCAAGCTATTTTTCATGCAGGGATGTGCTTCTGCATGTTGAACTAAAAACAAGTGTCCTGCTTCCCTGCTGTTTTTGCTATCATCAGTAAAAATATAAGGAGCATCAGAGTAGACTCATCTCTATGCTCTCCAGGTGTCTGGGTGGCATAATGAGTGCTTTTCCAATGCCTGTTCATGCCCTGTAGCTGCTATAAACTTGGATGTTGCCTGGATTCGGCAGGACATTTCTGAAATCAGGCGAGGATATCCAAGTACACACCTGCACCACAACCCTGTTCAGCCTGGGGACATCCTTAGACCTGCTTTCTGAAATGGCTCCAGGGACATCTCCATGCTTTGGAGGTCTGTATGCACATTTGCAGATGTCCAAAACATGAATAGAATTTCTAAAATAACCCACTGAATGTCCATCTGTATATGTATATAATTTATCTATTAAATTGCATCACTGAAATTTCTCCCCATCCACTCCGATGATCACTTAATACTGGATGATTTTTTTCTGACTTTCTCCAATTATATAAATTCTAATTCAGAATTCCTATTCCTTCAAGTACTTTTCATTTTCTTTCAGCCAATAACTGAGTGGTATCCTTTTATTTTCTTCTTAGGTTCTCCCTCCACCTCGGATGGACAAGGTTTCTATTTCCTAGACTAGGAATTGGTGCCACATTAGGCAACAACATTGCTACCTGATGGCTCATATTATTACTTATGAATTGATTCTGCTCTAAACGCCAAGAATCCTCTTCATGAATGTTTTCTCTGTCTTTTTAATAAGATTCCTAGAATCCTATGGATTCTTAGTTTAATGAATTGCTTTAATTGTCATTCCATTTTTCTGATTTTCTCATATACCAGGAGATTTTCAAAGCTATATTTTTTAGCAAATACATTTTGTAATTCCACTGAAGCTCTACTTAGTTTTTAATTTGATGTCTTAGTAAGAGCCATTTCATGATTTTTGGTGGGACTGCCGATTGATAGAGGCATTCCTTTATGTCATCTTGACTTTTAGCTGTATTTTAACCTGCTTTTCAGTATATCTTGTTTAAGATCTCACAGCTTTCTACCACTCTTCTATATTCTCTAGCTTTGTGGGTATAAATCCTTTCTTGCCCAATTGCAGGTCCACCTGCAGTTTTGAAAAATGCCCATTGAGTAATTAATAAACTAAAGTTCCTGCAGCAATTTACAGAACAGTCTTGTACCCAAAAGATCAGGGGTTTGATTTGCACTGACATTCCCTTTGACCTTGGGCAAGTCACTTTACCCTCTATTGCCTTTAAGAAATGGCCTGGCAATCTACTTCTGGTCATATCTTGCCAAGGAAACCCAGAGGCCGCTGGATCGCCAGGAGTCAGCATTGGCTTGACAGAACTTGAAAAAATATTATCATCAATTTGGAAACTCTTGCGGGCAATTACTTCAGGGTTTTTACTATCCTGAGTACGGTTTCATAGGCTCTTTCACAGAGGATCTTTAAGGAAGGGTATGAATTTTATTTATGCTGTACAGCCTTCTTGGAACAATTTTGACTCATAAGCTTGATTTTGGGCAGTCAGCATCTTTTCTGATAGCTATACCATTCAATTAATCCTTGCATGAACCCTTCTACTGTGGTTGCCATGGCACAATCCTCGACTGCTGCTGTCAGCTAAAAATGTTGAGAAATGTTCTAATATATAATTCGTGTCATTCCCAGTTATTGGTAATTCAAGAGAATACGACCAATATTAGTGGTCATTTGCTCTCAGTGGGTTGCAAAGGAGCTTTGCTTTCTTTATTTTTCGTTTTTGCTTTGGAAACACATTGGGCATCAGTCAATCCTGGCCAGTGCAAACATTTTTAAAGTATCTCTGCAGATTCCATTTTCTCCCATTGACCAGAATGATGGTAGGGATTGACGAATTCAGAATTTCATGCAGAGGTACCAAAATTTGTTGGAGAAGCCTATGATTGCTGCTTCTGAATTAGCACGTCTCTATCCAATTCAATGGCATTTCAATTCCTTTGATGATACAGACCTTGGTGTTTTTTATAGTTAGAAGTCAGGTAAGTTGAGCGCCATTGTGGTATTCTATTTCTCAGGTGATGTTTTCTGCTTCCACTCTATCAGAGAAGCATTAACAACAGGCTGCTGCAATTTGGGGTACATTTACTAAGCTCCACACCAATAACGTGCCTGTGAGCTGCAATACCAGTGTGGAGCTTCTAGTTTACTGCATCTGCAACACACCAAAAGGGCCATGGGAGCAACTAATGCCACCCACTGAGATGGGAGCAGCCATGCTTCTTGCACCAAGCACAGGTAGTACAGGCTATAAATGCTCACACCAGCTGTGTTGCAGTGGGAACACTCCCTTCCCACAAGTCAACACCCCAACATACGCTATAAGGATAGTGCAGGGTTTTTGGTGCAAGGCCCTACGCCACTCTTTGGCACCACATCAAAACTGTGCATTTAACCCATGCTAACCGAATGCTACCCTTTAGTAAACATGCCCTGTAGTTTTCTAAAACGGCCCAGATGCACATGGATGTTGCAAAATCAGCACTTCCAAGTGCAAATGTTGGCACTTCCACACAAAAAGTACCAACCTGGTGCCACGCAGTTTTCCAACATGTAGATTTGTAAAATGACTTCCCACTGTGCATGGAGGCAAATCCGCATACATTCCTGCATGCCCTGATATGTCTTCTATTAAAGGCTCTGCATTCAGCATAGTCTTTTGAAATTACAGTGGGAATTTCCCCTCTTCACAGTCTATCTAAAACTGTCCTTTATATGAGCTATCATTTTCTCAGGGTTGGTGCTTCCATTAGATAAAATTAAGCGCCAACATTCTGGAGGTGACAAATTGGGGTAGCGTCAGGAAAGCAACTCTGCCCTGGCACCATGACTGGCATGAGGAAGGATGCTTAGGAGTGTGTAAGTTTCCACTGTGGTCTGACCCCATGCTGCCGAGGAATCTGACACACTCGTGGTGCCTTTTCTCCTGCATGTCAGCTGTGGGGAAATTGATGCTGAGTTGAGGCCATTAGGTAGGTGTGCATTGGGTGGGGAGGGGAAGGGGCACTAGAAAGAAGTTTCACGTAGGGCACCTGTTATCCTTGCACCAGCCCTGCATGTTCTACATTCCTTCAGTTGGCTACAGATTCCTACTGATAAATGCTACAACTGTCTCTTGGTCATCCTGCCTTGTGCTAATGTTGCACCCAGTCCATTGAGGCTGGCATTTCAATAAAGCCAAAATGGTTGTGAATAATCAAGGTAGGCTAAGAACTGATCTAATGGTAATTTTTCTTTGGCTATGTTACAGATCAAGGCACATTTGCTTCATTATGGCTTTTTTATTTTTTTGATGTTGTTTAATTCCCTGCAAGAAATTCTTCATCGGTCGATGTCACCCTCTCCAGCCTCCAGGGCCATTCAAGGTGGTTCACAAGTACATTAAAAAAAAAAAAACTCCAATCAAGTGCTTACAATAAGTTAAGCATGGTAACACATAAAAATCCCCAGAAACATCCAAATAAACTAATAAATTATCAACCAGCCTGACCACCCACCATTAACTCCCACTCAGATCACAAAGTCATGCAGCTGTACTCTGATATCAGCACAAGCTTACTTCAGTCATTGGCCCATAAAGAGGTTTTTAGTTTTGAAAGTTCAACCTGTTTCAGTTTCACTGGGAGCCCTGAGCTATCCCCAAGAAGGCTCCTTCTCATGCTCACACACAGAAATTCCTTTCTTCCTTGGGTTGCAAGGCTTCCCAATACCACCCTCTTATGCTGGAACTACTCAGTACAACTACCCTTCAAGGGGCAAAAAAATAAAGAGTATTCTTAATCGAATTCTCTGATTGATCGGCAGCCAGTGGAACTCTAACAGAAGTAGAGAGGCCTCCCTCCCAATATGATTTTCTTACGCTATATTCTGTATGATCTGTAATTTCTGAAGTAAATACTTTGGCAGATAGCCTTTCAGTAGCTTAAATAACTAAGAACCATTCACTGCACTAGCAAAAACCAAGTAGATGGGAATAAATCTCTCACAGTCACTAGGATTAGCAATTATTGTATAGGTTCTATTTTCACTGGATCAGGAGCAATGCCGTGGACTGAAACAACGAAGCCACAAAAGGCAACTTAGCTTTAACATCAAAAACATTTGTCAGGCTGCATTTTTAACCCACACTGACATAATTAGGATTAAAATGAAACTCAGATGTTCTATGCGCTGTTAAAATCACAGTAGGACATATTAGAAATGGAGTTTCCCCAAGACAACATCAGTCTTTGAAAACTTCCAGGTACATTGCACAACCCAAAAGGTATGCGAGCTTCTGGCAGAATTTATTGCAAATTCTCTGTTCAATTTTTTCACTCATCGTAAAACTGAGTTTTACACGATACCAAACATCATGTGATTAAAAAAGTACAGGTGTTCTGCAGCCACGCTACACTCTGCACATGCAGAGCACATAACTGGGTCACGGCATGCTTAATAGCAGAGTGCTGTGATGTATTGTTATATAGCTACACAACAAGTCTTTATACTTTTTGATCACACCTTGTATGCTGCCCCCCTTCATCAAGACACAAATCATTTAATAGAATGGCTCAATGACTACTAGTTAAGTAACTGAACTCACTCGCTCGCTGAGTTTTCTGACTTCCTATTTGTCCAGTTTTGCCAGGGACGTTAACTCAGTTAGAAGGTTTTGACGTAACTCCTTTAGCCATCTTTTTATTCAACTTATTTTTTTATTAGAAGGAAATCATTTATATATCACCAATCTCAAGACCCTCAAGGGTTTACAATATCACATAAAAAGAAAAACAGAATATAAAGATAAAATTAGCATAAAATCAAATAAATACACTAAAACAAACTACATAATAAAATGATGTAATAAGAAATTAACCTCACGGGGGGGGGGGGGGGTCTGTCTACTAAACCGCATTAGCTGCTAACGCCCGGCAGTAGCAGCGAACACAGGGACAGTACAGACATTAAAGAGCATTTCCGCGAGGTCTCTACTTTCCACGGTAGCTGCAGCCAAAGGCAGGATTAGGCTAGAGAGTGGGCAGTGTATAGGCAGGCCTGCAATTGCCCCACGGCGTAGCTGTTCTGATTTAAAGGCTTCACATATGCCGCTACTGCCTCCGGAATGGGTGGCGATAACTGCATCTGTGAAACTGTGCCCCGCGAAGCCAGCGTTTCCTCCCTGGTATCTGCAGCGTGAATGCTGGGAATGCTTTCTTCAGATACCACGAGCCTTGTGCAGCTAACGAGATGCTTTTGCAAGGCTAATGCGGTTTAGCAGACAGACCCCATATTGCATCTATAGGAGACAAAATGACACTGAAATGCTCTAATCGTTAGTCATGTCTCCATTTATGTGCTTGAGAAAAGGATTTCCAGAATTCCAGGTCAATCACCAACCTCAATTGTTCTCAAAGTGAGTTCTACAATTGCAGACCTATTATAGAGGAGGTCCTGTTATGTGTGATGGAGTTTTTTGCTAATAAAAGAAAGAATAATCATCAAATGTTGGTCTTGGGAGCGCAACGACTTACTTAATCTTTGCTCTGTTAGAGGATGATGCAACAAGAGAGGACCATTACAATTCATAGTTTTAAACATCAAGATTAACATCTAGTACATGCAGAAACAGGTAACTAGTGCAAATCTTTTAAGGTTGGTGTGATATGCTCTCAAGATTTTATTCCAGTTACAATTTGAGCTGCTGCAACTTCCACACAATTTTCTGGGACATTCATCTCAATGAAGACTTTGTGCAAAGTACTATAATTTTCCTCCACAAATTATGCAGTCTAGTTTCCTTTTTATCCCAGCAGTTCCAAATCTATTTCAATATAGCCCAGCCATGTAATCTTACCAGCAATGCCACCAATCACATTAACCCATGACTCTAGTAGTGACTGTATGAGAATCAAAATTCTATGACCTTTGGAAAATTCCTTCCTGATAGTGTTTTAACAGCTGGTCCCATTGATTATGCAAATCTCTCTCAAGCATATTCATTGTGGGTATACTGAACACCTGATTGGCTAGGCGTGCCTGAGTACTGAGTTGAGAACCTCTGATACAGAGGAGTATTTCAAAACATCTACTCACTAACATTGCATTGAAAAGTAGGGCATGGTCTTTTAAGGTGGCCCCTTGGCTACATGGCAGTAAATTTAAGGATAGATAAGCAAATTCCACGAGCTTTAACGGATGGGGTCTGCCCTGATTTTTTTTTTTGTAGTTCCACCAAGACATGACTGATTCCTGACAACCCAGCTGCCTCTGGGTTTCCTTGGCAATGTAACACTGGAAGTAGATTGCCAGGCTTTTTCTTCTGAGGAAATGGAGGGTAAAATGGCTTGCCCAAGGTGGGCCAGTGAGAACTGAACCCCTAATCTTGTAGACAGTAGGCAGTTGCCCTAACCACTAGACTGTTCCTCAACTCCACTGCCCTGATAATCATAAACAAATTATGTACAAACCTTTTCTCTGTTCATTTTCCATAAATAAGTATTTACATACATTTTCTAAACTTTCATATGGGAAATTTTTTAAAGTGAAAACTATGAGCATCATTTTCGTTATTCAAAACTAAACATGTAGGGCTCAATTAGATCCACCACCGCCGCTATACATTAGATCTGGATATTCAATGTCAGGGCCATATCTGCTTCCCGGTATTGAATATCCGGGTTGCCTGGATAGTGATGAAGCTAACTGGGCAGTGGCAATATTCAGCTGCTGCCTGGTTCGCTTCAGTGGTGAAAGTAAGTCAGCCATTACTGTGCCTGACTTTTGCTGCTTTGCAATAACTGGGCAGTGGCTCAATGTCACCACTGCCTGGTTATTGCCAGGTGCCACCCTCAGAATGCCTCCGGAACTGGTTAACATCGGAGCATGCAGCGGTGGCACCCACGGATAAACAGCGGATATTCTTTCCTCCTCTAAACTCACTACCTGTTCCTCTGACCCTATCCCCACCTGTCTCCTTAACTCATCTCCTCCTCCGTCATCCCTTCCATCTCACATATTCCCAACCTTTCACTCTCCACTGCAACTTTCCCTGAAGCCTTCAAGCAGGCTGTGATTACACCTCTCCTAATGAAACCTTCACTTGGCCCTACTTTCCTTCTAATTATCGACCCATCTCCCTCCTTCCCTTCATTTTCAAACTTCTTGAACGTGCAGTTCTCCGCCGCTGCCTTGAATTTCTCTCATCTCAAGCCCTCCTAGATCCACTTCAGTCTTGTTTTTGTCCCTTTCATTCTACTGAAATGGCTCTTGCCAAAATCTCCAGTGACTTGTTCCTGGCTAAGTCCAAGGATCTTTACTCAGTTCTCATTCTTCTCGACCTTTCTGCTGCTTTTGATACTCTCCCATCGCTCTTTCAGTGTTTGTTCTGGTGGGGCCTGCTCTGCTGCCATACCTCTCTCAAAGGTCTGCTCTGGGCCTTCTCCTTTTCACTCTCTATATCCAGTTCCTTGGTGCTCTCATCTCTTCCCATGGCTTTCAGTATCATTTTTATGCTGATGGCTCTCAAATCTATTTATCTGCACCTGACATTTCTCTTACACTTCAAGCATGTATCTCTGCCTGCTTATCTGTCAACGCTGCCTGGATGTCTTGCCACCGTATAAAATTGAGCATGGCCAAGACTGAACTTCTTGTTTTTTCCCCCTAAACCCTCTTCCCCCTTTCCTCCTTTTTCTCTGTTGATAACACTCTTCTGCTTCCTGTTTCCTCAGCCTGCAACCTTGGGTCATCGTTGATTCCCCCCTCTCCTTCTGCACACATATCCAACAGATAGCAAAATTCTGTAATTTCTTTCTCTAACATTAACAAAATCCACCTCTTCCTCTCTGAACACACTACTAAGCCTCTTATCCACTCATTAGTCACCTCCTGTCTCGACTATTGCAATCTCATCCTTGCTGATCTCCCTCAGAGTTATCTCTCTCTCCTCTTCAATCTGTTCAGAACTCTGCTGTACAGCTAATCTTCCACCAGCCCTGATACACTCATACAGGGCCGGCCCATCCACTGAGCGAGAATGTTGTTCGCACAGGGCCCCGCGCTTCAGGGGGCCCCGCGGAAACCACATTCTCGCTCAATGGATGGCTGCAGAGGGAGCCGGGGAAGCCCGCGCGAGGCCCCGGCTCCCTCTGCACAGCCCGCCAGCATGAAGAGCCTTTTCCTTCACACTGGCGGCTGTTTCAATGAAGCCGCGAATGCCGGGAAAGGTTAATGCCCTTTAACCTCTCCCGGCATTCGTGGCTTCATTGAAACAGCCGCCAGCGTGAAGGATAAAGGCTCTTCACGCTGGCGGGCTGTGCAGAGGGAGCTGGGGCCTCCCGCGGGCTTCCCTAGCTCCCTCTGTAGCCCCTTAGATGGCATGGGGCTCTTCGGAGGGGGGGGGCGGCTAGGACTGGATGGGCTGTGTTGGGGGGAACCAACTGGAAATGGGCTGTGATGGTGGGGAACAGACTGCAATTGGGCTGTGATGGGGGGGAGGACTGTAAGTGGACTGTGATGGTGGGGGGATGGAACAGACTGGAAATGGTCTGTGATGGGGAAACAGACTGGAAATGGGCTGTGATGGGGGGAACGGACTGCAATTGGGCTTTGATGGGGGGGAGGACTGCAAGTGGGCTGTGATGGGGGGAAATGGACTGGAAATGGGCTGTGATCGTGGGGGGGGAACGGACTGGAAATGGGCTGTGATCGTGGGGGGGGAACGGACTGGAAATGGGCTGTGATGTGGGGGGGGGGGGGAGTGACTGCAATTGGGCTGTGATGGGGGAGGACTTCAAGTGGGCTGTGATGTTAGAGGGGGGAACGGACTGGAAATGGGCTATGATGGTGGGGGGGAAATGGACTGCAATTGGGCTTTGATGGGAGGGGGACTGCAAGTGGGCTGTGATGGTGGGGGAAGGAAACGGACTGGAAATGGGCTGTGATGTTGGGGGGGAAACGGACTAGAAATGGACTGTGATGGGGGAAGGGAAACAGACTGGAAATGGGCTGTGATGTGGGGGGGGAAACGGACTGCAATTGGGCTGTGATGGAGGGACTGCAAGTGGGCTGTAATGGCAGGGGAATGGACTGGAAATGGGCTGTGATGGGGGAAACAGACTGGAAATGGGCTGTGATGTGGGGGGGACTGCAATTGGTCTGTGATGGGGGGGAAATGGACTGGAAATGGGCTGTGATGGTGGGGGGGAAACTTGGACTGGAAATGGGCTGATGAAGAGCTGGATTAGGACTGGAAATGGGCTGATGGGGGCTGGAATAGGACGAAGTGGGCTGATGAGGGGGCTAGGATTGGAAATTGGCTGATGGGGGAGCTTGGAGTGGAAATGGGCTGATGGGGGACTGGAACAGAACTGTAAAAGAGCATATGGGGGGCTAGAACTGGAAATGGGCTGATGAGGAGCTGGAATAGGACTAGAAATGGGCTGATGGGGGAACGTGGACTGCAAATGGGTGATGGGCTGGAATAGGACTGGAAATGGGCTGATGGGGGCTGGAAAAGGACTGGAAGTGGGCTGATGGGAGTTGGAATAGGGCTGAAAATGGGCTGATGGGGGAGCTTGGAGTGGATATGGGCTGATGTGGAAGTTTGGGAGACTGGGACTAGAAGGGGGCAGATGCTGGGTGGGTCTAGAACTATACGGGAGCTGATTTTGGGGGATTAGAAAGCGATGGGGAATGAGAATGGAGAGGGGAAAATATATTTTGTGTGGGAGGGAAGAAAAGTCTACGATGGGCTGGGTATTGGAAAAGTAAGTGGAGATTGAGAATGGAAGGGTGAAATTTGAGTGAATGATAAAGGAATAAGGAAAGAACAAAAGGGGAAAGATCAGTATGTTAAAGCAGATATAGAGAAAAAATTTGGAAAAAAATCTAAAAGAGAAGAAAGGACAAATGGATAGCTTGCAGAAGACACAAAGAAACCAGAAGAAAGTGACTGGAGCAATTGCAACTGAAAAAGAAAATGCACAAGCAAAAAAAGATAGAAAAATACTTTTTTATTTTGAATTTATTAACTGGACTATATCTGCTATGGGAAATGTGCATCGTTAACATCTTTTGTGTTTTGTTTAGTACAAGAGGAAATTAATTTATAGTTTTATTTCTCCAGTGTTGTTGTACATCCCAAGTTTGGCTTTTGGGGTTCCCAGTTTAATTATTGTCTTCCTATTTCTAAATTGTGATCCTTTGTTCTTTGGTGATGGTCTATGTTCTGCATTTAACCAAGTTGAGATATTCTGTTCATTTAGTTCATATTTGACCGTGTCACTTGTTCTCTTTCCCCAGCAGGAGATGTATTGGTATTCTCTGAGAGGTATTGGTTTAATATTTGCAGTGTTGCCTTTTGATAGGTAGGGTTTGGTGCTTTGTGAGTCCTGGCATTGCTGTTATGATATGGTGGATTTGCTATGAGTTCTAAATGGTGAGTGTTTATAGTACTTCCTAATGGGCCTGGCAGTTGGCACTGGAATATAGTAACGTAGAAATCTGTTAGTCTTTCTTTATCCAGACACTCATTAAGAAGCATGTTTACTAAAAATGCATGTTAATATTATGCAAATAATTATGCAAATGAGGCTCCCTATGCAAATGAGGCCCCGCAGTTAATCTCTGCACATGGCTCCGCACCCCACTTTGGGCCGCCCCTGCACTCATATAACCCCTCTTCTCAGATCATTTCATTGACGCCCCTTTCGTTTTCATATCCAATTCAAACTTTTCCTTCTGACCTATAAATGCATTTACTCTACTGCCCCTCACTATCTTTCCTCTCTCCTCTCTCCCTACATCCCTCCTCGTGAGCTCCACTCTTTCTTTTGCTTTCTTCTCTTTATGCCCTTTTCTTCCACTGCCAACTACAGACTTCGATCTTTTCACCTCGTTGCTCCTTATGCCTGGAACAAACTTCTTGAATCTATACGTCAGGTCTCATCTCTCCACTTTTCAGATCCATGCTAAAAACTCACCTCTTTGAGGCTGCTTTTGGATCCTAATTCCCTCGTTCTCCTTGTGTCTCCTTTTCTATCTGAACCCTTTGTTTCTTTTATATTGTACTCTCTGTTCTGATTAGCTTGCACGCTCTAA
This sequence comes from Ichthyophis bannanicus, assembly GCA_033557465.1. Classification (NCBI taxonomy): domain Eukaryota; kingdom Metazoa; phylum Chordata; class Amphibia; order Gymnophiona; family Ichthyophiidae; genus Ichthyophis; species Ichthyophis bannanicus. Next base: position 362,423,155 of record CM066032.1, on the reverse strand, counting down.
TGACCAGGGCCCATCTACTATATATTCTTGTGCAGCGCTGTGTACGCCTTGTAGCATTATATAAATGATTAATAGTGGCAGTAGCAGTTCCTCATCTGGCATATGCAGAGATCTGATATCTTGCATGGAACAAGCCCGATCTCTATCAGTTCTTCCTCATCCAAGCCTGTCCTGGGCCCTCTTCTTTTAGGCGTTCCATTTTGTGATCACATTTCTCCTCATTTGCAATTTTTGGCCAGTACTGCATCGAATAAGATTTGGAGCAATGTTTATGATTAGGCTTCCTCTTTCTTTTTCATGGAGAAGTTACTCCCCTTCTTAGCCTCTACAGTCTTCTGAAAGTCAGCAGCTCTGTTTTCCTACATTTCCTAAGATTTGTGGCAAGCACATTTGAATAGACTGTTGCATTTTGCCACTCCATTGCAGCCTATGCAAATCTGCTTGATGACATATTCAAATTCTGCAAAAAATTAAAATCTTGCTTTTGTCAACAGGCTTTTGGTCAATCATAGTTTTTCTTGTATCCCTTTCTGATTTTACTGTAATGTTATTATATTACTTTATTGATAAATATTTTCTTTGTTGTTTGTGTATATTGTATGTTCATTTGATTATTTCTTACGTGTGAGAGAATGCGACAGATCTGCGATTCATAAATGTCAATCATAAACAATACATAACAAACAGGATTTACAGTGGTTTTGGAAAGTTAATAGAGATTCACTTGATTTTGCTTCTAATGGAATTCCACTCCATATAGAAGGACCTACATGAACAAACGCTCGCTGCTTAGTCGTTGCAAGTTTTGGAAGAAGAGGCATGACCAATAGATTCAACTGCGCTGAACACAAGGTTCTGTTAGGCACACATTGCGTTACCAAATCAGCAAGATAAGAAAGAGTCTTGTCTTGCAAAATTTTGCACACACATATAAGAATTTTACGTTCTAATCTTTGCTGTACAGAGAACCAATGCAAAGTTTTCAAAACAGGGCAGATGTGAACATAAGATTTACCAGTTAATACATGAGCAGCCCTGGGATGGTAATAATTTCTTGTCGTCTATTTTCAGTGCTCCACAGGATCCTCTCCTGATAATATATGTAGTCAGGAATGCTTTCTACTCTTTGTTATAGTTATTAAAACTGAGTTTATAACTGAAAAGTGGAAGGCCAGCAAATATCACTTTCAAGGCCATGAAGGTTCCAGCTACTGGACTTCTTCTGCTGGGAGATTCCTGTATGCATTCCTTATTTACTAATCCTTCGTGGAGGCCAATTAGCATCTCTAACATTGGGTCCTTGAAAATACTGAGAAGTCTGAAGTGCCTCGTTGTCTTTTCTTGAAACTGTGGAAATCAGGCTTCCTCCTTCTCCCCATAATGCTTTGGAGACCAGTGAGTTCCAGGTTAGTAAGGCAGTTATAGTTATTTTTTGGATCTGCTAACTATCCTTCTTTACTCAAGTTCTTCCATTCCAGTAATAGAGATATTTGGAAAGGCTGAACTAGAATAATTTGTGTTAAATATCAGAGAAGTACCAATTTAAATTGCATATGGGAAATGTACAAAAAGATTTTCCATGGGGAAACAGGAATTAACCTGTGGATAAAGCCCCTTTGAAAATTATTCTCCCTTCTCTGCAGGGAGAAGGGGGAGAGCTGAAGCAAGCCAACCTAGGGTTTCATTTTGAAACCATACACTTTCGGGTCGATACAGAAAGCTGGCGCTGAAGTCACACACTAACAGCTCTGTACGCCTCTTTACAGAGCACCGATAGTGCATGACTTCAGCCCAGCATGAAAAAAGGGGTGCATATGCAAATTAGCTACACTTTAAACTTGGTGCAAATGGCAGCATTAAGCTGGGAGAACAAGCCAAACACATATGCACAGAAGTCGGCGCAAGTTTGGCATGCTCTCCTTGAGAAATGAGGACACCGTGTGGCTAATTTGTATATGTGCCCGACAGTATTTTGATGGCATAGGGGGCTTTTCCCCATGCCTGGATCATTTGAGAGGAAGTATGCCCCTGGCAGAAAGCAAATCCCTGGTGGCCCAGCGGCCCTGATCCCCCCACCCGCCCAACTAAAAAAATCCCAGGTGGTCCAGCGGCCACAATCCCCCCCCCAGCCACTCAACTAAAAATAAGCCTGGTGGACCAATGGTCCTGATCCCCCTCACCCACCCAACTAAAATATCCCTGGTGGCCCAGTAAATCTGCACCTACTGTATGCATACCAGCAGCATGGACTTAGCCAACTTGTCTTGAGAAACTTCAAACCACGAGATCATTCCGAACTCCCTACACTGCACAGCTCTACCATTTAGAAAGCTGACTGGGGTGAGAGAAGCCTGAACACATGCACAAACAAACATGCATAGAGATAGACAATTTCCCTGCCACCTGAACCTTTGACAGTAGGCGCTAAACCTTAGTGAAACACATCTAAAAACTCCCATTCACACACACACATAAACACACAAGATCCCCCTGAGGGTAATTTCATAGCTAGTTGGCTAAGTCCATGCTCCTGGTATGCACATAAAACAGGCCCATTATAAGGGAAAGTATGTGTACACATTCATGCCTAAAGACACGCACAGACTTAGGAGCGCAGAGTTACACCGATTCCTTGCAGGTTTAAGTTTGTGTTTATATATTTATAGGTAGACTTTATGAAACTAAAACTATGAACGTAAATATCAACTCCCACCAACTGCTCCCACCCACCTCCCACAATGCCTATTTTTGACGTGCATAAAAGCGTGCTTGCCATTGGTTTCTGTTCACACTTATGTGCAAACACCCTGGAGAGTTCTACAGGCAAAACGCCATTTTACTTGCAGAAATCTCTTAGCAAAAAGACCCTTCACTGAATAACAGAGATATAGGCCATTAAACATCATCACTGTTCTCACAAAGTGGGGAAACCGTTAATTAAAAGTAAAAATGCCACCTTCGGAACAATGTGGGTATTTTAACCTACATCACAAAAGTGCCGGCTTACTGTAGGTCAGAGGATTAAAAGTTACAGCTGGGATAATCATTTTGAAAGTGCCATGAAAGTGCCAAGTGCCAAAGGTACAAATAAGTATGTGGTGACTAAGCACCCATTTCCTCTCTGCCAGATGGATTTTCAAAGGGAAACCCCATTCTATTTCTCTATGAAACTGAACAAGTACACTAAAAGGATCCATGCACTTTAAGCTACCATCTTTGTGGATGGCGGATAGTTGGCAAAATACTGTGGATATATTTGGGCCTAAAAGGTGCACATGCTGTTTTATTCATTCAACCCAAACATGCCCATAGGATTGCCTTTTTTCTGTGGCTAATAGAACACATTCATATTGCATCATGCGTACTTTTAAATCCATTTAACACAGTGCTTCCCAAACGTTTTTTCAGCTTTCACTCCATTTCAAAGTGTTAAAAATTCATGTACCCAGAGCCCTGCTTCTTTCCTCCAGGGCCTCGCTCCGGGCTGACTTCTATTATCAACTAATGGTGCTGCTATAGGCCTCAACTCCTGTGCAGCCCATGCAGGCAGAGTGTTATCACCCTGTCAGCCTATGCGAGCCAATGATGTAGCATTCCAGTTTATTTGGCAGCTATGGTCACGATCCCATTTGTGATCACAACTCACAGCTTGGGAACTGCCAATTTAATCAGGACAATTTTCAGTCAGGTCATTTTACTTTGGTACAGGGTTGGCCCGTCCACTAGACAGGTTAGGTGGCCGACTAGGGCAGTAGACCTCTGTGGGCGGCATTGCACGGCACCCGTGGCCCACTGCTTCTGACCCACCTCTGACAGGAAGTTTTGTTGGAGCGGGTTCAGAAGCGGCAGGCCGCCACTCCAAACTGAGCTGTTCCCCCTTCCTCTGACCCCGCTGACAGAATTGGTGGCAGCAGAGGACAATGATGTGGCATGGGGGGTGGCAATGTGGGGGGACAGTGGCGCAGCTTGGTGTGGGGGGGGGGCACAGTCAGGACTTCTATTTGGGGGGAGGGGCAGAAACCCTTGGGCTGGCCCTGCTCTAGTACATGCCTTTTTAAAAATATCCTCTATGTCAGGTCATTAAAATCATTATCAAAACTGTTGAATATATATTCACAAAAAAATAATAAAATGCTTACCTTGAATGCAATAGGCATCAAACTTGCTCTTTGGGTCAGGGAAGTATGTTTGGTTGCTAAAACGATATTTGGTCCGCACACCAAGCAGTCCACCTCCACACTGGGGTCTAGCCACAGACACAGGATATCGAACACTGCCATCATCCAGCCAGCCATAATCACAGCGGTCAAAGCCTTTCCTCCAGGCCGCATGCAGATCCCCAACACTCGCAAGAACCGAATTCTTCTTTTTACATTCTGTTTTTGCTTCTTCATAGGTAAGCTTCTCTGGAACGGTTATATGGAATAGCAGACCTAGAAAAATGATGCAAAACAATTACAATTCAAGCAGCTAATTATTTCAATATTTCACTGAAAGCACACTGACAATTAATATAAAACACACATGAGAAAATGTCAGTCAGGAGTACATTTGTTAGCACATATTCAGTTTGCTAGCATGCCTTAAAAAATGTAATGCACCCAAAATTGATTTAATGCATGTTAATTACAAACTAATGCATGTAAAGTTGATTTGTGTGTATGACAAAGTTCTAACATGCGATTTAAAATTTTGATTAATACAAATGCGTAAAATGAACCAAAAAGTCTGAAAAATGTCAAAAAAAGACCAAAATTCTGGAAGTAAAGTTATTGTTTTTTTTTCCTTTTGCACATCCTTATGTGAGAGAGTAAATAATAAAGTAAATATGGACAGTCAAAAGCTTAGAGCTTATACTTAAAGGCATATTTCAATTTAGCTCGGAAAGTTGGCTGACTTGAAATACTCATTATGGGGTGTGTCAGTGTAATGCTAACATAAAATACTAAAATCCCTAAGAAGAAAATTATTTTGGTATAAAAATGTATTTCCTTCAGAGCATGGGATTTGATGTGTATCACAAGCTCCTTCCTCAACAGGGAGGAAACATTTCCAGAAATGCATGCAGTATCAAAGCAGAAGACTGGTCAAGGAGGACGAGAATCAATAAAGACCTTGGCCATGAAGGGTTTACTGGAGACTTTGGCAAGAACAGTTTACATGGAAATGTAGAGGGTGAAAGCCAGACTGAAGTGACTCTAGAATGGCTTAAGTTGAAATAAAGTCAAGACAGCAAAGGTGAACAGCGTGTATTGGATTTGAAAGGGACAATAGTTAGCAGGGCATATAGGACCACGTAAAGATTTTCTAAGGAATGATGAGATCACAGCATGTTTGAAGGAAGAGTGAACAGTCACATTAGCAAATGATCAATGTTAAAGATAGAGGGGATGATTGTAAAGGAAATACTGTAGAACTGACGAGGTGGGTTAGAATAAGATCAGAGGAAGTAATATTGAGTTTGGATAAGGAAAGGTTAAGGGCAGTATACAAACTCCAGCAAGCCGAAATAGAGATCCCAAAGTCGGTTTATATTAATGAAGAGGTTGCCAGTGAATCTTGGTTTAGTTTCAATTTAATCCAAGCTCATTTGTCCTGATAACAAAATCAGTATCAACAGCAGTTCAACAGTGAACCAATTCTGACTCAGCTGAAAACTCTGGATGTTTCTGACTCATCAGTACATACATCTGTTGTATGATTATCACCAGAGAACACAGCTTAGATAAGAAGGGCATTGAGTTCATGGGAAATTTTCCTGGCTGTACCACTCTGGTGAGTTACATCATTCTACATTAAAATTGCAAGGGATAAAGATTAATTGCATATCTTTGGTCTCTGCTCACCACTTCCATTTGCCCCATATGTCCACATCACCCCTCAATCCCTCCCTCTCAGCAGTCCAAACCCAGCTGGCAGCAGGGGAAAGTAGCTGGCAATACAGTGAGCCAGCATTTCTCTAACCTGCTTTTGCTGTTGCTGCACCTTTCCTGCCCATGCAGTTTGCAGCTGAGATAAACTATTGGAACCATTCAGTGATCCATAGGTTTCAACAATACATTATGTGGTTCATCTGTGAAACAAATGGAAGGAGCACTAGCAGTAGGAGCAGTGGCTTAGAGAAGCATCGGGCCCATCACATCACTGACTCCACTTTCCTGCTGTCAACTGGTAATGGGCTGCAGAGTGCGATGGAGACAGACAAGATATGGACTGTGCCTATGAACGGTGGACAAAGGCATTGCTAGATACTTAAAAGAATTAGAACTGAGGCCCATAGAGCCTCCATCCAAGATTTTGATTACAAAAGCACTGATCACAATCCCCCAATCCCAAAAAATGGTCCATATAAAAAACCATATAAATGGACATCAAGGGGTCATTTTGAAAGTCCTATTCAGGCTCTGGACATCCAAAAACAGGCATAGAGATGTCCAAGGCACAGAGACATCTCCAGAGCCATTTTAGAAGCTGGGTCTTTGGATGTCACCAGTGTGAGGGTGTCCATGTCTGAACAGAGGCATGGTGCAGGCATGGCTAGGGCGCTCCCAGGAACCTGGACGTCCCCAGATGATCTCAGAAACATCATGGACGTCCGGTGTCCCATCTAAGTTTAGACTTATTCCAGGCAGAAACAGGCATCTTAAAAGTGTTGTTTTTTGCTAAAAAAAAAAAAAATCCAAAGAGTTAGCATTAGGGTGTGTAGTGGTGGTACCCATGGATATTCAGCAGCACTGACCACTTAGCAGAATTTACACAGTTTGCAGGTCTGCAAACCATGTAAATGCCTTTGAATCTTCTGTTCAGTTCCCTCCTGTCTTCTTCACGTCCTTCCTTACATCTGTCTCTGACAGATCTTTCCCTTTCAACTCCTTCCTCCAGTTCTTTCTTTTCTGTGTCTCTATACATTCATTTTTAACCAGTCTATTTACTCCTTCATCCTCCTGTCCTCATTCTCTACTTATATACTTCTCATCTACCTATCAGCTTTTTATCGTATTCTCCCACCTTCTTGCTAACCCATCTCTCTGCTTTCTTGCCCTGCTATACCCCCTCTGACTCACTCCTTCCCCCTTATTCCACTTTACATTTCTTTCTTATTATCTCATTTCCACCTTCTGTACTAACTCCTCCTTCCAACACTCATCTACTCTGCTCTGTCTCTCATCCCCTCACCAGTTAACTCCTTCCCTATCATACAGGTCCCCAACCTGCAGTCCTTTTTTTATATCTATTATTCCCACCCAGCTTCCCATTATCTTCTTCACTACTTTCCCATATCTGTTTCCACAATTCGTACTCCTTGATAGACCCATACCTTTACATCATCTCTCAACCCCTTTTTAGAGTCCCTTATCTTTTTCCATTGCCTCTCATTTAATTCCTGTCTTTTCCACTGCTTCACTTTCTTCTAGTTGTCTAGGTCCCACTCACCACCTCTCAACTCCACTGTACTCTTCTTTCTTTCTTCTCTTAAAACTACCTCATCTATAATTCATTTTCAGCATCCCTATTCACATCCTTCCAACCCAGATCAACACACTAGATGCCAAACTTTCTGAAGATAAATCAAAACTAATTTTCTTAAGATGAGTCTGTACATTTTTAGCTCGAATCGATGACCAATTATAAATGGAATTCTCCTGCATCTCTTTTTCATCTCTCAAAAGCTTTTTCACTTTTTTTGCTCATATGTCCATTTTATAACTATCAATCTGCTTTTGAATTTCTGAACACCGTGCTGCAAAATTTTCTGATGTCCTCAGTATGTCTAAGTCTGTCTCCAATTCCTTCTCTACTTCCTGATCTTTAGAATTTGAAGTCTCGGTCAGTGAAAGCATTAAGTCCAAGGGGTATGTTTACTAAACCGTCTTAATGTGCGCTCTGTGACATTATCACGTGATAAGGTACCTTATCATGCGATAATGGCGCTTTATCAGGCGCACAGGTACCTTAGCGTGCGATAACGGGTGCAGTGGCGCAAACAAGCGCTGAAGACGGGGAAAGGCTCCCGGAGGGCGGAGGAAGGCTCCCCAGGGGCGGAGAGAAGGGAGGGGAGAGGCTCCCCGCACACAAACGATGTGAAATCCGAGGCTCAAAACTAACGCCAGTGAAACCCTGGCATTAGAGATGATTTAAAGGGAAGAGAAACCATTTCTGTCAGCAATGTACAGCAAAACCAGGGAAACCTACAAAAAAGTGATAAGTGTGATACATGTGCATGGATCAAAAGGGCAAATAAACAGTGAAAATGAACAGAAGAAAATGGAAAAATAAAATAACCAAGCTGGGCAATAGTGATCTCAATGGGAAACATAAAAAAACATTCCCAAGAAAGCACCAAAAAAAGGATATGAATTCTGGAAGGGTCCATGCTCCGTCCCCATACAAGGTGAATGAGCCCACAGTGAAATTGCGCTGTGCAGGGTTTTCCTCTCCATCGGACAGGTTTCCTATGGCGTGCACATGTGCGGCAACAGCAGGGCGGGCATGTCAGAATGGCCAACTGGACAGATGCTTGAAAATGGGATACAGAGGGCTGCAGGCGGCACATGCTGTGGTGCAGCTGGGGCACAGTGTGGACTAGGCAGATGCCTAGGTGGCACTTAGGAATGCTGAAACTGTACAGCACAAGACAGCAACTGATGAGGGCCCAACATGGGCACGAGTGTGTTTATCACAGTGTCACAGGGGATAGTACCCAGCAGGTACCTCCAAAGGCACAGAACATTGGCAGGCGATGTTGGGGGGAAGCGTGGACGTCTATGCAGACACCCCTACCCCAGAACACGCACCATAGGCAGCCGCCTACCGGCACACTGGATGGCCTGAGACTGCGCACCACCAGCACCACCAGCAGAAGGGCATGTCAGCATGGTGGCAGAGGGGTACTGGTGGTGGAGGGGGGCAGTGGTAGCTGCCCAGAGCAGACCATGGCCTAGCCCTGTGTAGGTGGGTGCCATGCAAGGCAGCGGTGGTGCAGTGCACACAACCAGTGTGTTCAGAGGCAGAAGATCGCAGGTTCAAGTCCCAGCTGTGGTTCCTGCCAACCCAGCCCCCATATTTTACCCACTACTAAAACGTGCTAATACAGACAGAACCTTTACTGCAGATGATGTAAACATGCCCAAAACACCTACATTTTACCCTACAGAGCACAGACACCATAAACATGTGCATTACCTAAAGCAGAGTCTCCCAAATGCAGTCCTGGAGGGCCAAACACCATTCAGGTTCCATGTGTGCCTCTAATAAATGTGGCTGTGCTGCATTGCTATGCACCGCCCCCATGGTATGCAGATGTATCTCATGCATATTCATTAGGGACAGTATGAAACCCCGAACAGTGTTTGGCCCTCCTGGACTGGAGTTGGGAATCTCTGCCCTAGAGCAGCGGCCAACAGGGGCAAACACACCCACACCCACAGGCTCCATTATCCCAAGCCTCCTGGATAGGCAGGATGTTGGGCCCTGCGTGCATCTCCCCATACTAGCACTTGCATACCTTAGCAATGCCACCCTAAACATGGGAAAACTGTACACAGCTATGATAACTGGCAGATAGCAATTCCTACGTTAAGCACAATTGGCTGATTGAGCTGCTTCATAGCAACCTTTCTGATGTCTGTGGAGTGTGCCTCAGGTCTGGTGTCTGACAGAGTGACCCCAACAGTATTGCATACCATAGCCATGCCTGCACTGTGCCCAGGACTGGTGTGGTGGCCAGGGCTGCCAAACACCTCTATAGCTGCACAATGCTGGCATAGGTGTGTGGAGTGTGTGTCTGTCTATCCAGTGTGTGGTGGCTGCTAACACCCTCCACAGCCCACTCTGCTAGCACTGTTGCCAGTATTGGCCTGCCAATGTGCATAATGAGGAGCAAGGTACTGTGGGAATAGCCTGGATAGTGTGGCCTGGCCTGGCCGCATCTGCACAGGGCATAGGGCAATGGCTCGGACATTGTAGTGCCCGTCCACCACCTGCACGGACAGCGTGGCCACAGCATGTCCTGCTGGGAGATCACTCTCACCCTGACGGAGCAGTGACCATGGCATGGCTAGGTTCCCCCATAGTATCACATAGCACTTTTCTCATGTGTTATTTATGGGTTCTCTTTTGGGGCCCAATCACTGACTTATCTGCTTGGTGTGTATGCTGACATCCCAGTTCTGGGTACATGCATCTTCTCCAGGACCATGCACTATGGACTAGCTAGCAGACTGTCTGCAGCTAGTATGTGTCTTGCTGGAACACTTTGCAGGGTGCAGCGGCTGGAGGCTTGCTGCTGGAGAATGTCAGATAGTGGTGGGGGGGTGCAGCTGAGCATTTCCAGGTCTACTGTCTCTCTGCTATTGCTTTAGGGATGTGTGCAGCTCTGCATTGCTTGCCCTGTAGGGTGTCTGTTTAGGCCTGGGGTTGATGGTCCCCTCTACTGCTATCATTGCAGGGAGGTAGAATGTGGATCTATTGGTGGGTGATCCTGTTTCCCACCCTGAGCCCCAGAGGGTGTGTTGTGTGGTGGTACATAATCTGCCTATGGGTTCAAACACCCCCCTTCACCTACATCATGTAACCATAGCACCAACACAGGATATGCACTATTCTGGGTGCATCATAGCCCAAAAGGGCTAGACATGTCTAAGAAATACAAAAGGACACAGATGTAACCTAGGTGTGTCTGCAGGAACTACCTATCACACACAGTAGCACTGATGGGGACCTGCAGCATGGCATATTTCAGCCATGAAAGATGCTGTGGACCTGGTGCTGGGCGCCCCACCTCACCCTCAGGGTGAGCACAGTACCCACACAATGTAACGGTCTGTGGCTACTCTGTGCCAGTACCACACACGGTCAGTTCCCCCTACCAGGCCGAGGTGCTGTGGGGGTGCATACCCCATCTTGTGCCCATCTGTAGACTGCTGATTTGCATGTGCAGTGCATCATGGGTACGGGTGGGTCAACCCTATCCTGGTAACCACAGCAGACAGTTTGTGTGGTGGCGTGCAGTCCTTCTGCAGCCAGCCAAGGGTCTGTTAGCAGCTGTAGCCCACTGGTTACTTCACTGCCTGTGAAGCCAGAAGTCATGGGTTCAAACCCATGGTGGGGTTATTTGACAGGGTTGTCTGAGGCATTGTCTATTTTTAATGTACATTAGTGCTGCCAGCAAAAACACCCTCAGAGTACTGTAACCTTAAGGTGCCTCATAAGTCGCCCCATAGGGCGCTTTATAAGGTATCCTATAGGGGACATTATAGGGTGCCTTGGCGGACAATGCACTTTATAATGTGCCCTATGGAGTGCGTTATGGGGTGCCTTATATGGCACCTTAGGTTACGCCACCGTGAGGGTGTGTTTGCTGGCAGCACTAATTAAAATAAAAGTAAAATGCCTCAAAAATCACTACCTAAAAGTAAAGGGTGATGCCTCAGCCAGCCTTATGCATTAGGCACACTGGGGATCAAACTCATGACTCCTGTATCATCAGTCAGTGTATTAACCATTGTGCTACACCTCTGTTTCTATGTTTACATGTCTGGGCGCCTACTTAAGATTACCACGCGTTAACACTCTAAGCGGCGCTTCGCCCGATAAGGTGCGCAGCAGTGCGCGTTATCGTGCGATAATCCCATTTTGCTACTTTAAGACTGAAACGCCCACTCCTTTTATGGCAGCCTGCACACTATCAGCGGGCGCACGTTAAGACAGTTTAGTAAACATACCCCTGAGTCTCAAAATAGTTTGAATGATTTTTTTGTTTATTTAATCCAATGTAACCCAGCAATTCAGTTTGAAAAGCAGTATGATCATCATATTATATGTTTTTTAGATGTTCAAGTGATTAAATCATGAGAAGATTTTTCTACAGCAGTATTTTCTAAACCTACAGATCGTAATACCTTATTGCACTATGCGAGTTTTCATCCAGTGGCTTTAAGAAATAGCCTGCCATATTCACAATTGCTGAGATATTGAAGGATCTGCTCTACAACATCACAGTTTCATTCACAAGCAAAAATACTTTGTGGTCATTTTCAGATGCGGGGGATACCCCGTTGAGATATTGCATAATGCATATAAGAGTGGCTATTGGAACCAGAGTATGGACAAACTGAAGAAGAGTTTAAGGAGAACGATCAATGTATTACATGTATGTTACCATACTCTTCCCTTACTACTAAAATTGCTGCGTTAGGAATAGATGCTCTCTATTACAGACCCTTCCTTGTTTTGCAGATCGGCGTATACGTATAGCTTATCAATGAGGAAGGAACCTGAGGGACCATCTTTGTCCAGCTATAAGGAAAGAGTCTTATGGGTTTAAACCAGAACATACTAAATGTGGTCAATGTCAATGTTGTCAAATGATAGAAGAAAGTGATAAAGTAATTATCAGAAATCGGACAATTTATTTACAGTTTGTAACTTCTTCTATGACTGATCATGTAGTGTATGCACTGCAATGTCCTTGTGATAAATTTTAGATTGGTAAAACTACATGTCTCTTAAGAGTGTGATTGACTGAGCATAAGTATTGCTTATTGAAACAGAAAAAAGATGTTCCAATGGTATCATACACTGTCAACAATTTCACCATAATTTTTTTTGATTTTCATTGTTTTGTCATTGACCACATCCCCCTGAATGAATGAGGAGGTGATCATGGGTTATTACTTTCGCAAAAGGAACAACATTGGATTTTTGATTTGAACACAATGGAACTATATGGGCTTAACTCTTCCATAGATTAGGGAGTATTTTTGTAGGAATGTTGGGTCCCTCCCCCTGCCTTGTATTTGCTTTGATCGGTTCAGAAAGGCTCTGATTGGATCTGAAATGTTTTAAAAGATAGAACTGACATCAGACACTATAGTAAGGGAAAATACCAAAGTGAAGCAAGCCCCCGATGAAGTGGTGTGTCCATGAAACGGAAATCTTTGTAGCAAATTGAAAATTTCCTGAGAGGAGCTTTTTCAGCTAAGTGTTAGCAGCGGGTTACAGCTTTGCTTGAAAATTATTGACACATTGAAGTATTATTTTGTTATATTTCAGATAAAAGCTGCCCATTGAGCATTTGTACTAGTGTGGGCTACAGCGATTTTGTTGTATAGTGCTGGCCGCCAGTGTGTGCGCGCTATAGTGAACTGGTGGTGCAGTGTGTTCAGTGGTAGAGGAGCTACTGATTATAATTTTATTAAAGCAGAAAAATGCAATTGGTATGAAAAGATTAATAAAAAGTAGCATGTGGAAAAGAGGAGATTTTTAGACCGATGATGGTAGATGGCAACATTTCCCCTTCAGGCAAAAACCAATTACTGAATAGAGGGACAATCATTTTACAGAGGTCTTTTCTCCTCTATTTGATTATATTTGGTTTTCTCTCAGGAGTTTAAGAATTCATTCATAAGTATTAATAAGGTTTCATAGCTGGAGTCTTTTGGTGTAAAATTCCCAATTCCCACATCCTTGTTCAATCTCTGCTCCCTCCCCTCAATCCTTATCCAATCTCCAGTCCCCCATTATTCTTTCCTCACTCTTCCATACAATTACCGAGTCCTCCATATTCACTCAATTTATATTCAGCCCTGAGTCCCTATTCTCTCCACAATCTCTGCAACCCCACCCTCCCATCCAGATCTCAAATCCCCACTCTCTCCCATTCATTCCTGAGTCCCAGTTCTCCTGTCCCAGAGCCCAAAAAAACCCCTAGCCCCTGCTTTTCCTTCTTCCTAATTTTCCATTTTTTTCTCCCAGGGCCTGAGTGTCGACTCCCCCCATCAATCCCTGCTCTTCTGTTAATTCCTACTTCTCCTAACAATCCCAGATCCCCAATTTCTTACCCTTCTCCCACAAATCCCTGCTCTCTCCTTCCCACACTTCCACCTACATAGCTTTAGCCTTCTAATGCATTTCTCTCCCTTGCTCTCCCCTCCATTCTCCAGTGATGATACTTGACAGTTCTGCTTTCCTTAGCCAGTTGCTCCTTGATCTGCCAGCACCTCTCCTCTTCTGCCTTACAGTTCAATGATCAGTTACTTGAATTCTGCAATGCTCTATATTTCTGAGTTCCCCATGGTTAAAATACCTGGCCATTGGATGGCAGAGGTAGAAAAGGAGAGATGCCACTGGCTAGAGAAGTGACTGTGTTAGGAGCATAAATCCAGACTGTCACTGCCAAGTATGGAATCGTAAAGCCAGAAGCGGGAACATACACCAGAAGGCAGCGGGGATGAGGCACTAGAAAATATTGAATGAACATCAATGTTCCCACTAATGTCTTCTGCTGAATCCACCTTCTGACTTCTTTCTCCCCTCCCCTAGAATCTGTTCCCTTTCTTCTATGTCCCTTGACCTCCAGCACTGGTTCCCTGTATCTTTCCACCCCTCTCCCAGTTTCTGCTTCTGGACTCTCCCTTTGTCCCCTTCGAGATCTGCATCTCCTCCTCCCCCATACTGCTACTACTAATCAATTTATATAGCACTACAAAGTGTATGCAGCGCTGTACATATAGATGTAAGCAATAGTCCTTGCTCATCAGAGCTTACAATCTAATCAAGACAAAAAAAATAGAAAATCACAGAGTATGACAGAGTATAGTAAGATACACATATGAGGTGTGACAAAAAAGAAACGAGACTGTGGCAACCACGCCCATGACTCAATGCCAATTGGCTAACCACTTATGTCACAGTGTTGTGCAACCTCTCGCCACTATTCTGCTATAATATTTTTCATCTCTCTTGCTCTGTTTTTCTTTTTCAGGTTTTTTGCAGCACACTGCTCCATCGCTTTGTCATGCAACTGGAGGTGGCAGAAATATGAAGCAAAGAATCAACTTGAAATTTCTGATTAAGATGGAGAAGGGCCCAACTGAGTGTCTCCAACTTCTCCAAAAGGCTTATGGAGAAGATGCAATGTCAAGGCCGCGAGTCTTTGAGTGGCACAAATGCTTCAAGACTGGCTGCAAGGAGATGGAGGATGACCCCAAGTCAGGATGACCTTCCACGACAAAGACGGTTGAGAACATTGACAGAGTGAACCAGTTGGTGCGGAGTGATTGCAGATTGATGGTGCGGATGATAGCTAAGGAGATCAGCCTGAAGAGGGAGTCAGTGCAGACCATCTTGGTGCAGGAGCTGGGAATGCGGAAGGTAGTGCCAAGATGGTGCCCAAGCTTTTATTGGACAACCAGAAGGAGCACCGGGTCAATGTTTGTTGAGACTTGCTAGAGAAGATCGGAGAAGATCCAGAGTTTGTTGGCCAAGTCATCACAGGAGACGAGACTTGGGTCTTCCAGTATGACCCTGAAAGCAAGAGACAGAGCCTGCAGTGGAAGACTCAACTGTCACCCAGACCCAAGAAGGTGCACATGTCCAAATCAAGGATCAAGGTCATGCTGATCACATTCTTCAACCAGAAGGGAGTGGTCCATCATGAATTTGTGCCTAAGGGTCAGACAGTCAACCAGCACTTCTACCAGCAGATCCTCAATTGCCTCCATGACTGGGTTTGGCACAGCAGGCGAGCTCTGTGGAGAGACAAGTCGTGGCTGCTCCACCACGACAATGTGCCCACACACACCACGCTCAGTATGAGACAGTTTTTGGCCAACAAACAGCTCACAGCTCTCTGGAGTGGAGGTGTGGCCTAGTGGTTGGGGCAAGGTACTTCAGGCTGGAAGGTTGGGGGTTCAAATCCCACTAGAGGACAGCAACCTTGTGTCAGAAGGACTGGGGTTTCTAGTCCCACAGGTGCTCCTTGTGGCCTTGGGCAAGCCACTTAACCCTCCATAGCCCATATTCCCTGTAAAATAGTTATCTCCAAGTTATAATGCCCTGTTCAATGTAATTTCAGTTTGTTCAATGTAAACTGCACTGGTGCAGTATATAAAAGAATGTAAATAAATAACCACCCTCCTTATTCCCCAGATCTCACACAGTGCAACTTCTGGCTCTTCCCCAAGCTGAAGACTGCTCAAAGGAAATTGTTTCACCTCTGTATGAGATCAAGGCCACTGTGACAAGGGACCTCAAGGAGGAGGACTTTACCAAGTGCTTCAGTATGTGGCAGAAGTGCATAAACTCTGGGGGGATTACTTTGAAGGGCACAATGCATAATTTTTCTGTAGATTTTATAATAAAATATTTATGGGACAGTCTCGTTTCTTTTTTGTCACACCTCATATGCAGTGGACAAGAGAGTGAGGAGCATCAGCATCCAAAAGCAGCTTCAAAGAGGAGGGATTTTAGCCTGGATTTGAATAGGGCTAGAGAAGGAGCCTGACACACAGATTCAGGTAGTTTGTTCCAGGCATATTGAGCAGCAAGATGGAATGAATGAAGCCTGGAGTTGGCAGTGGCAGAAAAGGGCACAGATAAAAGGGATCTGCCAGAGAAGGCGGAGTTCCCGAGGAAGGGTGTAGAATAAGATAAGAGAGGAAAGGTAGTGAGGAGCCACAGAATAAATGCAATTGTAGGTCAATAGGAGAAGTTTGAACTGGATGTAGAAACTAATAGGGAGCCAGTGAAGTGACTTGAGAAGAGGAGTTACATGAGCATAGTGACAAAAGTGGAAGATAAGCCATACAGCTGAGCTCTGAACAGATTGAAAGGGAGAGAGATGATTCAAAGGGAGACCAGCGAAGAGAAGGTTATAATAGTCAAGGTGGGACATGACTAATGAGTGGATAAGGGTCTTAGTAGTGTGAGTATAAAGGAAGGGATACATTTTGCTGATGTTTTAGAGAAAGGTTTTAGCTATCTGTTGGATGTGTGCAGAGAAAGGGAGAGTAAAGTCAAACTATGATTCCAAGGTTGCGAAGCTGAGGAAATGGAGAGGAGTGTAGTGTTATTCACACAAATAGAGAAGGGAGGAAGGGGGAAGATGGGTTTAGGGGGAAAGATAAGGAGCTCAATTGTGGTCATGTTCAATTTCAGATGGTGGTGAAACAATGGCGGATAAGCAGGCAGAGATCTGAAACTGGATTCCTTGAGAGATTTCAGGCACAGAGAGGTAAATCTGAGAGTCATCAGCATAAAGATGGTACTGAAAACCATGGCAGGAAATAAGTGCACCAAGGGACTGAGTGTAGAGAGAGAAAAGTATTGATCTCAAGACAGAGCCCTGAGGTACACCAACTGAAAGCAGGATGGCAGTAGAGGAATATCCCTCAGAACATGCACTAAAGGTGTATGTCCAAGCAAGGACAGGGTATCGAGGAGAAGGTGGTGATAAAAAATGTAAAAGGCAGCAGAAAGACAGAGAAGGATGAGGATCGAGTAAAGGCATTTGGATTTGGTGAGGAACAAGTCACTGGAGACTTTAGCAAAAGCCATTTCTGTGGAATGTAGAGGACAAAAGTCAGACTGCAGTGGACCCAGAAAGTCATGAGAGGAAAGAAAGTCAAAACAGCAGCAGTGAATGCAGCCTTGGAAGTGGAGAAGTTGGAAGCATCCCAGGAAAGGAACAACCAGAGATCAAGTACCTCAAAGCTGTGGAAGCAAAGGGTAGTGATGGTAAGTGAGTCTCTTCTGAGAGGTACTGAGATGTCCATCTGCTGACCAGATTTGATGTCCTGAGAGGTGTGCTATCTGCCAGGTGCCAAAATATGAGATGGAGAGTTTGCGAGTCTCATCAAGCCTACTGACTATTATCTCATGTTGCGCATATATGTTGGTACAAATGATACTGCTGGTATCCCTCTGAGCATATCAAAAGTGACTTCATGGCTCTGGGACAGAGGGTGGAGCAGATAGGTACGCAAGTGGTGTTCTCTTCAATCCTCCCTTTTGAGGGTAAAGACCGAGGTAGAGAAGCTCGCATCCTGGAGATAAATGCATGGCTGCATGAATGTCATCAAACGTATATGGGTTTCCAGGACCATGGGATGATTTTCCAAGGGCTGCAGGGTGGAGATAGTGTCTACCTATCCAAGAAGGGTCAAAGTGTCTTCTTCAGCAGACTGGCTAACCTACTGAAGAGGGTCTTAAACTAGATTCACTGGGGATGTGTGAAGAAAGACTCAGGTAAGTGGAAAGCCCTCAGGTAAGTAAAACATTAAGGCCCCGATATTCAACTGGGCAAGGCTAAGTGCCATAGCCATTTAGCCCTGCCCGCTGACCCCCAAACCATGGATATTCACTTCTGCAGCAATGATAGTTAATATCCAGGTCTGTCCACGCTGCCTGGAAACTGCCAAGGGTTTTCCTCGCCTATCTTATAGGTGCCAAGAGCTAACCCTGCAGCTTCCAATATCGGCACTGCACGTTTAGTGTCGGTCACCACCTCCGCTCTGCCCTGGAATATCCCTACCATGCCCGATGCTAGCCGGCTAGCATCGGGGCACATAGGAGACTTAGTTGTGGATATTTGATGGCACACAACATGTGTATGTGCCATCAAATATATGGTTAGCAGGCAATTGCACGGTTAACTGGCTGTTAACCGTGCAAATGCCTTTTGAATATCGAGCCTTAAATACCTCTGAAATGGGTGAAAGGGGCAAAAGCTGGATAACAGAGTGCATAAATGCCCGTAGTATAGGAAATAAGATCCCAGATATTGAGACTTAATGAAGAGGATGACTTGAATTTACTGGCGGTTATGGAAACATGGTTCATGGACAGCCATGACTGGGATGTAATTATACTTGGCTATACTTTGTTCAGGAAGAACAGGATAGGAAGAAGAGGAGGAGGAGTGGTACGATATGTAAAAATAATATTAAGGCTATAGAATTACACAGCTTAAAAGGGAGCGAGGAGGCACTGTGGGTTAAACTAGAAGGAAGGAACAGGAAATCCATTTGCATTGGTGTGATATACAGATCTCCTTACAGGGAGAAGAAGTAGATGGAGATTTAATAGAAGACATACGCTGTACTGCCATGAGAGGAGAAGTGTTACAGATAGGTGATTTCAATATGCCAGATGTTGATTGGCACATCCCTAAGAACATAAGATATGCCATACTGGGTCAGACCAAGGTCCATCAAGCCCAGTATCCTGTTTCCAATAGTGGCCAATCTAGGTCATAAGTACCTACAGTTTCCCCAAAAGACACAGGTTCCTCAATGCTTGTATTGAGTCAAGCAGTGATATCCCAGGTCCCTTTTAATAATGGTTTATGGACCTTTCCTCCAGGAACTTGTCCAAACCTTTTTTAAACCCAGCTACGCTAACAGCTTTTACTACATCCTCCGGTAACAAATTCCAGAGTTTGATTACACGTTGAGTGAAAAAATATTTTCTCTTATTAGTCTTAAATAGGTTACCCTGTAGCTTCATTGCATGTCCCCTAGTCTTTTTATATTCTGATGACGTAAACAATCGATCTACATTTACCCATTCCACTCCATTCATTAATTTATAGACCTCTATCATATCTCCCATCAGCCATCTCTTTTCCAGGTTGAAGAGCCCTAACCTTTCTAGCCTCTCTTCATAGAAGTATCCTTCCACCCCTTTACCATTTTGGTGGCTCTTCTCTTTACCTTTTCTAATAATGCTATATCATATTTAAGATACAGCGACCAGAATTGCACACAATATTCAAGGTGTGGTCGCACCATGGAACAATACAGAGACATTATAATATTCAGTGTCATCTAGAAGTAAGGAGGTCCTGCATTCTCTACAGGGAAAACTATTCCGGCAACTAGTAATAGAACCTAAACATGAAGGGGTCATACTGGAGTTGGTGCTTATCAATGGGGAAAGTGTTTCTGATGTTACAGTGGGAGATCATCTTAGGACTAGGGATGATAAAACCCATTCAAAAGCAAGGGTCTTAGACTTTAGGAAAACAAACTTTGCTAAGATGGAACCATACCTCAAGAACCCGATAGTGGGATGGGAACTGCTGGGGAATGTAGAAAAGCAATGGGCAAAACTAAAAGGGGATATTTTAAGGGCAACAAATCATTTTGCTAGAAAAGTAAATAAATGTAAAAAGGAAAAGAAGGTCACTATGGTTCTCGAAAGAAGTAGCAGATAAGATGAAGAAAAAGAGGGTGGCTTTCATAAGATATAAGAGCTCACAAAGAGAAGAAGACAAGCATCAATATTTGGAAAAACTTAAGGAAGCTAGGAAAGTGGTCAGAAAAGTGAAGAAACAAAAAAAAAGAGAAATAGCCAGTGCAATAAATTGAGGGAGAAAAAACATTTTTCAGATATGTTAATGAGAGGAAAAAGTACAAAAGTGGTATTGTCAGACTCAAGGGGAAAGGGGAGGAATATGTAGAAGCTGATGAGGATAAAGCGGAATTGCTAAACAAATATTTCTGTTCTGTGTTCACAGATGAAGGGACAGAAGTAGGACCTCAGAAAACACCCACAAATAGGAACAGAAGTGAAGGGGATCTTGAATGATTTTCAGAGGACTGTGTTCATCAGGAACTAGCTAAACTAAAAATAGACAAACAATAGGGTAAGATGGGATACATCTGAGAATATTGAAGGAATTTGGGGATGTTCTAGTGGCTCCACTGACTGACCACTTCAATGCTGCTTTAGAGCTGGGAGTGGTCCCAGAGAACTGGAGAAAGACACATGTGGTCCCTTCCAAAAGTGGAAGTAAGGATGAGGTTGAGAACTACAGGCCAGTTACTCTGACCTCTGTGGTGAGTAAGACTGTTTAAGTTTTTTGAAATGTGATGTTACTGTTTACAATTGAAAGTTCTTTGTAAAAGTTATTGTTTATAATTGGGTGTTCTTTGTAAACGTTGAAGTTAATGTAAACCGCCTTGATTAAACGAAAAGGCAGTATAGAAAAACTGTTAAATAAATAAATAAATGAAAATACTGCTAAAACAGAGGATAATGAGGTTTCTTGAGTCCAATGGATTGCAGGATCAGAGGCAGGTCTTGTCAGACAAATCTGATTGATTTCTTTGACTGGGTGACCAGAGAGTTGGACGAGAGGGAGTCCTAAACGTTGTGTACTTGGATTTCAGTAAAGCCTTTGATATTGTTCTGCACAGGCGACTTATTAATAAATTGAGAACTCTATGGATGAACCCTACAGTGACTGACTGGGTAAGAAATTGGTTGAGTAGGAGGTGACAAAGTATACAGGTAAATGGAGCTCACTCTGAGGAGAAGGATGTTACCAGTGGTGTGTCGCAGGGATCTGTCCTTAGTCTGATTCTTTTTAACAAAGAAGCGGTTCAAAGGAAGGCGACTGAAATGATTTGGAGCCTGCATCATAAAACTTATAAGAAGAGACTTGAAGACCTAAATATGTACACTCTGGAGGAGAGGAGGGACAGAGGAGATATGATTCAGACCTTTAAATACTTAAAGAGTATTAATGGACAAAGAAACCTCTTCCAAAGACGGGGAAGCTGTAAAACTAGAGGGCATAACATGAAGCTGCAAGGGGGTAAACTGAAAGGCAATGTCAGGAAATACTTTTTCACTGAAAGGGTGGTGGATGCTTGGAATGCCCTCCCAATCGAAGTGGTGGGGGCAAACACAGTGACAGAACTCAAAATGGCATGGGACAGACATAAGGGATCCCATTATAGCAAGATTCTCATTTTTGCACTGTGTACGTGCAGGGCCGCATGGTTTAGGAATACGGGTCTAGACATTTTCGTAAGAAAAACATCTATCCTGCATGTCCAGGTGGCCTATTTGCATTTTGGAATGACCCCCTTAGTGGTCTTTGTTATAACCATATGGGGACAGGCTTAAAGATCTTAATATGTATACATTAGAGGAAAGGCGGACTAGAGGGGATATGATAGAGATGTTTAAATACCTTTGTGACACAAATGCACAAGAGGAGAGCCTCTTTCAATTGAAAGTAAGCTCTGAAATGAGGGGGCATAGGATGAGGGTGAAAGGGGATAGACTCTGGAGTAATATGTGCAAATATTTCTTTACGGAAAGAGTGGTCGATGCATGGAATAGTCTCCCAGTGGAAGTAGTAGAGACGCGGACAGTATCTGAATACAAGAAAACATGGGACATACACATAAGATCTCTAAAGGAAAAAAAGGGATTATAGTAGTTGATATGCTGACATGTTTCTATGAAATAAAGGGGAGGAGAGAGATAGGCAAATAGCTGGAAGGACAGGTAGGGTCTAGTGAGGGCTTTTTGAGAAGAGGTGTGACCTGAGCATGTTTGAAGGCCACAAAACCAGTTGTAGTGGAAAACGATAGGTTAAGGATATGACAGATGGAAGGAATGATGGCAGAAGAGATACAGCTTAGTAGATGGGTGAGAATGGGATCAGAGGAGCAGGTAGTCAATTTGGAGAAGGAGAGAAGGTTTGCAGTTTCCTCCTCAGTGATTTCAGAAAAGGAAGAAACGGTGATAGGAGGTGAGGGAAGGATATGGGATTGAAGAGGGGGAGAGGGAGGGGAGGGGGAGGTGAACCTGTGGAGAATTCAAGCTAATCTTCTGAACTTTGTCATGGAAATAGTCAGCCAAGGTCTGGGCAGAACATGAAGGAAGAATTGGGGGAGGAAGGACCTTGAGAAGAAAGTTGAGCATAGCAAAGAGACAGTGAGGATCAGAGGCAAGAGAGTTAGGCAGATGGACATAGTACTCTTGCTTGGCAAGTTCTATGGCTCACTGGAAAGAGGTTAGCATGAACCTGAAATGTAGGTAGTCAGCAAGGGTACATGATTTAGGCCAAAGGCGCTCAGTTGAGCAAGCACAGGAATGTAGGTGGTGGGTTGTTGAGGACAGCTAGGATTGAGGGAGTGGAATGGGAGGAGCCAGTGCATCCAGAGCAGGGAGTGGAATGGGAGGAGCCAGTGCATCCAGAGCAGAGGCGAGTATAGTGTTATAGGAAGATACTGCCTCATTAACAGACCCAGATGACATAATGGAGGAAAGAGGTGATAAGACAGCAGTGGAGAGAGCTGAAGAGTCGATTGTGTGACGTTTCCAAAACATGTTTGTGGAGATTGGGTGAGACCAGGATGGGAGGTAGTTAAGAGTGAAGGTTAGCAGGTGATAGTCAGATAAGGAAAGAACTGAGGTGGAGAGGTTTGAGGGTGAGCAGTTGGAGAAGAAGACAAGGTCAAGACAGTGGCCATGCTTGTGAGTAGGAACAGTAGAGCACAAATGGAGGTTAAATGAGGTTAGGGAAAGGAGCTTTAAGGCATAAAGATCAGAAGGGTCATCAACATGGATGGTAAAATTCCCAAGAATAAGGGAAGGGGAAGATGCATCCAGAAAGAAGAAGAGCCAGGAATAAAAGTCTTTAAGAAAGGTAGAGGTGAACTTTTTGGAGGCGGGGGGGGGGGGGTCGATAAATGACAGCTACCCCAAGGTAGTGGATTAAATAGGCAGATAGCATGGACTTCAAAGGAAGCAAAGGAATTAGACAGAGGCAGAAGGAGGGGCTGAAATTGGCAGAACTGAGAGAGCAGAAATGCAACACCACCATCACGGCTAATGGGCCAAGGTGTATGGGAAAATAGGTAGCTTCCATGACAGAGATCAGCAACTGAAGTATAGTCTTCAGGGACAAGCCAAGTTTCAGTAAGAGCCAGAAGGTGCAGAATATTAGAGATAAAGAGGTCACGAATGAAGACAAGTTTATGGGAGACAGAATGTGCATTCCACAAGGCACATGAAAAAGCAAGAGAAAAGGAAAAAGGAGAGGGATATGAACCAGATTTGAGAGGCTGCACGTTGATCTGCCTTTGGAGTGTGAAAAATGTATAGGGGGGTGAGGATTGGGGTTGATATCTCTAAATGGGAGACAGAGAAGGAGCAGGAGAGAATGGGGGAGAGAGAATAAGGCATGACGGAAGCGAGGGTGAGGTTCCCTCAGTAAGTGTGGAGATGGCTGACTGAGAGGAAGAAAATGGTGAAGCTCAAGGGCAGATGATAATGTAGAAGACAAAATGGCAAGGGAGATGGGGACAGTAAAGAGTGGGTAATGAAGAGTAGGGCCATGGAGTTGTTGGAATGAGGGGAAAAGATTAGGGAGAGGTAACATCAGGAACACAAAGTGATATGGAGCCAGAGGAAAGGGAGAAGAGAATAGAATGCAAATCAGAGGGGATACAGGTAGAGCGGGAGGAGAGAGGTCCTATGGGTTCAGGTGTACCTGAGTAATTGCGTCAATGAGCAGAGGAAGGCTATGTAAGAATGTTAAGCCAGAGGTGGGTAGAAGGGTGGGGAGGTGGGCAATAAGAAGGGAGACAGCAATGCAGAGAGCAGGAGCAGGGTGAAGGACAGACAGAGAGCACACATTGAGAATATAGAAATATAGAAAGAAAGAAAGTATATAAATAAATAACAAGCTAGATTCTAAACAGACACAAGAAAATGCTTGAGCAGAGAATAAAAATTAGCAGAAGCTTCCAATGATGGTGCTCTCACCAAGCAGGAACCTCCAAATGGAAGGTCAGCAACTCACGTACTAAGAGAATAAGCTTCTGAACAAGTTCAGCAGGGGGGAAGGGCTGGCCAAGTGCTGCAGGCAAGTAAATGGAAGTAGGCAGATTTCACAGAAAGTGCCCTAGTAAAAACTTAAACATTAAGGGCCCAATATTACAACCCTGTAAATGCCGCTTAGCTGGATATCACTGATCTTCTCCCTACACACCCCCAATGCTAACCGCTTAGTATTGGGGTATGTCATGGCATTCCAAGGAGGAGCGGAGGTGGCGACAGTCGCTAACCAGGCAGTGGCGATATTTCATGCTGCCCGGTTAGCTTGCCTTTCTTTTAGCCGCAGGGGCTAACTGGGCAGCATGCAATATCACTGCTGCCTGGTTAGCTACTGCAGCTGGTAGGCTGTGCGGCAAACCCGGATATTCAATGCCAAGCCCGCATATGACCCCAGCATTGAATATCTGGGGTTAAGGGTCAGTTCAGACAGCTATGCGGTGTAGCGGCGCACAGCCGTCATAATTGAATATCAGTCCCTAAGTATTTACAGAGGAATAGGGAGGAGAAAATAAAAATCACTCCAAACTGTGCATCTTCCCTCTGACTCCCTTTAGATATACAGGTATAAGCCATGGTTCAAGCTATTTATTTACCTATCACATTGCGCCTTTAAATTACATAAACATCACAGCATGAAAGCAAGATGCATAGGGTGAGGGCCAAGTCTGGCCTGACATTATTTTCAAGCCTTTCCAGCTACATCAGCTGAAGGGGATTGGGTGGAAAGAGAGGATCACTGCAGAGGCCAGCAACAGAGCTCCATGCAGCTGATGGAGCCAACTGCTTCTCTCCGTCTGCACTAGCAACGCAAGTATGTTGGAAACGCATGAGCTAGTACTTCCTGCATGTTTTCATGTGAGGTATGACTGGCATATAGGAAGAGCCAGCCCGTGCTCCTCACAGACAACAGCAGACATGGGATAGGCTCCAGCTGCTTCTGCTTCACCAGTTCTCCCCCCCTCCCCCGCATCGATTGTTACTTGGGGGCTTTGGCCTCCCTGCCCCCATCTCAGCAAGCCATAAGGTAGGAATATTTAAATGCAGTAATGGGGTAACAAGTATGGACAAGCGTTTTTGCCATCTAGTTCCTAGTATGAACAAGCATCACAGTAGAATCATGACAACAGAGAAGCCCAATTGTGTTTAGCTCTCTGCTGTGTAAAACCAGGTCCAAATGTCTAAATGTAATTCTGCTTGGCTCCTAGCTCCTCATGGACATCTGGTTTTCTAAACTCAGGAAGAGCTGCCGTGTTGATTACACAACCGGCACCTACGCAGCTAACGTGCGCAAAACCCCAAATGCTGCCACTCGTTTTCTGGGCGTGTTTTTTTGGGAAAACACTGTTCCGACTGGCCATGCTGCACAATGCTCATGCACTCCTCAACATCCTTACATATGTTTCACAAAAGCCTCATACTCAGTGAGCCTTTTGCAAAATACCTGGGAAACTGTGAACAACCAAACTTGGCCCTCCCATTTCCCCCCGCAGGTGCCCTATGCAAAAC
Organism: Ichthyophis bannanicus; assembly: GCA_033557465.1. Taxonomy (NCBI): domain Eukaryota; kingdom Metazoa; phylum Chordata; class Amphibia; order Gymnophiona; family Ichthyophiidae; genus Ichthyophis; species Ichthyophis bannanicus. The sequence continues at coordinate 362,397,226 of CM066032.1, read as the reverse complement.
CCGGCTCTTCGTCTTTCTCACTGCCGCTTCCTTAAATCGTAGCTGTTCCCTGTATCCTCAGCCCTATGCAATTATATTTTCGGATACTCCACGGGTTTCTCCTATCCAGTACCAGATGCTGATAGTCACACAAGTGCCTCCACTTATCAAGAAAGAGATAATGAAGATTTTATTTATGCTGTTAATAAATTATGCAGTGCCAGGATTGTGCAAGTCTGTAAAGACATAACAGGGTTTTGAAGATATAGAGCCATGTTTAATATCTATGATTATTTTTACTGGAATATAAAAAACAACTTTCTAATAAACTTTCATTAGTTGAGCCCTATAATATCAAACAAGATGCAAGCTGTATCCGATAAGATAATACATAAATGTAAATGAAAAATATAAATGCCATATCTCACAAAGGATCTAATTTATCAAAGACTTTTCTCTATAGGGAGAAGAACGCCCAAGGGATAAGCTGCAGAGAGCCTTGAACATATGCTGCCCCTATTCTGTCTGAAGATAACCCTACACAGCAAAGACAAACTCTGCATCTCTTGGAACTACTCCAATTTCACTTCTTGCAGGTAAAAATGGAGTACAGGGATGAAAAAGAACAGTTAGAAGTACTTTTTATGGCCTAGGTATTCACAATGGGCCCGATTCTGATCCCAACGTCCATCTCCTTTGTATGTCTGGGCTGAGCCGGACGTACAAAGGAGATCACGATTCTGATCCCACGGGGCATATCTAGCCCCACGGGATCAGAATCGCAAACAAGCCTGTATGTACAGCCATAGCCTGACTATGATTAACAGAAAGGTGGGAGGAGGATTTAGATTTAGCTTGTGTCTTTTTCTGTAATAGCTTAAAGTGAGATACATTCAAGGGCAATAGGGTTTATGGTCTAAAGTGTGGTAAGTTTTTGCACTTACCCTGTATTAGATGCAAAAACTAATTTATAATAAATTCAATTGTAGCTGTCAAGGATGTGATCTGCAAATGCCCCACAGTTAGTACACAAGGCACCAACATATCTCCAGGACTATAGTAATGCACTGGATACACCGGTGCTATCTGCCAATACATTTAACGTGGATCCCAGCAGAGAAAAAATAAGTTAGAAAACGCTATTGCCAGCAAAGCCTCCTATCTCCTTCCAAAGATAATCATCCCCCATGATCCAAGTCCCAATCCCCCAAGGCATCGCCTCCCTAGTCCAAGCCCCAACTCCTCCAAAGGCATCATCCCCCAATCACAACATCCATCCTCTGTTTAAATCCTACCCCCCCCCCCCCCCCGATCACAACACCTACCCCCAGATCGAAGTTCCAACATTCTACTCACAACATCCATCCAATATCCAACCCCCCTCCCCCCTAGGATCAGAACCCAAACCTTTCACCAACCCTGACCCTCCCCCTCCCAGGGCTTATTCTGGTAGTCTTGTGGACTAAGCGGGAGGATCCCTTCCACTTTTGCCATTTTGCCACCCAGTTTAAAAATGGCGCTTATGACCCCTAGTGGTAGTTTCTCAGTACTACCACTAGGGGTCATGCTGCAAAACAAGGGCAAGACCAACTCCCAAATTCATCCCCTGATTATGTTTACTCTATAAGTAAGAGCCAGCTTACACTGCACACATTTTCAGGAATGACCTAATTTTATAACAGTCATTTTTACATTTGAAAAAACACATTTAATGTGTGAAAAGGTTTTATAAAATTACCTTTCCTGTGACTCTGAATTCAGATTCCATGCAACTAAAAGGCATTACTTACGCAGTTTTGATTAAATACAACCTTAATTCAAAGTGAGGAGTGAGAGGGTGGAATGTGGATAATTACAGTCAAATCAAGACAAGTTAAGAATGGGATTGTGGTTTACTGTAGCTCAAACCCCAAAGAGTCTAAGTGGGATCTTTCTTTACCATCTATTGATACAAAAACTTGTATCTAAACATTGGTATGAATCAAATTTGAACAGAGGCAAAGGTGATATAAAAGACTAGTAAATTCAACTAAATCATGCACAGAGCTGAGATATATTTCAATTGTGTTGAGTGTTAACTCCTTTATGTTGCCAAGTGGCTCCATGTCTGCTGGTCAAACTGAAGCTTTATTAAAGTCCTCTTCAGTAATGGTTTTCAGGCAGGGTGAACTTGGTGGTAAACCTGGACACCATGAGACGAAGGGTATTGTTGGACCAGAGTCACCACCAATGCTGACTGCTGCTAAGCTACTCCTAAGTCTTATTACCCTGAAAGGACAAGTGTAACTCCCACACCCACCACAATGCTGGCATCATGCCTCTCAAGGTGCTTGGTGGAAGAAAGCTGACATTGCATCAGCCATATTGGCTCATGTGATGGAAAGAAGAGGAGTCAATTTCCACCTACCACCCCACAAGCCAAAGGAGAAGGAGAAAGAGCAGCCAAAGTCACGTGATTCATTCCCCCCAGAAGAAGGGACGTCCTGCAGCTAGAGCCGAATTGTCACTCAAGCGTGTGTGTGGGTGTATAGCTGAATCAACTTGCAGGCTAGTGGTGTTGATCCAGAAGCAGAAAGGTAGAGTGTTCAGGAAGGAGGAGAAAAAGAGTGAGAGAAAGCTAGTGGGAAAGTGAGAGTGTGTGACAGTCAAGAAGGGGAGAGAAAGCTTTTGATACTGCTTCCTTTCCTCTCCAAGGATAGGGGATGAAGGGGCACCACCATCAACAATTTTTGCCCTAGAACTGGTCTTGGGCCTGCTTTTCTTAGAGAAATTGAAACTTGAAGTCCATGAATATAATTGCTAAAACAAGGTTTGGATCTGCCTGACCATCAAAAATGAAGCCAGTTGGCAACAAAAAAAGACAACAAAGAAACTCACAGAAGCCAAAGAAAAATCCCTTAAGCATCTATATTTTTATACATCAAAGGCTGTCCACTGAATCCAGGAAAACTACAATAAGTTATGTCACTATGGATCACTGAGTGAACCATGTTAGGTATTCATGAAGTCATATTTTTATTCGCTGGCATTTTCTAATTTGATAATTAAGAGATGTTTTTTGTTTCTGACTTCTGTTATAATGATTTTTGTTTTATTAAATGGGTATCATTGTTTTACTGTTCCTCACCTAGGATTTTAAATGTAGGCGGGTTATAAGTAAATAAATGTAGTTAATTCTGTCTACTCCCTCCAATGTATCCACTACTTTGTTACAGATATTAGTGTCATTTGCAAAAAAAACCCCAACAACATACTTTTCCTCCTAACTCCTCCATAATATTGCTTATAAACACATTGAATAGAACTGGATCCAAACATGACCCCTGAGGCATTCATCTCCTTTCGTTTTTGTAAACTCCATTTTCCTGCAAGCCCTATTGTCTAGCCCACAACCAGATACTAACCCAGTCCACCACATTAAGCCCCACCTTTAGATTGCTCAATTTACAGTATTCAGTAGCCTCGTAAGTGGGAATCTATCAAAAGTGTTGCCACACCCAAGTATATCACATACAATGCTCCCTCCTAATTCTCTGATCACCCAATCAAAAATATGGATCAACTCTGTTTGATACAATCTCTCTCTGGTAAAAACATGTTGGAGTCTCCATTAATTTTCCTTAATTCTAAGTCAGAGCAGGGCCAACGTTACCATTAGGTGAACTAGGTGATCGCCTTGAGCACTGGCCCTCCGAAGGCACCCATTGTCGTCGTTACTACCCCTTTCTGGGACCTGCAGTGGCAGCAATGGTTCAGAAACCAATATACACACTTACCTCAACTTGCCGGCACTGCATCATGGTGTCTGCTCTCTACTGTCTATCTCTTTCGCCCCCCTCTGATGCCGACTTCCAGTTTCAGTCTGCATTGGAGGGAGGTGGAAGAGATACATAGCAGAGAGCAAAAACCACAATGCAGCACCAGTGAACTGAGGTAAATGCTGTGTTGTGGTTTCTGACTGTTGAACAGTCACTCAAGCGTTGCAGCCCTGTAAAGGGGCGGCGATGACGGCAATGGGTATGGGGGATGGCCAGCCTAGGGCACCTCCAGTCCTTGCACTGGCTGTTAGTCAGAGTAAGTAGCCTGTACTTTCCAACTTTCTTCCTTCTATAAAGGAGCTTAATTTCTGCCCCTCCCCACTTCTGCAAACCTTCCCCCCAATCACCAGAGATCTATATAATAGGTCCTTCAATGAACTTGCCAGAATCTTTTTGACGTCCCATAGTATCAAATGTGTACTGCCCCAAGAATAAACCAGTTGGTACTAGAGGAGGTCAAACCTAAGTTTTCTTTAGAAGCTCAGATGGCACATCATGTGAAGAGAGAGATCATTAGAGAAAGACGTCATGCTTGGAAAGGTTGAAGGTCAGTGCAAAAGAGGAAGGGCAGCAATGAGATGGATTGATACAGCAGAGATGGATGCCACTCTATCCGATCACAGTTTAGGACAACTATCCAAAGAGTCACCATGAATTGGCACTGATTCGATGGCACTTAACAACAACAACAATGTCGTTAACGTGTGATTATTATATACATTCCATTGCACAGATTGGGACTTGCAGTAAAGAACATACAGTAATGTGTGGTAATGCGGTGGTATCTTTTAGTAAATCTAACCCCAAATCTTGATATCAAATCCACCTGGAAAGCAAACAGCTCAAGAAATGTTATGACTTTAAATCAGGAAATCATACGTGTTTATTATGCAGCTGGTGAGCGGGGTGGGGGTTGTTACTAAGCTGCAGTAAAATATTACATTTACCACAGCTAAACTTACTACGGGAGTCACCAACCTGTGGTAATTCAGTAATGCAGGTTAGTAACTCCTAAAGTATTTATTTATTTATTTACATTTTTTTCTATACCGCCTTCTCAATAAATCAAAGCGATGCACATTGAACAGGAACAATATACATGTAACATTGTATAAAAATAACAGTTTACATATAACATAATATCCAGTTAAACAATGAACATTTTTAAACAATTCATATTCCTAAAATGAATAATGCAACTTGCAAATTGTGTTATTCTGCTGCCCGATTGGATCGGGTCCCTAACTCATGGCCTGATGCTTTCAGCAGCATCTTAATGGAGCCAGCATTAAAAAAAAAAAACATAAGGACCCCACCTCCCCAAAGACACCTCCTGGAATCCCAATCTAGAATCCCCTACCTTCCCAAAGTTGACCCTCTAAGACCTACAGGAGATTTCCCTGGTATAGGGTAGGAGCAAGCCCCAGTCACTCCTGCCACATTGGGCTCCAAGTGAAAAATAGTGCCAGCTGGCCCCTAGTGGTAGTCTTGTGGTACTACTGCTAAGCATCAAGCTAGCAAAAAAAGGCTGCATCTCGTTATTTGTTAACAGGTCATTAAACTAATGAGCATTATGGTAAAATACACACGATTTTGCCACTTAACACATGTTAAGTGGCAAATAGCATGCGTGATTTTTTAATGCATATTAAAAAGTACTCTTCAAATGTGTTCTCAAACACGTATGAATACATCTTACATATATAACTTGGAGGATAGAGAAATCAGTCCAAGTAACTGCTGTACTCCCTTTCTTCATTCCGATGATAGCATAGAATATATGTGGGTTCATTAAAAATCACTGTTACAGAGCATTTTCTCATACCTTCATTTGCTAAAGGAAACAAAGGCAATCCCCAGACAAGCTTAAGTCAAATGATGCATGCTCAAACACCACAGGAATGAAGGCCAGACTTCATTGGAGGAGGGGGGTGGTGGAAAGTAAGAAAGTTAAAAGCGTGCAGTGATCCTTTGATAGCTGGAGCCTAAGCTGAGATATAACTCAGCAAAATTGTCAAGTCAAACCTTAGAGGAAGACTGGAACTCAGCTCTAGCTATTACCTTGCAATGACAGGGAGAGGAAGTGGAAACCATGACAAGGTTTAGATTACAGACAACAATGAGACATGTGTTATTTTTGGTTGAGTCCTCAGTTCAAGACTCAGGGTAGATCGCCTACTTAGAGAGCTCGAACAATTGCCAGGACATTCCTATGGTCTGTATTTCCACAGCTGCATAAAAGAACTAACCCTACCTAACTGCTACTTAAAGCCTCTTTTTAATTGATGCCCAATAGTGCAGACTAGACTGAGAAGCCGGGCATTCTGACGTTGGCAACATGATTCAAATACAAGACACCGAAAACCTGATTCTACTGTAGGATCTTATTTCTGGCTTTCTTACCTCTGTCAAATCTTATCCATTGCAGGGAGATTCAATCACTTCTTCCTTTCTGTATGTAAAATGTTATTTTGCTTGCCCAGGATACCTGTTTATTTGCATAATTCCTACAGCTATATTGAGAGACGAAATAAAAAAGTTGGAAAGCGCATCCTTACAGCGTGCAAAAACGTCACGTTTCCCCTTCCTCCATTTGCAAAGCCATGCATGTCTACTAGGGACTGGGTGCGAAGAGTCACGGTGAAGTGCGTCTCTTATTTTCAGATATGCCATACTAGGTCAGACCCACGGACCATCAAGCCCAGTGGATGTGGTCATTGTAAGGTAATATCTAGAGTCAGGTTCCAGTCTACCACTAAGGTTTGACTTGACAATTTTCAGAGTTATTTCACAGCTTAGGCTCCAGCTATCAAAGCATCACTGCACACTCCACTTTCTTACTTGTCCCCCATCCCCCTCCTCCAGTGAAATCTGGCCTTCATTTCTGTATTGTTCAAGCATACATCATTTGAATTAAGCTTGTCTGGGGATTGTGTTTGTTTCCTTAACATTGAAGGTATGAGAAAATGTTCTGCAACTGTGATTTTTAATAAACTCACACATTTTCTATGCCATAATTAGGATTAAGAAAGGGATTAGAGTAGTTACAACACAGCAGTTACTTGGACCCATTTCTCTATCCTCCTAGTAATATATGTAACAAGTATTCATACATGTTTGAGGTGTAAGTTCCAACATTTGCACGTGCGTGGTCTGAAATGTTGGAAGGTAGACATGTAAGTTGCCAGGATTCCTCCGTTCCTTTGTCCCATGTGCATGTTTCCGAGATCGCTCCTGCTGTGCCTGGATATGTATTTGGGTTCCCTCTTCAGCAAAGCCTCCACATCTCGATTCAGTTCTCCACATCCTGTCTAAAATGTGCCTTATAGGCACCTATGCGTCTTTATAAAATAGGCTAAAAATAGACACCTTCCCATCCACTATTGTTTTTGTAGGCCTAACTTAAAGCACTTAACTATATGGAGAGAGAATGAATATAGCTGCTATCCATATATGTAGTTAACTGTCCCACCCTAATTCCCACCCCCACATCCCCCAGATGGGGTTGCAGCTGTTAGAGGGATTTTCATCAGTACTATTCAAATAGTGTCAGTGAAAATCCGCAGCTAGCAGACCTACATTTAGCCACCGTCCCCAGGGAAAAGTAATTTTATAACTGATTGGCAAAGTGGGGAGGGCAAATGGGGGCCTATTTTATAATGACATGTAGGTGCTTATGTGTCATTCTAAAATTTCCCCACAAAAACTGCAGACGTTGTGGCTAAAATGAAGCCATGGTCAGTCACAATTGCTCAGGAATAGGTATAAATGCTTCTGCATAAATCACAACTCTATCCGTACTCCACTCACAATCAAGCCACAAAGAACCTCCACATCCAAGCTGTGCAAAAGTACGTGCATTCTTGCCAGGACTGCTACTACCACTCGGCGAACTAGGCAGTTGCCTAATGTGCCAGTGGTCAGAGGCTGGCCTATTGCCAGCGCTTCCACCCCTCTCGGGACCTACAGCAGTGGCAATTACTTCAAACAGCCCCACAGTGTTTACCGAAGGGGACCAGCGACTTCTGCCCCCATGCAAAATGAAGTCAGGATTTTGCATCAGAGAGGGTGGAAGCACAAACAGCCGGAGGTTTAGAAAAGCACTCTGGGGCTACTTGAAGTAATTGCTACTGTTACAGGACCTACAGAAGGATGCTAGCGGCGGCAATGAGGTTGGGTGTAGGAGCAGGGGAGTGCAAGGAATGAAGTTCCCCTGGGGCCCCTCAAACCACTGCACCAGCCCTGGCTCTTGTCACTGAATGCACCTTTTCGTGGGGAGCAATATTATAAGCAGCACTGTGCACTCATATACTTGCACATGCATGAAAAAGCCTTTATAAAAATACCCGTAAACAAATGGGCCCGATAGACTCATGGACATACGTCTTTTTATTGGACTAATGTATTACATCTTTGACCACCTTTTAAGAGCTGACACATCTTTTGTCAAATATCATACAGAATATCAAAAGTGAATTCATAAAATGTACACCGCTTTGACTGGTGGAAAGTGGTATATACTGTAAGCCTAGTTAAATAAATAAATAAAAGCCATTTGAATGATAGTGTTAAGGGAAGAAGATGGTTAATGGCAAATAGTGGAATTTTAGGATTAGTTGTGAGTTAAGAAACCCAGGTCCCTATTGAGCCTTTTCCTGCCTAATCATTTTAACTTCAAATGTCTTATGTTCCTAGTACCTGACTGTAATAGTGCTGTCATACTTCTGTTTTAGGCTATTTAGGGTGCACATTCCCACTTATGCATGTATATTGATTTTATTTATTTTATGTATTTTATTTATAATGCATGTTTTTAGTTATGTTAAGTTTATTGTTCAATCAATTTCTTTGATTATACAATCGCTTGCAATCAGCTAAGGGTGGAGTTTTCCTCCCAGATAGAAACCCCATGAAACTTCCACTAGGGATCAGAGGTACCATTTTGAACCCAGCTGCCAGTGGGGCTGGAGTGATTGGGAATTGCTCCTGATCTATACTGCTAAATACCAAGGACATCAAGGACTGCAGAGGTAAGCTGGGGGGAGAGAAGAAAGGGAAAGGAAATGTGTGGAGAGAGAGAATATTGGAGGTAGGCAACAAGAAAAAAAAGAAAGGAGAAAAAAGAGAAAGGAAAGGGAGATCAAGAAAGGAAATAATGGTGTAAGGAAGATGACACAATCAGGGCCGGTGCAAGTGTATGAGACGCCCTACGCGAACCTGATTCCCAGTGTCGCCCTGCTCCACCCCTGTACTTATTGCCGTCATTCTCTGCGTCGTGCAGTGGCACCAATACATTCAAAAAGGCGCTACAGTTCCAGAGTTACCTTCTCTTCTGGAGCCGTGATGCCATTCACGCTTCCGCCCCCTCCAATTTCACTTAGCAAGAAGGAAGCGGAATCCGAGGGAGGCAGAAGCACAAATGGCACTGCGGAGCCAGAACAGAAGGTAACTCTGGTGCTATGGGGCTTTTTAGTGCGCCACTGCCTCATATCCTAGAGAAGGATGGCAGTGGCAACGATGGGCTCCCCATGACCACTGGCGCCTAGTTCGCCTAGGGAAGGAAGAGAGGGAGAAGAAGAGAACAAAAAGATGAAATGAAGGAAGAAGGAGAGAAAATCTGAAGAAGAGATGGAAGGGGAAGGATGAGACACAGAAGGAGATGATGAATGAGGTAAAGTTAAGGAGTCAAGTGAAAATTAAGTTCTGAAAGCCATTAGCTGGTTAACATGCATTTAACACATGACAACTAGCAGTCAAGAACACGAACACACGAGCATGCCCGCCATCGCTTATTAAAGCACACATTTGTCAGCAATCAAGGGATGGGGTGGAGTGTGGCATGAATAACTCATTATCGCTAGCACTGGGGTTATTGTCATGCACTCAGTAGCAAAGTGGCTCTTAACATGAGTTCAGCTAATGACTCCTCTATGAGTGTCATTACTGTAAGTGAACCCGCACATTAGATTGGCCCTTCAGTTACCACGGAGGCTTTGCAATTAACATGCATTTGTTTGGTGCATTAATTGCAAATCTGTACTGGGCTTTAGTTAAAGGAGCCCTAAGGGATGGAAGAAGAGAATTCAGATAGAAAAGACCAAAAAATGATGAACAAAACAAGTACAAAGAAGCAAAATGTTTTACTTTAGTTATTTTTACAAATTAAATAGTTTATCATTATAGTTTATTATCAAATTTGATATTTCGCCTCATGCAAATATCAAGGCAATGTACAAAGTCAAACACATATAAGTACACAAAAATGAAGAAGGGTAGTACAAATCAGGAAAACTATGAAAATATCACTTAATTGTCTAAATAAAACAAAAAAGGGGGAGGTGAAGGAACACTAATCACTTTTGATCTGGGAGGTTGTATGCTACCAGGAAGTAATGCGCCTTAGAGCAGAACGGCTCTGCTGTGATAATTAAATTGTTACCAAGGTACATTTTAAATAGAATGTGGAGATCAGAATTGAAACATCCGGGTCACCACGTTTACAATTGTGCCAGTATTTTAGAAACGTCTCTGCTAAGCATGACGTTGTTCTTAAAATACACATCCACGGGCTGCAGGAGCAACGCTTTTAGAAAGATACACGTGGAAAACATTAATGGGGGAAGCCCAACAACTTACACGTGTAAGTGATGGCATTCACAATGAACACACGCAAGGTCGGCACTTACACGTGTATCTGAGCTTTTTTGCAAACACGGACTTGCAGATGCTCTTCATTAGCTACAGAGGACACTCTCTTGCCTTCATTTCAAATTGGAGAAGCCGGCCAAACAAATTTTATCAATAAATAACTAGCTCTTCGCTCATATAAAAAGTCCTACTGAAAATTGCCTCCCTCGCCCCCCCCCCTGCATTTATTTATTTAGCTGTATTTATATACCGCTTTTCACCGGGTCAATGCGGTGTTACATAGGGGTGGGGGAATTAAGTATAAGGGTGGGGCCATCACCGGGGAGGCAACATTAATGGTTCTGTTCACAGTGCAGGTACTTTTACTCATATACCAAAGGGACAGGGTTATGCTAGGGGAGATAAAGCAGGTTCGTGGTTTTCATTTGAAAGCCCCATACATATTGTAACTGTTGTATATAATTTTGCACTTGGTTCAATGCAGGTACCAATGTATTTGAGCAGTAAGCACCTATTATATACTGCCGGGCTGACTGTCAGAGAGAAATCTCATTTGAGGTTTGTTTCCCTTCGAAAATAGATCCGAACACCCCATTGAATATCAGATCAGTTTGAGACTTAGGGGCTTGTTTACAAAGCCGCGGTAGCCACGGCTCCGATATCGGGTGGAAGCTGCTACCGCGGCTTTGTAAACAAGCCCCTTAGAGATGAAGAATTGTATATAAGTTAGGAAAGCCTGATGCATACTCAATTAGGAATGTAAGTAAGTTGAGCCCATGTTGAATGCATAACACCCTGTAAATATGTTTAGACATGTTCGATGTATCTCTTGTTGTTTATTGTAAACCGCTTTGACCTGGTGAAAAGCGGTAGGTATATAAGCATAGCTAAAGAAATAAATAAAATATGCCTGCGGTCTCATGAATAGAAAATTAAGGGCTGCATTTAATTTAAAAATTGCCTCCATACAGGGGTAGCTCTACCATTAGGCAGAGTGAGGTGGTCCCTCAGGCAGCAAAATTTTGGGAGCGGCAAAAATGTCTCCAAAACACCCCAGCAACAGGTGCCTCATTGCCTTTTCTTTAAAAAAAAATATTTTAAAAAGCTTTTTAAAAGATTGTCTGCCATCACTGCTTCAGCTGGATCTGCAACAGCGGCAGCAGCGGTGGTGGTGATGACAGCATTCTCCCCCTCCCCCCCACCCCCCACCCCCCCCCCACCCCCACTGCTGCTGCTGCTGATTCAGACTTGGTGATAAGTAGAGACAGCAGCAGGCTGAGAGTTGGTTAAAAAAAAAATCAAAAGCACAGGATCTTCGTGACTCCAGCACGTTTGAAAGCCCTGCTGGTCCTGCTCCTTTCTGACAAAAGCTTACATCAGAAGAGAAAAGGGCAGGCAGAGCCTTCCACATGTGCTGAGTCGAGAAGACCTCACGCTTTTGCTTTGCACTTGCTGCCACAAAGATTGAGAGAAAGGCAGTAGGCTGGGTTATGGAATTAACAGGCACAGAAAGGCAATGCAAACTGTCAGCATTGGGGGGAGGCAGGAGACAGATGATGGATACCACAGGGCAGCATGGAGGGCAGGTGTTGGATGGGGATAGAGCAGGGGACAGATTCTTGCCATGAGGTAAGGGAGCAGAGGACAGATGTTGGCACTGAGGTGAGGAGGGGGCAGTGGGCAGATGGTGGTCACGGAGTGGGGGTTAGGGGTGGGGGAGATGGAGATGGAGGATAGATGGTGGATATGGGATGGGGGTAGAGAACAGATGCTGGACATGACAGAGGTATTCAGGGTAATGGAGGGTAGATGCTTGATACATAATGGGGGTGGAGGACAGCTGCTGTACCTGGAGTTGGGGGAAGAGGGAGATGGTGGCCACAATGTAGAGGTGGTGGAGGACAAATGGTAGAAATGGGATAGGGGTAGGCAAAATATGCTGGACATAGGGTGTGGGGGGAGGGGAATAGAGAGCAGATGGTGGTGCATGGGCAGAGATAGGGGAAAAAGGACAGATGTCGGGCATGGATGCATGAAGGGCAGATGGTGGCCATGAGCTGAGGGGTACAGATGGCAGCTGATGGTCAGAGGTGGGTGGCAGAGGACAGAAGATGGCCACAGGGTGGGATGGGGGAGGTCAAGGACGGTGGATATGGGATGGGGATAGAGAGCAGATGCTGAATATTTGCAGGGGAGACATGGAGGTGGAGGGCAGATGCTAGACATGGGATGGGGGCACAGTGGTGGAGGGCAGATGCTAGACATGGGATGGGGGAACAGTGGTGGAGGGCAGATGCTGGACATGGGATGGGGGCACAGTGGTGGAGTGCAGATGCTAGACATGGGATGGGGGCACAGTGATGGAGGGCAGATGCTAGACATGGGATGGGGGCACAGTGGTGGAGGGCAGATGCTAGACATGGGATGGGGGCACAGTGGTGGAGTGCAGATGCTAGACATGGGATGGGGGCACAGTGATGGAGGGCAGATGCTAGACATGGGATGGGGGCACAGTGGTGGAGGGCAGATGCTAGACATGGGATGGGGGCACAGTGGTGGAGTGCAGATGCTGGATACAGAATGGGAGTAGGAAACAGATGCTGGATATATGGTATGGGGTAGAGGGCAGATGGTGGCCACGTGGACTTGGGATGGGGTAGAGGGCAGATGCTGAACATGGAGGGGCATAGGGGAATTGAGAGCAGATTCTGGGCATGGGAAAGAATGGGGGAATGCTGGACATAGGGTGAAGTTAGAGGAGAAGGGATAGATTCTGGGCAAAGGGCAGAGATAGGGGAGAAAGTGCAGATGCTGGGCATGGGAAGTGATAGGGAAGGAAAGATAGATGCTGAACATGGTGGAATGGAGGGCAAATGTTTGGCATGGAGGGTAGATGCTGGACAGGAGACTGGAAGAGAAAGAGGAGATATTCTGGACATGGGGAGGGAGTCAAGATGCTGGTCACAGTGGGAGGGGGAGAGAGAGAGAGGAGATAGGAGGAAATTCTAGATGGGGAGGAATGAGGAGAGGAAGATATGAAATGCTGGACACAGGGAGAGAGAAAGAGAGATATACTGGACGTGGGAGGAGGAATACAGAGAAAGTAGAAATGGTGGACATGGTGGGGTAAGAAAAAGGAGATGAGGTGCTGGATGGCAGAGAAAGAGAGAGAGAGGGGAGAGAAACTGGATAGGGGAGGGGAGAAGGGGACACATGCAATGTCGAGTCAATCATTAGTCAAACTAAGGGGCAGCAAAGAGCAGGGCATTGAAAGCTAAACAATAGATTGAGACAACTGGGGGTGGGGGGGGCATAAGGCTTAAGGTTTGTTTAGGGTACCAACACTTTGAACCAATTCTAGGGCTAATCCTGGACACATGCTGGACATGAGGGAGAGGAGGAAAGAAAGGCAAGAGTTAAAGACTGGGGAATAAGAGGCTCAGGAAGGAGAGAGAGATGGTGAATGAGAGGTGTGTGTTGAGGGTTGAAAAGCCGTAGATGCGGTAATAAAAGGGGGACTGAGGACTGGATGGGAAGCAGGAGTAGTAGAATCTGAGTTTATGGAGAAAAATAAATGGAAGAAATCTGAAAGGAAAAGATAAAGTGAAAAAGACAAGAAGGGAGAGAAGTGGCAGATAGGCCAGAGACTCTGGAAAGCAAGTTAAGAGAAGACAAAGGAAAGCAGAAACCAGAGACTTAGATCAACATGATTTGAGAATAAAATGGCCAGTCAACAAAGGTGGAAAATGAATTTTTTGTGATCGAAGATGGCGGCATGCTGAGCGGCTGATTCCAACATTCTTACAGATATGTGAAAGAAGAGGAAGGTGAAGCAAGTCAACCTGCCCCAGGCTGCCCTGCCTACCTCCTTTCTGGTTATCTCTGGTCCTATTGATCTTTTTCTCTGTTGAGAGCAGCGACCAGCATTAGAACAGGAAGCGGCAAATCCACCTGTGGGACTGTTTGACCGTTCTAGCTCTCAGTCTCTCTCAGGTACCGAGCTCTCACCCCCCATGACATGGAGACCTCCTAAGAAAGTTTGCCCAGGTGTAAGTCCAGTCGGGTTGGAGGACACCGGATCTTCTGGAGTTGATGTTCCTGCTTTCTCTCTGAGGATGCCTGATGGGAGTGGAGCTGAGGCTTTAGTGTCCTCCCCAGATCATCAACAGTGAGTAGAGTTTCAGAGAGGTAGTGCACTGCCAGCAGTGGTTGCAGCTGCCTGTTCTTACCCTGCTGTACCCATAAAGTCCTTGGAGTTTGCAGATGCTGAATTTGGTACTTCTATGTTTCCTGTGCTCGTCAGAGACCTGTGCAATTCACATTGGAGTCTATTTGGACTGTGATTAAACTTCCTGGGGAAACCATTACCTCACAAGTCCAAACTTTGCATATTAAAGTTCAACAGAATTTTGTTTGCGAAACACTGAGTCTATTGAGTCATTGAAAACTAAGACAGAGGATTTATCCTCTCATCTGTACCATTTGGAGGTGCACTCAGAGGTCTTTATTAAAGTTAAAGACTTTATTAAAGACTCTAATAATTTAAAGCTTAAACTTGACTAGTTGGATAACTGTAGTCGGCTTCCGAATCTTCATTTGATAAACTTTCCAAAGTCCCCCAATGTTACTGTGAAAGATGGGCCTGATTTTCAGTTGTCCAGATTTTTGAAGGGCTATGCGCCTTGTTGGCGTATAGCCCTCCCCACGACATCTAAACTGGATATTCAATGCTACGGTGACAGCATTGAATATCCAGTGATCGCCGCAAAAGCCGGAAGCCGCTGGAGCTATCAGGGCAGAGTGATAATGGATGCTGCCTGGTTAGCTCCAGCACTTTAAAGATAGGCAAGGGTTTTCCTCACCTATCTTAAGGCGCAGATCGCTAACTGGGCAGCATCCAATATTGCTGGTGCCGGGTTAGTGCCATTCTCCGCCTCTGCTCCACCCCGGATCGCCCCAACACACCCCGATGCCAACCGGATAGCATCGGGGAACATAGGGGACTTACAAAGGGATATTCAACGGCACTAACCATGTATGTGTCGTTGAATATCCCTAGTTAAGGCATCTACACGGTTTACTGGGTTCAAACTGTGTACATGTCTTTCAAAAATCGGGCCCAATATGGTTAAACAATATCTTTCAGAGGTATTGGGGATTTCTCCAGAGTTATGCACATCATTAGTTAAAGCATACTATTTACCGTTGGGTCAGAAAATCTCTGCCACTGCAGAGATTCCTAGCTTTCAGATGGCAGATGTATTAAATGTATCTGAATTGTTAAAAATTTTTGAATCAGACTCAATAACCTCCAGCACCTGTTTGATAACTTTGGCCCTTGCATCTGATAGAGAGTGGCTACTTAGGATGCTTTTTTCATAAGAGAAATGTCCCTTTCAAGGGCTGCCTGGTCAGGATTTTCCCAATGTCGCAGGCGGGAATTTCTCATCCTGTGCCCGCGGGTCCTTCAGCTAGGAGGGTTATTTTTACTTACATTCCCATGCAAGTGCCTTGCTAGACTTCAGGGTCATTCGTATGGTTTTCTATTTCCCTCGCAACTGATTTCTTTTTGAATGCCTGTGGGTCCTGTGGGCTTGAGACTGGTGAATCTCCTGTCTGCGTTATAGAGTAAGGCGGTCATGCCAGTCTCAGCTTTCCTGTGTTCTTTTGTATGTTCTTTATCGTTTTCTTTTTTTGCTTTCATCTTGGACCCATATTTTGTGGGCTAGAGGTTGGGTGGTCATTATATTTGTTGTCTTATAATGGTTTCAATTGTACATTATCTATTTCCTTTGTTGGTTACTTTAGACTACCTGCATTTCCTTTGCAAGTGTGTTTAAGCTTGTATTTTTTCCTCAAAATTGTATAAATATTAAAAAAAAAGAAAAGAAAAATGAATTTTATTTTCAATTTAGTGAGTGGAATATGTGTCAGTCTTTGGAATATTCATGTTTTATCTTTACATTGCACGGTCTATGGGCACACAGATAGTGCTGCTGAATATTCCGGGATACTGCCACTATGTGCCCCGATGTTACATGGAGAGCGTCAGGGAATTCCAGGGGCGTTCCAGGGGACGGTACTAAGGGGTAACTGCTCAGTGGCAATATTCAGCCGCCGCTCGGTTATCCCTCAGCAGTGAAGGTTAGGCGCAGCAAAAGCCGTCCTAACTTTTGCCGTCAAAGCTAACTGGAAGCATCTGACTATTGCCGCTCCCCGGTTAGCTTTTGTGCTGTGCAGCACTGTGCGACAGACCTGGATATTGAATGCCGGTGGCCAGATATGGCCCGGCATTGAATATCTGGGTTAACACTTCAGCAGTGACAGCTAGGTGCTGTACTCGTGCTAGCTGCCGCCATTGAATAGCGGGCCGTCTATGTTTTCTATTAGACTCCCAGGCTACATAACTAAACTGCCACAATTTTTGCCGATTATAACCATCATTGCAAGGTTTTAAACAATTATATAAGCTGGGAATACGTTGCTTTCTTTATTCTTGGGGTAACCACCTTGCCAGTGTCCTGAATGAGGGGACCCCGGTTCCCTGACTAGAGCTCCAAGGTGGGCCCTCCATTTTGGCTGCTGGGGCGGGGGCACCATCTCATCTCTTGCCTCAGGCAGCAGGATGTCTTGAGCTGCCCCTGTCCCCCATAATATCCGTTTAAGTCATTAGTGAGAAATCAGAATTATCTTCTTAGGGGGGATATTCAACGGCGGCCACTAGCACTGTTAAAGCAGCTAGCCGTTGCTGCTTTAAATTGAACCCAGATATTCAATGCTGGCCACCGGCATTGAATAGCCGGCTTGGCTGGACAGCGTGTTAGTTAACCAGTCAGCAGCACTGTTCAGCAGCTAACATGGCTAAAGTTACACAAGCCTTTCATGTGCCTAACTTTAGCCGGTTTACAATAAGGAGCCAGCGGCTGAATATGCCGCTGACCAATTATCGTCAGCGCCGGCCGCGGAATGCCATGATGCCTACACGGTTAACAACGAAACATCTAGCGGCATCAGTGGCACAAGCCAGGTATGGGCTGCGGAATATCCCTCCCAGCGCGGTAAACACGGCTAACCATGTTAGTCACTTTGAATAAGGCCCCCTTAGTTCCTGCAGTGCTCTGTGTAAATGCTGTGTGAAATTTTGCTGTGTCCTGTCTGCTAAAGACAACATCAGTCTGTCTGAAGATGACGTAAAGAAGAAGAAGTAAGTCTAAGCTGTATAACCTGAGAAGGAAAGGGTTGATAAAAACAAGATGCGAAGTGGGAAAACGTGCCTAAATCAAACCTGTAGAAGCATTCAAGTGAGAGAGAGAGAAAAATGTGTATTTAGTTTAAATATATTCCCTTCTGCCTTCCTACACTAGCCTGGGTCTTCCCAGAGAAAGGTTGCTTAAGGCTTACAACTGTGCTTTGTGATACGCCAACATCTGGACTCTGGAAGGAGGAAGCAGATGGATTTGGTCAGAACACACACACATGTGCAAAGGAAAGAGAGAAATCAAAAGGAACCAACAAGCAAGCTCAAGAAACGATGCATATGTGTTCACGCCATACAATTCATGACCTTTCCCCTGAGGACTGAAGGACTTGGAATCACTAAACTATAATTTCCTGTTTGATGGGTCTTTTTTTTGTAGGAGGAAATTTTGTTAGAGGAGCAAGTATATAACATGTTCCCTAAGCAGCAAATCGACAATTTATTTTCTTACGACGACGTCTTCTTACAGCAGACGGTGGCTTTGAATATGTGGCAATAAAAATGTTGTGAAATGGCAGCCATTCAACTTTTCAGCAGCAGTTAGACATAGAAGAACCCGCTTTGAGAATACATGTATGAGTTTGAACAGCTTGTTGTATTTTTAGATGTTATACCTGTCTTTTACTCCATGACGCTTAGTTATACAAGTTCAGTGGTTGAATTTTCTCCATTCCAAATCATGCTCCTTTTCCACACTGATAAATTCAACCGTTCCAAATATAGAATGGTCAAATTTATTGATAGAATCACTGCAAATTTTTTTAAGACCTTTATGCGGTCGGCATTGGCATTGACCATATAAATGCTTTTGATTATCAGTTTCATGATATTTCACTAGCAGAAAATAGTAGTGACTTAATTACAGAATAGCATCCAGCAAGCAGTTACAAAACTATTGAGCTTGTTTGCTTTAAGTTTAGTTGCCCTGCAACAACAATGTGAAATTTTTCCTTTGGGCTGGTGACTTATGCTTTTGGAAAGAGATCTCAGCCTGCTGCTCTATAGGATCTGGTTTTACACAGCATCAGAGCTCATCTATTTTGTAAACAACAAGCCTCATTTTTTTCCATACAGGCAGATCCTATCTCGGTTTACTACATGCACTGTATGTACTAGATCTGTCTATACAGCTGACAGCATTGCCTATGTAGAAAATGCTTGGCTTGGTTTTCTGAGAGAGAGATTCTCAAGTAGGTTAAAGTAGAGGGGAGGAGCTAGATTTTCTAAAAGACTCATTCCCTTTACCTAGTCCACATTAGCAGAGACTTCTAAACAGGGGATAGCAAGTGAACATTCATTCTCCTTTGTGAATTCTTTGAAGATGGGTTGAACTTCTCTTCAGTATTAACAGAAGCACTATATTTCCTTTGAGATCCTTTTCACATCAGTTTCTTCTTTGGTACCAAAGTTTGAATCAACCTCCTTCTCCAGTAAATTCTACAGGCCCGATATTTGAAAGGTGTTTACACAGTTTACAGCCATGTAAACCATACAATTGTCTCTAACTGGGATATTCAACGGCGCTAACACGGTTAGTGAATATTCCTAGTCTTCTCCTTTACAGGCCCCGATACTAACTGCTTAACATTGGGGCGTATCGTGGACATTCCAGGGAAGAGCGGAGGCAGCAGCAGTCGATAACCAGGCAGTGGCGATATTGCAAAAGCTTGTCTATCTTTTAGCGGCAGCAGCTAACCAGACAGCATGCAATATCGTGCTGCCCAGTTATCTACTGCGTCTGGGAGGCTGTGCGACAAACCCAAATATTTAATGCCAGGGCTGATATGACCCTGTCATTGAATATCCAGGGTTAAGGGTTGGCGAACATGACTAGAGCCGGCATAACTCAATATCGGGCCCTACCTCATATGGTACAGTGCCAGCCTTTTTCAATGTTGCAGATTTCAGTGTGGGGTTATAGGAAATCTACAAATGTTTCCATTTAAACAAAAAGAGTTGGCAAGAATTTCATACTGCAAACTGCAGCCAACCCATGGACCCTCCTGGCCAGTTTCAGAATTTTAGTGACTGATCCTGTAAACTACGAAGCTGGGATTAGGGCCCAAGCGTCCAAGTATCAGTATACTGAAAACCTTACTGTCTCCCCAAGTAAGGGATAAGAAGCCTTGAGTTTATTTTTATTTTTATTTATTTAATTGTTTTTTTATACTGCCTTATCCTTCAATCAAAGCAGTTTACAAGGAACAAACGTTTATATAATAAACGAGTGAGAGTATAGCAATAAATTGAACCAGAGTCATATAGGGCCCGATTTTCAAAGGCATTTACACGGGTAGCTTCCCTAGTTACCCGTGTAAATGCCTTATCCGGGATTTTCGAAGGATACCTACATGGGTAGTGCCTTGGAAAATTCCCGATATGTTCCTAACGTGGCCCGATGCTATCCGCTTAGCATTGGGGCATGCCACGGCAGAGCGGAGACAGGCCATGATGCTACCTGAGTAGCACCGATTTTCGACTCTACACGGTTAGTGCTCTGCGCCTTAAAGTTAGGCGTGGGAAAACCTCGCCTATCTTTAAGGTGCTGGGGCTAACCGTGTAGCATCGAAAATCGGTGTTACTCGGGTAGCTCCTGCGGCTTCCTGGCTGTGCAGCGACACCCGGATTTTTGATGATGGGGAGGGGGCGGGCTATGTGCCGATGCGGCACTTAGCACCGCCCAGCTCAAAATCGGGCCCATAATTCTTAACAGCATAAACCATGAGGAAGAATGTATGCAATAACACATCTGCTAGCATGCAATCATTTATTTATTTATTTATTTCCAGTGCATGCTAAACTGCACAAGGGATTAAACAAAAACATCATGGCGGTTTACAAAATATCAAATAATACTGTAGCAGGGGCAGAAAGGAAAGGAAAATGAAGGTGGGGTACCAGAATCTTCTGATGATATCAAGAAGGGAGGTGAAGAGATGCAGGTAAAGTCCTGAGAGAAGAAAGGGAGGGGAGAAAGGCGAGGTCAAGGGGGCAAAGGCAAAAACGAAGCCCAATTATTGGCAATTCCTGAGAAAAAGTTGGAAGAACCAGCTCTTGAGGTTCTTCTTAAATTTAGAGCAGGAGGAGGCCTGATGAAGGGGAGGGGCCTATTTAATAAGGCGCATGCAGGAATTACTGTGTATAACTGTTAGCATGTGCTAATTGTCACATTAAACTGTTTCCATGGAAATGCCATTTTAAGGCCAGGAATGCAAATTACAGTTAGCACAGAGGTCAGGGCAGTTACGTTACCTCAAGAGATGTAGCTAACTACAGCGCATGTTATCTGCCATGCATTTAATGCAAGGTAGTGCAAAGCAGCCCTCCTGAAAATATTGGCACATCTCCAGAACTTAATGTAGAAGTTTTGCGGTTACTGCATATAAATTTTAGCATTAACAACCCATAACTGCAAAACCTTACCACACATTAGTAATTAGGGGCCAAAATGAAATCAGGGTTGCAAAGAACATCAACAAAATAGCTTTTTATTTCTAGGGAATTTTTTAGGAAAAAAATGTATGGTATATATTGGACACGTGGCAATGCACTGAAAAAATGGCTTCAGATAACACAAGTTTTGTGTTATATTACTAGAAAAACTGATACGCCCTCTTATGCAAATTATCATATGCTATGGGTCACATGGAAAGTAGAAAACAAAAAATACACATCCTTCCAGATGCCTAAAATAAACGAAAAAAAAGGGCTGAAAATATGGCAGAATTTACCCCCTGTTGGTGGGCAACCACCTGTTAGAGGGATAATCTTACTTCTGAGATCTTTTCTCCTGTTTTGTTACATTTTAAGATTTTGGGATTTAAAATTTAGAATTGGATTGAACATTAATGGTGTGTAGTTGTCCTTTCAAGAAGAAGAGGGTGCGATTATCCAGAGCTTTTTTGGGTGGAGATAGTGGTTATATCTCTGGAGCGGCGGATGTTGGGTAGAATTTACAAAAAACACATTTTGAAAAATATGTAGGATCAAACCAGTATCTACTGGATCCATTGCCTTATGATACACTATCATGGAGCCACTGGTTGAGTTCTTAAATCATGTTCCAAAACCATCAGTAAGCAACAGCAGCTGGAAACAAATAATGTATACACAGTGAATTCAGGGCCCGATTTTCATCTAGGCAGGCTATGTGCCGTGTCGGCGCATAGTTTGCCCACCGACCCCTTTAAACCGAATTTTCACTTCCACGGCGACGGAAGTGGAAATCTGGGTTTGGCTGGACATGCCTGGAGCCAAGGCTAAACGGGTAGCAGTGATT
Source organism: Ichthyophis bannanicus (assembly GCA_033557465.1). Taxonomy (NCBI): domain Eukaryota; kingdom Metazoa; phylum Chordata; class Amphibia; order Gymnophiona; family Ichthyophiidae; genus Ichthyophis; species Ichthyophis bannanicus. Next base: position 362,375,244 of record CM066032.1, on the reverse strand, counting down.
TTCGATGTTACCCGCTTAGCTTCTGCACCTTAAAGATAGGTGAGGAAAAACTAAAAAATTAAAGCACAGAGGGCTAAACTGGTAGCATCGAAAATCACTGTTACCTGTTTAGCTCCTTCCTCCGTCCCTGCTCCGTCCTGGAATGCCCCCAACATACCCCTATGTAAACCGCATAGCATCTGGGCATGTTAGGTGCTTATCCGGGATTTTCCAAAGGCACTACCCGCGTAGGTGCCTTTGGAAAATCCCGGATAAGGCATTTACACTGGTAACTAGAGCAGTTACCCGTGGAAATGCCTTCGAAAATGCTGCTCTCAGAACAGACACATCACACCTTCCTTTTACATTTTCATTATTTTGATTTTCTAAAATCCAACACCTTACTTTGGAATGCACTTCAAGCAGCACATAAAAGACCACATAAGAGATTGAAGTAACTTACATTATAAAAGCTTTTTAAAGAAAAGTATACTATAACCAAATGCTAAGAAGGAGATATAAATATTTTTAATCAGCATGCGCCATACAATGAAGAAATCTTCTCTTCGTTTTGGACTTTCTTAACGTGTACAAGATCATTTCATGACAGCAACTTTCCTGTGAGCGCCTTTGCTGCTAATTATAGCATTTGCCGATCTGAATGACCATTTGCAAACTATGAAACCTCCACACTTGGCTTCACATAAGATCTACCGCACCACATAAATGCAGGTTTATTTGACCCAAGGTGATGTTTTTTTACAGCAAGCAAAATTACCACAATGCCTCATCCACACATTTTCTCCCTCAGTGCTCAGCCGGGACCGACCTTTACAGCTGTCTCTCTTGCATGGTATCGTGCAGACTACTGGACCCCTTACCTTCCAATTGATCCACAAAACAGTACACATCATACGTTTCCAGGGGGGACTGATTCCTGTACGTCCTGATTCCTTCTACTCCCTTCTTATCTCCATAGCAATTTTCTCTGGGATTTTGGATCGGATACCTGAAATGAGTTGAAAGGGTTATACTTTAAGGAGCGTTCTTCTTCTGCTTCCATGTCCAAACAGAACAGACTGTGCAGATTCTAGTTTAGCTTTAGGCAGGTCAAACATTATGAGCCGTTCTTGTCACTAGCATCAGCTTTCCAGTGGTCTTTCAAAAGCCGAATTCACTGCAGGTCACCATTGACGTTTTGGCTGTGCTTCCCAAGCTGGTCCTGAAGTGCACCCACAGTCAGTCTGGTCTTCAGGATATCTATAATGCATATGCATGAGATATATTTACATGCACTGCACTGCCTCTTTTGCATGCAAATGTATCTCAGGCATATTTATTATAGATAACCTGAAGACCAGATTGACTGTGGGTGCACTTCAGGACCAGCTTGGGAAGCACATTCCAAAAGGCTATGGTGACCTGTAAAGAATACAAATCAAAAACATATGCAATTGTGTGTGAACTTTTAATCTATACAGATGAAATAACCTGCTAAGGAGGCTAGCTAAAAAGCTCTGGTAATTCCTGAAGTAAATGAATAGAACATCTCTTGGTGAAAGTGTTTCTGATGTTTAGTGGGAGATCATTTTGCATCCAGTGATCACCAGATGGTGTGGCTCAATATTAGGACTAGGGCTGTTAGAATCCATTCAAAGGTGAGGGTCTTAGACTTTAGGAAAACTAACTTTGCCAAGATGGACCAATACCTCAGGGAGTTGTTAGCAGGATGGGAACAGCTGGGGGATGTAGAAAAAAACAGTGGGCAAAACTGAAAGGGGATATTTTAAGGGCAACCAACCTTTTTGTTAAAGGTAAAAGGAAAAGGAGACCGCTATGGCTTTCGAAAGAAGTAGCTGAAAAAGTGAAGAAAAAGAGGGAGGCCTTCATGAAATACAAGAGATCACAGAGAGAGGAAGACAGGCATCTATACTGGAAAAACTTAGAAGAGCTAGCAAAGTAGTCAGGAAAGCAAAGATTCAAAAGGAGGAAGAAATAGCCAATGCAATAAAATGGGGGGATAAGACATTTTTCAGATATGTTAGTGAGAAGAGGAAGGGCAAAAGTGGTATTGTCAGACTCAAGGGTGAAGGGGAGGAATATGTAGAAGCTGAAGATAAAGTGGAATTGCTTAACAAATATTTCTGTTCTGTGTTCACAGATAAAGAACCGGGAGCAGGACCTCAGAAAACACCCAAAAACAGGAACAGAAGCGAGGGACATCGTGAACAATTTTCAGAAGACTGTGTTCGCGAGAAACTAGCTCAACTTAAAGTAGACAAAGCGATGGGACAGCATGGGATACACCCTAGAATACTGAGGGAACTTGGCGATGTTCTAGCAGCTCCACTGACTGACCTTTTCAATGCCTCATTAGAGTTGGGAGTGGTGCCAAAGCAAGACTTGTCTAACTAACCTTCTGGCTCATACTGTGGATAACCAGTGCTTACCGTTCCTCATTCATGCAAACATGGAGAGAGAGGCTCATGTGGTGCCTTTACACGAAAGCGGAAGTAAGGATGTGGTTGAAAACTACAGGCCGGTTAGTTTAACTTCGGTGGTGAGTAAATTACTGGAAACGCTGCTGAAAGAGAAAATAGTGAGGTTTCTGGAGTCCAGTGGATTACAGGATCCGAGGCAGCATGGATTCACCAGAGGCAGGTCTTGTCAGACAAATCTGATTGATTTCTTTGACTGGGTGACCAGGGAGTTGGACCGAGGGAGAGCCCTAGATGTGGGTGTATTTAGATTTCATTAAAGCCTTTGACACTGTTCCTCACAGGTGACTTATAAAAAAACTGAGCACCCTAGGGATGGACCCTAAAGTTACTGCTTGGGTTAGAAATTGGTTGGGTGGGATGCGACAAAGAGTACAGGTAAATGGAGCTCACTCTGAAGAGAAGGATGTTACCAGTTGTGTGCCCCAGGGATCTGTCCTTGGTCTGATTCTTTTTAACATCTTTGTTAGTGATATAGCGGAAGGGCTGTCGGGTAAGGTTTGCCTCTTTGCGGATGATACCAAAATCTGCAATAGAGTAGACACCCAGGAAGGTGTAGATAACATGAGGAGGGATCTAGCTAAGCTTGAAGAATGGTCTAGAATTTGGCAGCTGGGATTTAATGTTAAAAAATGTAAGGTCATGCATTTGGGCTGCAGCAATCCAAGGGAGCAATATAGTATAGGGGGTGAAGAACTTTTGTCCACTAAAGAAGAGCAGGACCTAGGCATGGTTGTATTTGATGATCTTAAAGTAGCTAAACAGGTAGAAAAGGCAATGGCAAAAGCTAGAAGGATGCTTGGGTGCATACGGAGAGGAATGGCTAGCAGAAAAAAGGAGGTGATATTGCCTCTGTGTAAGTCTTTGGTGCGACCTCATTTGGAGTATAGTGTGCAATTCTGGAGATTGCACCATCAAAAGGATGTGAACAGGATTAGTGGTCTTCATTATAAAGCATATGAGGACAGACTTAAGGATCTTAATGTGTACACCTTAGAGCAGCGGTTCTCAACCTGTGGGTCGCGACCCCCATGGGGGTTGCCACAGGATTTAGCAGGGGTCACCTCACTCTGCCAAGTTAACAAAAATAAAAATAAAAAAGCACACAAGTTGCTGCCGCTGCTGAGTCCACTTCTCGGCAGCAGCAAACTCACCGCCTCCCTTCTGCAACCGTGGCTCCCTGCCTCTTAGGGAACCACGGCTGTGCCTGTGAAAATGTTGGAGCCTCCCCGTCTCTCAATGGGCTCTGTGCATCATTGTCCCGCCTCCAAAGGCAGTGGTAACAACTTCCATTGGAGGCGGGACAATGCTGCACAGAGCCCGTCGAGAGACAGGAAGGCTTTACTGGCACAGCCGTGGTTCCCTAAGAGACAGGGAACCGCGGCTGCAGAAGAACAGGGCAGTAGCAGGCAGACATAGGGAGAGGGGAGGAGGGGGCAGGGAACCTGCAACGGGGCTGACATGGGGGAGGGACGGGGCTGACATGGAGGGAGGGAGGGAGGACTGACATGGACGGAGGGGGGGCTGACATGGAGGGACGGAGGGAGGGAGGGGGTCTGACATGGATAGAGGGGGGCTGACATGCATAGATGGATGGATGGAGGGAGGGAGGGAGGGGGCTGACATGGACAGAGGGGGGCTGACATGGAGGGAGGGAGAGCTGACATGGACAAAGGGGAGAGACAGAGAGACATACGGGACAGATAGGGGATAAATGCTGGACAGAGGGGAGAGACAGTGTGGGTTAGGATTATAATGGGCTGATAGGGGGCTAGCACTGTTAATGGGCAGATCGAGGGGCTAGAACTAGTAAAGGGTTGATTAGGGAAGGCTAGGACTGGTAATGGACTGATGGGGGGAGGGGTAGGACTAGTAATGGGCTGATTAGGGGAGCCTAGCACTGGTAAAGGGGTGGAGGGGGGACTAGCACTGGTAATGGAGTTAGGGGGCTTCAACTGGAAATGGGCTGATGGGGGAGGGGTGTAGGACTGATAATGGGCTGCTTAGGTGAGCCTAGCACTGGTAGCACTGGTAATGGGGTTGAGGGGGGGAATCACACTGGAAAGTGAGCTGATTGGTGTGGGGCTTCAACTGGAAATGGGCTGATGGTGGGGAGGGGAGGATAAAGCTGCTGGCCTTGGAAGAAAACTGGGAGCTACGGCTACAAATGGGCTGATGCGAGGGGATGGGAGAATGGGACTGGAAGGGAGTGGATGCTGAGAGGGGCTGCCATGGTATTTGGACTAGAAGGGGACTGGAAATAGGCTGATGGAAAGAAGTGAAGAAAACAAAAAAAGAGATAAATGGCAGATGGACCATAGACCACAGAAAGAGAGCTAAGAGAAGACAGGAAAGCAGAAGTCTCAGATCGGGACCAGCATGATCAGAGAATAAATTGGTCAGACAACAAAGGTAGAAACAATAATTTTATTTCATATTAGTGATTTGACTACAAAATCATCATCATTTTGAAATCAAATATTGTTACTTGTTATTGTGATTATTGTGGTTTAAATAAGTAAATTTTATAAATAAAAACATATTGCAAAGGCCTATAATATATTAACAATTCAACAAATGATTACAGCGACAATGCGTTAACGGTAAAGGAAGAGAGACGCATTTGATTTTATCATTGGGGGTCTTCACAAGTTGACCAATGGTAAAAGGGGTCGCAGTACAAAAAAGGTTGAGAACCACTGCCTTAGAGTAAAGGTGGGACAGAAGTAATATGATTGAGATGCTTAAATACCTCTGTGGCATAAATGTTCAGGGGGAGAGCCACTTTCAATTGAAAGCAAGTTCTACTAGGAGGGGACATAGGATGAGAGTGAAGGGGGATAGATTCAGGAGTGATATGCGGAAATATTTCTTTACGGAAAGAGTAGTGGATCCGTGGAATAGTCTCCCAGTGGAGGTGGTGGAGATGAGGACAGTAACTAAACTCAAAAAAGCATGGGACAAACACAGAGGATCTCTAAAGGAAAAAAGGGGACTGTTGTAGTTGTTAATATGGAAGGACAGACTAGATAGTCCATGTGGTCTTTTTTCTGTCATCATATTTCTATGTTTCTATCAATAGGGGGGCTGAGAGCCAGAGTGGGCCCCAGGGCACACAACGCTTCTGGGCTCTCTTACCACCGGTCCTAGGCTTCAAAAAATTAAACAGCATAGTGGCAGACCTTGCAGCACTCACATGTGCTCTAGGCCAGCTAAATCCCACCCCCACCAACAGGAAGGCGGGATGCAGACAGCCTAGATCCCGTGCAGGTGCTCCAAACCAAGCCAAGGCTGAGCTCCTTCAGAGACCAATGAGCTTGAGTCATCCATCCCTCAAACCCTGTCTCATCAGACCTGACTCTGAATCATACAAGTTGCACTAAGACTTGATGCTCCAGGGAAGCTGGTACATTCTTTAAAAGAGTGCAGTCTGGGGAGAGTTGTTTGGAGAGAGACTTGAGCTTTTGCTGCTTTACCATCTCTAGCAATTGCATCCCTGCAGATACCAGCTGTAAGATTGCTCCTCCCCCCTTTGATCAGCATGGGAGGTAAAAACTCAGTTCTCCTGCAGTGTGTTTGGAGAGTTGTTTGGAGAGAGACTTGTGCTTTTCCTGCTTTACCATCTCTAGGAATTGTGCTTTTCCTGCTTTACCATCTCTAGCGATTGCACTCCTGCAGAGACCAGCTGTAAGACTGCTCTTCCCTCCTGTGATCAGCCTTGGAGGTAAAAGCTCAGTTTTCAAATGGGACGTGGCTGCGGGCGTGTAACTACGGGCATATGACCAAAGGGGTATGTCCAAAAGGGCACATTCTGCCCCTTTGGAGCCCTTTTGGAGTATGAAGGAGCACCGGAAGAAGCTTTGAATTGTTGTGGGTAAGCGGAAGGTGAAGAACAAGGCATCAGGAGGTGCTGGAGAAGCAGGTCAAAGGTTCTATGGACCTCCATGTGAAGCCTGTTGCTTTGCTTCTTTTCACAACCATGAGTAATATTTTGGTTATTAAAACCTCCTTGAGTTCTGGTTGCCCAACACCTCCACCCCAGCCTTCTTCTATGATAGGCTTGTCTGCTCCAGACACTACTAGTGATTCTCAGAGAGCAACTTCTTCTTCGTCTGCAAGCGAGCACTCTCCGTGATACCCTTCCTTCTCAGGACCCCGGCTGGTGTTTGGTACCCCAAGGCAGTTTCTCTTGCATCACCATCTTCAAATTTGGTTGTGCCATTGGACCCCTCCACTGAGGTTTCCTTGAGAGATGTTTGGGGTAAGCTGTCAAGAGTGGAATCAATATTGACTGGGACTGTGGGCAGTTCTGCAAGTTTTCCGAGGAGTCTGTGGATAAATTTGAGCAGCAGGACTCTTTAATTTCCTCTTTAGAGTCTCATGTAATGAAACTTAAGGGCTCTCAGCCCTCACTGCAGTCTCTAGTGGGAGCAATAGTTAAGGATAGTTTGGTTATTTATACCAAACTAGAGGCAATGGAGAATCCACTGACCACAACCTTCTCCTCGATACCCTGTCCTTGCTTGGTTTTAAGGGCTCTGTACTATCCTGGTTCTCCTCCTATCTCTCCCATCGCTCTTTCAGTGTTAGTTCTCATGGCTCCTCCTCTTCTGCAAATCCCACTCTCAGTTGGTGTACCCCCCAAGGATCTGTCGTAGTCCGCTCTTTTTCTCTCTCTATACCCAGTCCCTTGGTGTGCTCATCTCTCCCCATGGCTTTCAGTACCACCTTTATGCCGATGACTCCCAGATCTACCTCTCTACACCTGAAATCTCTCCAGCAATCCAGATCCGGATCTCTGCCTGCCTCTCTGACATTGCTGCTTGGATGTCTCACCATCGCTTGAAATTGAACATGACCCAAGACTGAGCTTCTTATCTTTCCCCCTAAAACCTCCTCGCCTCTTCCTCTTTTCTCACTCTCTGTGGATAACTCTATACTCCTTCTTGTTTCCTCAGTTCACAGCCTTGGGGTTGTCTTCGACTCCTCTCTCTCCTTTTCCACACACATCCATCTGATAGCTAAGACCTGCCGTTTCTTTCTCTATAACATCAACAAAATCTGCCCATTGCTTTCTGAACACACTACTAAGATGCTTATCCACTCCTTAATCACATCCCATCTTGACTACTGTATCCTACTCCTTGCTGGTCTCCCTTTGAATCATCTCTCTCCCCTTCAATCTGTTCAACATTCTGCTGCATGGCTAATCTTCCACCAGCCTCGTCATACCCATATTACCCCTCTTCTCAAGTCACTTCATTGCCTCCCTATCCATTTTCGCATCCAGTTCAAACTTCTCCTGCTGACATATAAATGCATTCACTCTGCAGCTCCTCACTACCTTTCTTCTCTTATCTCTCATTACACCGCCGCCCTCAGGAACTCCGCTCTTCTGGCAAACTGCTTCTATCTGTGCCCTTCTCTTCTATTGCTAACTCCAGACTTCTCTCCTTTCACCTTGCTGCACCTTATGCCTGGAACAAACTACCTGTGTCTGTATGCCAGGCACCTTCTCTGAACCTTTTCATATTCAGGCTGAAAACTCACCACTTTGCTGCTGCTTTTGGATCTTGACTCACCTAATCTCCTTGCTTCTTTACCTTCCCCTTTGTTTTATCCCTGTCTACACCTTCTGTGTTGTCTGTCTTGACTAGATTGTAAGCTCTGATGAGCAAGGACTGTCTCGTACATGTCTGTGCAGCACTGCGTATGACTTGTAGCGCTATACAAATGCTCAGTAGTAGTAGTAGTAATCAATTAAGGGCAAGAAATATGTGATTCCTGAATTTTCCTGAGATGCGACTTCTGTCCCCCCTCGAGCTGCTGAAAAAGTATTTGAAAGAAATGTTGTTGTTTAGTAATGTTAATGCGCTAGTTATTTCTAAGTTATTTTATGTTTCCAAGGGGATTCAGGTAGAAGTGGCTGAAAGAGAGGGGTTGGATTCGATCGTCTCTCTGGGCAGCCTTGATCTGAACGCTTTTCTTGAGACCTCTCAGGACATTGTCTCTGAGAGGGCTACTCTGCTAGTCACTTTTGGATCGGAGGCTCATAAGATTGCTGTCTTAAAATTATACTTCTCTAAAAAGTCTTTTCCCTTTTGTGGCCAGCTGATAACCATTTTTCCTGATGTTGTCAGGTCTACACAAATGTGTAGGAAGGCTTTCTTGCAGTTATGGTCTAAAGTCTTGGCTATCGGAGCCACGTTCTATCTCTGTTTCCTCTGAAGGTGTGTGGTTACTTATGCTGGAAATAAGTTTGTTTTCATAGATGTTTCCCATTTGGAAAATTTTCTTTGGGACAAATCAGCGGATTAGTATGGATTCTTGGGGACTTGTGAATACTCTTGACTCTTGTCCTGTTTTTGACTGGGGTAGTTCTAGGTATTAATACATTTGTTTTCTGCTTCTCTTGCATGATAGAGGCTAGAGCACCTCTTGCTATTGTGTTTTTTTTTTGGCATATTTTCCTCATTTCTGATGGTAGCAGGTTAGTTTTTCTTATATACATTGTGTATGTATTTTGGTTAAAATCTTAATTTAAAAAAAGAGAGTGCAGTCTGGGGGGTCCCACTTGCTCCAACTGCAGCCAAGAGTCAGTGCCCATGCCTTCCCAAAAAGAGCTGCCACCTTTGCAGATAGATTCCATTCCCCCAAACTCAAGGCCCCCATTCCCCAAAACCCCGACCACCGGAGATGAACCCCATCTTCAAAGACCCCACCCTTGCCCACCCTGAGCTTACCATTAACCCGTTTTGGACCAGCGTATGTTTTACATACATATGGTTTCCATACTTACTACTCAACTGTTTACTAATTAAAGGTTATAAATTCAATGGAACTATGTTTAGCTATTATCGTTATGTCAAAAAGCGTTATATACAGATTTTTTATCTGAGATCTAGTTAGTTTAATTGGTATTCGAAGTTTGCTGATTTTGACAGTACTGGCGGCTCAATATAAAAAGATCACATAAAATAGTAAGTAGCTTATAATGCTGTAATAGCCACTATTTTGCAAATAAAAGTATTGGTAGACTTTAGAAAATAGGTTTAGATAACTGCAAGTTACTTAATGTCAGAGTTATTGGTGCGTATATCGGCCTTGTATGTTTTTCATACGCTGGGCTAATATGTTGTCAAAACTAATTGCTGTCAAGCATTCTGTTCTAGGTGTTTCAATGGTGCAATATCGACGCACTGCATCAGAAGTGTTTTCACGTGTATCATATTCCGCCGTCAGAATGGACTGTTGACAAACTATATTATATCATAATAAAGTGTTTTAAATGAAAACTGCAGTTTCAATAGTATCATACAGTATGTTTATGTCAATGAATATTGGAACTGAATCCTATCTTTTCTGAAGACGGACAATATGCTATATTGGACCAGTGTATGAAAAACATACACTATGTGAAACTTCTATTTTCTGCAAAGTTTTAATATTTTTTATTATTGCCGGTATTTCATAGTTGTTTGAGTGTAACAAATCTAATAAATCATCCAGAACAGAGAAAGAATATGCGAGCTGTCCAAAACGGGTTAAACATCCCTGGTGGTGTAAGGGGCTCTAGGCAGAAGTGATCCCCATTCACACCTGCCTGGCTGGGTTCAAAATGGTGCCCTTGACCCCTAATGGTAGTCTTGGGGCACTACTGCTAGTGACAAAGCTACCATATACAAGAATGTGCCAGCCCCTTTAAGAATGCTCCAGGGCCAGCTTTCAATCGGCATTATTTTTCCAGGAATAATGCAGAAGCTGTGTCATTTGACTGCATAATAATGAAGTGCTTTCCACTGCTGTCCTTGGCAAGTCACTTAACCTTCCATTGCCTGAGGTACAAACTTAGATTGTAAGACCTCTGGGGACAGGAAAATACCTGCTGTATCTGAATGTAATTCACCTTGAACTTCTGAGAAAAGCATAACCTAATGCATGCTTTGCATCTCATTATTATGCAACATGCGTTGGGGTAAAAAGAACATACAATTGTGTCCTCTAACAAGTGTTATGGAATAAATATAGTGCATTATTACTTTAACACACCTTAGTAACTACCCCCCTAAATGGATGATATGTACTGAAACACAGTAAGATAACATGGAAAGGCCTGATCATAGGCTGGTATCACATGTCCTACAGAACGTTAACACAAACTACGGTGTACAACTTGAATTTCTCACCTCACACTTTGGTCAGCCAGCCAGCCAGCATCACACCGCTCAAATCCATCGGCATATGCAGCTGCCAGCTGCTCAGGGGTAGCTATAGTGGCACCATTATCCAGGCAAGCCTGCTTAGCCTGCTCAAAATTCAAGGTGTACTTGCTGACCGATGCACGATAATGAAACACAACACCTGCAAGGAAAGCAAATCCATTCTTAAGACTTCATGAAATTTGTTACCAAGCTGTAAAAAAGACGTCTAACTATTCAACTTGCTGACACTAAGGAGGAAATGTTCAATAAGGGTCTTCAACTACAAAACTACATGTGTACATGAAAGCTCACATAGAACCAGGAAATCTTCAAACACACTTACCTGTGCATTAGCTAGTTGGAAAATCAGGTTATAATGCCAGTAAATCTATGTGCCAGCTTGAAGGAAGTGGTGAGGGAAAGAGTGACAAAAAAAGAAGCCAAGAATCTTATCCCTGTTTCAGTGGCAGCCGCATCCTCCCTGCCCGCCCGGCTGCACACCACTGTCACTTGTCTTGCACCAGCAGCGGCAGGCCTTCAATTAAAAAAAAACACTCTGGGTCTTGAATGTCTGCATTGAGGCTGCTCTGGTCCCGCCCCCTCTGCCACTGCCACTACCACATAGGTAAAGCAGCGGTGGTGGTGGTGGCGAGGTGAGGGGGGCAAGAAGATGTGGGGCAGGTGGGTAGCCATGGGGCCAGATATTAGAAGAGGAGAGGCCAGGCCGGGGAAAGCAGATTTTCAACATGAAGGGGGGGGGGGGAGGAATATCAGAGACAGATGCTGGATGTAAAGCGGGGTGGAGGGCAGGTGCTGGATACAAAATGGAAGGGATGAAGCCGGGGAAGATTCTGGTCATAGGGAAGAAGGGTGGGAGCAGACATATGTTGGGGAACTCAGGGGATAGAGAGCAGATGGTGGATACAGAGTTGGGAGGGGATATAGAGGACATGAGGGCAGATGATGGACATGGAGTGGAGTGGTGTAGAGCAGAGGCTGAACATGGTAGGGGTCATAGACGAATGAAGAGCACTTGAAGGACATTGGATAGGGGGCAAAGGGGGATGAAGGGCAGATACTGGACACAGGCTGGGGGCATAGGGGTAGAGATAAGATGGTAGACATGGAGTGGAGAGCAGAGATTGGATATGGGTTGCAGCACAAGGGGATGATGGACACAGGATATAGATCAGGGGACAAAGGGCAGATGATGGACACAGGCTGAGGATATAGGGCAGAGGCTGGACACAGGGTAGGGGTGGGGGCAGATGGTGGACATGGGGTGAGAGGGGGAGATTCTGGACACAGGGTAGAGGGAGAGAGAGGGAAGATGCTGGACATGAAGTGGGATGAGAAGGAGAGATGCTGGACCCAAGGTGAGAGAAGGATAGAGAGATAGGGAAGGGAAGGCTGTGGTAAAGGTTGAAAAATGGTACGTGGACAGTAAAAATGAGGGATATTGAGAACTGGATGTAAGAAAGAGAAATGAAATCTGTGTTGATAGAAAAAATAAACGGAAGAAAGCTTCAAGGAAAAGATCAATCTCAGAGATGAAAGGAAGTGAAGAAGACAGGCAGGGAGAGAAGTAGCAGTTGGACCAGAGACCCTAGAGTGTGAGTTAAGAGAAGATGAGGAAAGCAGAAATGAAAGACTGGGATTAACATGATGAGAGAATAAAATAGCCAGACATGAGAAGGTAGAAAAATAAATTTAATTTCAATTTAGTGATTGGAATATGTCTGTAAATTGGACTTTACAGGCAGTCAGTGTTTTTAATGTGCCTTACCATCATGGGCTAACGTGAAACCAGATATTCAATGCTAGAATTGGGATATCCTGCAGTACTGAACATCTGGTTTCAGCGCTGACAGCACAGCTATCCAGACAGCAAACCACCCTAGAACTGTCCGGACACTGACGTGGCATCTAGAGGTGATATTCACTGGCACAGTCTGGCTAGTGCTGCTGAATATCCCTCTCAGCAGGATTTATTGGGTTAGCAGGTCCTGCTAACTGGATAAACCCCTTTGAATTCTGGACTGTATAAACATGATTTATCTTTATATGCTACACAGTACAGGGACATCTGCAGATCTTTTTGTTTCTCTAGTGTTGCATTGCATGCAGAGTCTGTTTTTGAGGGGAGGGGGTTTCAATTAATTTTTGTCTACGGAATTTTATTTTTAGTTTATGGTAATTTATTCTATATGTGGTGAGATTCTATGTTTACTCTGAGTATGTGAGTGAGGCCACGTTTCTATTATCATGGAGTTCCTATCTAAAGATTTGTAGTAATCCAGCTTGTCCAGTTTTCTAAATAGATTTATGAATGTTCCAACGCCCACTTCAATAATTACAGTGCTGCTCTTTTTTGGGTAGGCTCCTTGTGCGAGTTTTGGAAGTTGATGCTGTTATGGCAGATTGTCTCTGTAGGTTCTGAGTAACTTTGTAAGATTTTGCATTACCTCACAATGGGGGTCATTTTAAATCGCTTAGAAGTGATTTGGTCATCCAAAAACTTGCATATAGACATCCAAATCACAGAGACAGCCCCAGGACAGTTACAGAAATGGTGTTTTTAGACATCTTGGGAATGTCTAAATAAGTAAAGAGTGTGATGGAGGTGTGCCTGGGGTGAAGCTAAGGACATAGATGTCCCAATCAATTTTAGAACCTTCGAGGATGCATGTGCCTACGTCCAAACTTAGATCTCTTCCAGGCACAGATAGGCATTGGTAAAGTGCTAGTTCCAGCACTAAAACCTCTGGAGCGTGTTGAAGTTGGGACTAAACTATCCTCAGTACGCTTCACAATGACAATGCTATGTTGTGTGTCTTTGGGAAACTTTTTTTAGGTTTGTACCATTGCTGCATGTCTCATAGATGTCCCAATATTATACTATACTGGGGACTTCTATGTAGTTGTCCCTGCAGACGTCAATATCAGGCATGTCCACATGTATGGAATTATGCCCAAACTTGGACATGCTTGCTGATTTTAGGGATGTTCAGGCTTAGACGACATCTGTAAAATGTGTCCTAATTATGTCCATGACTAGTGAGGGTTTATATTGCTGTTACTGAGATGACACCAGAACCAGAAATTATTTTTGTGTGTTGACAGTGTTCTCTCCGGGACCTTTTCAATGGGTACAACACCCAGATGAATTTTCTGACCACCCAGATAACTTAATCTGATGAACTGATGTGGCAATAAAATGAGCAGGAATGGAAATATGAAAGACTACTAGTTGTGCTGTCTGCTGCCAGTCAGCTTATAGTGCAGCCCACTTAGTGACTCCTTCATGCCACCCAGCTAGTAAACGTTTCTGGGAAGAACACTGGTTGAGTTCTATAGGAAATGTTCTCTGCACTCATTGTTGAAGGTTTCTTTGGATGTAAAATATATGTTGTTGCTAAGAGCCGTCGAGTCGGAGTCGACTCATGGCGACCCTCTGGATAGCTGTCCTAAATTGTGTTCGGTCTTGAGTCAGGCAGCTCATTGTTGACAGACTGGTACCCGTAGCTGCTGTTATTGTATTGATCCATCTCATTGCTGGCCTTCCTCTTTTGCGCTGACCTTCTATCTTGCCAAGCATGATGTCCTTCTCTAATGATCTCTCTCTTCGCATGATGTGTCCAAAGTATGAAAGTCGAAGTCTTGTCATCTGAGCTTCTAAAGAAAGCTTAGGTTTGATCTCCTCTAGTACCGACTGGTTTGTTCTTCGGGCAGTCCATGGTATACACAGTATTCGCCGCCAGAACCATAATTCAAAGGCATCAATTTTCTTCCTATCTATCTTTTTCACTGTCCAGCTTTCACATCCATATGATGTTATTGAAAATACCATGGCTTGAACAAGTCGAATCTTTGTATGGAGAGAGACATCTCTGCTCTTGAGGATCTTATCTAGGTCCTTCATAGCCATTCTGCCAAGAGCAATGCGTCGTCTGATTTCTTGACGGCTTGTTGCTTCTTTATTGATAGTTGATCCAAGTAAGTTAAAGTTGTTCACGATTTCAATTTCTTCTCCTTCAACGATGAACCTGTTGATTATGCCAGTTGTCATGATCTTTGTCTTCTTTACATTAAGATTCAGGCCCATTTTGAGACTATGTTCTTTGATTGTGAGAAGCAAATGTTTCAGATCATCTTCACTTTCAGCCAGTAATGTGGAATCATCAGCATAGCGAAGGTTGTTGATGAGTCTTCCACCAATCTTCACACCTCTGTTGTCTTTATACAATCCTGCTTCTCTGATGATTTGTTCTGCATATAAATTAAACAGGTAGGGGGAAAGTATGCAGCCTTGTCTTACACCTTTGCTTATTTTAAACCATTCTGTTTCTCCTTGTTCCATTCGAACTGCTGCTTCTTGATCAAGGTACAGATTATGCAAGAGTACGATCAGGTGTTCTGGTATACCCATGCTTCTTAATGTGGCCCAGAGTTTCTCATTGTTTACACAGTCAAAAGCCTTGCTATAGTCGATAAAGCACAAATAGATATACTTTTGGTATTCTTTAGTCTTTTCAAGGATCCATCTCATATCTGCAATGATGTCTCTCGTTCCTCGCCTTTTCCTGAACCCTGCTTGCACTTCAGGTAGTTCTTGTTCCAGGTATGGTTGTAGTTTCTTTTGAATAATCTTCAGTAGAATCTTGCTGGCATGTGGGATCAGAGCGATTGTGCAATAATTTCCACAGTCAGTTGGATCACCTTTCTTTAGTATTGGTATAAACACAGATCTTTTCCAGTCAGTTGGCCATGATGTTGTCTTCCATATTTCTTGGCAGAGCCTTGTAAGTACGGTAACAGCTGCATCAGATTGCTGTAATACTTCTATGGGAATGCTATCAATGCCTGGTGCTTTGTTCTTTGATAAGGCTTTCAATGCTGCTTCAACTTCTTCTTTCATCACCAATGATTCCCAATCATAAGGTACAGGTTGAAACGGCTGTTGGTCCACTTGATCTTTATCATATAAAAACTCTTTATATTCCTTCCACCTTTTCTTGATCTTCTCAGCATCATTCAACATATAACCTTGAGCATCTTGTAACATTCCAATTC
Source organism: Ichthyophis bannanicus (assembly GCA_033557465.1). Taxonomy (NCBI): domain Eukaryota; kingdom Metazoa; phylum Chordata; class Amphibia; order Gymnophiona; family Ichthyophiidae; genus Ichthyophis; species Ichthyophis bannanicus. The sequence goes on along the minus strand of CM066032.1, from coordinate 362,359,493 downwards.
GAGGCTGGAACTTTTTCTTTAACTCTCGTAGCTTAGGAAAGCCGATTTTGTTCTTCCTCTAATAGTTACTGCTTCTATTTCCTTGCATGCATCGTTGGAGTACTTTTCCTTGTCCTGTCTTGCTGCACATTGGAAATCTCTGTTGAGTTCTGTTATTGTCTTTCTTTCTCCTCTGGCTTTAGCTTCTCTGCGTTTCTGGGCAATTTTCAGAGTTTCTTCCGTCATCCATTTTGGCCGTTTTTGCTTTTTCACCTTTTGTAGAGACTTCTCGTGCTTTCTTCCAACACAACCTTCTTGATGTCATTCCATATCTCTTCTGGAGCTCTGTCATTTGTATCTAAAGCAGCAAATCAATTTTGCAGGCAGTCTTTAAATTCCAGTGGTATATTCTCAAGGTCATATTTTGCTGCATTCATGAGTGGTTTGCTCTTTTTCAACTTTAGCTTGAGTTTGCATACTAGTAGTTGATGATCTGTACCACAGTCAGCTCCAGGCTTTGTCTTTGTTGATGTTATAGAACTTTTCCATTGTTGACTTCCACAGATGTAGTCAATTTGATTTTTATACAATCCATTGGGTGACGTCCATGTGTACAGTCGCCGCTTGTGTTGCTGGAAGAAGGTTTTTGAGATGAATAGATCGTTGGTCTTGCAGAATTCTATCAGTCTTTCTCCAGCTTCATTTCTGTTGCCAAGTCCATATTTTCCTACTACTTTGCCACCTTCTTTGTTGCCAACTTTTGCGTTCCAGTCACCCATGACTATCAGGTTATCCTGTTTGCATGTTTTGTCAATTTCAGCTTGTACTTATTCACAGAACTCTTCAATTTCATTCTCTTCTGCAGCTGTTGTTGGGGCATATACTTGAATTATAGTTGTGTTGATAGGCATTCCTCGTAGACAAATAGAGATTAAGCGTTCACTGACTGCATTGTATTTCATTACAGTTCTTGCAAGTTTCTTCTTTATTATAAATGCAACACCATTTCTTCTTTGTCTTTCATTACCAGCATAGTAGACCATGTGATCATCTGATGCAAAGTGCCCGATGCCAGTCCATTTCAGTTCGCTGACACCCAACAGATCAAGTTGTACACATTCCATTTCATTCTTGACCACCTCCAACTTCCTTTGGTTCATGCTTCATACGTTCCATGTTCCAATGCGTAAGACATCTTTACAGCTTCTGACTCTCATTTCATGTGCAGCTACATCAGCAGTCAGACGTCCCAAGGGCTTTGATCCAACCACATCATAAATGCTGGCTTTACTCTGAGACGTCTTCAACTCTTCCCCAGTAGCTAGTTGAGTGCCTTCCGACCTGGGTGTCTCATCTTCCAGCACTATAGCACAATTTGTTTTGTTGTAACTATCCATTGTAACTATTGTAAAATATATATTCAAATATAAAAAGCAAGAAGCCCAGTTCAATTTATAACACCAAAATAAAATTAGCTGTGGTTCTTGTTTTTCCATTTTGCTCTTTGGTTTGTGATCACCTGGCATCTCCTTTGTTTTGTAGACTACATATTTACAATTGATAGCATGCCAAACCAGTGTGCAATATCAGGGATCGGTATGTTTAACATTAGACTCCCAGGCTATACAATTGCAAATGCAACGTGTGCTGTTGAGTCATTGCTGACTCCTGGCAACCCAGCAGTCCCTGGGTTTTCTTGGCGAGGTGTGACCAGAAGTAGATTGCCAGGCCTTTCTTTTGAGGCAATGGATAGTAAGGTGACTTGTCCTCGGCCACAAGGAATACCACTGGGACTTGATCGGTTATCTCTTGGTTACTGGGTCACTGCTCTAACCACTAGGCTACCCCTCCACTCCTGCTATGTAATTAAGCTGCTATAACCTTTGCTGCATAAAAACAGCATTGTAACATTTTTTTAAAAAACCTTAGATAGCCTGGGAATATATTGCTTTCTTTATTCTTGGGGTAACCATCTGACTGGTGTTATGAATGAAGCGTACCTGACTAGAGCTCTGCAGAGGCCTCTACATTTTGGCTACAGGGTGGTGGGAGAGGGGGCCAGCTCATCTCTCACCTCAGGCAGCAGATTTTCTTGAGCTCACCCTGGGTGAGGGTTTACGAGTGAGCATGGATTTTCTATGCAGCCCCGATGGCAGAAGGATTGCGCACTGCACAGTACTAGCCCCAGCTTCATTTTTTCTCTGAGTCAGCAGCAGCAGCCATTGGTGCTTGCAGCATTAACCTCCGGTGTGCGGGACCACTGAATTGTGCACCAGAAGTGAATGCTACAGGCAACACTGGTTGCTGCTGCTGCTGACTCAGAAAAGAAAAGAGGTAAGAGGAGGAGACGGGTAAGCGAAAAGTCAAAAGGGGACTGATGGTGAAATTTTAAAGATAAATATGTCAGGGCAGATGTAGGGAGAGAATGGAAAAAGACAGGAGGAGAGAGAAGAAAAGACAAATGGACAGCAGATACTGGAAGGAGAGTTAGCAGAAGACAGATGAGGGAAGCATAAGAGAGAGATTGGGGCAATTGCAATGGAAAAATAAAATCCCCAAACACCTAGAAAAAAGTATTTTATTTTGAATGTATTAACTGGAGTATGTTATCTTTGGGAAATGTGCATCGCTGACATCTTTGTGATTTGTTCAGTACAAGAGGAAATGCATTTCTAGTTTTATTTCTCCAGTGTTATGCTAAGTTCGGCTTCTTGGAGTTCCCAGTTCAATTATTGTCTTCAAGTTCTATATTGTGATCCTTTGCCCTGTTTTTGGTGATGGTGTTTTATGTGTGTGGCCAAGCTGTGGTAATCTGTTCATGTAGTTTCTGTGTAGCAGTCCAATATTTACTTTTGATAAGTAGGGTTTGGTGCTGTGTGGGTCCTAGTAGTGCTGTTATGGTATGGCAGGTTTGCTATGAGTTCTGAATGAGCAGAGTTTTGCAGTATTTCCTAATGTACTTGGCAGTTGGCACTGGAAGATAGTAATAGAGAAATATAGTAGCCTTTCTTTATCCTCACTGTACCTGCAAATGGTATTCATACACTCACACTCATTAAGGGGCATTCTTAGTAAAGATTAAAACATATTGTTAATGTGTGCTAAGTGCAGCAGCACCCATTTATTTCTATGGGTTCAGTGACACTTAGGCGTCTGTTTACTAAGCGGCGATAGCAGCTTCCATGCAAAATCGGAGCCGCGACCCCATTTTATTCAATAGGGCCACGGCTCTGATTTCGCACCGAAGCCGCTAGTGCCGCTTAGTAAACAGACCCCTTAATGTATATTAATGTTTAGTAAACATATCCCTAAGTCATTGCTGGGAAAAAAAGAGAATTGTGAAGAGCTCTTTTGCGATCAGAAGGTGGGGGGGGGGGGGGGGACAGCACAGTAATTGTTTGCACAGGCCAGCAAAAAAGGTAGCAATGGCCCTGTATGTGACTACTTTCAGTGGTGTAAAACAGGCATATGAAGTTAGGTGAGGATCATTTTAAATACTTTTCCACACAGAAATAAATGATTTTGAAATTGCTTGTGGGTATACATGCACAGAAGTACAAACTGCCGATGCATAGCACCTACGTTTATGCAATGCAGGTTCTCATTTCAGGTCCAATAGGTAAAAGCGTTTCCCAGGGTTAATCACTGATTTTCAACGGCACTATTTGGATAATGCTGCTGGAAATCATTCCAGGCCGCCTTGACATTATTGGGATAGCACTGAGGAAGCCTGGGGGCAGAACCTGGGCAGAGCCAGAAAATGTGGGGAGAGAAGCAGTATTCAGTGCCAGTGTCCAGATAACTATCAGGATAACTTGCACCGGCCAGATTTTCAGTGCTGGCCATTATCCAGATTATCAGAGCTGAATATCTGGGTATACCACAGACCACCGTCCGTAGCCATAGTGATGATATTCAGCAGCGATATCCCCGGCGGCGGTCCGCAGTATACCTGGATATTCAGCTCTGGTATCTGGATAGTGGCCAGTGCGGAAAATCTGAGTACTTGTTTCAATATTTATTCATGTCAAAAAAGCATCTATTTTAGAAAGGCAACTCAGGTGCCGATGTGCCTTTATAAAATAAGCTTGCAAGGCAGGGGCCCTGTTTACGTATGGCCACTGGCATATTTTCTGAGGTGGATTCATCACCGGATCTGGGGGCTCTTTATGATATTTTGCTTGGGGGCCCTCAATTTGAACTTCTGCACTGTCCAACACAAATTTACACCTGTTCCCAAGGTGTAAATGTGTACATAGACTTTATGTGAGTGTATGCATATTTTACAAAAGACCCATGCACATTGCAGCTTGCCCCATCCAACTACACCTCAGAAAAGCCTACCTGCATCATGCAGAAAAGCATGCCCCATCTTGTTAGCATGCATGGTTCTATGCATGTATTCAACAAGCTTCTAGGCTCCACAAATATTCTGAAACTTTAAACATCCTGTTGCATACTGTAGTCTCCTTTGTGGTATATTTGGCAGCAAGCTCTGTGTCCATAAATGAGTAGCCTCTATTAACAACAGAGCTTGATTCTCTCATAAGATAGCAGCGATCACTAGTGAAGCCTGATTAAAAGGAGCAAGATTTAGTATGTGGAGGGTAATTTTCTAACAGATTACCTATCTTGAAGGTCATGAAGGCACCTATTTTTAGTGGACCCGATATTCAAAGGCATTTATGTGGTTTGCAGACCTGCAAACCACATAATTGCCACTAAGCAGGATATTCACGAATATCCACGAGTACCACTGCTACACATCCCAATGCTAACCAGTTAGCATTGGGCATTCGGGAGGGTTCCAGGGGTGGCACCCAGGGATTTCTGATCATCAGCAAAGTTCAACCTCAGCTGCAAAGGTTAGGCACATTAAAGACTGTCCTAATTTTTGTCACTGAAGCCAACTGGGCAATGGCTGAATATTGCCATTGCCCTGTTTGCTTCCACTTGGCAGCAAACCCGGATATTCAATGTCAGTGGCTGGATATGGCCCCCGCATTGAATACAGAAAAGAGCGTCCGCTCTTGCAGTAACGTCCAGAGAGACACAAGGAGCAAAAGACGTACGATGGTCAAGGATGACCACAAAATGAATTAAAACTAATTAAAACATTTAATTTATGGTTCCTTTTGTACATATAAGTTTGACATTGACAAAACATTGGTTTGATTGTTTTTAAATGTTTTAATTAGTTTTAATTCATTTTGTTGTTCAAGCTGTATGCCCCCTGAGGAAGGCGTTTGCCGAAATGCGTTGGGGTCCCTTTCAATAAAGTCATCCTTGACCATCGTACGTCTTTTGCTCCTTGTGTCTCTCTCCCCGCATTGAATATCCAGATTTAGTGGTCCACAGCAGCGGCTTGCCGTTGTAATCGTGCTAGCCGCTGCTGCTGAATATTGGGCCCAGCATATTTTACAGACATACAGGGCCCGATTCCCATTGGGGCATGTCCGGACGTCCAAAAATCTGGACGGGCTGGATTTGCACCCGATTCTGCACCTACTGAATGTCCTGTGTGTTTCCTGTTTCAACCCTCCCAATGCTTCTGCATGGTGGCCGGTGCCATGGCATCCCATTGCCATGACACCAGGGCACCACGCAGAAGCCCCTATCCCCTGCAGGTTTTTAAAAGATGATTTCCCCACTGCCCAACCCCCAAACAGGACTGGATCGGGCTGCGGAGAAACCCCTGCTGCTCCTTACCTGATGTGTGGGGCCGATCTGTCTGATTGCCCTGACCAGGGGGACTTATTCTACCTCTGAGGTAGAATAAGCTCCCTAGCCATCTCTGCTTCCCCGGATGTACAGGGCCATGATCGGAATCGGCCCTGTACGTCTGGGGTCCGGGTCCCACCTCCATCTCCACCCCAGCCACACTCCTCCTCCCCCATCCAGGCTTCCCCGCACATTGCCACTTTATGCAGGGGCAGCCTGGGGATCAGAATCTGATCCCTGTGAATAGGGGGGGTTGGATGTCCAGGTCGGACATCCATCCTAGCTATTCAGGGATCGGAATGACCCTATAGGCACTTGTGTCTTTTTAAAAACTAGCACAAGTCTGCCAAAAATAGAAACCACACTGAAGCCACAGATATGTATACCTGCTTGGGATCAGGCATAAATATTATCAAGTAAATACAAGCACTGTGGAACCTATGTGTCTTTTTGGGAAACTGCCAGGTTCTTGTGACCTGGCTTGGCCACTTTTGGAAACAGGATATTGGGCTTGATGGACCTTGGTCTGACCCAGTATGGCATATTTTATGTTTTTATGTTCTTAAAGTATGCAATATAAACTACTCATGCAACTTGCAACTACCTGTGTTTTGCCCAAACTCTTCCCTTAAGCACACTTACTCTAAAGGCATGTACAAATACGAGCTTAGTTGCACGACTTGATCTTTTTACAGGTGAAATCAGGTCTAGTCCAACCAAAAGGCAAATTAGGTGGTTGCCTAGGGTTTCAGCTTATAGGGAGGGCAGCAAAGAGCAGGGCATTCAAAACTAAACAATAATTCTGAAAGCCAGGGGAGTGTAAGACTTAAGGCGCCAACACTCTGAACCAACTCTGGGGCCAGCCCTGTATAAGAGGCCTTGCATGTGCATACACTGATATATCCCAGAAAATAATCCTTTATAACATTGCCTTGTTTTATGTGTCTTTTCTATTGTCATGAGATGAGGGACAAGTCGTATCTCGGTAGCTAAGAATGGCCAGGAGTGGCTGCTGATGGATCAAATCCCAACCTCCCAACCAACCCGATGCCTCTCTTCATTGTTCCTCTTCCACTGCTCCTCCATCCTTCCCCACCATCATCCCTCCCCATCACCAGTCTGCATTGCTGGGCTCTTTACTTTAGGTGCTGAAATTGCACCACTGCACCTACACAGGATGCCATCGATTGAGAAGCTTCCAGTTTAAAGAGATAATGAATATCAGTGAGATGCAATGTTCAGCCATTTGTAAAATCTAACTGAATGGGTTCCTTTAAAGCCTTCTGCTTTCTAGTGAAGAGCTGGTGGGTCATAAAGGAGTCCCAGAGAGGAAGGGAGGACGGGGAGACAGGAGTATGTATAAGTAAGTAAGGCTATAATAATTAGCAGACCCCCAAGGGGCTAAGGAGCTTTCAGTCTCTATGCTCCAAAATGTTGGAACACATTACCACCAGGTATCCGCGCTGTCACCGATCTAGCGCAATTCAGAAAAACACTCAAATTCCACTTATTCCTCCATTACTACCAGATTACCCAGACACCAACTTAAGTACACCTCTTCGATATTAGCCTACCTTTTAAGATAGTATCCTAATCCGTAGTAGAAAGCTTACTGTACATATGTTAATAGTTTAAGTTCATATTTCCCTATGTTATCCAAGTTGATTTTCCTGTTCTATGTAAAAACCAAACAGCTTGTGTTATGGTCCTTTGTTTTATGTAAACCGCGCTGATGCTAAATAGTGCGGTATATAAGAGATTGTAATAAATAATAAAGAAATAAATAAAGTGCAGCTCTGTCTTTGTTTTAGAGAGACCTCAGGGAAAGGAAGAGGGCTAGAAAAGACAAGAAACAGGACAAAAACCCATTCTTTTCTCATTCACATCTTTTTTTGTTGTTACTGCCTTAAACTATAATTTTCATTTCTGTTAACAGGAAAAATCAGTAAAGAAAAGGATGAAACAAAGTGACTGCAGAACATACAAAAACAGCTAAAGCTCCCTTCTAAAATCTTGGCAAATGCAATACCTGTAATTACAGGAAGATATAAAATCTGTAGCCAAGCACTGCCTAAAGTGTTTTATTGCATCAGAAATGTTTAAAAAAAAAGAAAGAATTAAACAATTTCCCTAAAACTAATGAAAGTAAAGTTCTAGGGCATAAAAATGTGATGGCAAGTCAGTGATAAAAATACAATTGTTTGATATGAATGATTTTAAAGAAACAAATACTGTACATTTAACTAGCAAACTATGTGATTCTGACCTTCAGTGAACATTGTTGTAGCCTGCGACTTCAAACGGGGATTTCGGAGGGAATTTTATAAAGTCATTCGTGTGCATATGTCAGTGGGTTGGGGGGGGGGGGAGACACTAGGCATACAGATGTGAACCATATTAGTTACCGTCACATCGACAAATAATACCTTCAAATACACTTGACAATGGATTTCTGAGTAGTCTGCAACAGCTGTCATGTATCGTGAGAGGTAGTTTAAAATCAAAAATTCCATTTTTTCAAGCACCTACCAATGCTTTTGCCAGCACCTGTGCTATCTTCTTTGCTGCCCTCTTGAAATGATTACTTGCTGTCTCCCCCCCCCCCCCCCCAAGTGGATTCCAGTGGAGCCCTTCACAAGCTTCTCTTTTGTCTCAACAATAGCTTCATTTTTGCCCTTTACACGTGCAGTGGGGTTGTAGTAAGCCTACCAGATTTTTACACAACTTCCCTCCAGTGCCCGCTGCCAGATACATTATGAAGAAATACAAAACTCTGCAAAGACTTTCTTTCAGAGTCTATTGCAAACCTGCCATACCATAACAGCACCTCCAGGACTCACATAGCACCAACCCTACATACGAAAAAGCATCACTATAGATAGTATATTGGGCCCAGGAACAGCAATATGTCTCCTACTGGGAAAACAGAACCAGCAGGACTGTTATAGATCCTTAAGCAGAAAGTTAACACTAGCAGATTACTGCACCTCAGTCACACAACCCCTCAGTCACAAAATTAGAAATATAAATATGCAGACAAAACTTTGATTGAAAACCACGTGAAGTCAGACCCTGCATGTAGTGTGACGCTGGAGAAACAGAAACCAAAATACAAAATACACATACTTCAGAAATGCACATTTCCCAAAGCGGACATATTCCAATTATTAAATCCTAAATAAAATACTTTTTCTACCTTCATTGTCTGGGCATTTTATTTTTCCAGTTATGTTGGTCTTTTCTACTTTTGTCTGTCTCGTTTCTCCTAATTGCAGGGTCTGTCATCCAATTATCATTTCTCCTCTCTCTCCTGCCTTCATCCCTTCCTCCCTTATATCTATCTTTGACATTGATCTTCCCTTTCAGCTCTTTCCTCCACTTCTTTATTTTCTGTCTATCCTCTCCTTGCCAACCCCCCTCCTCATGGTGTCTTCCACCATTTCCATCGTCGCCTCCCTTTCTCTCTGCTCCCCTACCCCTGCAGCCAGCAGCTCCAACAGTGTAGCATCTCCCTTCTCCCCCCATTTTCCCTCTTCCCTCTCCCCTCCCACCATCTCTTCCCATGATCCAGCATCTCCTTCCCACCAACAGTGCAACATCTCTCTTCTCCCTTCTTCCTCATCATAAGTGCAGGGTTTCTTCTCTCCTTATCCCTTCCCACTACTAATCTGTCCTTACCCCTTACCCCCACCAATGGTGAAATTTCTCCTCCACCAACAGTGCAGCATCTCTCCCTCTCCCCTTCTCACCAGCTTTTCTCCAATGCAGCCGGACGAGTAGCAACACTAGCCCAGTAGTTTTCTCACCGGGTTGCAGCAGCATGCCATATGTTTTACGATTTCAATTCCAGTCCATGGGGGGGCACAACAGAAGTGAAATTATAATAAGTGCCATTTGCTGCTGCAACCCTTTGAGGCAGTGCAGATTGGATCTATAGACAGACAAATGCCGGGGCTATCGTGGCCACTCCTGCCACCAGGCTATCCCTTACCTGCTGTGCCTGCCCTGCCTTCTACTGTCCCCACCAGTTAGAGGGGCCAGAGCCAAATGTGGAGGGGCATGTGCCACTTGCAGCTACATCACTTGCATAGGTGGCCGCATATGTGCATAAATGATCTCTTGTAAAATACCGACCAGTGTAAAAGTACCTGCTTCGTATGAGGGCACGTACGGATGGAGCGCAGGTACAGTTTGAATCTACATGCATAGATATATAAAGCACACAAATTCATTTACACCTGCTCACACACCTTACTTCAAGGTGTATTCTCTGACACACATGCTGCAAGTAGGGGTCTACTTGTCTTTATACAATAGTATCTGCATGGGTGCCCAGTTAGAGGATAATTTGCCGTGCAGTATATCTTTCAGCCAACTTCAGCTGCCTACTTTTCATAGTAAAATGCTTCTACTCTATAATACTATCAGGTGCTGAGGCCGCATATTTTTCCATTTTTCAATTTAAAAGAGGAAGTAAACAACTGGGGATTAAGGAGAATTATGTCCTTAGTCACTTGTGTAAAACCCTGGACAAAATGAGCACTTTTTAAAAATGTATGCATGCCTCAGAGCAGCTGTAAAACCCAACGGGGAAATTTTTGGCCATATACATGGATTCCCTTTTTAAAATGTGGAATACAACTACAGATTTTTGTCCCACCCACGCTATACCCAACCCACACCACCATTACACTCTCACCATACCCTCTTGCATCTACACCTCTAGGATTGCAAAATATCCAGACGTCTAGGATTGCAAAATATCCAGATACACATATCAGTGGCAACAAATGCATGTGAAATGCAAGTGTAAGCCTCGTATACATTTGTGAATTGACCTCCTGCTGTGCATGTATATCAGTCCAAAATGCATGCCTGTACTTCTTCTGTTTGTAGCCCATTTTTAATATTAATGTCCATTCTGAGGGACAAAGATACGACAGTTTTACATCAGCCTCACACATGCACATCCTCTCTTCTGAAACGGACATAGATTTGCAGACGTTTTTACTTCCACTTCTCTCCCACCAAATATTTAAAAGGCCTTCATCCGTCTAGTAATTAGGAAGACATTTTTAATCTCAGGGGAGGAGGTTGTAAGATTTGATTATTCATAAATACAAAATCAGTACATACAGATTCGATGTGATAGGTGTTATTTATCAAAATTGTGATAAAAACTGTCTTACCTACACAGCTTTAAAAAATTATAGATTCACTCTTTGGGGAAGATTTAATAACGTCAGCTCCAGTGAAAAATTGTTTCAGGTTTATCAGCAAAAATATGCCAGTCTCTTCTTTGGGAAAATGACACACCAAACTTGGAGCAAAGGTCACACAGCAACACACCTCAATAAATCTATTTTAAATATGAACTCTGTCAGATTTACAGTATTTGTGATCTTAACATAAAGAACATACAATCTGCCATACTGAGTCAGACCAATGGTCCATCAAGCCCAGTGTCCTGTTTCCAACAGAAGCCAATCCAGGATTACAAAAAATAGATTATATGCTGTTTAATCCAGAGATAAGCAGTAATTTATGGACTTTTCTTCCAGGAACTAGTCCAAACCCATTTTAAATCTAGTTACACTAACATCTTTTACTATATCCTCCGGCAATGAATTTCAGATCTTAATTATGAATTGAGTGAAGAAATATTTTCTCTGATTAGTCTTAAATGTTTTACTTTGTATCTTAATTGCATGTTCCCTAGTCTTTATACATTTAAGAAAATAAGAACATAAGATATGCCATACTGGGTCAGACCAAGGTCAATCAAGCCCAGTATTCTGTTTCCAGCAGTGGTCAATCTAGGTCATATGTACTACCTAGCAGTTTCCCCAAAAGACACAGGTTCCACAATGCTTGTACTGGGTCAAGCACTGATATCCTGGGTCCCTTCTTAATAATGTTTTATGGACCTTTCCTCCAGGAACTTGTCCAAACCTTTTTTTAAACCCAGCTACACTAACAGCCTTTACTACATCCTCCGGTAACAAATTCCAGAGTTTGATTACACGTTGAGTGAAAAAATATTTTCTTTTATTAGTCTTAAATAGTTTACCATGTAGCTTCATTGCATGTCCCCTAGTCTTTCTATATTCTGATAATGTAAACAATCGATCTATGTTTACCCGTTCCACTCCATTCATTAATTTATAGACTTCTATCATATCTCCCCTCAGCCGTCTCTTTTCCAGGTTAAAGAGCCCTAACCTTTTTAGCCTTTCTTCATAGGAGTATCCTTCCATCCCATTTACCATTTTGGTGGCTCTTCTCTGAACCTTTTCTAAAATCGCTATATCCTTTTTAAGATACGGCGACCAGAACTGCACACAATATTCAAGGTGTGGTCTCACCATGGAACGATATAGAGGCATTATAATATCTTTTGTTTTATTTTCCATTCCTTTCCTTATCATACCTAGCATTCTATTTGCTCTCTTGGCCGCCGCTGCACACTAGGCTGAGGGTTTTAACATGGTATTCACAATGACGCCTAAATCTTTTTCCTGGGTGGTGGTTCCCAATGTGGAACCTTGCATCGTGTAACCATAGTTTGGGTTATTCTTCCCTAGGTGCATAACTTTGCACTTGTCCACGTTAAATTTCATCTGCCATTTTGATGCCCAGTCTTCCAATTTATCAAGATCCTCTTGCAATTTTCCACAATCCTCTTGGGTTTTAAAAACTTTAAATAGTTTTGTGTCATCTGCAAATTTGATAACCTCACTCGTTATTCCTCTTTCCAGGTCATTTATGAATATGTCAAAAAGCAGCGGGCCCAGCACAGATCCCTGGGGTACACCACTATTCACCTTTCTCCATTGGGAAAATTGGCCATTTAGCCCAACCCTCTGCTTTCTATCTTTTAACCAGTTCCTGATCCTCAGTAGTACACTGCCTCCTATCCCATGACTCTTTAGTTTTGCCTAAAGTCTCTGATGAGGGACCTTGTCAAAGGCTTTCTGAAAGTCTAGATACACTATATCAACCGACTCACCTTTGTCCACCTGTTTATTCACACTTTCAAAAAAAATAACAGATTAGTAAAACAAGATCTTCCTTGTCTAAAGCCATGTTGGCTGTCTCCCAGTAGGCCATGACTATCTACATGCTGAGTAATTTTATTCTTTATGATGGTTTCTACCATTTTTCCCGGTACTGACGTCAGGCTCACCGGTCTGTATTTTCCTGGATCACCCCTGGAACCCTTTTTAAAAATTGGTGTTACATTGGCGATCCTCAAATCTTCAGGTATTAGAGATGATTTTAATGATAGTTCACAGATTACTAATAGCAGGTCTGCAATCTCATATTTTAGTTCTTTCAACACCCTTGGATGTATACCATCCGGTCCAGGTGATTTGCTACTCTTCAGTTTATCTAATAGTTGTAATACATCTTCCCGATGTATCGATATTTCCTTCAATTCTTCCGCACCTTTAAATAGCACTTCAGTCATGGGTATCATCCCTACATCTTCCTCAGTAAAGACCGAAGCAAAGAATTCATTCATTCTCTCCGCTATCGCCTTGTCAGCTCTTAGTGCCCCTTTAACCCCTCTATCATCTAATGGACCAACTAACTCTCTCACAGGTTTTTTGCTACGAATGTACTTGAAAAAGTCTTTATTTCGCGTTTTAGCTTCCGCAGCAAGCTTCTTCTCAAATTCTCCCTTTGCCTGCCTTATCAATGCCTTGCATTTGACTTGCCAGTGCTTGTGCTGTTTCCAGGTTTCGTTGTTTGGCTCTTTTTTCCATTTCCTGAAAGATGCTTTTTTGGCAACAACAGCCTCTCTGACCTCACCTTTAAACCATGCTGGCAGTTTTTTGGACTTCCTTCCACTTTTCTTAAAGCGTGGAATACAGCTGGTCTGGGCTTCCAAGATAGTATTCTTCAACAACACCCAAGCTTGATGTAAGTCTTTAACCTTTGCAACTGCTCCTTTTAGTTTTTTCTTAACTATTTTCCTCATTTAATCATAGTCTCCCTTTCAAAAGTTAAAAGGTAGTACTGTGGATTTCCTTACTATCCCTCCTCCACTAATTAAATCAAAGGCGATCATGCTATGATCACTATTGCCAAGTGGCCCCAACAACCTTATTTCTTGCACTAGATCTGGTGTTCCACTAAGGACTAGGTCTAATATGGCTTCCCCTCTGGTCAGTTCATGAACCAGCTGCTCCAAGAAGCAGTCATTTATTTCATCTAGGAACTTTATCTCCCTAGCATGTCCTGCCATGACACTGACCCAGTCAATGCCGGGTTAATTGAAATCACCCATTATTATTACTGCACTGTAATTTTTGTTAGCTTCCTTGATTTCTTTGAGCATTTCATCATCCATTTGTTCATTCTGGCCAGGCGGTCGATAGTACACCCCCACTGCCATCGCCTTCCTCTTTTTACATGAAATTTCAATCCATAGAGATTCTACAGCAAATTTTTTTTCCTGCAAAACTTTAATCCTTTCTGACTCAATGCCCTCTCTAACATAGAGCGCAACCCCTCCACCAAGTTGATCAGCTGTATCATTACGATATAGTTTGTACCCAGGTATCACAGTGTCCCATTGGTTGTCCTCCTTCCACCATGTCTCTGATATTCCAATCATATCTAACCTTTCATTTAGTGCTATATATTCTAACTCTCCCATCTTATTTTTTAGACTTCTAGCATTTGCATACAAGAATTTTAGAGACTGTATTTTATTCATATTAATTTGGCTATTGTAATTTGGCTATTGGTAGACATTGGTAATTTGGGATCTTTAAGCTCTGTCTGCTCCATACTCGAGGGCATTTGGGCTACTTTACTCTTTTTTGGAACCTCTCTGCTTTTGGTAGTATCCATCAAGGATACATTCTTCTGAACCATCCGCTCTTGGGCGACTGTCGGCTTTCCCCTGTTATCTAGTTTAAAAGCTGCTCTATCTCCTTTTTAAAGGTTAATGCCAGCAGCCTGATTCCATCCTGGTTAAGATGAAGCCCATCCCTTCGGAAGAGCCCCTCCTTTCCCCAGAATGTTCCCCAGTTCCTAACAAATCCAAACCCCTCATCTCTGCACCATTGTCTCATCCACGCATTGAGACCCCGGAGCTCTGCCTGCCTTTTGGGTCCTGCGCGTGGAACAGGAAGCATTTCGGAGAATGCTACCCTGGAAGTACTGGATTTCAACTTCCTACCTAAAAGCCTAAATTTAGCCTCCAGAACGTCCCTACCACATTTTCCTATGTCATTGGTACCGACATGTACCAAGACAGCAGACTCCTCCCCAGCACTATCTAAGACCTTATCAAGGTGGCGCGTGAGGTCCACTACCTTCGCACCAGGCAGGCATGTTACCAGGCGATCCTCACGTCCACCAGCCACCCAGCTATCTACATGCCTAATGATCGAATCACCAACTATAACGGCTGTCCTAACCCTTCCCTCATGGGCACATGGCCCTGGAGAAACTTCCTCGGTACGAGAGGGTTTTACATCACCTGGAGGACAGGTCCTAGTTACAGGATCACTTCCTGCCACACCAGGGTGATGCTCTCCTGTCACGTGACCTCTCTCCTCCATGGCAACAGGGATGCTGCCAGACTGGAGGTGGGACTTCAGGACTATATCCCTGTAGGTCTCATCTATGTACCTCTCTGTCTTTCTTATGTTTTCCAAGTCTGCTACTCTAGCCTCTAGAGAACGGACTCATTCCCTGAGAGCAAAGATCTCCTTGCACCTAGTGCACACGTAAGACCTCTCACCAACTGGGAGAAAATCATACATGTGACACTCAATGCAAAAGACTGGAAAGCCCCCATCTCGCTGCTGGACTGCTGTCTGCATCTTATTATTATTTTTTTTTTTTATTTAATACACACTTATATACCGCTACTTCCAGCGATCAGCAGCGGTTCGATTTCATCTTTGGGGGTTGTCAAATCAAGACTGGGAGGAGGGGATAGTATATACATTAGATCTGAGGGTATGTCACAGCACACAGGGTTAGTGTATTGGGGAAAGGCCTACACATTTTTACATTTATACATACATATTTACATCTTTATACATATAGCGGTTTCAAAAAGCGTATTATTATCTGATTGCTTTGCTACGACTCTATCGAAACTTGAGAGTCATAGTTTTAAGTTTGTGTTTAGATCTTTAAGTTCTTTACTTACTAAGGGTTGCTATGGATATTTATACTAATAAAACTGTACCTAATATGTTTAATATACCTTGTTCACCTGAAGCTTAATTAATCTCAGGTCCTTAGTGTATGACTGATTTGGGTAACGAGCTTCACCTGAAAGCACCTCCTGTCTTTTAAGATGTGTAAGTACCTATATAGCCACTATTATCCCAGGGGTGGGTGGGTGTTGGGGACGGAGGGAGGGAAATAACACTTATTAAAAGAGGGATGCTACACAATACCCTGTCTTGTGCTGCTGAGGCAAGCTATATTCTGATTTGATTTAAATTATAGCTCTTTGCTGCTGCTAGGGTCTAACTTATTATGAAATTTAAACTACAAGCTCTCTGCTGGGTTCTAAATTTAACCAGAAAGCTCTCTTCTGTGTTTTAAATTTAAACTAAAAGTACTTTGTTTATGCTAGGCCCTGAGTGACTATTAAATTTAAACTACAAGCTCTCTGCTGGGTATGAAATGTAACCAGAAAGCTCTCTTCAGTTTATTAAATTTAAACTTAAAACTGATGCTACTAGGCCCTGACTGATTTAACAAAAAATAGTGGGTTCACAGATTAATTAGCTTTAATACAAAGAATTCCTTTCAGAAAATTCCCAGAAGTATATACTCACAATTGCAGATCTCTCTCCAGAAGTAACAGTCCCCTTTTCTAGTCCTTCAAGACTGAGGATCACAGAGCTCTGGTTGAGCTATTTATGCCTGTGCTCCTGAGGTAAGCTCTGACCAACTTCCTGGGTGATTAACAGTCCTTGCTTGGATAGAAGGTGTCTTTCAAAATGGTCTTTTGACCTGCCACCTGGTGTTAACACCTATTGAAAAAGTTTCACAGGTCTCTTGCCCCTAGGTAGAAGGCCTCTTTGTAAAGGTCTCTAGAAGACTTTATTTGTTGCTCAAAGAGTACTGACCCTGTTTTGCCTTTTATGCTAAGCTATATTCTGATTTGATTTAAATTATAGCTCTTTGCTGCTGCTAGGCTCTAACTTATTATGAAACTTAAACTACAAGCTCTCTGCTGGGTTCCAAATTTAACCAGAAAGCTCTCTTCTGTGTTTTAAATTTAAACTAAAAGTACTTTGCTGATGCTAGGCCCTGAGTGACTATTAAATTTAAACTACAAGCTTTCTGCTGGGTATGAAATGTAACCAGAAAGTTCTCTTCTGTTTTTTTTTTTAATTTAAACTTAAACTGCTGCTACTAGGCCCTGACTGATTTAACAAAAAATAGTGGGTTCACAGATTAATTAGCTTTAATACAAAGAATTCCTTTCAGAAAATTCCCAGACGTATATACTCACAATTGCAGATCTCTCTCCAGAAGTAACAGTCCCCTTTTCTAGTCCTTCAAGATTTGAAGGAGTAAACAACTGATTCATGTTTACTCCTTCTACTCTGCACATTATTTTATAGTCCTCTATCATATCTCCCGTCAGCTATCTCTTGTACAGGCTAAAGAGCCCTAACCTTTTAAGCCTTTCCTCATATGGCTGTTCTTCCATCCCCTTTCTCATTTTGGTTGTCATTCTCCGTACTTTTCCCAATTCTGCTAAATCTTTTTAGATGCCATGACCAGAAATGCGCAATATACTCAAGGTACAGTCATGGAGCATTATGATATCCTTTGCTTTATTCTCTATTCCGTTCCCTATAATTTTTAGCATTCTAAGAACTTTCTTGGCTGCAACTGAACAATGAACAGAGGATTTCAACTTATTATCCACAATGACGCCTAGATCCTTTTCCTGGGTAGTGGCTCTTAATGTGGAAACTTGTGTCATCTTGTTCTCTCCTAAGTGCATAACTTTGCACTTGCCGACATTAAATTTAATCTGCCATTTGGCTGCCCAGTCTCCAAATTTCTCAAGGTCCTCTTGCAATTTTTCACAATCCTCTTGTAATTTAACAACTTTGAATAATTTTGTGTTGTCTGCAAATTTTATCACCTCACTCACTATTCCCATTTACAAGTCATGTATAAATATGTTAAAAGTAGTGAGCCCAGCACAAATCTCTGTGGTACTCCACTATTCACCTTTCTCTAATGAGAAAATTGTCCATTTAACCCTACTCTCTGCCTTCTATCTTTTAATCGGTTCCAAATCCACAATAGTTCACTGCCTCTAATCCCATGCCTTTTTAATTTCTTCAAGAGTCTCTCATGAGGGACCTTGTCAAAGGCTTTCTGAAAATCCAGATACACTATGAGGTCTATTCTGTTCTACAAATAGCTATTCACCTCCCTTCTGTCGCTGGCAAAAGTCTCCCTGTACAAACAAGGAATTTGTATGGGGAGGCTTAGATGTGGGCGGATGGGGGCATTGCAGAGGCGGAATGTGGGCGGACAGTGGGCGGTCTGCGACCCCGGATGTACAGGGCCGATTCTGAAGTTAGCCCTGTATGTCTGGGGCCTCAAATCTAGACGGGGGACTTATTCCATATCTCTGCTGTACCGTTGTCCTCCCTTAGTGTCCCTTTTGCTCCTCTATTATCTAATGGTCCAACTGACTCCCTCATAGGCTTTTTGCATCAAATGTGCTTGAAAGGTTTTTACTTTGAGTTTTTGCTTCCATGATATGCTTCTTTTCAAATTCTCTCTTTGTCTAACTTCTCAATGGTTTTCATTTAACTTGCCAATGCTTATATTGTTTCCAGTTTCCTTCATTCAGATCTTTTTTGCATTTTTGGGAAGATTTTTTTTTTTTTTTTGCTACAACACCATCTCTCATCTCACTTTTAAACCATGCCGGCAGTTGTTTGGACTTCCTTCCATCTTTATAAAGCATGGAATACATCTGTTCTGGGCTTCTAAGAGGTATTTTTAAACAATGTCCATGTCTGATGTAAACATTTAGCCTTTGCAGCAGTTTCTTTTAGTTTTTTCTTAACCATTTTCCTCATTTTATTAAAGTCTCCCTTTTGAAAGTTAAATACTAGAATAGAAGATTTTGTTGCTGCTGCTCTCTCCATTTATTAAATCAAATTGTATCATGTTATTATTAGGGATATGCAGGCCAAAAAAAATTGTCTTTATTATCTATATTTGGAAAAACTAGCAAAGTAGACAGGAAAGCAAAGATTCAAAAAGAGGAGGAAATGGCCAATGCAATAAAATGGGGGATAAGACATTTTTCAGATATGTTAGTGAGAAGAGGAAGGGCAAAAGTGGTATTGTCAGACTCAAGGATGAAGGGGAGGAATATGTAGAAGCTGATGAGGATAAAGCGGAATTGCTTAACAAATATTCTGTTCTGTGTTCACAGATGAAGAACCAGGAGCAGTACCTCAGAAAACACCCACAAACAGGAACAGAAGCAAGGGGCATATTGAACAATTTTCAGAAGACTGTGTTTGTGAGAAACTAGCTAAACATAAAGTAAACAAAGCGATGGGACCGGATGGAATCCACGCTAAAATACTGAGGGAAGTTGGAGATGTTCTAGCAGCTCCACTGACTGACCTTTTCAATGCCTCATTGGAGTTGGGAGTGGTGCCAAAGGACTGAAGAGAGGCTCATGTGGTCCCCTTACACAAAAACGGAAGTACGGATGTGGTTGAAAACTACAGGCCGGTTAGTTTAACTTCGGTGGTTAGTAAATTATTGGAAACGCTGCTGAAAGAGAAAATAGTGAGGTTTCTGGAGTCCAGCAGATTACAGGATATGAGGCAGCATGAATTCATCAGAGGCAAGTCTTATCAGACAAATCTCATTGATTCCTTTGACTGGATTAGCAGGGATTTGGACCGAGGGAGAGCCCTAGATATGGTGTATTTAGATTTCAGTAAAGCCTTTGACACCGTTCCTCATAGGCAACTTATAAACAAATTGAGCACCCTAGGGATGGACCCTAAAGTTACTGCTTGGGTTGGAAATTGGTTGAGTGGGAGGCAACAAAGAGTATAGGTAAATGGAGCTCACTCTGAGAAGAAGGAGGTTACCAGTGATGTGCCCCAAGGATCTGTCCTTGGTCCGATTCTTTTTAACATCTTTGTTAGTGATATAGCGGAAAGGCTGTCGAGTAAGGTTTGCCACTTTGTGGATGATATCAAAATCTACAATAGAGTAGACACCCAGGAAGGTGTAGATAACATGAGGAGGGATCTAGCTAAGCTTGAAGAATGGTCTAGAATTTGGCAGCTGAGATTTAATGTTAAAAAATGCAAAGTCATGCATTTGGGCTGCAGCAATCCAAGGGAGCAATATAGTATAGGGAGTGAAGTACTTTCGTTCACTAAAGAACTACTACTACTGAGCATTTGTATAGCGCTACAAGTCGTACGCAGCACTACACAGTCTCTGCTCATCAGAGCTTACAATCTAGTCAAGACAGACAACACAGAAGGTGTAGAGAGGGATAAAACAAGGGGAAAGGTAAAGAAGCAAGGAGATCAGATGAGTCAAGATCCAAAAGCAACAGCAAAGAGGTGAGTTTCAGCCTGGATTTGAAAATTGTCAGAGAAGGTGCCTGGCATACAGACACAGGTAGTTTGTTCCAGGTATAAGGTGCAGCAAGATGAAAGGAGTGAAATCTGGAGTTAGCAATAAAAGAGAAGAGCACAGATAGAAGCGATTTGCCAGAAGAGTTCCCGAGGGGGGGGTATAAGGAGAGATAAGAGAAGAGAGGTAGTGAGAAGCTGCAGAGTGAATGCATTTATAGGTCAGCAGGAGAAGTTTGAACTAGATGCGGAAATGGATAGGGAGCCAATTAAGTGACTTGAGAAGAGGGGTAATATGGGCATGACGAGGCTGGCGGAAGATTAGCCGTGCAGCAGAGTGTTGAACAGATTGAAGGGGAGAGAGATGATTCAAAGGGAGACCAGCAAGCAGGAGGTTACAGTAGTCAAGACGGGAGGTGATTAAGGAGTGGATAAGCATTTTAGTAGTGTGTTCAGAAAGGAATAGGTGGATTTTCTTGATGTTATAGAGAAAGAAATGGCAGGTCTTAGCTATCAGATGAATGTGTGTGGAGGAGAGAGAGGAGTCAAAGACAATCCCAAGGTTGCGAGCCAAGGAAACAGGAAGGAGTATAGAGTTATTCACAGAGACTGAGAAAGGAGGAAGAGAAGAGGAGGTGTTAGGGGGAAAGATAAGAAGTTCAGTCTTGGCCATGTTCAATTTCAAGCAGCGGTGAAACATCCAAGCAGCAATGTCACAAAGGCAGGCAGAGATCCGGGTCTGGATTGCCGGAGAAATTTCAGGCATAGAGAGGTAGATCTGGGAGTCATTGGCATAAAGATGGAACTGAAAGCCATGGGAAGAGATGAGAGCACCAAGGAACTGGGTATAGAGAGAGAAAAGGAGTGGACCCAAGACAGATCCTTGGGGTACACCAACTGGGAGCAGGTTAGCAGAAGAGGAGGAACCACCAGAACTAACACTGTAAGAGCAATGGGAGAGATAGGAGGAAAACCAGAGATAGGAGGAAAACCAAGCGAGAACAGGGTATCGAGGAGAAGGTTGTGGTCAACAGTGTCAAAAGCAGCAGAGAGGTCAAGAAGGATGAGAACAGAGTAAAGGCCCTTGGATTTTGCCAGGAACACTAGAGGCTTTGGCAAGAGCTGTCTTAGCGGAGTGTAAAGGATGAAAGCCAGACTGTAAAGGATCCAGGAGGGCATGAGAGGAGAGGAAGTCGAGGCAGTGGCGGTGAACTGCATGTTCAAGTAGTTTAGAAATGAAGGGAAGGAGGGAGATGGGTCGATAATTAGAAGGACAGATGGGTTCAAGTGCAAGTTTCTTGAGCAGAGGTGTGACCACAGCATGCTTGAAGGCTGCAGGAACAGTTGCAGTGGAGAGCAATAGGTTGAGAATATGAGAGATGGAAGGGACAACAGTGGAGGAGATGGGACTTAGGAGATGGGTGGGGATAGGATCAGAGGAGCAGGTGGTCAGTTTGGAGGAATAAAGAAGGTGTGCAGTTTCCTCTTCAGAGATTATAGGAAAGGAAGAGAGAGTAGCAGAGGTAGGGGGGAAAGTAGGGAGTGAAGGGGGGGAGTTGAGAGTGAAGAGGGGGAGGAGGGGATGTAACTGAATTTGTGGGGAATTGGAGAGTGATTTTGTGGATTTTGTCATGGAAATAGTCAGCCAGAGTTTGGGCAGAAAGGGAGGGAGGGGTCAGAGGCTGAGGCACTTTGAGGAGAGAGCTGAGAATAGTAAACAGACGGCAAGGGTCAAAAGCAAGAGAGTTAGTCAGATGGACATAATAGTCTTGTGTGGCAAGAGCTATGGCTGACTTGAAAAAGACAAGCATGAATTTGAAGTGTAGAAAGTCTGCAAGGGAGCGGGATTTGAGTTAAGCACGCTCAGCAGAAAGGGCACAGGAATGTAGATAGCGGGTAGTGGATGAAAGCCAGGGCTGGGGTGCAGAATGCCTCACAGGATGTGGCATGGGCGAAGCGAGAGTATCCAGAGCAGAGGAGAGTGGAACCTAGGTATGACTGTGTCTGATGATCTTAAAATAACTAAACAGGTAGAAAAGGCAACAGCAAAATCTAGAAGGATGCTTTGGTGCATAGGGAGAGGAATGGCCAGCAGAAGAAAGGAGGTGATAGTGCCTCTGTATAAGTCTTGGGTGCAACCTCATTTGGAGTATTGTGTGCAATTCTGGAGACCGCACCTTCAAAAGGATATAAATAGGCTGGAGTCAGTACAGAAGGTGGCTACTAAAATGGTTAGTGGTCTTCACTATAAAGCATATGAGGAGAGACTTAAGAATCTTAATAGGTACACTTTAGAGGAAAGGCAGGATAGAGATGATATGATTGAGAAGTTTAAATACCTCTGTGGCATAAATGCACAGGAGGAGAGCCTCTTTCGATTGAAAGCAAGCTCTGTTACAAGGGGACATGGGATAAGGGTGAAAGGGGATAGATTCAGGAGTGATATGTAGAAATATTTCTTTACGGAAAGAGTGGTGGATCCATGGAATAGTCTCCCAGTGGAGGTTGTAGAGATGAGGACAGTATCTGAATTCAAAGAAGCATGGGACAAACACAGAGGATCTCTAAAGGAAAAAAGGGGACTGCTGTAGTGGTTGATATGGAAGGACAGACTAGATAGGCCATGTGGTCTTTTTCTGTCGTCATGTGTCTATTTTTTCTAATAATGCATCCTATTGCATGATAGTGCATACTATTGCACAACAGTGCACCCTACTTCTCAATAGTGTTCCCTATTGTGAAATAGTGCGTACTATTGAGCAAGCATGCACTATTCAACTTCAGCTTGATCCCCTCTTCTCCCTCTTCAATCCCAACTCCTTCCCTCAACATCTGCTATCCTTTTTTCCTTTTCTAAGATCTCCAAAGAAGAACCCACTCATTTTCTTTCCTTGTCTAAACTCACTACCCGTTCCTCTGATCCTATCCTCACCCATCTCCTTAACTCCATCTCCTCCATTGCCATCTCTCATATTCTCAACCTATCACTCTCCACTGCAACCATCCCAAAAGCCTCCAAACATGCTATGGTCACTCCTCTCCTCAAGAAACTTGACCCTACTTGTCCTTCTAAATATCAACCCATCTCTCTCATTCCCTTCATTTGTAAACAACTTGAATATGTGGTTCACCACCGCTGCCTTGACTTTCTCTCTTCTCAAGCCCTTCTAGACCCTCTACAATCTGGCTTTCATCCTTTACATTCTATTGAAACGGCTCTTGCCAAAGCCTCCAGTGGCCTGTTACTGCCTAAATCCAAGGGCCTTTACTCAATCCTCATTCTTCTTGACCTTTCTGCTGCTTTTGATACTGTTGACCATCACCTTCTTCTCAACACCTTATCATTACTTGGTTTTAAAGGCTCTGTGCTATCCTGGTTCTCATCTTATCTCTCCCATTGCTCTTTCATTTATTTATTTATTT
Organism: Ichthyophis bannanicus; assembly: GCA_033557465.1. Lineage (NCBI taxonomy): Eukaryota > Metazoa > Chordata > Amphibia > Gymnophiona > Ichthyophiidae > Ichthyophis > Ichthyophis bannanicus. Next base: position 362,335,734 of record CM066032.1, on the reverse strand, counting down.
AAACGGATTTCGATACTGGCTTCTCCTACAATCAAGGCGGTCTACACTGCAAACAATCAACAAAATATTGTGTCTAGTGTGTGCATGCATTGAACAGTGAATGCATGTGTGTGTAGAGGGTCGTTGATTCTTGATGAGCTATTTACAACGTGCACTATATACAATTCTATCTACATCAGGACATAACTTCAATACTATTTACGTGTCAAGGGGGGGGGGTTGAGCTGGGGTATTGTCTGTTGCAAAGTTTAAGTGACGTCACCGTAGTGCTCTATGAAGAGGGTCGTCTTGAGCAGTTTCCTAAAGTCCTTAATGTCTGTTGTTGACCGTAGTTCATCAGGGAGAGCGTTCCAAATTGTTGGTGCCGCCTTTGATAGGGTTTGTTTTTCGGTTTCCTTGTGTACCTTGGTGAAGTCTTTTGGTGTGTTGACGCGGTTGGATGTGCCTCTCCTCCTTGGTCTTGTGCTGCTGTCGGGTTGTATGAGTGGTTGTAGGCTGAAAGCTGATGACTGTTGTTTGATTTTGAATATGCTTATGACTGTTTTGTATCTGATGCGGGAGCTGATTGGTAGCCAGTGGAGATCTTTTAGAGTGGGTGTGATGTGGTGTCTTGTGGTGCCAGCTATTATGCGTGCCTCTGTGTTTTGCGCCAATTGCAGTGGCCTGAGTGTTTGTTTTGTTAGGCCAAGATTGATTGGGTTGCAGAAGTCTAGGATTGGGGTTATTAGTGCCTGACAGACTGTGCAGAAGTGTTCCTGGGAGAGGAGGGGCTTGAGGCGTCGGACTAGTCTCATCCTGTGGTATGCATTTTTGGTGGTTCTGCTGATGTGGGACTGAAGGTTCAGTTCTTTGTCCAGCTTCATGCCGAGGTATTTCACTTCTGATTGTATGGGTATGGTTGTGTTGTCTATCTTGATGTTGAGAGGAGGGGTGAAGTCGGAGTTTCGTGTGATGATTAGTGCCTCAGTCTTGCTGTAGTTTATGGTCAGGTTGTTGTCTTGAAACCAGCTGTTCATGTGCATGAGATACTCTGTTATCTTGGTGTAGTCTGGTTTGTCGAGGGTGATTGGTGTGTATATCATCAGTGTTTGTTCTGGTGGATTCTCCTCTACTGCTATCCCACTCTTAGTTGGTGAACCCCAAGGGTCTGTTCTGGGCCGATTCCTCTTCCCTCTTTATACCCAGTCCCTTAGTGCTCTCATTTCCTTCCATGGTTTTCAATACCACTTTTATGCTGATGACTCTCAGCTCTATCTCTCTACATCTGATATCTCTCCGGCACTCCAGGCCTGAATCTCTGCCTGCCTATCTGACATCGCTGTCTGGATGTCTCACCTCCATTTGAAATTGAACATGGCCAAGACTGACTTATTTTTCCCCCAAAACCAACCTCTCCCCTTCCTCTTTTCTCTATCTCTGTTGATGACACTCTTCTACTCCCTGTCAACCCGCAACCTTGGGTTCATCTTTGACTCCTCCCTCCCCTTCTTCCCACACATCCAGTTGATAGCTAAAACTTGTCATTTCTTTCTCTATAATATCAGCAAAATTTGCCACTTCCTTTCTGAACACACTACTAAGACATTTATCCACTCTTTGGTCACCTCCCATTTGGACTGTTGCAACCTCCTCCTTGCTGGTCCCCCTCTGAATCATCTCTCTTCCCTTCAAACTGTTCAAAACTCAGTTGCATGGCTGATCTTCCGCCAGCCACATTATGCTCATGTAACCCCTTTTCTCATCTCACTTCACTGGCTCCTCCTCTGTTTCCATATCGAGTTCAAACTTCTCCTTCTAATCTATAAATGCATTCATTCTGCTGCTCCTCACTACCTTTCCTCTCTCATCTCTCCCTACACCCCTCCTCAGGAACTCCGCTCTTCTGGCAGATCCCTTCTGTCTGTGCCCTTCTCTTCTACTGCCAACTGCAGACTTCGATCCATTGACCTTGCTGCTCCTTATGCCTGGAACTAACTACCTGTGTCTGTATATCAGGCCTCATTTCTGCTCATTTTCAGATCTATGTTAAAAGCTCACTTCTTTGAGATTGTTGTTGGATCCTGATCCACTTAGTTTCCTATATGTCTCCTTACCATTCCCTAATTGTATCCTCGTCCTTAGCTATTGTATTGACTGCCTTGACTAGATTATAAGCTCTGATGAGCAGGGACAGTTTTTATATGTATCTATATAGAGTTGTGTATGTCTTAGAGTGCAATATAAATGTTCAATAGTAGTAGAATTAGAAGTAGCATTCACACATCTGCAAACAGTGTATGCAACAGTGCACGCTAGTATGCAATAGGCACGCTATTACACAGTAGATCACACTATTGCTGTTTTTGTTTTAAAACAAAAGCACAGCCCTACAACTTCACCTCCCATACCAGATCCTGTGTAGCACTAAGGATTAGGTACAAAATAGCTCTCCCTCATGTTGGTTCCTGAACCAGCTGTTCCATGAAGCAGTCGTTTATTTCATCTAGAAACTTTGTCTCCCTAGCATGTCTTGATTTGATATTCATCCATTTTATATCCAGGGTAATTAAAATAATCCATTATTTCTATGTTTCCAATTTTGCTAGCTTTCCTAATTTCTGTTAGCATTTTATCGTCCGTCTGTTAACCTTGGCCTACGGAAAGGTAGTACACCCCCACAGCTATTCCCTTCCCCTTCTCACATGGAATTTCTTTCCATAACTATTCTACAGTCCATTTTGTTTCCTTCAGAACTTTTATCCTGTTTGACTCAATGTCCTCTTTAATATATAGAGGCACATTTAGGACGTCCAAATGCAATCTGGGATGTCAAAGCGAGAACATCTGAAAAAAAAGCAGGCATGTGCTAGTTCAGGCATGATTTTGGAAATGTGGACATGCCCGATATGCACATGTATCTAACGTCTATATAGATATCCCCAGGATAGCATTTCAGCAGCAAGATGTCTAATAGCATAATGGTTAGAATAGTGGTTTTGCAGCAGAGTGGTCAGGGATCAAATCCTGGTGTGGGCCTTTAAGATCTAAGGCCAGTTACTTAACTCTCCATCTTCTCCACACCCTCTGCATGTTTTAAGATTAAAACAAGCACTTTCCTAATGCCTATTTATGCCTGGAGTAGGTATAAACACTGACATGCCTGCAGACGTTTCTGAGATTGAACGAGGATGTGACATGCCTCCGCCACACCCCCATGCCTTCTTGGATGAACCTGCACTGGAGATGTCTGTGAACGTCATTTGTGGAATGGCTATGGAGACATGTCCTTGATTTCAATGTCCACAGATGTACAAATCATAGCTAAACTTTTATAACAACCTTCAAATTTTAAAACTCTATCAATGCAATTTAATTTATATCCTGGTATCACAGTGTCCCATTGGTTATCCTCCTTCCACCAGGGATCAGATTTAGAGACGCGGGTTGCGGGGCTGTACGTCCCAGTGGGACATGCAGCCCTGCAAGTTGTCCTTCCCCAATTCCCCCTCCTGCTCTCCCTGCATGGCTAGAGCTACAGCACGAGGAGAACCAGCAAGGGGCGGAGGAGGAGGGATCTGGGCGGAGCAGGGGTGGGCCAAGCCAGCAGGTCACGTTCAGGTCATGGCCTTATACATCCTGCCAGGTCAGAGGGGATGTGCTGATCATTCCACTTCGAAGGTGAAATAATCAGCAACGGCAGGGCAATCGGGCCTGGGGATCCCCCCCTGGGGCAGGGGCCTGGTGCAGGGGGGCTCCGCCGCCCGATCCAGGCCCTAGATAGCCAGCCATGGGTCAGGCAGCAGGGAAGAGGAGGGTCAAAGCTACGGGAGTCAGGAGAGCCTCCGTGGAGGATGTCCTCGCTGGTATGCAGGGGCACAGCGGGCCGTCCTCGGCACGATTCTTTGTATCGTGGGAACGTTTTGGGTCCCGCAGTACAGAATAGGGTCCTAACAGGCCCATCCAGCACGGGGACGTCCAGATGGCCCCTTTCAGAAATGGGCTCCATGTCTCTGAGATACCAATTGCTGTATATCTAACCTTTCATTCAGTGCTGTATATTGTAATTCTCCCATCAGAATTTTTAGACTCCTAGCATTTGTATAAAGGCGTTTCAATGTATTTTTTGTTCATATTGATAACTTGCTTATCAGCTGATAGGGATAATTTTGAACCTTTCAACTCTGTCTGCTGTTTACCTAAGGGCACCTGGATGACCTTTCTTTATTGCAACCTCTCTTTCGGGATGTCCTAACCTCCCCATTTTGGTAGTATCCTTCAGAGATATATTTTTCTGAACCATGTGCTCCTGGGTGACTATTAGCTTTCCCCCAACATCTAGTTTAAAAGTTTCTCTATCTCCTTTTTAAAGGTTAGTGCCAGCAGCCTGGTTCCACCTTAGTTAAGATGAAGCCCATACTTCCGGAAAAGGCACAGATAGGTGGTAATTTTCTGAAGACGTTTTGGTATGAATATGCCAGTATTCACAGTAAAATGCCTCTTATAACATTACCCCCTCCCACACACATAAAAGTACCGGCAATGACAAGAACATGTATACTTTTATGCAACTCGGATATGTGTTATGGGATGGAGCAGCGCAATGTACAAGGACTAATTAGAAAATGTACACATACATTTACACTTGTTCCCATACAGATATAAATGTACGCTGGTTCCTTTTAACCATGCTTTTTGCAGGATTTGTGTTGATATTTTATAAAGCCACATAGGCACCTATGAGTCTTCATAAAGTAGCCCCAAAATTGGCATCACCACCAGGCAACCTGTTATAAAAGGACCCTCTTAGTTTGGTAATTTCATATGAAGGCATCTTCTTTAAGCGTGAAAGTAGGTTCCTAAATGGGACTATTTTTGTTGTTTCTGCATGTACATGCCCACATACACACATAAATGGCCTCTTCGAAAAGAACATCCTGAGTAACCATATGCGCATTGATTTCCTGAGGCATACTTTGCTGTGGTTGTGCACATAAGCGGAGTTTGGACAGAATGTAGGCAGAGCACGCAAAAACATACATAGATCATAAAAGCTGTACGCAAGGAAGCCTGGCATAATGGTAAAGCAGAACACCAGAAAGGCATTGATTATAGAAATGTCAGTCTCAAGCAACTATTCTGTGAATCATGTTGAGAGGGAGAAGATCTTAAAGTACCAAGAAATGCAGTCAGAGACCAAGAAAATGTGGCAAAAAGATACCGAGATATTTCCCATTGTGTTGGGTGCCACAGACTTGATTAAGAGGAATTTCCAAGCACACCTTGATAAATTACCCATATATGCTACATCTTACAAATTCCAGAAGGAGATTCTTTTTGGCATGAAGCATGTACTAAGCTGAGCATTGGCAGTAAATTTGAGAGCATGAGATCCTCCACTAACCCTGGTTTGGCAGTGAGGTTCATGATTAAGCTAACCCCATTTGAAGAAACTGACCAATTATAAAATACTATAATTTTATACACATCCTTCCAAAATATAGGCAGAGTATAAATGTCAGCAGCTTAAGACATGATCCTACCACTTATGCTAGCGTTTTCTAAAGAAAGGTAGGCACCTGCATTCATGCTTAAAGTCCCACCTAATTAATGCGTGTTTTTATGGGCATATTTCAAACCTGTTTTATAAAGTCAAGCATGTGAGCACTTGACGTTATCAAATATTAGTGCAATTGACTGAAAGGTGCATTAATTTAAGGCAAAATCACTTACACCAATAAATGTCCATGCCTAAATTTCTAAGGAACGCACGTAAAGCAGAAGATTTCATGATTTACGTGGTTAACATTGCGCTCTGCTCCAGCTCCACCCAAACTCCTCCTCTGTGCACGCCTGCAGTCCATGCGATTGGATGTGTGCACGTACTTACAAAATAGCACTAGTGTCATTTGCACTTATGCATGTATATCACTAAAATATCTAAACTGATGCATTACTGATGCGTAAAATTACCCCCATGGTGTACTGTGATTGTATGAAAGGGTTTTACCAAAGTATAAACTAAAACTAGATCTCTGTGATACTTATTTTGCCAACATTATGCACATTTTAAAAGATCTGTGTAAGAATCTTTAAGAGCAAGGCAGGAGCTGTAGAAGAAAAAGAATCTGTGTCAGCAGACTGGTAGTAGGTCTAGATGTCTGCCATAATGACCTAAGCTATATCTGCCCTCAGTGCTGCCCTTTATTTTTAACCCCTGCATTTTAATCTAAGCATTCTCCCCCTGTAATCAGCAGTTCGCTGACTTGTTTGATCTCAGCCCCCTTAAACTTGGAAATAAATCCAGCTGCTCTGCCTACCTGCTGCCCCTAACATCTTTCATTTAGCCTTAACAGCTGCTGCCTTTGTAGCTCCATGCACTTTAGTTAACGAAAGAACGATTTTCTTTGCTTCTCTCCTGTGCCAACTACAAATGAATTTGGAAAGGCCGTGAAGGCCGATTTTAGTAGGTTGTGGAGGTGGGAATTGAGATGTCCAGGTCGGGATGTGTACAATCCCGCCAGCATTTTATAACGACTCTGCCAAATACGGAGCCCTTTGTAAAGTACATATAAGGGCGTGCAGGAGTGCTTATGGACTTGCAGAAACGCATGGCTAGAGGAACCATTTTAGAAATCAGCACATGGGCAAACTAAGCGCGACAAACGCGGCTCCTTCCACAAGGAAGTGGCAGTTTCACAACTTCCGCATGGAACCAGGCCAGTTTGCAAACCTATCATATTAGTGCCACCAGTGAAGCACTGAGGCCACAACGTTTTTCTGCTTTCAGCAGCAGGTTCACATATGTATTATGTCTGCTCCAGTGCCGAGAAAAATAAATAAAGGAAATACAGACAAATTTTCAGCTTTTATGTAACTCCAAACTATAAGGGTAATTTTATAAGGGAGCACCTAGTTTATGCGAATTTTTGGGTGCCTATATAAAGGCACTTTAATGTTTATTTAATTTTATGGTATTTATTTATTTCTAGCCAGCCCATGCACCACAGTTATAGATGGTGACCTCTAAACAAAGGGGCATGTTTGCTAATCCATGTTATTAGGTAGCACAGAGTTTAGCACGTACCAAGTGCGCCATGCTGACCGCAGGTCACTGCGCTAGTAATCCTGTGCTAACTGGAAAGTGCGTTACTGGGCAGGGACAGGGTGGCTTATGAGCATAACACGGGCGCTGAGGAGCATCATGGTTAGTATGGGCCTGATGAGTGTACGCAACGGGACCTGTTGCCGTTAGAATGGGTACACGTCATGCCATCTCACTGGGTGGCGTTAAGTGTACCTGAATGCTGGTTAGTGCAGTGTCTCATGACTGCAACGTGCTATCAGCATGGGGGACAGAGGCGCACGCACACAAACATTAGCAAAGGTCTCCGCGCTGCTATCGCGTCCTAATCGTGCGCTACAGGTGCCGCCTTTAGTAAACATAACCCCATATTCAATAAGAACATAAAGACAAAATAGACTTGGACAAACACCCCACAGAGTTCATCAGTACATCATACACCTTGTACGTGTTGTAAGTTTTATTTAAGAAAGATGTCTTTAAATTCTTCCTAAAATCCCATAGGTCAGTTATGACAAGCAATTTATTCACCACATCATTCACAAAATGAAGCGAAAATCAAAAAGGCCCAAGCATGGCTACATTGTGCAACAGAACTGATGGTAAAGCTGGTGTAAATGTTTGTGCTTATAATTTTTAAGTATGCACATAAATTATAGTATTCTATAATCTACGCGCATACATACTTCCTCCACGCAAATTCCACCCAGATGCACATCCACCAGCAAAGTACACACCATCGTACCAAAGCGCATACGTCTCTGCCAGTAAGCATTTCATAGGAAGCCATTTATGTATCGGAATGGCTTTATAAAATTACCTTCTATATGGAATACTGACGTTAAATGAATTGTTTTACTGTTGAATTGTAATATTTAATTGCCATGATGTTATTAGTTTTGACGAGATGCAGTTTTAGAATTTATTTAATTGAACTGCTTTGGTGCAGTTTATGGGAAGCAGGAAATGAAATGTTAATAATACATATTTTATTTTTCTTGAGCCAAGTAGCGTTAAACTGTTCTCTGTAGCCTCTGATTGTTAGATGGTCAATCAGGGGATTGCCTTGACCATCACTCTGTGCAATGAGTTTTATGATCAGCTAGATTCCATTTTATTAAGTTTACTTACTGTCAACAACTTGACTATATTAAAATTGACTTACCAGTCACATCCAATGAGATAATGTCTTGTATGTCTTCAATCCCATACATGACTTCACAACGATAAATGCCTGCATCACTAGATCGCAACTTGACAATGGTGAGTGATGCATCGCCAATGTCCTCAGGATGACTGGGGACGGACACCCTGTTTATATAATTTGGGCCCCTTTTGATTGCACCTGCTTGAGCTACCACAACAATGGTTTCTTTCGCATCTTTTCCATCCTTGTCTTGTTCAATTTTTGTCCATTTGATTCGAAGAAATTCGTTTGAGCTGTTAGAGCTGAGAGGTAACATAGTAGGCATTGTAGAAAAGAAACAAGGTAGAGTCACTCTGCCAGAGAGGGACCCCCTGACAGGGGGGCTTTTTTCCACTTTAACTGCAAAATAAGAAGATAAAAAATAAAATGTTCATTAGTGTTACCCAGAACTTTTAAGATATTATATTTAAAGAAAACACCCAAATATCTACAGCAAAATGCAGACATGGCTATAATCTTCAAATCATGCTAATGATAGTTAGGTTAATTTTCTCTATGCCTATTAATGAACTATACATTATGTTTTTGACTTTTCATTCTCTCACTAGTCATTTTATTTAATTATTTCCTTCTTAACCTCAGGTTTAACAGATTGTTAAACTATTTTGAACAAAAGAGTAGGCAAAGCACATGGGCAATATTCTTCTAGCTCCTGATTAGTTGCCTTTTAGCATATGTCTATGCCAACCTATGTTTTATAGTAAAATGCTTCCACTCTACAAGTAAAAAAAGGCTTCCTTTTGTGTGGTTTATCTAGGTACTGTATCTGATGAAGAGATTCTCATCGGCTTTTACATTACAATCTATCATGTGTGATTTCATAGAGTTACAAAAGAGTCCTTGTTTCTTCTTCCAACAGAGGGTGGTCAAAAGATTATTATAAATCAAAGACCTAATTTATAGCCAGTAAACTAAATGCAGTACTGCATCGATTTACCAGCAACAGTATGATAAGCAAAGCGCCGTGAAAGAAGATGCCATACTATAAAGTTATGTACAGTCACTTTAAATATATTTTCAAATATTTTCGCTACACGTTTCCTGTACTGGTTTGATGAACATTTATTTTGATTACAGTGTCGTGATTCTTACAATATTGCATTCATGATACTCAAAAGCAATGCCCTAAGAAAACAGTGCCTACTCTACTCTGGCCATTCAATTCCACCCCCCCTCCCCCCCCCCTTTGGAACAAAAAGAATATTTTTCTTAGTTTAACCAAGTTTGGTTCCCATAAAGGTCATACTTTCCATTTGTGAATGGTGAATAATGGATGTATTGATTCATGAGTTTGTGAATAGTAGAATTTGTAGGATATTTTTTGGAACTGAAAACATCATGGATCTAAGCTACTCTTGTCGATGTCATTTTAGAGACTCTTGTAGGTCTAGTTCTTCAAAGGGCTAATAAATCTGTTTATAAATAATACCCTCAAAAGTGATCAGAAAGTTTATCTAAATAGGATCTCTATTACTTTTTCGTTGACTATATGCTGGAATAAATCTTATTCAGTATGTGCGTTTAATTCTTCATAACTTATTTCATCATTCTTTATCACAAAAAAAAAATTTTATTTATTTTTTCTTTTTTTCTCAATCACTGCAAAAAGGATAAAGTGCGGGTCTCAGACTAACATTGGCAGCGCTTATTTGCTAATCGCAAAAAAGCAGCATGTCTTCACGCATCAACGACCCTTACTGCACTTATCCTGGTATTAAACCGAAATAACAGCATTTCCAACACTTCCTATTAAATACTTTCTGTTATCGTGTTCAGCTTTTGTTTTTCTCCAATTGATTGAAACATAAAGATTGTGCTTATCTTTAAATCTTGAAGTTATTCGAATAACTTCAAGATTTAAAGATAAGCACAATCTTTATGTTTCAATCAATTGGAGAAAAACAAAAGCTGAACACGATAACAGAAAGTATTTAATAGGAAGTGTTGGAAATGCTGTTATTTCGGTTTAATACCAGGATAAGTGCAGTAAGGGTCGTTGATGCGTGAAGACATGCTACTTTTTTGCGATTAGCAAATAAGCGCTGCCAATGTTAGTCTGAGACCCGCACTTTATCCTTTTTGCAGTGATTGAGAAAAAAAGAAAAAATAAATAAAATTTTTTTTTTGTGATAAAGAATGATGAAATAAGTTATGAAGAATTAAACGCACATACTGAATAAGATTTATTCCAGCATATAGTCAACGAAAAAGTAATACTTCTGATCACTTTTGAGGGTATTATTTATAAACAGATTTTAGAGACTCTGGCAATTTTGACACACGCACATAAAAAAGCAAAATCGACTTCAGGAAAGGATACTTAATGGGCTATTTTAATGAATATATGCAGCATTAAAATGATAATCATCACTGCCGTTTTGACCAATTCAAACATCAAATCACTGAATAACATCTTTACACTCTCTTGACAGGATAAGTCCTAATAACCAGCTCTCTAAAGCCAACTGTTCATGAGTAGAGATCAGAAAATTCTGTGTCAAATCTTACCGAAGACTGGATCAAATTCTCCAAGAGGAAAAGTTACACATCAGCTACCATGGAGCTAATTCTACAAGTAAAACACTAATACTCACACTAATAAGGGTCAGTGGAATTTACGTACTTGTTTATGTGGTAAATCACTGTACTCTGCTGGTTTATGCGCATAAATCACAGTCATCATTCTGAAAGTACATGTGTCAGGTAGCCTCAAAGAGGTGAGTTTTCAGCCTGTATTTGAAAAGGGCCAGAGATGAAGCCTGACAGACAGACTCAAGTAGACTGTTCCAGGCATAAGGAGCAGCAAGGTGAAAGGAACGAAGTCTAGAGTTGACAGTGGAAGAGAAGGACACAGATAGAAGCGATCCACCAGAAGAGTGGAGTTCCCGAGGAATGGTGTAGGGAGAGATAAGAGAGGAAACGGAAACTAGCTCTCTGAATACTGTCTTCCATGAAACCAGCTAAAAGAATGCAAAGTGTTCCACAATGCTCAAACTTTTAGCTCGACATGTCAAAGGCATTACCAGAAGCAAGTTCTGGGTGGGATTGGAAAAGAAATGCACAAAGATTAGATATACTTTCCCAATGAAATAGGGTATAAAATCGGCAAGCAAAAAGTTACCGCAGACTCTGCACCAAGGTGGAGAATCTGAAAATTGCTCCCAATGTGAAATTGTAGATAGTTGATTAGATAGACACAGACATATACACTGCTCTCGAGAATGTTATCAAACCACTGATGAGCACAGCTCAAAGCATGACCTATTTCGGATGTAAAGGTCCATTTTATATAGGTTGAGGAGAATGGAATTGAGACATTCGGGATGGGCTGTGCTCGAGCCCGCCTATATTTTACAAAAGGCTCTGTCAAATATGGAGCCTTTTGTAAAAATACATATTTGTTTATTTAACAATTTTTCTATACCGCTTTTCTTAAATTCAGCTAGAGGGCTTGATCAGGGATGGATGGATCAATCATGGGGGGGTCCTTGGAGGGGACCTAATCAGGGGATTTGGGTCTTTGGAAGGGAGGGGGTGCCGGCAGGGCCATCCATTACACTATGGGTGGTAGCCACACTACCAGGCTGCCGCATTATCAGCAGTCGTGATAGCCAGCACATGGCAAGATTTTGTACGCTACGTGTCACCAGCCGAGATGTCTATTCTCTGCCTCGATACCATGTTATGCTAAGCAGATAGCACAGAAATAATCCTGCCCTGTCTGTTTAGTACCAAAGCTGTTAGCGCAGGTCAGTGAATGCTGGATAGCTTGTGCTTTAGCCCATGCTAACAGCGCTATTTAATAAACATGTTCCTTAGATGCGGAAGCTGCACTTTTGCAATTTTCATGTAGTAATGTGTATGTGTACTGGGGTCATTCTATGAATCTTTATGTATAAGCATCGCCAATTAACTAGTGGAAGCCTCAATTTTTTTTTATATGGATGTGGAAATAAAAACGGATAGTTCAAGAAGAATTTCTTCCTTTATCTCTCATGTAATGTCCTAGCTGGAACAAGCACTTTTTAAAATCTGTACATGCCTCTGAGCTAGTGCAAAACCTAACGGTGAAATTTGCCTGAATATAAATTTTAGCCTGCCCAAACCACACTTCCCTTGAAATCTCTACATCTGATGGATCTGCAAATGCAAATAGCAGCTTCCTGGCATGGCATTGGTATACAATGTATTCATATAAATTCTGCTATTTCCATATGCAGATGCTTCTAAAATGACTTATAACGATGTTGCTGTATTTCAAAAACGCTATTCACAATTTGGATGCTTGCAAATGGGCATGCAGATGCCCAAATCACAAAGACATCCCCAGAGCCATTTCCGAAGCCAGGTCTGTATAGTACCCAGCACGAGGATGTCCAAATCTGAACGGGGGCATGGTGGAGGCATAGTTGGGACCTTCCTAAGAACCTGGACGTTCCTGCCTGATCTCAGAAACGCCCTGGATGTCTCAAATCATGTCTAAAGCTAAACCTGCTCCAAGTACAAACAGGCATCTGAAAAGTGATTGTTTTTTCAGATAAACGTCTGGAAGATGGAGAGATGGAACTACACTAATACTCACTGTAGTTTACACTATATCAGTTAACATTGACAGGGAATGGGGGGCTCATGGTTTCATTTTTCTATGCTGCTGGATGTCCCCTCATGCTAGCTTGCCTGAGATGGATCTTCCCGACCCAAGCATTCCTATTGGGGACGTCTATCTGGCCACCTGCATAAACTTCCACGCATAGGCATAGTTGGGGGGGGGGGGAGCAGGCATTTCCCCCCAAACAGGTTGCCGATAGCTGTGACTCTTTGTCAGCCCATGAGGATCCCATCTCCAAAGGGCAGAAGAGGAAGGGATAACTGTGATCGCGGCCATTCTCTTCTCTTCTACCCACGGGGAACTGGATTCCCATGGGCAGACATCTTGCCTCTGGACCGCAATCGTAGCCTCCCCCTTCTCTTCTGCCTGCAGGAGATCAGATCCCTGTGGGCAGAAGAGAAGGGAGAGGCCACGACAAAAGGCATGGGAAGGGATGAGGAGGAAGTGAACTAAAGAAGGCAGGGACAATTTAAGGGGGCAGTGGGCCTATTAAAACAGAAGGATGGGGGAAAGGGATTTTAGGGCAAGGGATGGGAGTGCTAGGAGGGTTGATGAAGGAGGGAAGAGTCTGTAAGAGTAATAGAGGAGGGGAGCCAGTAGGAGAGAGGTTGAAGAGAGAGGGAAGAGTGCAAGATGTTGCCAAAAGGTGTACTTCTCACCCCTCAGAACACACAAAGCACCCCGTTCCCACCCCACACTCACACACACAGGCACCTCACCTCCACATGACAGACATGCAGGCACCCTATTTCTGCACAACAGATAGACAAACAGATACACACACACATGGATGAGGCATGCTACTTTGTTGTGCGTTTCTGTATAGAAATTTTCTGCTATCAGATCTTCACAGCCAGCTATAAGGTGAGTCACTGTTTCCAGCTCTTTCTTACAGAATCGACATATATCTGTTAAACCATTTTTTTTCAGTGCTTGCTGCAAACCATCTTGTCAGTAATTCGCTGTCCTGAGCTGCACCTATTAATCTCTCATCCTTCAGTTTCAGTTCACCTCTCCTTAACCATTCAATGCATCCGTTCTTGATTGACAAATGGTTCCTGGAGTAACACTTGGTATTTTCCCCTGTATTTGTGCATCTGCTACTTGTTTTCCTCATTTGCTGATCTAATTCTTTGAAGAGCTTTTTCTCTTGTTTTTCAAATTGTATTGCTTCCTTTCCTATGTGTGCTTGTGGATTCTCACTCATTCCTCCTAGCTGTCGGAATGCTTGTCCAAGTTTGATGATAGAGATAGATTCTGGTTGTTTACTTTCGTATTTCAGTACTTTTTGCGTATTTGGATCTGATGATGCTGTTAGGTAGGCCTGGAGGCCTATGATAGTAGCTTTGTAAGTGTAAACAAGCTCTGTGAGGCCTAGCCCTCCTTCAGCTCTAGCGATATACCGTCTTGGCATGCACTGATTCTTGTAAATTACCTCATGGGCATGGAGGTGTTATCTTGTTCGCACAACTAGTTTTTCAAGATCTTTAAGAGGCCAGTCTACAATCCCAAAGCTGTATGAGAATATAGGAATTGCCAGCTGATTGATGGCTTGTATCTTATTCCATGATATTAAAGCACTTTTCAATAACGATTTAAGTCTTCTCTAGTATTCTTTACTCATCTTTTCTCTCAGTAATTTCTGTTTGAGTGTTGTTCCTTCCTCTACTCTGAGATTTTATTTATTTATTTATTTATTTAAAGTCTCTTTTATACCGCGCTATTCAGCATCAGTGCGGTTTACAATAAACAACGAACATACACATTTCCAATAGTACTTTGTGTTTACATATGAACAGGAAATTCAACTTGGCTAACAGGGTAACTATATACAATAACAATATATACAATTTACAGGCTGGTCATGTGTTCGTATGGTTTCAGACAGAGGAGATTTGTGAGGTTTCGGTAATTGGTGCTGAGCTTTCATTGGTTTCCGGGTAATGTAGGAGGAAGAGGTAGTGTTTCACAGCCTTCCTGAATTGGAATATGTCTGGGATTGTTCGGATGTTGTGAGGGAGGCTGTTCCAGATCATTGGTGCATAAAGTTTGAATGCCCTGCTGGATGTTGACTTGGTGCATTGAGTCATTGATCTTGGGACTATCAAGGTGTTTTGTGCTACTGACCTTCTGTCCCTATTGTGGGGCGTCCTCTGGACTATCTCTGTTAGTGATGTTGACGAGAGACCATTGGTGGCTTTGAAGGTGAGTAGCAAGGTCTTGAATGTAATCCTACCTTGAATCGGGAGCCAGTGGAGTTGTTTCATAATGGGTGTGACATGGTCTTTCCTGGATGCTCCGTGTAGTACTCTTGCTGCAGTGTTCATTGCCATTTGCAGTGGGTTCAGAGTGGTTTGGGGGAGTCCTTGCAGTATTGCATTCGCATAATCGAAATGCGGAATTATTAGTGCCTGAAAGATGGTCCTGAAATCATCAGGCTCTAGCAGAGATCGTAGGTATCTAAGGGATCTAATTTTATGGTATACTGCCCTTACAGTGTTACTTATATGCGCCTGCATATTTAGGTTCTGGTCTAGTGTGACGCCAAGGTATCTGATCGCGGATTTGATCTGGAGGTCAGCTTCCTTCACCTTTAGTACTGTAGGCGCAGTGAAGTTACGATTTCTTGTAATGAACATGACCTCCGTCTTCTTGTGTTGAATCTGGAGGTTTTGGGATTGTAGCCAGTTGGATATTTCATTTATGCAGCATGTTATTGGTGAGAGGTCTGGGTTTTCTGTTGCAAAAGGCATGTATAATAGCACGTCATCTGCGTATATCATGCAGTTCACGTTGAAGGACCGGATCAGGTTGCAGAGAGGTTGCATGTATATATTGAACAGCAAGGCAGAGAGGGAGGATCCTTGTGAGACACCTTGGCTTTGGTGGAATGGTTCTGATGATGTGTCTTTGGATCGAACCTGCTGCCATCTGTCAGAGAGGTAGGACCTGCACCACTCGAGCGCTTTACCGGAGATTCCTTTTTCTTTGAGGCGTTCTAGGAGGCGTTCATGGTTCACGGAATCAAACGCCGCCGCGATGTCAAGGAAGACAAGGACAAAGCCTTGGCGGGTATTGTCGATGCCTGATATTATGCTGCTGAAGAGTGTGGTAAGAAGGGTCTCCACCCCGTGTGCTTCTCTGAATCCGTGTTGGCATGGATCCAGTGGTGCATTGGAGTCAATGTGATCTTGTATTTGTCTCTGAACTTCCTTTTCCATTATTTTTGCTAGCATCGGTATGCTTGCTATAGGTCTGTAGGATTCCGGTTTCTGTTGGTCAAGTTTGTTGTTTTTTAGTAGAGGTCTTATTGATGTGTGTTTGAGGGTGCGTGGGAAATCACCTGTTGTGAACGATTGTTGCATGAGTCTGGATATGATGGGACTGAGGTCAGTTCGTAGTTCTTTGATCCAGAATGCTGGGCATGGATCAGATTGTGCTGTAGTCGTGTTGATAGCTGCTATGGTGTTTTCGATGCATTGTTTGGATGGGGTCATGAAGGTAGTGAGTGATGTTTGATTGTAAGGCTGAAGGATAGTACTGGACGCAGAGTTGTTGTTTATCTGACATAGTTTGGTTTGTAGATAATCTGCATATATTTGAGATATTTCTATATGCCTTCCTGTTCAAGTTCATTGATGTCATATTCCTCAGCCAGGGAGATGTTTCCATTTTGCTCAATTTTCTTCTAAAAGAAAGATGCCTTTGCACTAGGCCAAAATTCATCCTAGTATCATCAGAAAAGCTTATCACTACACAGAGTTGCTCTGCTAGTTGGTCACTGGACCTGTAGAGCTCCAGGTTGTGTACAATGGGATGTTACCTTGGGGTTCTTACCTTCTTTAGGATTCAGGCTAAATCCGTATCCCATAGAGTTGATGAGAGTACTCACTGGATTAAGCACCATACAAAATAGAAGTAGCAACAGGGAATCTCCTTGAAATATTCCTCGCTGATGTTAGGAATGATGTACTGATCATCTTCATACTTCAAAAAGAGTGTGGTTTATTTATTTAACAATGTCAAGGCAATTTATTATCCAAGACTGTGGGATAATATCAAAAGCTTTCTTCTAATCAATCCATGCTATACTGATATTTCTGCTTTTCTTAGCGCTGGCCATTATGGCCTTATTTACATTAACTGGTCTTTGGTTACATATTCTGCTCTCTTATTGCCTTTTTGCTCTATTGCCATGATGTTATTCGGCTCAATATGATCATATATTCTGTCTGCATCTATTGCAATAAACAGCTTATAGATTGTATGTAGACAAGTTGGTCTGTAATTCTGGGGAATGTTACTTGGATCCCCCTTTGGAAGGAGACATGTGTTTGCTGTTATAAGCCATTGCGGTGTTAAGTTCAGCTGCTTGATCAATTGGATTTTGCAGTCTGCCAGGTCTTGGTGGAGTGATATTAACCATTTGAGCCAAAGGTTGGTCACTCCATCTGGGCCAGGGCTCTTCCAGTTTGGGGCTTGTTTTAACCTGCTTTCTAGCTCTTTTATTATTACCACAGGCCAATGATTTTTTTTTAATGTTCCTGTAGGCAGGGTAACCATTTTGCCTCTTGATTGTGCTGTATAGGGTCCTCATATAGTTTTCTCCAGAAGGTTTCTATTTCCGCTTTGGTTAGTGGTGTTTTTACCATATTAATGCTCTTTCCTAATTCCCTGTATAACTGTTTTGGGTTCTCTCTGAACAGTTTATTTTGATATCTTTTCTTTCTATTTTCTTCATATCTTCGCAGTTTTTGCAATTTTGCTGCTGCTTTCAATTCTATTGTTGGAACATATAAATTTCAGATCTTCTTCTGTTAATGCAGCATGCTTCAGCTTGATGTCTTGGATCTTCCTCAGTATCTTTGATGATCTTAATCCTTGTAGATAATCATCCATCAGGGATACCTCCACATGCAATGATTGTATTTTTCCTTCGATGCACTTTTTCCAAGGAGGAACTGTTATTCTCTTTTTCTTATGGCCCTACACTTCAGTTGGTAGTATTCTTGCAGTTTAGCTGCACAATATTATATTTAATGTATTTTGGTGATGTCAATGAATGGTCCCTTTATTCAGGATATGGCCTTGTTCATTTTAATTATAACACTTTTAACTTTAGGGGTTAAATTTAGCTTGGGTAATCTTTCCCTTGCCGGAACCCAGCATACTCATCTTTTTCCATGTGGTCTTGGAGCTCAATCCTGAATTCCTCCACCTCTGCGTCTTTCTCCCCCCCCCCCCCTTTCTTCTTCCTCTTCAGTTGATTTATTGACCTGCCTTTTGTTCATCTCACTCTCCTGAAGTTCAAGATCTCTAAGCTCCATTTCTGCCTTAACTGCTCTTTCTTTTTCTGTGTATAACTTTTTTCTGGTACTCTCACCTAGGTCTCCTCCTCCCCCCTGTATTTCTTTTTCCACAGAAACCCTTATTTGATTCAAGATGTTATCATTCACATACTTCATTACTTTGATCTGTGAAATTAAAGGTCTTAAATTTGCATCCAATGCTTTTTGCTGTTTTTCTTGTGGCAATTTTCCTCTTTCTATTTGGTACATTCTGTTTGTATATCCTCTTGATTTAAATATAGGGTTTTGTAGCATAAAAGTAGCAGTACATTATCTCCTCTTTATCTACAGAAGTCCACTTCACTGTAGTTAATCGTCTTAACATTTTCATTCATTTCTGTGAGTTATTTTCTGCCATAGTGGGTGCATGAACACGCTCACTATGGCCTTTATCCATAGCAGGGATGTTACCTGCATCTGCAGTGTCTGTACTATCGCTACCACCATCGTTAGCCCTAGTATGGAGTGTCTGTGTAGGATTTGAGGTGATCTAGCTTGTTCAGTTTTATAAATGGGTATAAGGGTGTTCTAAGACCCACTGCAATCTTCATGGTGCTGCTCTTTTCTGGGTAGGCTCCTTATTGTGTTAAGTTTAGAAGCTGGTGTCATTATGGTATGGCAGATTTGCATTATAGGTCTTCAGTGACTTTTGTAGGGTTTTTGTTATTCACAATCAGCCTGGTTCTGGACAGGCTGTTAATGAGATGACACTGGAATCAGATTTGTTTTTTGTATGTAGGGTTCTATGGTAAAATGCCCTAGTTCTGCTCTGTACCTATAGTACTGTTAGAGGAGGCAGGGCCGGCCCTAGACATGTTTCGACTAGGGTTGCCAACTGGCCGGTTTTCAGCCGGCCTGGCCGGTTTTTCCATGGCCAGGCCGGCTGCCGGCGCAGAGGCAAAACCGGCCCTTGAAAAGCCGGTTTTTTTGCTCTGGCCGCAAGATCGGGAGCGGCCAGAGCAAAAAAAATGGCTTTTCTCCCAACCCGGACGGCTTCAGAGGGAGCCGGGGAAGCCCGCGCGAGGCCCCGGCTCCCTCTGAACAGCCGCCAGCGTGAAGAGCCTTTTCCTTCACGCTGGCGGCTGTTCCTGTGAAGCCGCGATTGGTGGGAAAGGTTAAAGGGCATTGCCCTTTAACCTTTCCCAGCATTCACTGGACTGGAAATGGGCTATGGTGGAGGGAGGGGGAACTTGGACTGGAAATAGGCTGTGATTAGGGGGACTTGGACTGGAAATGGGTTGTGAAGGGGGGGGACCTGGACTGGAAAAGGGCTATGGGGGGCATTGGACTGGAAATAAAAGGGCAGTGATGGGGAGGGGGACCTGGACTGTAAAAGGGCTATGTGGGGGGGGGGGACATGGACTGGAAATTGGTTTTGATGGGGAGGGGACCTGGACTGGAAAAGGGCTATGGGGGGGGGGACATGGACTGGAAATGGGTTGTGAAGGGGAGGGGGACCTGGACTGGAAAAGGGCTATGGGGGGGGGGGACATGGACTGGAAATGGGTTGTGATGGGGAGGGGGACCTGGACTGGAAAAGGGCTATGGGGGGGGGGAACTTGGACTGGAAATGGGCTATGGTGGAGGGAGGGGGAACCTGGACTGGAAATAGGCTGTGATTAGGGGGGCTAGGACTGCAAATGGACTATGATGGTGGGGGGGGGGTAGGACTGCAAATGGGCTGTGATGGTGCGGGGGGACTCGGACTGCAAATGGGATGTGATGGGGGGGGCCTAGGACTGGAAATAGGCTGTGATGGGGGACTTGGACTGGAAATGGGCTGTGATGGGGGGGGCTAGCACTGGAAATGGGCTGATGAAGAGCTGGAATAGGACTGGAAATGGGCTGATGTGGGGCATGGGAGAATGGGATTAGAAGGGAGTGGATGCTGGGTGGGTCTAGAACTATAAGGGAACTGTTTTTGGGGGAGGAATAGAATAGATGGGGAATGAGAATGGAGAGGGGAAAAAATATTTTGTGTGGAAGAAAAGTCTATGATGGGCTGGGTATTGGGAGAGTAAGAGGAGCTTGAGAATGGAAGGGTGAAATTTAAATGGATGATAAAGGAATAAGGAAAGAATTGGGGGAAAGAGCAAAAGGGAAACAATCAGTATGTTAAAGCAGAAATAGAGAGAGAATGGAAAACATCTAAAAGAGAAGAAAGGACAAATGGATAGCTCGCAGAAGACACGAAGGAACCAGAAGAAAGTGACTGGAGCAATTGCAACTGAAAAATAAAACGCCCAAACAGAAGGTAGAAAAATACTTTTTATTTTGAATTTATTAACTGGACTATGTCTGGTCTGGGAAGTGTGTATTGCTAACATCTTTGCGTTTTTGTTTAGTGCAAGAGGAAATTACTTTATAGTTTTATTTCTCCAGTGTTGTACATTTCATGTTTGGATTTCGGGGTTCCCAGTTTAATTATTATCTGACCAAGGAAGTTAGCCTACACGTATCCTCGGTAATTTTTGTGGGTGGGGCTGGGGGCGGGGCAGGGGTGGGACTAGGGGCGGAGAATGGGTGGAGCATGGCGAGCCACAGGTGTCGGGTTTTTCTCGGTGAAAAAGTTGGTAACCCTAGTTTGGACATGTTGCCCGCACATGGCCCAGCTCCATTAGAAGTCTTGCGGCATGCCATGCCTGCAGACTGAAAAAAAATCTGCCGCCACCGCATCTGCTCAGCAACAGCAGATACTGTTATTAGCATGGTTTGGGGCCTCTAGAGACACATGCACACGCCTCCAAGACCCTGCTAGTCATGACCCCTCTGATGCAAAAAATATGTGTTAGAGGGGTCATGACCAGCAGGGCTTTGGAGGCGCGAGCATGTGCGCATGCATCTCAAGAGATCACGCATCATGCTAATAATAGATACTAATGCAGCAGATGCTGAGCAGATGCATCAGTGGCAGAAATTTCTCAGTATGTACAGTGTGGGGTTTCTAATGGAGCAGGGTCATGTGTAGGCAACATGCTCAAACATATCTAGGGCTGGCCCTGCCAAGGAAATGCGGCAGTGGTGTTCACCACTGGTTGAGGAGGGGAAATATTGAAAGGGAAGTGCATGAGAGGGAGGTTAGATTAGAGGGAACATGGAGGCCAGGACTTTATGGCAGTAGAAGGGAAGAGACAGACACTGAACAGATTGGAGGAAGAAATAGAGAGAAGGAAGGGAGATATTGCACAAGGAGGGAGGTCATAGGGAGATCGAGAAGTCATGCTGGATACGGTGGAGGTGGGAACTGGAAGGTCGAGATGAATGCTGGACATGGGAAGGGGCCTTAGACAGAAGGAGAGAAGATGCTGAACAAAGGAGATATGGAAATAGGATATGGAGGGAAAATGCTGGACATGGGGAAAGCTGAGAGGGAGAGAAGATGCCTGGCATAGGGAGCATAAAAAGATGGAGGAGAGATGCTGGATACAGGGGAAGATCATAGAGCTACAGTGGGGAGCAAATAGACAGGAAATAGGGAGAGAGTGGGGATGCTGGACTTGGGGAGATAGGGAGAGAACAGAGATACTGGAACAGAAGGGGGGATATGAAACAAAAGAGAATGGAATCTAAAGGTGGCAGATATTAGATAGGAAGATGGACTGTGTGGACAGAGGGAGGGGAGAGGTGTTGGATATTGGGGATAGAGGGAGAGGAGAGATGTGGGCAAAGCAGGGAAGAGAGAATGGGTAATGAGAGGCTGGGGAAAGAGAGTGGGGAATAGGGGGGTTGGGGCCGAGGCAGAAAAGTAGTAGATTGAGGACAAGATGGTAAGAAAAAGGTGAGATTAAAAAATACATAGAAGAAAGCTGAAAAGAAAAAGATCAATGTCAGAGATGAATGCAAAAGGTGAGAAGTAGCAGACGCACTTGAGACTGTGGAAAAAGTTAAGAGAAGATGCTGAAAATCAGAAACCAGAGACTGGAACCAACATGATTAGAAAAATATAATGGCCAGAAAACATAAGTAAAAATTTAAATTTACTGATTAGACTATGTCCGTTTTTGTAATTTACATGTTCTTTCTTTGCATGTATCTTTCTATTTCTCTGCTGTGGCTTCTTGGGGTCTTAGTTTATTTTTTGTCAAAATCATATTTCTATTTTTAGTTTGTAGTCACTTATTCTGTACTTGATGAGGGTCTATTTATTGTCGAAGTGTGTAACCGAAGCCAGGTGTTCTGTTAGCATAGAGTTTCTGTGTAGGAATCTGATTTGTTCAGTTTTCCAGTAGGTATTTGAATGTTCTAGGTTCCAATGCAATATCCATGATACTGCTCTTTTCTAGGTATGCTCCTTGTTGTGTGAATTTTGGAAGTTAGTGTTCTTGTGAAATGGCAGATTTGATCTATGAGTCTATACTATGGCTCTTGGTGTGGAGTCAACTGTAGGGTGTTGGTTGGTGGGTAGTGGAATATGGATTGTTTTCAAGATTTGCAATTTTGTGTTCTTGATCCTACCAGTTTGAAATTTTAAAATATTTTGCCACTTCAGATTCACAGAAATCTTACATTTTTAGGGATCATCTCAGTTTAATTTTGTTGAGTAGCCTGATAACTTCACTGCTGCTGATTTCTGGACTTTTCCAGCTCTAGCACAGTTTAATCCAGCCTGGGCACTATGATCTTGAATTCATAGCTATCAAGATGAATCTTTCTTGTTTTATACTTTCCCTTCTCCTCATCATCAATTAACTGGTCATAGCACCAACCAAATAAATCTGGTACAGGTATTTATACTCATTTGTTTTTTGTGAGTGTGTGAAAGTGATTTTACAGTAATTTTGTTTCATGATTTTTATTATGATTTTTTTTTCGTAATATCTGTTTTATGTATGTTTGGAAACTACCTAGGATTTTAGATGGGCGGCATATACATTTTAAAATAGATAAAATTAATTCAATTAATGCAAATGAGGCCTAATGGATATGTAAATATTCATGCAAATGAGGCCCCACAATGATTCTCTGCATATGGCTCCGCATCACCCTTGGGCTGCCCCTGGGAGGAGGGATTTTGTTGGACGGAAAACAGATGTTCAAAAAAAAAAGAGAGCCATAGCACAATTTTTAACATCAAAATAAAATTAGTTATAATTTATTTTGGTGTTAGAAACTGTGCTGTTGCTGTGGTTCTCTTTTTCTGTTTATCCCCTGGAGTGTGAGCACCTTGCATCTTCTTTGTGCAGAATATATATTTACAGGTGTCAGTATTTTTTTAACTTAGAATACCAGGCTAAATAACTAAAAAACTAAATAATCACCAAATGGGTATACAGTCAAACCTCGGTTTTCATGATTAATCCGTTCAAAAAAGTCTGACTATAACCGAAACGGACTAAAACCGAAGCAAGATTTCCCATAAGAAATAATGTAAATTCAATTAATCCGTTCCAGACACCCAAAAATATTGACAAAAAATACATTTTATAGAGAATAACTATCTTTTTACATACAGAAAACAATGAGAAATACATATAAATGACTAATGAAATGGATAAATGAGCATGTAACATCACTTTTACCTTTATTGAAGACTTTTGTTGGCATATGGGACGCACTCCAGCCAGCTCCAGCTGCTCTCCCCTCTGGGGATCGAGCAATCACCACCAGCAGCGGAGGTGGGAACAGCCATCTTGGCCGTCTGCACAATCGGGGCTCCAGCCTGCCTTTTAACTTAGCAGCCATCACACCCAGTTACCAAGCTCACAGTGTCAGGAGAGGTAGTGCCAATGTCAGCAAAAGTAAGGGCACCAGAAAGAGGACAGTGCCCGAAGTCACACCAGCCTGTAGGGCAGCCACTCCTACACAGTGTCGGGAGAGGTGGAGAGGCAGTGTCAGCCAAGCAGCAGGCAGTTGAGAAACAGTGGGACAGAGAGTCTTAGGCTGCCTCCGGCCCCCCTAAGGTAGCAGCCTGACACAGGTGAGAGTCAGAGAACAGCGTGGGGCTGTGCCAGCAGGAGCCTGCAGCTGCAGACTGCAAGGTTTCAAGGAGAGGCCGCGTGTGCAGGCCTGCAGGACACCCAGAATCCAATCGGGAGGGCAGGGGCCCCGGCGGGAGACTGGGCCGCCAAGGAGAAGCAGATTCGGTCACCAGCTCCTGTCCCGGTTCAAGGGATGTGCAGGGGAAGAGGCAGCAGGCAGACGTCAATCGGGGGAGAGTCCGGGGCAGGAAGCAGTTTCGGGCAGGCCACGCTGGAGCGTTGAACTCCTCGGCTCCCCAGAGGTCCCGCAGAATCGCTGGCTCAAGCTACGTGGGAGATCGCTGGCTCACGCTAATCCATGGCAGGTACGTGGGGGGGGGGGGGGGGGCAAACTGCTGTACGAAAACCGAGACAACGTACGAAAACCGAAACACAATCTTGATGAAAAAAATCAACGAAAACCGAATCGTACGAAAACCAGGGCATACGAAAACCGAGGTTTGACTGTATATAATAAAGAAATTATTTTAAAAAGGCAGGGGAAAGAGTTAAGCGGAGACATTAACAGGCATTATATCTGAACAATAATGGTCTTAAACTTCCAGACATTCATCACGTGTCTCCACAACCCAAGCAGTCTCTTTTTTTTATATACATTTTTTTTATAAATGTTTTTCTTTCTATTGTGTTCAAGGTGACAAGTGATGAACGTATGACAGTTTAAGACCAGATTAATATTAGTCTCATATAATGCCTGCTGATGTCTCTGCTTAGTCCCCTTTTTTCAATTTAAATTTGTATTGATTAATCAAACAGTGCAATACAAATTAAGTGGTCCCTGCATAACATCCACATAAGCATACAGGCACACTATATACAGAGGAGCCATCCTCCCCCCCCCCCCCCCCCCCATAACTCAACAAAAGAAGGTCAAAGCCATTATCAATAACAGTAAAAGAAAGCTAGAAAACCATTTTGGTTTTATCAAACCTAATACAAACAGAGAACCCAACATACACCACCAATGCCTGTAACCACCGGCTTTCATTCTCCCCAGAGGGGCGCTCCCACCAACTCTTAACCCCCCTCCCTTTTTTGAATATTTGCTTTATTATATACTCATTTGGTAATTATTTTGTTTTGTAATCTGTTGGGCTTGGTCATTTGATTTTTTCACCAGGCTAAATAATTAAACAGCTACAATTTTTGCTGCATTTTAATTATATAGCATGGGAATAGGTTGTTTTCCCATTTTTTGGCAAAGCCATTGAATGAGAAATTCTGCTCCCTGTCGCCAGCTCATTCCTTGTTTGTTTGATATACTGGCTTCCTATCCATCTAGTATTTTTTTTAAGATAACCATAATGAATATGCAAATATAAATATGATGCTCCACTCTTTGTCCCCTCCCCCCTAAATGAAGCAGTCAAACTACACCATGCATCCACATCGAGGATGTCTATGTTCCTAAAATTAGCCATGTTCCTGTGTTTTTCTGCATATTCTGCCCTGAAAGTCCCAAATTTAACTTGGACATCCTTTCTTAAATCAACCTCTATATCTCCTTGTGTAAGGATGACAACCAATAGAACACTATGATACCTGGGTGCAACCGATATCGCAATGTTAGGGTAGATCAAATTGATGGAGGGGTTGCACTCTGTTAGAGAGGGCATTGAGTCACGCAGGATTAGAGTTTTGCAAGAAACAAAATACACGGTAGGTCTCTATTGATAAAAATTTCACATAAAAAGGGGAAGGCAATGGTGGTGGAGAGGTGTACTACCGACTACCTGGCCAAAATGAAGAGATAGATAATGAAATGCTGAAAGAAATCAGGGAAGCTAACAAAAGTTACAACACGGTAATAATGAGTGATTTCAGTTACCCCGGTACTCACTGGGTCAGCGCACAGCAGGACATGCTAGGGAGATAAAGTTTCTAAATGAAATAAATGACTGCTTCTTGGAGCAGCTGGTTCATGAAACAACAAGAGGGGAAACTATTTTGGACCTAGTCCTTAGTTGAACACAGGATCCAGTTTAAGAGATAAGGGTGTTGGGGCTACTTGGCAATAATGATCATAGCATGATCGTATTTGATTTAATAAATGGAGGAAGGAAAGGAAATCCACAGTACTACCTTTTAACTTTCAAAAGGGAAACTAAGAGAAAATGAGGAAAATAGTCAAGAAAAAACTAAAGGGAGCAGCTGCAAAAATTAAAGATTTACATCAAACATGGGCATTGATTAAAAATACTATCTTGGAAGTCCAGACCAGATGTATTCCAAGCTTTAAGAAAAGTGGAAGGAAGTCCAAACAACTGCCAGCATGGTTGAAAGGCGAGGTCAGAGAGACTGTTGTAGCCAAAAAAGCATCTTTCAGTAAATGGAAAAAGGAGCCAAATGACAAAAATGGGAAACAACATAAGCACTGGCAAGATAGATGCAAGGCAATGATAAGGTAGACAGAGACAATTTGAAAAAAAGCTTGCCGTGGAAGCAAAAATGCATAATAAAAACTGCAGCCAAAAATCCAGTGAGAGAGTCAGTTGCCCCATTAGATGATAGAGGGGTAAAAAGGGCTCTAAGGTAGGATAAGGCCATAGCAGAGAGACAAAATGAATTCTTTGCTTCGGTCTTTACTAAGAGGTGATTCTTTAGCATGGATTTGAAAAAAGAGAGATGAAACCTGACATAAAGATATGGGTAGTTTGTTCAAGACATAAGGAGCAGCAAGGCGAAGAGTTCAAAGTCTGGAATTAGCTGTTGAAGAGAAGGGCATAGAGGGAAGCAAGCCAAGGAAGAGCGGAGTTTACGAGGAGTGGTGTAGGGAGAGAGAGGAGAGGAAAGGTAGTGAGGAGCAATAGAATGAATGCATTTATAGGTCAGAAGGAGAAGTTTGTATTGGATATGGAAATGGATGGGAAGCCAATGAAATGATTCGAGAAGAGGGATTATCGAGGATGATATTGGGGCTGGTGGAAGATTACTCACGTAGCAGAGTTTGAACAGATTGAAGGAGAAAAGGATGACTCAGAGGGAGACCAGCAAGAATGAGGTTACAATAGTTGAGGTGGGAAGTGACTAAAGAGTGGATGTGCTTTAGTAATGTGTTCAGAAAGGAAGGGGGCAAATTTTGTTAAGTTGCAGAGAAAGAAACGACTGGTTTTTGCTATCTGTTGAATATGTATGGAGGAGAGAGAGGAGTCGAAGATGACTCTGAGGTTGTGTGCTGAGGAAACAGGAAGCAGAAGAGTATTATCAAAAGAGACAGAGAAGGGAGGAGGTGGGGGGAAGAAGATTTGGGGAGAAAACAAGAAGTTCAGTTTTACTGAAGAAGATGTAGAGAAGTTAACCATGCCTGAAATAGTATTTAAAGGTGGTGTATCAGAATTGAAAGAAAAACTGATAAAGCGGGAAAATATATTACAACTATTTGATAAACTAAACAGCAGTGAATCATCTGGACTGGATGGTATACATCTGAGGTTGTTGAAAGAACTGAAATAAGAGATTGCAGACCGACAGTACTATTAGTAATCTGTGTATTATCATTAAAATCATCTGTAGTATCTGAAGACTGGAGAAAAGACAATGTAACGCCGGTTTTTAAAAAGGGTTCCATAGGTGATCCAGAAAACCTTAGACCAGTGAGCCAGATGTCAGTACTGGGCAAAATGGAAGAAACCCTTATAAAGAAAAAAATTACTGAATATGTAGATAGTCATGGTTTAATGGGAGAAAACCATTTTTTTGAAGGTGTGAATAAACAAAGGTGAGTCAGTCAATATAGTGTATCTGGATTTTCAGAAAGCCTTTTACAAGGCCCCTCATGAGAGACTTTTGGCAAAATGAAAAAGTCATGGGATAAGAGGCAGTGTCCTATTGTGGATTGGAACGGGTTAAAAGATAGAAAGCAGGTAATGGGACTAAATGGCCAATTTTCTCAATGGAGAAAGGTGAATAGTGGAGTACCCCAGGGATCTCTGCTTGGCCTGCTGTTTTTTAACATCTTCACAGATGACCTGGAAATGGGAATAATGAGTGAGGTGATCAAATTTGCAGATGACACAAAATTATTCAAAGTTATTAAAACACAAGAGGACTATGAAAAATTGCAAGAGGATCTTGATAAATTGGAAGACTGGACGTCCAAATGGCAGATTTATTTAATGTAGACAAGTGCAAAGTATGCACTTAGGAAAGAACAACCCAAACTACAGTTACATAATGCAAGGTTCCATATTACAAATCACCACCCAGGAAAACGATTTAGGCATCATCATGGATAATATATTGAAACCCTCTGCCCAGTGTACAGTGGCGGCCAAGAAAGCAAACAGAATGCTAGGAATCATAAGGAAAGGAATAGAGAATAAAACCAAGAATATTATTAATGTCTCTATATCATTCCACGGTGCGACCACACCTTGAATACTGTGTGCGCAATTCTGGTTACCATATCTTAAAAAGGATATAGAAGAATTAGAAAAAGTACAGATAACAGCCACCAAAATGGTAAAGGGCTTTTCAACTTGGAAAAGAGATGACTGAGAGGAGATATGACAGAGGTCTATAAATTAATGAATGGAGTAGAATGGGTAAATGGGTTACTCCATCAAAAAGCAGAAAGACTAGGGGACATGCAATGAAGCTACAAGGTAACTCATTTAAGAGTAATAAGAGAAAGTGTAGTTACTCAGCTGTAACAGGTGTTCTCTAGCAATCAGTCCTCACATATGGGTGATGTCAACACCAACAGAGTCTGCTTGGAAGCATCTCACCAGCTTTCAAAGAAAGCCATTGGGAGATGCACCACACATGCGTTGTGCCCTTCCTGCCCAAGAGTGCCATCTTGCCTCAGTCTAATAACATAGCTAAGACGGCAAAAAATAAAATATGCTAAAGAAGCAACTCCAAGGTGAGGAGGGAGGGTTTGAGGACTGATTCCTGTTGTCCCCAGAGAACACCTGTTACAGGTGAGTAACTACGCTTTCTCCAGGAACAAGCAGGAAGTCAGTCCTCACATATGGGACTCCCCAGCTACAGACTACTGAGAACCTGTATAAAATAGCACGGTTGACCAGAGAAGGTGAGCTGTGAGCTGCAGCAGTTGAGTCCCAACTGAGAGACTCTTTCAAGACCCAAGTGTCCTGTGGGAAATCAGCACTCCAGTAACCTGAAACAGAACGGTTGGAGATCAGGAGTTGCCTACACCCCAAAGGGATTATGGAGTACTGCCTGGCCAAAGGTGCTGTCCTGTCAGAATTCTCTCTCAAGGCAGTAGTGAGCTGCGAAGGTATGGACCAAAGACCAGGTGGCAGCCTGGCTGATTTCCATCACAGGTACAGAATGCAGGTTTGCTACAGAGGTAGTCATGGCTCTGACACGGTGTACCATGACCCGGTGGTCTAGCGAGATCCCAGCCTGCTCATAGGTGAGGACAATGCAGTCCGCCACCCAAGTGGACAGAATTCACTTGGTCACTGGAAGTCCCAGTCAACTGGGGTCATAGGAGATGAAAAGCTGATGCGCTTTGCGGTGGCCCTGGGTCCGTTGCAGATAGGACAGGGCCCTCTTATAATTCAGAGCATGGAGGACAGTCTCCGCCTTGCTGCATGAGGCCTCAGAAATAAGGTGAGGAGCATCGCCTCCTGATTGAGGTGGATGGGGACACCACCTTCGGCAGTAACTTAGAGTGTGTGCAGAGCAGCACCTTGTTCTGGTAGAACCTTGTATAGGGCAACTCTGCCATCAGAGCCTGGAGCTCACTGACCCTGTGAGCAGAAGTGAGTGCCACAAGAAAGACAACCTTCCAGGAGAGGCAATGCAGGTGGCACATAGCCAAAGGCTCAAACGGAGGTTTGGTGAGCTGTAAGAGCACCACATTGAGAACCCACTCTGCCGTTGGAGGGCGGATGGAGGGCTTGGACAACATAAGGCCCCCACAGGAAATGAGAGATAAGGGCTGAGCCGAGAAGGGTTTTCCCTCAATGGCATAATGGTGCGCCACAGCTCAGGTGCACCCTGACTGAGTTGGACTTCAGTTCCATCTGGGACAGGTGGAGTAGGTACTGGAGTACCAGCTACACCTAGCAGGAGAAGAGGTTTGCCTGCCTCTCGGTGCACCACATCAAAAATCAATGACATCTGAAGGCGTATGCCCTTCTCATGGAGGCCTTTGCGGAGGCCAGAAAGACCTCCTCCACGTCCCATGGAAGGTTGAAGGGAGCTAAAGCTGCCCTTTCAGCAGCCCAGCCATGAGCACCAGGGACCCTAGACTGGGGTGTAGGAGAGAGTCCTCCTCCTGTGACAGTAGTCCTGGGGCACAGCCCAGGGGAATCGGAGACACCGCCAACAGAGAAGCAGTGGGAACCAGTGTTGTCTGAGCCACCAGGAGACTATCAGTATCATTGATGCCCTGTCGCGCTGGACCTTGAAGAGAGTCTTGGTGAACAGTGGTGTCGGAGGGAAGGCGTAGAGAAGGCCTTCCGTCTATGGAATGAGGAACGCATTCACCGCCACCTGGGACGGGTGCAGCTGGTTGGAGCAGAAGCGGGGGCAACTGAGTGTTGTCTGGGCTGGTGAACAGGTCCACTAGGGGGATGCCCCAGACTTGGAAAAGCCGGGAGGCCACTCTGGGTTCCAGAAGCCACTGGTCTGGATGGTGTCTAGCTGAGCCCCTATGAACTCCAGGCACTTAGCTGGAGAGAGGTGGGACTTCGGGTAGTTGATGACAAACCGCAGATGCTGCAGGATGTAGATGGTGCACTCAGTGGCATGTCGTGCCTCTGCAGCTGAGCCTCCCCTTATGAGCCAGTTGTCCAGGTAGAGAAAGAAGAAGAAGGCCCCTTGGAGATGAGCACTTGGAGATTAAGCACTTAGTGAAGACTCTTGCCGATGATGCCAGACCAAAAGGTAGCACCCTGCACTGGTAGTGACTTCCTCCCACCATGAACAAGAGGTACTGTTGGTGGCAGGGATGGATGAAGATGTGTGTCTAAACATCCTTCAGGTCTAAGGGGCACAGTCAATCCCCCCGCTGGAGGTATGGCAGCAGTATTCCAAGAGAACATTTTGAACTTCTCCCTGACCAGGAATTTGTTCACGTTTCACAGGTCCAGGATGGGCCTGAGGCCCCCTGTGCACTTGGGAACAAGAAAATATCTGGAGTAAAAACCTTTACCCCAAAGTTGTTTGGGTACTGGCTCCAGCACCTTGCCCTCGAGGAGACCTGCAAGCTCAGTGAGGAGCAGGGTCTGGTGAAGGAGAGGTCTTACTGGTTCTCCTTGGAAGAAGGAGGGTGGCGTCTTTTGCAGGTGGATTAGGTAAACCTCCTTGACTACTTGCAGTACCCAGGAATTGGTGGTAATGGAGGACCACCTGTGGGCAAACTGGGCCAAATGCCCCCCTGTGGGCTGTTGAGGGCCTCCTGGGGGAGAGGAGGCCATGTCCAAGGAGTCAAAAACTTCCTCCAGGCTGGGCTGGAGCCAGTGCCTGGGTTTTAGGTGTCTTAGGCTTGCAGGGGCCATGCCCTTGTCCCTTGGTCTGTTGTCCTTGCTGTGGGGCAGAGAAAGCCTGGTACTGTGGGGCATTACCAAGCACCCCCTTTTTCCTTGGGAAGAAAGGCTTCTTCCCCGGATATTTCTCGCAGGGGTGCACTAAGGTCTTTTTAGAGAGTCCGGTCCTGGTTAGGAACTCAGTCTCTATCTCTGCAGCCTTGTCTGACATGTGTTTTCCGAAGAGGTTCTTTCCAGTGCAAGGAACATTGATGAGTTTGTCCTGGACCCATTGCTTGAGATCAGATGACTGCAGCCATGCTTGGCATTTGGGCGCTGATGCCCGCAGCAACCCCTCTGGCTGAAGATTCAAAGCCATTATATACTGCCCAAGACAGGAATTTTGAGCACTCCTTGACTGCCAACGCCAGTGTTTTGAACCACTGTAGAGGTTCCCCATCCAGGCCTGCTGAGAAAATGTAGAGTTCCCTTGACAATTCTTTGAGGTACATTCCGATGTACATCTGGTAGGATTGGACTCAGCAAACCAGTATTGAGCCCTGGTAACATTTTCGGCTGAGGGCACCGAGGAATGAGTCTTGACTCTTGAGTTGAAACATGGATGACTCAACTACCATTGAGTTGTGAAGGAACTGGGTCTTTTGGAACCCTGGACTTCAGCAGACTCGGTACATGAAGTCAAGCCGTCTATTCACAATGGGCACCGATGCCAGTGTTTCTCACAAACGGAAAAGGAGGTGCTCGAGACTCAGAGGGACAGGCACCATGAGGACCTCCTTTGGAGAGGCCTCATACTGGAGGATCTCCAGTTCCTTAATGTGGGGGGTCTTTCTCCACCTCGGTCTCAAACGTGAGCACCTTTGCCATATCCTGTACAAAGTCAAGGAAGGCAACATCCTTGGGTGGGGAATGGCGTCAGAACACAAGAGGAGAAGGGTCCAAGGGCATGTCTCGGTGTCGCCAGGTGTCCGGGGACTTCTTGTGCTCGGTCTCCCAGTCTGACTTAAAGTCAGAGGAAGAATCCACGGCTCCATTGCTCTTGTGGTCGGGCCCCAAGCCTGACGGTCCACAACCTCCAGAGTACTGGTAGTCCAAGCCACATGCACTCACTGGAGAGGACCAGTGCCCCGAGGAATGGGACAGGGACCTCGTCCGAAGCCGATGGGTCTCTTGAGGCTGGTGGCACTCGAGGATCGGCTCGATGCCTGGGGAGACTCTCAAGGTTGAGGGTCCAGTCAGGGCAGATGAACCGGAGGAACCAGACATCAGCGCCTGCTGCTGGGCCAGTGATACTGCACTCCAAGGCTGCCATCCTGGTCTCCATGCCAGGTGGCTCCACAACCTTTGATGTGGGCACTGATGGCTTTGGGCCTGGCATCAGTTCCGTCGAGAGGGAGTCCTCAACCTGGATGACCCCAGGGGTCCAAGGCCAGTGGCCTGATGCTGATGACTCCTTTCGGGGCAGCTTGTGAGGCCGCTCCTGCTCCGACCCCTCGACTCACACCGGGGACTGCGGGAACTTGGGTGGGATTTACCCACTTTTCCAGATCTATCCTCTGAGGTTTTCGAGCTCTTCTTGTTTTCCACCTCCAGGGCATTCCTCTTAGAGAACCCGTAGCTGTGGGACTCCAAGGCAGCCCTGGCATCACAGGGCACCAAGGTACCGGAGGGGGCCCTGAAGTGTGATGTCGCCTGGTACTCTTTGGCAGAGTCGGATCTGTGGAAGAGTTTCTCCTGCTGCAACTGACAATTCTTAATGGCCTTTACAGACATGGACTTGCAAAGGTGGCAGCCCAAATTGTCATGGTCTAGTCCAGGGCAGCAGAAGCAGTAATCATGCAGGTCAGTGAGGGACATCATCTTACTGCACGATCACATTTTTTGAAGCCGCTGGAGGCCATGGGAAAAAACAAAAGGACGTGAAGCATCGGTCGAGGACTACCTTGTGAAAAAACAAGAAAATTAACCCAAGGAGCAATGCCAAGGGAGTGTACTGGGAAAAAAATACTTAAGGACAAAAAGAGATACTTTTTTCCGGGGGAAATGGGACAGATGTCCGGTGGGCTCTGCAGAAAAAAGGAGACTGAGGCAAGATGGTACCTTTTGGGAGGGAAGGGGACCATGCGTGCGTGGTACATCTCCTAAAGGCTTTCTTTGAAAGCTGGGGAGATGCTTCCAAGCAGGCTCTGTTGGTGCTGATGTCACCCATATGTGAGGACTGACTTGTTCCTGGAGAAAATATTGTTTTCACTCAACGCGTATTCAAACTTTGGATTTCCATCCCGGAGGTTGTAGTAAAAGCTGTTATTGTAGTTGGGTTTAAAAAAAAGTTTTGGACAAGTTCCTGAAGGAAAGATCCATAAACAATTATTAAAGAGGACCCAGGAAATCCACTGCTTAACCTGGGACAAGCATTGTGGAACCTATGTACCTTTCTGGGAACCTGCCAGGTACTTGTGACCTGAATTGGCCACTACTGGAAACAGGATACTGGACTTGATGGACCTTGATCTGACCCAGTATGGCATTTCTTATGTTCTTACAGTATGTTCTAACTAAATTCAGCCAATAGAAGAGAACATGATATTATTCTGTATGTGACTGCATATTTACTCTGTATTTTAAAATATGAATAATTCAAAACAAATGCATCTTGCCATGAAAAGGAAAGACAGGTAAGCAAATCAGCTTGTAATATTATGCATATTTCTATTTGGAAGGAACACAGTAAGGGATATGCTTTTTAACGTGGGTATTTCCCCATGGTAAGCATGCCGTGCTGATAGCACAAGGCTCTACAGTAAAAATCCCGTGCTAACTGGGTAGCGTAAGACTGGAAGGAGCTGGGTGGGTTAGGGAAGGAATATGGGCATTGATGGTACATCACGGTTAACGTGGGCATTTTGGGCACATGCCAACTGTGAATATTGCCACTGGTGCAGGTGCACACAATGCCACCTCAAGGAGTAACAGTAAGTTCACCCGCGTGCCAGTTAGTGTGGGGCAGCGAGTATCAATGTGCTATTGGCAGGGATGCCCCCAAACGCGTGCTACTGGTGTGCTCTTTAGTAAACATGCCTTTGAGTTTCCTTTGTAGAATTTTCGGCAGTAGCTTAACTACAGTGCACCACATTTTTACATTTATGCTTTCTCTATAACAATGTCCACCCACTATGCTAACCCGGTAGTAAATCTATAGAAACGATAACATAATAATTTCAATGTACAATGAGTCCAAGCAAACCAAGTTTATTATTTCTAAAATTTGTAGGATGGAGATTTGATACCAAAGAACATGGCATTTGTGCACTGTAAGGAAAACAGTGCTGCCTGCAAGAAGACGTATGGGCTTTGGCATTACAAGTAATAAAAGAAGCCCCAACAAAAACCTTACTGTTCCTACCAGACAGATGTGGCCTGCGCTAGTATAGTAAAGAGAGACTATATAAACCAGGCATACACTGCTACAGGATCAGTTACTTTTCATACTGATGTAGCAAATCATACAGAAGCCAGCCAATTTGAACTCAACCACACTATTTGGTTTCGATATATTACAATTCTGACATCATAGATAAGTGTGAACTGCTACTGTAGGACTGACTACCCTTTAACAAGCTTATAGAGCCCCCTTAAAAGCAAACACTACCCTGCTAGAATGAACAAATGAGTGGGTATCTGAAACAGCTCAAGTGATACGCTGTAAAACATACAGGTTAATGCACTCATCATCACCACCCCCTCGCAGTTATGACTCCCACTATCTAGACTCAGAGCCCCTTTTACTGAAGCCCACAAAGGATTTGCAATTAATGCACCAAACAAGCGCATGTTAACAGCAAAGCCTCTGTCAAGGGCGCGACCAGTATGTTCCCGGCAGCTAACTCGTGCTGGGCCACTTGAATGTGTGCTCCGCTAATGCGGGTTCGTTTAACAACTCCCATAGAGGAGTCGTTAGGTGAACCCTCGTTAAGAACCGCGTTGCCACTAGGTGTGTGGCAATTGCCCTGGCAGTAGCAGTAATACGCTCTCCGTGCCCATCCTCCCATCCTCTGCTACATTCCCCACTTCATCCCACGATCACCGATTAGCCTGCGGGCTAGCATGTGGTAGCCGACACGCGAGCACGTCAGTGTTCCCAACTGCAAGCTGTCACTCATTAAAACATACATTAAACAGCTAACGGGCTTCAGTAAAAGTGGCCCTTAGAACCTTTAATTGAGGACAGTAAATAATCACCCTAAAGACACAGCAGAGCCCTGCTTGTTGACCTTATATCTCCTATCTACTTCAGTAGACATATTTTCAAACTATATGAAACTATGTTTCATTTAACAGCTTATTCTTTTTTGGTTGTATGCAAATTATCTGCTGGTCTGCAGCACTCATTTAATGCCACATGTTGTAATCATGATGAAAGAGTTCAATCATCAATGCTGTACTTTCAGCCAGGATATTAGCTGTGGGTGCTCTCTGCCTACACTATCTTCAAAATATGCCCTGAATATTTGGCTCACAAAATACTACAACACTATTTAAAATGTTATATCCAGATTATCATGCCGTTGGGCTAAACTAGGGGTCTCCAAATCCAGTCCTGGAGGGCCGCAAACCAGTCAGGTTTTCAGGATATCCCTAATGAATATGCATGAAATAAATGCAAATACAATGGGGGCATTGCATGCAAATAAATCTCATGAATATTCACTAGGGATATCCCAAAAACCTGGCAGGATTACGGAGCTCCAGGACTGGTTTGGAGACCCCTGGGCTAAACTGCAAAGGTTTTTTTTTTTTTTGCAGAAGGGGTGTTTTGCATGAAATACAGACAAAATGCCTGGAAATGTACAAAAAGCGTGAAATGTTAGTGTTTAGCAGAATTTTTAATGCAAATGCTGTTCCTGCAAATCAATTTGCAAATTTGGGCCCATCTACATAGCAAACATTCATGCATAATCCTTTATGCATAAAATATCATTTAAGTTCATAAATACTGAAGTTCATTATTTATAAATTTTTTGAAAACTAACATGCCAAAACATGCTTGTCAGCATGTTTTCACAATCACATGTACTTATCTGTTTTTGGGACTTTTTGTACAAACTTTCTTCTGAAAGTTTGTTACAGGGCTCATCTGCATCCAGGACCAGTGCAAGCAATGGAGGTGCCCTAGGGGGCCCTCCATCCTGTCACCCCATATTGTTCCCCATGCACCCCTTGCCGCTGATGCCATCACTCTCTGGGGCCGACAGCAGCAGCAATGGCTCTGGCAAAGTAACACAACACTTATCCACCCTCTCCAGGGTTGTGTTGCGGTTTCTCTTGCGCAATCTACCGCTTTCTCCCCCTCTGACACTGATTTCCGGTTTTGTATAAACTAGAAGTCTACGTTGAAGGGGCGGAAGCAACAGGTGAACAAGCATGTTTCCTCCCCATTGATTTACTATGGAGGCCCACACCGAGGTTCAGGAAACATACCCTTTAGTGTGCGCTATGTGCAAAGCCTGTAAAGTAGCTGTGGTGGACCTTTCCCAGCATGTTCCCATAATTACTCCACAGAAAAGTTCTTTATCGCACAGTAAGAGGGAAACTTTATAACCAGGAGCGTAGTTTAAGGCATCCAAAATTCACCTATTTTATAAGGAAAAATAGGTGCTTACTTTTCTTTATAAAATATGAATATAAGTGCTCGCAAATGCGCCTCAAGTTCAGGCACGGTCATTTACATCAGCCCTAGAGTTGGAATAAATGCCTAAGCCTAGATGCTTCAAGTATGTGCATAAATGAATCTAATTTACATCTACACATGCACTCGTACATGCCCACAGTGGACGTGCATGCCACAGAAACAAGATGCCCACTAAAGAAAGGTCAAGAGCCATCAAAATACAAATTCTTTCATGTCGGAACGTTGGTTATGCAAGGGACTGCCTTTCAGAAAAACAAACCTTTCCTTTTAATCTTGTTAAAGGGTGAAAACCATCACCAAATATGTGCTCCAACACCTCTACAATGCTAAACATGAAAATTGTTGTATCCATATAATAAAATCAAAACTTAATAGCTTAAAAGCTTATGGCTCAGCATATAACTTAGCTTATCACCGCCAATCAGATGTGAGCTTTGTGAAAGAAAGTCCCGCAAGCCCCGACGTGGACACAGTGTTAGTACCGCTTTCCATTGGTGTGCCAGTGGATTCTCACCCATCCCTTCTACTTATCAGAATGCTTTTCCAAGTTTCATGAGGGAAACAGATTCTGGACTTTTACTTTCATGTATCAGCAATTTTTGCATATTTGGAACTAACAACACTGTGAATTGTGGTATCCTTGTAAGCGTGATGTGCTATTTCAGACTAAACATTTTCTGTTTTTTTTTTGAGCCTAAACAACTGATTGATTTTCTTCAGGCGAGGGAGGCAGCGGGGGAAGGGTAGCTTCTCTACTGGCAGCCATTAATGTCATCAATGCTCATATGATAGAGGGGGTTTCTCTCTTTTTCCTTATTGAATTTTCTTACTTTGGAACCGTATTGGTTTTTTTTTGGGGGGGGGGGGCCTATCTATTGGGATGGAAATGTATTATTGAAATACTTGTGGTTTTGAACCCTTTTTTTGTGTGTGTGAAGTATAATCCATTTTTTCCTTTGCCTTTTTTCAATTGTTGTATTGAAAAATGTTTAAATATAAAATTAAAAAAAAAAAAAACAACACTGTGAAGTGGACCTAGAGGCCTATGATAGTAGCTCTGTATGCATAACTGAGTTCTATGAGACACAGTTCTCCTTCAGCTCTAAGGATGTACAGTCTCAGCATACATTGGTTCTTATAAATTATCTCATGGACATGGGGGAGTTTTATTGTTCATACATCCAATTTTTCAAGATCTTTAAGAAGCCAATCTACAGTCAGAATCCAGATTTATCACAAACGAATTGCTGTCTCAGTGCCATAAATCAATGGCTTTCTTCAAACCATTTAAAATGTAATCATGATGTGGATTCCTGGCTTTAATGTTAAACCTTCCATTACACCCCTGATTGATGGCTATACTACCATGACAGGAAATTCTATCAAAATTGTAGGATATATCATCGACTCTGATTTGACATTCTTCTCTCATATCCTAACAGTAGCAAGATCCTCTTCTCTTATCCTTAGAAAACAACATTCATTAAAAAATTTCTCAGTTCTACGGTACTTCACACACTGACTCTTTTACTGCTTATGTCACGTCTTGATTATTGCAATATTATTTGCAATGGTATTTCACATTCTAATATTTACAGGCTTAAACATATTTATAACACAGTCATTACATTCCAATATAACGCTACAAAATACAATAATGTCACACCACTCTTAATGGACAAACACTGGCTCCCTATTTCCTATAGAATAAAATTTAAATATTAATTTTAGCACACAAGTCTTTCTACATCGGCATCCCTCAATACTTGGCTACTCACCTAATCCTGTATGTTCCAAGCTGAATCTCTGTTCTCAATATGCACACCTACTTATTGCACCAACAAAATGAATGGCAGACTTGGAATATACTCTTCCATCAGCATTCTACTGACTAGCCCCCCAATACTGGAATTCCCTCCACCTTTACAGTACTTCAGAGAAGAGACTTCCCTGTGGAAATTTAAACAAGGCCTTAAAAAGTACTATTTCCAGCTAGCCTTCAACATTGATGGCTAGCTTTGTCTCCAACACATTGTGACTGCTCTGTTGGACACTTTTCTTTCTCTTCCTTAGATCTTGCTTCCTCCTTTTCCTTCTCTGAATTTTATAGTCTTGTCCCTGGCCTAACAACCATTTGTTATCTTATTTATCTTAATTGCAACAGTTACTCTTTCTGATTTTCATCTACTTTACATTACTTTGATATTTTGATAAGGCTGTATATCAAAATAAAACAATAAAGAATTCCAAAGCTGTATGAGAATGTAGGAATTGCCAGCTGATTAATGGGGTGTATGCTATTCTGTGATGTTAAAGTATTTTTTAATAATGATTTTAATCTCCGGTAATATTCTTTACTAATCTTTTTGTCAGTAATTTTTACTTGATTGTCACTCCTTCCTCTGAGTATTTATATAGATCTTCTTGTTCAAGTTCCTTAATGCCACAGTTCTCAGTCAGGGAGATGTTTTCAGTTTTTCTCAATTTTCCTCTAAGAAAGGTTGCCTTGGCACATTTGTCACGGCCAAAAATCAACTTGATGTCATCTGAGAAGCTTTTCTCTACACAGAGTGGTTCTGCTAATTATTGGTCACTAGAACTATAGAGCTTCAAATAATCTACAAACATTAAGTATGATGTTACACCTAGGTCGTTGCCTTCTTTAGAATTTAGGATAAATCAGAAGCCTAAATCACTGATGACAGTACTCAATGGATTAAGCGCAAAAAAACCCAGAAATAGTGACAGTGAATCTCCCTGAATTATTTCTCATCGGAACTCAGTATTAGGAATGATGAACTGACATGTTCATATTTCAGAGTATGACTTGCCACATTTTCATGATGAACTTAATGTACCCAATCCAATCAGGATTAATTTTACACGTTTCAAGGCAATTTATTATCCAAGAGTGTGATGCTATCAAACTCTTTCTTATAGTCAATCCAAGCTGTGCTGAGATTTCTGCTTTCCGTGGCATTGTCCATAATAGCCTTATTCAATATTAACTGGACTTTGGTTCCATATGCTCCTCTCTTATTGCCCTTCTGCTCTATTGCTATGATGTTACTGGAAGCAATATGACTGTTTATTCTGACTGTGTCTATTAGAATGAACAGCTGTAGATTGTAGGTAGACAAGTTATTGGTCTGTAATTCTTGGGAAAGCTACTTGGATCCCCTTTTGGAAGGAGAAATGTTCTTCCTGTTATATGCCATTGTAGTGCTGAGTCTGGCTGCTTGACCAATTGATTTTTGCAGCTTGCCAGATTTTAGTGGAGTAATGTTAACTGTTTGAGCCAAAACTTGGTCATTCCATCTGGACAAGGTCATGTAGTTTTGATGTTTGCTTTATCTAGATTCTCCCATATGGAGGGTAACCATTCTGCTTCTCGATTGTGTTCTATAGGGTCCTCATATAGCTTTCTCCATGAGATGTCTGTTTCAGCTTTGGTTGATTGTGCTTTTACTATACAATGCTGTTTCCCAATTCCTTATGGAACTGTTTTGGGTTCTCTCTAAATAGTTTATTTTGACATCTCTCTTTTCTTTTTTTTTTTTTTGAACATCTTTTTATTCGGAATTATAGCAATACAGATCATAAAACACAATCATACAAAAATCCCATTTGCAACCCAACAATAAATCCCACCCCCCCCCTCCCCCAACCCCCCAGTTCTCAGGGAAGAGATGCAGAGAGACACGTTTGATAAGGCAAAACAGAACAGCTTACCACAACCAAAATATAAGACCGCTTCTAATTGGCCAAAGTGGCTACATAAGGGCATACCCCGGGGCCATAGGAGGACCGATCAACGGAATCGGTCCAGCAGTGCCCATCTCTCTGAGTGAAGAACCATTCTCTCAGGAAAATGGAGTTTACTATACAACTTCTCATATTGTGAGTATCTACATACTTGCCCCCACCAGCTGTTTGGGTGCAGGCGCTGAAAATTTTTCCAGTTCAATAAAATCATTTTAAGGGCGACTGCAATCATATAATTCAACAGAAAACGCTCCACTTTGGGAAGTCCCAGAGGAAGTGAACGCAGATAGACCACATTCCGGGATAATTCATCTGTAATACCCAGCACAATTTGGATTTTGCCCCAAATGCCCGCCCAGAACCTAGCCACAAATGGACAGTCATAAAACATGTGAGCAAATGTGCCAAGTCCATCCTGACAAGACCAGCATTTGCCCGTAATAGATTTATCCCATTTAGAGAGTTTTACAGGGGTCACATAGGCCCTATGCAGAAAAAAGTACATCGATTGCGTGATTGCAGCTGATCTTGAGACCCGTGTTATGGGTCCCCATAGTATTTTCCAAGACAGGGAAGGTAAAGAACAGGTTGTCTCAACCTCCCACACCTTAGTTAATCCCACCGGTTGGCATGATCCATACCGCTGAAACATATCATATATCTTGGAGACCAGCCCTTTTTGGTCAAACATCTCCCGAAGCCTTTCGCGTATCTTGGCTTCAGCTGGGAGCGCCTTGGGCACAATATTTTTTGCCACCATGCAGTGTTTAAGCTGCGTCCAGCGGAGAAAACAGGCACTCGGGAGAGAAAATTCCGCACGGAGGGCCGCGAAACTTTTCCAGCTATGCCCGCTGATCAGATGGTCTACTACCCATATCCCCTTTACCTGCCATGCACGCCAGGCAAACCTCTGCCCTCCGAGTCGAAATTGGGGGTTCCACCATAAGGGGGTCTGCTTAGAGGGCTTGCCATCACCACCCGCTGCCTGAGCTAATGCTAAGTAGGCCTCCTGAGTGGCCTGAAGTACTCTCCCCCCCCCCTGAATCGATGGGACATAAAGCCCCCAGCATATATGGTAGAGGGTAAGGGCTGGCCATAGCCATCTCTACTGCTAGCCAGCTTGGACTGCGGTCACCTTTGTCGCCGTCTAGCCACCACGCCCCTTGCTTCAGCAAGAGGGCATGATGATACCATTGTATATCTGGGAAGTGTACACCCCCTTGCTCCCTGGGTGCCTTGAGCTTTTTACTGGCAATGCGGTGCTGGGCCCCATTCCAGAGAAAAGATAAGAGACATCTCTCGATATCTGAATAAATTTTGGATGACATCCCTCTTTTCTATTCTCTTCATATCTTCACAGTTTTTGCACTCTTGCTACTACTTTCAATTTATTGTTGGAGCATATGAATTTAAGGTCTTCTTCTGTTAATACAATGTATTTCATGAGATGTTTGGATCTTCCTCAATATCATTGATGATCTCTATTCTTCTGTCAGGGATGCCTCTGCATATAGTAATTTTATTTTACCTCGAGTGCACTTTTTCCAAGGAGGAATTGTTATTGTTCTCTTTTTATGCTGGTAGAATCCTTTCAGTAATAATTTTGGCTGCACAATAGTTGTATTAGATTTATTTCCATAATGCCAGTAAATGATCCCTTTATGCAGGCTATGGCCTTGTTCATCTTATTTATCATGCTCTTAACTATAGACGTTAAATTTAACTTGAGTAATCTTTCCCTTGCCTGGAACCCAGTAAAGTCATCTTTTTCCACATAAACTAGAAGCGGAACCTTTAATATCTTCACCTCCGGGTCTTTCTGTTCTCTTTCTTCTTCCTCTTCAGTTAACTTTTTAGTCTATCCTTTGTTTCTCTCTCTTTCGCACGTCCATCTCCTAGCTCCGTCTCCACCTCAACCTTCCTTCTAGTACTGTCTTCCAAGTATCTTTTTTCTCTCTCCTTATCAATTTTCATTTTGGTGTCCCTTTTCAGACCCCTTCTTTCCCTTACTACTTCAGTTCTTCTTCTTGTCCTTCATTTTGTATCCATTCCTTCTTCCTGTTCACCAGCCTTCCTTCTGGTGCTCTTTTCCAGACTCCCTCTTTCTTTTTCTGTACCAGTTTTTTCTCTGTTGTTCATTACTGAGGCTCCTCTTTCTTTTTCTTCTGGTTCTCCCATCTAGTTCTCCTCGTTCTCTCTTTATTTCTTTTTCCACAGACGGCCACAGTTGATTTAAGATGTTATCATTCCTGTACTTTTTAACTTTGATCTGTGCAATTTGAAATCTTACATTTGCATCAGCTGC
This sequence comes from Ichthyophis bannanicus, assembly GCA_033557465.1. NCBI lineage: Eukaryota > Metazoa > Chordata > Amphibia > Gymnophiona > Ichthyophiidae > Ichthyophis > Ichthyophis bannanicus. The sequence continues at coordinate 362,292,310 of CM066032.1, read as the reverse complement.
TTTTTGAAGTTTGCCTTCTGGCAATATTCATTTGTCTTCCAGTTGTTGGTGAATTCTCTTTGTATACCCTCTTGATTTAAATATGGGGTTTGTAGCATAAATGGAGCAGTACATGATCCACTTAATTGTAGGTAATCCTCTTAACTTTTTCATTAACTTCTGTGACCTATCTCTCAGCCACAATGGGTCCATGAACAAGTTCAACATGACCTTTATCTGTGGTGTTATCTCCATTTGCAGTATGTGCACTATTGCTACCACCATCTGTAGCCCTAGTGCGTAAACTAGGGATGGGCACCTTTCTATGTGCAGCCAATATGCATTCTTCCTTTTCTTTCCTAATATACATCAATACAGTGTCACCTTGCTGAAATTTGGTACAGATTTTATACAGTGGGGGGGGGGGGTCACCATGTCAAGATACTCAGCAAGACTTGAGAAGAAAACTTCATTCTCAACCCCTGAGAGATACACAACACTTCACCAGTTACTGCTGGTGAATTTTATATTGTGCTCCCCTTTGACCCCATTGTGCATCATTTTGTTTTTGTCCACATTAAATTTCATCTGCCATTTAGATGGTTTATCTCCTAGTCTTACAAGACCCTTCTGCAAATCCTTACATTCCTCTGCTGATTTAGAGAATTGAAAACCCTTTCCTCAGGTCAGGGTAGAATGAGCAAAAAAAATACTAGAATATATGGGTGAATCATAAAAGCATTCAATTGATGGTCTGAAGGGATGCCTCTGCATATGGAAGAGAGGAGGAAGAAATAGATGGGCGATCACAAGGTGACAAAGGAGTAGAATTTTACATCTGTTCCTCATCTAATGTAGTAGATATTAAATGCAGAAAAAAGTAAAGAAGGATGTTATGTTGGGGAGACAGATCAGATGTTAAAGCCAAGAATCAACTCACAGAGACATCACATCAGAAGTCGCAAAGCAAACCATGGTATGCGCAAAACTAACACCAAACAATATCTGCTCTTAAACCAACAATCTCCACAAACACAATTACTAAACCTTTAATTAATCTCACACAAATTTCTTCAGGCAAAATGACCTCAGGATAGCTCATACCCTACATTTAGTGAAAATATCACTATAGGGAGCAGCTGATACTCACATCACTGGTCAATAAGTCTTCCATACAATCACCCACAATACCACAACACACTCGAAACATTAAAAACACCACCAGATTTACTCTTGGGAAAATCATTCATTCACCTCAACACCTCAACCTAACGTGCATAACCACATACATACAAAAGCCCCGGCGAGATTAACAGAGCCGCGAGAAGAAAGGGAAACTCTCGCGGCTCTGAAAGCCCGCGCTTTGGGAGGGACTCGGGAGCTGATGCTCGACGGAGGTTCTGTCGGGCAATCAGGGCCCCGCGGCATTGACGTTTGATTCTGCCGCTGCCACGGCGGCAGCAGCAGCAGCCGGTATTCTTTTTTAATCTATCTGGGCTGGTGGGGGGAGAGGGGTTAGGACTGGTAATGGGCTATGGTCGGGGTTAGGACTACTAATGAGCTATGGGAGGGGGGACTAAGACTGGAAGTGGGCTGATGGGGGAGGTTAGGACTGGTAATGGGCTATTGGGGGGGTTAGGACTACTAATGAGCTATGGGGGGGGACTAAGACTGGAAGTGGGCTGATGGGGGTTAGGACAGGTAATGGGCTATGGGGGGCTAAGACTGGAAATGGGCTGATGGGGGTTAGGACTGGTAATGGACTATGGGGGGGCTAAGACTGGAAATGGGCTGATGGGGGGTAGGACTGGTAATGGGCTATGGGGGGCTAGGACTGGAAATGTGCTGATGGGGGGGTTAGGACTGGTAATGGGCTATGGGCTTGCTAAGACTGGAAATGGGCTGATGGGGGGTTAGGACTGGTAATGGGCTATGGGGGGGCTAGGACTGGAAATGGGCTAATGGGGGGTGTTAGGACTGGAATGGGCTGTGGGGAGGCTAAGACTGGAAATGGGCTGATGGGGGTTAGGACTGGTAATGGGCTATGGGGGGCTAAGACAAAATGGGGTGATGGGGGGGCTTAGGACTGGAAGTGGGCTGATGGGGGGGCTTAGGACTGGTAATGGGTTATGGGGGCTTAGGACTGGTAATGGGCTATGGGGGGGCTAGGACTGGTAATGGACTGGGGGGTTGCTAGGACTGGAAATGGGCTGAGTGGAAGGGGGCTTGAACTGCAAATAGCTGATGGGGACAGAGGCTTGGAATGGAAATGGGCTGTGAGGGGGAGGGAGGGAGCTAGGACTGGAAATGGGCTGAGTGAGGGGGCTAGGACAGGAAATGGGCTGATGGAGGGCTCGGATAGGACTGGAAATGGGCTGTTGGGGGGGCTTGGATTGAAATGGACTCATGGAGGGGTTAGAACTGGAAGTAGGCTCATGGGGGGCTTGGATTGGAAATGGGCTGAATGGAGGGGAGCTAGGATTTGACATGGGCTAATGGTGGGGCTAGGAAAGAAGTAGAAATGGGCTGATGGGGGCTGGGATTGGAAATGAGCTGATGGAGGGACTCGGATGGAGGAGCTAGGACTGGAAATGGGCTGATGGTGGGACTAGGATAGGACTAGAAATGGGCTTATGGGGGGCTAGGACTGGAAATGGGCTGATGCGTGGACTAGAAGGGAGCGGATGCTGGGTGGGGCTGGAACTAGAAGGGAGCTGATGTTGGGGGAGGATTAGAATGGGATAGAGCTGGGAGAGTGGAAAAATATTTTGTGTGGGAGGGAAGACAAATCTACAATTGGCCGGATATTGGGAGAGTAAGTGGGGATTGAGGATGGAGGGGTAAAATTTGAGTGGATGAAATAGGAATGAGGAAAGAGCAAAAGGAGAAAGATTAGTATGTTAAAGCAGATGTAGAGAGAGAATGGAAAAAAACTAGAAGAGTGAAGAAAGGACAAATGGACAACAGATGATGGAGAGTTAGCAGAAGACACGAAGAAACCAGAAGAAAGTGGCTGGAGCAATTGCAACTGAAAAAAAATGCACAAAAAGGTAGAAAAATATCTCTTTATTGAATTTATTAACTGAAATATGCCAGCTCTGGGAAATGTGCATCATTAACGTCTGCGCTTTGTTTAATACAAGAGGAAATTAATTTATAATTTTATTTCTACAGTGTTGTTGGGCTTTTGGGGTTCCCAGTTTAATTACAGTCTTACTGTTTCTAAATTGTGATTCCTTGTTTGGTGATGGTCTATGTTCTGCATGTGTAAGTGAGCTGAGGTATTCTGTTTATGTAATTCCTATTTGACATTGCCACTTGTTCTCTTTCCCCAGTAGGTCATGTATTGTTGTTCTCTGAAATGTATTGGTTTAATATTTTCAGTGTAGCCTTTTGATAGGTAGGGTCTTGTGCTTTGTGAGTCCTGGTAGTGCTGTTATGATACGGCAGGTTTGCTATGGGTTCTAAATGACCAAAACCATACAAAGTTAGGATTGATTCACTAGGGAGTTTGTACATACATATAGAAGATGCAATTCTGCTTCTTCTGATAGTGAAGCCACCTACATGTATGGGGGTAATTTTATAACAGGTTGTCTAGGTTGAGAGAGCAAGAAGGTAGCTATTTTTAGCCTATTTTATCATTAGGCATACTTTAATATGCATGACCCCTGAGGGAATTTTATAAAAGCCTTTTCATGTGCATAAACAGGGCTTTATGTGCATTTGGGCTGCAAAAATCCAAGGAAGCGGTGAAGTGCTTTTGTCCACGAAACAAGTGCAGGTGATTGTTTCGGATGATCTTAAGGTGGCTAAACAGGTAGAAAAGGCAACGGTGAAAGCCAGAAGGGTGCTTGGGTGTATAGGGAGAGGAATGACCAGCAGGAATAAGAAGGTGATAGAGTCTCTGTATAAGTCTTTGGTTAGACCTCATTTGGAATATTGTGTACATTTATGGAGATATAAATAGGATGGAGCCAGTGCAGAGGGTGACTACAAAAATGATCAGGGGCTTCCTCATAGGATATGGGGACAGACTTAAAGATCTCAATATATATATTTTGGAAGAAAAAAGGCAGAGGGGAGATATGATAACTATGTGGCCTAAATACACAGGAGGAGAGCCTCTTTCAAATGAAAGAAACAGCTGCAATGAGGGGGTATAGGATGAAGGTAAAAGGAGATAGACTCGGGAATAATTTGCAGAAATATTTCTTTAAGGAAAGAGTGGCAGATGCATGGAATGGTCTCCCGGTGGAGGTAGTACAGACCAGGATAGTATCTTAATTCTAGAAAGCATGGGACAAACACAGGGGCCTTTTCTAAAGGAAAAAAGGAACTGTAGAGTTTAGTAACTGGTATGGAAGGGCAGACTTGGTAGGCCATATGGTCTTTATCTGCTGTCATGTTTCTATGTTTCTATGGAAAAGTTTCTAAAATTACCCCCTTAAACAGCAGATTTTGTAATCTGCACATCCACAGGAAACTGTTTAGGGAGCCAAGCTTCAAAACTCAAACTTGGAAAAGGAGAAGTGGTTTTCAACACCAGAGATGTGAGCACAATTTCCCCTCTAGAGCACTCCTCGAAACTCTCAGGTCAAAACGGCAGGCTGACTACGCATCAGACATTACTTGGAGCAGGTAGAAATGCTGGCTAGAAATTTTTCCAAGCTAGGTGTGTATTACTGCTCTAAAATACAGAATCCACGCATATTGGGCTCTACAACGAGGTGGTTATAAACTGTAAAAACAGGTGCTTATTTTCCAGCTAACTAGGGATCATTTGAAAGCATGAACAATTGGTGTTTTGTGTTTTTGTAGCACCTTTTCTAATTCAATCACATATGTCTGTTTGTGCAGCTGAGGCATAGACCATGCAGAAAAGGCATAAAAACAGAGTGTAGGATCTAAAGACAAACCAGGGTGGAGAAGAGACAGTACCAGGGAAAGTGATATTTAGCCAGTGTTTATCCATTAAACACTTACATTACTATTTTTTGCATCCGGGGTGTTTTATCAGTGTTTACTGGTTAAAACCTAAAATCAGAAGCACTGCACATATACTGTAAAGGACCACCCCAAACCACAGCCATAACATCCATCCTTTAAACCTCTGACTGCTTGCACATAAATAGCATCTTTTCTAAAATTGCTACTTGCGCACATGAAGGCCCATTTTACATAGAATGTTGGGATCGGAATTGAGATGTCCAAGCTGAAATGTGCTCAACACTGGCAGTATTTTACAAAAGGCTCTGCCCAATGCAAAGCCTTTTGTAAAACATATATAAAGCCATGCTTGAGTGCATTTTACAAATCTACACATAGGAAGACTGAGCATCCCCAACTCGGCCCTTCCGCATGCGCGTGACGATTTTGCAGCTATCATATGCAGGTGCCGGCACTTCAAAGTGCAACCGGGCCATTTTGCAAACCTAGTGCTGTCAAGAAAATATTGAAGTCAATGTCTTTTTTATAAATTTTCATATCAGAAGTGTAAATAAACAACAAGGGATTAAAGAAAACAGTTTCCTTAATCCCTCATGTAAAGCTCTGGCCGAAAAGAGTATGTTTTAAAAATGTATGTGTGCCTCAGAGCTGATGGCGACATTTTTTGACCATATACATGGATTCCCTTTGCAGATTTTTGGCCCACCCAAGCCACACCTCCTCCATATCGCCTTGAAATCTGTATGTGATGTGGCTCTCCACATGTAACCAGCGGCTTGCTGAAATCGCATTTACATGTGTATTCCAATCTACACTTGCAAATGCCACTATTTACACGTGAAGATGCTTCCAAAATAATCGCCATAGCTCAATTTATATGCAAATCGGCCATCCACACATGTAAATGGCACCTGAACTTTCTAAAATGTAGTCCTGAATGTGGTATACTTAGGTTTCAGTAAAGGTTTTCTCGCTGTTCCACAGAAAGGGAAGACACTCACCGCAGCTGCCTAACAGTAATTTTGCAGTGCTAGCACTAGGGGTCAAGTTGACAAATAAGGGGTGTGCATCCTTATTTGGCAGCTTAACCCCTATAGATAGCACTGCTAAAATACAAATAGGCATCACAGGCACCATTTTGAATCCAAATGCTCAAAAGGGCAAGAGTGACTGGGGGTCACTCAGGAATCCAAGGCCAAACAGTAACAGAATGAAAGACAGCATGAGATAAGGCCAGAGGAGTCTCAAGTAACAGGGATGCGAGGCTTAATCCTGAGACTTGTTATGCTCTGCAGTGTTGGATGAAGAATGAACAAATGAGATGGGCCTTCGTTTCCACTGCTTCTGTGTTTCCAAGACAAATATTAACTATTTTCAAATACATGCCATTCTATACTTCATTTACTGAGCTGAGTTTTGATAAAAGGTGCCATGTGCAGTAAACTTACCCAGACGCCGTGTGTGCGTTAACCCAAAGATGGAGCATATCCATACGATATAAAATATATTTAGTAACATCTTGACCTAAAAATACAGAAAAATGAAGTAAATATACTAAAATGTCTACTTAGATTCAAGAAAAATAATAAATTAGCACAGTGTATGAAGTTATAAATTGTTCTGGATTCTACAGTAAATTAGTCTGTAACAGCCCTATGGCTCTTATAGGGAAGGCATTTTATTATGTTTATGTTTATTTAGACAGTTGATATACCGCCTCTCGTAACATCGAGGCGGCTTACAATTCATATAAACAAAAAAGATAACGCTAAGCCTTGAGACGAGAAAGGAACTACAAAGCAAAAATAGGAAAGCTGGGGGGGATCCAGTCACACAGAGCAGACATCAGGGAGCAGGGGATGGGAGGCATGATTCAAAGGCAGAGGAAAATAGATGCGTCTTCAGGAGAAACCAGAACTTAGGGTAGGATTGTTCTAATCGGAGACTAGTGGGTAGTCAGTTCCATAGGGAAGGACCGAGGAAAGAGAAAAGAGGCTTGCTATACCCATGTGACCTGGCAATGGTTACATTTACCTATGGACATAAGGGACAGCTGCCCTGGGCCCTGTGTAACAGGGGACCCATTGGTACAGCAAAAGCAAGAGTTTTTTCTAGGTTGCTTGCCCTCAATAACCACCAGTCCCTAACTCCCCAATAAAAACAATGTAGGTAGGCGGCACTAGGGAAGTGATGTCAGGAAGTGGCAAAAGCAATTGCTTTACTTCCTCCCTCAGTATGAGCCATGGGAAGTCAGACAAGGTCACAGCGTGGCCTCTCCTCACGGCCTGCTTCCCCCTTTCCTATAACCAACAATGAGCCATAGGGTCTCCAGCAATCTGAAGCACACTGTCTTCCTCTGATTCTGGTGATAGTTATAATCAGCGGGAAGCCGCAGGGTCTCTGATGATCCGCAGCACAGTGCTGCCTCTCCCCACAGCCTGCCTCTTCCTTCCATCTGTTCACTTCTCAGAGGCAAGTTGCAGGGAGGAGACAACACTGCAGATCCACAGAAATCCCACAGCAGGCGCTTCACTTGCTCTACTGAATACATCAGGGAAGGCAGGAAGGGAAAGGGAGGAGGAGCTGGAAGAGACAGGAATGGAGGAAAAAGAAGGGAACGGTGGAAGAGAGGCTAGGGAGGAAATGATTGAAGAGCTAAGGAAAACATATAATAGAAGAAAAGGAAAGAACTAAAGAAATGCTATACTGGGTCAGACCAAGGTCCATGAAGCCCAATATCCTGTTTCCAACAGTGGCCAATCCAGGTCACAAGTACCTGGCAGGTTCCCATAAAAGCACACAGGTTCCACAGTGCTTCTCCCAGGGCAAGCAGTGATATCCTGGGTCCTCTTTAAGAATATTTTATGAAACTTTCCTCCAGGAACTTGTCCAAACCTTTCTGAAACCCACCTACACTAACAGCTTTTATTACATCCTCCGGTAGCAAATTCCAGAGTTTGATTACGCGTTGAGTAAAAAAACTACTTTCTCTTATTAGTCTTACATGGGTTATGTTGTAGCTTCATTGCATGTCCCCTAGTCCTTCTACTTTTTGATGGCATAAACAACCAATCTCTATTTCATTCATTAATTTATAGACTTCTATCATATCTCCCCTCAGCCGTCTCTTTTCCAAGTTGAAAAGCTCTAACCTTTTAAAGCTTTCCTCATAGGGGTATCCTTCCATTCCCTTTACTATTTAGGTGGCTCTTCTCTGTACCTTTTCTAATTCGTTCTATCCTTTTTAAGATACAGCAACCAGAATTGCACACAATATTCAAGGTGTAGTCACACAATGGAACAATGCAGAGGCATTATAATATCCTTGGCTTTATTCTCTATTACTTTCCTTATGATTCTTAGCATTATATTTGCTTTCTTGGCTGCCGCTGCACACTGGGTGGAGGGTTTCAACACATTATCCACAATAACACCTAAATCTTTTTCCTGGTTGGTGGTTCCTAATGTGGAACCTTGCATCATGTAACCATAGTTTGGATTGTTCTTTCCTAGGTGCATAACTTTGCACCTGTCTACATTAAAATTTATCTGCCATTTGAACATCCAATTTTCCAATTGATCAAGGTTCTCTTGCAATTTTTCACTATCCTCTTGCGTTTTAAAAAGTTTGAATAATTTTGTCTCATCTGCAAATTTGATCACCTCACTCGTTATTCCCATTTCCAGGTCATTTATGAAGATTTTAAAAAGCAGCAGGCCCAGCACAGATCTCTTGGATATTCCACTATTCACCTTTCTCCATTGATAAAATTGGCCATTTAGCCCTGCTCTCTGCTTTCTATCTTTAAATCAGTTCCTGATCCACAATAGTACACTGTCTCCTATCTCATGACTTTTTAATTTGGCCAAGAGTCTCTCATGAGGGAACCTGTCAAAGGCTTTCTGATTCTATCAACTAGCTCACTTTGGTATATCTGTTTATTCACACCTTCAAAGAAATATAACAGATTAGTAAGACAAGACTTGCCTAAATCCATGTTGGCTTTCTCTTATTAAATAATGTTTATCTACATGCTCAGTAATTTTAATCTTTATAATGGTTTCTACATTTTGCCCGATACTGACATCAGGCTCACCATTCTGTAGTTTCCTGGACCTGCAATGTTTTTTTAAAAATCGACATTATATTGGCCATTCTCCAATTTTCAAGTACTACAGATGATTTTAATGATAGTTCACAGATTACTAATAGCAGGTCTGCAATCTCATATTTCAGTTCCTTCAACATCCTCAGATGTATACCATCCAGTCCAGGTGATTTACTACTCTTCAGTTTATGAAATACTTGTAATACATCTTCCCGGTTTATGATATTTCTTTCAAGTCTTCTGATATATCACCTTTAAATACCATTTTAGGCATGGGTAACTTCCTTACATCTTCTTCAGTAAACACTGAAGCAAAGAATTCATGTGGAGCCCGATCCCCGAAGGGGCATGTCTAGGCCGTCTGGGCACCCCCCAAGCAGGAGAGGCCTGTTAGGACCCAATTCCGCTCTGCAGGAGCCAGACGTTCCTGTGGATGCAGGATCGGGCCATTAGACAGCCTGGCATGCCCCTGCATACTTGCTGGGATGTCCTCCCCATCACTTGATCTGCCAGCTGCAGTGCCACTCTCATCACTTCACTGCCTGACCCCCAATGAGGCCACCAGGGCCCAGATAGGGTGGCAGGGACCTGCCATGGGTAGCTTGTTGCTCCAGTGTGGGACTGCCAGGCAGGAACAGAGAAGAGCCCCATGCGTATTCCACCTCAGAGGTGGAATAAGCAGGGCATCCTCCTGGTGCTCCCCAGATGTACAAGGCCATCACCAGAAGTGGCCCTGTATGTCCAGGGGTTGGGCTTGGGCCCACCCACGCTCTGCTACATGCCACCCATGCTCTGCTACATGCCAAACTGTCCCTCACAGCATGCAGAGAGGCTCTGTACATGCAGCGGAGCAAAGAGGTGGAATAGGTTGAAAGCGGATTTTGGGGCTGGAGGTCCCATCAGAATGTGCAGCCCCACTATTTGCCTTCCTGCATCGGGCCCTTAGTCTCTCCACTATGGCCTCATCCTCCCTTAGTGCCCCTTTTACCCCTCTAACATCCAATGGTCCAACTGACTCACAGGTTTTTTTGCTACTAATGTATTTGAAAAACTTTATTTCGCGTTTTTGCTTCCACGGCAAGCTTTTTTTTTTAATTCTCTTTTTGCCTGCCTTATCAATGCCTTGCATCTAACTTGCCAGTGCTTATGTTATTTCGCGTTTTCATCATTTGGCTCCTTTTTCCATTTCCTGAAAGATGCATTTTTGTCTGCAACAGCCTCTCTGACCTCACCTTTAAACCATGTTGGCAGCATTCCACTTTTCTTAAAGCATGGAATACATCTGCTCTGGGCTTCCAATATAGTATTTTTAAACAATGCCCATGCTTGATATAAATCTTTAACCTTTGCAGCTGCACCTTTTAGTTTTTTCTTAACTGTTTTCATCATTTTATCATAGTCTTCCTTTTGAAAGAAAGAGGGAGAAATGAAGAAGAGAGGGGTGGGGAAGACATGAGGATGCAAAGGGGGAAGGATAAGGGAGATGAAAAAGTGAAGGAAGATGAAGGAATGCATCTATTGTGCTTGTGTGAATAAGTTGCAGGTGAGCAGTGTGTATGTGTGCTCTTGGAGAGAGAAGAGATGTGCCTTAGCAAGACAGGAACAGGAAAGTGCATGTGATAAGGAGGGCGAAGAAAAGAATGCTAAATTATTCTGAAGCAGGATAAAGAAACAAAAGTGAAAAGCAAAACAAATGATAGAAAAGGAATGAAACATAAAAGTCAGAAGCAGTACACAGGGGAGAAGAAATGTAAGTAAACAGAAAGTTAATAAGATTAAAAAATGAAATTATAAAGTATTAAACCATAAAGAAAGTTGAAGAAAGAAGCGGGGCTGGAATCAGGGCTGGACCATCCACTAGGTGACCTGGGTGGCTGCCTAGGGCAGTCAACCCAGATGGGCAGTTTTGTGCTGCCGCTTTATTGCCTGCAGAAGGCCATATGCTTCAACACACATGACCTGCCACTTCTGATCCCCCTCCAACACCACTTCTTGTCATGGGGGGGGGGGTCAAAAGTGGCAGGCCATGTGTGCTGAAGCACATGGCCTGCTGTGGGCAACAAAGCAGTGGCATAAAGCCACCATTTTTAAAATACTGCCAGGGCTTGGTAGAGGTGGCTTGGCATGAGAGGTGGGGGTGGCGCGGCTGGGGTTTCTGGCAGGGTGACTTGGCATAGGAGGAGGCAGCACAGCTGGGGTTTCTCCCTGGGACGTCCAGTCTTGGGTGAAATCAGGAAAAAGGAATGGTAAAAGATGAAGATGTGAATAAAGAAGAAAGAAATACGAAAGTTTGCAAATGTATTTTACTGAAAAAAATTTTTGCTATAATTTATAGAAGGTAAACTGGCAGACCAGAAGTATCAGGCGGTGGTGGCCTCAGGGTTGCAACAGTCATTTGGGACCACTTATAAGTTTAAATTAGAAGACCTATAAGCAAATTGGATATATTTTATTTTGATTTCACTTTGCTCTATCCATAAAACAGCATGCATTGAGTCTTAGGGGCATGTTTACTAAACCGCGGTAGAGGACTCCGTGCGATAACAGAGCCGTGGCCCCATTGAAATCAATGGGGCCGCGGCTCCAATATCGCACGGAGTCCGCTACCGCGGTTTAGTAAACATGCCCCTTAATATTGTTTAGGAGAATTAGGTAAATAGTTGAGTGTTAAAGTGCAAATACAGTCGTCACTGGAAGATCTCCACCTTAATAAGATGTGAGGCCCAAGGCACTTGCCTGTTTTGTGACCACCCCCCTCCAAAACAATCACTGGTACTGGGGTTAGAAAGCACTGGAGAGGGTGAACTATTTCGCTTTCCTGGGCTCTCTAGCATGTGCTTGGCGCATTTGATTCCGATTTTCTATTTTACAGTAATACAAAATATGGTAAAATGTGATTTGCTCATCAGATCAGTGGTATATAGCGTTGGTAACTATAATGATCCTGGAAAACACTGAAATCCTTACAAGCTATGGGAATGGAGTATGTTGTCTGTGTCTAACATGTCCAGAAAACAAGAAGGTAATTTTTATAAGGAGGCATCTATGTTATGCATGAAACTAGGAGTCTGATATTGAGCCCATGGTGGTCAGTGCTTGTGAAGCACTTGGCTGCCATGGGAAAAGGGAATCTTGATATTCAGAGTCAGCTACTGGCTATCTACAGCACTGAATATCTGCTTATGCCTCTGACCTCCATAGCTGTCTGGTCAGCGGTGATATTGAGCCACTAACCCGAATGCACAGCCACATAAAGTTAGGACAGCCATTGAGCTGCACTAACTTTATGTGGTTACTATCTGGATAGCAGGCTGAAAATCGCCATTGACCAGACAGACACCAGGACTGTCCCAGCCCTTTCTACCCACTGCCCCAGCACTACACACATTGTTCCAAGGCGATGTGTGGGGCTATTTGGCAGCAGAGGCCACTTAGTGCCACTGAATATTGGGCTTGGCTGGGTTTATAGAGTTAACAGGTCCTGCTAACCATATAACCCCTTTTGAATATCCGGCTCTAGGTGCCTAAAAAGGACTATTTCAGTCATTTTCCCTCACAAAATAGTGCCCAGTGTAAACGTGTGTGTACTGATTTGTTGGTGCATTCTTTTACTGAGGTTGTGCACAGGGGCAGAGTTTGCATGGAACATGGGCAGAGCACAGAAATGCACATGTGGGGCCCAATTTTCATCTGGGTGGTGCTATGTGCCGCATCGGCGCATAGCCCGCCCGCCATCCGTCTAACACAGATTTTCAATGCCGGAGTTCTATGCGGCACCGGCATTGAAAATCCGGGTCTTGCCGCACAACCCAGAAGCCGCAGGAGCTAGCCGGTTAGCACCGATTTTCGATGCTACCCGCTTAGCCTCTGCACCTGAAAGGTAAGTGAGGAAAAACCTCGTCTATCTTTAAGGTGCAGAGGGCTCAACGGGTAGCATCAAAAATCAGTGCTACCCGGTTAGCCCCTGCTCCGCCCCGCAACGTTCCTAATACGCCACGATGCTAACCGCATAGCATTAGGGGCATATCCGGGATTTTCAAAGGGCACTGCCCATGTAGGTGCCTTTCAAAAATCCCAGATAAGGCATTTACACAGGTAACTAGGGCAGTTACCCGTGTAAATGCCTTCGAAAATCAGGCCCGTAGATTATATACTTCTATCATTAACACATATACTTGCAAAATATAGGTATGGACATTTGCAGAAACTCTAGGCCTGATGTAAATGTCCACCCTTTACCTTTAAATGAAATAAACATAGTGCAATCTCTACAACTTATTTATTTTTTTTAGTTAGACAGTTTTGTATACTGCCTTATCCTTCAGTCAAAGTGGTCACAACACAATTGGGGGATACATTTAACATGTGGGGATATGAGACACATACACTAATACTTACAGGGAACATGGGCAATGGAGGGTTAAGTGGCTTGCCCAAGACCACAAGGAGCATCTGTGGGACTAGAAACCCCAGTCCTTCTGGCCCAAGGTTGCTGTCCTGTAGTGGGATTTGAACCCCCAACCTTCTGGCATGAAGTACCTTGCCCCAACCACTAGGCTACTCCTCCCTCACCACATTTTCCTTCTACCAACGTTTTCCTTATACAACAAGCTTAACATGGTACTTTAAAACGCACTTTATCTAGACTCTCCACCTAATAAAATCATCCTCCAAATGGGGAAAAAATCATTTTGGATTTAGTTTTGGGAATATTGGTGTTTGCTTTGGGAATTTGAATATACAGCCTTTCTTCTATCTCTGTATTTCCACTGTGCAATAGGAAATGCATTTCTAGTTCTGTTACCCCAGTATTATATTGCATGCAGAGACTGGCCTCTTGGACGTTGCAGTTCAGTATCTTTTTTTTCTGCTTCTAATGTGTGGCTCCTTTTTTTGTAATTAGTGAGGGCATCTCTGTATTTTATATATGTGACTGTGGTGAGGGATTCTCCTAGTGTTTTCATCTCTGTTGTTCTGAACTCTTGGTTGGGGGAGTTTCTGTCAATACAGGGTATGTTGAGAGAACTGGATCTGTAACGTTTATACCAAGGTTCACTCCCATCCTGCATACACTCCAGACTTCACTCCCATGGAAGGGTAATTAAAAACACTCAGTGCTTGCAGTTTATTTGTCCTGGCTGTCATCTTTTGATTGGGTTCTTCTGTTTCTCAAGATGTTTGATATGATAGGACAAAAGTAAAATGTAAAGATGATTATGCATTCAAAGATGATTCAGTGTTTATGGGATGCATATTTTGGAGGGAGGGGCAATCTACATAAAATAAGGCAGGGTCGCTTTAAGTGGTTAAAGCGACCCTGCCTGGAAAGTGGAACATACTAAGTTCAGACTTCATACTATATAGTATTATTTTTCCTGTTTAGAATATCAACTCACTGTTGGCAAAAAAAAAAAAGATTCTTAGGCTAAACAATGCACACGAAGACCCAATTTTGCTTCCTGTATTACATGCATGAAAAGACCGTGTAAATACTAAGGGACTCTGTATTGCAAAGTTCATCAACGTGCAACAAATTAATGTGCGATAAAACTTCACTTCTGGCCAAAGCTAATCCTCTCCCCGACCATTTTCCTTCATCACTGCGGAACAGGCTGATGGCCTGGGCTTGAGCATTTTTCAGAACTGAGGCCACTCAGTTGCTAGTAAGAGTTGCTGACTCTGCGTCTTGCTGTTTAACATTCCCAGAGGCTGTCACTCAACGGGAGTGTGGCAAGTGCTTCTGCTGAGCCACGCTAGTGCGCGATGACAGTGCTAAACAGTAAAGCTCACAGGCAGCATCAGCTACTACGTTATTGCAAAACACTTGAATTTTGTGTCTGCAGATCTGATATCACAAATAGCATCTTTATTCAAAGCCGTTCCAAAGGGGGGGAATGGGCGTGCCGGTCAACCAAGCGATTGCTTCAGAATGACTTTCAAAACATAGTAAAAAATGTGTGCTTGCATGCATTCTTAACGACAGCAAAACATACGCATAATTTCACAGTCTAATGAAGTTCACACTTACGGAAAAGTTCCTAGGTGCGGCATGGCTTTCAGGAGTCACACCGTCACCAGAAGGGTGTTAATAACCATCCGATGGGGCTGAATATGCCACGTTTATCATTTGTGCAAGAACCAGCAGTGAAACACTGTTAATAAAGATTCCTGTGAGTTTGCTAATTTCTCAGCAGACCGCACTGCAAAGGAGCTTTGCCAGCAGTATATGGCTGAGGTAGCAAGTGTCGCTTTTCACCTTTACAAAATGAAGTGCTTTCCAGACAGACCTTTCTGGATTTGCTGAAAAAGCATAATACTGTTCCTTTCTAACAACTTGCCAGTTTAATTAGTGTCATATCTTAAAATATGGCAGATCGTATTTTAGACTTATCCTTTGCAAGCACGAACATTTACTAAAGAACAAGACTCAATCCAAAATCCATATGGTCAGACATGACTGAGCCAATATCCGAAAAAGACTTCGGCCTGCAAAAGCAGCCACTCTCATTCATTCATTTTCTTTTCGTTTCTTAAATTTATGGTAATCCTTTTCCCAGATAGGTACTTGATTCTCTGCAGAGAAGGTGTCTACCTCCACGTGGCTGAATAGAATTGCAGTACATGAAACAATAGTTGACAGATATGCTCTAGTTGCATTTTAATCAGAAGGTTGTGAATTACATTAATAAGGGTTTTAGGCAGACCGCCAATACAGGCATTAAAAAGCACAGAGAAGCTATAAAAGAATATACTTTGTGTGTCAACGTGCCCGCCAAGCTGTGCAGAAGACGTCCTCTGGCCACGCTGCTGCTGGTAGGGGGCGGTATTGTGATATTGCGCGTTTAGTCGCCTGTTCCACGTGACTAGAGCCCTAATATCCCTTACCACCAGCAGCGTGACCCCCACACAGCTTAGTGGGAGCACTATTTTTTGGGTTCTATTAAACAACTATTTCAGCAATGAATGGCCGTAGCCAGCCGTAGCCAGAAGTGTGTAAAGAAATGTTTACAAATGTGATGACATCTCCCTTTCACAGACTAACTTGTTTTATTAATATGTAAACAGTCTGACCATTTGTGTGGGAAGTGGCAAATGCAACCTAAAACTTGCTTACTTTATAAATTCATTGGATTACGACCAGTGGGTTTCATTGGATGCAAAATACAACTAGGCCACACAAATGCTATTGGACTTAATCATTAAATGCCCCTTCCCCCACCCAAGAGAGAGACACTCACATAGCCATAAAATAAGAAAATGTTTATTTATGATATAGCCCCAAGTATCCAGGTCTCGTAGCATGCTGTGAATTGGCCAGGGCCCATTTGCTTTCCCCAGTTTCAGATTCCTCCTTCAGGGATGAGTAAAGGGCAAGGTCTGCATGTTTGCTTTGCTGCGGTAGACCTCCGCCACAATTCACACGCTTTCACTTCGCCCCCAGTAACTAGTGAGCTTTAGCAATAAGCATTTATCCGCTCTGGCCGTTTCTTCTAAGTGGGTGGTGAAATCATGGGATTCCTGAAGGCCTCCCTTTAAAGAAGTTCTTGAAAAGAAGCATAGAATGCGAGACACTGCATAATACAGCATTTGAGAGACTTCAATCGTAAAAGAATAGCCTGCATTAACTGTGCACTAGGAGCCCTGCTTTATATTTAATATTAATCTGGTGGGACAGTTAAAACCGATATGAGAGGTGACAAGGGACAGTTACTGTTCCACAGGGCCAGTGCAAGAGTACTAAACACCCCCAGACAACCTTCAGCCTTATACCCCTTCACAACTTTGTTAATTAAACTTCACAATCATGATCATGGAAACACCACCTCTCCCAAAGCAATCCTGTAAAAATGCATAACTGGACATCATCCTTAAAGTCAGCTTAGACTCTGCTTTCTATGTATGTGTGTTCCTGCTATCCCCACAGGTAAAAGAATGTGCTGATGACTGAGTTTGCTGGCTGACGAGATCTATGGTTTGCGTTGACTGCTGCTACTGTTTGTTACCTCTCAGAAGCTGCTGACCGAGGTAACTGCCTAGTTTTGCCTAAAGGTTGTGCCCGGCCCTGCTGCCCCCTCCCTGTCTAGCTGATACTCCAGTAAGTTTTAAATTCAGATTTCTCCAGGGTCAATACAACTACTAGAACTTTAGCTCTTGAGGAAAAGTCCGTCAAAACACATTCCGAAAACGTACACATGAGCTTTGCTATAACCCACAGACACATCATTGGTCTCCTTTGTATTTTTAAGTACCTACCCCCCCAACTAGGTCTGTGTGGAACCAATTAACTAAATAAAATATGCATGCCTCCTACTGCTAAATAACCTTCAAACGACTTAGCAATCACCCCCCGCACTGCCAATATGCTCTTGATGGAAGTGCTCACTTTCTCAGCGCACCTCCCTCTTCTTGTCTATTGATCCGAGACGGTTCGTCAGGTTATTTCCCGGGAAATCTAAGGAAGTGCCGGGCTGCCGAGCCACGTGGCGCTGAGAAGGCGGGGCTGCCTCTCGGACCCGCCCTGCCTGGGCTATAGCTGCTGCTGCCTTTTGTTCGGGAAAATTGGGATCAAGCCGCAAGTTACTAACCTGAAAGCACCCCAGATCCTTTGTGTTGGAGACTCGATTGACAGGTCAATTACGAGATTTGGTCCTTTTTTAATCTGTTATCTTCCTTTTTGATCAAATCCAGACTTTTAAATACTTAGCGATAGCAGCAGGATTAGCTGAGATCTAAAAAACAGACAGTGATTGAAACGTTATCTTTATTTCCTCCCTTTTGTTTGCACTTCTTCTGCAGGCATCACATAGAGTGTTTACAGTGTTTGAAGGGGAAGAATGCATTTTGTTGTACCAAATTAGCTCTTAGAAGATAAGTGTTAACAATAACATCATCAGTGAGCTTGTTGGTATTTGTAAACGGATCCCTGTGTAGTCTCGAGAAGCAGAAGTCACAATGAATCCTTTTGTTGACTAAAGAAATAATATTTTTTGTGTGCGTTATAACCTTCCAAAAACGCCACGTCATCGTTAGTGCATTTGAGAGACTATTGAAAGCATGAGACTGACAAAATATACCCCATTATAACTTTAGAATGTTGGGAGATGCACGGGTGTCAAAAATATTTATTACTGTAGCAAAGTTCCTTACAATCCGGTGTCATTTCCTCCTCTGCCCCAGCCCCCCCCCCCCCATCACCACCCCCTCCCCAAAAATAAATAAATAAAGACCTAAAATAACTAGTGACTCCTTTTTTCTTTTTTTGTGAGCTTGCGCCAAGTAGCCGGTGGCAGTCGCAATCCTTGCAATACTCCTCTTCTACGGCAGAGGGGGGTATACACACACACATATACTACTGCACACCGATAGACTACTCTGAATATTCCTGGAGAACCTCACTTTCTTAAAACATTTTCAACAATAATCACTGCGGATCCTAGGCAACCCGTCAACCTGTCGATCAGCGTTTAACAAGACGGCATGACAGGCCATTAAAAGCAGGTCCTAAAGTGCCACTGCCCGAACGCCCATCCGTGAGTTTTCACTGCTGAGAAATCGTGAAAGGACGTGCCATTCTCCAGCTCTAAATTCTTTGCACTGGCCGCTAGCATTTGGCAGCTCCCAACCCACCGTGGGATTCCTTCTAGCTTTGTAGCTTCTAGCTTTAAAGTAAATATGAAAAGCTGTGACACGTTTTCCACCTCCAGCCTCGGGCTGTCTGAGCAGCACAGAGCTCCCAGGGTGTGCAACAGCCCTGAGGTGCAAAGTTGTAAAGCGTTTGGTGTTACGGTCTGGTAAGTAAAGGTTGGACTTAACTGAAAAACTTCAGCATCCGCTGCTAAAGATTAACTCTTGCTTGACTCGAAAAGCGACCCTTGACCATTTACTTTCCTGGTGCAATTGGGGTCATTCGAATGGGAAAGTGGGAGAAGTTGGGCAGAGAGAATGGGGGCTCGGACTTTGAAAGGATTTTCCTGCAGAAGCTTTCCGGGGACTGCAAGGAAGCGTGTGGCTATGCACCCACCACCCTCCCACTCCAGCCTGAACTGAGCGTGTAGTCGGGGGAGGGAAGGAGAAGAAAAAAGGGCATTTTCATTTTAACTTGGCAAAAGACGGTTTCCCGCCCTTGATTCCTTGTTTTATATGCCTTTGTCTTTACAGAACAAAAGGAGAAACCGGGACTGGAATAAAGAGATTTTTTTTTTTTTTAGCGGCGTCCTAAAGCTTATCCGTTTGTAGGGTGTAAAAATGATGCTTTGCTCTGGCATGGAAATATGCGACTGCATTCTGTCCGTCTTAGTTACCTGCTCGGGACTCAGCTTGTGGGGTTTCCAGTCCTGGGACATTGAGGCTCCTTTTAACCAGCAGCTTTCCAAGAACATCAAACCTGCCTGAAAGCTAGCTCACGTTTCTGCTTCCAACCATTTCCTGTCTGGCTTTCCTTTCTTTATAGATTGATAAACTGCTAGATTCTGATCTTTCCAGTTTCCACTATAGCACCTCACTGATAACTGACCCGCAAGCTCCAATGCCCCAAATTTTCATTCACGGTGCCTTCTTTCCCGTGTTAATTCGGTTTCCACTGCCCATCTCCAGCCTAATATTTTCAAATATGTGTTCTCTTTAAACCCAGCAGTTATTATCTAAGTTCCTTTTAAATCACATTTTCTGTCACATTGCTAATTGTGACTTAATTGCCCTGATATCAGATTCATAGTACAGTAGGATAATAGTAGCCTGATGCTAAAATAGTTACATTTGAAAAGGGAACATAATTACCTTGACTAGGTGATATGGTGTAGAGGTTGCATCAATTCTAGGAAGCTGTAGTTTCCCCCCCAGTTTCCGGTGGCTGTATGCAGTAGTAAATCCTTGGATCAATGTTGAAGGATGCTTGAAGGAGGTGGCGGTGACTCCAGGCTTACTTTTTTTTTGTACTCGTAATTCTTTTTTGAAGATGGGTACCTGATCCCAGCCCTGTGCCTGCACCCAATCCTGGTGAAAGAAGAAGCATGAAGCCAGCTTGGCTGCAAGTTCAAATGTGGTGGGATTTGACACCCCTCATGATTATATCATTATACTCTCAGGGTTGCAAGGGGAGGCACTGCCATTGTGAAGAGGAGGGTTCGGTCACTCCCTCCTTCACAGAGGCTGAGAGCAGCCAAGGCAAACGTACACCCCCCACCCCCCTCCCTCCCTCTCTCCCTCCCTCCCCCTCTCTCTCATAGCCTACCGATTGCATTACTGCACACCAAGAGTTACTAAAGGCTTCCTTTCCCCTCACTGGGAGGTACAATACCAGCCCTCTGCAGTATCACAGACAACTTCTCTCTCCTTCAGTTCTTTTTATTGCACACAACAAAAGTTTGCATCCCCTTGTCTCCAGTTTCCACCAGGCGATAGGCAAGAAATGCTTGCTTTCCTTACTGAGAGCTAAAGCCATTCATTATAGAGCAGATTCTCCTGAGGTTTTCTACATGGAGGACATCTTGGATTTTATGAGGAGCGATGGGGTACACCGAAGAGGATCCCAGTGGTGGTCTGTATATCTGATTGAAGCCCTGACTGCCTTTCTAAGAAGCAGAGTCATCTGAAGGGGGCTGTAGCTTGTTCCACTCCTTTTTGTCTCCACAGTCATTTGTAATGAAGTAATATAAAGGTTGTAGGAAACTAGTCAGAAATCAGTAGTGTCTAGAGATACCCCAACCTCAAGGTTTTATCAGTTTTCCCAAACTTCTGCCTCTGAGACCTGAGTTTATGAACTTTCTGTGTTCACAGTTGTACATGATCAGAGACAAATACATACAAATAAATGTTTATGCTTCTTATAAATTCATCTACGATTTTGTTTTTCATGCAAGGCTTTTGAGCAGTAATCGTCACAAAGTATTTGCCAAGACAGATTCAGGCTATATGATGTAAGTTTCATTTTGTTTAATTCATTGACAATTCAGACACCAAAATGCAAAAGTTATTTTTAATTGCTACACCTTCTGTCACATAACAGAAGCTCTGAGGCATGGCTGGGCTTGCCATTAACATGATATTGAATCCCTACCTCCATTACCCTTTCACCTTTTGAGGAGGAAGGTCAAAGGCTCCAGTTACAAAATTTCTAAGGAGATCAGGCAGGTATGGCGTAAAAAGGGATGAACTAGCCAGACTCTTTCTTTGCCAGTATGCAGATGTCCTGTGCAAAACACTAGGCTGCAAATATTGCTTAAGGGAACTCTAACACTGTCACCTAAGGGAGATTTGGGGAAGAAAATTTGGAAAATAGGGAACAAGGAACTGCTGGAGTTACTCGGCAGAAGAGACTCCAGAGTATTTAATTGGATTTAGCTCACATCTTTTCATTGGTAGCTTAAGGTGAGCTACATTCAGGTACTGTAGGTATTTTCCTGTCCTCAGGGGCGGGGGGTGTGGCTTACTATCTAAGATTGTCCCTGAAGCAATGAAGGCTGAAGTGACTTGCCCAAAAGCACACAGAACAGCAACAGGAGGTGAAGGCCTCATGCTCTAGGAACCAGGAAATCCCTAGGAGGGGAGGGGGCTTCTATCAATGACCCACCTAGCAGGGTGCCAGAAAAACAGCTGGAGCCAGTTGTGCTGTTTCGCGGAGAAATGTTCAAGACAGAGTGATGTTTCTCGAGCCGGTCAGGTTTTCAGGCTCTCCACAATGCATCAGATAGACAGGCATTCAGCAGCAACAGTGCATTCCGATCTATCCCTTGCATATTCACGGCCCAGCGCAGTAAAGTGCTGCAGACTTTGCGCAGAGATTAGCTTGGCTTTTGCGCCTAATTTTGTGTGCTAGCAATGCAGAAAGGAGTTTTGCTCACAAACTCAAGCAGACAGCAGAGGATAGCACAGTTAAATCCATCGCACTGAGGCAATTAGCTATTCAGCGCGGATGCAGAGAAGTGCGCAGAAGGGCAAGCGGAAGGCTGGAGTTTTAATACAAGATCTGAGGGGGTGCAAAGGAGATTGGCTCGTTGTTCTGTGGTCAGCATTAATGAAGAACGTACGCATTTCTTCTCTTTACCTCAAGCATTCAGGATCCACGACTTTTTTCAGGTTTTGCTGAAAAATAAAGCAGGGGATGAGGAGCTGAAGAGGAGGAGTATACACATATACACAATGTGTATATTCACATATACACATTGATATTATTCTGTTCAGAATAATATTGAAGTTTGGGCGTCACATTCCAGCATATGCGCACTAGTACTGATGCATTTCTTTTGTGCAGTCCCATGTGTGAATGCATCTGGCATGCTCTCCTTGTTCAGTTCAGGACTTTTTTGCACACCTTGTATTTGCTTGCTTTGTTGATATAGCATTGGAGGGCAAAGCTTCTGCACTATGCTTGTGTTGGGAACTTTGGTGCATGGCTCTAACACAAGGTTTCTGCATTGGCCCTTCATTGTGGATAGCCTGAAAATCAGACTGGCTAGGGGATACTCCAGGACCAACTTCAGAAGCACTGGAAGAGAGGAAGCTCTGTTGGCCTTTTTCTGAGGAGATCCTTTCCAGATATGTTAACAGGCTTCAGCAGACAGTTTATGTCTAGTCTGATCCCATCCTTGCTCGATGAGCGTTCGCTAGCTCCTTGCAGTTTTATTTGCAATAGGCATGATGCTGACAAACATTCTCTCTAATAAAACACCAGTTTAAGCAGGTCTGATGCAACCACTAGGCAAATTAAAGGCTCATCTATGGCAGCAGTATGTGGGGGTAGGGGGGAGGCAGCAAGGAGCAGATACGGTCAAAGCAAAGCAATGGATCCTAGCAGCCGCTCAAACTTAGAGTCCTCAATGCATATTTCTACCTGCAGGAAGAACGGACAATATGCAGAAAGTCCATTTACCCTTCTAAGTGGATTTTTGATTTCTCACTCATTATATATGCATTTACTAAACCAAGTTTAATATTTAAAAGTGTGATGTCCAAATGTGTGTTATTATAGGATTGTTTTGGGAGGGATGGTGTTGAGATGACTACAGTTGAGTTTAATAATCAGACTCTTGGGAGGGCGGGGGTCAGGGGTCTAGAAAGCTAATTGTGAGGGGGCATAAGGCTGACGTTTTGCCTACAGCACCTAATATCTTTGTAGCGGCCCTGGGTGTAATGTGTGCTAACGAAACAGCCCGTTGGAAGTAAACCCCATGGAATGTAGAACACAATACTGGGGAGCGGCTCCCCCTGAAGACAGCTTGATGTAGGAATCTTCAACACCAACACCGCCTGAATCTTCAGAGGACCTCTCCTGGAGAGGTTGCATTTGAAAGGCGGAGGTTCAGGGCTCCAAGTCCCAAAGAGGCCAGGCACTGTGCTGAACCATGATAAGGTGCCTGATAAATGTGCCTGGATCAATTTTGCTTTTCCTGCACACACTGGAAGCAGGCCGCTGCAGGAAGCATTGAAGAGATTTCCCCATCCCTTCTTGTAAGAAAGGGCAAGTGATCTGATGTGTGAATGGAGAACCTTGATTCACTCTCAAAGAGGAAGATTTTCTAAACAGCTTTGAGAGCTACAACCCACGTATTTTAACTTGTGCTAATTCAACTCCTTTTACTCGTCTAAATAGGGCTAGAAAAAGTGAATCTTTTACTATGTGTCATTTCTGTAGTCACATGGCTTCCTTCCGAGCTTTAGGTCAGCTAGCCTTTGAGCTGAACAGTAGAAATATCGGTTTGAAAATGGTGGTTGTTAGTTTACTGAGGCAGATGAGGAACCCTGATATTGCTGGATATCTGGGGTGATGCCTTTGATCTGTTCTCCAGCAGACACCCCAGCAGGGATCCCATGCCTGAAGCCAAAAGAAAGAGAGAGTGTAGAGAAGCCTTCCGAGCAATACATCAAAGACGGATCCTATGTGTCACCTGATAAGGGTCAGTTCTACATATCCTCTGGAAAGCCACAGAGACAAGCTGTGGGTCATTATGGCTTTTCCCTTGTTGCTTGATCTTCCAGTACATGGAGCAGACAAGGGGAAGGTCCAGAGAGAGAGAGATATGCTTGTAACTGTAAACAAAATCTCTTAAGGTTCACTACTGATAAAGTGCAGCCCAAACAACAGTGCTTTAATATTAGCGAGAAAATTAACTCACTAATAGCAAGTTCTGGTGGTATGAGATATTTCACTTATTATATATGGCGTTTATTTGATGTCTGTCCACCACCGCAAACATTTATGCAGAGTGTGTGGTATATAAACCATGCAAAGACATGAGACACGGTTTGGCAATCCAAGGTAACATCCTGCCTTTCTAACAATTTGTTTCCTCTGGGATGATGGAGTGTATGACAGACTTCAAAGGGAAAGCCAGGGATACTCATGGGAGGTTCTCTAAACACTTTGCATGGCTGCAAGGGAACATCCAGATCTTTACTACTCTATAATTAATGCTGCTGGATAATCCTTTTGTGCCAGACTCCTGAGATTAACTGGAGTATAAAATGACTGTATGTAACCCGATAGCTAGCATGCTACTCTGATAACATATCAGCTTTAAAGATTTGGGGCCCATAATTTAAAAAACAATGTATGCATCAATGCAGACCCCTGAAGTGATTTTTCTTTTACATTTGCCCTAGTTATACACATAAATTTACGCATAGGGTGCACAGTCATGGATTCTGTGCATAAAATTGATACATAGACCAGAAAGCAGGGTTTGGGGAGGGCACAAAAGTTATACGTAGCATGGTGAAATTCAGCTGCTCTATGTAGAGCTGATACGCATACATCAAGCCCGAGAAAAAAGCGAGGGTAGTGGGTCGAGGGGATGGGTGAAATACAGTGCTACAGGGGGGGGCTCTGCTAATTGAAGAAAACGTCACAGAGCTTGAGGGGGAACCATTGTGTTTCATACTTAAGCTCCGTAGGGTTGCTACACTGGTAAGGAGGGATTTCTTTTGTACCTGTTGTTCCCAGGCAGACATTTAACCATACTCTGGCGGGAGTAGTTACCTTTCCTGGAATAGTGTGTCTTGCCAACATTAAGGCAAGATGTGTAATTCCGTATGCATTTATAATGAGCTGCTTTGCATCACTGCTTCTGAGATTAGATTGAAAAACCTCAGTATGCATGTCAATCAGAACTGGATAAATCTAAAGTTTAACCTGATGGGTGTCAGACTTCTAGAAACAAAAAAAAAGAGTCAAAATCGGTTCCATTTTGTTTGATCACCAAGAGGAAGTGAAAATAATCAGCCGTGTGCAGCAACTAAGGTTGCCTGATTGTTTTTTGCATGCAAATCTGGGACCCTTATGTGAAGTTGGTATGGGTGGGGGAGGGGGGGATGGACATCTTAGTTCGAGGTTTCAGCAACAAGGCATGAAGGAGGAAAGAGGAGTCATTACTTTGTCCCCCCTGCCCATCCACCCCATTAGAGCAACAATGTCATTTCTAAGCAGACAAATCAACAGAAACCTAGAAACGGTGATGCATTTCCCACCTACTGTGCAAAATATAAAGAAAATGGATGTAAACTCAGAACTGACATATTCAAATCACTACGTTGAAAATATTTTTTTCCACCCCTTCTGTCCCCATTGCTGGAATCTGGGACAGGAGGCTACAAAACGCGTGGGAGTAAAAGACACAGCTCTAAAATCGGGGACATCTTAGTTGTGACTGGACTGGATCCAGAATAGATTCCTCTTTGAGGGGTCCTTAGGAACAGCAGCTGCCTGTTTGGCCCTGTCTGAATAGAGAGGGGAAAGTAAAATCACCTCTCTTTCCTATGGAAGGGGAGCGGCAGGATTTTGGTTAGAGACTAAAATTTCCCCAAGCTGTGGGGGGAGAGGAGGTTGTTGTTGTTGTATGGGATTGAATCAATGAGAGAGAATGAGCTATCAGCATGGGTCCAGAGCACCTGTACTGGTAGCTGGAAAAAAGGGCCCCATATTTAGGGGCTGGAAAATTCTGTATATTTACATTATATAACTAATCACTACTCACACCTCTTGCTGGATGGCCAGAGGGAACTGATGGCTCACTATAACAAACCACTGGTAAGCAGGAGACAGAATTATGACAAATGAGATTTGTACTCCGATGCATCAGAAAGCAAAGGCTCTTTAGCAAAGGGACAAAGTAACAGGCAGCTCTAGTTTCCAATCAAGCTTTGCAGTGCTGTTGCAGTGTCTTTGGGAGCAGGAGCTTTGGGATATATTGCTACCCGGTGTCTTGATTCCTGGCTGCATGTAGCACAATCGGGAACATCGTTTTTCCTGATTCCCTGGATTTTCTTTTTCCATTGTCATAGTTCTCTCAGTTTGAGTGGCAGGCAAAAAGTCACATTCTGTGTGATAACATGGGCTCGATTGAGGCAGTTTTCAAATAATTTGCTTGGTTGTTGGCTTGTTCTAGAAATTGTTTCTGCCCTTTTTTTACAGTGAATGTGTGGGTGTGGTGTCCTCCTGGATTATAGAATATACAGAGGTCGCCATTTCTATTCATTGCTTCAGATGTTCTCATGTCAGCATGTTAGCACCTGAGGTGAATGAACAATATGTTCCTGTTCTGGAGAACCGCTGGCAATTTGAGGCAGGATGACCTATAAATTCTAAGTCCGTGTCCCCAGCCACATGGGCAGTAACTAGGTAATGCTTCAGAAGCATACAGTATGCAGTTTTCTACAGAAAAGGAGCAAGGCCTGATAAACAGACGACTGACGAGTGGCTACACCAAGCATATTTATTTATTTAATGCTTTTATATACCGCGCTTTTTAAAATCAGTGAGGTTTACAGATAACTTTTTTGTGCAGAGTAGGAAGAGCCTACCTTGCACTTACAATGAACAGGTAGTGCAACTTGGATTGATAACAGGGGAAAGCATATACAGGCTATATACAGACTATATACAATGGGAGTTGGTCACTATGCGGCTATAGCGACATGGCTTGTCCTGAGGGCTATATACAAGGATGTGAATTATTTATTGGGTTGACTGTTCTTTATGGTTGGCATATTCTTTAAGAGTGGACAGGTTATAAGTGAATAAAGAAGTAAAATAAAATTGTGCTATCTATCGAGACAGAATCATCCTACTTTTCTAAGTTGATCAGTAGAAGGCATCCCACTAAGAGCTTTGAGGTAAGAAAGTTCATAGCAATATAGTGAAGTTACTTACCTGTAACAGGGATTCTTTGTGGACAACAGGATTAGTCAGCCACTCATGGGTGATGTCATCCAACGGCACCGTGGACAGATAACTCTTCTAAAGTTCAGAAAAGCCTAAAAAGACCCTTCTGAGCATGTGCTGGAGTGGAGGAGTAGCCTAGTGGTTAGGACACTGGCTTGGTAACCAAGCAGCCAGGGTTTGATTCCCACTAGCACTCTTGTGGCCTTGGGTAAATCACTTAACCCTCTGTTGCCTCAGAAGAAAGGCCTGGCAATCTACTTCTAGTGACACTACCAAGGAAACCCAGGAGCTTCTGGGTCACCAGGAGTCAAGACTGACTCAAAAGCACACATTGCATTTTTGAGCATGTGCTAGTCATATCCCCACCACTGTTCCCCCATCTCTTTTACCTTAGTTATTCTCCAGCTACAGACAGGTTCATCCTAGAGAGGATGTGGGTTGGAGTGTGTGGCTGCCTTATCCTGCTGTCCATGGAGAACATCTGGTACAGGTAAGTAACTTCACTTTCTCTATGAACAACCAAGTTAAGTTAGCCATGCATGGGTTACCCCTGCACAGAGAGCTGTGAAGGATCATTATTCATTGCTCTGTGTGTTCACCTGTAACAGCCAGCATGTGAAACCAGCTGTGGTAGGATGAAGTTGCATGAAGGAGGTGAAATTCACAGTTACCTGATGACTGTGATGGAGCCTTATGGCAGTACAGCTGGTCGTGCGCTAGGTTGAGGTGAGATGAGCACAAATAAAGGGATCAGTGTGGGCCACGGGTCACTCTGCCACTGGTCCTAGTGATGTGCAACTGGTCCCAATGGTGAGAATAAAATGAATGGGAGCTAAAGCTGATGAGCAGTGCTTGGAAAAAAAATCAGAGGCAAAAAAAACTGTGATCCAACTCTGTGACCGCAGCATCAAAGGCAGTTGCAGGAGGGAGGGGGAGGGGGTCCTAGCTTGGAGAACACGTCCATGGGATTGGTTGGGCAAAACATGGTAGGAAGCAATTCCTATAAATGAAGTGAGTGCATTGCAGCAGCTTTTACAGACAAGCCTGACTATAGGGCGATGGGAAGGTGGTTTAGATCATAGGTGGCAAATGATTGCAGGGGTTTCACTTAGGAAACTGTAACGCTGGGACATTTTCTCCAAAAGGTTAGTTATACGCATACGATGACAGTTATGAACCTCAGTCCTAAGCTAGGGCATGTGAAGTACAGGGCCAGTGTAGGGGTTGGCAAACAGAGCAATTGCCCTGGGCCCCCATGCCACAGGGTACACCAAGTGTGGCTCAAGCTGAAGGATACATTTTCTGCAGATGGGCTTTGGGGCTCCCACACCACTTTCTGCCCTGGGCCCTTTCATGGCTAACACCTGCCCTGGTGGAGTATGATCTCAGTCTCTCAAGTATATTGCTAAGGCTCAGCATAGTGACTGTTGTGGCATCTGTCTTGACTAGACTGTAAGCTCTTACGAGCAGGGGCTATCTCTTACATGTCTCTGTACAGCGCTGTCTACACCTTGTAGCACTATACAAATAAGTAGTACTAGCAGTAATACAGTACTTGCATAGTGCCAAAGAGAGCCTCCTTCTGGGCTTCATAAAATGTAATATGTATGGGTAATTTGTCAGGGTGTGCTTAGAAATTCCTCTTTATCAAGCCTGTGACACCCAACATAATAGAAAATAATTCAGTATCTTTCTACTATATCTTCTTGGTCTCTGACTGCATTTCTTGTTACTTGATGATTTTCTCCCTCTCAACACGATTCATGGAATAGTCACTTGGAACTGACACTTCTGTAGTCAACGCTGTTCTGGTGTTCTCCTTTATTACTATATCTGGATTCGTCACATCCAGCTTTTTATTGGTTGAAATGGGGGTATTTCAAGTGATCATAATCTCTTCATTCTCCATAATTCTTTTAAAGTATAATCCCAAGGCTTTTCGAGCACAGTGATGTTATAGTGTTTACAGAATTTCCAATGGATGAGACGTGCTACTTTATTGTGCCTTTCTGTATAGAAATTTTCAGCCATCATAGCTTTGCAGCCAGCTATGAGGTAAATCACTGTTTCTAGCTTGTTCTTACAAAATCTTCATATGTCTGTTTTTGCCAGTTTTTTTTTAATGTTTGCTGTAAACCTTCTCATCCATAATTCACTATTCTTGGCCGCAACTATCAATCTCTCATTCTTCGGTTTCAGTTCACCATTCATGTATCCATTTTTGATCGACAAAGTGGATGGAAAATGCCGCTGCAGATGGCGGGGTGGGGAGCTCTTGAGGATCAAGAGCAAGTGAGGGAGCTACAAGATAAGTAGGGGTGAATCCCTTTGCTGAATAACTGAATGAGGAAGGGTGAAGAAGACAGTCCAGGCAGGCACTTCATGTGGGTACTGAGGGATTAAACAGTTCTCGCTTAAGGGAATGTGGGAGCTGCTTTTAGCTGTAGGCACATTGCTGACTGGCCTGTTGGTCATGGTGAGATCTGTAAGAAAAACTGCTAGGATGGGTCTTCCAGCCTTAGCCATTTCCGGCATGGAAATAAGCTAGTCTGGCATGGGGGGTATGTGAATTATCCTGGATGTGGACCCCTTTTTGTCCTGACTCCTGTCAGAATAGGGAGGGTCTATGGTGGAATTCATCGGCCATCCTTATTGGTGAGATGGGAGAGGACTATGATTGAGCCCCTTGCCTAGCATGGGGCTCTTTGTTATACACTGCTGAAGGTGTGCAAGCTGGAGGGGAGGGGGGTAATGTTCTTGGTTTCAGAGTCCCTTTGTTGGAAACCATTTGCATGGGATAGGGAAAGAACAATCAAAGGTGTGCAGTAATTCCCTATTAGTATGGGCCTCTGGCTGAATACAGTGTAGGCATAATGAAGTGCCCTGAGCCCCTAAGGCTGATGAGGGGGTAACCATTTGAATACATCAACAGTACATTGCTGCAGAAAGCCAGGGAGTTATGCATGTTGCTAATGCCTGTTTTGGAAGAGTCACCCAAACATAAGCAGGTGGGAGCAATGGGGTCTATTCTGAGGCACGAATAGCGGGGATGGATGTCCCATTGGGCTGCTCTTTTCTGACTGCATAACTGCATTTTTCCACACGGGATGCTCAGTATCCCTTTTGGATGCCTAGTCTCCCATTTTTACAAGGTCCTCTTCCAGTTTTTTACAATCCTTTTGTGATATAACAACTTTGAATAATTCTGTGTTACCTGCAAATTTAATCACCTCACTTGTTCCCATTTCAAGGTCTTTTTTAAAGTATGTTATAAAGTAGTAGGCCAAGTATCTTTCTCCATTGGGAAAATTAACCATTTAGCCCTAGTCTCTGTTTTCTATCTTTTAGCCAATTCCCAATTCACAAAAAGACACTACCTCCTATCCCATGACATAATTTCCTCAAGAGCCTCTCATGAAGGATCTTGTCAAAGACTTTCTGAAAATCCAAATATACCATGTCCACCAGCTTACTTTTATCTACCTGTTTATTCATACTTTCAAAAAATGTAGCAGATTGGCGAAGCAAGATTTCCTTTTGCTAAATCCACATTGGCTTTCTCCCATTAATCTTGACTGTCTATATGTTCAATAATTTTGTTCTTTATAAAAATTTCTACCATTTTGCCTGGCACTGAAGTCAGGTTCACTGGTCCATATTTTCCCGACTGACCCCTGGAACCCTTATTTAAAATTGGTGTTATATTGGCCGCTTTCAGGTACTATAGATAATTTTAATGATACCTTACAAATTACCAATAGTAGATCTGCAATTTCATTTTTTTTTGTTCTTTCAGCAACCTGGGATGTATGCCATCCAATCCAGGTAATTTGCTATTCTTTAATTTGTCAAATTTCCCTATTACAAGTTCACTGAAATTTGTTTCGGTTCCCCTGATTCATTACTTTTAAACATTGGGCCCAATAATCAGCACCGGCAGCTATTCAATGCTGTGGTCATATCTGGACCAGGCATTGAATATCCAGGTTAGGCCCATTTCCCAATCGCTAACCGGGCAGCAGTGATATTTAGCTGCTACTCTGTTAGCGATACGTAGCGAACGTTAGGGCATGGTTTCCAGCATCTGGCTTTCACTGTGTATTGCCAGCCAGGTAACGGCTCACTATCGTCGCTGCCCGGTTAGCAATAGGTGCTGCCTCTTCTCGCCCTGGAAAGCCCTTAACACACCCCGATGCTAATTAGTTATCATCATGGCATGTAGTGGTGGCACCCACGGATAATCCGTCGCACTAACCATGTTATTGCCACTGAATATACAGCTGAGCAGCATTACATGGTTTGCAGGTCTGCAAACTGTGTAAATGCTTTGGAATATCCCCCTATCATTACTGGTATGACTATCTCCCCTGCCTCTTTAGTAATGACTAAAACAAAGATTTCCTTTAGTCTCTCTGCTATGGCCTTAGTGCCTCTTTCACTGTTTATAAGCTCATGGTCCAACTGACTCCCACACAGGCTTATTGCTTTGCATGTACTTGAAAAAATGTTTATTCTGAGATTTGCTTCCAGCAAGCTTCTTTTCACATTTTCTCTTTGCCTGCCTTATCAATGCTTTGCTTCTAAATTGCCAGTGTTTAAGCTGTTTCCTGTTTTCTTCATTTTGATCCTTTTCCAATTTTTTGAAAGACTTTTTTTTTGGCTATAACAGCCTCTCTCACCTCACCTTTAAATCATGCTGGCCTTCCTTCCACTTTTTTAAAGCATGGAATATATCTGGTCTGGGCTTCCAAGATGGTATTATTAAACAATATCCTTTTAGAATTTTTTTTAACCATTTTCCTTATTTTTCATGGCCTCTATTTTGAAAATTAAATGTTTTTATTAAATCAGATTTTATCATGTTATAATCACTTTTGCTAAGTGGTCCCTGCACCATCACCTTTCATACCAGCTCCTGCATTCCAGTAAGGATTAGGCCCAAAATGATTCTCCGCCATTTCGCAAATCTCTGTCATGTCACACACATCATCTGTGCAAGAACTTCTGGATCTCTTCATAAAGTTGATCAATAAATCCAATAAACAAACATCAATATTATTCTGCACACATGCGGTAAAAGGGATTTTTTTTGTGTGTGCAAGATATAGGTGCTGCAAACACAGACCCGTGTGCACAAATGCTCTGGCTTGTTCTCTTTGTTTAGTGCATACTTTTGCACACAGTTTATTTGCACACTTTTTGTTTCAAAGAAGAATCAAAGAGCAAAACTTCTGCCTTACATTTGCTTTTGGAAATCTTGCACTGAGCTTTAGCACAGGGCCCTAATGCAGGGTTTCTGCTTTGGCCATCATCTGGCTCACTGGAATAATGAATGGTAGGGGTAAGTCATAAAGATTTGCAACTATTTGAAACATTTTTAAAAGAACACTAATTCCTGTTCATCACAGTCAAGTTTAGGTAGAATATCTCACTTTGAGGATTTTAAAATGTCTTTCTGCAATTCACGTAGCTAAAACCACATTTGCCATCTACATTTAGGTGTGTAGTTCCCAACTAGCCACAGGAATCTGCTGTTTGACTTTTAAAGTAATGTGATATACCAGTGATTCCCAAACCTGTCCTGAGAGACCTCTAGCCAATTGGGTTTTCAGGATATTCACATTGAAATGATAGAGAAGGTACAGAGAAGAGCCACCAAAATGGTAAAGAGGATGGAAGGATACCCCTATGAGGAGAGGCTAAAAAAGTTAGGGCTGTTCAATCTGGAAAAGAGGCGGCTGAGGGGAAATATGATAGAGGTCTATAAATTAATGAATGGAGTGGAATGGGTAAATGTAGATCAATTGTTTATGCCATCAAAATGTAGAAAGACTAGGGGATACCCAATGAAACATGCAATGAAACTGCATTGTAACCCATATAAGACTAATAAGAGAAAATATTTTTTCACTCAACGCATAATCAAACTCTGGAATTTGTTACCAGATGATGTAGTAAAAGCTGTTAGTGTAACCTGGTTTAAAAAAGGTTTGGACAAGTTCCTGAAGGAAAGGTCCATAAACCATTATTAAAGGGGGCCCGGGATATCCACTGCTTGCCTCAGTAAAAGCATTGTGGAACCTGTGTCTTCTGGGGAAACCACTAGGTACTTGTGACCTAGATTGGCCTCTACTGGAAACAGGATACTGGGCATGATGGACCTTGGTCTGACCCAGTATGGCATAATGATGAATGTGCATGAAAAAACTTTGCATGCAGTGGAGGCAGTGCATGCAAACCTATCTGATAAATATTCATTGGAGAGATCCTGAAAATCTTACTGGCCATGTTTCCCCCAAAATAGGTTTGGCAATCACTGCAGTATTCTATACCTGTATGCAGAGATCAAGCAGTTTACTCCTTGGGGCTGTTTTTAAAGGAAATATTGGTCACTTCCATCATGCTCTTTCCTTCCCCCCTGGTTTGGAGGAGGCTTTGTTGGGTGTTTTTCTGAGGAGATCCTTTCCAGAGACGTTGGAGCATTGGAGACACAGTTCGCGCCCAGACTGAGCCCAAGGTTTTGCTTGGTGATGCATTTACTGACCCTCTGCGGTACATCTGCAGCAGGCAGGACATTAAGATGCAGACAGTCTCTCGAACAAAACCTTGGGAGTCAAATGTGTTACTGAAGAAGCTGTTAGGAGTAAACCTAAAGGAATGCAGAACACAATATTGCGGGGAGATTATGGGATCTCCCATGAGTTTTGTTGGCACCATTCATGTCATTGTTTTTATTGTCAAGAAACAAGAATATTTGCATTCTAAACAAAAACAAGAAGTTCCCCACAGCCTTAATGGAACCTACTTTCTGGGGTATGCACATATGTGTACGTCCAGGCATATTTCTGAATCAAAAATTTGGGTTGCCAGTAAACAGTGGTCCTGCTTGGCAAGAAATTCCAGTGTACAGTCCTTATATCTAAGATGAATCAACAGGGTTGGTTTTGTGGTTATTCCCATAAGCCACTAGTCACCCAGTAATATTCACAGTGTTCAGTGCTGAAGTAGCCTAGTAGTTAGAACAGCAAGTTGGGAAACAGGGAAGCCTGGGCTCAAATCCTGATTTCCCAGGGATGCTTCTATTGACCTTGAAGCAATACAGGGTGAAGTGACTTGCCCAAGTACAGATTTAGGTTGTAAGCCCTCTGTGACAGAGACATATTCACTATACATGAAGGCAACTCATCTTGAGCTATCACTGATAAGGTGTTAGCTAAATGAAAAAATGTTATTAGGAGACACACGGGCATCTTCTTCTTTTATGCAGAATTCAATTTGTGTCCCTTGAATTCATCCTCTCCTGCCTATTAAACCTCTACATAATTATGGCCCCCACCTCTCTCTGTAATTGTGTATTGATCTGCAAATGACATGCTTTCTTCCGCTTCTTGCATTGTGGTTTAACTCCAAAGAACAGGGAAATAAAGACAGAGAGGCAATAGTTTTGTAATGGATCTGGAAAATTCTTGTGCCATGGTCTAAAATTATACTGATGAGTTGCTTATTCAGATTTTCCTCTGAACGCAAGGAAGCAGCAGAGGTCTGGAAACAAAGAGATCTCCTGCTCTCTCGGCCGTGTGATGAAGGAGAGGTTGTTGGCCCCAACACAGTATTGTTCTTCACTTTAATATCACTCATACTCGACATTTTACTACAGTATGAATTTGCTTGTAAACACCACAGTATTTCACTGGTGAATACTGGACTAGTTAATGAAACAAAGGAAAACATTATTCAAAAAGAAAAGCAATGCTTGTAGTTAGCTTCCTCGTCCCTGCTTTCCCTCTCCAAGGAACTTGGACAACACAATAAAATAGTTAAAACAAGTCACTTACAGCTCATAAAACAATTCAAAAGGCACACATCCAGACTCTGACTTTTAATTAGAAATGGGACAAATGAGCGGGAAGGCTTCGGAATCAGTAATAAAGTACATGGCTGGACAGCAGCCTTTTTTTTTTCTAAAGCAAATCTATTACAGATTTTAGAAGTGTTCGTGACACAAAAGTTATTCTTTCCATAAATGTAGAAGTGTGAGAAGAAGACAAGAGCAAGAACACAAAAAAATATGCAAAAAGCAAACAGATGTTTTACTGACATAAATCTATTCTTTTGGGCCTTGTTTAAACAACTTCAGAAGGGCTAATAATCCATGAAGCAGTCGGAGAATTGGGGACCCTAGTTTTTCATGAGGACAATGTGAAGTAAAAAATGTTTACAAGTGCCTGTCCTTTTACTTATTATTTTGATTTTTATATACCGCACTATTTCAAAATCAGCGCGGTTTACATAGAACTAGAAAGAATAAACATTTTACATTGAACAGACAAAACAGGAGCAGTAAACCATTAACATTGAATGGGGGCTAAGATTCACTTGCAAGAGAAGATACCTTATTGAGCTTTCTAGAATTGAAGACCCATAGAAGAGGGAACCTAGGTTTTCACCCATCTGGAAGAAGTCCACAATTAATAGAAACATAGACAATGATGACAGTTAAAGACCATGTGGTCTATCCAGTCTGCCCATCCATAAGAACTATTAAGTTCTTCAGTCCCTTTCTCTCTCTCAGAGATCGTCTGTATTTGTCTCATGCTTTCTTCAGTTCAGATATAGTTCTTGTCCCCACCACCTCCACTGGGAAGTTATTCCATACATCCACCACATTTTCCATAAAAAAACCCATTTCCTCAGATTACTCCTGAGTCTGATCCCTTTCACCTTCATCCAATGACCCCCTCATTCCAGAGCTTCCTTTTAAGTGGAAGAGGATCACCTCCTGTGCATTTATACCATGGAGGAATTTAAATCTCCTTATCGTATCAGCACTCTCCCGCCTTTCCTCCAAAGCATACATATTGAGATCTTTAACTCTATCCCAATATGCATTGTGATGAAGACCACTGACCATTTTAGTAGTTGCCCTCTAGACTGCCTCCATCTGGTTATATACTTTTGAAGGTGCAGTCTCCAGAATTGTACATAGTGCCTTTGTATAAATCTTATTTGGGGTTCTATCACCTCTTTTTTTTTCCTGCTGTCCATTCCTCTACCTATGCACCCCAGCATCCTGGCTTTCCTGTCACCTTTTCTATCTTTTTGGCCACTTTAAAGTCATCCATTAGTATCCCCCTCCCCCCCCACCCCCCGGTCTCTTTATGTTAGTATAGTTAATACGATGAAAAGGAGGCTGCTATGGTTTTCAAAAGAAGTAGCTGAAAATATAAAGAAAAAGATGTTAGCTTTCATAAACTATAAGAGTTCGCAAAAAGAGGAAGAGAAACAACAATATCTTGAGAAGCTGGTAAAGTAGTCAGGAAAGCAAAGATGATAATGGAAGAAAAAATAGCCAATACAGTAAAAAACGGGGACAAGACTTTTTTTATAGGTACATTAAGGAAAGGGAGACGTGCAAAGGTGGCATTATAAGACTCAAGGGTGAAGAGGAGGAAATACATAGAGGTTGATGAGGATAAAGTGGAATTGATTAAAAACAATTTTTGCTCTTTGTTCACAGATGAAGGGCTGGGAATGGGACTTCAGAAAACGAACACAAATAGGAACGGAGGTGAGGTAGAACTTAAACTACTTTCAGAAGGCTTTGTTCATGAGGAGCTAGCTAAACTAAAAGTGGACAAAGTGATGGGGCCAGATGGGATGCATCTGAGGAAGGAACTTAGGGAAATACTGGCAGCTTTAGATTCAAGAATGATCCCAGAGGACTGGAGATGGATTAATGTGGTTCCTGTCAATTAAAATGGAAGTAAGGAAGAGGATGATAACTACAGGCCAGTTAGTTTGATCTTTGTGGTGAGTAAATTAATTGAAACTCTCCAAAAGCAGAGGATGATGAGGTTTCTGGAATCCAAGGGATTACAGGGTCTGAGACAGCATGACTTTACTAGAGATAAATTTTGTCAGATTAATTAATTAATTAATTTATTTATTTATTTAACATTTCTTATATACCGCGCTCTTAATCATCAGTGCGGTTTACATTGAAACAATATAACACTCGGTCAGTTAAATTTGACCATCGCTTACATAGAATCTGATTGATTTCTTTGACTGGGTGACCAGAGAATTGGATTAGGGAAGAGCACTTGATGTAAATTTCAGCAATGCCTTTGACACCGTTCCACATCAACAACTTATAAATAAACTGAGTGCCCTTGGGTTGGACCTTAAACTGACTGCTGGGTTAGAAACTCATTGAGTGGCAGGCAACAGAAGGCATTATAAATGGAATTCACTTTGAAGATAGAGGCACTACCAGTGGAGTTCCTCAGGGGTCAGTCCTTGGTACCGTTCCTAACAGTTTTGTAAGCGATTTTGCAGGAGGTCTGTCAGGAAAGGTAAGCTTCTTTGTGGATAATACCAAAATCTGAAACAGGGCGGACACCCTGGAAGGAGTGGATAACATGAGAAGGGATCTCGTAAAACTTGAAGAATGGTTGAGAATCTGGCAACTAAGATCTAATGCTAAAAAAATGAAAGGTTATACAATTGGGCTATAAAAACGCAAAGGAGCAGTAACTTGTATAAAGGCATTACCTCCTTCTTCCTGCTGGAAATTCTTCTCTGTATGCATTCAAGCATCCTTCTGGCTTTCGCTGTTTCCTTTTCTACCTGTTTGGCCACTATAAATCTGGACATGGAGAGCCAGGAGGGGGAGTGATCTGGGCAGAGCAGGGACAGGCCAGTCCAGCAGGACGTACAGGGCTGATTCAGGTCACGGCTCTGTACATCCTGCCTGGTCAAAGGGGATATGCTGCTTATTCCACCTCAAACAAGCGATCCAGCGATCGGGCACGAGGATCTCCCCCCAGGTACAGGGGGGTCCCCGCTGCCCGATCCAGGCCCCAGCAGGTCAGCTATGGGTTGGGCGGTGGGGATAAGTGGGGCCAAAGCTGCAAGAGTCAGGAACATCTGCAGGGAGGACATCCCTGTAGGTGGTAGAGGCACGCCGGGTCATCCACAGGCCCAATTCTGTGCATGGTGGGAACATTTTGCTCCCACAGTCCAGAAATGGGTCCTAACAGTCCCGTCTTGCTCGGAGCCCTCTGGATGGCCCGGACATGCCCCTTTGCTAATCGGGCTCTATGCCTTCATTGGCAATTACATGAGTTTCTGCCCTGCTTTGTAATCTTCTAGCTACTTCAGACAAACCTGGGCCAAGGGCTATAGGTCATGGCTCCCTCCAGAACCTTAAGTGCAGCCTTTAGATATTACTGTTAGCAATTCCAGGAATTCCTTCCTCCTAGGAGCTGTGAGCATGATCTCCACAGTAACCCCACGGCCTGGGAGGCGAGCAGAAGCTGTGTTCAGGAAGTGAACCCCAGTTTCTCTGAACAGCAGCACACAGTACTGTCACTAATCTTCCTTCCCCACCCACCCCACTCCCCAAAAATATTTTACAAATTTTGTTTGCATATAGCATTTTGTTGCTTTTGCCTTTTGACATTGCACATAACTACATGCAGTTATCCTCTAAATCTGAAGCCCTTTCATCCGGAAATGAAGGAAAAAAGGCCAGATATTCTACAGCAGAAGGAGATGAAGACTTGGTATTGTGGAGTGTACATTTAAAAGCAACCATTAGGCAGACAGAATACTATGTATTATTCTCTCCCTGCGGATCTCAATAAGAACTGAACAAGCCACAAAAGAGAACAAGAGTTATCGCTTCCCTCCGGCCTCTGTCACAGCCAAGTGCTGTACAAATCCCTCACTCTCCCGCACTTCCTCCTGATAAATTCTGCCAGAGAAACTATTTTTGTTTTGATAATTCGGTCTCTGCAGCCCTTGATTTTATGCAGAAATAACGCTAAATAATCAATTGGGTTTTTGTTCATTTACGTTCACCCAATGAAGCAACTCTTTCATGCCCCTTTTCATGTGATATGAATGTGATATAGCCGTGAAGGGAATACATTTAGGGTCTGGCACTTCACTGGTAGGCTGGATCTTAGTGTTGACTAGAGGTTTTATTGTGTCTGTTGAAATACAGTCTCAGTGAGGCCTGTCTGTCCTTCTAGTCCCCTGGGTGACACCAAATTGTGCTCAGCGGCAGAGTATATAAATCTTAGTGACAGAACCACCTGCAGAAATACGTATGTATCATTTCTCATTTTAGAAAAGGGTTGGCTTACTTTCAAAATGTCCTTACTAAGGATTGCATTTTTGGGGACCGATGTACAAACCTGTGAGTACATTCACAAAAATGATTTGGTACCACACACATTTATTTCTCAAAATGCCTGCTCATTGAAATATTATTCAAACGTGATTTATATTGTCTTTTCGGGGTAAAGTCCATGCTAAACTGCAGACTTTGCTAGGGAAAAACAGAAATATGACTCTCTGAAATATGCTTAAGTTTTGTTGAGAAATGTGATTTTGTAAACCTTTTTCTAGTGAAATTTAGCTATGCAAACATAGGTCATGAACCGGTTTGTATAGTTACGCAGCTCATTACCCATCATGCATTGTGTTTCATAGAAGCTCATTTACACACAAACAATGGTAAAGAGCATAGGCAAAATTCAAAATGAAATCTTTGATGTTATTTGGCATTTTTTACACATTAATACTTTTGCAGAACACAACACAGCTTAGTAAATTAATTTATTTAGTTACAGAATTTGATATAACGCCAATGACGCTTGCAACATGGCAGTTTACAGCTTCCAAATGTTAATATTCAGAGACAAATTACAGACATAGTAAAAACATGTCAGATAAACTTTGGACACGAGGGGAGGAGTGTGGTAGCACAGCAATTCAAAAAGGATTAAGTGATTGCATGATACAGTAGGGAAGGATAACTGATCAATGGGAGAAGAAAAAGAGAAGAGATTAGTGAAAAGCCTGCGTGAAAAAACAGACTTTCAAAGCTGGCTTACATTTTTTATATGATGTTTCAGAACAAATTCCACTAGGCAGTGAATTCCATAGATAGGGGGGGCCTTATAACTGAAGGCCATGCTTCTATAGGTCTCTGAGCATAATGCACGTTTGCTAGGAATAACTAAATAATTCTCATTTGCGGACAGAAGTACATGAGCAGGGTGATAGGAGATGAGAAGTGAGTGCAAATAGACAGACCGAAATAGAAGGCATGGTGTGCCAATAGAAGTATTTTGAATTTAATACGATAAGAAAGAAGCCGATTGCATTGCAGAAGGGTTGCATTGCAGACCGTTTGACCAAGATATTCTGATTTGTTTGCAGACATTTTAGTTGAAATTGTAGAGTACCAAATAATGAAGAATTATAATAGTCTAGTTTCTTATCACGGGCCTGATTTTCAACAAGGGGCAGAGGCATGCCATACCCGTAGAAAGAAACCTGCTAAGGAAAAGCGCTTGAATCAAGAGTCATGTGCCTCCAAATTGGCCAAGCTTCGAAAATGCGGCACAAACTGAGCACAGCAGCAGGCCCTCAGCATGGCATAGATGGGTACATACAGGGGCCAGAACCCAGGCTCAGCGCCTAAGAAGATGTTAGCCTGTGAATCCAGAAATCCACATTATGGGGGTTTGAAGATGACACCCCCCCCCCCCCATTTCACCCCTGGGCATCGGCGCTTGGCGCCATGCGAGTAGCTGGGCCTCTCCGATTCCAGCCGCCGTGTTAAATATCTGGTTTTGCACGGATATCACAGTTTTACACAGGTAAAGCCATCTTTTACATGTATAGCACGAGCCTAGAGCTTCAAAAATTGGGCCACACAAAATTATGAAGAATAATTTTTAGAGCTTGGTTATCAAGGAATGGCTTCATTGCTTTTATTAAAGGTGAGGTGTTCATTAATCAAAATTTCAATTGAATGAAAGGGGAGATTTGTGAACATGAGAGATCCAGATAACTTCAATCTTGGCATGGTTAAGTATCATTTTATGGGCTTTGAGCCATGATGCAATGGAATCAAGATTTGTATCTATTGTTTATCAGAAAGAAGGATCCCAGGTGTCGTGTGCAATAATCCATTGGATGTCATCCACATAGAAATAAACACTAAGGTTGAGATCCTGAGTAAGTGTGGCAAGGGGTGAGATAAAGAGGTTGAAAAGAATAGTCCCAAGGATGCATCCCTGTGGGACACCAAAATATTGTGTGGGAAAAAAGCAGATAGATGACTATCCACTGAAACTTAGAAAGTACGGTTGGAGAGTTAAAATGGAACCAGTTAGGGTAACAGAAGAGATACTGAAAGTTCTCAAGCGGTCAAGGAGAGTGATTGATTTCAACAAAGGCAGAACTGAGATCCAGTTGAATGATCATTACATCCTTGAGGTTATCTAAATGAGTGACAATTTCATTTAGAAGTCCAATGAAAGCCTCTTGGAGTACAACAGGATGTCCAGTGCCCCAGGTTCTGTGATTCTGCAGCAAAAGAAGATGCACAGAAATTTTTTTCACTCATTGCATAATTAAGCTGTGGAATTTGTTACCAAAGGACGTGATCAACATAGGAGGACTCAAAAGAGGTTTGGACAAATTCCTAGAGGAAAAGTTCATATAAATATCTGGCCAAGTAGACTTGGGAGAGCCATTGCTTATCCCTGGAAATTATTTATAAGAAACAGATCTACTTTTTGGGATCTGAATGTGACCTGGACTGGCCACTGTTGGACACAGGATGCTGGGCTTGATGGGCCTTGGCCTCACCCAGCATAGCTTTGCTTATGTTCTTATAATCTTATGAACTGATAAACTCTGCCAGAGAAACTATTTTTGTTTTGATAATTTGGTCTCTGCAGCCGTTGATTTTATGCAGAAATAATGCTAAATAATCAATTGGGTTTTTGTTCATTTACATTCACCTAGTGAAGCAACTCTTTCATGCCCCTTTTCATGTGATATGAATGTGATATAGCCGTGAAGGGAATACATTTATGGGGTCATTCTGAAACACGAATAAGCCACATGGACATGCATGGGGCACAGATAACTTACAAACACATCTACATCCGTATGCCGTAAAGCCGACCCCGTATACGTATATGCCATGAAGACAGGGATCACAGAATACACACGCAAGGGGTGGAACAAGGGCATGGCTTGCGGTGGAGACCTATAATGTCAATACAGTTTGAACCCATGTATACCCATCCACGGCACTGCAGACATGTAAAGTAGAAAGTAGACCAGCAGAAATGTGGTATAAGAGTAGGACTTAGAAAAAAAAATCCATTATGTCACACACATTTATAGTGTTGGACATATTTATTAATTATAAGTGTTTTAATGTATTTACACATGTTTTTATGATTTCTGTGTAGGCCAATCCCCTGACAAAGGCTGTACCAAAACACGGCTGTGTCGGGAGGCCTCTAGCAACCCCTTGGGGTGAAGCAATTCAAATAAAGGTTGTATCACACTTCGTTCTAGCCTGGTGATCTTTGACACATAGGCACTGTGACTGAAACAGTAGAAACCGGCATGCCTGTAGCCAGGAAAGCATATCCAGATGGGAGCAGCTACGAAGCCCATGACATCATGTGGCAGTAAAACAGATGCAAACGAGCACAACACTGCAGAATGAAGGCATAAGGAGACATGGAAACAGGTAGATGTAATCCAAATCCATTTATTCAGGGCATAAGCAGAAGTACAGCTTCCCCCCCAATCACACCCATGTGCCAACAGATAACACAACTGTGCCCACAGCACACATCCAAATGCCCCCCGCAGCCCGCCGCAAAGCACGCGCAGTCACCCCCACAGCAGCGACCTTACCCCACCCCAGACACACATACCAGGCCCCCCATGTGAAAGCTACTTCTCCCCTCCCGACCTCTTGCCCTTCCCCTGGATCTCCCACTCCCAGAGCACACCTACCTAAGTATGGGTGCAATGGTTCGCACAGGTGTTGAGGGTGGTGTGCTATCAGACCCTGAACTGCTGCTGCCGCCACTCCCCTCCCCCAGACCCTCATGGAAGGATGGGAAGATCAATGGAGGCCCCATGTTCCAAGGAACAGGGCCCAGAATACTGAAGTCTGCCGTGGTGCTGGATCCCGCAGCTGTGGCCGCCCTTGCACTGGCGCATGGAGACACTGCTGGTGGATGTCACAGAAACAGGTGAAGAAGTGCCTGCAACAGAAGGGGCACCAGCAGCAGCAGACCCACCACTGGTTGGAGTTGGACCTGGGGCCACTAGCTGGGCGGTGTCACAGGCCAGCACAGGTAGAGTGATGGGGACAGGGTCATCCTGTGTCCTGTCCAGCTGGCAATCAATGCTTGAGTTGAAGCGGCACAAGGAGGCATCTATGTGCTCAGTAGCAGCCAGCTGGCATTCCTGCAGGACCACACTATGGCACAGAGGTTTGAGTTTCACCTGTCTCTGTTCAGCATGAGACTCATTCTGGGTCAGCGGGTGCTCAGCACATAGTAGCAGCTGCTCCAATGTGCACTGGTGGCAGCAGTTCTGATGTGCTGTCACATCCTGCCTTCCAGAGGGCTCAGGTGATGGTGTGAGCTTTTCCCCAACACTGCCAGAACCCACATCCCCCTGCTGCACATTGATGTTGGCCTCAAATACCATATCAGCTGGGGCCACAGGATGAGGATCCCCCTCATGTGTCTCAACAGAGTTTGCATCATGTGGAGCAGGCTGCACCATTGGAGAATCGGCAGGAGTGGAGGCATTGCTGGGTCCCACAGCTGCATCTGCACCTGCACACATAAGGAAAAAAGATGTGTCCTACACCGAATGATGC
Organism: Ichthyophis bannanicus; assembly: GCA_033557465.1. NCBI lineage: Eukaryota > Metazoa > Chordata > Amphibia > Gymnophiona > Ichthyophiidae > Ichthyophis > Ichthyophis bannanicus. The sequence continues at coordinate 362,248,392 of CM066032.1, read as the reverse complement.
ACCAAGCACACATGAATGTCAGTGTAGCAGAGAACCCCCAAAGACATGGCATCACAGAAATGGGAAAACAGTGTTAGGTGGAGACTGGTGTCCCAGTGGACCATGCAGCCATGTGAAACAGGGAAACACAGTATTTATTTTATATACTGCCTTTCATGATAGCAAGGCAGTTTACATGAACAAACTGAAATTGCATTGAGCAGGGCATTATGACTTGGAAATAACTATTTTACAGGGAACATGGGCAATGGAGGGTTAGGTGGCTTGCCCAAGGCTGCAAGGGGTGCTAGTGGGAATTGAACTCTGGTTGCCTTGGTTACCAAGCCAGTGTTCTAACCACTAGGCTACTGCCCAACACACCCCCTTAATGTACCAGTCAAAGCAGGGTATAAAAAAAAAAATATATATAGGGGTATATATACCCTGCTTTGACTGGTACATTAAGGGGGTGTGTTGGGTAGGGGGAGTGGAGGAGTAGCCTAGTGGTTAGAACACTGGCTTGGTAACCAAGCAACCAGGGTTCAATTTCCACTGGCACTCCTTATATATATTTTCCCCTGGTCCCTGAAGGGCTCACAATCTGTTTTTGTACCTGAGGTAATAGAGGGTTAAGTGGCTTGCCCAAGGCCACAAGGAGCACCTGTGAGTCTAGAAACCCCAGTCCTTCCAGCCCAAGGTTTCATTCCTCTACAAGGATGGAATGGTATATTGTGGGTGATCATGTTGTGGACATAGGCCTGATGAAGGCACCTTTGATATCATTGGATATGTGTCTGTAACTGTAGCCCACAGCTCTGATGTGGCAGGTCCTATGGTATAACCAATAACTGCAGTGGCCTGCTTCAGCATGTTTTGTATGAGGAAGCTCAATGTGTGATAGCCGTGGCTCGGGTCTGCTCAATGCTCCCAGAGTATCCCTGGCTGCAGATTTGCTGCCGCAGAGATATCTGGAATGATGTGTACCACAATGCCAGGGCCAACATGTCAATGTTGGGGGAGTCAAGTCAGGTAGGATTGTACTTGGTGTTATATGCCTGGTCAGCTGACCCTGTTTGTGGATGTTCCCAATGCTGCAAATGCTTCTGGCCTAGGAGTGTATTAGTGGGGCAGAGATGATAGGTCAGGAGAGGCTGGGCATTAACATGAGCACCCTCTAACCTCACCTATTGAGCCCTTCACACCCTATCTGTCCACACTGTAATACAGACTGTATGTGATCATGATGAAGCCAGCGAAGAATATCGCTGAAATATTTCTGTGCAGGCCATCATCATTCCTTTATTATGGAAGCATGGACTCTATTTATTGTTTCTGAACAATGGTACAGTTCCACGGCTAAATGTGGAGAAAATTGCTCATCATACAGGGCTGCCACTATAAAATCCCCTCAGAGAAGCAGACAAATCTTCTCCCAAGAATTGGTTCCATTTGACGCATTGCACACTGACACATAGAGAAAAGGTCACAGTCCACATCACCCCCCCCCCTTGCCCAAACTGTTAAGTGGCATCCACGCCCATAAAGGACCTGCAAAACCCCCTGACTTAGATACCATGTAGACCCGCTATGATGAATCATAGATATAACGATGTGCTAATCCACATATCTGCAGTTGACATTCTTGCAACCTACAAACTGAATAGATGTTTTGGTACTTATGAAAGAAATGGCTCAGTCAACCTGCATGTCAGAATACATCTAATCAGCAATCATGTCTGCTGAAGGCTAATGCCAAGGTAGTCACGGTTTGCACCCTTTGCTTGGTGATGGGGCAGTGTCAGAGGGCCCATGTGACACCACATGCCAAGGTTAGCAAGCAAGCACAGCTGACACGCAGCCCCTGATGTAGGAGTAGGTGAATCTGGGATTTGTGTAGGGTGCAAGGTGTGAGGCCTTGGAGATTTTCAGTCAGTCTTGCTGAGCTACATCGCTGACTGAATTGGTATAGTAGGTGAGGGCATATTGTGGGGAGCAGGGATTGAGACCTGGCAAATGTGGAACCTCCAAAGGTTACCACAATGGACAATAACTGCACGTGATACAGTGTAATTGGACTGAGGAGTGTTCTGGTCTCTGATGGTCCTGGAATGCATATACTCCCTAAGGGCAGGAATGATACCTAGCAAAGCTGAGGGGGGTCACATTGACTGTGGCCTGCTCCCCACACTTGCCTGTACAAAATATGCACCGCCAAGCATCTCCCTGTAAAATGTGTCTGTTCCTCTCAAAGCTTCCTATAGGTGATTATATGTGCCATGGAGAAATTATTCCAAATTAGGCTATGGACATTTATAACTAGCAATATGTGGGGTATGGTGTCATGTCATACTTCCACTGTGCATTATTGCACACAGTGAGGATGAAGGGATCAAACCTCTGACCTTTGATCTAGAGGGTAGCTGCTTCAGCCACCAGGCTATTCTCTCATCTACTAAATGGGGACCTCACAGGCCACACTGTGTTGTCTTATCCATCAATAGAACCAACCCACAGTGCAAGGGTGCAGCACAGGCCCCTTGTCAGCTGACAGAGAAATTGGGACACATTGCATGAACCTCACTGTCTGGAAACAGGCAATGTATCCATAGATGTGGCCTGGTATAGCAGCTCTGACCACACCTGCAGGTACATGAGGGGACGGATACCAGTAGGACAAATGCAGCAATATGCCTGTCTGGGAACTATGTGCATGTTCTGTGATGACAGTGTCAAGCAGCCGGATCATTGCATCACCACCCTCAGTGGCAGATGGCTGGTGCCTAATGCCCCAACCTTGCCCAAGTGGCCCCGGTGCACACCCACTACCATATAACTGCATGACGGCGAAGCACACATGACCCACACAGACAGATCGGTGGGTAGCACAGCAGCTCTGAGTCAAACACATTGCCACTTGGGCTAACAGACATGGGTCCATGGCATAGCAAGTAGACAGAAAGCATAGCACAGGTGTGACACACAGGCATGGTTGGCAGGGAGTCATGGTTCACAGGACATGAGTGGCACGTCCTCTGCTATGCTATTGCAACACATCTTTGTGACGGCTGTTTCTTCCCCCTATTTATGCAGGTGACAGAGGATTCCCCTAAGGGAATGGTTGATGGCCCCAGTTGTCCATCCGGCAGAGCAGCAGTGCAATTGGGTGCACAGGAGAACACAGGGCATCATAGAGAAGACCTTCAGACAACTGAAGAGCTGCATCCGATGCCTGGATTGCTCAGGCGTGAGCTCCTGTATATCTGCAAAAGTGTGCCAGATCTTCCTTGCCTGCTGCATGCTGCACAACTATGCACTGTGGCACAGACAGCCCATGCCCGATGAGACGGGCATAACCCTGGAGGATACTGATAATGACCGTATGGCCCCACAGGTGCCCCATGGACAGGCCTGCAGGAAGGGATTTGCAACCTGCCAGAACCTTGTGCAAACATTGAGTTAGGCACGATGATCCAGCTGACCAGGGCAGGGGTGAGTTGGGGGACGGGGGAAGCTGGGAGGGAGGGATCTGGACAGAGGGGGAGTGCGAGGGCTGGAGGGGAGCAGGTGAGCAGGGAGGGAGCAGAGACAAAGGGGTGCTGGCCATGAGCTGTGGAGATAGGTGGGTGGTGACTGGAAGGGAGGTGATACGGGGTTGGGGTTGGAGGGTAGTATAGACACAGGAGAAGCACTGATGATCATGAGGGAGACGGCGCAGACTCAGAGACTGCAGGGGTCACCAAATATCCCAGCACCTGCCCAGGCTGAACAGGCACAGAGCCACCTACCCGCACACCCACCACGCCCCCACAGTAACCCAGCCCAATGCCTATGCCCCCCTCACTCGTACGGTGCATGGCCATATCCTGCAAATGGGCGCTGTGCACCTCTGACTGTCCAACCCTTGTCACTGCACTGTACATGTCGCAGTGCCCCCTGTGGCCCCAGTTGAGCAGAGCAGTGGAGACCAGCATATTTAGAAAACATATATTTATTGTTACTGGAATATATAACTCAAACTCAGTGTATCCTGCACTTGATAAGGCATCTGGAGATGAGCATGTGTAACCTAATATGTAGGCATATGCAACCCTGGGGTGTGCGTACCTGCAAAATGGCATTTTTGGGGTACTGGGAGCCCTGATATCCTTTCCCTGGCAGGCTACTGGCCCTCCTCCTCACCAGCTGGAGGGCCCGGGAAGGAAGGCGAGTGCCTCTGTGAGACAATGTACCTCTTGCATCAGAGCATGGAGGTTCATTCACATGTCCCCCAGGTGTAGCATGATGAGGTCTAGGGGCCTGGCCAAGACTCTACAGCATAGCACCCTCCAAACTCTTCCACTGCTGCAGGGTTGCACTGCATGCAATGCCTGCTGGCGCCTCATCATGTTGCACCATGAATAGTGGGGAGATGGCCAGCAACTTCTATCTCGTCCCCCCATCTGGTCCCCCAACACACAGCACACTCCCATCCCCACCCACCCCTCTGGCCCCACTCCCATCCCTGCCTTTCCCTACCTGCACACCCTCATCACCATCCTCCCCCCAGGCTCCACTTCCATCCCCACCCTCCCCCACCTGCACTCTTCCATCCCTGTCCTCGCCCACCTGCATACTCCCATACCCACTATGGGGATGGGCGTGCTGTTGGTGGCTTTGTTGCTAGACTGGCTGCTGATTCTGCTCCTCCTTGTCCTCTTCCTCCTCCTCTGCGGTGAGGTCCTCTGGTGCAGGGGAGGGGGACTTCCTCCGGGATAGCTGTATGTTGGATGCAAAGTTGTGGGCATTAGATACATCAGGGGAGTTGGGTAGCTGTCATGCCGGTTGTCAAACCCTGCTTGAACACACTGCCTGCTGTCCTCCATACATACACTGTGGCTTCAGGGTCTGTTACTGGTGTGTCATGTTAGAGATAGTAGGGCATGTGTTACCACAGTTACATGCTTGATGGTGGCATGTATGCAGCTGTCAAGCCAACACTGTTTCTGTCCTGAGGGTCTGTTTATGGTTGCACACACATGGATCTTTGCCGGTGGAGCTGTCCGGGTTGCATATGGACATGGGCTGTGGGGTGTCCCTCTGTAATGCCTATGAATAGCTAGCCTTGCAGTATCTGGGCATTGGTGGTGTACAGCTGACTGATGTTGGTGGGTGTCATGTATCACAATCCCCTCTAGTTGGTGCTCTTGTGGCGTGCCAGTCTGTTGTGATCTTGCCAACTAGTACTGGGTCTGTGGTGCTTGGTTGGTCCTGCCTGCAGGGTGGCCATTTGGGAGAGGTGGTACTCTGGAAGGTTGGCTGCTGTCTCTGGGTCAGTGTTTGCAATAATGACTGCAGGCCTATGTGAGCATTTTGGCCCAGGGAACATTTTTGGGTGACAGTTGCACCATCTTGGGTATGTTTTGGAACTCTATGGGCCTCTGCTCTGACCAACACTGCCCTGTGTCATGACAGGTGTTGGGCACCCACCCCTGCTGCAACCTCTGTGCACATCCTGCTGCTCCTACACTTGATACATGCCTTGTACCAGTGCGGCAGCTGAGAAATGTATGAAGTACCCATGTGTGTTGGATGCTCATTCTCACACATTGGTGGCTCCCCTACTATATCTGTACCCTCACAACAGGGTTTGTGTACTCTCTTCCTGTCACACACATCTCCCACTCACACATTGTAGCTACTCTCATATATTCACATACAGGCGTATGTTTTGTATAGGTGTCGGGTCTTGCCTGGCTCCTGGGGGCCCAGCAGCCTCAGGGTTTTCCTGGAACGGTATGACCAGAAGCTACTTGCCTGGCCCTTTCTTCCATGGCTATGGAGGGTATAGTGACCTGACTACAGTCACAGGGCATACTATTTTGGGTCCAGCCCTTGCTCCTTTGGGTACTAGGCTGTTGCTCTAACCACAGGACCACTCTTTCCTTCCCCTCCGATTCCCCTTCTCTCTCTGCCCAAACCTTAGCTGACTTCTTCCATAGCAAAATCCACAAGATCACTCTCCAGTTCCCCACTAGTACAAATTCATTCTTACTTCTCCCACTTCAATACCGACTTTTCCCATCAATCTTCATTATCCTTTCATCCTTTCCCATTATCTCTGATGATAAAACCTCTCATCTTCTTTCCCCTTCCAAACTTACTACCAGCTCCTCTGATCCTATCCCCACCCATCTCCTTAACTCCATCTCCTATGCTGTCATCCCTTCCATCTCACATATTCTCAACCTTGCCCTCTCCACTGCTACTGTCCCTGCAGCCTTCAAGCATTCTGTGGTCACACCCTTACTCAAGAAACCTTCTTTTGATCCTAGCTATCCTCCTAATTATTGTCCCATCTCCCTTCTTCCCTTCATTTTCAAACCTCTTGAGCATGCAGTCCTCCACCATAGCCTTGAATTTCTTTTCTCTCAAACCTTTCTGGATCCTTTTCAGTCTGGCTTTCACCCCTTACATTCTACTGAGACAGCATTTGCCAAAGTCTCCAGTGACTTGTTACTGGCTAAATCTAGGGGCCTCTACTCCATCCGTATCCTTCTTGACCTTTCTGCTGCTTTTGATACTGTCAACCACTACCTTCTTGACACATTATCCTGTCCTGGTTCTCTTCTTTTCTCTCCCATCGCTCTTTCAGTGTTTGTTCTGGTGGTTCCTCCTCTACTTCTATCCCCCTCTTAGTAGGTATTCCCCAAGGGTCTTATCCGAACCCTCTCCTTTTTTCTCTCTCCACCAGTCCCTTGCTACTCTCATCTCCTCCCATGGACTTCAGTATCATTTTTATGCTGATGATTCTCAGATCTATCTTTCTACAACTGATATTTCTCCGATACATCAGGCCCATATCTCTGCCTGTCTCTCTGACATTGCCACCTGGATGTCTCACCATCGTCAGAAAGCACACTGAATTTCTTGTCTTTCCTCCTGAACCTTCCTCTCCTCTTCTTCCTTTCTCTATCTGTGCTGATAGCACTCTTCTACTTCCTGTTTCCTCAGCCCGTAACCTTAGTGTCATTTTTTATTCCTTCTTTTCCTTCTCCTCACATATCCAATAGATAGCTAAAACCTGTCATTTCTTTCTCTAACTTTGGCAAAATTCTCCCCTTCTTCTATGAACACACTACTAAAACACTTGTCCACTCTATAATTACTTCCCATTTTAACTATTGCAACCTCCTTTTTGCTGGTCTCCTTCTGAGACATTTCTCTACCCTTCAATCTATTCATAACTCTGCTGCCAGCCTCAATATACTCATATAACCCCTCTTCTCAAGTCTCTTCATTGGCTTCCCTTCCGTTTCTGTATCTAATTCAAACTCCTCCTTCTGACCTTTAAATGCCTTCATTCCTCTGCTCCTCACTATCTTTCTTCTCTCCTCTCCTCCTACACCCTTCCTCATGAACTCCGCTCTTCTACTGGCTGGCTTCTCTCTTTGCCCTTTTCTTCCACTGCTAAATCTAGATTTCGGTCCTTTCACCTTGCTGCTCCTTATGCCTGGAACAAACTTCCTGAGTCTACATCAGACTTCATTTCTGCCACTCTTCAAATCTATGCTGTAGGCTGAGGCTGCCTTTAGATCCTGATCCCTTGTTTCTTTGTATCTCCTTCCCCTTCCCCTGTCTGCCCTTATTCCTAACTTTTGTCTTGTCTGTCTTGATTAGATTGTAAGCTCTAAGGAGTAGGGACTGTCTTTACCTGTGTTTGTACAGTGCTACATATGCCTTGTAGTGCTTCATAAATGTTTAATAGTACTAGTAGTAGTACTCTGACCCCCAAAAACATTTCGGTTTGGTCTGCAGACAACACACATGTCAGCTACAGTGGTGTTCAGGACACTGAGGTCATGCACCATTGCACCATCATCTGGTGAATCCACCCTGAACACTATTTCTTTTCATGTGTGTCTTTCATTCACATTTGACTTCTCATGCAGATATGTGAGATTGAAACACAATGGACTTAGAGGGTCAGATACTAATCAGGCACCTGACATCCTGTGATGTGGCTGGTGGTGGTGCCATGGCTGCCCTCTTTTCCCTCTGCATCTCCCACAGGATGAAGCACACTTGTTAACCAACAGTATCTGGACCTTTCATGGGGATCCAGACACGCCTGCAGATCACTGCTCCTGTCCTATCATTCTCCAGTACTCTTTGGGGAATATTTGTGTGAGTGAGTAAAAAAAAGGGATCATTGAAAGGAACGGTGAGACAGTTGATTCATCCTCCCTCCCTCTCCTGATGCAGGATCCCTTGTCTTTGTCCTCCCACCAGAAAAAGAAAAGAACCCAAGGACTGATGCTGGATCAAGCAGGCTCGGGGGCAGGAAAGGCCCTGGTATGCTACCAGACAGCAAAAAAAGACAAAAATCACCAACTTTTTCCGGCGGAACAGACACACGTCCGATGGGCTCTGCAGAAAAAAGGAGAATGAGGTAAGATGGCACCCTTAGGTGGGAAGGGGATCACGTATGCATGACATCTCCCAAAGGCTTTCTTTGAAAGTTGGGGAGACATTACCATGCGGGCTCAATCGGCACTGTCACTCATATGTGAGGACTGACTTTCTGCTTGTTCCCGGAGAACTCTCCAAATCGGCCCTGATCCCTCTCCCTCAACCCACCTGCTCCTGATCTGGTCCCGCCCCCCCCCCCCCCCACACACACACACACTATCAAAGCCCTCCCCCATTCAGATCCCCTTCAGATTAGCATCCTTCCCACATTAGCAAGTCCCTTCCAAACTGAAATCACTCCAAAACTGAAGCACCTCAACAGAAGCACCATCCACTGGCCCGCCCTCTCTCCCTCTCCCAGTCCCTGCCTGGGACTCACCTGAGGGATTCCTTAGTTGACTAATGGACTGAGACAGGAGTGGTCCCCCTCTGGTCCTGGCCCAGTAGCCGCTGGATTCCAAAATGGCATCTATGACCCCTAGCTGTAGTCTCACAGTACTACCTCTAAGGGTTGATCTGCCATAGAAGGGCAATCACAGACTACTGCAGAAGTATCTGTCAGAACACATTTTTTAGCACTGTGGTAATTTGCCTGCTCTTAGTTTACTGCTTCAGAAAAAAAAAATTAGCACATGCATTAGAACCTTCTGTGCTGAAGCTCAGAGCACTGTTCTAAGGTTCAAGGTTTAATTAGCTTGAAAGACAGTCTTTCATCCAAGTGTACAAAAATTAAAATTAACAGGTAAAAACAGAAAAGTGAAAACATGAAAAAATTAACAAGAAGATTGGACAGAAACAAAACGAGTGGGACCTATTACATACTAATATAAACAATCTGTGCTCTGGAACGTAATACTGTGAAAATCACACCCTATCGTATTGCAAGAAAAGTTAAAATAGGATAAGGATCTACATGGGGATACAAACAAAGTGGGAACAACACCAAACATGATTCACCAGCCTGCCAGGGCTTTTATTTCTACTTTTCATTTGGCCCTTTTCCTGGCTGAGCCCGGTGAATTTGACCTCACGGGGGCTGTCTTCTCCATTATGGTCTCGGCCAGTGGCTTCAAGCCGTCTGACTATTGCACTTATAATATGGTGCGCATGGATCAGCATGACTGCTGCCTGCAATGCCTCGGGTAGGACCACGACGCCTTGTTCTGCGGTCTCTGTAAGCCAATGACCCCCAAGGCCCTTAGGAAAATCAGCAGCAGTGTGAGTCTATTTTTCAGAAGGCCGACTCAGCTCTGGGCCAGCTCCGAGACTCCTTCCAAGACCTCGAGCATCCACGGAGACCATGTGGCCTTGGAGCCCTGGGACCATGGAGCTTCTGGCTAGTGCTCCCGTGTCGAGGATCGCACCAAGAAGAGCTTGAAGACCCCGATGACCCCGTCAGGTGACGAATCAGGGAAAGTGGAGGAAATCCCACGGATCTCTGTCCCGCAACCCTCAACGAGAGGCCGAGGGTGACAGCAAGAAGCGGCCATCCAAGCTGCCCTGCCGGGAGCCATTGATGCCCCAGGATGGGTTTCAGAACCCCGAAGCTATCCTGGTCGAAGACTCCCCCTCAATGGAGCCGGCATTGAGCCTAAAGTCTTCGGTGCCCACGCCAAAGGCTGTGGAGCTATCTGGCCTTGAGGCCAAGATGGGGGCCTTGGAGTGCAGTCTGTCTGCCTTCCTGGCCCAGCAGCAGACTTTGATGCCTGGTCCTTCTGGGTCATCACTCCCAATCACTGGGCTCTCCACTGTGAGGGACTCCCCATCGGTCAAGCTGATCCTTGAGCGCCACTGGTCTCAAGAGATGCATCAGCCACAATCCCGGTCCCAGTTCTGGTCCTCGGGACTGTGGTCCTCACAATCAGCGCCCTCGGCTTCGAGCGCCAGTCCGCTGTGGCCCTAAGGTCCTTAGGGTCGGGCCAACACTTTCAGTCCCAGAGGACCCCCGACTTCTCCGCGCCAGACTCAGATCAGAAGACCAAGGACGGCGAGTCTCCTGATACCCTCTGTCACCATGATGTGCCCTCGGGCTCATTCCCTCTGGAGCTGAAGTGCCATTCCCACCGGAAGACATGGTCATCCTCGACTTCATGCGGGACATGGCCAAGGCCCTTGCCTTCACAACTGAGTCAGGGAAGGACCCTCACACGGATGTCCTTGAGACCCTCCAGTATGAGGCCTCTCCAAAAGAGGTACTCATGGTACCCGTTCCCCCCATCCTGGAATGGCTGCTCCTTTGCATGTGGCAAACCCCCACATCAGTGCCCTTAGCAGATGGCTGGACTTGATATATTGGGTCCACCGGTGTCCTGGCTTTCAAAAAGCCCAGATGCCTCACAACTTCATGGTAGTAGAGTCAGCCACATGGAGGCTCAAGAACCAGAAAACGCACTTGTCGGTGCCCCTGGGTAGGGGGACCACTCCATGGATGCTATGGGCAGAAAGTGCTTCTAGGGCTTGATGCCTACTGGCCGGATCCAGGCCTACAAGTTGTACATAGGCATGATCCTTCGAGACCTAGTGAAGGAGTTCACTGGGTTTTCTGCTGGCCTCTCGGAGGAGCCTCTCCAGCAGTTCCAGACTCTGGCCTTGGAAATCGGGGAGTGATCCAAGTTTATCACTTGGGCAGCCTTTGATGGCTTTGAGTTGGTGGCTAGAGTACCTATCTAGGATCAGGCTCTCCAAGAAGACCGCTGACCCTTTCCAAAGGAAGGCCTCGGGTATAAAGCTCTCATAACCGAAGAAGAGGAAGGCTTACAGAAAATACTCTCAATACCAGGCCTTCCGAGCTCCCCAACAGGACCAGCAGGCCAAGGGACAGGGGCATATCCCACATAAGCCTAAGACCCTTATAGCCCAGCCCGTGCCACCAGAGTAACCTGGAGGGGACTTTTGGCTCCTCGGACATAGCCTCTCTTCGCCCAGGAGCCACAGTCCTACAGTACACAGGGTGACACCTGGTGCTTTTGGCCCACAGGTGACCCTCCATTACCACCGACATGTGATCCCTTTGGTTGTGGGAGAGGGGTGCCACCTCCACCTCTACCAGACACCCCCAACATTCTTCCCAGCAGAGCCCCCCAGACTCCCCTCTCCCGGGACCTGCTCCATCAGGAACTCACAGGCCTCTTAGAGGACCAGGCGGTAGAACTTGTCCCAGCCCACTCAGGGGCATGGGGTTCTACTCACGCTATTTCCTTGTCCCAAAAAGACTGGAGGGTTCCAGTCCATCCTTTACCTGCTGAGCCTCAACAGATTCCTGGTGAGAGAAAAGTTCAAAATGCCCTCTCTTGGGACATTGCTGCCATACTTCCAGCAGGGAGACTGCCTATAGTCCTTCGACTTAAAGGATGCATACACTCACATCCTCATCAACCCCCTACACAGGAAGTACCGCCACTTTGTGGATGGGGGAGAACATTATCAGTACAGAATGCTATCCTTCATCCTGGCATCCATCCCAAGGGTATTCACCAAGTGCCTGGTGGTAGTCATAGCCCACCTCAGGCTCCAGTGGGTATTCGTCTTCCCCTATATGGATGATTGGCTTGTAAAGGGCAGCATGGCCATCGAGGCCCATTAAGCTACAGCACATACCATCCTCCTGCTGGAGCATCTTGGTTTCATCATAAACTACCTGAAGTCCCATCTCCAGCCAACCCAGGGCCTGGAGTTCATAAGAGCTCAGCTGGATACTGTCCAAGCTAGTGCCTTTCTTCCTCGGGACAGTGTCCTGTACCTCTAGGCGCTCGCTGCAAGCACACAGCATCATCGCCCAGCGTCAGCCTGCCTCATGCTCTGCCTTCTGGGGCATTTGACATCCACGGTGCACGTCACTTCAGATGCCTGCCTGAGGATGCAGACTGCCCAATGGGCCCTCCGTTTGAAATGGTCCCAGGACAAGGGGGCACTTGCGGGACAGAGTGCTTATCACCCATCCCCTTGCTCTTTCTCTTGACTGGCAGCAAAACCTCCAGTGTTTGCTGGCCAGGATGCCCTTCCAGCCCCCTGCACCCAATAGGATCCTCACCACAGATGCCTCCAAGCTGGCATTGAGAGCAGATTGCCACGACTGATGCACTCAGGGCAGCTGGTCACTGATGGAGAGTCTCCAGCAAATCAATCTCCTGGAGCTCCGAACCATAGCCCTAGCCCCCTGGGCTTTTCACCACCACCTGCAGCACCAGGCAGTGCTGGTTCAGACCGACAATTAGGTGGCAATGTTCTACATAAACATGCTTGGAGGCATGGGCTTGGCCCTGCTCAGCCAGGAAACAGTGAGCCTCTGCTCATATGCCAGCAGCAATGGGACGCTCCTGCGAACAGTTTACCTCCCGGGCCAGGACAACACCCTGGCGGACCGGCTCAGCCAGGTACTTCAACCATACGTGTGGAGGCCGGACCCCAGGGTGACCAGCCAGCTGTTTCAGCACTAGGGGCTCCAGAGAATGGACCTCTTTGCCAGCCTGGCCAATGCACAACTGCCCCATTTCTGTTCCCGGCAGCTGCATCCCTCCTGGGTGGCAGTGGATGCATTTCAGATCTCTTGGGCGGAGGTCTTTCTTTACGCCTTCCCCCCCCCCCCACACCTCTGATCGCTAAGACCCTGATCAAGGTCCTCCCACTGGAGGACAGCAACCTTGGGCCAAAGGGAATGGGGTTTCTAGTCCCACCGGCGCTCCTTGTGGCCTTGGGCAATCCACTTAACCCTCCATTGCCTCAGGTACAAAATGTAGATTGTGAGCCCTTCGGGGACAAGGGAAATATATACCATTCCTGAATGTACACTGCTTTGACCCAGTGAAAAGCGATATATAAACATTGCTAAATAAATAAATATGTGAGAACGGACTTCCTGCTTGTTCGTGGAGAAAGCATAGTTACTTACCTGTAACAGGTGTTCTCCGGGGATAGCAGAAATCAGACTTCACAACCCTCCTTCCTCTCCATGGAGTTGCTTTCCTTTTTGCCGTTTTGTGCTATGATATCATACTGAGAAAAGATTTATTTATTTAGACAGTTTTGTATACCACCTTATCCTTCAATCAAAGTGGTCACAACACAATTGGGGGATACGAGACACATACACTAATACTTACAGGGAACATGGGCAATGGAGGGTTAACTGGCTTGCCCAAAACCACAAGGAGTACCCGTGGGACTAGAAACCCCAGTCCTTCTGGCCAAAGGCTGCTGTCCTCTAGTGGGATTTGAACCCCCAACCTTCTGGCCTGAGGTAACTTGCCCCAACCACTAGGCCACTCCTCCACTCCATCTGTTGGAAAAGATGGCACCCTTAAGTGAGAAGGGGGCCATCATGCATGCATGGTACATCTCCTAAATGTTTTCTTTAAAAGCTGGGAAGAGGTTACAGTGCAGGCTCATCAGCTGGACATCACCCATATGTGAACTCTGATTCCTGCTGTCCCCAGAGAACACCTGCTACAAGTGAGTATCTACACTTTGCTGTGATAGAGGTTCAGATTGTGTTGCCATATAACACATTTTTTAATTATTATTTTGCACTGGGGTCCACATTTCATATCTGCATTATCTACCGAGGAATGAAATGCAGACCTATAAGAACATAAAATATGCCATACTGGGTCAGACCCAGGTCCATCAAGCCCAGTATCCTGTTTCCAACAGTGGCCAATCTAGGTCATAAGTACCTAGCAGTTTCCCAAAAAGACACAGGTTCCACAGTGCTTGTTTTGGGTCAAGCAGTGTTATCCCAGATCCCTTTTAGTAATGGTTTATGGACCTTTCCTCCAGGAACTTGTCCAAACCTTTTTTAAACCCAGCTACACTAACAGCTTTTACTAAATCCTCTGGTAAAAAATTCCAGAGTTTGATTACATGTTGAGTGAAAAAATATTTTCTCTTATTAGTCTTAAATAGGTTACCCTGTAGCTTCATTGCATGTCCCCTAGTCTTTCTATATTCTGATGACCTAAACAATTGATCTACGTTCACCCGTTCCACTCTATTCATTAATTTATAGACCTCTATCATATCTCTCCTCAGCCATCACTTTTCCAGGTTAAAGAGCCCTAAGCTTTTTAACCTCTTTTCATAGGGGTATCCTTCCATCCCCTTTACCATTTTGGTGGTTCTACTCTGTACCTTTTCTAATAACGCTATATCCTTTTTAAGATACGGCGACCAGAATTGCACACAATATTCAAGATGCAGTCGCACCATGGAACGATACAGAGGCATTATAATGTTTTTATGTTTTTATAATGCAGTTATGTTTTATTTTCCATTCCTTTCCTTATGATACCTAGCATTCTATTTGCTCTCTTGGCCGCCGCTGCACACTGGCCAAAGGGTTTTAACATGTTATCCACGATGATGCCTAAATCTTTTTCCTGGGTGGTGGTTGCTAATGTGGAACCTTGCATCGTGTAACCATAGTTTGGGTTGTTCTGTCCTAGGTGCATAACTTTGCACTTGTCCACATTAAATTTCATCTGCCATTTGGATGCCCAGTCTTCCAATTTATCAAGATCCACTTGCAATTTTCCACAATCCTGATGGGTTTTAACAACTTTAAATAGTTTTGTGTCAAATGCAAATTTGATAACCTCACTCGTTATTCCCATTTTCAGGTCATTTATAAATATATTAAAAAGCAGTGGACCCAACACAGATCCCTGGGGTACTCCACTATTCACCTTTCTCCATTGAGAAAATTGTCCATTTAGCCCTACCCTCTGCTTTCTATCTTTTAACTAGTTCCTGATCCACAATAGTACACTACCTCCTATCCCATGACTTTTTAGTTTTGCCAAACGTCTGTGATGAGGGACCTTGTCAAAGGCTTTCTGAAAGTCCAGATACATTATATCAGCTGACTCATCTTTGTCTACCTGTTTATTCACACCTTCAAAAATACATAACAGATTAGTAAAACAAGATTTTGTCTAAAGCCATGTTGGCTGTCTCCCATTAAGCCATGACTATACATGTTCAGTAATTTTGTTTTTTTATGATGGTTTCTACCTTTTTTTCCAGTACTAATGTCAGGCTCACCGGTCTGTGGTTTCCCGGATCACCCCTGGAACCCTTTTTAAAAATTGGCATTACATTGGCCATCCTCCAATCTTCATTACAGATGATTTTCATGATAGTTCACAGATTAGTAATAGCTGGTCTGCAATCTCATATTTCAGTTCTTTCAACACCCTATGTGGTAAGTGTCTGCCATATGCGTTAACTGCTGCAGAAGAGATGCAGAATAGGGGACGTCCCCTGAAAAGCACATGTTTTGTAGTTATCGTGCATTATTTCAGACCTGGTTAGTGCTTGGACAGGAGACTACCTTGGAATAACAGGTGCTGTAGACTTGCTGCGTGGAATTCTAATGGCTGTTGCACCTTGTCACAAAAGCTCTGAGGTTGGACTGCCAGGAGTTAACTTTGACTCAAAGGCACACAACGCACACAAATTTCTCGCACATAATGCAGAATAAGGGCAAAAACGTACCACACTTTAGTTAACATACCCCATACTGTAAATAATTTTTTGTAGAAAGCTTTATTTTTATTTTCACTTCAGGACTGTGTTTGAGCAGTTAGATAATCCATGAAGATGCCTAATGATTCTGAATGGAGTTTCTTGCAGATGGTGCCTTGCAAAAAGATAGCCAAACTTTCAAAGTTTTGTAAACTAAGGGGATAATTTTAAAGCTCTATTTGTGCTTTAGAAGTCTGAAAACGAGCCTAGAGATGTCCAAAGCATGTAGACGTCTCCTGAAGTATTTTTGAAGCTGGGTCTGTGGATGCCCCCAGCATGAGGATGTCCAAGTCTGAACAGGGATGTGGTGGAGGCGTGGTCATCACTGCCTGATCTCAGAAATGTCCTGAACTGCATCCAAGTTGTACCTATTCCAGGTACAAATAGGCTTTGGGTCAGTGATTGTTTTAGCTGTAAAATATCCAGAGGGTGTAGAGAAGATGGCATTCCACTATCCCCAGTACGCTGCATAATCACAATGATAGCAGTGGGAGTTGAATGCTGGCTTTCCTGATGCTACCCTCACTACTCTACCCATTAGGCTATTCCTAGATGTCCACAGTCTGGAGTACAATTCCTGGGATGTCTATGTAGAAGCTCCTCGCAGATATCTATATCGAGCATGTCTATGTTTGTGAAGTCATGCCTGAACTTTTTTTTCAGACATTCTGTCTTGAAAATAACATAAGAAATGCTATACTGGGTCAGGCCAAGGTCGATCAAGCCCAGTATCCTGTATGCAACAGTGACCAATCCAGGTCACAAGTACCTGGCAGGTTCCCAAAAAGGTACAAAAGTTCTGCAGTGCTTGTCCCAGGGTAAGCTGTGGATTTCCCCGGTCCTGTTTAATAATAGTTATGGGCTTTTCCTCCAGAAACTTATCCAAACCTTTTTTAAATCCAGCTACACTAACTGCTTTTACTTCATTCTCCGCGATTGAATTCCAGAGTTTGATTATGCGTTGAGTGAAAAAATACTTTCTCTATTAGTCTTAAATGGGCTACATTGTAGCTTCATTGTGTGTTCCCTAGTCTTTCTACTTTTTGATGGACGTCAGATTGCACTTGGACGTCATTTATAAAATACATCTTTAAATGATTTGAAGCATTTTTACACACTTCTGGAATATTTATTTTTTATTCAGAAAAGCATGAGACATGCACAGAGGATCTCTGAGGCAGAAGAAGGGATTGTAAAGTAGAAGAGTTGGTGTGCATGGGCAGATTGGGTAGATCCTAGGGTCTTTTTCAACCATCATAGTCTATGTTTCTGTGTTTGAGATAAAGTTAAAATTCATTGCACAAACAAAACATTGGCAATTCTATAGTTTTTGAGTATTTGAACTTTATTTGCCTAGTTGTTAGATTTAGTCCTTAACTATTTAAAACCCAAAACACCGCAGTCAATGCTTCTATAGAGTAAGGAGTTGTCCTGGAGGAATGGAGATGGGTGGATGTTTAAACTTTTGACCTTTGCATTTCAGCCATTACGTGGCCTGGCCCCTGATTATCTTTTTCAACAAAACCCAGCAATATGTTTCCAGACGAGTGTTTTAATTCAAGCCAAAACCTTCTTTTTAAGATTCCCTTGGCCTATGAGATTAGGCTGATTTGCACGTGGGAGCTGGTTCTAATCTGCTTTTGTGAAACCATTTGCCTTAGGATAGCAAACTTGAACTAACTACATATCATTCAGGAAAAAATTAAAAACACGGCTGTTTTCACAGCCTGTGGGCCGATAATTCACCCTAACTTTGGTGCATGACTTTATAGGGAACACTGACTATAGTTTCTCTTACATTGCAAATGCCTCTTTTTTCTATTCATTGCTTCACTTATGCCAATGCAAATTTTATAGAGCCTTTTTCACACATATATGCCAGTCTATGCACATAAAAGTCTCCTTATAGAATTACCCCTGGTGTTAAGGCACATGCAATGACAGAAACGCATCTACTTTAACGCAACTTGGGTGTAGGTATGTTCAGAAGAGGAGTTTGGGCAGAACGTGAGAGCGTGCAATGAACTCATGTATTTTATAAAATATGCAGGTGTAAATATCTGCAGCTTCATTTTAGATGCAATTTCTGCAAGATTGTGTTGATATTTTATAAAGATAAATAGGTGCCTATAGGGGTAATTTTAGAAGTTCTGTTTGTGCTTTGGACGTCTGAAAATGGGTACAGACGTCCAAAGCACGCAGACATTCCTGAAGCCATTTTACAAAATGGCTCTGGAGATGCTCCAGGCATGGGGGTATGGCAGGGGCATGTACAGGCCATTTTGAAGATCATAGACGTGCATGCCTGATTTCAGAAATGTCTGGCATGTCCCTGGCCCCGTCCAAATCTGTACCTGTTCCAGGGCACATATAGCCCTCTGAAAAGTGCTAATTTTGCCAGTACAATATCTAGGGGTGGTCAAGAGAAGATGGCACTCTACTATCCCTAGTTCTTCAATATACCTAGTCCATACCCATAAAGGACAAGTGATTGGTACTGAGGCAACCTGTCTTGTTGTCTTTGTACTGCTGAACATCTCCACAAGCAGAACTGCTGCCTGGGATGATCCCCAGTCTGGAATACCATCGCAGGGATGTCTATGTAGCCATCCCCAGTGATGTGCATATCGGTCACAAACACATTTCTGAAACTGTGTCTGGCCTTTTTGGACATCTTTTGACATGGATGTCCCAGATAGCACCTGGATGTCATTTCTAAAATGTGCCTTTACAAAATGGGATTGGAAGAGGGACTTTTTGACTTCTAAGAGGGGGTATGACTGGTCATCTGTATGTAAAGGTCTATTTTTTTTGTGTGTGTGTTGTCAAGTCAATGCTGCCTCTGAGTTTTCTTGGCAATGTATCACTGGAAATAGATTGCCAGCCTTTTCTTCAGAGGCAATGGAGAGTAAAGGGACTTACCCAAGGTTACAAAGAATGCCAGTGGGAATCAAACCCTTGATCTTCTGGGTACTAGGCAGTTGCTCTAACCACCAGGCTACTCCTCCACTCCTGCAGTGGTTATATGGGCACCTATTTTTAGCCTGTTTTATGACGACATAAGAGCCTATGCATCTTTACAAAATTCTAACACAAATCTTGTGGAAATAGGGACTACACTGAGGCCAAGGAAATTAGGCACACACAGTGACACCTGCTCAGTGGCAGGTGAGATTATGTGTTTATGTGGCAAGAAAAAAAGGTACACATGGACTTATTTTATTAAACATATGCCTATGCGTATATCATGTAAAGTTAGGTGCTATATGTCTGGGTACATACTTTGAACATGTGTATGCCCCCAGGCAATTCTGTAAACACATACTTGAGTATGTAAAATGCTTTTCTACATGATTAAGCTCCTTTTAAAATTTTTCCCTAAATGTTAATGTACCAGCATGTGCTAAACATTTACAAAGTGTAGCAATAATCTTATTAGCCTGCTATATACTATGGTCCTCTGAATAGAAAAAAAATTTAAATAGCTTGTTTTAGTACTTTAAATTTATCTCTGTCAAGGATCAGTAGTAACCATTTAGTACTAGCAGTTTACTACTGAAAGAAGACCATGTCTTTGGCCTTTCCCCAACAAAAATAGCAAATGTGAGTAGGGAAAGCATGGAAAGGCACGCTTTTGGAATGCTTTTCAACATAGATTTGGTGATCGGATTCTACCATTATACTTTGGACCCCTTTTACTGAAGTGCACTGTGGTGTACCTAACATGCCAAAAAACACATGAATCCATGGTGCCTTAGGGCAACACCATAATGTGAACTGCCAGGGAGCATGGAAAGCAGGTTTCCAGCAGTTACCGCAGTGCACGTGGCCCTGCTGCGGCACAATAATGCAGGAGCACTCAGTGTTACCTATGAAGGTGGCAGTGCGTTCAGCTGCACTACTTTCCAGCCATGCAGGTAGCGCAGACTCGTTGCCTGTGTGGCGTTCACCTCACCCACTCTCTGTACCTACCCTTCCCACTTGTAACCCTAACGCGCCATGTACAGATAGCACCAAAATCCAGTGGAACTGCCTGTCATGGTCCCTCGTTGGCTGTCAGCACAGATACAACGCATGACCTTAGTGCATGTCAGACCCGCACTGACAGCTATCACACTTTAAAAAAGAGACCCCCTTTGAATACAGTATGTGCTTTGTTTAAGTGTTATTTTTCCACTCATTGCACAATGGATTCTTTTTACATACTTTTTTTAACATTCTGTGTGTTGGAAAGCATAACAAGCAGGGAGCGCATGCAGGGGTATAATTTTAAGATTGCTTTCCAGCATAGATGTTTGGAAGGGATGTGTACATGTATGATGTATGTGTGTAGGACATAGTTGTGTTGTATGTTTGGGGTCATGGAAGGTGTAGATATTTATGGGGGTGTAGGTAGGGTGTTTGGAAATGTGTATATGTGTGGGAGAAGTGTGTGTAGGGAGTATGTGATTGTGTAAACCTAACTTTCAGGCCGATGCAGAAAACTAGCACGGCCTTTAAGCACAGAAAACGGAATGTTTAAGCTCACTTTAAGCACGTTTAAGCTAACGTCAACTGCAGAAAAAAAGACAGACGCATGCATAAACAGTAACAGAAAAACTAGTGTACAGTTAACGCCGAGTATTTAAATACAGGCAAATTAGCTGCTTATACTAAATTGGTATGCAAATAATGTCTGTGCCCGATGCAGAGACAGGCATAGAGGATTTCACAACCAGCTTTAGCACAAATACCTCTACGCCTGGGTCTGAGGTGACTTAAACCTCTAACATGTGCCCCTGACAGTATTTTGATGACATCGAGTGCTTTCCCCAATGCCTGGACCATCTTCTCCTCAAATGATCCAGGCATTGGGCAAAGCCCCCAGTGCCATCAAAATATGGAAAGCAAATCCCTGATGGCCCAGTGGTCTCGATCCCCTCACCCGACAGTATTTTGATGGCGGGAGATCCGCGGCATCAAGAAAAGCCTCCGATGCCATCAAAATACTGTCGGGAGCCTGTGTCCAACAGAAAGTGACTCCCTGGTGGCTTAGCAGCCCAATCCCCCCACCTGACAGTATTTATATGGCATCAGGGGCAATTGTGGCATTGGGAAAATCCCGATGCCATCAAAATACTCTCGGGGCTTGTGCCCAACAGAAAGTCCCCAACCCCTCAGCCGCCTTAAAAAAAATAGTTAACCTGGTGGTCTAGTGGCCCCTGAACCCCCCATCCTTCCAGTGTCTTTTAAAGTGAGAGCGCTGCCGCTCTTGATCCATCATCTTGAAAAATGGCACCTGGCCATGCGTGGTGCATCCCAGGATGACCAGGCAGGGTCAGACTGCCATATAAGGCATATTCTACCTTATATGGCAGTCTGATCTTGATGCTGTCGTAGTCAATATGCAGATTAGTCACTTGGTGCCTGTTTCTCTGGGAGAGCATGCCAAGCTAGCCTCAACTACTTGTGCGCATGGGTTTGGTTTGCTCTCCCAGTTTAATGTTGCCATTTTGCGCCCAGTTTAACAGGTTGCTCATTTGCATGTACACAGTTTAATTAGCATGCTAGCCCCTTTCTGCATGCTCACACTGAAGTCGTGCGCTATTGGTGCACTGCAAACAGGTGTAAAAAGCTGGTGGAATGTGTTTCAGCACTAGCTTTCTGCATCGGCCTGTTTGTCTTGTTAAATTGATGTGAAGTAGTTAAACATCCAGACAGCATGAAGCATGTACTTATCTTAGTGTTTCTGTTCAACCTTTCAAATCTCTTCAAATTTACTAACATAGAGGTTAGTCATGTGAGGAGCTATGGCTGCCCCCATCATGTTACCTTTAGCTTACAAATAATAGACACCACTGAAAACAAAAATATTATTATATAACATGAAATGGACCAACTCGATGAACCAATTCAAATACGTATTCAAGGGACAACCTAGAAGTTAAACATAAGAACATAAGAAATGCCATTCTGGGTCAGACCAAGGCCCATCAAACCCAGTATCCTGTTTCCAAAAGTGGCCAATCCAGGTAACAAGTACCTGGCAGGTTCCCAAAAAGGTACACAGGTTCCATAATGCTTGTCCAGGGTAAGCAGCGGATTTCCATAATGGTTCCTCAAGGAACTTGTCCAACCCTTTTTCAAACCCAGTTACACTAACAGTCTTTACTATATCCTTCGGTAACAAATTTCAGAGTTTGACTATCCGAGTGAAAAATTATTCTCTCTTATTAATCTTAAAAGGGTTGCATTGTGGCTTCATTGTGTGTCCCCCTAGTCTTTCTACTTTTTGATGATGTAAACAACCGATCAACATTTACCTGTTCCACTCCATTTATGTGGGGCTTGCTCCTGTCTTAATCTCCGGTTAAGCCCCTGCCAGTGGCTTGGGATCTCACTGTGATCTTGGCACAGTTCTTGTCAGCTCCTTTTGAGCCACTTGTGTCCTGTCCACTGAAATTCCTGACCTGGAAGTTCATCTTCCTTGTAGCAATCACTTCAGCACACCCGCCATATACTCGGTTCCACCATAATAGAGTGGTGCTGCGTACACGTCCGTGTTTCCTGCCAAAGGTGGTCTCTTCCTTCTACCTCAATCAGTCAGTGGTCCTGCCCACCTTTTATCCCAGGCCTCATGCCAGCCATGGGGAGGCAATGCTGCATATGTTAGACTGCAAGCAAGCCCTGTCCTTTTACCTTGAGTGAATGAAGGCGCACCGGTGTTCCATCCAACTGTTCATCTCCTTTGATCCCAGCAAGCTGGACGCATCTGTTTCTAAACACACACTCTCTATTTGGGTAGCTAACTGCATATATTTTGCCTATGCCCAGGTGGGCCTGAGCCTTGAGGGGCATGTCAGAGCTCACATTGTCAGGACCATGATTGCATCAGTGGCTAACTTGCGCCTTGTCTCTAAGGAGTAGATTTGCAGGACTGTGACGTGATTCTCTGTCCACATCTTCACAGTCCACTACTGTTTGGATGGGGATTCTCATTGGGACAGCAACTTCAGCCAAGCTGTACTCTGGCATCTGTTTGAGACTTAGGTTCAACTCCTTCCCACCGGCCCTTCTGTCCATCCAGGCTACCAAAAGAATCTTCCTGGTGTCGATATATGTTGTGGATATTGAGTCAGTCGAGTCCCCCAGAGGGACTATCCATGCTGTTTCTTCTGGTTCTCCAGTTTTGTGGACCCTGTTGGGCTTGTTTCCTTGTTTTTTGGTAGCCTGTAGCTTGGAAGTCCCATATGTGAGGACTTACTTCCTGCTTGTCCACAGAGTAAGCATAGTTAATCACCTGCAGCAGGTGTTCTCCGTGGACACCGGGAATATGTCCTCACAACTCTCCCACCTCCCCGAGGAGTTGTATGTTTTGGCTATCAGCTTGGTTATCAAACTGGAGTTAAGATGGCATCGCAGCAGGTGGGGAGGCAGGCACGCATGCACCGTGGAGCCTCCCAAAAGCTTCCAGTGAAAGCTGGGGAGCATTCCCGTGTGAGGCACTGTCAGGGACATCACCCATATGTGAGGACTTATTCCTTTTGTCCACAGAGAACATCTGCTACAGGTGAGTAACTATGCTTTCTCAGATCTGGTCTCCATTCTTGTTTGAATAGTACCTAACATTCTATTTTCTTTTTTTGGCAGCCACTGCACACTGAGCTGGAAATTTCAGTGTACCGTACACAATGACTCCAAGATCTTTTTCTTAGGTGAGAATTCCTAACTCATTTTGTACCTGTAGCTGGGCTTATGCTTCCCTATGTGCATCACTTTGCAGTTGTCCACATTAAGTTTCTTCTGCCATTTAGACCCCCAGGTACATGTTTACTAAAGGGTGTGCCAGCAGCATGTGTTTGTGGCATAAAACTAGCGTGGAGGCTCGTGCTAATTCTTGGTGGGAGGCATCCCCCTGCCATTAACACATTGCTGACAAACCACAACTGTCACACAGGTACACTTACCACCACCCCTTGAGGAGGCATTATGTGCACCCTCATAATAGCAACGTTCACGGTCAGTGCATGCACAAAATGCCTGTGCTAACCCCAATATGTTGTCAACACCCATGTTCCGCCCCTAACCTACCCAGTTCCCGTCCACCCGTGCATCACCCAGTTAGTACAGGATTTCTCCACAGTATGAGTGATTTATTTAGCATGTAGCAAACTCCAAGCTAATGGTTAATGCACATTAGTAAATGTGCTCTCCAGTTTCCTAGTCTCATAAGATCCTTCGGCAAATCCTCCCAGTCCTCTGCTGTTTTTCATGACTTTGAATGCTTTCATGTCATCCATAGATTTGATCACTCACTCATCACTCCTATCTCCATATCATTTATGAATGTTAAATAGGTCCCAGAGCAGATCGTTGGGGCACTCCGCTACTGAACCTTTTTGATGTGAATAAATGTTCATTTAGCTCTACTCTCCATTTTCTCTCCTTTAGGCAGTTTACCAAGCACAATAAGAAATCTCCTGCTGTCCCATGATTTTTTAAGTTGCTGATCAGTCTCTCATGAGGGACTTTGTCAAATGTGTTCTGAAAATCAAAATGATTAACCAGCAATTTGTTTGTTTATATCTTTAAAAAAAAATCAAATACATTTGTACAGCAAAAATAAAGAAACTTGGAAATCGTCTGAGATAAGATAAAACAAAAAACAAAGGTTTTTGCTTTCTGGTGAGGCAGTGCTTTTATCTTTATCCTTACTACTTTTGCTGTGCTATGTTGGCATTCCTTTCTTTTAATGATGTATTTTATTGTAAAGCACTTTGATGCATACCCATGTCGAAGGTGGTATATCAAAATTTTAATAAAGTTAAAAACATAAGATATGCCATACTGGGTCAAACCCAGTATCCTGTTTCCAACAGTGGTCAATCCAGGCCACAAGTACCTGGCAGGTTCCTAAAGAGGCACACAGGTTCCACGATGCTCATCCTGGAGTAAGCGGTGGATTTCCCGGGTCCTCTTTAATAATGATTTATGGACCTTTCCTCCAGGAACTTGTCCAAACCTTTTTTAAAACCCAGCTACACTAACAACTTTTACTACATCCTTCACAGCTTTCACTAGAAAGGAGACAAAAAGAGAGATTATGAAGGGAAGGAGCGCTGGCTGACATATGCAATAATCCTGCTGTGTGTTTGCTTTTTGATGATGTCTTAAAGTGAATCTCTGAGGAATGTAGCAATTTCTGCAAGCAAGAAAGTTAAATTTAACTTTCTTTTAAACTTGCAAAATTAGTATACGTAAAATGTGTAAAGCTGGGGAAAAAGGGAACTAAAAGGTTCTGTGTTTGCAATCATCAGGGATGACACAGCATAGCTTATGACTAGCTTACCCATTCGTGAGTAATGCAGTCACTCCACCCATTACAGTTGTCTGTAGTTGTTTCTCGTTGCCTAGGGTCGCAGACAGGGATTGAATTTTGGGTATCCAGGTTGAGAGACCCACCTAAAATGACCTTTCAAGAGCTTAAGTAAAACAGTCTGGTTTTGTATGACATGCATTGTTAGTTTTGGAACACAAATCTCACAGTTTTTACAGACAATTTTATGTTCACAGTTCTTTTCAGGATGCTGTCTTGTTCTGAATTTTCACATTAGCCTGCATTTCAATTTCTTTCTCACTCAGTGATACATGCAGGCACTCTCATTTAAAATTAGACAGGTGCTCAGTCTCACCTGGTGCTTTCGGTCATCTCAAGCTTATCTGTACCTCATTATTTGTGCACATACAACAGCAGAGCTGCCAAGGGGGAACAATGATCTATGGGGAGAGTTTTGGCCCTTGGCTCTGCCACATCTATGCCCTGCCCCAGCTTCACTCCCCTATCCCCCAGAACAACTCATTCTTCATCTTCACACACCTTTTCTCTACTTCCCATGTTCTGTTCCTTCTCTGCCAGCACACCAACTTCAGATCTCAGAGAACGATATATTCTGCTGCTGATACCATGAGATCAGGAGGAGGAAATGTCCCCAAGATAGGACGGTTTTCCCCAGTTTAGAGGAAATGGAGCAAGGGTTTCTGTGATTCAGGTTCCCAGAACTTCTCTGCTATGCCTTCCAAGTCTCCTACAATAGGCAGGAGTTTCCTGCTGTTGCATGGGACAGCGGGAACCCTAAAGATGGAGGACCCCCCCATATGGAAACTTTTGCAGGTCTGTTTCCAATGGGGATGGTGCCTGATTACAGCAGTAGTAGCAGCGGCGCTTCTTCTCCTTAGGTTTGATTATATCCTGCTCTCAGGGTTGTCCTACCACTAGGGGAAGGCAGGGCAGTGGCACAGCAGAAAGCAGCATTTAAAGCACTGTCGGTGTAATGGGGGGGGGGACCTTTCAGCACACGTGCACACTCAAGAGAAGAAAGGGTGAAGAGAGTGGAGCAGAGTAAGATGAGGTAGAAGGGAAGAGCATAAGAAAGAAAGGGAAAGAGAGGGGAGGGAGGCCAGCCACGACCACTCCCTCTGACAGGAACGTTGCGTCAGAGGGGGCGGGATGCTGTAGGCAATGAAGGTCGGTGGATGCTCAAAGGCTTGCCGCTGTGCTGTTTACTTATGCTGCAGCCTCGTGCTTGGGAAGAAGAAAGAGGTAGGGTGACCACAGCAGGAAGATGGAAAGGGGGGAAATGCTGGACACACAGGTGGAGGGGTTGGGAGAGGGAAGGAGAGATGTTGGACAACTGTGTAGGAAAGGGAAGGGGACATGCTGGGCACTTGGGAAGAAGGGAAGGGATGATGCTGGGAACTTGAGGGCAGTAGGGAAGGGAAGACGAGATGCTGGGTACAAAGGGTTTTAAGGAAGGGAAAGGCATATGCTGCACACAAGAGAGGTAATCAAGAGACATGTTGGACTATGGGGGGATGCGGAAGTGGAAATGCTGGATGATGGGGGATAGGGAAAGGGAGATGCAGGATATGGAGGGGGGGCACAAGGTAGAGCACACAAATAGCAGCAGAAGGGTGCAAAACCACTGTGGTGTACACATACTCTTTTGTATTAAGGCAATGGTTCCAAATTTAAGTCCCTGTAACACCACAACAGATGCAATTTTCAGGCTGACCAAAATATTTTATTTATTTTATTTATTTAACAGTTCTTCTATACCGCTCTATTTTAGCGGTTTACATTCAACATCAACCATACAACACAGGAACCCTGAGTTGTATTTACAGTAAACAGGAGATCAACTTGGAAGTAACTGGGGCCAAATATGCAAAATAACATAAGAATAACCTGAAAGATGTGCTAATATATCCCGCATGTCCTGATGGTGGATTCCTTCAATGTTGGGCCGGTTTGGAGGCCACAAGGAAAGGAACCAAATGCCAGGCTGGCAGAAGATGTAGCACTGCCATCAGGGGTATAGCAGGTTCAAGAGCCTGGAAGAGTAGCACTAGATACTTATGGGCCAGTAGAGTTCCTCTCATCAACTTTATAATTTTTTATTTAACAGTGATTTATATACCGCAATTTTCGGAGATCAAGTGCGGTAATCTAGGAAATGGTGACGTTCAGTCTCTGCTGAACTCCTAAAATTAACTTTGGCTTTAGAAATAGGAAAGGAAGATAAACTATTTTAGTATTGTAGTTGTTGATATGGAAGGACAGACTAGATAGGCCATGTGGTCTTTTCTGTCATCATATTTCTATGTTTCTATTTTGTTTATAATAACTCAGCTATATAGATTGAAAGCTATTGTTCTTAATAAAATGGCATTTTAAAATCAAGGCATAAAGAAAAGTGCTTTTAAATATATTATTTAATCACTTTATAAAGAACCAAGGAAACACAATTTACTGTGGATAGCTTTTATTTTTATTTTTTCAGATTATTATAAACCTTAGAGATCATGGGGTAGCATGCCAGCATTCTGCTGTCTCCCATCTGCTGTCACCATGAGCAGTCTCAAACCTTACAGAACAGCTCTGCTAATCTTAGGATGCAAAAGACTAGCATGTGAATTTTCAGACCTGCTCATGGTGACAAAATTCAGGTAGCATGTGGGGAAGGAGTGGGGTTGAGGACAGGAGTGTTGCGCAACTGCTTCTTGTTGGGGATTCCCTTCCATCCAGATGCTTCGTCTTGCTCCCCCCTTTGATCTCCCTTCCAGTCTACCTACTGGCTCTTATTGGGAGGCTCTCACCTTAGCAAAGCAACATGGTTAATATTCATGGCCATTTTGGGGGGCACTCAGCCCAGAAAAATATTTAACCCTCTTCTAGGCTATTACTGGACATTAGTTCCATTGCTCAAAATTATGATTCTTGCTTTACTACTCCATCAACTTTAGAATTAAGCAACATAGCCAAACACATCTCCAGAATGGCTGTAGTTGCATGCCAGAGCCTGACAAAGCTCTAGGATTACATGAGGTCTTTATTTTAGTTCTTTTCCATGGCTGTGGAAGTCCACTCATCCTTTTAGTGGCTATAAGAGAGGCATTTTGCATCTAAACTATTTTACTCAGGCAAATTGCTACGTAACTACAATTGTATTACTATATGAATCTGTCAACCCTATAGGCATATGTTTTCCTGTTAGCCAATGTTGAAGATAAAAGTATGCATGTGCTTCCACTTTGAAAATTAGCTTAGGGAATTTATGCCCTGACATTTACACCTGCACTTTGTCACGCACAAAGTTTTAAGGTTCGTTACATGCACACATGCATATTTTCAAAAATCTGCATGTAAATGCAAACCCTTCCCTAAACCTGCCGTTTCTCCCTCCCTGGGAACATCTCTGTTCAATCTTCTACTACTACTTCTTATCATTTGTATAGCGCTACAAGGCGTACGTGTAAGCGACAGTCCCTGCTCATTGGAACTTACAGTCTAATCAAGATAGGCGACACAACAACTAGCGAGCAGGGTATATCTAGGGGTACGGTAAAGATACACATAGGAGATGGTGAGGAGACCAAGGGATCAGGATCCAAAAGCAGCCTCGAAGAGGTGAATCTGGCTAAACGTATGTGCATGCAGGCTGTTGGTGAAGAAGGTTACCTGCCTATCGATAGAGCAATTTTCTAAACGCTTAGGGGGGCATATTGAAAAGGGTTTAGCTGATCGGCAGGATCTGCTGAATCACAGGATTCAGATAGGATAGATCAATGACTGTTCTAAATTAATTTCATTTCTGCTATTGGGTTAGTGGCCAAATATCACCACTAACCGGATAGCCAGTGCTCTGTCCAGGGAAATCACATATTCAGTGCCGGATGCCGCATGAGCTCCGGTGCTGAATTTCCAATTTTAATTAAAATGGTAGTAGCTAGGCACTTTAAAAGTGCTGACCGCTGCCACGGAATATCATCCCCTTATTTTTTAATAGAAAGCATTGATTTGCCTGCAGAAATATTTTTGAAAATTACCCTTGGTATAACAAAATCTTACAAATCAACTATAATCAACAAGTAAATCAACGTGTCAATCAACCATAATCAGCAAGTAAATGTGCTATCCTGTAAGTTTCTGAAGGTTTCTTAAAATAAAATATTTAATGTATGGCATAAGCATGGTTCAAGTAATAGGAGAATACAGAAGCCAACTTGGACTTGCTGTTACAAGGGGAAATCCAAGCTTAATTCGTTAGCAGTTTCTCCACTTCTGAGTTATGTAATCACCCCCACCTCATTACATATGTCTGCACATTTTTCTTGTTGACTGGGGTAACAGTCTGTGCCCTTCAAACACAAAGACAAGTCATGTCGGGGGGGAGGGGGGGGGAAGAGATTTTAATCAATGCAGTGATAAAATCAAAGCTAAAGATGTGGTGTGAAGAAAAGGATCCTCTAATTAGATGTTAGACATGGATTTAATACTGTGAGAATTAATTTGGATTCCTAAAGAAATAAATCACAGAAAAGGGCTGTAATCCGCATTTGGCTGCAATAAGGGCTGAAAAGGGGGTTTCCTAACTAGAGGCTGTCTCCTTTCATCTGGTGCTGTTTCATATAACTTGGAGCACTTAGGAAACAGACATCTTGTCAGAGCTGAAGGGCGGAAAATAATATTACTGCACTTTGCCTGCTTACAGTACTTTATGTTAAGTGCTTGTCTCACTCTAGCTCTGCTTTTACTACTATTAACATGTCCACATCTGCACAAATATCTCAAAGTATAGGTGCAAAAGTATCCAGTTACAGGAGACTGAAGATTTATTGTATAGGCAGGCGCTATCCAGTTTAGATAAATTTAACCCCACATGCAGAGTTTTTGGCTCTCAATCTGTGATTAGATGACACTAGCCCATTAACACTGACGCAGAAATAACAAAGCTCCCCCTTCCCCCTCCTCCCCCCCCCCCCCAATCTCATCACGGGCTTAGAGCTGCCAAAATCTGTCCTGCTGACCTACAGCCAGTCAAATTTTAAAGATATGGAGGGCAAACATGAAAACGGAAACTTTATTTGCATTGTAGACCTACAGTTTGCAAATTGTGGATATATCCTGAAAGGTTGACTGGCTATGGGGGTTCTTAGGTCAGGTTTGGAAACTCCTGACATACCTTATTGTACGTTGGATGATAATCGGAATCCAAATATGACAGGAGGAAAAGAACGCTTTCCAGTAGCAACCGTACGCCATTTCATTTTAATTTTATTTCATTTCTTATACTTACAACTCATCTATCATTACGCAGCAACATGGAAGCATTTTCTGAGCCAGTCAAATTATTTTTAGTTTGGAAAATAGGAAAAATAATTGTATTAGGATGGTCTCAATGATCTTGCAGTTTAAATTTATGCCTACCTAGGCCTAGGCTTTGTCTGCCTCCTGTCTGCTTCTCTTTGAACTTAGTCTTCTGTCAACAGCACTATACCCATCTGCACTGGAGCTCTAAGCCCCACCTATTTGCTGAAACGTCATCAGGGGCTGCTGACATGCTTGTTAAAGGATGGCTGCCAGCACCCTCTCAAAGGGGCATGCCCCTTTTGTACATGCCATTAGAGTGCCCCACTTTGAAATTGTAGTTTATTTTGTGTTTTAGTTGGCCGTTTTAAGCTGTGGTTTCATGAAAGGCTATATAAGGTAAGAGCCCTGTGTTTCACAGGCCAGCTATCTGTGGTGACTGGCAGGGACCATTATAGTCAGTCTTTCCACTCTTTACTAAACATGGAATGAATAACTTGTCTAACCTCTGCACAATTCCCTTTGAACTAATGAAATGTTCTTCCCTTTGAGTTTGCTCTGACAGGGAAAATCATGGTAATTCAGGTTCAACTTAAAATGAGTTCTAAAAGATCTTGTGCTTATATGAAACAACTGAATCCTAAGGACTCTGTCATTGTGGTACTCCAGAATATGCAGTGAGTCATGAGCCAAGATTTGATTCTGGAAGAGGGGGGGGGGGGGCTGCTAGACTTTATGAAAATATACCCTGCTTATTTTGCTGCTATCTCAATCTCGGCAGAAACCAAAAGGAAAAAATTAGGTGGTACCTTTTTATTAGACTAACTTAATATATTCTTGGATTAGCTTTTGAAGGTTAAAACCTTCTTTGTCAGGAGAGGACATACTGAAGAAGGTTTTAACTTTCAAAAGCTTGTCCAAGAATATATTAAGGTAGTCTAATAAAAAGGTACCACCTAATTTTTTCTTTTTTTGTTTCTCCTTTAAGTACCATTAAAGTGGACTAACACTACTTAATCTCAGCAGAAGAATGGTATTGAACTACTGGCAAGCAAGAGATAATGTGGGTTTTTCTTTTATATTGTTCTCTGTTCTGGGGAGGTGTGGAGGGGTTCTCCATCTTTTCTGGAATTACCGAATATCTCTTCTGAAGTAGCTGTGGAACTGCTGAGTGTGATTGTGCTAGACGATTTTAATATTCATTTTGCATTGTCTAGAGATTGGGTGGACCAAGAGTTTTTAAAGACTTTGAAGTGACTGGGATTTTGGCCAGCTATTTTCAACCAACACTTGAAGACAGCTATGCAACTGAATTGACCTTTAAGTGACTCATGTGGGCTACTCCCAGAGGCAGTTACTCTTGGTGTTAGTGTTCCACAGTGTGCTAGTTTCATGGTCTGACCATGTTTTATTCTCCTGCAACTACTCATACTACATATTGTAAATATGAACAGCAAATACAAGCTACCAAAATTACCAGTTTCATCATAAATTAAAGAGTCTGGCTGACTATTTCCATGACAAAATCCACAAGATCACCCTCCAATTCCACACAAATACATCTACTTCCCCTCCTCCTCCTCCTTACACCCAACTTAACCCCTCCCCTACCTCTGCTACTCTCTCTTCCTTTCCTGTGATCTCTGAAGAGGAAACTGCACACCTTCTTTCTTCTTCCAAACTCACCACCTGCTCCTCTGATCCTATCCCCACCCGTCTCCTAAGCCCTATCTCCTCCACTGTTGTCCCTTCTATCTCTCATATTCTCAACCTATTGCTCTCCACTGCAACTGTCCCTGCAGCCTTCAAGCATGCTGTGGTCACACCTCTCCTCAAGAAACCCTCACTTGATCCCACCTGTCCTATTCACTCTACAGCTCCTCAGTACCTTTCTTCTCTTATCTCTCCACTCTTCTGGCAAACTCCTTCTATCTGTGCCCTTCACTACTGTTGCTAACTCCAGACTTCGCTCCTTTCATCTTGCTGCACCTTACGCCTTGAACAAACTACCTCTGTCTGTACGCCAGGCACCTTCTCTGACCCTTTTCATATCCAGTGTGAAAACTCATCTCTTCACTGCTGTTTTTGTATCTTGACTTACCTGATCTCCTTGTTTCTTTACTCTTCCCCTTGTTTTATCTCTTATCTACACCTTGTGTGTTGTTTTGTCTTCACTAGATTGTAAGCTCTGATGAGCAGGGACTGTCTCTTACATGTCTGTGCAGCGCTGCGTACGACTTGTAACGTTATACAAATGCTCAGTTGTAGTAGTAGTACCCGTCTACCAGTTGAAGATTAGGTATCAGTTTGGAATGCTGAATTATGCAGAAATGCACATGCTTTCGGCCCAGAAAAATTTGCTGTGTAAGCAATCACAAAACACCTCTTGATTGAATCAGGAGTTAAAGGCTTTAAAATGTTTGATTATTTATTTAGTTAATTACTGTTAAAACTTGATATTCTGCCTATGACGCCTAAAGGTCCTATAGAGGGTTACAATAAACCACAAGTCCCATATAACATACAATAAAACAGAATCGGTAAACCATCCACATTTCATAAAATAATATTCCAAAACAGTCATACAGGATAGCTGAATGCATTAGCAAACAACCAGGCTTTCACCCATTTTGAGAAACTTAAGTAAGGGTCTTTGAATGTTGGCCCATGGAGAGTTTGTGGGCTGAAAGGATGGTGCAGAGCAGAAAGGGGACAGCTTCACAAAGAGGAAGCACCTTTAGAATAAGCTCTCTGCTGCCCAACATAGCCTCAAGGTCCAAGAACCTGGAATGCTCTGCATCTTCTTGCCTTACAGAGACTTGGCTTCTCTCTGAAGACCCTGCTTTAGTTGCTGCTCTCTGTCATGGAGGCTACCTTAACACTCATGCAGCTAGTCCGATTGGCCGCGCAGTGGTATTGGGTTGCTACTTTTTCCTTTCTGCCGGTTTCAGCCCTTTCTTCCACCTCATTATCACTCCTTTCCTTCCTTTGACGTCTACTCTATCCACCTATTTACTCCACTACCTCACTGGATAGCTGTCATTTATCAACCCTCTGACAAGTCCACCACTTCCTTTCTCGCTGACTTTGACTCCTGGCTTTCCCTCTTCCTCGAAACATCTTCTTCTTCCCTCATTCATGGGGATTTTAATATTCATGTTGATGACTCAAAATCTTACTGTCTGTGTTGGAGAAGAGTGGAAGTGGCAGATCATAGAGGGCAGGAACTGTGACGCAGCACCGGAGAGTTCAGGTAAGTGCTGCGTCATGGTTTTAATGACATTGCCACCACTACAGGCCCCAGCGAAGGGTGGCAATGTGGGCAGTAGTGGCAGCAGAGGGGTGGCAGGATTAAGGGCCTACCTCGGGTGCTTCTAATGCTTATATGGCTCTGCTTAACCTCCTCATTCAATCTCTAGTTGTGTTCTGTTGCCCCAACTCACCAGCAGAGCCATTGCCTCAACCTTGTCTTTTTCGCCAACCTCAAATGTCTTCACCTCAGTTCAGGATCAAGCCATAAATATACCCTGTGTGACTTGCAAACCTGGCATCCCCCAACCCCACCTACATCACACGTTTGTCATCTACCCATCTTACCCCATACCTCTTCATCTTCAACCAGCTCCCTCTCCCCCCCCCCCCCCCCGCACACTGCCTGTCCAGCCTGCCCTTGCTTCGCTGCCGCTTTTCCTGTTGTCTTGGCAGTGGCAACAATGGAGCGGACCTCCAATTTAAAAAAATGTGGATCTTGCCGACTCCACACTTGCATGGCTGATCTGATGCCTCCCTCCTCTGATATATGCTCGTGTCAGAGAAGGGAGGAATCAGACCAGCCATGTAAGTGTGGAGTCAGAAAGACCCCTGTGTTTATTTTTTAATTAGAGGTCTACTCCACTGCCACTGTTGCCTAGGGAACAGGAAAGGCAATGGCAGGGCAAGGGCAGACAGCATGCGGGGAGCCGAGGCTAG
The DNA here is from genome assembly GCA_033557465.1 of Ichthyophis bannanicus. NCBI lineage: Eukaryota > Metazoa > Chordata > Amphibia > Gymnophiona > Ichthyophiidae > Ichthyophis > Ichthyophis bannanicus. The sequence continues at coordinate 362,213,849 of CM066032.1, read as the reverse complement.
CAGTTGGCCCTAAATGCACCCCTATTTTTTTGCACCCTCTGCGGCTGCACTGCTCGCACAGGGCTAGGTACGATGCTGCCTCAGTTCTTCCTCTGTCTGACCATCATCTGTTAACGTTCACTCTTAAAAAGCCCCCACCACAGTCTCGTCCAATCTCCACCAACACATTTGGGAATCTTCAGGCTATTGACCCTTTAGCTCTCTCCAGTGCTGTCTCATTTCCTCTCTCATCCACTATTTCTTCTGAGTCTGTCAATGGGCATTCTCTTCTGTGCTTTTGCTCCTCCCATACCATGTTCTGTGGAGCATACTAACCTTCAACTTGTGCCGCTCTGCTGAGCACCTTTAGTTAAAATCCCATGCCCACAATGACTTCATATATTTCAAATTCTTACTGACCTCCTTCCCTTCTGCTATAGCACTCACCAAGCAAAAGTACTATGTCAATCTCACAAACTATTTTGCCTCCAACCCTCGCCACGCTCAACACTTTCCTCAAACTGCCTCCGACCCTTCTTTCACTTTCTGCCCAAACTTTGGTCGACTTCTTCCATAACAAGGTTTGCAAGATTAGTCTGGAATTCTCCATTGGGTTAACTCTGTCTCTCCTTCCCCCACCTCAAATTCTTCCTTCAACCCTTGCCACCCTTTCTTTTCCAAAGTCACTGAGGAGGAAATAGCACATCTTTTCTCCTCCTTCAAATTCACTACCTGCTCCTCTGATTGCATTCCCATCTGCCTTCTCAGTGCTACCCCCTCTGCTGTCATCCTTTCCATCTGTCATATCCTCAATATATCACTTTCCACTGAAATTGTTCCTGCTCCATTCAAAGACACTGTGGTTACACTGCTCCTCAAAAAGCCTTCAAAGGACCTACTTGCCCTTCCAGTTAGAGGCTCATCTCACTCCTGCCTTTTACATCCAAACTACTTGAACATGCTATTCATTGTTGAGGTCTTGAATTTCTTTGCTCTTCAGCCATTATGGATCCACTGCAATCTGACTTTTATCCTCTACATTCTACAGAAATGGCCCTTGCCAAAGTCTCCAGTAACCCGTTCCTGGCCAAATCCAAGAGCCTTTACCTCATCCTCATCCTTCTTGACCTATCTGCTGCTTTTGAAACTGTTGATCATCATCTTCTCCTTTATACTCTGTTCTTGCTTGGATTTCAGGGCTCTGTTTTGTCTTGGTTTGCTTCTTATCTCTTCCATTGCACTTTTAGTGTATGCTCTGGTAGATCCTTCTCTGCTATTTCCTTGCTTTCAGCAGGACCAGATTTAGGCATAGGCAATGGAGACAATTGTCTCTGGTGCCAAATTTTGATAGGCACTGGAGTATTGACTCAACTGTCATGCCTCAGTGTGAAATGCTGCAGCTCATCAGTGATCACGTCACTGAATGGCTCTGGTTCCCCCACCCGATTAGCTCTGCCCTGATGTCCTGCCTACCGCACAATCCGGTCCCCGAGTGGCAGCAGCAAGTTTGTTAATTAAATTCAGCCTGAGGCTTCCCAGTCCCTGTAGTGTCCCTCCTTCTCCTTTCCACCTCTCTGCATGAGCATTTAAACAAACATTCAGTAAATACTCTGAGATCTTTAAATACTATGCAACTCTTGCTTTTTCCTTTTCTTATGCTGGTTCCAACTGAACTGTGCTCACTGAAAGATCTGTTAGTGCATGTAGTTGTAGAATTAAGTTAAAATGTAATCAGTTAAAATGTAAATTGTTAATTGCATTGCGATTCCAGTTGCCTGTACCCAGTTAGTTGTACCATGTTCCATGTAACTCTTGTTCTGTTCAATGTAAACTGCCTTGATACCACTGAAAGGCGGTATATAAGAAATGGTAAGTAAATAAATAAATAAGACTTGACTTTTTCCATAAGAGATGCTGCTATTGCTATCAGAGTTAAACATGGATGGCTATTTAAGACTTGATTGATTTTATTTTATTTAAATTACTCTGTGATTATTTTTAATTTTTGTGTTGGATGTTTTTATTGTACACATTGGGCCCCATCATAATCAGGGGCCCATCCCAGCCCATCCAGATGTCCAGAATCTGGACAGGCCGGATCTGCACCTGTGGCCCGCGGGATCAGAATCGGGTGCAACCAGCCTGGACAGACAGGACGTGCCCCGATTCTGGACCTCTGTACATCCAGGCCACTCCCCATACAACCTGCCGGGGCTCCTGCATGGAGTGGAGGAGCAGCCTAGTGGTTAGAGTACTGGCTTGGTAATCAAGAGTCCAGCATTTGATTCCCCCTAACACTCCTTGTGGCCTTGGCCAAATCACTTAACCCTCCATTGCCTCAAAGGAAAGACCTGACAATTTACTTCTGGTCACGCTGCCAAGAAAAACCACAGAAGCTTTAAGACACATTTTGGAAAGGCTATTTAGATGATGGAAGGGACATGGAAGTGAAAACGTCTTTTAATTTTATGTCAGTTTCAGAAGAGAAGGTGTGCATGTGTGAGGCCGATATAAAATCAACATATCTCTGCCCCTTCAAAATGGACATGATTGTTAAAAGCAAGCTGTGGACAGAAGGATGTGCAGGAACACACAGGGACTGATATCCATGTGCAGTGGGAGGTGCCATTTCACAAATGTACACGTGGGAAAAATCGACAAGGAAACGTGGTAAGTGCAGCTATTTCACACCATAGACATGTATATGTCACCATTTACACATGTAAGTGTTTTCTATATGAAATGGGGAATAAGCATGTAGATGTTTGTCCCATCCAGGCCATATCCCTGACACACTCCCATGCACTTTCAACATGGTACAGTCATCAATGTGTAAATTGGATCCTTTCTAAAACTCCCATCGACACGTGGGTGTGATTTACACATGCCTATTGCTACTTATACACATTTACAGCGTGAATAGGGCCAACCCCTAAAATGGAGATGAAAGAGGTCTTCTACCAAAGGGCACTAGTTGGCAGCGCACATCTTTTTCGACATGCATTGCTAGCTAGTACAGAGCCATGACGGTGCAGGCCAATTCCCGTGCTAACGGTGCAACGCGTGCTAGGGCTGCGAGTGGGCAGTTTAGGGGCCGGAGAATGGATGTGATGAGCTCAGGGCACTAAGTACGGGGGTCACACTGCATGCTAACTGCGTACCGTGCAATTAGGGCAGGTGCACCCAACGCCACCTCAGTAAGTGGAGTTATATGTACCTGTGCTAATGCAGAGCATGTTAGGAGACAGCACTCCATGCTAACTGCCAAAGAAATGCTTTCCACAGATAATGCAGTGGTGGTGCACTTAACCTGTCATATTTTCAGCCCTTTTGGCTCATTAGGTGCAGCACCTTAGTGCCCATCAGTAAAAGATCCCCTAAGGATCTTTATTGCTATGCTTAATAGCTTGTGATATTCTTTTAGTACAGGTTCTAGAAAGGTCATAAAATGGTGTGGGATTAATAGATTGATCTGTTACCCTTTTTATCTGAAAATTCTTTGATAAGAGACAAGAAATTATTTGTCTGTCTACCTAGGTAAAGCACCTTTCAAACTGTATATAGTAAGATTTTTGTAAAGGGAACAAGCATACAACATGCTCCATTCTTTTCACATTGCTGAGACCTATGCCTGCAATAGACTATCTGAGTCTGTACGTCAGCCTGCATCTCTGGTCCTATTCAAATCCAGGCTAAAAGCTCACCTCTTTGAGGCTGCTTTTGGATCCCTACCCCCTTTATTCTTCTTTCTCTAGTCACATGTATTTTAATCATTTCCATTAAGAAGTCCCTAGTCTGTTTTAGCAGATTATAAGCTCTGGGGAAGGGACTGTCTTTTATGTGTTTGTTTACAGTGTTGTGTTATGCCTAGTAGCACTATATGAATTATTTTATTTTTAAGTGCTCTCAAGTCAATGCTGACTACTGGCCCTGGGGTTTTCTTAGTAAGGTATGACTGGAAGTAGATTGCTAGACCTTTTTTTCCAGGGCAATGGAGGGTAAAGTGACTTGCTCATGGTCACAAGATGTGCTAGTGGGAATCAAACCCTGATCACTTAGGTACTAGGTTACTGCTCTAGCCTGTGGGCTACTCCTCTACTCCTGTACCAATGGTAGGTAGTAATAGTTGTAACCACTGTTCCCTCTAAGCTGTGTGCCTGCGCGCACGCACACACCTCGCCAAGCGAGCGCACATACTTTACAACAGAGCGCACAAAAATTACGGTTCTGATTCTGATAGAAAACAACACAGACGTCTCAAAATTTAAAAGTTGTGATTGTAATTACTAGAAATTTTCCGCTTCATTTAGTAATCATCTATTTTCATTTAATTTGATTAAAATCAATGTGGTGTACATACTGTATTCTGACGTGTAGTCAAATTTTAAAGTATATAACTCCGAGTGTCGTTATGTGGTGCACAAAAATTTAACCTTCCTTCAAAAGCTGCACAGCTGATATTTTATGCGCACACAGCCTACAGAAAATTTGAGGGAACATTGGTTGTAACATACATGTATATGATAAAATGGTTAATATAGAGGCATAAATGTTGAAATTAAACCTTGTAAAGGTCACAGAGGGATGGTCTGCAGTAATTGGCAGTTAAGCTTTGTCCGCTTGATTCAATATCTGATCAGATGATTGGGGTCCGTAAGGGTTATCATTTACCGACATACACAAATGACCATCACAGAAACAGTCTTTTTTATCTTTTGGATTTATTTTAGAAAATCTTAAAGTCCTGTGGAGGGAAGCGAAGCAATTTCAACATTCCGTGCTTGGTTGCAAGTTTCACTTGGTCCATTGTAATTCAGTTCTTGAAATGCATACAGGAGGAGAGGAAATTGTGTCATACACAGACTCAAGACAAACTGAGCTGGAAAGCAGCTGATATCCACCAGATGAAATGTTTCTTTTTCTGCTAAGTTTTGTAATGAATATATTGCTGAAACTGAAGGAAGAGCGATGAGACATCTAATACGATATTTAACGATGGTACAGAGGTTAACAGGGCGTTACTAGGGAAAGGAGTATAGGACAAAGATGCTTGCAATTTGCATATTTCTCATTTCCACAACTACATAAAACCTGCATTTTTGTAATTATGTGCACATTAAAATTGTGATCCTTTTTTTAGGGTATTTATTTTAAATACTATGCCTAAGATATGCAAGGGCCTGAACTGAATTTGTCATACTTTGGAGCCCTTATTGGCAATGTTCACTAAGCTGGGCTAATGGTTAGCACAGGCTATTTGTAACTAGGTCCCATGTTATTCAATAGCATCTAGTTACAAATTGCACATGCTAACCGTTAGCCCAACTTAGGGGTATGTTTACTAAACCGTCTTAATGTTACCGGTGTTAACTCCAGCGATAATGTGAAGAATGCCATAAAAGGAGTGGGCGTTCTGGTCTTAAGGTAGCATTTCAGGTTATCGCGTGATAAAGTCCGTTATTGTGTGATAGAGGGAGCCGTGGCATGTTAACGTGCGTTAGCCTTAATTAGGCATGCTGACCTGCCAACACAGCAACAGAGGTGTAGCACAATGGTTAATACATTGACTGATGAAGCAAGGGGGTCATGAGTTCAATCCCCCAGTGAGCTTAATGAGTAAGGCTGTCTGAGGCATTTTCTTTTTTAATTTAAATTAGTGCTGCCAGCAAACACACCCTCACAGTGCCGTAACCTAAGGTGCCGCATAAGGCGCCCTATAAGGCACTCCAGAGGGCACATTATAAAGTGCACTGTCCACCAAGGCACCTTATAATGTTCCCTATAGGGTGCCTTATAGGGCACTTTATAGGGCGCCTTATGAGGCACCTTAAGGTTACAGCACTGTGACGGTGTTTTTGCTGGCAGCACTAATTTAAATTAAAAAAGGAAATGCCTCAGACAGCCCTATCAAATAACACCACTGTGGGATAAAACCCATGACCTCTGCCTCTACAGTCAGTGAAGTAACCAGTGGGCTACATCTTCATAGCTACTAACACACCCCTGGCTGGCTACAGAAAGACTGCAGGTCACCACACAACCTGTCTGCTGTGGTTACCAGGATAGGATTAACCCACCCGTACCCATGATGCACTGCCCATGCAGATCAGCAGTCTACAGCTGATCACAAGATGGGGTATGCACCCCCACAGCACCTCGGCCTGGTAGGGGGAACTGACCGTGTGTGTTACTGGCACAGAGTAGCTACAAACCGTCACATTGTGCGGGTCCTGTGTTCACCCTGAGGGTGAGGTGGGGCACCCAGCATCAGGTCTGCAGCAGCTGGCTTTGCTGAGATAGGCTAGGCTGCAGGTTGCCATCAGAACCAGTGTGTGATGGGTAGTCCTTGCAGACACACCTAGGATACACCTGTGTCCATCCATATTTCCCAGTCACATCTAGCCCTTGTGTACTATGATGCACCCAGAATAGTGCATATCCTGTGTGGGTGCCATGGTCACATGATTTAAGTGAAGGTGGGGTGTTTGGACCCATAGGTGGATTATGTAGCACCACCCAACCCGCCCTCTGGGTCTCAGGGTGGGGGACAGGATCTCCCACCAACAGATCCACATTCTACATCCCTGCAATGGTGGTAGGAGAGGGGACCATCAACCCCTGTCCTGCTGGGGAACAGGCACCCTACAGGGCAGTCAGTGCAGATCTGTACACATCCATAAGGCAATAGCAGACAGACAGTATGCCTGGAAATGCTCAGCTGCCCCCCACCACTATCTGACATTCTCCAGCAGTGAGCACAGTGAGTCTCCAGCCGCTGCACTCTGCAAGGTGTTCCAGCCATACACATACTAACTGCAGACAGTCTGCTAGCTAGTCCATAGTGCATGTTCCTGGAGAAGATGTGTGCACCCAAAACTGGGATCTGAGCACGCACACACACCAAGCAAATAAGTCAGTGATTGGGTCCCAGAAAAGAGAACTCATAAATATCACTTGAGAAAAATATTATATAACACTATTGGGGAACCTAGCCATTTATTTATTTATTTATTTAACTATTTTCTTTTATACCGCCCCTTCCAGAGATCAAGGGCGGTTTACATGTAACAGCTTAACAGTATTGTACACATCTGTATACATTTACATTGAACAGTAGGATTCAACTATTTACATTGAACAATAAAATTTAATTTAAAGCAAAACAATCGTCAAACTATTTACACATGGATATTTACAGTGGTTGTGCGTGGTGTGTAGGGCAAGTGTAGGTGTTGGAATTTATTTCCTTTTATGTCGTGAATGAGGGGTGTGAGGGGAGGGAGTCAGGCAGGGAGTTAGTTAACTGGGGTTAGAGGGTTTGTGCATGTGTGTCCATGTTTGTTGTGGAGCTGGTTTTGGGGGAGTAGGGGATTTCAAAGTGTTCAGTGAATAGGTAGGTTTTTAATTCTTTCCTGAATTGGGAGAGATCTTTTATGATTCAAAGGTCTATTGGGAGGTCGTTCCAGAGCGTAGGAGCAACGAATGTGAATGCTCTGGAGCTAGTGATTTTCTTAGTCTTCCAGATAGCTTTTGGTGTGATAAGGGAGTGGGCTGCATTTTGTCTGTGAGATCTAGTTGTGGTTGGAGAGTGCAGTAGTGTAGATAGGTGTGAGGGGGCTATGTCATTTATGAGTTTAAAGGTTGTTAGGATAATTTTGTATCTAATTCGGCTGTTTATAGGGAGCCAGTGTAGTTCCAGCAGTATTGGGGATACGTGGTATGTTAGGCGAGCTTTAGCAATTACTTTTGCACAGATGTTCTGGGCTCTTTGTAGAAGGTATGTGCTTTTTTGAGGAAGGCCTATTAGGAGATTATTGCAATAGTCGAAGTGAGGGGTGATCAGTGTGCTTACTACAGATCTAAAGTCTTGTGTTTCAAGGAGTGGGCTTAGGTGCTGAATAGCCATGCCGTGGTCACTGCTCAGTCAGGGTGAAAGTGACCTCCCAGCAGGACATGCTGTGGCCACCCTGTCCGTGCAGGTGGTGGCTGGGCACTACAGTGTCCCAGCCATTGCCCTATGCCCTGTGCAGATGCATCCTGTCCGGGCTATACCCATAGTACCTTGCTCCTCATTATGCACATTGGCAGGCTAACACTGGAAACAGTGTAAGCAGTGTGGGCTCAGTAAGGTGTAGGCAGCCACAACACACTGGATAGACAGGCACACACTCCCACACCTATGCCAGCACTGTGCAAATATAGAGGCTTTTGGCAGCCCTGGCCACCATACTAGTCCTGGGCACAGTGCAGGCATGGCTATGGTACGCAATACCATTGGGGTCACTCCCCGGGGTGGTAAACACTGTCAGAAACCAAAACTGAAACACTTTCCACAGATATCAGAAAGGTTGCTATGATGCAGCTCTATCAGCAAATTGTGATTAACTTAGGAATTGCTATCTGCCATTAATCATAGCAACCTTTTGATACGTGTAATGTATTCCCAAGTTTAGGCCGGCATTGCTAAGGTATGCAAGTGCTAGTATTGGGAGATGCTGCTGCGCGCAGGGCCCAACAGTCTGACTCTCCATGAGGCTTTGGATAGTGGAGCCTGTGGGTGTGGATGTTTATGCCCCTCTTGGCCACTGCTCTAGGGCAGAGGTTCCCAACTCCGATCCTGCTGGGCCAAACACTGTTTGGGTTTTCATGCTGCCCCTAATGAATATGCAAAAGATACATTTGCATACAATGGGGGCGGTGCATACTAATGCAGCACAAAAACAAAAAATCAAAAAACAATTGCCAAATCACAGATCTGTATAACTAAATTCAACAAAAAAATCAGATCACATACTAGGACAAACAAACAACCATAGAACAAATATGTACTATTAAATGTAGGAACATCGGTCAGGTCGGGGGACAAGAAACCCCTTCGAATGAACGGACTTCTCCCTTTAATCTTTTTTATTAATACTCGTGCAACAGTCTTAATAACTTTAAAAGCAAAGCCGACCCAAAAAGCCACAGTGCTAAGAATATAAATTCGTAATGACTTTATAAATCAAAATCAGACTTAGCTGGCAGTGGGGTCCTGCATTTCTTTTGAGAAGGAGGCAATCCCGATGGAAAAAGTCTCCACTTAAACAGCAATTCTTCATTAAGGAAACAATCTTCTTGCCAGTCCTCTAAACATAATTCACTGAGAAAAATATTCTTCAAAACTCCATAACCCAGCGCTGTGTTTCGGATCCTCCGATCCTGCTTCAGATGGTATTGAAAATATCGTATTATATCTGGGGAATTTCTCTCAAGTAATTTCACCAAGAACCGTTGCTCACTCAAAGAGCGTCCTTTCTAAGAATGGCGACTGACGTCAGTCCCAGCAGTCAGCTGATATATACCCGAATCTAGTATCCAGGACAAACAATCCCGCCCTATCAGGTGGGTAAAATACTCCACCAATCTAATTCCTGATTCAGTCCATTTGGGGTAACCGATTTCAACAAAAAAATCCAGCGTTGTTCCAGAATTTGTAGAACTTGTTCCCGATCTCCCCTCCGAGGGCCATCAGGTACATGATCCAATACACACCAGGAAAAATCTGAAAATACATGATTAATCTGAAGACAATGAGCTACTAAGGGAGCTGTAAGCGTTTTCGTATGAATCCGTTATTTATGTTCTGATAGACGTTTTTTTATTGGACGTATCGTACGTCCTATGTAATGAAGTCCACAAGGGCATGTAAGGACATACACCACAAAAGATGAAGTACAATCAGTATGCCATTTTAAATGAAATATTCGCCCAGTAGAATGTGTCCATGTGGTGCCAATTTGCGACTGTAAGCAGTATTGACAGCGGGAAGAAAGACAAGAGAAATGCCCCGCATTTGTTCGGGATTCCCCTTAATATTTAATGTCCACCATGGAATGCACCACCAAATCCCTTATATTGGCACCCCTTTGGTAAGCAATCATAAAATCCTGTTGAAAAATAGGGTCAAGTTGTAAAATACACCAATATCTACGTAAAATAGCCACTACTTGTGAGGATCCAATCATATATGGTAGAACTCCTATAATTTTCAAATCATTATCAGAAGATTTATTGAATGTATCCAACGTAAAGGGCAGACCAGAGGCTGGAACCCCTCCAATAGATGGAACATCCTTCCGGGAAGCAGAATGTAATAACCAATCACGGTGCACATATTTAGCTATTTTGTAAGCTCTATTAATAACTTGTGCAGGATAACTACGATGTGATAAACGGTAACATAAATCTTTTGAATGTTTCATAAATTCCTTCTTAGTGATACAGTTTCGTTTAATATGAAAAAATTGTCCAAGTGGAAGGGCTCTTCTAAGAGGGCCCGGATGAAAACTTTGAAACTGTAATAAAGTATGTTGCACTGATTTACGATACAACGTAGAACAACTAGTAGAGCCCGATTTATACAAATGGACATCCAAAAAATCTATAGTTTTGTAATCATATTTTGCTGTGAAACAAATATTGGTCTTCCTAGTATTAAGCCACTCTATAAACAATCAAAAACCGAAAGTCATTGGGAAAACCACAAGGATTCCCCCAACACTTCCAATAAGCTTGTAAACTCAAGTTTTTTGTCGGGACCAGATCGGCAAGAGAGGGGAGAGGAAAACTCCCGCCTCAGCGTCGAACGGGCCCGTTTTGTTCAACAAGCAACAAGCAAAAAGGAGTGAACATAGTGCAAAAACACACTTATCTGTGAGAGAAGGCGAAAGGACTTCAAATCGGTTCAGCTGAACCGATTTGAAGTCCTTTCGCCTTCTCTCACAGATAAGTGTGTTTTTGCACTATGTTCACTCCTTTTTGCTTGTTGCTTGTTGAACAAAACGGGCCCGTTCGACGCTGAGGCGGGAGTTTTCCTCTCCCCTCTCTTGCCGATCTGGTCCCGACAAAAAACTTGAGTTTACAAGCTTATTGGAAGTGTTGGGGGAATCCTTGTGGTTTTCCCAATGACTTTCGGTTTTTGATACACATTTGCAGTCATTGGACATTGGGGGGTTTTATTCATTTGAACTCTATAAACAATAACAGTGATGGCTTGTCTGCTGTCCAAACGAAAAAAATATCATCTAGGAAACGAACCCAAAATGGTATATTCTTAAACCAATCAGAATTGTAAAGAAATTCTTCCTCAAATGCTGCTAAGTAAATAGTTGCAATGGAGGGGGCAACTGCAGCGCCCATTGCTGCTCCGTAAATTTGTTGATAAAACTGTTTATCATATAAAAAATAATTATTAGTAAGCACCAAGGAAAGGAATTCCAAAAATAATGTTCTGGGAATCCGATTCGGTAATGTCAATGAAAATGATTCTATAATATGTAATGCTTCAATCTGGTCTATGTTAGTATAGAGAGCTGTCACATCTATCGTGACCAAACAAACCGAAGAAAAAGAAAACGTGCATTGAGATAACAAAGTCAAAAAATGTGAAGTGTCACGTAAATATGATCTCACTAAACATGCAGACTTCTGTAAAAATCGGTCACAAAACTTGGATAGGGGTTCCAGAACCGAATCCCAACATGAAACTATAGGCCTGCACGGAGGAGCTACAATAGATTTATGCACCTTAGGGACCATATAAAACACTGGTGTTTTGGGTGCTTAGGTGTCAAAAATTTTGCTTCCTTGACAGATAATTGTCCCATATCCTTGGCTTGTGTCACCAATCGCAGAATTTTCATTTGAAAATCTTTCAAAGGATCCTGAGCCAACGGCAAATAATACTTGACATCAGAAACTAGCCCCTTTAAAAGAACTCAGTAAGTTTTGCACGAATTCTCTTGACCAATGGCGAATTTCGCCTGACTGTGGTAAGCAACATGCATTTTAAAATCCTTCCTTTCTCCACCGAGTGCCTCTTACATGCCTAATCTTTGACTGTGTTTATGCTTTGGGATACATTTATTTTCTCAGGTCATTAATTGTCATGGTTTGACTTTTATATAATCACTAATTTGTGATATTCTCTTGTATTTTTAGTGACATTTGTATTTAAGTATAGCAACCAGTTTGCACACTATACCGATCTGAAGAAGATAGTGAGTTTATTTTACTTATTTTTACATATACATTGGTCCTCTTTTTATCCCTTCCCTTCCCCCTTTGTCTTTCTCCTTCCCCCTCCCCTCCCCCCTTTTCTCCCACTCTCCTCCCCCTTCCTTCCCCTTCCCTCTCTCCCCCTCTCCCTCCCTTCTTTCTCCCCTTCCCCCTTCCTTTCTCCCTTCCTTTTCCTTTTCCCTTTCCCCTCCTTTCTCCCCTTCCCTTTTCCCCCTCTTCCCCTCCTTCACCCCTCTCCTTTCCCCTCACCCAACCCCCCTCTCCTTTCCCCTCACGCAAACCCCCTTCACCTTCCCCCTTTTCAAATATAAGGTTTTTTAATGTTGACAATGGAAGGGTTTTTTTAATTATCATCATTTTAAAATTTTCCATTTGGCCATCCACTTATTTTAACTTTATTTTACTATTATAATTACAGTTCTTACTTATTTAATGCTTTTGAGTATTACTTAATTTTTATGGGTGTTATGTATTATTATTATTTTTTCATATATTAATGTATGTTCAGTTTTAATTGGTTTTAGTTGATCTTAAATTGTAGCAGCAAGATACTACATATTTTGATCTTTTAATTTTTTGGAGACATTATACAAGAATAGTTTTTTTAATATGATTATTTATATGATTTGACATTTATTTATTTATTTTCTGTTGGAGGTTTGCATTACATACCTCCTGATGAAGGCATGAGAAGCTGAAACACTGCTAGTATAGGGGTATAATTAATAAAGTCTATTTCCACGTACAGAGGGTGTGCCGTTTTCCTTGCTCCCTTTGTGACTTTGTCTTTTCTGCAAGGACTTGTGCCTCTTTTTTGGACTCCAGTTTTACAAAGACTCCATTAGTTGCATGTTAAATGGTGAACTATATTTAAGGTGCGGTTGTTGGTGTTCAAGGCTCTCAATCAGGAAGTGCCACTGACAATTACGTCTGTTGTAGGTATACATTGCCCACCATGTGCTCTGAGATCTCAAGATTCATTGTTGCTTGATGTACCATTCTTTTTAAAGGTTTGTGCGAGCATATATTCTCAGTCGCAATATGAATGCTGTAGAAATTCCCTTCTGGCTGAAATAGGAACATTATCCGGTATTGAAAGTTTTCAGAAACATTGAAGGCAGTTTTATCTAGTTAAGCATATTCATAGGATGGGTATATCATGAGACTATCAGCACCATATTATATGCATGTATTTAGAATAGGTTAATTGTTTTCTCTTTGTCTTGATGCTTTGTTATTTTATGTTTTTATTTTATTTATTAATCTAATTTGATACCCCACTCTTCTTAAAACCAAATCAGAGTAGTCTGTAATAAAAGCTTTAAAACAGTTCAATAATAAAACAAAGGGATATGTTTACTAAACTGCGGTAATGTTACAGACCGCATGTTAGATAATGTTAACGCTCATTAGGTAACGTTAACGCGCGGTATGTAATGTTAACGCACAGTAACGTTACAAACTGCATGGAAGCGTTCCGCAGAGCGGTACACACCGCAGAGGGAGGAGAGAGGGCAGAGAGCAGGGGTCAGTGGGCGTGGAGAGGCTCCCTGCACACTAATGCGCTGAACTGAAGGGCTAAATCCTACCGCAAATGAAAACCTGCTGTTAGATGCACATTTGCAGGAGAGAGAAACCATTTTGGTGTCAGCAATGTACAGCATAGGCAGGGAGCACAAGAAACGTGATAGCAGTGCTCCATTTGCAGCAACACCATAGTGCCCAAATATGAGAGGCCACTGTGGCAATGGTGTAAATGGGGCATAGGGGGCTGCAGGCGGCACATGTATTGGGGGCAGCCGGGGCATAGGGCGGACCTGGGTGTCGCCCAGGTGGCACATAGGAACATAGAAACTGGAAGTCTGAAAGACAGCATCTGACAAAGGCCAAACACAATATACAAATACATTGTCCACACTAGCCAATAGTTGCCAGGGTAGAGACAGGACATCCCCGCATTCATCCCACCACCATGTTGAAGGGACAGAATGTTGTTAGGCAGTGATGGGGGGTGGGGGTGGGGATGTCCATGTATGCCTTCCCACTCACCCCAGACAACCGCACCGTAGGCCTATCTGAACAGTGAATGGCCTGGTACGGCGCACAACAAGCACCAACAGCATATGGTTATGTCAGCATAGCATGGGGGGGGGGGTTCCGTGCTAGAGGGGGCAGTGGAACCTGTCTGCAGTGGACCCAGGCCAGGCCCTGTACCAGTATGTGGTGTGCAGTGCAACAGAAAAAGTCTGCCTGAGGAGACATAAAGGTATGGCCCAGGGACCACTGTGCCTCTGTGGCCTCACTGTGGTGCAGTACACACAGCCAGTGTGACTCAGAGCAGAGGGTCACAGGCTCAGGTCCCAGCTTGGCAGACCCTGCAGAACACATCCCAAACTTTTTGCCCTACTACGTAGATACAACAGAAAAACAGGAAAAAAACAGGAAATGTCTGGCTGAGGAGACATAAAGGTATGGTCCAGGGACTTCTGAGCTTCTGTGGCCTCACTGTGATGCAGTACACACAGCCAGTGTGTCTCAGAGCAAAGGGTCACAGGTTCAGATCCCAGCTGCAGACCCTGCAGAACACATTACAAACTTTTGCCCAACTATGTAGATACAACAGAAAAGCAGGAAATGTCTGGCTGAGGAGAGGTAAAGGTAGTTCCAGGGACTGCTGGGCCTCCGTGGCAACACTGTGGTGCAGTACACACAGCCAGTGTATCCAGGAGCAGAGGGTCACAGGTACAGGTCTCAGCTGCTGGAACCTGCAGAACACATCCCAACATTTTACCCTACAAAGCATATACAACATCAAACCGTGCAATCCCCACAGCAGCGGCCAGCAGGGTAGAATCACCCACTCACACAGGCTCCACCATCTAAATCATGCTGTACAGGAAGGCTGCTGTCTCCAGCATGGAGTTGCAGGTAACATCACCGCACCACTGCTACCTCCTGCTCAGTTCAGAAATGTCGGCCGTGTGGCAGGCAGGGTTTGCCAAACACCCCTATCATTGCACAGTGCTGCAGTAGGAGTGTGTGTGTATATGTCTATCCATAGTTGTGTGTTGTGTGTGTGTGTGTGTGCACGCTGCGTGCATGCAGAGCAAGGTAGTGTGGGGTATGGCCAGAATAAGGCGAATTGGGCAGGCTGCATCTGCACAGGAGTATTGCAATGGCTGGTACACTATTCATGTCCAAATACCACCTGCATGGACAGGGTGGCCATTCACCCTGATTCAGCAGTGACCATGGCATGTCCAGGTTCCCCCATAGTGTTCTATACTATCTGTCTCCAGTGATACCTGTGTGATCCCAGTTCTGGGGCCCAATCACTGACATACTTGCTTGGGGTGTGTGTGTGTGTGTGTGTGTGTGTGTGTGTGTGTGTGTGTGCTCGTGTGCATGCGTGCATGCATGTGTGCATGCGTGCGTGTGTGTGTGTGTGTGTTGCCCATCCTATGTCTGGGTGCACATGTTTTCTCACTGACCATGTACCATGGACTGGCCAGTGGCATGTCCTGCAGTTAGTCTGTGCCATGGTGAGAACACCGTGTATGCTGCTGCAGGTGCAGTCTGCCAATGTTGGTCTGATGATGCTTGGCAGACTGTGGTATGTGGCAAGTGAGGATTCACATGGCAACCCCACATTAATGCTGGTCTGCCAATGCTCCAGTCACAGGTATGTCTCATGCGCACTAGCCCTAAAGGGATATTCTTTGCCATCAGGAACGGGTTTGCTGGTCCCACAGCCAGTCCCGTGGTCTCAGGCACCTGTCCCTCCACACCCCCACCTACAAGATGGGTGTTATGGGGCCCCTGGGGGGCACATAGTGTATACTACTCTGAACAGTAGGGGGCCATGGTACATAACCCTCATAAGACACTGGACACCCCTCCGCCCTGCTAACAGGTGGCCATGGCACCAGGACCTTAACACTGGGTACACACTGTTCCTGGGTGGTCTCTGGTCCCAGGGGGACACCTGTGACTGTGGAACACAGATGGGCACAGAGGTGCCTTTGGTGCACACTGCCTGGGACACCTGCCACACACACTGCCAGTGATAGGGATGTGCAGCAGGACCAATATGTAGCATCACATGTACTGTGGACCTAGTGCTGGGCAGCCATCCATACCTTCAGGGTGAATACAGAACCTGCACAATGGCAGGGTCCATAGCTGCTCTGTGCCAGGATCACGCACGACAGTCCATCTTACCAGGCTGCGGTAACAGAGAGGTGCAGACCCCATTTGTTGATCCGCTGTGGACCACTGTTCGGCAATGTGCAATGCATCATGGGTGCTGGTGCGGTTTACCCTAACCTGCACACAGAGCAGATGGTCCATGCAGTGATCTGCGGTCCCTCTGTACCCAGGCATTGCTGTACAGGTATAGCCTACTGGTTCATACAATGACATTATAAACTGTGTTCATGGGTTCAATCCCCTATTGTTCCCCCCTCCCATGCGTGCCAAACTCAGTTATTTTGCATGCCTCTAACACTCATATTTTTGCAGATATGTGTTGCCAGCCCATAAGAGACTTGCCACAGTGGGCGATATTCCTCTGGTCCGGTTATCTGCATCTGTCAGCTGTGTATAGTGTGGACTGCCTGTGCAGGCTGCCACCACAGTTCATGCACTGTGATCCTGTCCTGTCCTGCATTGTGCTGCTTACGTTGCCTGCTTCACCTGTACCTCAGCTGCATGGTACCCACCAAACCTCTGTCCACCCCTCATCATAACCATCCTGTCACCCCCCGCTCCCCTGGAGGGACACGTATGCCCACCATTTGCCTCCCACTGTCCTCCCAGTACTTTACATTGCCCAAACCCAGTGCTGTGTACAGTTGCCCACATGTTTGTCAACTGTACTGGCAACCACATGGTCTGGCCCGCAGATATGGCACGCAAACACAAGAAAGAGCTAAACCTCTTGCAGTAGGAACAGGAAACACAAAAATCAAGAGATGAGTGAAGGTCACAGGAGCCTTTATTTGATGAAACCCCAATGCGTTTTGGCAACGCCTTCCTCAGGGGATATGCAGCTTGTAAAATCAAGTAAAATAAAACAAATAAAGCAAGATATGGCACGTCCAGGAGCCTCCAGCCCTCACCCTCATCACCTGTGCAGTGGCAGTAACCTGTGGCCAATCCAGTGTTAGGGTGACATTAGTATCTCTGGACATATGTAATGCATGTCATCCTGAGGCACCTTGCAGGCCGCAGGGCAGAGTAACCTAGGGCAAACCGTGACATTGTTATGCCACTGTGAACAATGGCAAAATATCCCAGGGAGCCCTCGAGGATGACCTGTCCAGGTGTGCCCAGTACGGTGCGCTGCCTAGGGACCCCGATAAGGTGCCATAGAAAGTGCCTCACAAGGCACCTGATGAGCATCCTATACGGCACCGTACAATATGGCGCCCAGTAACGTGCCTACTAAGGTGCGGTAGCACAATATACCATAGAAGGAACCCACGAACGCGCCATGTTCTGAAGCGCGGTAATCGGGCGACGTACAACATGCTATTACAGCTGGGGAGCCCCAGGACGTGCTCCTTAGCGTACCGTTGTATAAGGCACGTTCCAAGGTGCCATAATCGTTAGCCTACATGGCCTGAGGCCCAGATGGCTGAAAGCCTGACACGCTGTAACGTCAGGCCTTAATGCCCACAAGAACATGGTCCATCAGAACACTATAACGTGGTATGTGTAGCACAGTGGTTAGGCAATATGTCAGACTACAATGTCTTGTGAGTTCAAATCCCAGGAGGGGATACCAGAATGGGAAGAAGATGGGTATAGGGCGTGTCACAAACAGAAAGACCAGTTGTACTCAGATATAGAAAAGGATACCCTGTAACATAAACAAATAGACTAACCAATCGACCAACATGCATCACAAACAGAGGGTATGCACATGGTATGTGCTTTGAGAGCACGCGTGGGTACGCACATTGAGAAGTGCGCACTGCGCAGGTGTGTTTTTACTGCGTCATATGAGATCTGATCACATACAGCAGACAAGATGGCTGCCAGGTCGAGAAAGCATGCATTCACCCATGCAGACTGTATCTACTTGCAGAATTAATATGCCTCTGCCAGGAGCACCTATTTCCAGGCTCCTCCCGTAGTCAGGACCTCAGCAGAGTGAGAAGGCCTTGGTGTGCCTCACCAGGCAATATAATAGAGGCTCTGACTACCCCTGTGAGATAAGCGCATGGGGACAGGCACCCAAACCTAGGACTTTAAAAAAAACCCTGGTAACCAACACACATATCAGACACGCACAGCAAGGGAAAAGCAGGTGACTGTGTGTCCAAATGGGATCAATGTGGGCCCCCCTTGCTTTCTCCCTCTCGATGTTTAGCAAAATCTGTCCCCTTCCCCGAGGGGGGCCACAGAATCCATTACAGAGATTTATTATCCATCCCAGTTGTTTATGGGTATATTGCCCGCTTGTTGCAGTTTCACTGATGTGCCCGTAATCCCCAGGATGGCCCCAGGCCTCACTACAGAGCGCCTACTATTCATCCTGGTGCTATGGGACCTGCTCCTTGTCTTACATCTTCACAGGTCTGCCAAATCCCCAGGATGCCCCCTTCAGGCCTCCTTACAGACGAGGCTATTATCCATCCTGGTGTTATGGTACCTGCTCTTGTTTAAGTCTTACGGTCTGCCAGACCCCCAGGATGCCCCAGGCCCTCATTACAGAGGTCTATGACTCCATCCAGAGTTGTTCATGGTAGGTGGCACTGGCTGATGTGTATGCAGGCAGCACACATATCACCATGTTGTGGCTGGAACGCTTAAGGGGCAATATAGCGGCACAATCCCCCAGGGCACATATTCGGGTGCAGCTGTTGCTGTGTGCAACGGGCCACTTGTGAGACAGAAGATCATCGCCCATAAGTAGTAGGTCCATTGCGTACACGTGGCACATGGCTATGCCATCTGTGCATATGTTGGACAAGGTTTGCAGACAGGTTGATGGGTATAGCAGACCAGTGTCTGACACATAGTGGGTATGCATATGTGCAGGAAGTTGCGCACATGCCCTCCTGCCCCGCCCCTACTGGCACATCCATGCATGTATGCTGACACCATGGCCAGCCCCCCATGGCATGGCGCCCATGACCCTCTGCGTGGCAAAGGCACATATGGTGTGTGTGTCTGTAGGCCCAAACACGGATAGGCTGCCGGGGCGGCAATGGTGTTGCCAGGGGGTTTTGCACACAGGTCCTGTAGGGGCCCAACCTGGACATGCACATGACCACAATGCACACATGTGTGTGGGTGTGTGCAGGGACAACAGCTGGCAGGCGACAACCCAGCACAGCATAGGGTCCAGCCAGTTACACCTGCTGCTCCAGGTATGTGTGTGGTTGGCAGCAACAGCTGTGGCGATGGATTTGCTTGTTTCCCTAATGTCCCCACACATCTGCTTCTCCCCGCCACAGGTGCGAGGACCTGCAGCACGAAGGTCCCTGAGCTGCGAAGCCAGTTACCCCACCCCGCTTCATGGCTTGTGGGTGCAGCGGGAACAGCAGGCTTCGAACTCTTGGACGGTGAAGTTTAATGCGGCATGTCCCCTGTATGATGTCCAACGGCCTGCGGGACCACAGGACATGATTAATAATGTGCCAGATGTGTGACCCAATTGGGTGGGTCATGTACGTTACCTCTCCCTCTCCCCCAAGTGGCCCGCACATGAAGACGAGGGCCCGGCAGGGCTGGACACATGGAGCTGGACAGCCAGTTGCCAGCTGAAGATGACCCAGAGGGCATATGAGGCGGCTGATGGCGGGTAGCCCGAGAAGGAAGGGGATGCGGGAAGCAAGAGCGGGGGAGAGGAGGATGAAGGGAGTGGGGTGGAGGGGGAGGGAGGCTGGGTGGTAGCCTTGGGGAGGGGGAGTAAGAGGAGGAGGGGAGGTGCGGAAGGGGAAGTGTGGAGGCAGTGGGGGAGGGAAGGGTGTATAGTGTGAGGTAGTTGGGGCAGGATGGGGGAGGCGGGGTATGTCTGGGGCATACTGGGGAGGGGACGTGAGGGGAAAGGTGTTGCTGGGTGATGCCAGTGGGGGCGGGAGGCCTGCGAAAGGGGATGGGGTGGCATGGGATGGGGAGGGGTACGGTGGCAAGGGTTGTGGGGTTGAGTGCGTGGCCATTCCCGATAGGCAGCAGGCCACCACAGTTCACTGGGTGCGTCCGCCAGCCATCTCTGCCCCACAGTGCCGGTGATGGTCCCCCTCTGGTCGCCATGCCTGCCACACATATCATCAGGCAGGCGCCCCGGCCATGCAGCAACACATACAGGTGACGATGTGATAAGTCTGTGCGGGTTGCGGATGTGGCTGCCCTGGTGGTTTCCACCTGGCTGCAGGAACTGTTGGGCCTGTAAGTCCAGACACCTGCCCAGCGACGCAGCATTGTGAAATACCATGGCCCGTAAATCATTCTGGGACGGGTTCTGGAGACCATGACCATGGCCGTGGCTGCACTTGCTGAATGTCAGACACGTGGCAGGCACAGCTGGCCAGCCCACCCCGGTGATGAGGGCCCCCATGGTGTGTGATTGTTGGGCACCATGCATGCACCCCCTGCCCTGTGCCGGCCCATGCCCTGTGGACTGCCACCACTGGCCGGCAAGGGTGGGGGATTGGCATGGGTAGCGCCTGAATATAGCACCACCAGACAAACCCATTTACTGGTGGGGGTCGCTAAGGACCACCACCATGGGTGAGAGGCATTGTGTCATGCAAACAATGCCACCAGTTGCACACTAAATCTGCATGATGGGACACCACCCCCCGGGCCCTGAGACCCCAATACGATACGTCCAAAACCATATTTGCGTTGGATGTGCCAGTCATGATGGGCCGCCGCCCCCACCCTCGCATGGCCGGTACCTAATATGTCCGGGGTATGAGCCAGAGGCACTAGCTCAACATGGCAACAAAAGGTACCGCATGCACCCCATGCCATAGGTGTATTCATACCCCCCCCTCCCCCCCCCCGCAGCACATACGTGATACCTGAAGGTATGGGGAACGGCAACCACCTGTAGTAGACACACAACCTCCAATGCCCAACCCATCTGCCCCAAACCACGTTCACCGTGTACCAAACAACAACCATGTACCAGCAACACCCGCACGAGGATGCCCCAATAGGGCTCACATTGCAGGGTCACTCAAACAGCTCCACCACCACCCAGCCAGACCACATATGCAACATAGCACCATGTATATGGCATCACCGCACCATCAGGCCAGTTTCCCGACTCAACCCTACCCAGCACTGGATGGCAGTCTTGCTCGGCCCCAATGGCGGGTCACACCAGAGAGCACGCCACCAAAATGGCACCATGTTTGCGTATGTAGACGGGCCGTAGATTGGTTTGAGGCCTGTACAGCCCCTACGATGGTAGCAGAGGTGGGGGCCCATCACTGTGACTACAAACGTAAGAACATAGGAATGCCGTAGGTGGGAGATGGATCAGGCATAATAGTGGCAGTAGCCCCCAAACCGTGTTGATGGCCGCCAC